>CM057008.1:18207490-19626865 GCA_029891345.1 Dryococelus australis | reverse complement strand
ATAAATATTTTTGCCCGGTGTCTTTTATAAAACAAACAAATTTCAGCCTAACTTTGTAGGCTGGCAGTACATATTGCAACCATAAAATTCCTCTATGCTAAGCCTCACTTCTTTGCCATTTTGCAAGTTAGCCCCATTATGTAAATTAAGTTTTTTTTTGGTCATATATCGGGAAACAATCAACCCTTTCTTATCAAATTCGACGACGAAGTTGTAATGTGGTAGTCCACATAACTATCTACATATACAGTACTGAACTGAACTCTACCGACAAATTTCGGCAGGTGATTCCTCATCAAAAAATAGGTCGAAAATACATGTATGAACCTATAGCTTAGATCTATTCTGGAAGGGTGCAACCACCCTTCAAAGTGTAGCTAAATCAGTCATTTATTGCTAGTAACACATACAGATGGAGGGACAAATATACGAGTATCTGTTATAACGCATTATTGAACGACGAAATGTAAACCACCAAAAATTGGGTGCGGTTATAAACCCTCTCCCATAAAAGCATATGGCGTGGAATCCCAATTGTTCATTTATAAATTTAACTGACCGGTTTTGGGTTTTTTTCCCCTGAGGCTTAATAATTAACCGTACACGGTGAATGAAAATGACGTCTTGTGTTTTTGCCCTAAACACCAACGTTTTCTATAAATTAATTCATAATGAACTGGAACATTTACAGTGTCAGATCATAATGCATTAATTTGTGGAAAACGGGGGTGTTTAGGGCAAAACACAAGACAGTTTCCTTCATTCACGGCGTACGGTAGATTACTAAGCCGCAGGAAAAAAAAATTGGACAGCTAACTCTTTTAATGCACAAGTGGGATTCCAACCCATCCTTTTGTATGGAAGGGGGTTTATAACCTCACCCAATTTTTGGTGGTTTACATTTCGTCGTTCAATAATGCATTATACAGATACTCATAGATTTGTTCCTCCATCTGTATGTGTTACTAGCAATAAACTACTGATTTAGCTACACTTTGAAGGGTGGTTGCACCCTTCCGGAATAGACTTAAACTATAGTCGTATATGTATTTTCGACCTATTTTTTGATGATAAGTAATCGCCTGCCAGAGTTTGTCAGTACAGTTCAGTTCCATCCTGTAAATTTAAGTCTTGACAGACACCTATTTTCAGAACGATTGCTACTGTTGCTATAAAATCTTTTTAGCTTAGTGTACTATATCTACGAAATTACATCACCTATTATTACTTACCTTTGTATACTTATAGTATACAATCATCAAATGTGCTAATACAAAACTTTTTTGTCTTCCATCTATGAAGATCGTCACATGAAAAATATGTATGATTTATGCCATATCTCAGGGACCAATGAACCGATTTTCGCCAAATTCTTCTCACAAGTAGCGCTATGGTAGACCATTTAAACTTGCATGTTTTAAGTGGGTCAGTCACTTATTTTATAAATGACGGCCCTGTTAATTATTATAATTAGTAAATCATATCATTCGAAACATAAGACTGATTAAATTCGGAGTTGAAGCTCGAATCCGATCTCCGTAATGTAGTTGATGGCACACTATCTTATGGTACGAGGTTTCCTGGGTTCGAGTCCCGGGTAAGGCACGTGTGTATTTGAAATTGCCTCATTAACATTTGCACATTTTTCTGGTTTCACATCTAATGAAATTGCTTTAAACGAGACGACAAGTGCTAAATACCAACTCAGCTGTTAAGAAGTTATATAAAGATAGCTTGTTATCAGCGCCTTCACCCACGTACAAAAATCAAACCTTAATTATCTAATGACCAAGTGCTCTATCTTAATGCATGGCGGCATATTATATATATTCCCTAAGAAACAGTTCGTTCATCCGGGAAGAAAAGTACCATATGTGTTAATCCAAATTATAATCTACCCCATTACCAAATTTCACCCCAAATCCGTCGAGCCGTTACGATGTGATTAAGTAACAAACAAACAACCAAACGTTTGCATTTATAACGTTATTAGGATTAATGCCATCCAAATTGAGGAAGGTAGGGTCAACTTCTTATTTTTATTGTTTTTCCTGCACAGGTGTTAAAAACAGGATCCTAGTTTGAAGGGCGTGAGGTACTGGAAAGTATTCACCAGAAATAGGATGAAAAACCACTTAGCCAGTACCAGCCAGAGTTTAGCTGTCAGGGCCTGAGCCTAGAGACTTGCGAATGTGAGTTTACTTATGTTACTGCGGAATAAAGCACACTCAGTGTCTAACTTCAAGACGAATGGATCGACTCAGTACTTCAGTTGTCACTGTTTCGACACTTGCTCTCAAACTTTGGAGAGACTTTGGAGAGGCTATACAACTACCCAGGAACTTCTTTCCTATCTTTATATGATACCATTTTTCGCAATGAACAAATTAAAAGTATATAATAATCTCAAAGAGAGACAAAAGTTACACAAAAAAATTGAAATGGATTCTGAAGTGAAAATAGGAATTGTATAGATTAGAAATACTGGTACAAGTTATCACGGTTGTGAACAAAACAGCTGTTGGCGACGGTACGTACTGATTATAGAGGACTTCGAGCCACTTGTGTCTGTAGTGTAAACCGTGAATAGACAATACATAACTATGTTGCGAGAAAATTGATTTTTTTTTCAAAAATAATAAGTAGTTGCTTCACTGCGACTTCATACTTGCTGACGTCACCCAGGGGATGTGCACCAATTTTTCCTGGAGCATGCCCGGCTCTCCGCACCGCCTCAGCTCCTGTACCTGACACCCAAGGTATGACAGGAGACCACTTTCAGATCCTAAACACCATAACTTTAGACACTGCTTAGTTTCGCTAACACTATCAAGGGCCTCAAGGAAAACATGCCCCTCCACCTGATTGCCCAACTACATTATATCTACCAAAAAGTAATTGGGCATCTGACCACAACGTTTGCTCGGTGGTTGTCACCCCGTTAGAATCTCGTAGGACCACCTCTTGCGGCTATAACAGCAGCCACCCTGTCTGGCATGCTCTCTACGAGTGTTTGTCGGACATCCACGGGGATTCGTCGCCATTTCACGAGTTGAGCAATGGATTTTGGCCGCGCCTGACGAGCCCTCACCCGGCGATCCAATTCGTCCCAAACATGTTCTATAGGGTTTAGGTCGGGGCTCTGGGCAGGTCAGCCCAATCGGCGAACATTGTTGTCGGCGTACCACTGCATAGTAGCCCTTGAAACATGGCACCTGTCATTGTCATCCTGGAAGCAACACGGGTCCATTCCGTAAAAACGCCACAATGTTGGGAGCATTTCATTATCCAGAATGTTACAATAGGCCTCTGTGTTCATGCTACCACGGACAAACACCAGCGGTCCTACGCCGAAGGCCGTGAAACACAAGTCAACTGACGTACTGAATTACCGATCTTCACGGGGGCCCAATTTCTTCTGGTAGATAGTGTACGATTAAGTTTATCAGGCCTGAAAGTATTACTACACTGTGCGGAAATACGGTTATCCGCACAGGAGGTTCCACTGTGAGGGTCTTCGGAAAGGGAGACGCCAATATGCCTTCAGCAACTTCGGACCCGACGAAAGTACCAGCGTGAAAGTCGGAGTTGAAAACCGAACTGAGGAACGGAGCCACATGCATGTAGTCACGCGCTGCTATACGATCACCACGTAGCATCAACAAACGGCAATCCAAAAGCGGAACACCCCAAAGCCCATGTAGCAAGCGTTGAACCTCCTTTCAGTTCGAGTTCTGCCAAGTCTCACGCCAGCGAGACAGCGAATATAATGGGAGACACGACAATGTTAACACGAACGCCTCGTTTCCTCCGGATACTCTTGATCCCTGAGCGGATTTTTATCTCTTTCAAATATCTCTGTATGGTTTTCATACACTGAGAGAAAATGGAACAAAATGTTTGTTTGTGTAGGGCCAAATATATATTTAGTTGCTCTAACAAAATATATTGCTGAGCAAACAAAAATTTGAAAAGCAACAAAATCAATTTCGTTCGTCTAACAAAATATTTGTTTGAATATATAAAGAAAATCTTTGTATTAGGCCAAACAAATTATACTGTCAACTAAATATTTTGTTGAATCAACTGTGTATATTTGTTTGGCCACTCATTTGACTGTCTTCGTTCGAAAATACAGCTCGATAGTTTGATTGTATTTTTGTGACAATTAGGGTAGTAACCGTGTTTGTTAGTGCATTTATTGATGCTAAACAATAGTATAAACACATCTATAAAACAATACAACAAGAAACTGACAAATAAAGCTGTAAACCTTGAAATATTTGTTTGCACCACGTTGCCCAATATTTGAAGAGAGAGAGAGAGAGAGAGAGAGAGAGAGAGAGAGAGAGAGAGAGATAGTATATATATGTATATACACACATATATACATATATATACATACATATATACACATATATATGTGTGTGTATACATATATATAAGCATTTATTCGTCATCAATTGTCACATTTGCTGGGATTGCTAAGGTGTAGCGCTCGAATGCAGGTGATCTAGGTTCGAAACTCGGTCGCACTTGTAATTTTTTTTTATATCGGCCCGAACTGTTTAATGTACGTGTAGCCAAACAAATCTTTAGTTGCACCAACCAAATCTTACAGTATGGGGCAACTAAGTGAGAACAACAAAATAATTTATTTTCAGCAACAAAATATTTCATTACCCCTATACATACAAATAATTTGGTTGCACCAAACAAATCTTGTTTTATTCAACAAAAAACTTTTTCTCGGTGTACCTTCAGTGAGGTCACGATCTGCCTCTACAAGTATGTCCATCATTCTTCTACATAAACTTCGTACTTAAAGCATGTTTCACACGATGCAAGATGAGTACCAAACTTGCGTCAGATGCCGACCTTGCACGAAAATTTCTTGCACAAGTTTGTGTGCAAGGCTCATCTTGCACAAAATGAGGAGAGAGAGCCGGTCCTATATATTTTTTTTTTTCGCGCAAGGCGATGTAAGTTGCGATCTTATTGGTCCTTGTATGCTGGTCATGTGACCTTTTGTAACATCAATCATAGAGTAAAAGAAGATCATAATCTGAGGAGTGCGAAGAGGAATACGGGGAAATAAAACATCGCTGGAAAATAACTTGAAAACTTAAATTGGAGTCCAGACAGTTTGTTGACAATACAATTAAAACAATTATATTTTGGAGGTATAGTTTTGAAACATATGCCTTGTTGAAGTAAGCAACTTCACATTTTGTATTATAATATCATGGCTGTTTGGTACTAACCAGGGCTATCAACCAATTTTGATACGATACAGTATTTACAGATACATCTTATTTATCTGCGTGTGAACTCGTTTCGCACGAAATTTATTTGGCATTCTCGTACGAGAATTTTCGAACGAAATCTTACGCGAAATGCATTTTGCATAGTGTGAAGCCTGCTTTAGCCTGTGTGTCAAGATAGAATTTTACGTACTAGCTCTGGCGAGATCTTCTACGAGGCCTGCTACCCGAGCCTGCATGCAAGCAGGTATGGAGGTGGGTGGAGAGATTTGTCCGGCTCTTTACATCGAGGGTGAAGCGAGGTGCGTATGGAACAGCGCCGGAATGCATGGGCGGGGGCAACGGGAGATCCCCGAGAAAACTCGTCGACTAGCAGCACCGTCCGGCACGATTCCCACGTGCGAAAATCCGAGAATGACCCCGTGCAATGCTATTACAGCACCATTAAATATTTCCAGGTTTTTTATTTGCCGCTCGTTTTTGTTTAATGGTCTTATCACTGTCTGTCAAAACAAAATAAACAAAACTACAGCGGTCTTCAATAACTCACTTCCCCACACTCTCTGATTGGCTAAACTTTCAAACTTGTAGAAAAACTGCGCGCGGCTTGATTACGAAAACTTCCCAGAAGAAGGCCAAATCTTCGATAGCACCATCCATAGAATCTGTCATGCAAGCTTGCATGGAATCTTCCACCGTGGCACACGAACTTTAGCGACTAGTGCATTCTTCAAATTCCTTAAAGTTCCTGAAGTTGTCCTTACTTCGAGGAAGATTTCTCGATCAGTTCACCCGATCAGCGATGTAACAGAGAAGCAAGACAATGGACAATGGAATAGCATTCAGGATAATATGAATTCGATTTCTGGTCCGATCATCGTTATCTGCGCTCTAAGAAATTCTTTGAAAATTTACCTTTTCATTGTATACGCACAGTGACAAAGCAAGCAATGGTAAAATATTTTCCCACGCATATACAGTAACTATCCCGCAGTTACTCGGGAAAGAGTCAAATGCTTAGGGAAGTTCCCAAATTTGTATCGTAGCGATGCTAAACATTCCCATATTTTCAGCCTGATACATAGTTATATTACCACAGATTGTATAGGTTAAACACTACCATTACAATTCAGGAAGTTGACGAGAATTTTTTTTTACAGTATAGGGTTTACATAGTTTCCCGAGACCGCCCTAGGAGAATGGTCACCTGATGCCAGCCATGGCAGATTTCTTCCTCGCTCCAAATTTTACGAGCACTTGAATCGCTCTTTTATCACCTCGCTGTCTATTACATGCTAGCCCTTCACGCGAAGGTGATCTAATACTACAGACAATAAGTTCATGAACTATCTCCCCGACTGTAAGAAGTCTTGGACCACGACAACGTCTACTTACACAGATACGCCTTGTCGCTTAAAATAAGTCCCCGTTGGCTGCTTCTGCTAATACTAATACAACTGTTGGAAACACTGCTAAAATATATTGGCAGGAAGACACTTGTTTGTCGACGGTAATTAGCTCCCCAGACGAATGGAATCTACGACCAGGTTACTGTGCTTTCAATAGGTTGCTATGCCTGGCTGGGGGTGGGGTTCACCGAGGCACCCCGTCGGCCATAGTAGATTTGTCTAGGATATATAAGAACCAGTTCGCCACATTCATTAGAATTGTTACAGTACACGCCAAACATGTTCGGCACGACGAGATGATATGCATCCTCATGATGTGGTTACTAAAGCGCTAGTTAAGATATAAAAAAACACCCGTTCTTCGCTATTGACCGTGCGACATTGACAAAGGCTGTTCACGATAAAGTAAGCACTTTTGAAATCGACCTTAGAAAAAAGTCACTGCTCCTACCTGCATGTATTTTGACGGGAGCACTAAGCGACACGCGCCCAGTGAAGTTGGTAGCGATGGATGGGAAGTAGTTCCGTATCTTAACTTCGAATAAGAAGTGTTAGATAACAATTTCTGATAATTTAAATTATTATTTTTTTTTGTGCATCGAAAAGTAAAAATGAGCAGATTTGTAAAATATTTACTTTTCTATTAATTTCACAGTTTCAATTGACCGAAGCATGGATAAAATTGAGGCCCATGACAATGTTAATATTATATAAGGCGGAAGAATACACAACGTTTATACAAGTAGATCCTAACCAGGGCTTTCAATAGTGCTCATTTTACCATGAACAACCTATAGTTGTATTTGTGTGGGATGGACCCGTGCTGGGCGCATGCGCAGAAGACGTAAAATCAGGCCAACCTCGCCTATAGCCTGTGGATAGCACCAACAGCCATCCAGAGAGCTTGTTACCGTTTCTGTATTATTCGCGTTGTCTCCGCTGAGAAAGTTGAGTCGTTCTCAACCTTTATCGGTGTCTACAACGCCGGCATTGCTCACACATAGGTGCGTGATCAATTCCGTGTACTTTGGACTAAGGCTTATCCTGCTTATGTTCGGAAGCTCATGTTGTTAGGTTGGCAACTACAATTCTTCTCCACTAAGTAAGCGCTAGTGTTGCATGCGTGCCGAATTGTCTATTTTCTTCGTTGAAAAACAAAATAATTGCAATAATTATAAATCAAATATACAATAGCTACGTAACTAAGTAAAAAATTTCTCTTTTATTTTTCACGCAATTTAAGATTTTAATTTTTAAAAATGATCTCTTGGGAACACTGCGCTCCTAGCGGAGGAAATTTTGTCAATGCCAAGCTCTCCCTATATAAAATTATTATTTTTTTACCTAACCTGAATATATTTATCCTTAATAAGACCTCTGCATAGAACATCTACATTTTGGTGGAGTGTAAGTAAATAAATAGGCACTGATTCATTTTTTTAACGTTAAAAGGGTATCAAAATATTTTTTTTGTTTACAAATAAAATGCATTAAATAACTAATAATTGTAATAATAAATAATAAATAATTGTATTCATGGGGCGAAATAAAAAAATTAAATTATTTACACAGAAACACGTTAAGGATGTTCTTACATGACAAGTACAGAATCACCACGAACCTGCTTTCTGTTACGTTCAGGTTTTAAATAGTGAATTTAACCTAAGGCTTACAAACAGCACGAGGGAAAGACGATCTTCGTACGATGCACAGAAAAAACTACACAGCGATGTAAAGAAAAAATTATAAACCTTTCGCAGGTGATCTCAACATCCTCTGGACGCAAGATACTTTTAAGAAAAATGAATCTCAATTTCAGGCAATTGACGGATAAAATAAAGCTTGAAACTGTGGGCAAACGAACAACATGGAAAATACAGTAACGTGTGAATCACTGCAATCAACGTCTCCAATTACGCAGGGACACGCGTTTACGCGCCACATTTTGAAGACATTTTCGGTTAGCGTATATATGTACTATTGGTGCGATAAAAAATTAAATTACTTGCGGCATTTTTAAAATGATAGCGAAAAGTATATAACTCAGAAGCAAAGATGCATAGAAAGATCATAAATTACATTATAACAATGCATTAGAAAGTGTACCAATAAATAATCTATTGGCTGTATGTTCATACTTTCTGAAACAAACCTTTCAAAAATCACCCCAGGTATGACATGTTTATCTCCCCCCCCCCCCTCAATTATGGCAGGTACGACAAGCGTTTTATACGTCTTTTAATATAAAAGTATATTAATTTTGGTAAAACTGGAATTTAGCTTATGTTTTAGCTACAGTTTTAAAAATTTCATTTATAATTCTTATGAATGAAACTACAAAGAAAATAGGCGCGTTGGCAGTGCCTAGTAATAAATAGTTCGCATGCAAATTATTATTAGGTAGAGTGCGTAAGAATACGGCGCGTTGTCACTTTGGTGTAATTGTATGGACTTTGTTTACGCGAGGCGGAGGAAAAGTTTGAAAGCAGAGTTTCAGAAAAGTTTAAAGTAACCATGAATGGGGTATTTACAAAATGTCAACACGTCTAGGTGAACAAAGACAGTTTGGGAGGGTGCCCTTTTACCTTCAGTTTTATTCTGGTGCCCTTTACTCAGTTCAAGGGCTAGGCAGCCATGTGCCTTCCTCCCGAATTGTTCCGCGCCTGGTTGTAATTGAAATCGGTCCAGCTCGCCGTGTCTGGTACGCGCGATCGGCGAACGCGTGAAACCGCCTTAAGAGAATGAAAAAAAAAAAAAAAAAAAAACAGCCCTTCTTCGTCTGGGCGGATCCTACTGGAACGTTTATTTGACTCTCTTAGCAAAGGGAAGAAACGATGGCTTGGGATACTTATTTTTTCCGCAAACGTAGCCAAGTAGCCAACATACTTATTTGTCGTCAAGAAGGTATCGTTCAAACGTGGGAGATATTTCCAATGTTTCCTGTAATAGTCTTTATATTAAACGGTAGCTTTATTTTCATTATAAAGAACCGGCGCGGGCCTAACTGACGGACCTTCAATGCTACCCACAGATTCACCAGCCGGTCTTGACCCATAAGTTTCAAAAACACGCACTCCTTCACCCACATCCACCTGCTATTGGCCTTCGAAGTCACGTGTCTTCGTTTGAAACGACGTTTGTACAACCTCGATAGCTCAAAGTGTTTTCTCCGCCTGAGATCTCTCGGCTGGACATTTCTCCCGTCGCCTGTCAACACACGGCCCCCTCTCTGACCACGCATGTGGAGTTTCTCCAATGATTCTGTCTCGTCTATTAGCAATCATTATATCAACTGACGCACTGGCGTAGGTTCTGTTATATTTCTGAAGTCTTAACTTACAACTCAGGCCCTTCTGTTCAGAAAGTGAGCTCCACGAAATTTTGCTCTCGGGTCCGTGGCGATCACTCGTTGAGAACGAGCAGCACGTTAAATGTAAATATACGATAGTATAAGTCAGTCCTTTGGATTCTTATCTCACACACAAACTTATCGTTCTGACGTCACCAGGCCGCGCTGCGAACCTCTGATTTCGAACGTTTTAGTATGCGTAAGATTACTGTAGCGGCCGAACGGCTCATCCGATCGGAGAAATTCTGATGTCAGTTTGTAAAAAAAAAAAAAAAAAAAAAAAAAAAAAAAAAAAAAAAAAAAAAAAAAAAAAAAAAAAAAACACATTAGTGACTTTCTAAACAATAATAATATTCCTTGCAGATTACGAAAGAAATTACTTAGATATTACGATTTAGGCGAAAAGGACACTAATGATATTAACAACGCGAATAGTGCTCGACAAGACAAATCTAATACTGACAGGATGGCTCAGCTATCTCAATCCATTCCGGAGTTATATGAAGAAGCTGACAATTCTACGCAGCAGTGAAACGCGGACCTGGCGATTGCGTCATCATCATCATCGAGTTTCGTGCTAATAAAAAATAATTAGATTTAAACAAGCCCACACAGTCTATCTCCCCCCCTTCTCTCTCTCTCTCTCTCTCTCTCTCTCTCTCTCTCTCTCGACACACACATAGACTTCACGTAAAAATACCCACGACCGTATAGACGACATACACACCCAAATTTTTATATAATTAGTAGAATTTCGTGGACTTCCATAGATTTTCCAGAGGCAGGCTAGAATCCAAGGACGTATACTGTAGTGTTAATTTTATGATTCGGCTGCAGTGGTTTTTAAACAATAGACTAAATATGAGGTAGACCGATTATTCGTCCTCTACGCATGCACAGCAACATTGGCCTACCCCAAAGGAACACAACTGTCAAAGTTGCATGGTCAACAGTGGTGAACGTGTTTGTTTACTTCTCAATTTATAAATGACAAGCACTGCTATATTAATGAATTACTTTTACCAATATGAATTTAATCATAACTAATTTCAAATTTGTAAGAGGAAGTATGAAAACATCTCAAAGCACTTATTCTAACCTCAAAATCTATCCACGCCCTTTTTGATAGTCGCGTTGGCAGTAAACCAATGCAATGTTGGGACACGGAGACTGGTTGTGCGCAGCGAGAAAGATCGGTCTACGTAAATCGTTAAAGTGCTCCAATACCCAGGCCGGTATTCAAACTGGGGTCCCTCTATCGCCCTATATCATATTTATTCTGTGTCCAAAATTTGTCTAACAGCCTACTTTTTGTGTTTCATACACAATACATTTACTCCTAATTTATTCCAGCGATTTTTAATATAGTGTTACAATTTCTCTCACTAGAAATTACGTGGGCTATACCAAGTTCGTTAAGGGATGGAGGTCTTAATCAAATAAAATAATTTATTATAATTTCCTTATTTTATTTACAATAATAACTACAGCAAAATTCTTTGAACTCAAATTCTCACAATAAATTGAAATCACTCACTGTTCACAATTGACACCAGTTAATAAAATTTATAATTACGACAAAGAAATCAATGAAATTAAATAATTGAAGATTAGTCTCAATAGACAGTGTATCAACATATTCAGTTATTTTTATAATTTATGCGTTTATATTTGACAGTTCGAATATTTACAATAAAATAAGTGTTACATTTCCATTCAGTCCCACCACAGTTCAATCCATGTCCCGCCAGTCGTAATGTTCTAGAGTCCTCCAAGTGCCCTCACACACAGTAGGCTTCACTCGTCCGTCTCACACACTCTCGTCCATTCAAGCCACGAACACCTCACTCGTCGTCGTCCCGCAATCTCCAGTCGTCGTCCACAATTTACTTCACTCGCGCACACTCGCCAGGCGGCCTCAGTCAAAGGCTACAGGCCGCTGGGTTGCAGCAGTATATATAGGTCTTAGGCCACCACCTAGAATCTTCCCCAACTCGCGTGATGCGTCGCGGAGGGCTGAGGCGCCAGCCAGTCTCACCAGAACATTCTTGCGTCGTCGCTAAACGTATCGGAAACTCTAGCAAGCGAGAGGAGGTCTGTGACGCCAGCAAGTCTCGTCGCTGTCGGCATTCACGGGATTCCCAGAAGGGGATCAGTCAGCCACGAGCGCGTCGTTCCAGGAAGAGGGGTGGGCGAGGTGGGTCTCAGATTACGGCGCGGGCCATCTGAGTCGGCACCAGCTGCAGCACGTAACAATAGTGTAACTTAGCTGGTTCTTCCACGGGAAGCTAGTAGTAGGATTATTTTGGTTTTGGAGCGAGGATAACAAAGATAGCAGCCGTGACATCACAACTTGATCGCCAGAGACACTCGGAAGGCGACCCGCGCGCCGACGCTGGCCGCGTCTGTGACGTCATGTCCGGTGGCGCCACAGCCCCCAGAACTTGCCCCCGGAGACCCATAAGCGCATTTAGTCGATGAATGATACGCCCTGAATAACTCGATAACCAGTAATAAACAATAACCAGAAGAAAGTGATAGTATCACGTGAAAACAAGTCGAGTAAAGAAAAAAACCCTCGCAGTATGGCAGCAGTTAATGGAAAAAAATATTGAGGCCCTAGTATGTAAATGGAATGGAGAGTTGATAGAGCTGGGCTAGCCTTAACATCGAAGTCTTGAGGGCCGATAGCTGAGCGAGGCGAGCATGGAGCAGCGCCGGAATGCAAGAGCGCGGGAAACGGGAGACCCCCGAGAAAACCCGCCGACCAGCAGCATCGTCCGGCACGATTGCCACTTGTGAAAATCCGCGAGTGACACCGCCGGGAATCATACCAGGTTCACCTAGGTGGGAGGCAAGCAGTCTAACCGCTCAACCACCGTGGCCCCTCCAGACAGGAAAGAGTCGGATGAAACACGCCACGGGGATGATTCCAAACATCGCACTACTTGGATAAATCAGTATTATAGGCTGTTCACTTTTGAAAGCCCTGCTTAAGATCTACCTGTATGCACGTTGTGTGTTCTTCCGCCTTATGTAAAATTAACATTGTCATGGGCCTCTTCATTCTAATCATTCGTCCTTCAAGTGAAACTGTGAACTTAATTTTAAAAAATAAAATATTTTAAAAATCTGCTCATTTTTACAATTAGACGCATTGAAAAAAACGGAAAGCGAAAACAATAATTTAAGTTATCACAAATTGTTACCTAACATTTTATATTCGACGTTAAAATATGGAACTGCTTTCCCGCCATCGCTACCAACTTTGACTGGGCATGTGTCACTGAGTGCGCCAGTTAAAATATGTGCAAGCAGGGGCAGTGACCTTTGTCTAAGGTTGATTTCCAAAGTGCTCACTTTATCGTGAACAGCCTTTACGAAGGATAATCAAGCAACGTGTTCGGTAA
Organism: Dryococelus australis; assembly: GCA_029891345.1. NCBI lineage: Eukaryota > Metazoa > Arthropoda > Insecta > Phasmatodea > Phasmatidae > Dryococelus > Dryococelus australis. The sequence continues at coordinate 19,613,433 of CM057008.1, read as the reverse complement.
AGGCCTATAGTTACTTCTGCATGGTTCACGAGTTTATTCGCAGTTTCTTCACACATTTTGAATCAACCGCTTGGAAAATCGCCCCATGAATGTCGTGCTTGGTTGTTTCCAAAATATGCCACGAGTTAGAAGGGTTTTATACTTATGTTAACATAAAATCCCTTTATTTTTGCTTAAATTGAACATTTCATTTCATCCGTACATAAATAAAAACAGCGAGAAAACAGGTGTGTTGGTGATGTCTAGTAATAAATAGTTCATATGCAAAATATTATTATAAAGAGTGCTCACGAATGCTGTGTGATGTCCTTTTGGTGGGATTTCTAGTTTTCTAGAATCGGTTAAGCTTCGCTTGCACGAGGCGGAGGAAAATCCTGTAAGTAGAACTTTAGCAGGGCTCAGAAAAGTTGGAAGCAACCTTGAATGAACTGCACCAAGGAAGGAATCACTAGGGAGATGAGCAGGCGACGGGGACCAGGTTAGCTCAGACTGATATCGCCGGAACAGGAGGCTGTTGCTGGGACCAGCTCCTGCGAGGGTAGCCCAGCATCCCGCTGCGGAGAGGCGCGGGGCGACCTCGGCCAGCTGAAACTCTTATTTTAATAACAGACCTCGGGGGATCGAGGGATCGTATATAAGCTCAGGACGCTGGAGGCTCTGAGTGCCATCTTGTCTGCTGCCGCCGGAGGAGCTACCCATGAGACACCCAGACGAGAGGACCGCAGTCCGAGGTCCGCCATCGACACCCGACGAGAGCCCGTCTGAATTGAACGACTTGCGTATTGGATATTTGTTGACATTGCTACCTGTTTGACGAGCCTGCTTGAGACTTAGTTGTAATTGTTTAGTAATCTAATAAAAGTAGTATTTTGTAGACGAGTGCTTTATCCTTGAGCTACCTTGATCCCCCTAGTTAATGCGTGGTCCGCTCCCTCAGGAGAGGTCACAGCACTGCGCGTCTGGATGACTCCCGTCGCCGACTGTCCTTCTACTCCTGTCTATGATAATCACTACTCTTCTGGTATCCGCCCTTTCAGTACGTCGCCCTCGTTTCCTATTGGTCGCCAGTCGGATCCTGGGCTGGGTTACGGTTCCTGCGCTTGTTGTTGTTGCGTAGTGGTCCCCGTTGTTTGCCGAGTATGTTGTGGAAACCAGGGGAGAAAACTCTAATGAGTGGAATGATTACTTCATGATCTCACGAAGTTAGATACCCAAAATATAGGTGGCACTAGTAACGACTGCCACCTCTTGATTTCCAGCGAACCAGAATCGAAGCGGAACATTCATTTCTATAAGTGGTTTTAATAGCCCTAACAGGCAATTTTTTAACGTGCTTTAAAGGGTGGTAAAAAAAAAAAAAAAAAAAAAAACCGTTACGTTGTACCCTAGTGCCTTAGAATGGGTGAAATTTTACGTCTTATACATCATAATGACGAAAACGTTTTGGATGTACTGATGCAAAACAGGAAACTTTTTTTTTTATTATAAAATATGCTCAATTATTGTAAATACATCCTGACACTAATATTTTGTATGATTATTTAAACGCTAACGCTCATTAGTTATTTAACATTGTGCACTGAAAAATCTAAAAAAAAAGAAAAAGAAGAAGCTGTTAATTATGTACGTTACCAAGCATTGCAATAATCGCATGCGATAAATAAAAAAGTCTCGTTTATAACGTAAGTCGATACCGTCTACAGTTAATAACATTTTCGGCTCGTAGTTCCGTCCCCATGAGATAGGTACCGCTAGTGAAGTAGTTCGACTTGTAAACATGGCACTTCCGCTCTACAAACCTCCCTACTCTGTGGTGGTAACTATCACCCTCCGCATTTTTCTTGGCGCATCAGTGTTTGTGAACGTTGCGATAACCACGAGCGCAAGCTACGGGGTTTGGAAAAGTTCCATTGGCGACAACGCCTTTCATTTTTTATATACATACACTGGTTACTGCTTTTATGTGCTGCCTAACCCATATACCCTTTATGGCGTCCATCATTTCCTGTTTATCTGCAGAGAATGTGGTGTACTTATTCGGGTGCCTAAATAAGACAGCTTCCACACATCGGCCTATTTCGTCTGTACAGAATCCCAGTCTGTTAAAGGCTGTTCACGATAAAGTGAGCACTTTTGAAATCAACCCTAGAAATAGTCAATGCCTCTGCTTGCATGTATTTTAACGGGCGCATTGAATAACATGTGCCCAGCAAAGTTGGGGTACAGGCTGTTCATGATAAAGTGAGCACTGTTTAGGCTCTAGTTACTTTTTCCTTTCAGCTATATTTTATCCTTTAACACCTTTTTAAAATAAATATTGCAGTGTAAGTAATAAACACAGTGCGTATATTCACCCACACTCTAGAGTTAACGTCTAAGGCTGCAATAAAATATATTTATTGACTATAATTCCAAATGAAAGGGATTTCAAAAGTGCTCACTTCACAGTGAACAGCCTATGCAGATGGATGGATAGTAATTCCGTATCTTAACGTCAAATAAAAAGTGCTAGGTGTCAATTTGTAATAACTTAAATTATTTAATTTGCTTTCATTTTATTTTGTGCATCGATGTCTAACATTTTCCAGATTTGTAAAATATCTACTTTTCTAATAAGTTCATAGTTTTACTCGACCGACGCATGAATAAAGTTATGAGGCCCATATCAATGTTAATTTCGCATAAGGCGGAACAATGCATAACGTGCATACAAGTAGATCTTAAGTAGGTCTTCCAAAAGAGCTCATTTTACCGTGAACAGCCTATACCTTTGTCTGTATACAGGAAGTTCCACATTCTGCTTGCGTGACTGGTTCTGGCAATGCTCGACTGTCTATTAACTAGTAAGAGGCTAACTACCAATTTAGCGGTCGGTAAATACGATGTACTGCAACACGTTATTTCCCTTTAATTTGTGAGCTCATGTATTTTTTACTTCAGTCGTCATTTTTTCTTGCGTAGCTTTACAGTATTCTATTTTCCAAAAACATTTGTACGTACGCGCGTTCTCTACTGAAACGAAGCAAGTTTTGCGGTGCTATAAATTCTTGTGTTACGTAATTTGAATAGCGTGTGGACACCAAAACTAGGTTAATAACACACGCCTCCGGATATGAAGGAAGTGTAGCGGTTCATGGTTCAAATAAACTCTTTCGGAATTGATATTTGAAAGATTTCTGTCGTCTACTGCATGCACACATCTCCATAAAAGTAAATAATAATGCCGACATACAGTAGATCGTGAGATGTAGACATTGGCATCGTTTACCAAGTGGCTCATTCACTCTTCTATCAGATCTCGCATATTACAGTCCATTCACTGTTACTTCAGACTTCTCCGAAGCCCTGCTGAAGTTCTGTTTCTTGGATATTCGTCTGCTCCATGTTAACAAGGCTTAGCCGAGTCTGGAAATTTACGCCAAAGGGACAGCGCACAACGTTCGTGTGTACTCAGTGCAGTAATATTTTGCATGAGAACTATTTCTTACTAGGCATTACCAACACAGATGTTTTCCCACTGCATTTTATTGATAGTAATTATAAATTAAATATAATTTACAGGTCAAATAGAAGTACAAGTTCAATTCTACCTAAAATAAGGCACTTTTATATTAGCAGAAGTATTAAACTATTGCGAAACGTGGCTTATTAAAAAAAAAAAAAACCAAACTCGTCATACATTGGGTGATTTTTTGAAACTTATATTAAAAAAGTGTGGAGAAACCATGGATAGGCTATAGTAGACATTGTTACCAAGTGACACGCTTTGTGTTCCTATCCTAGATCATTTTATAGCTACATATATCTACTATAGAACATAGATATAGTCAATTCATGGTTACATCCAATTTTTCTGAAGCCCTGTTTAAATTCCACTTCCAGGACACTTTGTCCGGGGCATACATGCTTCATACCCTGTCTTCAACTTAGCGCGAACTGTACGTCTGGATTCCAGATTAGAGAGCTGAAATGCTTTCAGTGGTGGCCTTAATTTGTGCAGGTATTCATTTGCAAAATGTGTGTATGGTTAAGTTGTGACGGAGGGGTCTCCGGCAATAATGTGTAAAGACCTGCAAAATTCGCGTTATTTTTCTGCTTCGCGCTAAAATTCACACTACTGTAAATTCTCGAGCCAGCGTCGTTTCTCCATTGGCTGAGTGAACTGCACGTGATTGGGGTACACGGTTGTGAAGCGTTCAGGGGGCGTGTCGAATAAAAGCTGGTCCAACGACAAACGTACTGCAAAGGAAAAGTGTTTCAAGTTTAACAAGTCGTGAAATAATAACGAGAGTTTTGCAGGTCTCTACTAATATGGTAGTGTAATTCTTCCCTTAAGAGATCTAGTGTTTTTCAGCTATTATGCGGCTATTTGCGTTCGACCCCTTGTATCGCTGCTGTGCTGCAATTCGGAGGTATTCTGCGGGTGGTATCGACAAGACACAAGGGGTTCGTTTCATTGACTTTACGCTTATTGGTAGTTCTTGTTGTAAAATTAAAATGTTAGCTGGTAAAAAGTGCGTTGCTGTCGAAAAGAGTGCACTACTGGTGGTCTCAGGAAAAGGGGCGTGCCTAATTGAGGATATTTGTGAATACATACATACGTGTGTGTGTGTCTATATATATATATATATATATATATATATATATATATATATATATATATACACACACACACAAAACACGCACATATAGGGTAATCCTTAATTAGACCGATAAACTTCGGGAGATGATTCTTCATAAAAAAGTAAAAGGAAAACATATGTGACACTTTATACCTAATCCGAATATAAAGGGAGGTATGAGCCCTTTAAAACGAGGTTTTAAACTGTATTAGTGCAGAAAATCGGTAACGAAGTAAAATACAATGACAACTCTCGGAACATTATTGTATGTTATCGGGGCCTTCAACGTAAGAGCTGATAATAATTTTTCCAACACTAAATAGTGTATACTTTTATCCGATTAATTAATTAATTTGAATTTCGTTTATTTAGTAATTAGTTAAAAGTATACAGTGTTGAAAAAATTAGACTACATAATAAAAACAATTTGTAACAGAATTGTAAGAGGATTTTACAATATCGTCTCCCATTTGGCTACAAAAAACTAATGCTCGCAAAAGCTGTAGAAATGAAGGATCGTGATCGTAGCCTTAACGTAACGGTTAGGTAGCAACGCTCTAGGTATGACATTTTAGTAAGTATCGGCCACCTAAAAAAAAGGGGGGGGGGGGGGGTTGGAAAGGCCAGCGCTGGTTCCTCCTGGAACTTTGCCAGACCAGGAGGGGCTGCGTGCATGTCTGCGGTAAATAACAAGATAAGTATTCATTTCGTCGGATATATCCGAAAATATCAGGGAGTTTAGACTTAGAAAATTTGCGTGTGGTAAGGGAACTTAGTTAATTTCTCGGGTGTTCTTCAGATTTAGAATATTTCCCAGTCAAAAGTGAACTTAGAACATTTTCACTTTGGCATTAGTGGGACTTAGAAAATTTCCGAGGATGAATGGAACTTTTATTAATATCACTCTGGTGATAGAGGGACTAAGATAATTTCCGTGGATAAAAGGAACTTGGAATATTTTCACTCCGTCGATAATGGAACTTGGAATATTTCCGGGCGATAATGGACGTTGAGGTTTTGCACGCTGAAATGGGACTTAGGATTTTACCGCACGCATGAATATTGAGGAGCGTAGGTGTTGGATTAGGGCCCGGTCTTTTGTTACGATTCAGTGAGGAAAATACTTTGGCTGAGTAGGTACTGCGCGCAGATTTATGCGTTACGTGTTCATGTAGAGTTGTGGTTGTAGACTCTGTGGCTGGGCGTGCCAAGCTTTTATCGAAGAGTTGGTTTGGGGCGAGAGAGAGAGAGAGAGAGAGAGAGAGAGAGAGAGAGAGAGAGAGAGAGAGATGTCGCCGATAGGGGAAATCGGGTCTTAGATGATTCCCCACCATTCGGTGTAAATGTGGAACAATGCTAAGGCAGAGTAGTGTAGTTGGTACTTTCTGGAGCTCGTGCTTCAGCTTTGGGCAGTCGTGGATGAAGTTGCCGTCAGTGTGTATTCGGTACGTGTTTTGCTGCCAAAGTTGGGAAGAAGAAGAAGAAGAATTGGTCGATTTGCTAGTGAAGGATTGGGGACTGCGAGTGTCGTTGGTGTTAACGGTAAATTGCGTGCGCAGTGTTGGGAAGGCGAAGGACTGCGGAGTGTGGAAACTGTGTTGGTGTGTGGGCGGCTATGTGTTGTATGTATGATAGACAAGAGCAATACCGACGCTGTAAAGTGTCCCGGGAGGGAGAGAATCCTCAGGGTCGAGTCTGTTGGGGATTGTATGATATGGTTGTGGTTGATTGACATTGCCAGAGCACTACCAGCACTTTTGAGTGTTTTGGTGGGGGCAATAGCCCTGGGCTCTGGGTAATTGAATGGGAGTGTGTTCGCAGGAGGGAGGGAGAGAATCCTCAGGCTCAAAACTTGCATGGTTGGAGTGTTGCTGGAATTGATTGGTGGATTGATGATGTGCGTGAGTTGGTTGGGACAGAGAGAGAGAGAGAGAGAGAGAGAGCGAGAGAGAGAGAGATAGAGAGAGATAGAGTATTGGGGTTTTATGTGCGTAAAAATGTTCGCTCCGGAGACCACTTTATGTTCGACGCTCTAATATTGTAAAAGTGTGTTTTGGGTATATTTTGGTAAAATAATTATATTTTAATCGCTCTTAGGTGAAAAACAATTATTGTGAAAATTAAATGGTAAGTTATTGACGTAAGGTATTAGGTACATGTGTAGGTGTGGTACTGAATTTTACGAGGATTGTTTTAATGAAATTTGTGAAGGTTAAAAAAAACCGAATATCGTCATTTTGAGGTGTAGAAAAAGATCTCGATCAAAGCGATCACTGGAGGTATATTTTTAGTACTTTCTTAATGTAAAGTACGGCAATGTTGTAATTTCTGTTTGATTGTTTTAGAGCGAGTTATTAGTAGTGTTATTAGTAATGTTATTTTGGGTTGTTTTTATATTTTTAAGTGAGCCATTGGAAATTTGGACTGTTTTAAAGTGTTCTGGAACATGTGTCAGAATTCAGAGCGAGGTAAAGTGATAATGGGAACTAAATTTGTGTTATATGTGTAGTGGTTGTGGCACCCATTCATTCTGGACAGAAAAATAGCAAAGATTAAACATACCTACTCTGCTGGTGAGATGTTGATATTTTGGGGTATTGAGGTTTTGTCTTCCCTTCCTTCATGTTCCTAGGCTTAGGCGGAGGGTTGGGAAGGAGGTTGTCTCGGTGTTGAGACACTGGGCACAAAGTTAGTTCATGTAACCCACAGAATAATGCTGGTGACATATTTTTTTTTGCAGTCACCAGATTTGTTTTTACAAACAATTCGAAACAGCGCATGTTCGCTGTTACGTTCCCAGAGCAGTTGAGCACGCAGTGGATAATGGAATCACAGAGTTGTTAACTTTGGGTTTACAGTAGCAAAATTAAGAGTTAAATCATGCGCTGAGACGAGTACAGAACAAACGGAAGTGTGTTATCTCATGCAGTGGTTTCCAATGGAACGTATGCCGTGTGCGTTGTTGGGATTTCCTTCAAAGTTAAAAGAAATAGTTATATTTTATATCTTAAGAAAAACTTGCGAGGCAACGAACAATCAGAACAAAGCAGTCGGGGTTGTTGGCGGAAAAGTGCTATTGATATTACTATTAGTATAAAAAGTATTAGAAATGCGTATATGTGCACATGTTTACGATTCCATTTGTTTACAAAAATAAGCTTCTCTGATTGAAAATGTAGGTAACCTGTTAGGAAAAGGAAATAAATTAATAACCTAGATAAGAGTAATACTAAATCTAAGTCCACAAAAAAACGCGTCGTGTCAATTGCTGTGCTACCTTGTAGCAGGCAAGCTCTGTAGCCATGGGCTGTAACAGAGTATTTTCCCACCTCTATCGCTACAAGTGCACGGAGCTTCGCTGGTGGAATCCCAGCCCTTCGCCCCTCCTACATCACTGAGCAAATTGTTCCTTCTCTAATGACCTCGCTGTGGACGAGACGTAAGTTAGCTCTCCCTGCCTTTATTCACTCGCACAAGTCCAGGACAGGATTTCTTCAAAACAGTATGTACACGCGTACAGCAGGCTAGAGCAAAGAGCTTAAGCCATGTCTTATAAGCAAGGTAAGAATATCATAATCTCGACTTATTTGAAACAATCGAAAGTGTCGCGATTACCGTAGTGACAACCTGAATATCAGCGTCCCCAAAGCAGAAATGTGTATGCGGTTACGACATTTCGGATAAACAGGTTGAAAATTTGACTATACACTTGCGTGGCCTTAATCAGGAAGAAATGTACAAAAAAACTTTTATTTCAGATAATGGCAGATCTCTGTGGCCGTCAACTTCTTTGTGGAGAAGGAAGTAGGGAAACGCAGGTCATTATCATGCCAATTGGCTAATCTTCGCCAATGAGCTGCCCAGTAGTGTGTATAATCAGACGACGTGTGCTTCTTGCGTGTAGAGAAATTGTTATTCCAGGCAGATGCCAGGAAACAATTTGACAGGCGGTTGGGCATAATCAAACGAGCCCAGAAAGGTGGCATTACACCAGATCGTGTGATTGTAGCAAGGTCTTTGAATTACTCAAAATCGGACAATTTACCAGTAAGGATGATTAATTTGGCTGACTATACTATCCATCTTGAGGAGGCGGCGGCCACTATAAGGGTTTATAAGCAGGTCTCGCAGGTTCATCCGAATGTTCCAGAATCTTCGATGCCACAAATCATTGTTGATATTTTCCAAGAGAGAAATCTCTCTTTATTATGCTTCACGTATGCTGTTTGGGGAAGTAAGTTGACCTCTCTAGTTGTCATATTGTTCTAATTATAAGCGATTGTGCCTATTCTAATTTTTAAAAATAAAACTATGAAAAATATTATAGTAAATATTTTCACAGGACAGAAATGAACGCCGATATTTTATTGTCAATTCATAAATTCGGTTACTGAAACAAAAACGTGCTATGAAAAGGGCCAGTCAGTGAAAGTCCCTGAAAGTAGCTCTATGTTTACTATATTTATTATTCTGTAAAACAGTGCCTTATACCATATATATATATATATATATATATTCCAATCAGATTGCTGTATTAAAACACTATATAGACTGTTCACGGTAAAATGACCACTTTTGAAAGCCCTACTTAAGATCTACTTGCATGCATATTGTGTCTTCTCCCGCCTTATGTAAAATTAACATTAACATTGCCATGGGCCTCATCACTATTCATGCGTCGGTAAAGTGAAACTGTAAAAAGTATTATAAAAGCAAATATTTTACCAATCTGCTTATTTTTTCACATAGTTGCATTGGAAAACACAGAAAGCTTAATAATGTAGGTTATCACAACTGGTTACCTAACACTTTAAATTCAACGGTAAGATATGGAACTACTTTCCCTCCAAAATTACCAACTTTACTGGGTGCATATTACTCAGTGAGTCCGTTAAAGTATATGCAGGCAGGGGTAGTGAATTATTGTAAGGTTGATTCTGAAAGAGCTCACTTTATCGCGAACAGTATTTAGCCAGCGATTGAAACTCTGAGAAAACATAATACGTGCGGAGCTTATTTAAGCTGTATTTACCATCACAAACCGTAACGCTCACTTACGTCCATGCGTGATCTTGAGGCATTTAAAACTTCTTACTAGGGAAGCCTCTTCCAAGACAAAAGTCTGCAACAGGACTAATGAAATCAACTGTCACAATTAAAAAATTAATTTTTGGTAACAACGTACATTTTGAAATGAACACTGACTGAGTTACTTAAGGAAATTTGGCCGAGAATTGAGAGAGATATTTGTTTGCTCTACGGGCCTTGCTAGGCACCGAATGTTGCTCGTAGCTTCAGTAGAACACGTCTCGTTCAAAATATGTTCAACTTGCGTAAAATATGTCCGTTCAAGAACGGTATTAAAAAACATTCCACACGTAGGCCTATAAGTTTCAATTTTTCAATTTCCGTTTCTAATGTGAATTTTCTGCAAGTAAATATTGTAACATCTAGTAATTTGAAAATATTTTTCTGTACTTGTTTTGTTAATTTTAGATAGGATAAGCGAGTAATTTATTGCATTTCTTTATACTTATAAAGTTATTATAGCGGGTGTGTAAAGATGATAATCAGGACGGTATCTACACGATAGCGAAAACTGTTATACTTCCCATATTATTTGTTGTTGATGCAGGAACGTTTGCGTTCATCTCTATGAACTTGGAAATGTATTGCAAATGTAAAGAGGCGACACCTATAATGACAAATTTTGTTTATGATCAGCTTTTGTTTTCGTTTTGTTAGGAATATTACTATTCGTCTTCAGAAGGGCAAAACAATGTTGAGGAGTCGACCAAACTGATATTGAAAAGTTGATCAAATAGATGTTGTTTTTGTTCTGCTGTCCAGCCCTGATTTATAGAAGTGATGGTTATAATATCATTAGTCGATATTTAAAAAAAAGGAGAGTGAAAGATTTAATGAAGGACCATGAAGAAATGACTTGAATGCAGGATCTGATGATGACCCGAGGAAGGACGATCGTATGCCACTGGTAGGGATCCATCGCTGCATCTGGAGTGTAACAGCCCACCAACACTTGGAGACACTGTGGAGGCTCAAGGAACACTGTTCGAGCAGAGAGCTAGAGTGTTCAATGGGCACCGAAGGAGGATCATCGTCATCCCTAGGCGGTATTCCACACAAGGTTCTATATAGCCGTATACATAATTAAAGGTCAATCGAAAGTTAATTTTATAATTTTCTGAAAATAAACAACATTTCTTTCCTCTCGCTATGTTAGGTAAGTTATTATTTTTAATATAATCTTCAACAAGTCGTGTTGTATCTTAATTGTTATTCTAGTAAAAATGTTGCTTTTGAATGTGCCTTAGATTGTGAATGCATACCATTTTGTTCACATGAAGATTTGATAAAGAGAACACACTAATTTGTTATTTTTGATATCCATTAAATTTATTTTCAGGTTCACCTCATTCTAGCCCTTGTCGTTGGTAATTTAAAGAAGTATTATCAATTATGTCGTTATTTTTGTATGATAGTTGTTTATTAGTATCTTTTGTCCTATTGACGATCTTTATGTATAGTTTACATGGTGTAGTGTTACCTACACTTGAATGAGGAATTGATTTTCCCAATATTGAAAGGTTCCAAAGCTAGCCGTGGCAAAAATATATAGCAAAATTAAATTTGTGACGTTTGGGAAGTGAAAATAAAAATTCTCCCTTCTCCATTATAATATCTTTGAAGCAGGAAATTTTTACACCCTTTTTCAGGGACGAAAATATTTTTCAGAATATTCAATGTTGTGGAAAGTGTTTCGTACAAGTACAAAATAACGAAATTTCTGCTATCCAACGGCAATTAGAAGCCAAATACGTACTCTATATAACGTAAAGGAAACACAATCTTACAACATTAACAATTGAGAACTCGTTATTCCTTAAAGGATAAGCGATGGCCGTGCACTGGAAGGAAGTTTTAAGGACAAAAGGAATAAATGCGAAATCCCTTGCAACACGTGTAGTGTTTAAAAAGTGATGTTTATTATTGTTGCTTCTAACAGTATCCGCTTATCTATCCCGGCTTAAAAACTACGCTTAAACTTACCTTAAACTAATAAAGACACATGCAGGGTGTTCCAGAAAAATGAGTGCAATAATGAAAGTGGGTATAATAAAATGAGCACGTTTGAAAGCACTGCTTAAGATCTACTTGTAGGCACGCTGTGTTTTCTTCCACCTTATGGAAAATTAATATTGGCATTGACCTCATCACGTTATTCATGCATCGGTCGGACTAAGGGGGGGGGAGGGGGGGGGGGGGGTAAAAAAAAACAGAAAGCGTATGAAATAATTTAAATTATCACAAATGGCCACCTTAGACTTTTTATTCAACATTAACATATGGAACTACGTGCCAGCCATCGTTACCAACTTTATCAGGTGCATGCCACTCTGTGCGCCTGTTAAAATATATGCAGGCAGGGGCAGTGACATTTTTCTAAGGTTCACTTCAAAAGTGCTCACTTTATCGTGAACAGCCTTTAAGTAGTCGAGCTTATCGTCTCGTTAGAAGTGGAGCGAGTTTCAAAGAGAAGAGGGACTGGGGAAGGAATTGGCCACGGAACTTGTTAATGACCCATCCAAGCATTCGCCTGGAGTGATTTCGGGAAGCCATGGAAAGACGAAATCAGGGTGGATGGACCGCGGACCGAACCCGGGTCCTCCCGAATGCGAGACCAGCGAGCCACCAGTGCGCCACTTCGCCCGGCATGAAACTGGGGATAGGATTATTCGATTGTCTAAATATAATCGATTCATCGATTATTTAAAACAATTAGATTATTTACCATTTTCAGCTGTTTCTAGTTGAACAAACCAAAACATTGCAGATACCTACATGTTTCACATTTATTAAAACTATAAAACAGTAATTTAAAACAAATTTTCACATGTCCAAGTACGTGATGTAAATACAACGTATATTATCTGAACATATTACTTGAATAACATGCACGTACTAAATAATTATGTTATTTAATTAATAGGTTATCACAAATAAAAACATGCCTTTAAAACTGCATACAAGACAGGCCTATGTTTTTGAAAAAAACTTGTGGACCTATTTTATTTGTGAAACCCCTCGCCCATTTTCTAAAATAGCATAAATTATTATAAATATACAGAAACATTTTCGGTGAGAAAAGTTTTAAACAAATTTGTAGAAATATACAGTATTTGTGATAAGTTTTTATTTATGGATTAGAACAAGTCACTCGATTATTTTTACCGATTATTTTTTAGATAAAATAATAATCGTAATCGATTCACTCGAATTACAACATTATCCGAACACGCAACGTGTACACAAGTAGATCTTAAGCAGGGCTTTCAAGTACTCATTTGACCGTGAACAGCCTATACCCGAAAACACCACGATTTCAGCATTTGCGATCACTTGTAACAGAAAGCACCACATAAGTATTTCTAGTCCAGTGCCTTACTTCGCAAAAAATGTTTATTGAGGTAAAGCACAACCGACCGATCTGAATTTCCGAACGTGAATCTGCGCATCCAGTATTCTGTTTCGTCTCATGCAGGTTGTTCTGTATTGTGTCATAGAGCATCGCTGCGGGCGCAGACTGTTGGCAACACTTACAGTTACTAATGCATTGCTGAGATCCAGCTTGAATCTAGCGCTCACTTCTATGGCGTGTTTACATTACGAGTCCACATTACAAGGGTCTTGTGAAGTTGAGGGTAAATATATTTAAGGTACTTGAGTGTTTTTTTTTTTTTTTTTGCAATGTGTAAAATTGGCGCTGTACATTTAAAAATAGAGAATATTTTTTATATTTGCCAAACTGCAAAAATCGTATTATTCTTTGAAAATCCCACTATTTACTGGTAAATAGATATAAATTAAGTTCCATTAATATTTAGAAAAATTACAGTAATCATTATCTATTAACCAGCATACACGAACTAGTGGTGGCTTGGCTATTTTTGTCGTGTGAAGATGCATGGCGTACCAGTCTTGCGTCTAAAGTACCAGTTTTTTTGTGAGGTTAGTACCATAACTTTGGAGTTGCCATATAGCACCCCTGCCTTGGCTGTTCGTGAGAGGATGTGGCTGAGAAATGACGTTGCCCTTCCCCACCTCAGCGTGGTTGTCCGAAACCGTCTAGATGCTACAGTTTCCTGTACGCTGGACTGGAAGGGGAGGCCCGACCCCATGGCCTGCGAGGTCACCCGACCTCAATACACTCGACTAAGAGGATATCTCAAATCGCTTGAGCATGAGAGGCCCATGGACACGGGTACGACCTTGGCTGCCAGGAATGTACAGTCTGTTCGAGGTTTTTTCACAATTTTTGTCATTATTATAATGAATAAAAACAGAGATAAGTTGGGAGTGTTGGTAATGCATATTAAGAAGTAGTTCTTATACAAAATGCTATTACATGGAGGGTGCAAGAATCAAGTACGTTATCCCTTTGGTGCCATTCCCCATACTTGGTTAAGCATTGTTTGCTTGAGGCGAAGGAATATTCTGGAAATAGAACTTTTGCAAGGCTTCAGAAAAGTTGGAAGTAATCGGGACTGGATTATAGTCGACTATTGTGTGATACGAAAAACCCACACGGGATATTTTAACGCGTGCAGCTGAATCTCGCACGTCGTTGCCATGCTCACGCTGAAGTCGGTGGCCATCACTTTTAACACCTCTTGTGAAGTACAAAATCCACCGATCCGTGGATGACATGTTTCCCTACATTACTACATGTCAATAATACACGTAACCAATCCGAACACCTGCATTTGTGTCAGACATGTTTACGCCCACATCACCTTTCGCTGGCTTCACAGACATATTTAATTTTTGCACGCTTTTACTGAAACATCCTGTATATACATGCCTTAATCGGGATAAGAATACTGAATGAGTGATGGAAGAGTGAAGAGATTTGGGCGTCTCCTAACAGCGAGGTCTTGAGAGCCGATGAGGGGAAATGGGAGATCCTTGAGAAAACCCGCCCACGGGCACGATTCCCACTTGCGAAAATCCGGATTGAATCGGCCGGGGACTGAAGCCGGTTCGCCTTGGTGCGGAGGAATGCTGAATGCCTCGTCGCTCCTTCTAGATCTGTAACAATGGGACTTTATTACTCGAGTGGGAAGTGAACTCAGGGCGAGGCAACACTCTCCGAGTGACAGGCTTTCCAGCTGGGACCCGTAGGTGCCCGCCCTCATCCCCGGACATGACATGAAATAAGACCCTAGGATGGAGCGGCGCTGGAATGCAAGGGTGGGGGAAACTGAAGTACCCCGATAAAACCCGCCGGCAAGCGGCATCGTCCAGTACGATTCCCACATGCGAAGATCCGGGAGTGAACCCGCCAGGGATCGAACCCGGATTGCCGTGGTGGGACGAAGGCGCCCTGACCACTGCGCCACCGCTGCCCCATTACACGGGATGAAAGCCTACAGATTTAACTACGCCCATATGGTCGTACTTTTCTCTTGCTGCTTAAGGAAACTGCCTAGGTAAGCTTTAGAAATGCAATATTTGATTTTTTTTTTTTTCCCCTACGCGATTTGTTTTTCATGAATACACTTAATATGATAGAAGTAAAAAAAAAACAATGGCAGGAGAAACGTGGGATCCATGAGAAAACCCGCTGACTAGCAGCATAGTCCGGTGCTATTTCCACTTCGGAAAATCCAGGCGGCGACCCCGCGGGGAAGCGGAGAGAATGCGCTGTTTTCTGTTTACTCGTCACTGGTAAACCTTGGGTGTATCGCGGGAAGATGGGAATGCAAGTACACTCTTTGCACATGCACGATAGACTCGAGGAGGCCTAATGAAACACAGCACATGCTGTTCTGCCGTAACTCTTGGAACCTCGTCGTGTTGCCAGCATTTCTCTACCGCGTGGTGTGTATGAGCCCATGTTTCGTCCCTACACGCTACGGGATTGTTAGGTCCATTTGAGTTTCGCCGCAGTACACGTAGATAGGCTGAACCCCGTACGACATTAACACTTCGCTGCGGTAGCATGTATCGATCGGTTTTACATGTTTTGAATTTAAATCCCATGGATTTAATCATTCTCCAAAATGTATCCATCTTCGCAGAAAACGGTATATTTTCTTTCATAGCAGTCAATGCAGAGTGGGAATTTCACTGCGCTCTTCAAAATAATCCAAGAACGTTCGGCGCGCGTCACTTTTGTGGGATTCAAGTTCCGCCTTCTTTTACCGTGGACGACGCTTACCCGGGGTGGAAATGGCAGTTCCGTCATTGTCGGCTATCTCACACTCTCTCGCAATGTTACGCTCTGTCTTTTCACTCACACCCACTGCTTTGTCTAACGGGGTAGCGAGACCCAGTTTCTTTACTTCTTTACAAAATTGTAAAACATTGTAAATAATCTTTCTACTCTGTGGCCGCTTCACTTCCCATAGTTTCTTCTCGAGGAGTCTCCTGTCTGAACGTAGGCGACGATTACTTGTCAACTCACATTTCGTTGTGTTACGTAACGATAACAATCGTAATAACACTTTTACTTTACAATTGAAATAACAGCAGCGATATTTCCAGACACGCACAACACTCCGGTACAACGAGCACGGATCACAGGTGCCAGTGCGTAGTGGTACAGACTGTACACTCCTGTCTGCACGACGGAATTGTTTAATACCAACACTGTAGTTCCCCAGACTGCCACCTACCATTACGCCTACGCCTACTTATCAGACAGGTAGTAAATACCCTTCCCTTCCATATTTATTTACGCGTCTGTGCATGTATTTATGTACGTACATGTGTATATAGGCTGTTCACGGTAAAGTGAGCACATTTTAAGGCCGTGCAAAATTTTTCCTCTCATTCGATTTCCATCGGTCCGCCACTTTTTTAAAAATAAACATTGCCATGTTACTAATAAACAGTGTGTATGCATTTCACCTATCTCAAAAGTTAACGCCCGCGTCTGCTAGGAATACATTTATTCCTATATTTATGTACCTGTGCATGCATCTCTACGTGTGCATCTATGTATACATATTTCGATGTAATGATGCTTGTAAATAGTTATTCGAAGCCCCACATAAAATCGCTGGCGGTTATTCTTTACGCAAAACAAAGTAGACAACCTTATACGAGTTATGATCCACACAAACTATTAACGGAGGTGTGAGACTTTGTGAGTCGTCCTATTTTAAAAATTTAAAACTCTTCGAGACGAAAAATAATTACCTGCGCAGTGTTTTCTTCAACTGAGGTCATAAATATGTAACAATTTTGTGTGCAATACTATCCTCGTTATTTCACGAAAATAGAGAGGACGTCGTGTTATTATTATACGGACTTATGTTATCCTGTTCAAATGTCTTATTATATCATTTAAATATTTCATTTATAATTAATACTAATAAAAATAGCGTGAAAACAAGATGTGTTGGTAATGCCTAGTAAGAAATAATTCTTATAATCCATTCACGGTTACTTCAGCCTTATCTGAAGCCCTGCTAAAGTTCTACTTCCACAATATTCCTCCGCCTCGTGCAAACTAAGCCTGGAGAATTACACCAGAGGACGACGCATCGCACTCGTGCGCACTCTGTTGTAACAGTATTTGTATAAGGACTATTTCTCACTAGGCGATACCAACATACCTATTTCCTCCTTGTTTTCTATTCAAATTATTTATTCACTTAAGCATTATAATTTATAGATAAAATATGAAAAACATGTCAAAAAAAAAAAAAAGAACTTTTTATGAACACATGTATAAAGCGCTTATGATATATGGCATATGTTGGCAATAACTAAACACGTCATACATGGGGAGATTTTTCAAAGATTTGATTCAAAAAGGCCGAATAAACCGTGAATAGACTATATGCAAAATGTTATTACACTGAGTGCACACGAATGCAGTACGTTGTAGGCCTACCTTTGGTGTAATGACCTAAGACTTCGATAGGGGCAGGCTTCGTTGGCGTGAGGCGGAGGGATATCCTGGAAAAAGAACTTTGGAAGGGGTTAAGTTAAGTTGGAAGTAACCGTGAATATACTATTGGAAAAGTGTTTTTTTGTTTACCTGCCACGCAGCTACAGGTTGTTCACGGTAAAATGAGCACTTTTAAAAGCCTTGCTTAAGATATACTTGTATGCACGTTGTGTATTCTTCTGTCTTGTGTAAGATTAGCATTGTTATGTGCCTCATAACTTTATTCATGCGTCGGTCAAATGAAACTACGAAATTATTAAGAAAGGAAATACATTATAAATCTGCTCATTTTTACACTTTGATGCATTAAAAATACAGGAAGTGAAAGAATTAATTTTAAGTTGTCGCAAATGGTTATCTAACACTTTTTATTCGACGTTAAAATATGGAACTACTTTCCATCCATCGTTACTAACTTTACTGCGCAAATGTCAATTAGTGCACCCGTTAAACTATGTGAATGCAGGGGCAGTGACTTTTTTCTACGGTTAATTTCTAAAGTGGTCACTTAAGTCGTGAACAGCTTTTACGCAACCTGTGAAACGCCTAGAATAACCGCTACTCTTATCTGTTATCTGAATGGGATTTGTCAGTTGCCGGCTTCGCAGGCTAGGGAATCTGTAAGGTGGGCCAACATTATACAAGACATCAAGGCTCTCGCAAACAAATGGGCTGTGGCTGTGTTGGGGACACGGCCGTTTATTTTGCGTGAACACGTCTACGTTGACGCGCTCTGCCGCCTTGATGTTTATTTTACGTTCCTGGCACAGCTTCACTCGATCATATGGGGTTTCATTTGTATCACAGGATTTCTTTTGAGATGCTCTTTCCAACCGTATACGATTTCTGTATTTCGACTTCGCTTATTGACGAGTATAGGCCGGCATTGTGTTAAGTTTTCTTAATTTTTTTAAATACTAAACTCATACAATTTAACCGTAACCACGTCACACAAATGTTTTTATACACCTAATCGATTTATCTTGACGAGAGTTGTCGATCGAAACCTAAACGAGAGTCGTAGCTTCTCCTAGTCAAAAGTTTTATTACGCGGTCCCCCCCCCCCCTTTTGCCATTTTCTCCACGCCAATTGGGTGATGCTTGCAGTCCTCACTCAACTTAACATATTCTTTGGTCCTTTGGCAATCGAGTGGTGTAATTGAATTTTGAATGAAGAATGTAGATTAGGAGCTGCAATGCCAAACTGTATCCCCCGATTTTGTAATGATCGGATTTTTCGGATTGCCTCCCGCTGTCGTCGCAAATTCAAAGGCGTGTTCACGTCAAAACTACTCACAGTGCTTGCAGCAGCGTCAGTAACGAGCAGAACAGTTTATTTCTGTACCGTATGTGACGACGTACTCTGTGGCAGCTGTGTTTTATTTCCTTATGATCTATTTTATATTGTTAATTTCAAAGTTTCTTAAACCTCACCATTTGTATTTAAGTTTAATTATGCTTGTAAGTCTTCCTGAATTTCTGTCACGAAGGTATTACCGCGAAATGAATTCTTCATCGTAATAAACACCTAAATAAATTTGTAGTATATTCTTTAGCGCCAATTTGTCTTGCCGCGTGTTATTGGCACATTATAACCTTGAATATCAACTGTAGCTTGCAGAACCATGTATAGTAGGGGGCTGACGAGAAGGCAAGTCTGCGTGGCGGGGAGGTGGTTGGGGCTGCACCCACGACCCTCTTCCCCTCCTTCGCTTATCGCTCGCTTTCGCAGTGACGTGACACCCTCACTACTATTCATCCCAAAAGAAACAGCTCCCTGGCAGTCAGTCACGTGTTAGGACGGTATATTATGGCGCAGTCTAGGAAGAATGGAAAAAAAAACTATACCTACAACGGCGAAGCGAGGGAGGTGATCAGACATGTGATGACTAAATGTGACGAAGAAGCTAGTGAAGGCCAATTAAAGCACTTGTTGTCGCAGTCCAGTCTACGTGCATCAGAATACGTTGGCATTTCCATGAGAAGTGTTTCCGGAATTCGCAAAGAAGGTGTCGATGCAACACTGGGCAAACACCAAAAACGTCCACACGAAAGAAATATGCACTGTGGCTCATTCGATAGGAGAGTAATCAGAGACGTCAGTCATGATTTTTACTCCGTGCAGAAACAAGTACCAGCATGTCCAAAGCTTTTCATTGCTTTGAGAGAAAAAAATTGATTTTCCATGAGGTGTTCATACGCTCAGAGGGCTACTGGAAGAAACGGGGTTTAGGCCAGGCTTCACCATGTATGGGAGTATAGGGAATCAAAGGCTAGATTCGGACAAAGATCTCTGTCTTTTTTTTTTGTGGTAGTATTCTGAACTAAAAATTTTTTGTTAGTGTTTGAACTCATCTACATTTGTAAACCATTCAAATTTTAATTTTTTAAATTTTAAGTTCACTTTTCAACTGTTGGTGATAAAGTGTCACGATTTTATAAATAATGAAAACTTAATTTATATTGATTAACCCTGGGTTGATAGCAATATCCCGTTTAACAAATGTTGACCAAATGATACTGAACCTGGTGTGTTAACCAACAGCAGTTCTTCGAACTGGTTAGTCGTTGTTCACGCAGGTGCTAAAACTGTATTCATAGAAAAATAACTGCTAATTTTCCCAGCAGGCAAAGCTACGGGGGACTACCATGGGCAGATGAATTCTGTGCACTTCGCAAAATGGATGCATAAACAGCTATTGCCAAACATACTGGTAAAGTCTGTAATTATCGTGGACAATGCGCCTTGCCAGTCAGTGCAAGAAAATAAACCCCCATCGAACTACGCAATGAAAAAGTAAATGGAGTCGTGGTTGACAAATAACAACATTCCCTTTTCTCATAAAATGAGAATAATAGATCTTTACGACTTGATTGCGGAGAACAGGAAGCCTGAAAAAAATATTTCCCATTAACAAACTTTCAAAGCTGCACTGTCACAATGTTCTTAAGGCGATATTACGCAATACCAGCTTCTGGAAAAGCTTGTGCAAGATCCGCCATAGCGGGTATACGGGCTAGTGTGGCACCCGTCATGGCATATCCCGCCTTGTACGGCCAGATTTCCTACCAGGTTTAGTAATCGCACACACCCTATTTTTCGTCGCAGTTTCCGTACCGGCTCTCGTACCTGGCCAATCACACAGCAGTTTCAGAGCGTAGGGCGCTCCCCGTGGCTGCTACTTGAAACGAGTTGATGAAGAAACTTAAAAGGACGCCTCTATCTTGATTTTACATCCGTGTGGCTGAAACTCTTTCAAATTGATTTAAAATGCAACGACGAATAATATTGGTGATGATAACTTTAAATTACTATTTAAAACCGTTCTGAATACATAAAACATTACCTACTGTGTGAACAATTAATTTAAAATCTTAAATATATCTATAGTATACAAACTCTATGTTAATTGTGTGATCTAGTAGTACAGTGAAAAAGTTGCAGTGTCTGCTATAAACGTGTGACTTCTGAGTAAGAATTCGAAACTCCGCCCAACCCAAATTTTTTTTTATCAATAAATTTTACATGCTGATAATATCACGGTACGCAAAGAAGAAGCTGTATTTTGCAACAGGTCAGTAATTTTCGTCAAACTTAAAAATAACTCACTCGCACTCTAGTGACCACGTCATTTTCAATAAAATGAATGAAACTATACTAGTAAGCAATAAATGTATGTAGAAGGGGAACAGTAATATAGCAATATTAAGATGCGCCAGCTAGTATTTTCATAGGCCAACGCAAGTTACTAACTGGTAGCAGTTCTACGAATGGGGTTCATATTTACTACAAACCACACACTGTGCACCCACCGAGGGTGCTAAATGGTAGTACGAGAACTGCTCATAGCGGCTGGTATACCGGCTCGTACACCAGGGCTTGTAGAAGCTTGTACAAGAACCTAGTACGGCAGCAGGTATCGTGTAATATCGGCATTAGACTTCCTCCTGATATGTGCGAACTTACTCCCATTGAGCTAGCGTAGTCTAAAACAAAAAGACTAGTGCGGGAAAAGAACATTACTGCTAGCTTGTCATCAACAAAGATAGAGGAAATCACGATCGAAGCAATATCTTCAGTCGCTGAAGAAGACTGGCAAGTAAACTGTTCTCATGTACATAATATAGAAGCAGACAATTGCCCATTTCACATAAGTGGGGTAAAATCTGACAGACAATGTGACCAATCTACACTCTATGTAAACAGTAAATGCTCTCGTTCGTGAAGTATTGTATCAGCTGATGAAATCCTGCAGGATATGTGTTGTTAAGTTGGCTATTCTGATGAAGGTTTTGAAAGAAAATAGCAATCTGAGCTTAAAGTTGTAATTTAAATCTTAATTATACCTACAGCATTTACGGTTTAAATTGTGTTTCTAAAAATAGATTAAATTTTATTGGCTATTAGTGACTGTACTTTAAAAAGATGTTTAGCATTTATGACTGAGGATGTCGACACGTACGAACAATAAACTTTTCCAGCCAAGTGAAGACCGTTGTGAGTGTGCTTTTTTTTGCTTTTTTCAATCACAGTTGGTTGTAGGTACCGTTGTAGTGGGTTTTCTCGAGTGAAATGTAACATTTATCAGCACGTGTTTACCGCTTCGTTAGATCTGCTCGTTCCGCCATTTTCCTTACCGCCTACCTCAATGAAGTGACGCGAATATCATTTACGTATGTAAGTTTAAGTTTGCTTGTATCAGGAAATGTACGTAGTGTTGAGTTTACTGAAACTGTCTATTGCATCTTCCACACGACAGTATTTTCGCCAGTATTGTCCATTTCATATAAGTGGGATAAATTTTGACAGTTCTAGAAAAGCAGCACGGCCGCAATGTATCCTTCCAACGCAGCTGCTTTGTCACTGAAGAAAAAGACGTTCGTAAACAAATTGTATAATTCTAGTGACGAAGAAAACGTGGTTTAAGTGAAGTAAACTCGCAAGGATTGCCATAGAAAAACACGTGTTCCAGAGATTGCAAATTTTACAAACAGTAAGTTTGGGTGTTTTGTAAATGTATTTGTAAATCGGTAATATAAATATTGAAATGCACGTGGCCTGAAAAAGCAGCACGTTCCACACTTTTGTAGTGAGTGAATAATATTCGTTTATTTGTCTATATTGTAATTTCAACGAGTGTAAGGTTAACTTCGGTCAAAGTGTGTGCGTGTATATATTGCTGCATCTGTACGAATACGAACAGCGACGTATGCATCGCGTTTTTTTTTTTTTTTTCATTAAAATTAAAAATATCGAAGTTAAATCATTTAAATGTTATTTCCATACAAGAAAAATTTTCCACTGCTCCATCGAAAAAAAAAAATGCAACTCAAAATGCCACACACTCGTAAGAACATCAAAATAATGCAAACTCACGAAAGACGATTAAACTCAAGGCGCCCGCACTGTTTCCTTTATCCTTCTTAATAAAATAAACAGAACCACCACAAATCCAACTCTGTAATTAAAAAATAAAACAGGTTGGAATGCCAACCTAGTTATAATATCCCACATTAATTACTGGGCGGAAATTAGCTATCAATGCCTGCCATGACAGGGAACACGAGGGTGGAAAATGCAAGTTTGCTTCGGACTCAAAACATTTGTTTACCAACGTCTTTTTCTTCAGTGACTCCTGTGGTACCAGCAGTGCCATCGAAATCTTCAGGAATGGCGCCGACAGCATCATCGACCTCTTCGGGTGGACCACATACAGCAGTAGCTGTATGGTCAACCTCCTCTGCTGAACCATCTCGACATAAGTGACGCTTCTGTGGAAAGACCTTCACTGGCAGCAGCAATGCTCGGCGACATGAACGCTTTAATGGTGTTAAAAAATCTCTGTTGCATGCAATATTTGTGTGACAGGTGCGGTAAGCAGATCAGCCGTAGCGTCATTTACTTATGCATTTAAAAGAAAATTGTAATTTTTTGAGGGTATTAGTGACTGCTGTCGTATCCAGATTAATTATGGTGCATTCTTCTCTCTTGGGTTTAGCCCCATCCACACACCATGCTCCTTCACAACGAGCTATTCTGAGATTACCCCTGGAATTAATTGGATACCTGTTGCGAGATTCTAGGCTCACCTGTGGTTATCTACAACTGATGAATGATGGCACTGAGACACCGCAGCAACTTGGGTAGTCTAGTCACTGGGACACCGCGGCACCTATGGTTGACTAGCCACTGAGTCACCGAGGCACTTTGGGTTGTCTAGGTACTGAATCACCTCGGTACATCGGGTAATTTAGCCACTGGAACACCGTGGCGCCTTGGATGGTCTGGTCACTGAAACAACACGGCTCCTTGGGTAATCTAGTCACTGATACACAGTGACATCTTGGGTAGTCTAGCCACCTTATAACCGCGGCACCTTTAAGTTCTCTCGTCACTGAGACACTGCGGCACCTTTAGGTAGTCTAGTCACTGAGTCACCGCGCCACTTTGGGTATTCGAGCCACTGAGTCACAACAGTACCTCGGGTAATCTACCCACTTAGACACCACGGCACTTTGGTTAGTCTATTCATTGAGACACCGCGGCACCTTAGAGATCTAGCCACTGCGAAACCGCGGCACCTTAAGATTGCCTAGGCACTGAGACACCACGGCACCTTAAGTAATCCAGCCACTTAGTCACCAAGACTCCTATGGTTTTCTAGCCACCGAATCAATGTGGCATCATGGGTAATCTTGCCCTTGAATCACTGCGGCACTTTGGGTAGTCTAGTCAGTGACACCGCTGCTCAACGTATATGCATGACACCGCGTAACCGTGGCACTTTGGGAAATCTAGCCACTGAGACACCTCGGCATATTTTGGTGTTCTGGCCACTGAATAACCGCAGTACATCGGATAATCTAGCCACTGAGTCACAGCCGCACCTTTAGTTTGTCTAGGCACTGAGTTAACACAGCAACTTTAAGTTGTCTAATCACTAAAACACCGTAGCACTATCAGGTTGTCTACTACCTGAGATACCGTGGCACCTTATGTTTTCCAGCCAATGAGTCAACGCGACACTTTTCTGGTTGTCTAGCCACAAAACCACCGTGGCACCATTAGGTTGTCTTG
Source organism: Dryococelus australis (assembly GCA_029891345.1). Lineage (NCBI taxonomy): Eukaryota > Metazoa > Arthropoda > Insecta > Phasmatodea > Phasmatidae > Dryococelus > Dryococelus australis. Next base: position 19,588,751 of record CM057008.1, on the reverse strand, counting down.
AATCCGAGACAATGCAGCACCTTGGTTAGTCTAACCTCTGAAAGACCGAGGCAACTTTGTTAGTCTAGTCACCGAGAGACCGAGTCACCCTGGTTAGTATATTTACAGAGAGACCTAGGCACCTTGGTTAGTCTAGTCACTGAGAAACCGAGGCGCCTTGGTTAGTCTAGTCACTGAGAGACCGAGGCACCTTGGTTAGTCTAGCTACTGAAAGACCGAGGCACCTTGGTTAGTCTAGCCACTGAGAGACCGAGGCACCTTGGTTAGTATATTTACTGAGAGACCTAGGCACCTTGGTTAATATAGCCACTGAGAGACCGAGGCGCCTTGGTTAGTCTAGTCACTGATAGACCGAGGCACCCTGGTTAGTATATTTACAGAGAGACCTAGGCAGCTTGATTAGTCTAGCCACTGAGAGACCGAGGCACCTTGGTTAGTCTAGCCACTGAGAGACCGAGGCATCACGGTAAGTCTAGCCACTGACTGACTGCGGCACCTTGGTTAGTCTAGCCACGGATATACCGAGGCACCTCGGTTCCTCTAGCCACTGAGAGAAATTGGCACCTTGGTTAGTATAGCCGCTGAGAGACATGGGCAAATTTGTTAGTCTCTTTACTGAGAGAACGTGACACCTTGGTTAGTATAGCCGTTGAGAGACTGAGGCACTTTGGTTAATCTAGCTACTGAGAGACCGAGGCACCTTGGTTAGTCTAGCCACTATTTACTGAGATACCGAGGTTTCTTGGTTAGTATAGCTAGTGAGAGACCTATACACTTTGGTTAGTCTAGTCACTGCGAGACTGAGGCACCTTGGTTAGTATAGCCACTGAGAGACCGAGGCACCTTGGTTAGTATAGCCACTGAGAGACCGAGGCACCTTGGCTAATCTAGCCACTGAGAGCCCGAGGCTCCTTGGTTAGTCTAACCACTGAGAGACCGAGGCACCTTGGTTAATCTAGCCTCTGAGACTCACGGCACCTTTTGGTGGATTAGAGGCTGAATAACCGCGGCACCTCGGGTTGTCTTGCAACCGAGACACAATGGCACCTCGGGTAATCTAACCAACGAGACACCACAGCAACACGGTTAGTCTAGCCATAGAGAAACTGCGGCAACTCGGGTAGTTTAGTCACTGAGAGACCGAGTCACCTTGGTTAGTCAAGCCATTGAGAGACCGAGGCACCTTGGTTAGTCTAGCCACTGAGACCCTGCCGCAACTTGGGTAACCTAGACACTGAGTCACAACGGCACCTTTAGGTTGTCTAGCTACAGAGTCACCCCGGCACTTTGAGTATTCTAGCCACTGATACATCGCGGCACCTTGGCTAGTCTAGCCACTGAGACCCCGCGGCAACTTTAGGTTGTCTATCCACTTAGTCAACGCGGCACATTTTTGTTTGTCTAGCCATTAAAACACCGCGGTACCGTTAGGATATCATGCAACTGAGACACCGTGGTATCTTGAGTAGTCAAGCCACTGAGACACTGCGGCATCCTTTGGTTGTCTAGCCACTGAATCACCGCGGCACCTCGGGCAATCTAGCTACTGAAACACCGTGGCACCTTTAGGTTGTCTATCCACAAAACACCGCCGCCCCTTATGGTTGTCTAGTCACTCAGACACCGCAGCACCTTTTGTTTGTCTTCACACTGAGCCACTGCGGCACATTATGGATGGCTTTCCACTAAGTCTCCGGGGCACCAACTGGTTGTCTAGCAACTGAAAAACCTCGGAACCTTATATTGTCTAGCTACTGAGACACCTTGGCACCATAGGTAGTCTAGCCACTAAGACACCTCGGCACCTTAGGTAGTCAAGCCACTGTGACACTTCGGCACATCATGTAGTCTAGCCACTGAGACATCTCGGCACATCATGTAGTCTAGCCACTGAGACACCTCGGAACCTTAGTAAGTCTATCCAATTAGTCATCGCGGCACCTTCTTGGTTGTCTAGACACTGAGTCACCGTATTGATTCAGTGGCTAGACAACCTAAAGGTGCCGCAGAGTCTTAGTGGCTAGACAACCTAAATGTGCCGCAGTGTCTCAGTGGCTCGGTTAACCGAGGTGGCGTGGTGTCTCAGTGGCTAGATAATCCGAGGTGCCGCGGTGACTCAGTGGATAGATTACAAATGTTGCCGCGGTAACTCAGAGACTAGAAACCCAAAGGTGCCGCGGTGGCTCAGTGGCTAGAAAACCTAAAGGTGTCACGGTGTCTCAGTGGCTAGATATCCTAAAGGTGCCGCGGTGTCTCAGTGGCGAGACAACCTAAAGGTGCCGTGGTGTCTCAGAGGCTTTTTTTTTTTTCGTGGCTAGCTAAGGTGGGTCACGCAATTTTCTTATCAACCCCGTACCTCTGCCCTCTCTGGGTAATACATTGGTATGGGAAGTTTCTTTTGTTTTGATACTTTATTTTCTCATTACAGCCTTTATGGATTACAATTTTATATAATATTACAACTATCTACATCAAGTTGCCTGGAAGGTGAGAGTGGCGCGGTTTTCCTGTATTCCACCCTGACTCCCCTAGCAGTTTGGGGATCAATTTCTTAACTTTCTATTCTATTGATGATTATATTATGCCTATATTGCGGCACGAAACTACTACTACTTAGATTATGTATATATATATATTTAATTCCAGCCATCAGTTTTGGAACTGTCAGTGGAGAGAGGGGCCTGTGGACTTCTTTTCGATCCCCCGCTCCCCCCGTAGTCCGGTACTTTAGTCTGGAACCTTGTCATCCCATTACTCTTTCCCCTTATACATTGCCTAAGTCTTCAGCGTCCTGATTCGTTTCCTATTCACTTGCCTCAGTCATTGCTATTCCGATTTCTCATGACCTTTTTTCGTTGCTTTGATCTTCAGTATATCTTTTAGGGTTTTTTTTCCGAGTGGGAGGCAAGGCCTCCCAACTCATCAGTCACCTTCTGATGTTTCCTTTCGAAGTTCTAGTCTGTGTGCATTGGGAACACCCATGCTGTGTGGTGGGGCCGCTCCCAACACAATGTGTTTATAGCGGTTTTACTGTGTCACTTCCTGTATAACAATTTTTTTTCTTTAATCAGGTAATAGAAACCTCTATCTATCTATGGAAGAGGATCATTCACGAACTCGTGTGGATTTTCTCGAATCCATACTTCGAATTCTTCCAGACGTTTCTTGCAAACTCTTCCAATATCTTGGCAGTTTTTCTATTTACCATGATATTTCTAAGATCTATTTCATTTTCTTCTATTTTAAGCTTTCTACAATGTTCAATTCTTATATCTTCTATTCTTGGACATTCTCTAAGTACATGTTCGGCAGTATCTTCTTCCTGGCAGATTCGGCAGAAGGGAGAGTCAACTAAATTAATTCCATGTAATGTTTAATTAAAGTTTCCATGTCCAGTTAGTAACTGTGAGAGATGATGGTGTGTAACAGTCCAGTGCTTGCTATATATTTCCATTATGTTTGGAAATATTCTATAAGTTACTCTGCCCTTCTCCGAATTGTCCCACCTTTCCTACCAGATCCCTCGTCTGGATTCTTTCTTCATGATCTTCGTTGCAGATCTTCCTTGAGTTTCTTGCTTTAGCTGTCCTCGTTCTTCTACAAGCAAATCCAGTGGGATTGCTCCAGCTATCACCTGTAGTGCTTCAGTTGATGTTGTCTTGTAAGTCTTTGTTATGGCTAGTAATGCAGCTCTTTGTGTCTTTAGCAATAATCTCTGAGTATGTACTAGCCTTGCTACCACACACCAGCTCCATAAAGGGCGATTCCTAGGAATACACTCTTGTACAGTGTCATCATGGTCCTAAACCCAAGTCCCCTTGATGATGCTGAGACTGCCCTCATTTTAGTGAATATATTCACTATCTTATCCATCAAATAACTTACGTGTTCGTGGAAGCGAAGTTTGCTACCAAGAGGACACCTAGGTACTTCACTTTGCTCTATGGATGTAGTGGTCTTTCCTTGAAACGGACCACAGGCGATCTCTTTAAGCTTCCTTTAAGTAACATTAAGTTGGTCATCTCCACTGAAAATTGTAAATTTATACGTCTACCCCAGCTCTCAATCTTGTTCAGTATTTCATCAACTTTGTTCTCAATTTCAGCATGACTCCAGGCTGAAATTAAGAGCAATGTATTGTCTGTGTATGCAAAGATCTCACAGTCTTCTGGCAGCAGCAGCCAAAGAAGTGCATCAAACCGAATGTTCCATAGGATCTGTCCAAGGACCGATCCCTGGGGACATCCATCTGAGAGTTTCTTCCTCACTGTCACATTGTTTACTTCATACTGTCTGTACCTTTCTTTAAAGTAATTAACAATAATGCTGCAAATTTTTCTTGGGCACTTGTCTCTGACTTGCCAGAGCACCTCCGGGTACCACACATTGTCGAATGCACCACCGATATCCAGGAAAATTCCTAATACATAGGTCTGTCTGCTTGAGTTCACTTTTTCAACCACATCCATGACTGCCATCTCGGTACCTCGTCCTTTTCTAAATCCATATTGTTTTTCATGAAGCCCCTTTGTAGCTTCAAGGAAGCTTATCAATCTCATATTGTTGAGTTTTTCTAACATTTTCCCCATGATTGGCAACAGGGTTAAAGGATGGTATGACTTAGCTAATGTTGGATCTTTATTGCCTCCCTTATAGAGAATTCTCAATATTCCTTGTTTCCAAATGTTAGGAAAACAGCCACTTTGTGGGCAGTCAATTATTAACTGCAACAGATCGAGTTTAATCCGAGGATAAACTCTTCTCATTATTTCAGCAGTGATTCCATCATGTCCTGGAGCTTTCTTGTTTTTTATCTCCTTAATAACTTTATCCAGTTATTTTATAGTGAACTCAGTGGTGGGAGAAGTGTCTGGCTACAAAGGCATCTTCTATCTCTTCATTTGATGAATTTCTTCTTCATCTTACACACTATCCTCTGGCAGCAGTGCATTTATAAGTTCTTCTGCATTCTCCTGCTGATCGATAATTGATCCTGTTTTGGATTTTAAGGCTTTTCATGACTTGCTTAGGCTTGGGTTTGTTTGCAAGGATCTTGTATACGAGCCCCCACGGGTATTCATTTCCTTTTTCTGTTACATAGATTCTCCAGGATGTCTGTTTCTTTTCTTTTAACATTATTGCATAGTTCTTTCGTTGGACTCTATATTCTTCCAGCACTTCTACTCTTCGTCAAGGATCTCTTTGAAGTTTCAGTTTCCTCCGAATTTTCCGAACATCCTTTCTCATACTTTCCAGTTCATCATCCCACCATCGATTTAGTGGAATACCAGGTTCTGATATTCTCAATGTTTCCTTGCATACGTCTTGGATCATATTTTTATTTTAACATTTGCACATTGGTCTGGATCTTTCAAGTGTGCTTCGCGATACTGATGAAGTTTATCCATTAACACTTCGTCGAACCTCTTCGAGTCTATTTTCAGCATGTTGTCCTGTTATGACAACAGGATTAGCCTATGATCACTGGTCGAGTCTTCCATGACAATCCAATTTGTAACCAGTCTGGCTGCCTTTCTAGTTACAACCATCACATCCAGGTAGGATTCAGTACAATGAGCAGGAGACACATACGTTGGAAGTGGTCCCTGGTATGTTCACGACATGGAGATCGTTCGCCAATAAATAGCGATCGAGTGCCAAGCCTTTTCCATCTACCATAGGCGAGTGCCACATTTCCGACTTGGAATTCACATCAACTCCTATTACAAGTCGTTCCCTTCCAAGTATTCTTATAATTTCGTCCCACTTCTCCAGATGTACTCGAAGTTCGTCTGAGTACTGGAAGTAGGAACTGGCCAAGTAGACATTCTGTTGTCCCATTCTAATTTGAATACAGACATGATGGCTGTTTGACATAGAATCCATGGTCATAGTACTCAGAGTTTCAGATTTAATCCATATAGCTGCCATTGGACTTTCAATTACTAAGAAAACTGCCTAGGTAATCCAATTATCTTCTCATGTAGGACGTATGGCTCTTGCATGAGGACTATGCCAATGTCTCTTTCTTTAGCCACAATCGCTATTTCCGATGTAGCCACTGCAGATCTTTGCAGGTTTATGTGCCCAATAGTGATTTTAGATCTTAGCTGATTCATGCTTCGCCATAATCGATCCTTTCCAGATCCGCAGTAAATGCTCGTTCGTAATGTGGACACTCTTTCGAATCAACTCTGTGGTTATGGTCTCTATTATCCTTTAAGCAATTAGCACAGGCAGGATTTTCTTTTTTACCTTTGCATTTATCCTTTTCAGAATATTATGCCCTTCCTGACCACAGGTAGAACATCTTTCTTGTCATTTACAGTATTTCCTTTGATGTCCGTATTGTTGGCATTTGTAGCATCTGAGTGGAACCAGAAAGTCTCTCACTTTACATGCCACATATTCAACACTTTACATGCCACATATTCAATATACACAGTTTCTTGTGCCATTGGAACATTTCTGTATTTGATGTGCAATTCTATCACCACATTCACTGTTTCTTTATTTCTTCCAGTTCTTAGTCGGACTGACGCTCCCTTCAGAAATTCCTCGCTCTTTGTATCCTTGTCTTCAAGATTTTGTTTCCTCGCCTTTGTCAGTAATTCCTCATTATCCTCTTTCCTTGGAATGTCGTAGACTATTACCTTGGGTCCTTTTTTCTTTGGTCCATCAAGTCGAAGTCCCAAATTCTTCAGCTTGTCGCTTGTTTTGATTTTATTTATGGTGGCTTCATCACCTGCTTCTATGAGAATACCTCCACCGCGTACTTTTCTAAAGTTCTTCACTTTGCAGCCTTCTTCAACAGGGTTTACCTTCTCTTGGATCGTCTTCTTGATCTCTTCGCTTGTTTGACCATTCTTTTCTGGATATGCCAGGATAATTTTCTTAGGTGGTTTTACCTCTTGTGCAAGTTTCTTAACTGCCTTCGTTATTTGAGCAAAGGATGGTTTAGGTGTTTCTGTTTTCTCCGTTATCACCTCTGGTCCCTTCTCTTGTTTCATACTGTACTCCAATCCTTTGGCATAACCAAGAAGAAAAGCATTCCTTTGTGTCATCCTATTGTAATAAGACTTCAGCAAGAAAAATTTTGGAAGTATGTAATTTGCATTCTCCTTATTTATTTTCTTTTTTTCCAAAGTGAAATAATCTAGGAGTCTACCAAAGAGGGTATCGCCTCGGCCGAGTTTTCTTCCATGTCGCCCAGAGCTCCTCCGATTCCCCAGCCTGCTGCATGCTCCGTGTTTTCTTGATAGTACTCATATTATTTTGCAGATTTCCTCAGCAGGCTGTCCTTGAATTAATGGGTAAGCCACTGTCACCCAATCAACGATCGCATTGCTAGGTTTCTTGACTTGTGTCCAGTCAGTTTCACTGTACATTAGAAGATTCAATTAATAAATTGCTCTTACCTTTGAGATTATTGCGGCTAGTTTAACTAGCTCAGCGTGTCTGTCCGGTTTACTGTCGTGCCATTTGGCAGACTCTTCAGTAAAACGAGTCCACCACTCAATTTCATTCATTGTCGCAGTTTGGGCATGCACTCACACTTGAAATATAAAGCGACAAAGTGCTACACAAAATCACTCAATCACGAGGACGCATACATCACAAAGTTACTCAAAACAGAGAGTTCACTCAATCACAAAGTTGCTCTATCGCAAAGTCGCTCTACTGTAAAGTCACTCAATTACAAAAAAAGACATAACACAGTATATTTCAGATTGCGCACGAGGCACAATAACTTTCTATGCACGTATGTTTCACTTCTGTATCCTTTACTCTGTATGCTATCTTATTCTGTGCCAGAACGTAGGCCGTCCAACCACTTGCCACTGCTTGAAGGCCGGCAGGCCGGCAACACCGCTGACTCGGCCGGCAGGCAGCTGTCGCCGTTGTCAGCAGTCGTTGTGCTTTACTTCAACGGCTGTAAGCGGGCCGTCGCCGTCCAGGCGCCCGCATAGCGCTTACCGCACACATATATACACACATACGCGAATGAACGACCGTACTTACCGCGCCAGCACGTCCGTCCTGTTTGGCATCCACAGGCCGACTCCTCCGTCAAAGACTCTGTCTCGGTGGCTAAACAACCTAAAGGTGCCCCGGTGTCTCAGTGGCTATACCACCCAAGTTGCAGCGGTGATTTATTGGCTAGACTACCAAAGAGTGCGCGGAGTCCCATTGGTTAGAATACCTAAAGGTGCCGCGGTGATTCAGTGGCTGGACAACCTAAAGGTGCCGCTGCGTTTCATGGCTAGACAACCTAAACGTGCTGCGGTGATTCAGTGGCAAGACAAACTTAAGGGGCCACGGTGATTCAGCGGCATGGCAACTTAAAGGTGCCATAGTGATTCAGTGCTATGACATGCTAAGGGTGCCGTGGTGTCTCAGTGGCTAGACTACCCAAGGTTCTACGGTGTCTCAGTGGCTAGAATACGCGAGTTGGCTGTGTCTCCGTGGCTATATTATCCGAGTTTCCGGAGTGTCTCATTGGCTAGATTACCCGAAATGCCATGGCATCTCAGTGGCTGGACAACCTAAAGGTGCTGTGGTGTCTCAGAGGCTAGACAACCTAAAGTTGCTGCGGTGTCTCAGTGGCTAGAATACGCGAGGTGTGGCTGTGTCTCCGTGGCTATATTATCCGAGTTTCCGGAGTGTCTCATTGGCTAGATTACCCGAAATGCCATGGCATCTCAGTGGCTGGACAACCTAAAGGTGCTGTGGTGTCTCAGAGGCTAGACAACCTAAAGTTGCTGCGGTGTCTCAGTGGCTAGAATACGCGAGGTGTGGCTGTGTCTCCGTGGCTATATTATCCGAGTTTCCGGAGTGTCTCATTGGCTAGATTACCCGAAATGCCATGGCATCTCAGTGGCTGGACAACCTAAAGGTGCTGTGGTGTCTCAGAGGCTAGACAACCTAAAGTTGCTGCGGTGTCTCAGTGGCTAGAATACGCGAGGTGTGGCTGTGTCTCCGTGGCTATATTATCCGAGTTTCCGGAGTGTCTCATTGGCTAGATTACCCGAAATGCCATGGCATCTCAGTGGCTGGACAACCTAAAGGTGCTGTGGTGTCTCAGAGGCTAGACAACCTAAAGTTGCTGCGGTGTCTCAGTGGCTAGAATACGCGAGGTGTGGCTGTGTCTCCGTGGCTATATTATCCGAGTTTCCGGAGTGTCTCATTGGCTAGATTACCCGAAATGCCATGGCATCTCAGTGGCTGGACAACCTAAAGGTGCTGTGGTGTCTCAGAGGCTAGACAACCTAAAGTTGCTGCGGTGTCTCAGTGGCTAGAATACCCCTGGTTCCGCATAATTTTATGCTATTAATTACACACCAAAGTTGTATAGCATCAATGTCATCTTGCAGCTTTCTAGTAATTTGCAATCGCAGAATATTGGGATGTTTAATTACATTTATTAAACAATTTGTTAATTTATTACATAGTAACGGAGACAAGGTAAGTTAATGCCTGACACCTGATCACAGCTAGTAAGTAGTCTAGAATGTGTTTGTAACTCTAACCATTAAATAACGTTCGCTTAAAGAACTATGAAAGCAATTTACGCAGCTCGTTGAAATACTAAAGTTAATACTTATACATGTAGAGGAACAATGTTGAAAAATATAAGAAGCCTTACTGGAGTACAATTGGAATTACTCTGTTAGCTTACTGTAACATTTACTTAACAGTGGTTTTATTTTTGTTCGTATTTTAATTAATATTTCAATATTATAATTTACTTTCTTGGTCTCACACCAATGTAATTGTTTCATGGAATATATTGTGTTATTTTTATTACCTTCTACGAGACCCGTAACTCTTTGACATAGGGAATTAGACCGTTAGGAGTGTGTCAGATTAGCTGTTTGAGTAGGAAGCCGTCCGGTTGGCCGGCAGGTTTGAATCCTGCACCCCCATTGACTATCATGATAGCGTAGGGCTAGGCGGGTAATTTCAGCAAGGAGATTGCTCTCTCTGCCGCCATCTTTCAACGGTTTAAGACCAAGTCAGGACGCACGTCCAGAAGTTGGACTTAGCATAAGTATTTTAAGTAGTATATTAGAGTGTTTTAGTGTCTACAGCTTGCTTAATTAATATTGTTTTGTTTATACGTAGAGAAGTGTGCTGTAAGCCACCCCGTATTGCAAGCAGCTGTTTAGGAGCTTAGGTCAGTTTTAGTTAGACACTGTGACGTTCCGTGAGATTCAAGCCACATTAAGAAACACTTTAATTCTACGAAGTTTGAATACTACTCTACATTTTCCTGAGGTCTCGTTCTGCTTTCTACTATAAATGGTATCATCCTACAAGTAAACTATTTTTCTACACTACTAGTTTTTCTACGAGTTAAGTCTAGACGTCGTGTAGGCCTAAGAGAGCGGCCATTTGTAATAGAATATTCTACACAACGCCATGTTGGCACGGCATTTTTAACAGATAAAAACCAGTATATTTTAAACATAAGTTAACCTGAGAGATAGAGTTTTTATTGTTCTGCCACTAAGCTGAGCCATGTTTAATTTTTCAAGTAATAATTTCTGACGTTTTCACTCAGTGATTTTTTTTGAAGTGACAAACTGACACATCAGGCTAATTTACGTTATTGAATAAGGGTATTGTTAACGACCGTTATTATGTCTGACCACTTCCTATCGGCAATGCTAGTTTGAACGATTTTCATAAACCCTTTGCTATTGCCATTAAGGATTTTATAATTAGTTTCATCTACAGCCAGAATACATATCAATTAAATTAAAGAAACTAAATTTGAAATAAAATAATTTGGCTGGAAACTTTATGTAGTCTGGCGTCTTTTCCTATTTGCATGAATAAATTGTTTTCACTTCCTCGCCTTCACTGATAACCCAGTTCTGCATAATTTCTGCAAGTCCTTATGGAACGTAAGTTGCATCATTTTTAGAGTGTGACAGATGTTCACTGGTCTCAAGTAAGTGAGGTAAACTAAGGTGCGTGTTCTTCGCATCGAACGTCTGGTTCTCGAGCCTGCAAGGGGCAGGCAGACGTTTTCCTCAGGGGAGAAATATTCTATTATCACACTGCTCAGTTGTAATGAATTTCGCCAACAATACACGTAACCTAAAACACGGTATCGACACATGCTTTTATTTCACACTGTTTTATAAGCCTATGTGAGAGTATGGTTATGGAAACAGCTCAATAGTACACTGCCGTTATTCCACGCGTCGTCACGTATTTTATATTCAGTGATACATGGCAATATCCTGTCTGCTCATGTTTTATGTTAATACGACTTGGAATAGGCCTACAGCACGAGCAGCAGATACATATGGCAGGGCGCTTGGCATTGTGTGACGCATGTACTGCAGGCATGCTACGTGTACGTTCTTCAGTAAGCTGGCGTGCATAAACTATAGCAATATTCTGGCTACATTGACACAAGGAAATAAGACGGCTTCGTGTTAATTTATTATGTGAATGTATGTTTACACTTCACTGGACTTGTTAAGAGAAAAGCACTCGGAGAGAGCTACTGGCACGTTGTTGGCTGTTGCCTTTACCTGGGCGGGGTTTAAAAACGTACGGTCACTTGTCGCAACGAGGAGATGACGTACCACCGTATTAAAAAAAAAAAAACTCCTGTGTCTGTAATCATTATAGCTCACGTTGCTAGGGCATGCTATTCGGGTACGAATGGTGTAGGTTCTAGACTCCGTTCTGCTTTCAGTATTTTTATAACAGAAACTGTGTAATTTATGTAGATCCAAACAAGTATTTAGTTGCACCAACCGAATCTTGATTTGGGGCCACTAAATAAGAACAACAAAATAATTTGGTTTCTACAACAACATATTTCTATGACCCTATACAAACAATTAATTTGGTTGCGCAAAACGAAACTATTTTCTCAGTGTAAGTATTCTATGGCAATTGACATAAATAATTAGGCATCTTCTTACTTCGTACGTACCTGGCAGTCAGAATAACTACTTATAACGGCTGGATTTAACCTTAGAAAAATGTCACTGCTCCTACATGCATATACTTTAACGGGCGCACTGAGTGACAAGCGCTTAGTAAAGTTGGTAACAATGGAGAGAAAGTAGTTCCGTGCCTTAACGTCGAATTAAAAGTGTTAGGTAACAATTTGTGACATCTTAAATTATTTAATTCACTTCCTGTTTTTTTTATGCACCTAAGCGTAAAATTAGCAGATGTCTATAATGTTTACTTTTCCAATAATTTCACAGTTCCACTTGATCGACGCATGAATAAAGTGATGAGGTCCATGCCAGTGTTAATTTTACACAACGCGGAATAATACACAACGTGTATACAAGTAGATCATAAGCAGGGTTTTCAAAAGTGCTCAGTTTACCGTGAACAGCGTATAATATATATGTAATGTGTATCATATATATATATATATGATACACATTACATATATATTATAATGCAGGACAGATAGCTAGAAGTGAAGATGGATGCGGGGAGACAAACCCAACGCTTGCAGTAGTGTATGTGCAAGAGATCATCAGATAACTCTAAATAAGATGAAAATGTCATCAGATAAGTTGGACGAGGAAATACGACGAACTGTAATCGATATGGGGGAAAAATATCGTCGAGCACTTTTCTCATCTATTGACGTTGAAACGATACGTAATGTAAGATTTGACAGGTTGTAATAATAAGTTGGCGCCCATAAAATAGTGTGTATACGAAAATGCGTCACTGGCGGCGGACTAATGAGACATTTTTTCTCCATCACGGTCATAATAAGGAAAAGTAGGTAGTTAATATTTTGAGACCGAATTTTCAATGGAATTCGCGCTCAGATGGGGGAAAAAAAAAAAAAAAAAAAAAAATTGTAATACGTGAGGCAGCGATACATGCAAAATTTTACTGACGTGAATTTATGCGTTTAACAAATTCAGCGTGATCTGTCCAGTATGTAGTCAAGGGTCGAGCGAGAACCATGATCTGTTCTCGTCACGTTCTCTTCGATATTTTTGTCGGCCCGTCTTCCACAGGCTGGTATTTGCGTGAGGGTAATTCCGTTGGCGTGATTCAGCAGTTTTATCTCCTTCACTCTGTACCCGCGCATGAGTAGCAATTTTCCGACGTAAATACCAATTACGTGGTTTGAGCTCTTGCGACCAAAAAAAAAAAAAAAAAAAACTGCCTCGAACAACATGGGTCACGAGGAAGGAAACGTGATATGGTATTCAACACGCTTCCGCCTCGATTCACGATCACTTAACTTATCTCGTCGAGCCTACAAAAACCACTCCACACACTCCATACTTCACTAACACCCGGTTGCACCATTGTGGTATCGAAACTCGATCTGACGTCCGATCCAGGATTGACACTGAAAACTGTTTGCACCATTCGAGTTCAGAACTGGACTGGAGATCGAGATTAAGTTCATTTCGAACTGCCGAAATTGCCGGTTCCGAAACTCGATCCGAGATCAGCAGCCATCGTCGACAAATGTAGTTTTAAAATACGCCAGCAGATAGAACTACGCTCGATTGTTTTCTTGGGAAATTAAAACAACATTATACGCACATGAATATTAGTCAGTAGAATTCGTATAGGCTGTTCACTGTAAAGTGAGCACTTTTTACGGCCCTTCTAAATTTTCCCTTTCATCCAATTTACATCTTCTTGCTGTTTTTTAATATACGTTTTCAATGTGACCAATAAACACGGTGTATTTATTTCACCACCCTTGAAACTTAATGCCTAAGGCTGCAATAATATATATTTATTAGTGGTTAATGCCTGTGTGAAGGGCCTTAAAAAGTGCTCACTTTACCGTGAACATACTATACAACAAAAATTCACTTAAAACAGATAAAACATAGCACATCTAGTTCTATCTATAGTGAAAAATATGCCTACTTCCATGACATATATTATGAACCAATAGCGAAATTTGTCTCATACTTAATATCGATATCTCCCTTTCGAACCAAGATTGAAGGATCGGAGATCCAGAATCATGAAATTTCCTTGGTGCAACACTTATACATTGGAACTAAGACCAAACTGGATCCTGGTTGGGAACTAGGATCATTTTATCTCAAATCGGCCAAGATGTTGGTGCAACCGGGCATCGGAGAAATGCCTGAAAGATTTATTTATTTTTGTTTTTATCCAAATAAGTACATAAAGTTTGTTCAGGCAAGTATTTTCAAATGCAGCTTTTTATGGAACAATAAAGGGATTTCCGTCCTCTCAAGCATTTGTTTGTTAGATGAATACACTCCCGTTTTGTTGCTTTTAAAAGTTTCTTTAGTGAACGAAATATTCTGTTGTTTCAAAGAGTTCTCCTGGAGCTATACTCGGCCAATCGTTTGCAGCTTTGAAAATTTTTTTTGCAAAAACTCACCAGCGTTATCAAAACACAACAGCCCGTGCACGTCTACGCCAATGTGCATGTGTCTCGCTCGTGCCCTTGTAAGAGAATGCGCGATTCGAGTCCGTATTGACGATATTCAAGTACCACCTTCAACCTTACGAATACAGAATTTCAGTTCAAAATATCGAAGACAGCATTCTCCTTGAAGTAAAAAAAAAAAATCAATCCTTGTAATTAAAAATGATCATTGCACTGTGTTTTGAGACCACAAGAATGTTGTCAACAGCGCTCTTTTGTAGCAAATGAAAATCATATTTTTATTAGTGTGAAATAATCTAGTTAATCGTTTCAGTCACTGCAATTTTAGGCACTGCAATGCTATATTTACAGATTTAAAATGTAAGATATTTAAATGACGCGCTGATGCAATTTAGCTATGACTATTGTGTTGACCTATGGTATTTATATGTAAGCGAGTTTGCATAAATAGTTTCTACCTCCCTTTCCTTTTATATCCTTCCGCTGTAACTTGTGAACGATTTATTACTAGTAACTATACGAATACTCATTATTAACCACTTCCCCCCCTTCCCCCCAGAAAAAAATGTGTGTATATGTCCCTGGTAGCGGTAGTAAAACATTTTCTCTCTTTAAAGCATTCAAGAAAAGTTTTCTTGAAGGCCAACAACTGACCACGTTGAATCATGGCAGTATGCTGTTTATAGATTATTGCACAACACTTTTACCGAGTGACTTCTTATAATTTCTTTCAGGCGGCGAATATTCTGTATGGATGTCTTCGCTCCATCACGAGTAGGAGAAGTAGTAAATTACATTGCATATCATAAACCAGTTAGAACCGCGAGCGTAAAAAGGACATTCGTGGTCAGCCGATAAGATCACGGACTATTAAAAAATAATATCCCAGCCGGCCCGTTAGCAGTGTGAACGGAAAGGTAGGCGCAAAGTTTGCCTGTCGTAAACCGAAATAAGGAAAATTGTTTATGTCATGTGTCTCAGGTGTAATCACTTTTATAATCACCGTAAAATTCTCCAGTAAATTTCCTAAGCTGCAAATGGAAGTTTTGAATCTATACATATTTTTGAGAATTTACTGCACTTCAGCCTTTACGCGCGCGCGCGCGCGCACACACACACACACACACACACACACACACACACACACACACACATTTAACAGTGTTTTATCTTCCCCGAGTTACGTTATATATATATACATATATATATATATATAATCCTTACCTTAGCATTTACCTGTCGCCCTATCCAATAAGATAAATATATTTAGGAAAAGGTTCCCAACCGTTTACTGATGTCACACAAATATTCAACCAATCCTTCAGAGAAAAGCAGAGGGACAAATTGAAAACTTAAAACATTAAAACTTACTTAAGTAATTTTCTGATATGGACGGCTGTTAACATCGAGGGTGAAACGAGGTGAGTATGGAACAGCGCCAGAATGCAAGAGGGGGGGGGGGGCGGAATTGAGGATCCTCGAGAAAATCCGATGACCAGCGGCATCGTCCGGCACGATTCCCACATGCGAAGATCGGGAGGGGGGGGGGGCGGCGGGCCCCGCCGGGAATCGAGCCCGGAATCGAGCCCGGTTCGCCTGGGTGAGAGGCGAGTAGTCTAACCACTGCACCACCGTGGACCCTGCTGCCAACAAGGATACCAAACCTGTCCACTCTTACAGACAGAGTAAAATAAATTTTTTAAATTGGTTTCGTATTAGACATATTATTGAATGTTCGAAGCATCTTACACCATCACAAGGTTTACACAAAACTGTCTCCATGTGTTCCTATTCCCAGCGAACTTCAGCCTGGACTCTGTAAATCACGCTTGCTGAAGCGTACAGCATCCCACACTCTTGGCTAAATGAGTACCTCGATTACTTCACTACAAAAAAAAACTGTTCGCGCAGTTATTAAAATAGCCATATTCAAGCAGACGAAAATTTAATGCCGACTCTTCATGAAGGAGAGTTGTATGGGTGATTTACACTACGAATTAACTTTTAATTCTAATGAGATAAAATTTTCTACATTCTTCTAAGAAAAGAAAAGTCCACTTTTTTTTTCTTAAAAAATGGATTTCAGAATATTTACTTCTTAAAAAAATTATATATTTTTCTACGTTAAATTCGTTGCGTAATTGATTTTTCTAAACAATTTAAAATTCTTATAAACCCGAATACAATGGGATTTGTTACAGCATTTATATTATTTATGCTATACTGAAACGACACTGCGGAAGGTTGCATCACTTAAATAAAAACCGTTTGATAGGAACAGAAAATTTTAGCGAGTTAACTGATGTGTAGGATAGAGTCCACGTTCCTATGTATAGGCCTACTTGAGTTGAATGGAGATATTTGGGCGACTCTTAACATTGGGCGTAGTGAGGTGAGTATGGAACAAAAAACGGAATGCAAGGGCGGGGGAAGCGAGAGATCCCCGAGAAAATCGTCCGGAACGATTCCGGGAGCGGCCCCGCCGGGGATCGAACCAGGTTCGCCTCGGTGGGGAGGCGAGTAGTCTAACCACCACACCAACGCGCACCCCCTTCTTTGTATATTCGAACCTCCGATATCCTTTCGCTGGCTGCTGATCCAGCGAGTAACCAGTTTGACACTAGACAAGGAAGCAGTTGACACGATACTGGTTCACATGTAGGTCGTTCACGGAGTCAGTCCACCAAGATGTCTCATGAACTAAAATTTTTTTTTGTGAAATCGTTGTGTGCGCGAATACGCGTATCTCGGTAAATAAATGTTCTTAAAATACGATTTTTGTCAGAAAATATTTAGTATATTCTAGGAGAAAAAAATTCGTGAAGATGGTCAAATATTGCATTTTTAAAACTTGTCTGTGGAGTTTCCTTAAACGGCAAGAGAAAAGTACAAAGACACGGAAGTAGTTTAATCTGTGGTCTTTCACCGCGTGTAATAAAACGTCACCGTTACGTATCTAATTTGCACAGTACAGCGTCACGGCGGAAACACTGCACGCCTTGCGCGTAGGAGCGATGAGGCACTAGACGCGCGTGTTAGTGTCGCCCGAAGAGCGCGTGGTTTGAAACCTTGGTTGTCTTCGCATGGATTCGTGGAACTTTCCGGTCGATACCAGTTGCAGCAGGACTGCCAACTGGCAGCTCGGATACACTTGGGGGGGGGGGGGGATAACTTTCAAGTTAAACCGCTCATTCCAATTGTAACTGGCACACCTTCAAAATGAAATTACTGGCTTTTTTAAAATAATTGTATAGGCTATTCACGGTAAAGTGAGCACTTCTGAGGCCCTAGTTACTTTTTCCTTTCAGCCATATTTTATTCTTTAACCACCTTTTTTGAATAAATATTGTCACGTTGGTAATAAACACAGTGTGTATATTCCAATGCACCCGGAAGTTGTCTATGGCTAAAAAATATTTATTAATCTATTTATTGACTATCATTCCAAATGAGAGTGCTTTCAAAAGTGCTCACTTTACCGTGAATAGAATATAGTGGAATCCAAACGAGACGATAATGCGCAGAAGTCGAAAACGCGTCGGGCGAGTCGGGAGAGTCCATTGTCACTGCACGAAGGGGTGGGGGTTGATCAGTTCAGTAGCGACAGCGGCCAAGAGCGGTTGGGCGAGAGTTGTGCTCCGCGCGTGCATTATTACCTGGTCAGAAAACGTAAGTCGCGCAGCGCGGTATTTAAAGCCCCTGTCACATTGTCAAAATTTTTGCCTTCAACTATATTTGACAATAAAATTTGAGGACAAAATACGGTCATCAAATTTTTTCCTCCAAACAAAATTTATCAAATAATCTTAATTTTTTTTTAACGTGTCACACTCTCAAATTTGTTTACTGGGAGAATCTAATTGAATTATAATTTTAAAAAAATCATAGTTAAATATTGCTTTTGGTTTTACATGCAGCCCATTACAAGAAGAAATGTAAGAAATTTTGTTATTTATTTTCGCTTCATTACTAAATTCAAATTTATTCTATCAGATAAGTATTTTGTACGATGGCATTTAATACCTTCGAGTTCGTAATATTATGTGCAGTATTCACTTAAAATAGGTTCCATGCCCAGACAGCTTCTGTATAAATGAATTATCTTCATGACCTACTTCGTTTCCAGTTTTAAAGTTACTTGACATGTCCATTTTTGTCGCGCATGACTCTTATCGGCTAAAACAATCAAACATCAAATTAATTTTAGAACCGGTCCAATCTTCACATTTTTTATGAAAACTGAATACATCAAAATTGCTCAGGCAAACATGGCGGAGTTTATGACGTTGCGATGACGTCAGAACTGCCCAACTTTATTTGACCAAACCTATTGGAAGCAGTGAACAGCGCCAGCAGCGTCACTTGGTTTTCCCTCCCTCCAGCGGCGAGCGCTCGCGATAGCTCTCCCCTACACTGTCTCACCTACCTTCCCTCCCTCCCAGCCAAGGGACGATTTTTTTTTCTTCATTCGGCCGGAGTTCCTAAACGTATTATGCGAGTGAAAACTTTTCTCTTTGGCTGTCTGTAAATGTTTTACTCGCTCTTGGCAGAGTTATTACCCTGAGCATCTTGCCATAGTCAAGTTATTTTTTACGCGCTCTATTTCAGTGAATAACGAAGGATAAACCAAAAATATCCGGAGGTTTAGTAGAATTCGACAAACTGAAAGGAAATGTTGGCATTCTGGTTACAGACACACGCGGAAATATTACAAATGATGAGTGATAAATGTCGTACTTTTATTTAAAAGTTAACTTGTATAAATGTTGCATTTTTGTCGCAATGTCTATGATTAACTTTGGTATGTAGAGCTGCGAATGCGTATAGTTATTTTTTTTTTTGGAAAAGAAAATAATCTGGTGAAAGTGATAAATATATTTTGAAATTTACATTGGTTGCTTGATCAGTACATACTTGTAAACACACCGTGCCATTTACATCAGGCTCGTTCCGAAACCACGTTTACTCTTTGCTTTCCTCAGCTGTTACTCCACGTTCTCGCGAATAAACGTTTTGGAACGCAGCCAAGGTGGGCAGCTCGTGTCACCTGATGAGCGAACAAGTCTGTGAGTCCGAACACAAAACAGATTTTAACGAGTTGTGCGCAGTTCGGAAGTTTATGTAATAACTAAGACACACTTTAGTTCTGAACTAAAATTTTCGAGGGAGTGGCCAGCTAACGCGTGTCATATTACCATCCACTAACTGACATCGAAGTTCTCTCGTTCGTGGGACAGGCGTTTTTATAAGTCACCGCGGTTAGTTAGTTAAAGTACGTTGTATAATAACACTGACCCGGATACACATCAGACGCCATCAAATGTCCAATCAACAATATCCATGTGTGTACACGGATATACAAAGTGTGTTTAAATTCGATGTGAAAATTAAAAGAACAGCATCTACGGGATTCAGTCAATAAATCCTAGTAACCAAATGTTTGGAAAGTTCGACTAGTATTTTTTTATTTCAAGTTTAAGAGAGGCAAAACAATGCCTGGAGTCCGCAGCTAAAATACCTGCGTGTATAACTAATTGCATACCACGAAGGCGAACGGAATTTCCTCGCCATGCCGAGAGCGCCAGCCGCGGTTCCACGGGATGCAGAACTACTTCACTATAAACAAGTTCAGCTATTGGAGAGGTTACATTACCTTCGAACGACTTCTCTTCTCTGCTGCGCTCCTATTGGCTGCTTCGAAGTAAACAAGCAGTGTAATAAATATTGCTGAATTTGACGGAAATTCCTGCACTTGTTGAATTAACTTAAGTTTAAGGTTGAATGTACTAATACCCACCCATTATGCCAGTACAGTAAATTGTAGGTTTCGTAAGAATTATCAATAGTGATGAACGTTGGAGGCTAATATAATTTTAATATTATACATGTTAAGTTCCATGTTTGTTGAGGTTAGAATTGCCATACATTTCATGTGTAACCGCGGAAACACGTGCTGTTTTTAAAACTTGTTCAGAGACATGGCTGCCGAATGTATTTAGCTGAATGAGTTTGACAGTACTCGTGTAACCGCGGACATAAACTCGAGGAACGCGGGCGCTGCTAGTGGTTGCTTGTTAGTACACGTGTGTCAAACCACGTGGACAGTGGGAGATTAGGGAACTGAGTAGATTGGCTACGCGGGATCTGCGCGTATTTCCACGGCGATCTGTGTACAGGCGATCGCCGCATGCCGTGCTGATTGGTGTGTCTAGCATTTAATCACTCGTCCAGTAGTTCGAAAAAAAACTGTATACTAGTTGAAAGCCCTACGTCCGTTCGTTCATGCAACCATCCCAGCAATGTAGCCATTTTTACGGCCTGAGCTATTGAAATAAAATGAATTACAGCAGTCTGATTTATAACCCCCTCATGGACAACGAAATTTTTCCACCATATTACATAGCGAACATAGATTTGATTAATGTAAGAGTATGAAGGGTTCAGAGAATCATGGGGCCTACGGAAAAGCCACATAACCGAAAAACCACTAAAGGCTGTTCACGATAAAGTGAGCACTTTTGAAATCAACCTTAGAAAAATGTCACTGCTCCTACCTGCATATATTTTAACGGGCGCAATGAGTGACATGTGTCCAGTAAAGTTGGTAACGATGGAGTAGAAAGTAGTTCCATATATTAACGTCGAAAAAAAACGTGTTAAGTAACCATTTGTGATAACTTAAATTTTTTTCTCTCGCGTTATATATTTTTAATGAATCGAAGTGTAAGAATAACTAGATTTGTACAATATTTACTTTTGTAATATTTTCACAGTTCCACTTTACCTACGTATGAATAAAGTGACGAGGCACATCTCAATGTTAATTTTACATAAGGCAGAAGAACACACAACGTGTATAAGAAGATATCAAGCAGGGCTTTCAAAAGTGCTCATTTTGCCGTGAACAGCCTATACCAGAATTAGCAGTCATACCATGTGAAGCGAATCTATACAAAATAGAGACCAGAACATAACTCTCTTGACACGGAGTTACTTGCTTAACAAAAACATCGTCTCCTTTAGAAACATCAGCACTAAATCCATAAATATTCCTAAATGTCTTCCTAGGCCAGTATCTTCTCCTTCTGGTTTGTCTTCGTGGCATGTTGGCAGTGTCCTTAGAAGCTCACTGCCATTCGTTATAATTTCAAGGTTACCGACTCAGGAATTTTCTTTTAGTGTAAGAGGGTTCTATGTTCGACTTTTTAATAAAATGTTTTAATTTAATTTGATTGTTTTATATTTCGGTATGTGTATTTCTTAACGTCTCTATATCTTAGTCAGTTAGCATGTTACGTCGTTTCTAGACACTGTCAGAGTGTGACACAGACGATCGCAACCTTTACTATAGGCTGTTCACGGTAAACTGAGCACTTTTAAAAAATACGCCTACGATCTACTTCTCGGATAGCATTGTATCCTTCCACCACATGTAAAGTTAACATCGTCACGTGCCCAATCACTTTATTCATACGTGGATCACGTAAAACAGTGAACCTATTAGAAACGAAAGTATTTTACGAACTTGATAATGCTTACATTTAACAGCTTTAAAAAAAAACTATAAAGGAAATTAAATAATTTCAGTATTTACATAATGTTTAACTAACACTTTTTGTTTGACGTTAAGACATGGATAGAACCTATACATGTTCAATCCAAGGAAGCAGTTTGTATTACTCCGCCTAAGGGCCGTGCTTAGAGCAGGTGAAGAAGGCGGGCCTTGCCTCCCCCCTCCCTCGCCCTACTGCCCCTACGTTGTTGCCAAATTGATTGGGCTCATGCCAGACATTGTGCCCGTTAACATGTACGTAGGTGGAGATAGAGGTTGGTTTCAAAAGTGCTTACCTTATCGTGCTGCTATGGGCACAAGTGAGAGGAGAGCTGTCCACGAGGTTGACGCCTGGCCGTGGTCGAGTGAGACGCCCCGCAGGAGAGAGAACGACCAGGCGACAGCGGGGTAGGCGCTAGCGATGAGCTGACCGGAAGCCCACGGACGTTAACACAACCGACACTCCCCCCCCACCCCCCTTCTCAAGAGATTGTTGGTAACCTGGTGCGTGTCGGAGGTTGGTCGTCCAGTGAGGCTGGAGTGATCCCCGATCAGCGAGTCTGCCGATGCTGGAGCAGCGTCGGGCGGAGCCAGTGCCGAGGTGATCCAGGAGCTGGGTCGAGACGAGGCTTCCTTCTTCACCACATCTCCACTACACGAGCCGACGGACGAGCTCCGGCGATTCGATGCTGTCAGTGGTAGGTGATCTTGAGTAGAGTGCAAGGGCGAGCAGGGTGCGATACGAATCAGGTAGAGCGATTAATGTCATCAAAAGTAATTACTGAATCAGAGAAGAATTAGTTGAGAGATAGTAATTTAACATAATAACTAAAGTCATTATAAGTAAGATAGTTGAGATCTGAAATATAACTAAAGGTAGAAGGAGTCAAGAAGTGTAGCGTTTATTGTATCTGTGTAATTTGTATTTCAGTTTAGTTTAGTTTGTGTAATAAAGTTTGATATTAATGAAGCAACTGGTGATAGTAATTTAGAAGAGTTGATATAGTCGATCCTGGTGCTTTGTTAAGGGCCTTGAGCCAGTGTGGTTAGGCAAGAATATAGATAGCAGTGCGCAGCCTTTATTATAGGCTGTTCACGTTAAAATGAGTATTTTTGAAAGCCCTGCTTAAAGCGTACTTTTTTGCATGTTGTGTATTCTTCCGCCTTGTGTAAAATTAACATTGCCATGGGCCTCATCACTTTATTCATACGTCGGTCAAGTGAAACTGTGAAATTATTAGGAAAGTAAACATTTGATAAATCTGCTAATTTTCACACACTGATGCAATAAAAAAAAACAGCAAGCGAAATAAATAATTTGAACTATCACAAATTATTACGTAGCACTTTTTTATTCGATGTTAAGATATGGAGCTACGTTCCGTATATCGTTACCAACTTTACCGGGCGAATGTCACTCAGTGCGCCCGTCGAAGTATATGCAGGCATGGGCAGTGTTTTTTTTCATATTGATTTCAAAAATGCTCACTTTATCGTGGACAGCCTTTATCAAGACGTGCCACGAAGTTTGATTACTGCCGGTATTCACAAATAAAATGGCGGTTCAGGATATCTCCCACGGGAAATTTTCGGTTTTCAATTTTAAAACAGTGATACTTACGCGAACGGTCTGCCAAACAAACAAAAAAAAAAAAGTATCATATAAGGCCACATTTCGGAATGATTCCCCAGAATATTTGCGGAGAATTAAATTGCGAAAGTCCGACTTTAATAAATTTTACAAGATGAATGAATTAGTTAACTATTACAACAACTTAATGAACATTCACTTCTATAACTTAAGGTATAATAATCTTTATTTTCAAAGAAAGATCAACGTGGATTTATTTAAAGAAAGACCACCTCATAATAGCTGAAATTAAGAAAGCTGGACCTGGCATAGCTGGTCGCCTATTTCGGAGGAATTTCCTCCCCGGGGTGAGACTGGCAGAGCTGTTGCAAGGGAGGCTTAAGGCCCTTTCACAAAATACAATTTTTCAACAAATTGCCTTCAAATTTTTATTGAATTCATGTCAAATGAATGACGTCATTTAATCGTTACAACAGCAGCTATTTTCTCTTTGTATTTCTTGAATGTCTCGTTTTCCTTTAAGATTTTCGTTTTGAACATGCTCTATATTTTTTTATCCAAAATTTAAATCTCTTATTACAGCTTTTCTGGCAATATTGAAGCATAGTTGTGTGCACACATTTAAAGTTTTTACAAAATTAGGATGCATATTTACTAAAAAACTATACTAAAATGAAGAAAATTTGTTGTGGTTTAACCAATTATTTTCGTGTCGTACATGAGTCGTAGATACTTTAAAAAATTTACTTTTGCTTTTATTTTAACTGGTTTCATTAAAAAGTTTGTGATAGATTTTAATGTGGATACTTGATAGCCTATTAAATGCAATCAATTGGAAGGCAAATTAAGTGAACTTTTTGTTCGATTAATTGAATTCAAGTATTTAAATTCTATAAATATTTGATCGTGTGAAATGTCCTTTTAGAGGTTGGGCACAACGTCGACCCATCAGACATATGTGGGTGGTCTGGATGCGAGAGATAAATCAATTACGGCATTATTAGGTACACCAGACAGACCAGCACGCTCTTAAGCCCCTGCCACACTGTCCAATTTTCGCCTCCAACTATATTTGACAACAAACTTTGAAGACAAAATACGGTCATCAAATTTTTCCTTCCAACAAATTTTATCAAATAATCTTGAATGTGTTTGAAAATGTGCCACACTGTCAAATCTTTTTATTGGGAGAGTCTAATTTGAAATATTATTAAAAAATTATTTTCATAGTGAGATATTGCCTTTGTTTTTCTATGCGGTACATCACAGGGAGAAATGTAAGTAATATTGTAATTTATTTTAGTGTTTTTATTAAATTAAAGTTCTATTTATAAGACACGCTTCCTGCAAAGTGGAATTTAATGCCGCTGAGTTCGTAATATGACGTGCAATATTAATTAAAAATAACATTCATGCCTGGACAGCTTCTAGATAAATTAATTATCTTCGTAACTTACTTCGTTTCCAGCAATTGTTCATTATTTTAAGTTTCTTGGTGTCCATTTTTGTCGTGCACGATTCTGATTGGCTGAGACCATCAAACATCAAATAAATTTTAGAACCGGTCCAATTTCCAAATGTTTGCCGGAAACTGAAGCCGTCCAACTTTTCCAGACAAATATGGCGGCGTTTATGACGTTTCGATTACGTCATAACCATCCAACTTTATTTGGCCAAACTTATCGGACGCAGTTTGACGGGAAAATTTGACAGTGTGACAGGGACTTGAGCCATGCTGAATGCCAAAAGTAATAGAGAGGCCCCAGTGGTGTAGTAGTTAAGATATCTCGCCTCCCGCATGGGCGAAGCGGGTTCGATTCCCAGCGAAGTGGCCCCCCGGTATCTTCCCATGCTGGAATCGTGAGGCCGCTTGTCGGCGGGTTTTCTCAGGGATCTCCCGTTTTCCCCGCACTTGCATTCCGGCGCTGCTCCATACCCACCTCACTTCATCCCCATCGGCACTCAGGACCTCGACGTTAAGAGCAGCCCTAATTTTTCCACTTCACTCACCCTGACTTACAGCAGCTTCCCAAGGGTTATGCTTCAGCCCAGATATCTTCTATAAAGAAGTGAGCAGATTCGATGCAAATCCCAAAATATCCACTACACTGAGTAGCTGAATAACAAATCAATTCATAGATTCCTGTAGCTGTGGTAATAAGAGAGCAATTAAATATATAATAATGAAATACAAATTTCTTCACCAAACGGGATTTGTTTGAAACATTGTGAATATATCGGATTAAGATCGTAAAACATTACACGATGTTATACTTAATAAATTTAGGTATTTGTTTTGATAATATTGTCGTGTGACTAACAAGTTAGCACAAGAAAAATAAATGTCTTAATGAAACTGTAGGGAAGTTTACCGTAAATAATTTTCGCATTCCTGTTTTAATTGATATGAAACGGAACAATCAGGAGTGTAGATGTTTACACGCTGGAAACTTGACGTATCACGAATACGGGGTCTGTCGTTGTCACTTTTATACATGCGAATTGCTTATCGTCTTTGCGTTACATCTGGACGTTTGGCAAGGCAGGATGTTCAATTTTGTACCTGTAATCATAACATAATATTTCTATAACATGAATATCTCGTAACAAAGTACATATCACTGATAAGAATGTAAAAGCAATCTTAATCTTACCTTCACTTCTTCAGCCCTTTCCTTATGCTCTCCGTAGATTTTAGTTCCCTGCTCCGTGTATTTATTTCGCCAACTTTAAGCTTATAATCAGTGATTCAGATAAAATATATTTAATTACGGAATATTCACATGGTAAAAGAAACATTGAATTCATTATATAACCTGTCAAAGTATGAGAGTAAAACCGAAGCAAGTGTGTGTGTGTGTGCGTGTGTGTGCGTGCGCGTGTGTGCGCGCGTGCGCGCGTGTGCGCGTGTGCGCGTGTGTGCGTGTGTGCGTGTGAACCACACGTTTGCACTTAATTTATTATACACAGTCGATCAGCACAATAATACTTTCCTTTCTTACTTCTAGATTACAGCCCTATTTAATGACTGTTGGTTAATTTACCATCCATTATAAAGCAGCTCGAAATAATTACCAAATGTTATTTTTATTTGTAGCATATTTATATACACCCTAATGTAAACAATGTAGTGATAGATTATTTTATTCGTGCGAAACAGAACATTCAAATTAGTGCTCGCATACAACCATATTTCGCATATACTAGAGCATATTCCGTACGTTTATTTAACTAAGGCCCGCTCCACAACGCACGGATACGTAACAAAACGGACTCGGAAATGCAAGCGGAACAAACTGACGACATAATATGAGTTTCAACTATTATACAATGCGAAGAGACGCACAGTCTTGCGACTCACGAAATCGAAAATACTCAGTTGTTGCAAATTACTGACATAGGCTTCATAAAATACACATCTCATTTCGTATCTTTCTACAGTGTTTGAAAATGCGTAAATACTACTGCCGAACCATGTTTACTGATTTATTGAAACAAGCCGAAGCACTTAGGGCGTGTATTACGATCTCTAGATATATGTGTGGAACAGCTATTCCATAGATAAGCTCTTTGATAGTAATCTGTATTATGAATAATTAATTGGTTAAGTTATCTTTTAGATAAGTATGCCATGGTGTTGGTTCGTTACTGTGTGTAATGATAGCAAAAGTCACTATACTTTTGGTGTTATGGCTTATGTTCAGTTGTCAGTAATGTGTGCGAGATGTATTCTGAATAATGTATATATGTTGATGCTTGTTTAGCAAAAGTGAATTAAATGAAAACTACGAACCAAATCTCCGATTATGAAACACTGGGCTTTATAAGCTGAGGCAAACAACACATGTGTTCATAATTATTACTGTCGCTGGTGATATCAATCCTCTCGCAGCTAGCTTAACCTCCATACAAATAATCACACTATATGCGTGAGACTCGGTTTCTTACCATTCAAGATTGGGGTTAAAGCCTCTGTTTCTTAATTATATTTTTTAGTATTTTGAGAATGGAAGGGGAAAATATTTTATTTCACAAATTTCAAGGCGTCCGATTCCTCAAAATGACATTAAGCTTAGTGCTAATATTTTATTTTCGATATTTTTCCATTAAAAATGCACTTTCCAAAACTAATATTCTGTGTCGTTATCGACATTTGTCAGGTTTATTTGGATTTTGCAGAAATATTATACGTAACACTTCAATTCATATTTTTTTTAAACCTCCAAAACCAACATGCATATAAGCAAAACACCAGGAGATGATGTTTGAGACACCATTCTGAAGCTTATCTAAAGGTATAAATGCTTGTCTATCACTTGAAGCGATATATAGTTTAACCCCTTGATAACAGTTCTAGTTATCAATAACTAGAGGTCGTAATACACTATTTTGCACCAGCTGGTAGTTACCTTTCAACCTGATGTGTAACTAGAGGTCGTAATACAGGCTCTTATTGCCGTGTATACCACAGTGGCCACGAGAACGAATACCAACGGGACAAATGCTCGATTCGTATTGGCTAGACGGATTCGCGGACATGGGATAGTTAGGAGTTGCCCAGCTTTCTCACGTGTATCCGTGCGCGATCAGCGTTCTCACGCGTCTCAGTGTGGATTGAAACGGAGCGCGTCGCGCGTCCGCTTCAGTGATCCGTATCCGGATGTAGAACGCTCCTAAACCCGACATGTCTGCCAACTTTATGCAGACGTGTTGAGTTCTACACGTCGGGTCTTGTCCTTGTATGAGTCAGGATGTGCAAACGTCATCGATCCACGGGAGTAACACAGCACGTTAAAGCCGATCAAGCGTCAAAACGGTTTTCTATATTTTGAGGATATTTTATTGTTTTGTGATGTAACAATGGTAACTTTTTTTTTAATACAAAGTTCTGAGAGAAATTTTATTAATCCCGGTTTTTTTTTTTAAGGTTGCCTTAAGAATTAAAAACGTAATTCTTGATCACATAAATTTCGAAATGTTATGTTTACACAATGTTTGATTTAAACTGAAGTTTATCTTAGAACCATTGAAGTCACATGTTACAATTTCTTTGGAATCCAGCACTTATCTGGCCTGCGATTAAGTTCTTAACTCAGGACTGTTTTGACTTGAAATTTTACCTCAAACGTTAATGTCGAATTACAGGGGAAAAAATATTGTTGTTATAGTAAATTCTTGTCATATTTTTCAGCGTCGGGACTAAAATTATTATCACGGGAGGTGTAACCATTTCTCGATAATCAATTCGTGGACGCGAGAGAGCTCTGTTCTGATGTTGCAATGCGGTTAGTCGAGTGTGGGCGTTGGTATGGATCCTGCCACAGAAAAAGGACATGCTCCATTACTAAACGTGATGTTGAAATACTACGAAATCACGTGGTAAAATACTGCGAGGGCAACATCGCTCCACGTAACGTTTGACAGCTGCCGTGGAAGACCTTGCACAAGCAAGTACAGAATGTTGTACTGGACAATACTGTCATTAGCAAGCCCGGTGTCATCCGTAGAGGACCACCGAGTGGTTGTATATTCCATTCGCGGTTACTTCGCACTTTTCTGAAGCCCTGCTAAAGTCCTACTTCCAGGATATTCCTCCGCCTCGTTCAGACTAGGGTTAATTAAGTGTAGAATATTACACGAATGGACAACTCGCCGAATTCGTGCGCACTCAGTTGTAATCATATTTTGTACGAGAACTATTTTTTACTGGGCGCTACCAACACAGATATTTTCTCAATGGTTTTTTTTTCTTTCATATTTATTATAAATGAAATAATAAAATGTATAAATAAATGACAGGTAAAATTTCAATTAAATGAACAATAAGGTACTTTCATCTTAACAGAGGTATAAAACGCTTGCGATACATGACATATTTAGGAAGTAACTAAACACGTCATACGTGGGTTGATTTGTCAAAGGTTTGATTCAAAAAGTGTGAAGAATAGACTATAATAACGCTTCGTAAACCAACCGATATATAACACTAGGGTCCAGCTAGCCCGTGACCTTTTTTTTAGTATTGTCACGCCCCTAGAATAGTTACCATGTTACACGTTTTGGTTATCATACAAAGATTAAAAAATAAAAAAACATATATATAATTAAACTATGTGAAATTAACTCAATATTGAAGCGACTGCTGCCCCATTTGATATTTCTCTAGCCCTTTGGCCACTGTGGCCCCATTTGATGTAGTTATATCCACTGAGCCACCGCGGGCCCACTTGGAATCTCTCTATCCGCTGAGCCACTAAGTCCCCTCTTGGGATTGCTCTAGCCACTCGGCCACTAAGGCCCCATTTTGCTATTAACCCAACATTTAAGCGAGATATTTAAAGCAAGCAAAAATGATATTCCATTACCTTCACATCTCTGTGCAATATTATCTGTACATTAATACAAAACTGCCATAGGAAAAAAAGTAATTAAAAATTAGTTTTTAGGGTAAAAGGTAATGATTGCGTAATATGATCTTGCTGTCGAACTTGACCTGTATTTGACGCTGAGGATTCGCTCTGCAAAATTTGAAGAACTTCTGTTGAGTTTCAAGGGACTTAGAAGTGTTAAAGACGGACAGACAGACAGCCAGACAAGAGATCGTCCAACTATATAATAGGATAATAGGATGTTAAAAAGAGGAGGCAATGCCGTAGCGTAGTCTTCGAAGCAATTAAATGTACAGGCTAATAACGGTAAAGTGAGCATTTTTGAAAGGTCTCTCATTTGGAACAAAAGTATATATATATATATATATATATATATATATATATATATATATATATATATATATATTTATTTATTTATTTATTTTAGCCTTAGACGTTAACTTCCGAGTGCGGTGGAATCTACACACTGTGTTTATTACTTACATGGCAATAATTACTTAAGAAGTTAGTTAGAGAATAAAGAATTGCTGAAATAAAAAAAGTAACTAGGGCCTCAAAAGTGATCACTTTACCGTGAACAGCGTATAAACGCCTGCATTTCCAAGTCAGGTGCAATGGGTCAGCGCGTGGATACGACGGAGCAAAACAACACTTCGTGTTTGTTTTGAGTTATTACACTCGGGCGCATTTGAATTAGATGCATCTGTATTTCGCGCTGATGACGGCTGTGATGCGGCGCGGCAAGGACTCCACGAGTGAGTGAGTGAGTGAAGAGATTTGGGCGGCTCTTAGGAGGAGGATGTACTGAAACTTGTTCTGTGAAATAATTGTTTGCGCGAACACGCGTACCTCGGTAAATACGGGGCAGAAGTCATGACAACTATTAAATTTTGTGAAGAACTGTTATCGGTGCACTTGATAGTTTGTGTCGCGGGGAAGACAGGCGGTCCTAGTGCGCGTTGGCAATGTCAAATGGCGCAGGATTGGCCTGTACGAACGCAGAGAGCAACGTGAGCTCAGTAGAGCTAGTGGTTTTCCGCGAAAAAATATATGAGTACACGATAGACTTCAATACTATAAGCCCCTAAAAGCAGTTTGCACATTGCCATTTGCTGCTGTCTGCTTGAGAAGGCGTTTTCATATTTGACCGGGTCACTCAGAATTCGGCAACATGGGTACGTGATTCGTGTGCAGACAGTTAAAATGTGTCAGAAAGTAATTCAGTCAATCAAGATAAGTAAACAACACTACAGTGATTTTAAATATAGCTTGCCTCGAAATTTATTTTTTCGCGAAATTTCACTACCCCTAGAAATCAATTTTCCGGTGACCGCTGTGCTAGATGGATGTAACCCGTGTTGAGCAGAGCTCGCACATCACAATAGCCGTTCTCAGTGGGAGAACTGCCAGAAAATGTCTCAGGGAGTTGGTAGAAGCTGTTCTGAATAATGTCCTGCCATACCGGGCAGTCGCGAGGTGGGTAGGCACTGTACTGTCATGTAATCTACCTTACTAAACCTGTGTGACGGCTGTTCACGATAAAGTGAGCACTTTTGAAATGTACATTACTGCATATACTTTAATTGGTGCACTGAGTGACATGCGCCCAGTAAAGTTGGTAGCGGATTGAAAGTAGATCCATATCTTTGTGTTAGGTAACCATTTGTGATAACTTAAAATTATTTCTTTCGCTTTCTGTTTCTTTGATGCGTCGAAGTGTAAAAATTTGGCAGATTTGTGCAGTATTTACTTTCTTAACCATTTCAGAGTTTCACTTGACCGACGCATGAATAAAGTGATGAGGCCCATGGCAATGCTAATTTTACATAAGGCGGGGAATACACAGCGTGTATACATGTAGATCTTAAGCAGGGCTTTCAAAAGTGTTCATTTTACCGTGAACAGCCTATAACAACATTGTTGGCGTGTCCCTTATTATCCATACACGTAGTGCTTACCCTGTCCTGACGTGTGTCTATTTCGCATTATCCACACGAGTTGATATTTTCACACTACAACATAATTGCCAAAACTTATGCCACAACCTATATAAATGTTCTACAAATACAACTTTTTGTCATGAAAGATAAACAAAGAATTATATATGCCCCTGTTTTTTTGTCATATTAAGTGTAATCTTGGAGAGAAAATTCGTGATAATGGTCCAATATCGCAATTTTAAAGTTTGCCTATGCGGTTTTCTTAAGCGGCAAGAGAGAATTACAAAGCCAGAGGCGTGGTTTAATCTGTGGGCCCCGATCGCGTGTAATAAACCCCCAGATCTAATTTTCAAAGTACAGTGTAACGACGGAAACACTGCACGTCTTGCGCGTAGGAGCGATGAGGCGATAGAAGTGCGTGTTAGTGTCGCCCGTATCGCTCCCTCGCTTCTAGACCTTGGACGCGCAGTTCCATTTCACTCTTAACAGCGAGGTCTTGAGAGCCGACGAGGGTGACTAAGGTGAGTATGGAGCAGCGCCGGAAAAGAAAGGGTAGGGTAAAACGGGAGATCCCCCGAGAAAAAAAAACCCGCCGACCAGCGGCATCGTTCGAGCACGATTACCACGTGCTAAAATCCAGCAGACGCCCGGCCTGGGACTGAACCCGGTTCGCCTTGGTGGGAGGTGCTCAGGCCAACCGCTCACCCACCGTGGCCCCTTGACTGATGACAAATGGTCGGGTAGCGGCTGGTGAATTTTTGCAAGGGATGCTGGATTAGTCAATTCACGGTTACTTCAAACTTTTCTACTATCAAACAACATTTAACCGAGTTTGTAAAACTACGCCGAAGGGTAAAATCCACTGTATCCGTGCGCACTCAGTGTAATTATTTATCTTCCTGTTTCATATATAATAATTATAAATGAATACTATAATCTACGTATAAAAGATAAGTAAAAATTGAATGTACCAGAAATAATATACAATTATGAAGCGATTGTGATACATGACGTGTGTCTCTCATTTGCCCATGTCCTTATAAATCTCTACACTTGTTAGTACGTCTTAGAAACGTGACGACCTTTAAGCATGCAGGTAATTCTTATTGCAGATGCAGCTGACAGTGTGTAATTTATCTCTTTCGCGTCAAATCTCCACGATATCAGTGACAGACGCGACCTTCATTTGCTCGGCAGGCAGAAGAACTGCAATTGAAAAACAATAACGACACTTATAACGGCGAAAGCTGACTCTGTATACAGAGGCGCTTGCTACAATCACGCATTATCGCTGCCCATGCATAGTCGCAATGCCAGTTCGCGAACTATTTAGTTTGCTGTCCATGGAGCCATGCGGAGCCAGTATCTCGTTACTGCGCAGGTCAGCTTCATTGTCACCAATGGAAATTTACGTTCAAGAATATAGTCATTCGTTTGACTTTAACACATATTTCTACTTAGAGATCATCTTACGTCTACAATGGAAAAACAATTGTAATACAGATTAAGCATAGTAGATTAAAGATTTTAGCAAAACGTTAGTAAAAATAAGAACAAAAATGCTGCGAAAAGTTACTGGCGTGACAAGTTGGCCAATTAAAAAACACACTGTTTCAAATTTCTTTACTTGATGTGAAATCTACAAGAAATCAAAACATTCCGTATGTGGATTGAAACAAGCAATTTTATATTTGAATATAAAAATAGCTTCTGTGGTCAGGATCGTTGCATTAGTTATATGGCGTGTAGTAGATACTGCTTTTATGTGTCTTGTGTTGTAAACTTATGTTGATGCCGTTAATTCGCAAGCCACAGTACCTACCTTTCTCCATTATGTTCTAGCCAATACAGTATACATTTCCCGTGCAGTAACCCTAATACAGTAGTTGAAGACAAATCATTCTTGTTTCTGGAGTATAAATGTCATTTTTCAAATACATCTTGAATAATGTGGTTTATATCATTTTTAAAGCGGGATCTATGTGTGTGCGCAGAGCCTTTGTTTGTTTGTTTGTTCACATAAGTAATGCCCTAAAAAAAAATTAGCAGATGCACAGAGGAGTGTACTCGAAGTAATGCACATTAAACATCACATTGCTATGCATTATTGAATGTGTGTGTGTGTGCGCGTGAGTGTGTAAAGTTGATGTATTACTGGACAATGAAAAAAATTGTACACACTGCCGCATTATTATTTGGGCATATTTCTCCAAGGAAGGTAAGGTAGATATGAGTAATGTTTCCTGCACTCGAAAAAAAAATTAAAAGTATCCAACGGCCTCCTTTCAGAAAGTCAGAGGAGACTCATTATTCGGACCACAGAGCCGACAAAGAGACTTCTGAGCGTGGAAATCACTCGCCTGGGTCTACAGAATGCTTAGATATTACTGAAAGAGGCAGCTTCGGTTTACTTCACGTCATCCGTATCTGCTAATAAGTACCAGAACAAGAATAATGTCAGTGGCATATCGTGCGAGGTATGCATCTACCGGCGAAAAGAGCTGAGAGAATTTTGGGAGCTATCAGATGTTCCTTGTTTAGGAACCTCAGCCTATGATACGTCAATAGTGTCTACCCCACATGTAGATAGACCCATAGATGGGCAGGATAAACAGGACAAGTATTTAACATGTTCTTCTTCTGACGTCATTGTACTTTTTTGCCTTTATTTGTTATTATTTATTAATAGAAATGATTCAGTTGCTTAAGTATTTTAACAGAAATAAATTACTTTTTATTTTCTACTAGACCCTTAAAATCAATGGTCTCAAGGTATAGCAGTCACCTTAATAATACGTAATCATTTATTAAATACCTTGTTTAATTGCAATTTTTAATAGTAGTAATTGGGAAGAAGAAAATGGAACAGTAATTTGACTTTAGTTTGATTCCATTCAAATACATCACACCCATAAGTCACGGTTAAATTACAAGAATGAACTAACCAATAAAATCATAATTCCCAATGCCCCAGAATTTTCTGTTCCCGTGAGAGTAAATCAACAAATAATTTCATATTATTTACTTTTTACTAAACGTGATGGTCCGTGATTAACTGAGTAGTTTTGAAAGTCTTCTTTATGGTCACTGTTTCCTTGCGCCGTATGTCCGCCAAGTGAAACAGTCAAATTGTTAGAAACATTCATTCGCCATATTGAATTATCATCTAAATAAAACAAATACAATAGGTTTCTGTTGTTATTGATTAGAATTTTTAAAACGTTTAAATTTACTTAACAGAATTACGAATCTATTATTATTTTCTAATTGTGTATTTTCCCTTGTGTGTTACAGTAGTAGACACTAGATATTTAATTATAAATTCACTTTTTTTTTTTTTCGATTCACATGATCCTGCTGTAGCAGGGAAACTCAGGTGGTTGCAGAATAGTATATAGACGTGGTCCTTAATAGAGAGCATCCGTCGTTTTGCCTAAAATCGTTTTGCCTAAAATGAGGCAAAACGACATAAGGAGAAATGACTTTTAGTCAAAACGACTTTAGGCAAATCGACTTTGTGGACATTTAAGCGAGGGGCTAGAATTTTAGGCTAAACGATTTTAGGCAAAATTACTTTAGGCGAAACGACTTTTAGGCAAAACGGCTTTAGTCAAAATTACCTTAGGCAAAACGACTTTATGCCAAATGACTTTTAGGCAAAACTAATTTAGGAAAAACGACTTTAGGTAAAATTACTTTAGGCAAAACTATTTTTAGGCAAAATGAAAGCGGAACAACACTTTTAGGCAAAAAAACGTGCTCCCCTTAGTGGATATCAACTGGGGAGATACTGTTATCCACCATATAGCAGAAATTGTTAAGGACTTGGGGACTGCAGTAACTGACTATTTCAACCGGTTTCCTGCAGTGAAACAGCCACGTGGTTTTCGACTAGTAAGTTTATTTCTTTCACGTTTATTTTAAGTGCACGGTTTTCTATATTACTACTTGTGTGACATTTTTTTTGTATCCGTTGAGAAGTTACCGGGGCATTATATTAAAGCCTTATTTATTAGATGGAGGATCTAATATGGAGCTGAATTTCAATTTGATTTTGTGTTTCCAGTAGCATACAAAATAAAACACATTAAGGTCAGTTGGGTGTCACTATTACGTACAAAAAGTCTAATGTTAGTGTTTCGTGCAAGTGAATTTCTGCGGACAGGTTAAAAAGTTTTGGGGGAGACAAAAACACACACACGGGAAGCTTAAGCCAGTCTGCCATCAAGATGGTACGCTAAAAATAGATTGGTATATAGTTATAAAAATAGTGTTCAATCTCCATGATGGGAACTAATTATTAGAAAATGATGTAATGAAAAAAAAAACATGGCGGAACTTCGGTGCTGCATGCAAAACTTTGTGAGACTGGCGACGTACATACAAATGCCTCATAGTTGGCCGCTGCGGACTCTGGGGACTCAATTAGCATATGCTTATGCAAAGATATACACCAACAGTCAGTGCGACACATATAGTACATATGCGTATCGGCTGTTCACGGTCAAATGAGCACTTTCGAAAACCATGCTTAAGATCTACTTGTATGCACGTCGCGTATTACTCCGCCTTATGTAAAATTAACATTGCCATGGGCCTCATCACTTTCTTCTTGCGTCGGGCAAGTGAAGCTGTAAAATTATTATAAAAGGAAATACTTTACAAATCTGCTAATTTTTACACATCTATGTATTAAAAAAAAAAACAGAAAGTGAAAGAATAATTTTAAGTTATCACAAATGGTTACCCAACATTTTTTATTCAACGTTAAAATGTAGAACTATACTTTTCATCCATCGTTACCAAATTTACTGGGTGAATGCCACTCAGTGCGGCCATTAAAATATATGCATGAGGGGCAGCGACTTTATTCTAAGGTTCATTTCTAAAGTGCTCACTTTATCGTGAACAGCCTTTATATGATATTTCAGTTATCATAAGAGATTTGCAGAAGACTGCATTGCCAATATTTCATCAGGGAAACTTGCCTTGCTCTGAACTCCAACATACATACATATAGAACACTGACAACACATTGACAATGAAGGAACAGAAGATGAACAGCGCTATTTTCAACTCTGCTAATAAAAGTCGTTCGTAGGTGAAGTGATGCTATTAACAACAAATTATAAGGTTGTCTCAAAAGAACAAACTTTCAACTTCTTCTGTAGCAATATATTCAGCAACTTAAGTTACTTTAGCCCTTATATCTGTTGTAAAACAACAATTATACCAAGTTATCAGGTAGCTGATGAATTAATGTTCTTTTAGTGCCAATGAAAAAAAAAATGTTCTTCAGTGAAACCAAACAGTTCAGAGAATGGTCTCAGATCTCACACAAAATTAATACAGTTATTTGTTCATGTGGTTTAAAATTAGCTTTGTCTGGCTAGGATTTTTTTTTTTTTTCAGTCGGTAGATCAGAGTTCTAAAATCTCAAGTGATCCGAATAGACAATACATGCATGTGAACTAACATTAAGATAAGTCAAGCTATATGATTTTTGCACGATTTGTGTGATATGAGGGTGCCCTTCATTGAAAGGTCTAAAGGCGTCAGCGCAATGCATTTACAGAAGTGAGCATTTGGTACAACAGCGATGTAAATGCCCATGATTGGGATCGAAGATTCGTGAGTTGTGAAGCAAGTTGTGGGCCGATCGTTCGCGAAGCAGTCCGACGAGCGAGGTCCGGAGTGACTTATGGAGTTGAGAAACAACTCACTAATGCCCGGTTGCACCATAAGTGGTTCGAAACTCGATCCTAGATCGAATCTAAGATCGACACAGAAAACTGTTGCTCCATTCTAGTTCAAAGCTGGACTGGATATCCAGATGAAGTTCATTTCGAACCGCCGAAATTGGCGGTTCCAAATCTCGATCCGAGATCAACATCCATCGTCGACAAATGTAGTTTGGAAATATGCCAACAGATAGAACTACGTTCGATTATTTTCTTGGGAAATTAAAACAACATTATAGGCACTTGAATATTATTCAGTAAAATTCGCACAACAATAATTCACTTAAACAGATAAAACATCGCATATCTAGTTCTATCTATAGTTTGAAATATGCCTACTTCCATGACGTCATATATTATGAAATAATAGCAAAATTTATCTCATACTTAATATCGATCCCTCACTTTGGAACCAAGATCGATAAGTCGGAGATCCACAATCATGAGATTTCGTTGGTGCAACACTTTTTCATTGGACCCCAAGATCAAACTGGTTCCTGGTTCGGAACTAGGATCGTTCGATCTTGGATCGGGGAAGATGTTGGTGCAACCGGGCATAAGCGGGTTGAGAAGTGAAGTCTGTTACAATTACGAAGGTAAGCGCGGAGTGATTCGTAAGTCGCGAGCTGTGCGGCGATGCGAGTGGCGAAGCGGGCCGCAAAAAAAATAAATAAAAACGGAGTCACCCGCGAAGTGAGTTGTGGGGTCCGACAACTTGGCGACATTGTTTAAGACTTACGAGTTATATGGACCTGCAGGTTTTTTGTGAAATAGTTGTTTGCGCGAATACACGTATCTCGGTAAATAAATATTCTGCAAATACGATTTTTTTTTCATAAAAGATTTAAAAACAATGATTTATGTCCCTATTATATTACGTTTGTCATATTCAATATATTCTCGGAGAAAAAAAAACCGTGATAATGGCCGAGTACCGCATTTTTTAAAGCTTGCCTATGCAGTTTCCTTAAGCGGCGAGAGGAAAGTACAAAGATACGGACGTAGTTTAATCTGCGGGCTTTCATCGCGTGTAATAAAACTCCACTTTTACAGATCTAATTTACACACTACGGCGTCACGACGGAAACGCTGCACGCCTTGCGCGTAGGAGCGATGAGGCACTAGGCGTGCGTGTTAGTGTCTCCCGTATCGCTCCCTCGCTTCTCGACCTGGGACTCGCAGCTCCAACTAACTCTTAAGGCGCCCGTCTACCCGAGCGTGGACTCGGTTGCAGCGTATGTTGTATACCAAAGGCAGGTTGGCAACTCCCCGAGCTGTTGGGGTAGGCGCAGGTTACACGCGTATGTCTTACTAAGCACACCGACAAGTATAGAGTTGAGAAGTTTATTAACGCGAGTACTTTAAACGAAGTTAACAGCAGCAAGAAGTGACAGACAATGAACTAAAATACAGAGATACACAACAGTAACTTATATTGAATAGTTACCTGAGGCCGTGTCCAATATGGCAGATTTTGTGGACAGAATGATCACGTGACCCGATTTTGTACACAGAAAAGTGAACGTATTTGGTAATTTGGTGTTTTATGTTTTTTTTTTTTTTTTTAATCTAGCGGATGTTAGCAAAAATACAAAATGACGAAAAGAGCACATCCAATGTTGGTTTTCCCCCCTTCAAAACACATACGCGAATGGGTAATAAAAAAAAAACATAATTGTTAAAAAATACACTATGCATGTTTTAAAAAGAAAGCAAGTGTTGTGCATTGCTTATTTATTTCGCAAAATTCTTTTGTTCGTTATTGCATAATTTATTATTATCTTATTACTAGAATATTCGCAACATTCCAGTAGTGACTGTAGAAATATTACGACCGTTTTAAGCATTAAATTTAGATTTAAAAATATTTTCAATGTAAATGTAAAAATGCATTGGTGGGAGTGCTAATAAAGTGACTGTCGACAACGTCCTAATTGAAACTTACGAAATGACAAATTACAAAATAGCAAATTTGTCATTTTGGTAACGGCCAGAGACTGGTAGGACGAGGGTCGTAGCCGACGTAAGGCTGACACTCGCGTGACACTCAGCTATTGGCGTGATCTCAAGAACTAGGGCGGGGTCGTAACAAGCATAGTGTTCGTATTAGAGGGCGTCATGGACCTAGACCGAGAGGAGGTAGGTAGGTGACCTTTGTACGTACATACAGACGTGCTAGAAGGTTTTTTTTGTGGGTCCTGTTTTGGAGCTCGAACCCATTCTACTTGTCATCTCGCAATTATGTGTTCCGACCTAAAACTGTAGGCTGGAGTCAGAGGCACGTGACACGCGTGCAAGTTATGGCTTTTAATTAAATTAGTGCCAGCGACAGGAGTCGTAGGGCAGAGATTGGGCTGAAAAATGCAGTTTCTCATTAGTGTGATATCACTGACTTTTATAGTCTTCACGATCGGTTGGGTGACCTCTGAGGTCTCACAGTTTCTATTTCCCACAGTTTCGTCCTAAATAACTCCAGGGACGATGCTGGGACGATTTCTTTCCACTGGCCGTCACCGATTCCTTCCTCACCCCTGTTTCTCTGAGCGAATTTCTCCGTCTCTAACTACCTCGCTGGAGAAGAGATGTTCAGCCTCACTTCAAACGAACCGATGACTGAACCATCCAGGACCCCAGCTGTATTATCCCCAGCCCGGTCAACGGCACGCTGGTGTTCCTTTTGCTGCACAAACCTTACATCCACACTCACTGGGCATGTGTCTAAGGTTTGAGAGTGCTCGTTAGCGTGGTTTCATGTTAGGAAACGACTAAAGGTGATGCATGTGGACACACTCTCAAAGGAGGAACATACATAATTTTGAGTGTTTCTGTAGTAGTAGATAATGAATAAAAATTGCTTTGAATATGCCGCAGTTTAATTCGTTTTTACTCTCTACTGAAAACTCCTCGATACATACATGCTTATAAAATTTATTCTGTAAAACGTTGTGATGTAAATAAAATTACAATTTATAAATAATTAAATTTATAAAATATTTAGAGATGAAGCCGACCTCCCGTGGCGCAGTTGTTGGTGCTCCACCGATCTGGGGTTCGAGAGGCTCTGGGTTCGAACCCTAGGTAAGTCATGAGTGTTAATTTAAGTTAGGTTATAAGTTAGTCTGTAAGCCTTCCCCTGCTAAGCTTTCAAGAATAAAACCGGGGGACGTTAAAAAGCCCTTTACAATACAATAGTGTAGCACGCCCGCTGGGAAATGTGGCTAATTTGAAAGGTGGAGCCCAGTAATACCAGGTAGTAATCAAAAAATACCTGCACTACAAAGTACCTGGGCAATCGGGGCGAAGAAATAGCAAGGCGGATGCAACAAAAGTCTTTGACATACATTAAAAAAAAAAAACTATTTCACGTGTTCACGATCTGTTTGCACGCGAAAAGACACACCCCTTCACCCACGGGCAAAGTACATTATTTTGAAGATTTTCAACTCGGCCAAAATCGACATTTTCACACCCTTATAGTTAAAAATATTCTGGGTGAATTCCTGCGAAACTAGTATGGGTTCCTCCACTAAACTCTCTAGAAAAGTAGCGAATAAAATGACAGGGTCACCGCTGAAAGTGCCATAAGTACACGCAGCACTACGAGAACACTGCACGTCAGTGCAGCGCCCTACGCATAGTGGCGATGTCGCTCTTGTAGCGCATGCCCCAGTATGACCCTTATAGCTCCCGCGCTTCTCGGCCAAGAAAGGAGGAAAACGATGCAGGCAGGCGGGTCTCTTCTGACTGTGGACCACCGGGAGATTTGTGAATGCTTGGCAAGTGTGGTGTTCTTGTCGAATGAAATTAGTGTACGCAGCTAGTCGAATATTGCATGATGAGAAATGATGTGAGCGACTTGGTTGGTATCCTGTCCAGGGCTGGTCTTTATAGAGCACTCGAATAACAAGTAAGTGAATAACAACCAGTAGATAGTTTTTATTGGTGCAGAATTTGTGGTCCAATGACCATAAAAAACATATTATGAATACCACACATGGGCGAATAACAGATATACCAAAAATTAATATATATATATATTGATTGGTATATAGTTATAAAAATAGTGTTCAATCTCCATGATGGGAACTAATTATTAGAAAATGATGTAATGAAAAAAAACATGGCGGAACTTCGGTGCTGCATGCAAAATTTTGTGAGACTGGCGACGTACATACAAATGACTCACAGTTGGCCGCTGCGGACTCTGGGGACTCAATTAGCATATGCTTACAAGGTCGTTGTGATATATATATATCACAACGACCTTGAGAAGAACGCAGACCTACCTTTGATATTTGAAATATAACGAAGTTATCCAGGCAGAAAAAATTTTATGATTTATGTATTAACTAAGAATCAATTATTGATATGTAATCTTAACTATAATAATTAATTTAAAATTTTTGAAATCGGCGAATGTGATGTGTTTCATTTAAATATCATATGTAAAAAATATATATTTAAGAATGTTATTAGTTTCCTATATATTCTTCAAATATTTAGGTGAAGTAAAGAATTTAAATATAAATATATTTATTGGTATTACAAGTTCCCGGACTAATTGTAACTGTGTTTAGCAAATGATATTTGTTGTAATTTAAAAAAAAATAGAAAAATCTGTCAATAACTTTGGATGATTGCTATTCTTTTTTGCAATATAATCAGTCTACCAGTTAATATGTCACGACATCACAAAATATGTTAAACATTTGGGGTGTAGGGACCGTGGCGGCTGAGCGGTTAGCCTGCTAGCCTCCCACCTTGGTGAAGCGGGTTCAATCATTATGTACCTATTACAAATGTCCCTCTGTAGCCTATCAGTGCCTTCTAAAATAGCTAGGTTAAATGCCAAGAGCGTAGTTTTGGTCGTGCTGTAAATTCAAGCAGTCGCATAGAAATGTGTCGTGGTTGCGTTCTTGATCGTGTCGTGCTGCTTTGGTCGGGGCTACGTGACTCCGGTATCACTCATTCACTCATTATGGAGATGTCAGCTTCAATCAGCGACGTTTACCTGCAGGCGAGTGATGCCCCGTCGTTTTTTTTCCCCAGGATCTTGGGCGTGTTTCTCCACCGTGGAAATTTCCCGTCCATTGTTTGCCGCCGATCTGCGTCGCCCGGTTCGTGCTGTGGCCGCCACGGTCATCGTTCATTGCGGTCCAGAGGGACCTTCAAATCGCACATCCGTCGCTGTGTTCCGACTGGGCGTGCCTCAACCACTGCTGTGCGTGGGCTGTGTCGCTTTCGAACACAGCGGAAGCACTAAATACTCGCACCTAAATTATGGTCTAGTGTATTCTTAATTTTCTTGATCTTCCATAGAACATACTAGACTTAAACAGCAATATTGACAACCTTTTATCTGCAATAAGAACACACAAAACCTTTTCATAATCTCCTTCGTTTACCTATCAACAGGAACAGGAAGGGATCATAGATATGTGTAAGAAACATTACACTTTTGGCGACCTTCATAACTTAACAGGCTGGAGTCCGGTGTGGCCAGTGCAACGCATTCATGGCCGCTTCACACTTTTCTGAAGCCCTGCTAAAGATCTACTTCCAGGATATTCCTCCGCCTCGTGCGAACTAAGCTTAAGGCAGGATTTACAACAGTCCGTCGTGTCCGTCCGTCATACGTTCGTCCGTCTCCCAGCCAAGCGATTTACAACCAAACCTCGTAGGTCCGTCGAAAGTTCATTGCTGCAAACAAATAAAAACAAAACTGTTTACAAATAGGAAAAAAATCTCCATAAAAGGTGGAAATATTTTGCGGCATTGTGTTTCCAAGTACCCAAAAAAACCATACACGGACGTAACGGAAATTTTTAGATGTAAAAAAACTTTAAATAGCATAGAGAGCATAATTTTATCATTTTTACTATTGCACAAAAAGAGCTTGTGTTTCCAAACGTAATTATCAATTAATCTTCAGCAAAAATTTAACGTTATTTCACTTTTCATTTACGTAAACAAACAAATGAAAAAATAAAGACAGCCAAAACAAAACACTGCACGCACTACACAACCTTGTAAAGAACTTAGGATGAATGAGTAAGAAAACCTGCAAGTTTAGAAGGCTGTAATTTCATTCGTTCATCAGTCAAAAGTTATAGTTGCCAAGGTTTCGACGGACGGACGGATCGAATTAATGGCCACCTCTGATTGGCTGTTGGTCACGTGATTGGCGGACGGATGACGGACGGACGCGAAGGGTCGTGCTAAATCCTGCTTAAGAGTGGGATGGATCCCCGCGTTTTTTTTTTTTTGTGAAATAGTTGTTTGCGCGAATACTCGTATCTCGGCAGATCGCCGCCGGACGGCTCACTCCCCGGATTTTCGCAAGTGGGAATAGTGCCGGTCGATGCCGCTGGCCTGCGGGTTCTCTCGGGGATCTCCCGTTTCCCCCACCCTTTTATTCAGGCGCTGCTCGATTATCACCCCATTTCACCCTCGCCGGGTCTCAAAATCTCGTCAAGTGCCGCCAAAATCTCTCACCTCAACTCAACACAACAGAACATTACGCCAGTCAA
Organism: Dryococelus australis; assembly: GCA_029891345.1. NCBI lineage: Eukaryota > Metazoa > Arthropoda > Insecta > Phasmatodea > Phasmatidae > Dryococelus > Dryococelus australis. The sequence continues at coordinate 19,544,610 of CM057008.1, read as the reverse complement.
GAATTACCACCATGTTTGTTTGTTTGTATTAAATGTTCAGATTAGAGGAACCTGTTCTTATGTTACTGGTAAACAATTCACTGGTTATTTTTGGCAATACCATGAAAAACGAAAAATCTTGCCAATCGGCAGTTAAAATTAACCAGATCTTAATAGTAACATGACAAGACATTGTGAAATCGGTCCTAAAGCTTGTAGCCGACCTCCCGTTGGCGTGGGAGACTCTGGGTTCGAATCCTGGTGTTAATTTAAGTTAGGATATAAGTTAGTATGTTTTTCTGCCAAGCATAAAAGCCCATTGCAATACCAAAGCTCGTAATCTACTGGTATCTGCAATTCTGCAAAAAAAAAAAACACGTTAGTTTAGAATACATAAAATAATTTGTGATCTTATTATGAGCCTTGGGTAAAGGTGTCCTCATACTTGCGTGTATTGGATGATGCATATGGACGTCTGGACTGAACATAATAAATAACCGCCCAAGGTTCGCGTAAAGGTTGCGAATAAACACTGCGGAAAAGAAAACAACTTGTTCTGCCCACTGTGGCGTCGACTTCGAAGGTCAGCCCAGTTTGAAGTCGGATCCCTGAAGTCCTTTCACTTCCAGTCTGTGACCTCTAGGGAACATTTCCTTACGTCATCAGTGGTTGATTCTACTCTTCAATTAATTTACCCCTGAAAAAAAAAAATTTAATTTCATAAAGCAGTCACTGAATACCGAATCAAAAGTATCTTTATAAAGCCCTTGTCAAACCGTCAATTTTTTTCCCCCGTCGAACTGCTTCCTGTAAGTTTAGTCCAATAAAGTTTCAAAGGTTGAGGCGTCACCGAATCGTCGTTAATGCGGCCATGTTTTTTATCTGGAAAAGCCGGATGCCTCCAGTTTACATCAAATACTTTGTCTACTGGACCTGTTCTAAGATTTCTTGTATGTTTAACGAGTTTAGCCAAGCATAATCGGGCTCGTTGTAAACGGCTGTTTCCGAAGTCACTTAACTTTAAAAAGGCGACCAATAACTATAAACGAAGTAATGTAATGAAAACGAACAATTTATGTGATACCTTAAACGATAGGATGCTGATTGATGGAAATGCACGTTAATTGAAAAAAAAAAAAAAAAAAAAAAAAGGAAATTCAAATATACTATTTTTACTTTGAATTCCTGTAAGCAAGAAGCATAATATGATAAACGGGTCCCTAAAATAATATCGCAAGTCAGCAAAACACCGCTCGATCATGAATTACGTGAATGAGCTTTATACTCTGACAAACACTGTTAATTTGGTTAGCTCTTACTATGGGTGGACACCAATATGTCTAACACTTGAAAGTAGCAGGCCATTTTTTGGTGATTATGTGCATGGGCAGTGGGGTTGGCTGTACTTCACATGTGTGTGTGCAGACTTTGGTTACCTGATGCCATGCATGTGTGCAGACTCTGGTTACCTGATGCCATGCAGGTGCAGACGAGTGAAAATGGTGTGGCAGCATGTGCACATGATCGCGTGCAAAGTCTGACTTTCTGATACTGCACATGTGCCGACCTGTAAGTTAGCAATTTCACCATTATGCTCTCGGAACTGAACTTTTTTTTCAACATAATCGTTATTTTCATTTATGCTTTAAGAAACCACTTATAATTTTTTTGTGACATGGACGTACATAAATGTAGGGACATCAGGGATCAGGGAAGGGCTCGGTGGTTCTGACCTTTGATGTCGTCACGCCAAGGTCACGGGTCCGCCATGTTATATTCCGGTCTTCCTGCTCTATCATTCCGTTCTTGGATTCCGCCTTGTTTGTAGGCGGACTGCCTTATTTGTAGCCAGTACGCCGCCATATTGGTAACCAGTAAGTCATTTTTCATGCTCTTGCATTCCGAGGGTTTTCTCCGAGTGCTTCCTATTTTTCTCTTTTGTATTCTTTCTCACTCTTCTCCTTTCCTTTCTCTCTTTACTTTCTTCGTCTTTGTTTACATCGGCTGTTACTGGAGGCCACCATCTTTGTTACTGAAAGCCGCCATAGTTGTTTACATTTATATGGAGGCAGCCATCTTGGTTTTTTCGTTTGTCATTTGTTTCCCCCATTAGTTCTGGCTTTGGGCACTAGGGGTGCCGCCATATTGGTTCTGCTGGCATTGAAGACTAGGAGCGCTGGTGTCACCCTCGTTCGATTAGTCGATCGGCCACCATATTGGTTCTGGAATTGGCCGCTAGGGGTGCTGCTTTTTAAAACTCAAATTATCATATTGAATAGTGCGGGATCGAATTGCCGGACCTTAAGTAGACAGACCTAAGCCTTGGACCACTTGACTTTCGTGACATGCCCTGGGACAAGAGTTTATAAGTAGTATATGGTATGTATATGAATAAATAATATCTTGCCTCTCATTTAAGACATTACAGTTTTATTTTAACTATATAATTTTTAATGTACCTCATTTACATATCAATAATTTTTTTTAAGTTTATATACAAGTAAATATTTTTTAAGAATATATTGCTTATTATAAAATTTTTATTGCTTATATAATTTTTTTAAGTGTCTAAAATTTATTTAAGTATTTTTTATTTATTTTAAGTACGTTAATTGTATATTATTTATTGCGTTATTTAATTCTAATTTTTTAAAATAATTTCGGTTTAAGTTACATATATATTATATATTGATTTAACTTATATAATTTTTTTAAGGATTTATTTTTTATTGTATCATATTTATTTTTTTATTTTTTTTTGGTATAACTTATAAATAATTTAGAATTAACATATATACTTTTATTTGAAAGTATTGTTCGAGTACTTTTTATTAAACTTTAAAGTGTATCGAGTGAGGAGTCTACGGATTCGTATTTGTCACGCAGATAAAAATGTATCATCAGAATATATGATTATGTGACTATGACAAGTACCATATTGGATTTTTATAACCAAGTATAAAAACTGTTTTAGTGAATATATTATAAGTGTTTTATATTATGAACGTTGATTATTTGCACTTTCTCTATTTTTATTTACATATATTTTTTTAATTCCAAACTTAAGTATATAGGAAGTTCTATGGTAAATTTAGAAAAATATTTCCTACTCCTATATAATGCAATGTTTGTAAATTGTTTCCAACACACCATCCCATAAACTGTTCAGTATCCACTCAATCTAACCTAAGATAATTTAACCCAATCATCTTGTAAGAACTCTGAATATATATTTTTTATTTCTCTCGACATTCAACCACCACACTCTAGTCATCGCCAGATCCCTCTTCACCTCCATCCTTCAAGTCTTACTTAACAAACATATAGAATTTTATTGAATAACGAAACAGATATAGTACCCTTCACCATGCCATTATCTTGCCTTATTCATGCTATTGACGATACAGATCCATATCCACCACCATACCTCACACTTACTGATCCATAATAACAGTCAACTATATTGACTACCATTTCAGCCCATCTAACTTTGCCAGTTAGACATATAAACAAGGCATACCAGTTGCCGAACCAATCAAATATTCCATCCATGCTGTCGTAAGATCAATACTATTAATTTAACCATCTACTACGTCCATATCGTCTTAATTCCCATCAAACCATTCCGCTCATACTAACTGAACATACCAGCTAAGCGTTCAGCTCCCCCCATTTAACTAACTAAACCATCAAACCATTCTGCCCTTGTAAGAGAAACGAATTACACAATTAAACCATTCTCCTCACGCCATATAAGTTATACTCTTTTTCATACTGCCAAAATAACCGAACATGTGATCAGGTCATAGTGATCAACCATACAAGAAACTAACTGTACAACCAAGTCATACTTGTATGCATTCCACCCCATATCAGGACTTTAATATATCTTATTTCTCTCGCCATCCACTTAACCTACCCACCAGCACATTTAGTTATGTACGTAAGAACTTAGAAGAGTATTTTCAAATTGTGTAGAATAAGGAATATTTTTAACTTAGTCAAGTCCATTCTACCCCATGTCAGGACTTTTGAAAGACATGTTAACCTAACCTAACGTATACAAGGCACCGCACTCAGCACCGCATTTAGCATTGCAGGCACCGCACTCAACACTTGAGGCACTGCATTTAGCATTGTAGGCACCGTACTCAGCACTGGAGGCACTGCATTTAGCATTGCAGGCACTGCACTTAGCACCACACTTAGCACTGTACCAACCGCATTTAGCATTGCAGGCAATGCACTTAGAACCACGCTTAGCACTGGAGGCATCACACTTAGCATTGCAGGCACCGCACTCAGCACTGGAGGCGCCACGTTTAGCATTGCAGGCACTTCACTTAGCACTGGAGGCACCGCATTTAGCATTGCTGGCACCGCACTTCGCATTGCAGGCACTGCATTTAGAGTCATTGAGAGTCAAGGTCAAGGGTCAAATAATCAGACTTGTGAGTGTCCGGTCTGCCAGTAGTCAGCTTTATGAGTTCAAGCTGAGCGAAGATAACACTGGGACAAAATATATTTTCACATTAAAAAACCCTTATTCACTGGCAGTGCAATGATGATTAGTTAGCAACTATCGTTGGTCATTTTCAAACGAGTACTATAGTCCTCCTACGGCATGCACTCGCATAAATCTTTATTTAAACTGCATTAATAAGTGTTTCAGAGAAGCAGATACACATATTACTATGAATTTATATAATATTTTTATTCACATATAAATATATTCAATAGATATATCGCCACATTCTATTGCAGAATATCTGCTCTACTAACCAACACCAGACTAAATATTTACTTATACCTCAAACAACTAGAAGTCAAGTAGGCCACAGTTTAGAATCTTGAACAAACCATGCTAAATTTAAACTCACAATGCCCCCTTCATATTTAACCGAGGACCAGCTGACCTTGTAAATGTCAAGAGCAAATCTGTGCCTGCACGGTAACTGGTTTCTGTAGGTGCTTACAAGTCGTTTTCACACCTTGATAATGTCGGATGACCATGTGCGTGGGAACAGCTGTGTTAGCAGGTCTGTAACTGCATGGTGTCAGGTAAGTAAAGGGAATGAGTCAGCAGGCTTCGCGATCAAGTACAAGCCTGCAACTGAATTGAACTTTGGGTCAGCATGAAGGAAGTTTTATTCATACCATACCCATCATGTAGGACTTTGCATTTATTAAAACCAGACCAATACAAGTAAATAATAATATATTACTTTTCACATAAATTGTTTGTGAGTTTGTGGTATCATCTCCCTCGTATACAAAGGGTTGTTGCATCTGATGCCACTTTAAGAAACGTCTATGACAGAATTTTTAGTTAATAAAAGATTCTTAATAAAAGTACTTATTTATTTTACATTTTAGGTACATATAATTTTCTTGTTAAAAAATTTAAAATTTAAGTTCTGTCCTCCATAGATCATTTGAGTTAGAACTGCTCTTCCTTTCTTCCAGTTGGAACTGCTCATCCTTCCTTCGGGGTTGGATCTCCTCATACATTATTTGGGTTGGAATTGGTATACTTTTCGGCGTCGCCCTCCCACTTTACCACCCGAAAGGCTGCTAAAGCAACAGTGAGCGGGGTTCTCCCCGGTTGAGGACGGAGCAATACAGTACGCTCTTACAATACTATATATATATATTATATATATATTAAATCGCCATGGTGCTGCAATAATGACTGGTATAGGCGGGTTACGACACCGAAAAATAAACCAGCCCCGACCAAAAACACAATGAACAGAAGAGACAACAAGAATATAGATAACAGCCAAAAGTAAAAATAGAGAGAAAGAATGATAGATAAAGAGGAAGATAAGAAGTATATTGATAGGGTGGGTATGAACAATACCGCCTCTAGTGGTTACAGTGGGTCAAAATGTCGCAACTAGAAATATTTCACCCCCACAACCCCGGTAAGGATATGGGCTGGAATCCCAGGAATGGCTTTAAGCTCTGGTCGGAGATACAAACAAAAATCATAGTCCCAAATCCCCATGCAGAAGTGCACAAACTAAATTGCAGAAGTGAAATACTGGTTGCAGCAATTTATAGTCCAATTTGTTGGTGGTGGCACACTATATATATATATATATATATATATATATATATATATATATCTATATCTATATATATATATATATATATATATATATATATATATATATATATATATATATATATATAATGATGGCGTTTGAAGCTGTGTGTCAGGACCTTAAACGTGCGTGCGTGCTGTCAGTAGTAGCTACAGCATTGTACATGCATACATACATACATACATACATACATCATATGCTTATATTGGATAGAAATGCTTCTCTTCTTCTCTTCTTTTCTTGTCTTCTTCTATACTTTTCTTATCTTCTTTTCTTCTTCTCTTCCTAATTTCTACCCGATATGACCATATGATACTGTATGAAACTTTGTTTATTAATTATTGTATCAATATGGCTCTGTCAATATACCGCCTTCCAATATCTGTCTCCTGTCGTCCTGCCATGCGAGCGTGACTTTGTTCATGTACTGAGTGTAAACGTCGTGGTGGTATGGCCCTATATTATTCATGGTTACACGCACGATTTGCTGTTGCTCCAACCCCCGCCCTTTCTAACCAGCATTGCTCCCTACTCACATCATTTTACACTCATTAGCTCTCAAGACATCGATTTTAAGAGCTTCACTCACTCACCCCATACCCCTCTTTATAGCCAAAATAGGTGTACCCTCCCTCCTCCTCCGGGTTGACAGACATTATTGGATCAACACTTCACTTCGTATTCGCTATTGACCGTAGTCACTTTTGAAAGCCCTATCATTTGAAAGAAAAAAAACAGCCAATAAATAGATTTTAAATTAGGCTTAGGCGTTAACTTCAGAGTGTGGACGAATATGCACCCTGTGTTTATTACTTACATTCACTACTTGTTAAAAAAGTTGGTTAAAGGATAAAAAATAGCTGAAAGGAAAAATAAGCTAGAGCCTCAAAAGTGTTCACTTTAACGTGAACAACCTGTAATACTGTGTATTTGTAACTTATGGTGAACTGTGTGCCTCGTTCTTTCTAAAATAGATTTTATTTATAGGTACATATCTACGTAACCAAATCCAGCAATAATACAGTATTAATTGTTACTTTAAGAAAATTTCGTCATTTAAAAAACACATTCTCAACTGTGTATTCGTGAGAAACCTAGTTCGAAATAATGATATTTTAAATTCTGATGTGTTTGCGAAAAAATGTAATTTGAAGTAATGAGACTTGGCATTTTTATGTGTGAACACAGCATTTTTGTTGTAATTCATCCACAACATCCAGTATTGGTGTAGAAGTTACAATTTGTTATAATATGACTTTTTTAAATATTTAAAAGTTTTGTGAAACATTGAATAATGCTATGATCGATAGTTTTTCAGTGAAGATCTGCCAGAACTGTCTTTCTCTCTTGGAGCTTGTCATACAGTCAAGGTATTTTATATATAATTTTGTTGCGGTGTGGGCAAGCCATTGCTCTGGCGCTTGCGTGAACACACCAGCACACCCTTAAAGACAGCAAGGTTACGGGAGCGGAGCGCCGCCGCGACAAACATAACACGAGCCGCAGGAGCTGTCTGCAAACTGGCTGATTACACTATAAACGGCCCTGATATTTAAGGCCGGAGAAGAGTCGACCTCGGGGTCTCAATGCCTCAAGCAGACGATCGGACAGGATGGACCAGTAGATGGGGTTTCGGCCGCTGTAGTCGCATTAGCTATCAGCCATGGGCGACGAACAAGGCAATGCCGTTCCAGCAGTCGACGGAATGACTATCAAAAGCTAGATCCGTGGCCGTAGTGTAACAGATACAATATAAATGAATGCAGATATAGAGTAGCTTCAAGAACACGCTCTCCCAGCGTAATCTAAAAAGGGGATTATGTTTATAATATAACCGGTTTAGTTACGGTTTTGAAATATATTAACGTAGTGAAACAATATTGTGTTCTATCTCTGAGATACGCATCCCCAATTCAAACTTTGTGTGGTTGTCCGCAAGGGTCCGCAACAATTTGCAGTTATATGTTTCGATCTAAATTTAAATAACGAAGTTAAAATTAATTGTTGACGTAGTTCTCTTTTTTTTAAGTTACAAACGTGTGCCATATCAGACTTTGCAAGGTGATTGAAGAACCCTCTCACGAAATTCCCACTGAAGGTACTCTCCTCACTAGTAAATACTTCAACATTTTTCACGATGTCTGTGGTTTTGTAGACTGGTATGCAGATCGATGTCTCTCTTATCGTTCTTTTACTGCTGTACCTCGGATGGCCAACACTGCTTGAGGTACACCGGACGTTCACGAACAAATGAAAATAAACACCAGAGTGTGGTAGATAAGTACAAGTGGAGCATATTTCATTCAGGAACCAATAGTCTAACGTCCATAGTTAACCTGCTAATGGCAGTGGCAATTTGGAGGGGTAGGTATGCAACCATGTGTACCTGCCTGTAGGCAGGTCTGCGTGCCTGATAACACAGCTCAGTACCGCGATAACACAGCTCAGTATCGCACGGTCGCAGTCTCGGAGGCGCTACTAAGTATCTACATACAGTTCCTACAGGGCGTGTCACCGGGATACGTGGAGGAAGTTCCTTTGCATGCTCGTGAGGCGATGTTGTTCCAGCAGGACGGGGGACCCTGCCTCATTTCGCCATCGCTGTTCCCCCGGCAACACGACATGCACCTCCCGAACCGGTGGATAGGTGGCCACCACGCTCACCTGACACCACACCACCTGACGTCTGGTTGTGGGACCACATGCACGTCGCGACATACTTCAGCGCTGTATCGTCTGTGTGGTCGACGCTGGCGAACACTTTGAACAGACACTTTGAACATAGACTTCGAACATATTACACCCTGTCCCCATGCCTTCAGCACAACTGTGCAAATAAAGTGTCATTTTAGTGCACTGCGTGTAGCCTATAGGCTGTTCACGGTCAAGTGAGCACTTTTTAAGGCCCTTCTAAATTTTTATTTCACCCAATTTCTATTTTCCTGCTGCTTTTTAATATAAATATTGCAATGTGGCCAATAGACACAGTGTATACATTTCACCAATCTCAAAAGTTTACGCCTAAGGTTGCAATAAAATATATTTATTTCTGGTTGATGCCTGTTGGGAGGGCCTTTAAAAATGCTCACTTTACCGTGAATAGCATATAGTTTTTTATGATTGCCTACCTGCCTCTGAACATAGCCACTGCCATTAGCAGGTTAACTATGGACGTCACGCTATTGGTCTCTTCATGAAAAATGCTCAATTTGTACTTATCTACCCCACTCTGGCGTTTAGGTAATTTGATCGTGAAAATCTGGTATAGGACGTAACGATGAAGAGAAAGTAGTCCCGTGCCATAAGGTTGAATTAAAATCATCAGGTACACATTTGTGATTAATGAATATGTTTAATTTACTTTCTGATTTTTTTTAAACGCATATAAGCGTAAGAAAAAGAAAATATGCAAGATATTTACTTTCCCAATAATTTCACAGTTTCATTTGACTGACGCATGGATAAAGCGAACATGTCCGTGGCAATGAAAATTTTACGTACGGCGGAAGAATACACAACGTGCACACAAGCGGATCTTAGGCAGGGTTTACAAAAGTGCTCAGTTTACCGTGAACAGGATTTTAGCCTTTTCGTGCAGAATCGAGTGATGTCACAAGCAAACTCTGAATTTTCTCCACGTCCATACACACTGTCCCTTCTTACGACAGCAAATGAAACCTACGTAGGTGTTCACTTTTGGTTTTCCTTTCGTAAACAATTTAAGGAGTTCTGATCTGATTTGTCCTCTAACCGAGATACTGCCTGTCCGACTGGGAATGAAAGGTCAAATTAGTTTCTGCAACAGGATAGGTTAGTTTGTAAACCAACCAGTGTACGTGTTACACTTTTCTTTGTTACTTCGACTCGTCGTGTAGATGAGAGACAAGTTTATAATTGCGTCGCGAATAGCGAACGTGGCTCGTGTTGGAACAGCTCTTCTCTCCTACATGAGGTGTCAAATTCAATGTAAAAAATAATTGCAAGCAATATTTTTTTATTCTCGCACGCATTTAAATCTTTACAGTCACTGAGAAAAACAAAATCTAAACATCGCGACGAACAAATTTTTTTTTCCGGGAACTGTACAAGAATCAATGTAACGCTCGATTATATGTCAGGAAAAACAAAATTGTCTTTGTTTTTTGATACTGTTGGCAGCGACTGTTTGTGGGACTGTGAAATATTCTCAACGGCAAATGATGTATTTATCCACGTGTGGGACTTCACTTATTGAACGCTATTTTCTGTTGCATATAGTGTATATAGGTTGTTGGCGGTAACTTCGAACTTTTTTTAATCAAGCATTTGGAAAGTCACCCTATTTATGACGACTTTGATTCTTTCCTAAATATGACCTTTCTAGATCTTTTTATATTTCTGTTAACATGAAAGTTCCTTAGGTTTGTTAAATAGAACACTTGCTTATAATTTACTAATAATAATACTATACATTATAATTTATACGAATAAGAACAGAGAGGAAGTACGTATGTTGGTAATGCCTAGAAAGAAATAGTTATCATGCAATGTGTTATTAAACTGCTTACCTGCTGGCAGCTGGCAGTATTTAAATAGGAAATCCAATGTTAAGGAAATTTTGCCTCAGTGCGTTAATATTCAAGATAGGCGTTTCAAACAAAACTTATTCTTCACAAATATTTTAGGAGAAGGCCCCTACGAGAGTATACTTCTAATAAAGATAGACAGTATGTACTATTTTGTAAATAATTAATTTTAAAAATTTTCTTGGAGACAGGCTATACATGTTATGGAGACATCTCCAAAGTAGGAACATTTATTCTATACATAATTATGTAGATTTCAATCTTATATATAATTATATACATAATTATGATTATTCCTATTATATATATAATTCTATACATAATTATGTAAATACTTATCTTTTATATATATATAATGATGTCTAATTCCATCTTATATATATGTACTTATATGTATATATTCGTATATTATATATATAATAGTACTTGCATGTTTTCTTCTGGTGCGAACGAGTATTTTTGTTTTCTTAGAGTGCGCCAATACTGCGAAGATGAATAGTGAATACGAAGGCCTGCCTTTGACCTCGACGATCATGGAGCCGCAGACTGCATCATTGCTAACTGGTTGTCGCCAGCGCCGATTCTGCGATCGAGTTTCCACCTATGTTCAAAATGCTGGTCGGCATGAGAGCAGGAAGAGTCCTTTTTGCGCGACGACCAATTTGAAAGCATGGTGCTGGCCTGTCGTGGTGCTGCATTTTCAGTACAGTCGAGTCTTTGCCTGAACCACTGCAACGTTATCAGTGTCACTTTTGTGATAAGACATTTACTTTCGACCACAATGTACGGTGACACGAGTGCTTTAATTGTGCCAAGACTCTCTGTCGTAGGTCATATTTGCATGACAGGCGCGGCGAGCAGTTCAGCTGTAGCGATAGTTTACTTAGGCATGCGAAGACCAGTTAAGGCACAGTGCATTTCTCATCAGTACCTTGGTACCAGGTTTACTACAATCAGGTCTCTTGTAACTTCGGTACATGTACTCAAAAGTGTAGTTACCTACAAACCCACCTTGCACAGTGTGTCGGTGTAATAAATGTTAAGATATTTCCGCACAAGTACAACACGAGTGCGAATAGCAAGATGCATGACAGACTTTAATCTTCCACAAAGTACATGTATTCAAATGCGTATATTTTAATTTTTAAGGTCGTGGGGTCAAGTTCAAGGTCACCTGCATCCAGTATGGTGGTAGTAGTGAGTCATGTAATATGCTTGCTGACTTTCATGAATGTTTTCCAGTTTATGTTTTGCAATGCCATTCAAGGTCGTGAGGTCAAGGTCAATGATACCTGCATACAATATGGTGGTAATAGTAAGTTACATAATATGCTTGCTGACTTTCATGTATTTTTCTCGAGTTTTAGTTTTCAAGGCCATTCAAAGTCATGGGGTCAAATTTAAGGGCATATGCATCCAATATGATGGTATTAGTTTGTAACACAATATGCTTGCTTACTGGTATGTATTTTCTCAATTTTTTGTTTTCAAGGTCATTCAAGGACCTTGGGTCAAGATCACTGGCTTCCAATATGGTGGTGTTAGTCTGTAATGTAATATTCCTGCTGATTTCTATGTATTTTTCTCGAGTTTTGGTTTTCAAGATCATTCAAGGTCATGGGGTCAAGGTCGAGTTTACCTGCATCCAATGTGGTGTTATTAGTCTGTAATGTAATACGCTTGCTGACTTTTATGGATATTTTTGTCAAATTTTGATTTTTGAGGTCATTCAAGCTCATGAGGATAAGGTCAACTGCATCAAATATCGTTGCTACGATAGCTGACAGCACTAAGATGGCTGACTGCGTATGAGCGAAGGGTGGAGGTCTGTCGACTAATTTTTGTGGTGAGAGGGTCCATCAGGATATTTTTTTAAATAAATGTTTTAATAATTTTTTAATAAACTATTTTTTTGGAATTTGTTGGAATTTTTTTTTGGATTTTTAAAAATATTTTTGGATTTTTGGTCAAGCGTCAAGGGTACTGCTCTCCTGGCTCGGAGTCATCGATCGCGGTCTCCCACGTGGCTCAGAAACGAATCCTCGCAAACCTGCTCCTTGAAAAACGGGAAATTTTTAGGGAAAAAAAGAGAAATGTTAAGAGATAAAGGGAAATTTTCTAGGGAAATTTAGTCGAATTTTAGGGAAGAAAGGGAATATTCGAGGGGTTAAAAGGAAAAAAGATGGCGGCCGGCCTGGTTCGAGCTTCGCGCCAAGACGACTGATGGCTCTCAATCCCCATTTCCATTCTACTGATGTCACACAAGTAATATTTCTTACCATTGAAAGTTCGCGTGTTTCTTTGCAACAGAAGGGTAGACATCGAATGTTTTTCTCTATCGAAATTAAACCTGCAGTGATCTCAGTTCGGATGGATTATCATTGGAATTAACAAATGAAGAAGGAGCTGAACACGTGAGTTAAAATAAATTTCTTAGAATGTAGAATATCATGTCTAAAATGCAAATTTTGTTTTAGTAATGTTTAGCAAACAATGCCACAAATGCTCCGAGCGTTGTATGTGGGTTTTATGTCCCCTCCCTCTACATAGGTTGTTGAGACAAGAGATATTGTTCGCCCACCACCCCCCTTTTATTTTTTCCATCCAATTTCTAATCTAGATCCGTCCATGGGACTTGTACGTAAGTTCTCCGCACTTGTCGGTCGACGCGACATGTTCGGCTGTCGATACAAGCGACAGCCTCCTGTCGTCCAACATGAACCTGCCTGAAGAGCGGAGCAACCTGCCTACAGGCTGTTCACGGTAAAGTGAGCGCTTTTGAGGCCCTAGTTACGTTTTTCTGTCGGCCATATTATTTTCTCTAACCACCTTTCGAAACAATTATTGCCATTTAAATAATAAACACAATGTGTCCATTCCACTCCACTCGGAAGTTAACGTCTAAGGCTAAAATAAAATATAATTAGTGACTATTATTCCAAATGAGAGGGCTTTCAAAAGTGCTCACCTTACAGTGAATAGCCTATATTTACATTTACCTACGTGAAATTTTACACATCATTACATAAAGAAGTAACGTATCATTATGATCAATTTTTCTCAGTGTGTTCAGGATACTTAAAAGTCTCATGGCATAGCAATGATAACTTGATAAAATTACCCAATCATTTCAAGAAATACATTCACAATGTTTTCCAGGGTAAGTTTATCATGGCGTTCTGAGGGATGGTATGGGCAATCATATTGATGTAGCTTAATGCATTATTTTTGTTCATTTTTGAGATTTGTGAAAAACTGTATAACTTTAAAGTTTTGAAAGTTCTTTTATTAGTTTCATTAAAGTAATTTCCCGCCATTTTCATACTTTTCCCAGAAATTTATTTCATATCACAATGGAGAAACCATATGGTAAAACTGTCGAAAATATTTTTTTACTTTCGAACGCCCTCAATTAAGTCTTACTGAAAGTGTAACGGAAATATGTTTCGCTTTTGTTTCATACTCTTACAGTGGGTATTGTAGGATCATTATATGTAAATTTGCAATTACTACACAGAGTAATTCAGTGTGTTGCATGTAACTACGGAAGAAATACACAAGGCTGGCAGAGAAAACTAGGCAGCGCTTTGAGGAGAACTCGTTAACCGTGGATTATCCATTGCTGGAAATTAACCGAGTTAACTTGTACAGGAGTTGCTGCTCAACCTGCTATTGGGTTGCTGAAAGTAGTTTAATAGGCATCGTATTTATAGCCTCGTATTCCCTGTTATTCTGTGGCGCTGTTGCAAGCATCTATAGGATATTAACGGTAAAGGGAGCACTTTTGAAAGCCATCTTATTTGGAATAATAGCCAATAAATATGTTTTCTTTTAGCCTCACCAATCCTCAGTAATCTTCAACAATCCTACTTCCAAATCCTCACCAATCAACAACAATCCTCGCCAATCCTCAAAGATCCTCCTCCACAATCCTCTGCAATCCTCACCAATCCTTTGCAATCCTCCTCCACAATCCTCAGCAGTCCTCACCAATCCTTAACCATCCTCCTCGCCAATCCTCAGCAATCCTCCGGATTTCCGCAACTGAGAATCGTGCTGGACGATGCTGATGGTCGGTGAGTTTGATCGGGAATCTCCCATGTTCACTTCCATTTCATTCTGGCTCAGGCTTATACGCTGGGCCTTATGGTTACATGTTGCTTAAAACTTTGTATCAGCTGTGTATGAATACTAAGCAGTGAGAAATTAATGTACGATCATCGCTAAAAATACATCCAAAACTCGGGTCATTAATCTAATTGCAAACCTCTTAGCTCACTCTGATTCCTATGTACGATGAGTAAAACTTACATTTCGCTTTTATTATTCATTTCTAAAACTGTTTCCGAAACACTGGGAAAAATTACCTTTCTTTTTTTTTAGTTTCGAAAGAGAATTCATTTTTTTTTTGTAGTTTTGGGTCTCGGGCTCAGGTCCCTACAAATACCTCATCTTTGGAGAGTGCTTAAATTTATATTTCAGGTGCATTTAAGCATGTAAGGAGACAGGAATCACATAAAAAGTTAGTTAAAAATAATTTGAAACTCGGGTCAGTATTCGAACTATGGATCCATTAACTAACCATTACATCTTTACTCTGTATCCAGAATGTGTCTAACAGCCGAAATTATATGTTTCATGCTCCATGTTTTCATATGGGAACTACTATATCATTTATTCCATCGTTCCAGTATTTTAACAGGCACAGTGATTCACATGCGTCCAGTAAAATTGGTAAGGAAAGGGGAAAATGTAGTTCTACGTCTTGAATTTGAATTATAATTTTTATGTAAATATGTGTTAATTAAGTAGTGATTTCTTTTGCTTTTTATTTTTAATGTACATAAATGTAAACAAATAGCCAATTATAGAAATATTTTTATTTTTTATAGTACCATAATTAAGAAGTATTAATTGACCGACACATGAATAAAGTGATTAGTAGCAGGCAATGATGATTTTACATATGGTTGAAGAATACAACAGACCTTAAGCAGGGTTTTCGTAAGTGCTCAGTTTATCGTCAACAACTTATATAAATGAATTATTTATGTTGCAAACTTTAATGACTATGCACTTCATCCAAAGGTAGCCAGCAATAACACCCATGGTTTTTTTCTTCTTCAAATTTTATCTATATTCCCACCTTTAAAAATCCGTATGTTTGCTATCCTTTTAAAAGTTAACAATGAAATGTTGAAAATATTACATTTATTCCGTAATTAAATATGTTGGGTTTTTTCACTCCCATCGGAACCAGTCCGCATTCTGTAGGGGTCTTCCCAACATTTCTGTAGATTCGAGTACCCTTTACTTCTCTGTGGGTTGTACAGCAACACCAGTTGTCCTTCTTGAAATACCTCGCCCGACATTCTCCTCTCATTACGGGTCTTCATACTTGTACCACATTGTCCTTTCATTACCAGTTTGAAAAGATTAAACAACTCCAGAATTTCACAATCAAACTTCCTTTAGACCATGTCTACCATTCTGAAATGTGCTGGTACTTGCAGTGGCTGCAGCAGGTCGTGGCTGGATCCTCATCCGACGTGCCCTGAAGCACTGGTAGCTCCTGTCGACTGCCTTAGTCCCTTTACTGAGTTCACACAGCTGGTTATTTGTCCCCCGAACCACTTTCTCCATGGGAGTGCTATTCATAGAGTTACTAATGAGAGCGGCCATCCTATCACTCACTCTATGCCATAGGCACCTTTCACTGTTACATGGCACAGCGTGCACAGGGCTCCTGGACAGCACTCGTAGGTCGTCATGTGAATTTTCTAACTGCTTTGTGAGGTGTGCAGCTTGCAGCTTCAGCTCGGTGATGCGGTATCTCAATTGTTGGGCATTCGCACGAAGCTCACAAATTTCATCACACAAGTACTTGTGTGCGCTTATCGATGCCATTTCTTTTCCCCACCATGCTGTCTCTTTACTTACTACTGCTTCTGTTGTGGGCAATAAGCTCTCAGGTGTCCTAGCTGTCCACACGATCAACACTCCATCCGTTTGGGGGGGGGGGGGGCAAAACTCTGTAGCGCGGACCCTGAGAGTGATATCTCTCATGATGTCTGCATCTCCTTCAGTATCTTCTTGAGGTCGTCGTCTTCGCTCAGCGTCACTACCCGTACTTGTCGTCGGAGTGCGGTCCCCGGTCTTGCTGACTCCACCTGCAGTGTCTGGCCAGGGCGCCTTGCAGGTTACGGGATGCAGCCAGACATACCGATTGCCGTGCCTCCTTGTCGGCGATGGCATCGATGAAGAAGCCGACTGCTATGATGCCGCACGCCTTGTTAAGGCACCATTCCAGATATAGGTATGAGAGCCGCGCAATGTCTTGCCATAGCTCCTGCAGTGGCTCCGCTGGTCGCTGGGCGTGACTTTGCAGCTGTGCATTGCGGGGTTGTCACAGATACCAGTCGCCAAAACCTAGCTCCGAGGCCGATGCCAGTGCAGGCTATTTCAGTCCATGTCGCTCTGGCTGGGATTTTAGTATGCTCAGTGCGGGGCCTCTCAGTACAGCGGCGAGGTAGTAAGACCACTGTTTGGTTGTCCAGCCGTTTAGGTTAGCGACTACTTCAAACTGGTGTTGGTACTCCCGCCATGAATATCTGGCCATCGTAAGGGGCGGGCTTGATTGAGACCCCCTTCCCCATGCCTGGCTGCACGACGCCAATGCACGACGCCAATGCTGCAGATCTTCGTGCTCTCCTTTGAGGCTGCTGCGTTGGTTTCGTCTTGCACTGCCTCCTCACTCTTCTCGGCTGACGATGTAGTGGTTGTAGAGCTCCGCTGCTGAAGTAATGCCTGCTATTCCTTATTCATCGCACTCATTTCATTGTCGATGCTGTCCATCCTTCAACTGACACTGTCCACTTTTTCATTTATACTGTCCATCCTGTTGTATACACTGTTCACTAATTCGATTTACACTGTCCATTTTTTTCATTTACACTGTCAATTGTCGTGTTCACTAACTCGCTAGTGCTTCTATTTTTCTGTCTACATTCATATTTACAGTAGTTATCTGGTTATTTACATTCTCATTCAGACTATTTACAGTTTCAATTTACAGAACTAATTTGGATATTTACAATGTTATGTACACTATCTCTCACGCTACTAATTTGAGTATTTACAGTCTCATTTACTCTACTAACTTGGTTATTTACATTTACTTTCAAGCTATTTACACTTGCGCTCACACGAACCATCTGGCAACGTTGCCCCTGAATTAATGCTAGCAACGCTTCCAGTTCTGCAGACATTTTTCTAGTTTACATTCACAGCGATGTTTGTACAAAACACTGCACCGCATTCCCATCTCCTTCTCCAATGGCTCGCTTGGGAGGAGAAAGAGCAATGTCTTTCAGTGGCGTACCCGTAACTCACTGAAGGAGGGACCACACAGTTTTATTAATAATTGCATCACATTTCAATTACGCAGACGCCAATTTATATAGTGACAAACTGTCTGTGTGTTTTCGTATGGATATAAAGAAATTAAAATTATTTCTTGGAAGAGATCATATTTTACATAATGTTGGCTAATCTGCCCGCACGATGATACCACGAGCATTTGGAAGCGACTGAGGAACTACTTTTTGTCGGACCACAAATCTAAGGTAAAAACCGAGGATAATTTTTATAGTGGTTCTTCGCTTTTATAGGATTCCAAAATCTCGGTCAAGTACACACAGTGTATACCTTTCCTTCGTTTAAATGAATTTAGCCACAAGCCCCTCTAATTTTTCTCTTTCAATTTACGATGTATCCTTTCACATATTTAAAGAATTAACATTACTGTGGACCTAGGCACCAGAATTCATCCGCCGACCAAGCGCACCGTAAATGCCCCAGTTCTCGCTCTAAGGTGTATTAAAAAAAACTGATTTTACTGGCCACTTACTAAATATTTAAATGTTGGCGAAACGTTAAGTGTGGCATTAATTTTTCTAACAAGTTATATGGTGAGTACTCAAGATACAGTGCTTGCAGTTACAGGAAAACACTATCTTTCAATAGTAAGTTATATGGTGAGTACTCAAGATACAGTGCTTGCAGTTACAGGAAAACACTATCTTTCAATAGTAAGTTATATGGTGAGTACTCAAGATACAGTGCTTGTAGTTACAGGAAACCACTATCTTTCAATAGTAAGTTATATGGTGAGTACTCAAGATACAGTGCTTGTAGTTACAGGAAAACACTATCTTTCAATAGTAAGTTATATGGTGAGTACTCAAGATACAGTGCTTGTAGTTACAGGAAAACACTATCTTTCAATAGTAAGTTATATGGTGAGTACTCAAGATACAGTGCTTGTAGTTACAGGAAAACACTATCTTTCAATAGTAAGTTATATGGTGAGTACTCAAGATACACTGCTTGCAGTTACAGGAAAACACTATCTTTCAATAGTAAGTTTCGAAATAACTTAGTAAATCACCCGAAAATTACAATTTACGAGCTGCTAACAGACGTCCTTCTGGAAAAGAAACTTTCAAAAGGTCACTTTTCCCAGACGATTTCCGCCCATAACCGTCCCAAACACAGCATAAAAGTTTATTACATCTGTCGCACCAGTTCAGCTTGTTGGATGGTTGATGTGAAGGCGAAACTTTAATTGTCAGCGGGAGTATTCGGAGAGAAATGCTACGCAACCCACACAAAAGTCACTAGCCTGAAAATGCCCGTCTGCCAGAGTCTTGGACTGTTCCGGGAACCTACAACCAAGAATTTTTTTTTTTGTACTTTTACAAGAAAAATCCCTGGAAACCCCGTTGCCAAGAAAATCCTTCGTAAAACTACAAAGAGTTTTCTTGTCAAATCTGCAAAGCATTTATTTGTAATATTACAAATGATAACCTTGTATTATAATTGACTTTATTGCGAAATGTACATAAAATTATGTTTTTCTTCTAGAAAACAAATGTGATAAATTAATAAAAGCGAACATCATTAAAAAAAATATTTCAGAATATAATTTACGAAAAAAAAAATTATCTTTGTCAGCACTTGGACCACATTCCACAACCCTGGCACCTTTAACCACAGGACCAACTTGACTCACGAGATTGTAATCTATGTTTACAGTAAACATGACTGCAAGTACCTATAGCATTAATGAAGTTATTTGGTTAAGAATAATACGTACATTCATTTCATTTTAAGAGTTCTGTTGCTGAATTATGAGATTTGGACGGCTCTTAACAACGAAGTATTGTGAGCCGATTTAAGATTTCTGTGTAGCTAGGAAACATTACCAGTTAATGAATAATACGGTCACGTTTTATTAGTATTATTATTATTTGACTTGTTTTAAGAGTTTTACGTTACGCGATACATTTTTGCAGCCAGTTACACTTTACGTCGCCCATGGTTTTTGCACAAACAGCTATATAAGGTTTTACGTTGTCGATTGTCCGCCATTTTGCTGGAGCTCGTGGAAACGGGTCAGTATAGTACAAATATTTCTTGAAATATATTACAAACACGGCCCTTGTAGTTTTGCAAACGAGTGGATTTGCAAGAGAAATCTTTGCAGGGTTACAAGCGTTTGTAAAATTACCAGCACTTCTCAGTAAAGATTACAAATTATTTTACAGTGTACCGGGTGGATATCTGACAGACCGCTGATCTTACTTTGTGTCCTTAGAGCATGGACAGAGTCCTTAGACTTTTTGTTGCTGCGGACCACGTTAGAACCCTGTGAAAACAGATTTTTAGCGTGCCAAGTTGGTCTCTTCCATGTCAGTTCTTTTGAGTTTTCATTTATGGCATCCGTCTTCGGAAAGAGAGCTTAAACCAATCTTACGTCGAGCTTATATTCACGCCCGCAGTAAAACTCAAAGTCGTGACGCACTGGTCAGTTTCCAAGAACTCCGTCTTTGTAATATTGGTGGCCACTCTACACTCTATAAAACTGAATAAGGAAGAACTTCACTGTTTCAATCAGTCAAACGTATCTGACGGGTTCAACAGTCACTCCAGAGTACTTAACTGAGGAATCAGTGGGAAAAAATGCCAGATTTCCTTCGCTTATTGATTCAGTGACATTTTCCACTGATTCATGTCATGTTTTTCCCTGTTTACTCAGTGGTTTATTTTTGACTGATGGATCAGTTAAACAGCGCGTAGAAATGGCCGACAAACAACGTTTAAAAATGGCCGTCAAACGTGTAGCAAGTGAAACAACAACGAATAAACAAATGAAACCAATACAAAATACTTTCTGAAATGTGTTTCGTCTTTCAAAACACCATTTTATGAGGTAATATTAACACACAGCCTTTCATTCCGTTTTTAAAACTTTCATTTCGTTTTTTTGTGTAATCGTCACAGCGCTCTGTTTGAAGGTTTAAACTGCATATAATGTGGTAAAGAGAGTGCATTCATATACTGTATACTATTCGTTTTAACCAACGATACCAGGTAAACCAAGAATGAAAAGTAAAAGCAAACAATTTAAATCTTCACGATTTCACGATGGAATTATAAAACATATTTTTTCCTCTCGTTTTTACTTGGCGTGGTGGCGCAGATGGTAAGGTAATGGCCTATACTCGGTGGTTGTGTGAATTCAATCCCAACTCAAATTGCGCAATATAAATAGTAAACAATCGTAAATATGTTTATTTCACGTAATTATTCGGCTACATTCAATAAAAACAATATTTAATTCGCCACTGTAGTCGCCGTCACTTATTCATTCAGTGAAATAATTTCACGTCACTATTTCATTCAGTGAATTTTTTTTTCTCTCTGAAACAATCAGTGATTCTCCACTGTTTCTGAGTGGAGCCATTTTCACTGATTCGAGTAGTTGGATTTCACTGCGAATCAGTGGTTTCCCACTGATTCGAATTTAGAGCGTATAATACATATGTAGGGCCACATGTTTTCGCGAAAAAAATTCCAACACTACCTGTACTCAAAAACACTAGAACTCAGGTCCACTTTTGTGGCTGGATGATTTCAACTGTCACTCATTGCAGGGGATCTGCCCGCGAATCACGGACACTCAGTGCCTGTTACCGTGATGTTACACGTGCATGCGCGTCTCGGGAAATAACTGCTTTAGGAAGAAGCGTTACAGGCGAATTGCAGATTGTTTATCTACTATGATATTGCTTCATACTTTTGTTGTATTAGGTGAGGCCTTAGTGGGGGAGGGAGGGTCTGGGATTCAACAACAACTCAATGCCATTTTTTTCTCAGTTTCTTTACGAATAACCAATGTTTTCCAAGAATGGGCAAAAGTGGCTTTTTTTTTTTCCACAGTAAAATGTTTTAAAACATGTTCTTAATGTAACGTACAGTCACTTATTCTTGAAAATGGGTTGGAACCAAAATGATTACATATGTGCCAAATGTATTTAAACTCCCTCAGTCAATCCTTTTTGAAGTTATATCTACGGACCTGCTTTGATGCAAAAAAAAAAAAGAGGAAATAAAAAATTTAAGTTGCTATTATATAAGCGTGTTTAGTTTCTGCTCACGTAGATTCCTTAATAAGAAGCGATTCAAGTGGAAAACGTCATCTGGAGTTCAGTGCCATTGTGAGAGGAGTAATTCGCTAGGAATTCTATTGACCTACAGTGAGTGAGTGCCACAGCCAACCTAGTGCCGTCGCACGCTCATTTCCTGACGGACTGTTGTGAACTTCAGGCACTGGACATGTTTCGCTGCGAACTGAGAAACACGACTCGCTGATAACGCTGCTGCATTTGTTCGTGACGCGCGGGCCCAAACAACGCAGGCCCGGAAGGAACGGAATATACAGGGATACAGAGGCAGAGCCCAACAAAACTACCTCTCTAGCTAACAAGATGGCAGAACGTCGTTAGCTAGTTAACGTGTGGAAGCTACAGTACAGCGAATATATTTGTTTACGTAGCGTTTATTTCAGCTAACTGATATTTTGTTGGTACAACCAAACCTCAGTTACACAAATTGAGTGGAATTTGTATACAGAGCCAAATAACACTGGTCAAGAACATTTTGGTATCCTTTATAAAAAGAGCCAGATTTAATTCATTTTGTGGTGCTGATTACGAATATAGCAGTACGAAAGAAATACTAGATATAGTTTCTGTGATACACGACATAGAATGGAGATTGACAAGATGAGCATGGCGAGCGATTTGACCAGGATATTTCAGCAATGAAGAAAAGGTATGAAGGAAAGTGGAGTCCTTCCATGTTAGCAAACTACTGTTGAACTGTTGCCAGGGACGCTCCAGCGTTAGCCTGTAAACGGCGAGCAAAACGTAACCTCACCACAACAGACGTTTAAACTGCCAAGCCTAAGCCACAAAATGTAGATAAACTTTATGTATTTGACTGAAGCACATGAAAAATATTGTTTAGTAAACATTCATGTTAATTAAAAAAATTTTCCCAAAAAGTTAGATTTTAATTTGATTTCGATTCAACTGAAATTTTGCATTTCACGAAATCTGTGTTTCATGAATTGGAGCAAAGTTAATAATTTCTTGTTTGTATTAAATCTTCTTACATGTAAATAAATGTAAAAATTACAAAATAAATTATACAAATTTTTGTTAATTACTGGTTGGCAGTGTAATATAATTAAATCAATTTTGTTCGTGCTAAAGAAATATTTTGTTATTGCAGTATGTCGAACGAATATTTAATGTAAGCAAACATTTCGTTACAATTTGACGACAAAATGATATGTTTATTTACGTGCGATGTTAAACAAAGAATTTGTTTGCAATTACCAAAGGTTTTTGTAGGCGACACTAAGATAACTGGTTGATTTCCACCCTCTTTGTTAGCTGGGAGTTCACAGTAATCGTCACTTTTTAAGTTAAGTCCGTGCATGGGATCATATTGAGAATGGCTGATGAAATAACCAAGACAAATTTGGAATATCGGGATTTCACATAGAAAAAAGCCAACAAAATTTTTGTTGGTATAGGTCAAAAATATAAATTAGTTTCCTAAAGAAAGTGCCTATTAAGTTAAGTAGGAAAAACTTGAAAAATAACTAAATTAATTTGTTTAGCCACCCACTTGATTGCCTTCGTTCGAAAATACTGCTTGATCGCTTGTTTGAATTCTTTGTGAACTAGGATAGAAAACGTGCTTGTTGATGCTTAATAATGGTATAAACGTTGCAATAAAGCGAATTCGACAGGAGACTAGAAAGTAAAGCTGTACAACTTGAAATATTTATTTGCACACGTTGTTCAATATTTTTGAATATCTACTTTATATATAAAATCCATTGTGCGTGAGTAAACCGCAACGTCACTGACAAGCCACTGGACCAGTTGATACCATATTCACACCATACGTTATTGAGGTGGCGAGTAAGTTATTTAGTTATGTTTCATTCCGATAGGTGGCGCTGGAGTCTAACTTCAATATTTATGGGCCGATTTTGCTCATACTTGCAAGGAAATGTTTGTTGATCTAAAAGAGAAAAATACCAGCGATACCAAGGTCAAACATCGGTCGACGTACCAGACGGAATAGAGAGGACGCATTGAGAAGGCAAAATAGATCATGAACATGCGCTGCACATACTGAAGAGGCACGAACACTAACTCGAGAAGCACGTGCACGCCAAACAGATTCCAATATACATTTATGCGCAGAAACAACACAGTTCAAACCATACGAGACACACATCGATCATACGACGCCTTGCAATATCCACTTATATTCAGGGAAGGAAAGAAATGGATATCATTTCAATTATAAACAAAGAAATTCTACAACAGGTGCTGAAACTAAAAAAAAACTAGACTTCTATGCGTATCTAATAATTATGAATGCGTTTTTTCATTGTGCAACAAAAACCTATGAAAAATCATTTAATAAGCGGTGTTGAATGTTTAATTCCTGATTTACTATGTCAATTCAATGTAATTATAACATGTAAAATATAGTACTTTTATATGTAAAAACAAGTATCTTTACGAAACACAATACACATGACATTTCGCCTAATTTAAGTACTAACACACAAATGCACGTGACATTTACACTTTATATTTTTAATTTGGCATTTACAATCTAAATACAACAGGTGGCGTTATATACAAATTCTTTATATATATAATCATTTGGGCGTTATCAGTAATCACTTCAACTGAGGTTGCAAAGGTGTAACGCTCCATAGACTAGAGATGACGTAGACTGCTTATTCGTCTTCTGTACATGTTGGTTGTACCAACATTGCCCTCCCACAATCCTACACAACTGTCCCAGTCAAATGGTCAACAGTGATGAACGTATCTTTCTACACTGAATTTTTTAATGACAATAAATATCTCATGAATAAAATACTTTTACCAATTTCAGTTTAATCAAACTGCATTACAAATTGGTAAGAGAAAGTACGCATACATCTCAAATCACTTTTCAAATCAGTTTTCTAACCTAAAATCCAAACCATGCCGTTTTCGCTAGACGTGTTGGCAGAAAAGTAGTACAATGTTGGGACACGGGGATTGGTTGTGCGCAGCCAGCCAGATCGGCCTACCTCATCTTTAGTTTAAGTAGCGCTCGGGCATAAATGATCAAGTCTCGATTCTTAGTCATCATTACGACTATTTTGTGTTTATCGGAACTGTTTAATCTGCGCAGAGGCAAGCAAAATTTTAATGGCATTGACCAAATATTTGTTTGCAGCAACCAAATTAAAACAACAAAATAACCTGGATTCAGCAACAAAATATTTCATTGCTCCTATACAAACAATTAGTTTAGTTGCGCCAAACAAACTTCGTTTGGCAGAAAATTAACTTTTTTCTCAGCAAATTATTTCTTTAGTTTTCTGTTTTTTTCTTCTAATTATCGAAGAGTAAAAATTAGAATATTTGTCAAATATTTACTTTTCTTATGATTTTACAGTTTCACTGGACCGACGCATGGATAAAGTGATGAGGCCCTTGACAGTGTTGATTTTACATAAGGCGGAAGAATACGCTACGTGCGTACAAGTAGATCTTAAGCAGGGCTTTCAAAAGTACTCAGTTTACCGTCAAAAGCCTATTGAAAAATACACCGAAGGGACAACGCACTGCATTCGTTCGTACTCAGTATAATACTAATTTACAATAGAACAATTTCTTTCTTTCCATTACCAACACACGAGTTTCTCACTGTTTTAATTCACAAAGATTATAAATGAATGTTTTAATTTATAAATTAAAATCGATATCAATAAAAATTACATTCTTTTGTGTTAAAAGAACAATTACACGCTTGTAATACACAGGATATTCAGGGATCGATCAAACACATCATACAAGGGGGAATATTTAAAGGTTGTGTTCGAAAAGTGTGTGAAATCTCGAATACACTTCGTGTTCGGGCAGAGTGGCGCCGGCAACAACTGGGCCAAGGGCTACCACACAGAAGGAGCAGAGCTGGTGGACTCTGTGATGGACGTGATCCGCAAGGAGGCAGAGAGCTGCTACTGCCTGCAGGGGTTGCAGCTGACACACTCGCTGGGAGGCGGGACGGGTTCAGGGATGGGCTCTCTGCTAGTGTCCCAGATAAAATCAGAGTACCCGGATAGAATGATGCTCACGTTCAGCATATTTCCTTCACCCAAGGTCAGTACTCGCAATTTCGCTTTACATTAATGGATTGATGAACTACTATGAGATATTGAAATGCTATACTACATTCGCAGTAAAATGAGCAGATTTGAAAGTCCTGCTTAATATCTACTTCATGCACAGTGTGTATTCCGCTGCCTTATGTATAAATATCATTGCAATGGACCTCATCACTATATTCATGTGTCGGTCAAATGAAACTGTCAAATTATAACAACAGTAAACTTATTTACAAATTTGATCATTTTTACACATCAATGCATTAGAAAAACTCAGAAATTGAAAGAAATAATTTAAGTTATCACAAATAGTTACCTAATAACTTTTAATCGACGTTAAGATTTAAAACTACTTTCCATCCATTGTTACAAACTTTACTGGGTCCTTTACCACTCAGTGAACCCGTCAGAATATACACATGCGGGGTAAGTGATTTTTTTTTTAGTTTGATTTCAAAATTACTGACTTAATCGTGAACAGCATTTAAAAGGCATAAACTGACATGCCACTATAAATGTATTAGTTATTGAATATTTATGTAGACTAGAGATAAGATACTCGAAAAGCTAAGGTTGCTCACGGCAAACAGTTAGTGGAGTGATTGGTAGAGCAACAGTCAAGCTGAGGGCTTGACACGAACTAATCATGCTCGTAGTTTCATGGGCTACTATACTTATCGGTGTTGTTGGAAGCACCAGGAAATAACCCTGTTGTTTACCCATGAATACATGCCCACCCAATACACGTTTCCATGTGTTTTTCCAGGGAATGAATGCTGAACACATTAGCCTAACTGACATTACAATATTAGATGTGCTGGAAACACTGCCATATAACAACTGTTCTATTGTGTTGTTTTACCATTCCAGAATATATATTTTTAATGGTCATAAATGATAGACAAGTTTTTACGTTACCATGATTTATTCCTCGCATTACTGATGTAGGCATAGCTACACTATCAGTTTACAGTGCTGTAACGCATAAGAAGAGATAGGTTGACCTCCTTGGATAATGGCTCTCGTGGCAGTTTATTGTTTTGGTTATACAATTTTTCAGTCGCAAATACATTAACACAATGCCCGTCATTGTTGGCCAAAATATATTGCATCATTGATGAAGAAATTATAGTAACAGTATCCGAAATGTTTCCATGTTTTTCCTAATGATTCCACATGTAGTTGTTTGCAGTCTCTGCCAAAGGTCGGCTGACGAACTGTAGTGGTTAAAGGCGAGATATGATATTTCCTTGTTAGCAGTCGTGTTATTGGCTGCAAGGTGATGGAATGAGGCCCCTAACAGGAATCTTGTTTGTGCTGCGACAGTATTTCCTGTAGGCCAGTACTTCACCAGTGCAATAGGCATTGGACATTTTTTCAGGTTACGTTGGAGATGAAGGCAAGCCCATGTAGAATTTTGCACCCCTGGAACCTTCCCAAAATTCAGTTTCTGAGAAGCAGGACAAAAATACCAAAAATCATATTTAGTATCCTCAAGCTTTATAAATAATACGTTAAGTATAATATCTACAGTTAAGTATGCGAAGTCTTTTGCGCCCCTTAATGAGATTAGGGGAGGCGCAAATAACCTCCTTGCCATCCCCTTTCCGATGCTCCTGGATGATGGCATACTTAGCCAGAATATCGATGTTCACGACCAGGTGGCACTGCCGAGGTGGCCTCCCGGAGGCAGGGTTGGGCATCTGCACTTCATGCATCACATAACCCACTTCTGAGACGGGTGGCTCTGTCTAGGTAATCACTAGACTCCATACATGTACCTATAGCTTGAGTAATAGACCCTAACTCGACTGTTATGTGGAAAACGTAATCCTGTAGTGTTTGAAACTGTTTGGTTGCAGGTGTCGGACACAGTGGTGGAACCATACAACGCCACTCTATCGGTGAACATGTTGGTGGAAAACGGAGACGAGATATTCGCCATCGACAACGAGGCGCTCTACGACATCTGCTTCCGCACACTAAAGCTGACGACGCCCACATACAGCGACCTGAACCACCTGGTGTCGACCACCATGTCTGGGGTAACTACATGTCTGCGCTTCCCTGATCAGCTGAACGCCGACCTACGTAAGCTGGCCGTCAACATGGTGCCATTCCCGAGGCTGCACTTCTTCGTGCCTGGCTTCGCGCCTCTCACTTCACGTGGTAGCCAGCAGTACCGCGCCCTCACTGTGCCCGAGCTCACACAACAGATGTTCGATGCCAAGAACATGATGGCCGCCTGCGACCCACGCCATGGCAAGTACCTCTGCGTGGCCGCCAGCTTCCATGGCCGCATGTCCATGAAGGAGGTAAGCACTTGGATGGCTGTGGAACTGGAGAAACACTAATAGTTGTCAACTGAGGCTCAACTGCCCAAAGAACTACTGTTGTAATATGATTCAACAGTAATGCAGTGATTTAAGTAACTGCCTGAATTTATATTGCTGAACTGAACATTAATTTTAATTGCAAAAATACTAATTTTTTATGTAAGGCTTCTTTCTGAGTAAATTAGTTACATTAGTTAAAGCTAATATTTGCCCTTAAATTGATTCAATAAGGGTATTATGAATTCATATCTTATGTTTACAAAATACTTGTACCAGCACAATGTCTGGCCAATCGGGACTAATATGATAACACTTATATTATTTATTGCATTATGTAAACAAAAAACAAATCCCTTAATTTTGAAAGTTTCCTTCGAATATGGTCCTATCAACTAAATCACAATTCTATTGGCAATCTTTCAAGTCACTAACATGGGCGAAGAACGTATGAAAACGAACCAGATGTATTTGGGTGAGTCCATTGCAAGGTAATAGACATGCATAGCCATGCATGAGTCACATAAGCACAATTAAAACTTGGAACCACTTTAGTATCACATTTCCTAGCCTTAATATTGGTGAGGCGAAATGGAAACATCGCTCTCTTCACAAGCACTATGCACACTACACTGATAGATTGCGATATAGGACGCTGGTAGAGGTGTCTTGGTTCGGGGAAACTGCAGGACCCCTGATGTGGTCTTCATTTCCTTAGTTGCTCGCTTGTGCGAGGATATTTACACATATTTACGGTGACCCTGATAAGTACGTAACTACACAGTCTCTTCAAGGTGAAAGTGGAGGACAGTCGTTTGACCTCGGCAATGGCTAGAAGACACGAGGAGGTGGTTGCCACACTCCCTGCTAGTTGGGAGACATGATGCTTGGTGTTTGACCTTGGCAGTGGCTAGTAGGCACGAGAAGGTGGTTCGATACCTGGCTGGGCGTTTTCCTGGGTTTTCTTACATGGGAATCTTGCTGGACGATTCCTCTGGTGGGTGGTTTTTTTTCTGGAATATCCTGTTTCCTGCGCCTTTGCATTCCCACATAGTTCCATTCCACCTTGCTTTACCCTCATCGGCTCTCAAGTTCTCGTGGTTAAGAGTCACCCAAATCTGTCCTCTCAAACACTCAGCTTACTTTTAAAAAATTATGCTGGAGTCGCATATCTTCGTCGTGCACCATGATACGACACTGCGAAAACTTCAACAATGACACAACAAAAATTTTTTTTGTATGACTGCTTCATTTTACATATCCGATATCACACAAAGGTAAGAGATTTTAGGCACATTTTACAATATGGTTTAATAAATTAGTTTCAAAGTTCCATAAAAGATAGACAGAAGGGAAATTTTGACCATATTATGCTGACAGAAGCCACGGTTAAGACCGTATGACACGATACAACGTTCTGCCTAATATCCGGCAGGAGCTTTAATGGGATCTGCTATTTGAGTCTGCATGCAGGCACGTATGGAGGTTTCCATGGAATAGCCTATCACATATTACATACTGCAACACAAATAAACAAGAGTACGTTTTTTATTTCACTTCTTCAACTGTAAATGATTGTGTGGTTATTTATTATTTATTCTATTTTGTTTAATGGCCCTATCTATGTTTCCCAAAGTAAGATATACAAAATTCACAACCATCGTCAATAATGTACTTCAACAGCTCATATCGGATTGGTTAATATTTCAACTCTGTGGGAAACCTTCCACCCAGAGTTACATACTACTTCTCACCTTTTTAAAAAGAAATCCAGAAATTACTTTTCAATCATTTATTCGGCTAGTTTTATTTTATTAACAAAGTGCATAACGATACTTCGTCTGGTTAGTGAGCTATTGAGGAGTCCTCGAAAACACATTCTACCCCTTTTTGCACTCTTAGGAACCGAATTTTGAAAAATCCTTTCATATTGGGTGCCTTCATTATAAGAGGAAGCCATCCCTAAAGGTTCATGTGTTTGCATCTAGTGATTTGGGCTGTGTTTTGATAATGAATGAGTGAGTGAGTCAGAACACTTCGTTGTATACAGAGAGATAGCAATAACCTATAATGCAATGTAGTCTATACAAATTAATTTTTATCCAATATATGTACACAATTAAAATGGAATGTGGCGTACATACATATTGAAGTCATTTCGACATAACAAATACAACAAAAAGTAGAAAATTTTTGGGGTTTATCGCTACCAAAATCAACATCAATATTGATATCATTGGTATTTTGAACTACCTCAACAATGGCATTTTCAGACTAACAATGGTACCAAAAACATTTTCATGCCCTCGTGGTTAGAGGATTGTTAATAATAATGTGTGTATGTCAGTAAACAAAACCTGTAATTGCTGACTTACACAACTTAAGAAGACATTGCTGTACAAATTTCCACTCCATAAAAAATAAATAGATTTCTGGACAACAAAGATATATTGCCACAGAGAACTGCTTCTTTGCACATTAGTTACGGTGTGTTGCATGCAAGCATATCTAACGCAGTACCCACGGAAAGTTGTTTACAGATTATCACTAGATTCGTTCAGTGTTGTATGGTAGAAGTCAACATGAGTCCGAAGCAGAAGGAACATTCCGTGTCTTTGTGTGACAGAGCAATATTACTCCATTTGCAAGGTAAAGGCTATCGCAAGATTGGAGACGAGCATTGTGTCAGCTACATTACAGTAAGTGTTAATGTTAACAAAAACAAGGAGACTGGTGCAATTAAAAAAAAGTTTCGATCTGGACGTCCGAGAGCGTTGAAGAATCGTAGATCTATTGCAGAAGGAATCGTATAGAAGTGTGGCATCATTTGCTTCAGACATCCAGCAAACGTCACACAAGCATTTCCAAAATGACTGATGAATTTATTTAATTAGTGACCACCTGTTCAATCTGTTTGTAGGTTCCTTGGTGAATTCCTTTATGAATCGAGAAGGACCCAGGCACAGAAAATGACGGAGTCAGGATATATAAGTCATTGGGGTCACTGGAAAAGGGCACAAAGTGCTTTTGAGTTGAATGTGGCTTCAATCAGAGTCAGCACCACTAGGTATTTGAGCCACTGCACAAACAGTGTAACTTTTGTGCAAGTAAATACCATTTAGAGTGATGCACGTGTAGTCTATTCTGGTAGTACTGTTGCTAGGTGGCACTGCATCACATTGCGAGGGCAAAAGGCACATTCCACCCCTTGAACTGTGACAGTAGTTAGTTGTGTAGCTCCTGGTATCCCGTATATGTTATATCACTTTTACGTAAATGTTTCGCAGCTGAGGGGATCCACCCTGACAGCTCAGCTCCCTGCCCTAGCCAGGTGACGCCCACAAGTGCAGTTAGCGACATCACGATCTTCAACCTACCTCTCGGCAAGTCACTGGTCGATTGCCTGCCACTTTTCCACCCAGCAACACAGTCGTGACTCCGACAAAATCTGTGTTAATCTGGACACAACAAACCAACAACATATCAGTTGCAGTCTTAGCATAGGTGGGATCAGTCACTTGCAGCTGCTAAATTTGTTCACAAGCATCTTGCTGGAGAAATGTTAAAGGAACATGTGAGGTAATTTGTGGCAGAACTAGGGCCGAAATGGGCCAACTGAGCTCCTTCCGTCCGCTTGGTATTATAATACATGAGGTAACATTTGTCACTGGTAAGCGGGGTTTGGGCAAGTCCATGAATTGTAATTGACAGTGTTTGATGCTTGATAGCGACGAAAAGCATTGACATTAGGCGGAAATTTACAACGCATTAAGTACACAGTACAAGCATGGCATGTCCAAAAGAAAATATTAATATAGGAAGGCCCTTAATCAAATTAGAACAAACGAAATCCACCAAGGTAATTATGTCCCTTAAGATCAATAAACTCTAGTTGAAATAAAATAATATCCCCAAACTGAAATAAAATATATATAATAAAATTGTTAATAATTAATATTCAATTATTGGGAAAATTAACAAAATATTTACAAACTTTACTGTAGAATGCCGTTACTGTCACATTTTTGAGAGGCTTTGGTTGTGAAGCCATGGTTCGTGCCCAAAGATGCACAGGAGAAAATGTGATCCAAAGGCAAAGAAATCATATTTTTGTTTAGTACTGTGATACCTCTAGAGTGCATCGGTTCTTAGATCTCGAGGTTAGGAAAGTGACTGTTAGCAGGGATATCATCTTCCTTTAAAATGGAAGCAAAAAATACAAAACCTCCAGTAGAAAACACGAGAGAATACCACATGATTGAAACGGTTCCAGGCGAAGATTCGAACTTAATATGTGGGGAAGTAAAGTGAAATTGTACACAGGAATGATGAACCTTTTTTTGTATTCCAAGGATAGGCATCAAAAAGAATAATTTGGAGAGATGGAGGAAACACCTGAGAAGTTAGAGAGAACGCCTCGACATTCCTTACGACCAGCGAAACACAAAGTTTGATTAAATCAATTAACCTACTTCGCTGAAGAAGTGGATGCTTCTGAAGACCCTATCGACATCGACGAAGCACTACAAAGGCAGCGTTCAGAAAGTTGGCAAAATGTTATCGACAAGAAGTTCACATCACTCCTAAAGAACTATGCATTTGAAGATGTCGACTTGTCTAGCCCTCATATATTTAGCCTCATATGAGGTATTAAAATTTCAATTAATAATATTTAATAATTTTTGTATGAGTAAATTTGACATTCGAATTTGTTCAACTACATTTCGCGTATTCGAAAATTCATCGATGAATCCACCAGTGGTTGATACACCAATGTACACCGATTGAGGCATTTTTCGAACATCAGGTTGATTTTTAGCGGTGTTTCCGTCTGCTTTCAGGCTCATGTGAATACCAGTTCACTCAAATTTCAAAGTTTTCATCGCCTATTTGTAAAACTTTACGTCTGAATTATTTTGGTATATTTGAAATGCTTGAAAGTTACGAGTTGAGGTTATTTTTAACTTTTATTTTTCAGAGAAAGCATTCAGAAATTCAACGGTTGATGTTTTGGTGCATATCCACCAGATCCACCAGAATTCCAGGTCGATTGAAACGATGGATAAATCGGTTCCACTTGACTCACCAAACGATTCATTTTTGAAAGTTCGGTGAATTTTCGAATACGCGGATTGATACACAGAAGCCTCGTATGAGCCCTGCAGGTGTGGCAGAACTGTGAAGAGCTGTGTTTCGTGTAGATGTGCTGTCAGTGAAGTGGCAGCCATGTTGTGGACAAACATTATGTTTTGATTTGCTATTTTCAAAGTCTTCACAGGTCAATCCAAGTAAGTTTCTGTTATTAATTAATTTCTTGTATGTTTTCAAAACATTTAAATGCATTTACATGATATAATAATTAAAACAATTAATTTTTTTTATTAATACTTTCGCTGTCTCATTTGAGGGTTATATGTATGATAGGGTAAAAAAATATTGCTTTCAAAATTTTTATTAATACTACACTAGGCCTAATTAAAATTTTCTAATTCATTGAATTTTGAATTGAAATAGTTTTTTTTCTAATAGCAATAATTATTTTATATAATTTTAAATATAATGTTATTGTTATTACAATTGTCCTAATGTTGTGTGTTTGATTTGTTAATTTTTAAGTCTTCACTGGTCAAACTAAGTAGGTTTTTACTAGTCATCAATTTCTAGTGTGTTTGCAAAGCATTTCAGTACATTTACAAACATAACCATCGCGACATTTTTTTTATCATACTAAAGTGTTTACTGCCTCATGTGAGGCTTGTTTGAATGAAGAGGTAAAAAATATGCTTTCTAGTTTTCTCCTAATACGCTGTAAACATAAACATGACACTACTTATCACCTTTCAATTAATTAAATTTAGCATTGACATAGTTTCTTCATTGTAATAATCAGTATTTTATAAAAGTTTAACACCAGTGTCGTTCATACATTCCCCAAGAATGTGTAGGGTTATACTCTTCATGAACATTGAACTACTACATGCATGTAAGTGAATGATACTAATTGTGTAAGGTATTACTGTTATTGTTACAAATGTTTTCAATATGGAGTGAACCCGTCTCTAATCAAGCAGGTATTTATGAAACATGCAACCAAAAATATTAAATTTTCCGAAAAAAAAGTCCATGCATGTGTGTTGTGCTAACAACACTACATTGGGTACACTTTTTATGGTAACCCAGTGTATAGGCATTATTGGTGCAAGCAGGGCAGCAAAAGCAACATAACATCGTGCATACTTGGAATTCCCTTAGGCTACCGGTTATTTGTAATAATTCACAACATTACACCAGTAAATTATTTGCAGAAAAATTTTACTTTAAATAGTCTCTGTGTGCAGTTATCGTGACGAGCTTTTGCTGTACAATTACACGCCGAATTTTATACTCCTTGGGCATTTTAGATGGCAGAAGTCGCTGGTGATCCAAGCCCAAGCACTTCGCGATTACGACAATCAAAAATCTTCCCTTCTGTTAAAGAAGCACTTTTGGCATTTCAGAATCTGCCGTCAGATTCTGAAGACAATCTTTCAGATGGGTCCGAAGATAAAATATG
The DNA here is from genome assembly GCA_029891345.1 of Dryococelus australis. Classification (NCBI taxonomy): domain Eukaryota; kingdom Metazoa; phylum Arthropoda; class Insecta; order Phasmatodea; family Phasmatidae; genus Dryococelus; species Dryococelus australis. The sequence goes on along the minus strand of CM057008.1, from coordinate 19,509,469 downwards.
GCTACCAGAAATAAAAGAACAGTTACCCAAAAAAAAAATAATACTCTCATGAAACATTTATATTCAGATCACAGTTCTGACTCATCTGATAATGAAGAGCAAGACAACATCTGTGTGTCACCTCAACCTACACCTGTTCATACCAATTTACAAACAGCAGATGTACCATACATCGGGCACCATAATCTGCTACAGCCATCATCATCGAAGAAACATGAAACATGGGTTGCTGATAAAGACAAAGTCGCTGGTAAACCACTTCAGTTTCTAGGATATGAAAAAATGCAATGTTTCAGGTGACACGCCGATTGATATTTTTTCTGCCTTGATTCCTGAAGAGTTTCTCCAAACTGTTGTTGAACAAACAAACCTCTATGCAGTTCAGAAATGTAAAGAAAATCTCTGTCTGGCTCTTGGTGAATTGAAAGTGTTCTTGGGTATAAATTATATTATGACCTACCTACGATATACGAGATTGCACAGTACTGGTCTCCTGCATACGGTGTGTGTCTACCCATTGTTGCCGACAATATACCATACCTCAGATTTTGCAACATACGAAAATACATTCATTTCGCGGACAATTCCACCAAGACAAATGACTGTGGTTATCGGTTTGTCAAGCTCAGGCCATTTATTGAAGATATGATGATTTCTTTCAAAGCTGCTATACACCAAGGCGAGTTCCTCTTCCTGGATGAAATGATGGTGCCATTCAAGGGAGCTTCAAGTTTGAAGCAATGCATAGAGACTAAACCACATCGCTGGGGGTACGATATTTGGGTCCTTGCCACATCAGCAGGGTATATTTTGGATTTTGAAATTTACCAAGGAAAATATAAAGGACAAGCTGCATCATCTGAATTTGGAGTTGTTGGCGTTCTTGTGCTAAGGTTAACTGACAGTGCGAAGCATAAGTGCCACAAGCTTTTTTTGACGATTTATTTACTTCAATTCCACTGCTTTTGAAGCTAAAATAATTGGAAATTTTTGCAAGTGGCACCATCAGAGTGAATCGAATGCAAGTCGCAGGGAAAAAACTTGCATCAATAAACGAACTGAAGAAGAAGGAGAGAGGTGCACTTTCCAAAGTGACAGCAGAGGACACAAACATAACAATTATACGCTGGCATGACAATTCCGTCGTTCACGTTGCGTCAACTTTCGCAGGGAAAAGCCATGATCGGGGGTGAGGTGCACCAGTGGGTAGAAGACCCAATGTTAGGTTACGCTGCCGTTAGGTGGCCGATAGTGAACTAAAGCAAGCAACCACTTGCACTGATCTTTACTCACTATTTATTACCTCATGCGAGGACTGTTCCAGCATTAAGGCATACTGACAGCCGACACTGACAAAGAGGCACGAGGCCGATGAAAATAATTAAGTGAATGAAACCTTTGGCGCGTTTCGAGCTGGCGGGGCTGAGAGCGGCACTGCCCCCGGGCTAAGCAAAGGGAATAAAGTTGATTACGTTACATTATAAAATTAATAACTATTGATACACTAAAGACCAGTACAAGATGTTGGATAGCCCAGGGCCATGCGGCACACATCTGTTCTCTCAGCGCATGCAGAACCAACTGGCCGAGCATGGCGGGTCTGCTAGGGACCCCTGTTCGAAAGCACGCCAAGTAAATTGGAAAATACACTGGTACATTTCCTGAGAAAACAAATACATACAAAAGTATAGCACTGCAATAGAAGGACACTTTACATCTTTAATTTGCGTCATCAAATTTATCATACAAAGAAATTGAATTGGTAATAAAAATAACACGCAGCGTAATTTAAGTATGCCGCAGAGCTGTCTCTCCCAGTCTGTTGCGTACGTTATGTTTGTTTATGTTTTAGCATAATTTTTATTTCAATTAATGCAAAATCAGCTGCACCCTTATATATATATATATATATATATATATATATATATATATATATATATATATATATATATATATATATATATATATATATATATATATATATGAGATTTCTAGAGTGGTAGCAGGTGGCACGTGGTCGACGAGTCAACTCTGACCCCAGGAGGGGTGTGGGTAGCCACGCTGGAATACGTGATTTACAAAGCCCGTTCTTAACGTATCACATCAACATGGGGTTTGTTTACGTGGTATTAGAGCCTATAATTTACTGAAAATTTCACGTACACTCACAGGGGTTACACTGTAACAGCTGTCCACCTCGCCGCATTCATTTCCCCGGCGGTGTTCTTGCTGGTGAATGGGTCATTTAAATTGTTACGCGTCTTATCTGCCTGCCCGCGAATTACGGACCATCAGAACTGGAGAAACAAAATTCTGATTGGCTCATTAATGTAACAGCCTGTCTTCACGCAAACACAGGCGGGCTGGTAGCCAAATGAAAACTGGAAGTATGCACGTAGGATATTGAAGTCTAGCCGCTGCGTGAATCTTTTAACGAAAATCAGGCGACCCTCTTCATGACATGAGGCGCTCACCTCACCCGTGGACAGAAGGAACAATGGTAATAGTTCATATAAACACGTGGCCTATTTGACCTTGTTACTTGTTACAGGATGTGCCCTATATGACCAGGGACCTCGGTGGCTGAGCGATTAGTTTGCTTGCTTCCCTCCATGGCCAACCGGGTTCAATTCTCGGCCAGCTCACTCTGGAATTTCGCAAGTGGGAATCATGCCCGGACGATGCCGCCGGTCGGCGGGTTTTCTCGGGGATATCCCGTTTCTGCCACCATTTTATTCCGGCTTTGCTCTATACCTCAAACACCCTCATCGGCTCTCAAGACCTCGATGTTAAGAGACACCCATGTCTGTCCACTCACTTTACTCACTCTCTACGACCACCTTCAGCTTGAATGCACGCCTGGAGTCATAGCGTGAATTGTCGTATTCTTCAAAAATACTAAGTGTTTGTCGTCGAATAGTTTTGCTTCTTTCTTGGGTACACTGGCGAAGTGTTTCGATGTTGAGTACAGGTGTTGCATACACAACTGTTTTCAAGTGGCCCCAAAAATACAAATCTGACTGATTTAAGTCCGGAGAACATGCAGGCCAGTCAATTGGTCCTGTGTGACCTACCCATTTCTTCGAAAATATTTTTTTTATATTCGGCTCAAATATGGCAATGCACCATCACGTATGATCATCATGTGACGAATATCAAGGGGAATGTCTTGCAAAAAATCATGTAACAGTTTTTTAAAATAGGAAATTTGAGTAAGATTTACTTGTTAATCTCCCAACAATAAAAGGAGGTCTGATTAGATCGTCGCCAAGTATTCCTGCCCGTACATTGACGCCGAATTTTTGTTGATGTAGAAAGTGACGAATAATGCGTGGACTTTCGGCGCAATGACGAATGTTATTTAAAGTTGAACATTCCGTCTCAAGTGGGTACCGCTTCGTCTGCAAATATTATGGCGGATAAAAATGACGGATCGCCAGTAGACATCTGCTGAAACCAAGTACAAGAATTTGACTCTAGAAGAAAGGCATCGTTATTAAGTGCATGTACACGTTGAACGTTTTACTGCTAGAGCAGTTGAGTTGAGCGATTTGGGTGGCAATTAACAACGAGGTCTTGAGAGCTGATGCGGGAGAAATGAGGTGAAAATGGAGCAGCGCCAGAATGCAAGGACGGGGGAAACGGGAGATCCCCGATAAAACCCGCCGACCAGAGGTATCGTCCGGCACGATTCCAACTTGCGAAAATCTGGGAGTGACCCGGCTGGGGATTGAACCCTGTTCGCCTTTAATGGTAGGCGAGCAGTCTAACCGCTCAGCCACCGCGGCGCCACGAATAACGCAGCTGTCACAAAATTGTCCAAACTCTCGAGTGTCTAATGTTCTCTACTGCTGCTACTCTCCAGGTGCTGAAAATACCACTCTTCAAGATTAACAGCTCAAAACCTAAAGTGTTTGTCGCCATCTAATATATTTTTTTTTCATGTGCCTTTATCTCTTAGGCGTTAATGTAATCGCTGGAATGTTTTCTTGCCAGGAAGTTCCACATACAGATGTATTTCTTCGGCTGCATTACATTCCGTGAGCTCATATACCAGAAGTACGTCTGCGATTTCCTGGTTTGGATAATCCAATATCACGTCCAACTCTCACTACAGCACAGTGTCAACTGCTATTATAAGGAGAGCAAGCAGGAATCGAATAACCCATAGCAAACACAGTAAATTGGTGGAGAGGTGTCGGGCATGTGGCTTTAAGTCAGAAACAAGGTTTAATAAGCCACAGGTTTATATGGACTTTTTTGATTGTTTTGTTGTATCCTATCCGGCGGTGAAAAGGGTCCCACGTGTTATGAAACCGTTTGTATAAAAGAAGTTGCGGTGTGAAATATACTTCTCATGGCTACTTCCAGGATATGAAAACTAATTTCTTAAAACTGCGAAAATGTTTTCCATGAATTGTGAAATGGCTTAATTGCTCGATGGCGAAATTTAATATCCATCCGGAGAATCAGATTATGCAAGCATTACATGTTTACATGTCGCATATATACTGTTTCATAAACCACAAATAATAAAAACTTGCAAACTCGAAGAAGTAAAAAACAACTTACACTAAAAATTGTCATACAGTTATTCAAGATTTATTTTTAAACACGTTAATTCTTTGCAGCAAAAATGCTGATAACGAGAAAATTAGTGCATTCTTTTTTCCATTGCTGGCCAGAATTTTTATTAAATAAAATTTGTTAAACATGTTGTTAAATGAATTAAGACAGTATAATCCAGCTACTTTTTTTTTTTTAGCTTCTTTTGTGTGTTTTAAATCGTCAGATTTGTCATTTGGTATGTGTATATGCAAGAAGAGCCTAAGCTATATATTTTAATATATAGATAATATCTAAATACTGAACAAAATTTGGCTTTAATATAAAAAATTTAATAGATATGGGGGAAAATTCCTTTCTCTAACTGCTTATATTTTCAAGTATGCCTACGCACAGAACCACATTCTCTGAGTAAAATTGTCTGCGACCTAGGTTAAGTAGCCTATTTCCATGTCTTAACATCGCATTAAAAGTATAGCGTACAGATGTTAAGGCAATGTGCAAAACATGTATGTAACCATGCAGTGACGTCCGCTCTACACGATTACATGCTTGCGATAAACACTTGACTGATGTTTTGTCCTGTGCTGAAATGCTATCCTAATTATCAGAAAAGTAAAGGCTTTTCACGATAAATTTAGCACTTTTGAAATCAACCTTAGAAAAAAGTCACTGCTCCTACCTGCATATATTTTAACGGGCGCACTGAGTGACATGCGCCCAGTAAAGTTGGTAACGATGGATAGAAAGTAGTCCCATAACTTAACGGCGAATAAAAAGTTAAAATTATTAATGTTGCCATATGGAGCAGATATATGAAAATTTACTTTCGTAACAATGTTACAGTTTCAGTCGACCGACGCATGATGAGGCCCAAGGCAACGCTAATTTTACATAAAACGGAAGAATACACAGGCAGGGCTTTCAAAAGTGTTCATTTTACCGTGAACAGTCTATAAAACCCAGTAAGACACTTGTGTATCTCATGGCAGAGATTCATCTAGAGAGCAGCAATTTCAAGCATCCCTACAACTGACGTCTTGTTCCCTGGCATTATTAATTTTAGGCCCAGGACTGAGAACACTCATAACAGGAGTACAGCATGCCTGCACTTCAGTGGTTGTGACCTTACAATGCGAGAACACATCACACTAATACACACGCCAGCCGAAGAGTTGGTGACTTCCTGTCAAGACGTTAGCCCTCTGTGTTGCATCCAGTACCCGAGCGCGAGTCTTTCAAATGAGATATCGACTACCACTTCGGAGCTGAGAGATCTACTCAGCGGTGCCTCGAATCTGCCTCCTTCCTTTGGGAACTAGATCAATGCTGTTAATATTCACTGCAGTTGGTAACGAGGTCGTGTACATCTCCTTGATATCAGAATGTAATCCAGTTGCAAAGAAGGCAATGTTTAGGAATAACTACCGAAGTAGCCCTTGAAAGACATTCTCTTGTTTTTATTTGCCCGAGTTCCTGGAAGACCGACCTGTTAATATACAAATAAAAACACCAGCAATTTAAAGCTAGGTTGCCCAACAAGGACCTGGCACTCTAAAGCCTCCTTTTTTTTTTTTCCCATGCACACTTGCGTATACGTCAGTTTGCAGTAAGTAAATTCAGGCGGCAACTGTCCTTTGTCCACCAATCGACATCCCTCTAATGCCAGAAGTAAGTGATTTTCTAACCACGTCAGTGCACAATTACTGATTAAATGACAAACTCGGTGGTCTAACCCCAGAGCCTCACCATCAGCAGTTTCAAGGGGATGCCATCCGCCGGGAAATGATCCCCGTGGATGCAGAGTAGCCACTACCAGCTATAGCAGGGTGTTAGGCTGAGCTAACATGCTGCATTCCACAGAGGAAAAGAGAGAGAAGAGTGTTCCTATAGGACAACAATATACATGTTCCACTTCCCGAGTCTAGGCAAGGGGGGGGGGGATGGGGCATACCAGTCTAGGACAGACCGATACCGGTGCAATAACTCCTTGCATGCCGCTGTCTCAACCACTACTGCTGCGATAAAATGGCGAATCGTCAGGAAAACTCGTAGTTCATGTGTGTGAGTTCTCGTGGATAATGCTGTCAGTGAGCGAATACTTCCAACAGCAAAACGAGCATCTAGGGGAGTTTTTAGATGCCCCGCTTCCCTGCTGCCACATAACAACATCTCTGTTTGTCTACCGCCTGCTGTTGCTCTCATATTCACATTCAGCATCTGGTAATACAGCCTGAACAATTTATTCTGGGTTAAGTTCAAAACACAATAGAAAAATAACCCATTATTGTTTTTATAATTTCGAAATTGCTTAACCGAGTGAATTATGTACAATTTTTATAATATTACGTAAAGTAGTTCGAAAGTATAGGAAAAAGTTTCGACCTTCTTCAAGCCCAAATTTTTTTCTCAATTTCAAAGAGCTAGAGATGGAGTTAGTATTAATAATTATTTTATGTATACGTTTATATGAAGGATAATTAATGACATTTTAGTTTCGAGTTATCGGCGGTAATTAAAGTATAAAAATCATTCGTGTAAAAATGTATGTACTTTGAAAGACATTCAAAACCAATAATTTAAGACTCTCAATCCCATTAGGGACTTAAAATTAGTACCATAAATTTAATTGGTACTGTTTTCTGTATTTTTGCCAGTTATTATTTTTAACATTCATTGTCTGCCTTGAGAGCATGTTCCTGGTATTACTGATGCAAATCCCCTTCACACGAGCAGGAGCAAGATGGCTCACTGGTTTAACTGTGTGATGTTGTATTTCCCTGCTGGTTTGCCATCTAAATGTTCGATTTCGTAACAGTTCTTGTGGATTACCGCTTTCACTCGAAGTGGACCTTCATATAGCAAGAATAGTTTTCGTGTTACATTCTCCCAAAATGATTTGATATTACAATGTTTCCTTAATACGATATCTCATACAGTAAAATAACTTCTTTTAGAAACGTTTTGATACATTTTCCTCATTTCTGCTGCATGATAAAATCTTGTATTAACAAGCTCAAAGATTTAAGCATTAATCTGGTCTGGATTACCAAATATCTTTTGCATTTATTCATTAATCATTTGTAGTAATTGCGAAGTTAGTGATTCCGAGTGCTGCTGTACTTAAGACCAAATTTTTCCTCTATCATAAGGTTAATACATTTGAATATTGGGTACATTATTGCCACTGGACGTCGATGGAGCACTGCCGCTACTTTGTGGAGTTTGGTGGAGAGCACATCCATAGGCATCATCGGCTGGTTGAGGTGAATGCCTAGAGATCCATGGCAATGCCACCACGTTGTGGAGTTTGGTGGAGAGCACATCCATAGGCATCATCGGCTGGTTGAGGTGAATGCTTAGAGATCCATGGCAATGCCACCACGTTGTGGAGTTTGGTGGAGAGCACATCCATAGGTATCATCGGCTGGTTGAGGTGAATGCTTAGAGATCCATGGCAATGCCACCACGTTGTGGAGTTTGGTGGAGAGCACATCCATAGGCATCATCGGCTGGTTGAGGTGAATGCTTAGAGATCCATGGCAATGCCACCACGTTGTGGAGTTTGGCGGGGAGAATGCCCTCAGGCCTGGTTGGAGCTAAAAGTCGTATTGCTGTGTGGTGTAGAATATAACTTGAGTTAAAAATTAAAAAAAAAAATAACATTGGGAAATACGTTTTTTTACTAATCTGTCATTAAATATGAGAGTAATGATATTGAGCACTATTAATTAATATGGTGTACGTTAGACCAAACCTAATATAACTAAAGCACTACTCTTCTTCTTCATCATCATTATTTTCTTTTACAGCATTCAATAAACGCACAACTCGAGCCATACACGAACTTTCACACACAAAAATATAGAATTTCTCAGGCCGTGTCCAAAATGATAAATTCGTTATTTTGTAATTTGTCGTTTCGGAAGTTTCAGTTCGGGCATTGTCGACAGTCACTTGTTTAGCACTCGCGGAAACACATTTTTACATTAACAGTGAAATTTTTTTTTTTGCTCTAAATCGAATGCTTAAAACGGACCAAATATACCTACAATCTTTACTGGAATGTTGCGAATAAGAAAATAATAAATTATGCAATAACGGATCTAATTTTTTTCTGCAAAATACATAAAAAAAGCGCAACACTTAATTGCTTTTTATATGCCTAGTAAATTTTCGAACAGTTGTTTGTTTTAAAAGAAATGTTTAAATTATGCATTCAAGTATGTGTTTTGAACGACAAAGCCAATATGGCGCTGATTTTGTCATTTTTGTATTTTTTTGCTAACATCCGCTAGAGACAAAATACGAAATACGAAATTACCAAATACGTCGCTTTTTTTTTGTATACAAAATCTGGTCAATTAATCAATTTGTCAACAAATCTGCCATTTCGGACACGGCTTACAGCCAGTTTAAAATGCGACCATTTTGGAACAGCAGCGCACGATTCACAGGCATTAAAAAAATCGCCTTAATGAGCACACTAGATTTTACCACCTCACGATCAATATTTTGATCAGTTTTTTATAAATGTTTTCTTGCTACTACATACTAACCTCGTTTACGATAGCCATCCATTATTTACTTATTTTACAATCCTTTCAAAATATTCTTTCAATGTCTCCTGGTACTTTTAGCGTGAAAATATGGCTGTAATTACATCCAGGCATTAAAATACGTTGCTTTGCTTATTAATACGGTAAATAATAGCACACACAAAACTTTAGCTCCTAAAATATGGCGGGTTAAACAGATTTACATACCTGTCGCGCCCGCGACGCGAATAAGTTAGAAATGCTTTCTATTCGGGAATCTTGCGTTGACGTCACAGAAGTCTCGATCCTGATTGGCAGGGAGAAATGGGTTTAGCTGTGTTGGGGACACGACCGTTTGTTTTGCGTGAATACGTCTACGTTGACACGTTCGGACGCCTTGGTGTTTATTTTACGTTCCCGGCACCGCTTCACTCGATCATATGGGGTTTTATGGGTATCGCTGGATTGCTTTTGAGATGCTCTTTCCAACCGTATACTATTTCTGTATTTCGACTTGGCTTTTGGACGAGTATAAGCCGAAAATGTGTTTAAGTTTTCTTAATTTTTCACATTAAACTCATACAATTTCGCCATAGCAACGCCATACAAGTGTGTTTATGCACCCAATCGATTGCTCTTGACGAGAGCTGTCGATTGAAACCTAAACGAGCGTCGTAGCTTCTCCTGGTCAAAAAAGCTATACTGGGAAGTTATGAGACGCGGCGAAACGAACTCAAAATTGCAACCCTAACCTCCCCCCCCCCCAACACCCCCGCCAAACGCGTTATTCTTCGCAGCCCTCACTCAACGTAACAAATTCTTTGATCATTTGGCAATCGAGTGGTGTAATTGAATTTTGAATGTAAACGATAGTTTCGTAGCTGCAAGGCCAAACTGTATCCCCCGATTTTGTTACCATCGGATTTTCTGGATTGCCTCCCACTATGGTCGCAAATTTAAAGCCGTATTCCCGTCAAAACTATTTTATTCGCGCGACAGACACGACGCGACGGGCGAGACACAAATAAAAGCCAATCAGCATTGAGACATCTGTGACATCAAAGCGACAAAAATGGCGGACGCGGCAGGTTTTCAGAATAGAAAACATTTCTAATTTCGTCGCGTCAGGGGCGCGATAAATTGGAAAGCCATGTAAGAATTTCGTGCTCGAATGGTGGCGGTACTTGTGAATTGGCAACACCACTGTTGTGTATATTTATTTCATAAAAACGTTTCATTTTCGGGCAAAAGTATTTGTGATGTGTCGTTCACGATAAACTGGAAAGCCATGTAAGAATTTCGTGCTCGAATGGTGGCGGTACTGGTGAATTGGCAACACCACTGTTGTGTATATTTATTTCATTAAAAGTTTCATTTTCAGGCAAAAGTATTTGTGATGTGTCGTTCACGATAAACTGGAAAGCCATGTAAGAATTTCGTGCTCGAATGGGGGGGGGGGGGGGGTACTGGTGAATTGGCAACACCACTATTGTGTATATTTATTTCATTAAAACGTTTCATTTTCATGCAAAAGTATTTGTGATGTGTCGTTCACGTTAATACAACCATATTTTTATTTTTTTAAATGCAAAATCAATAAGCATGAAAATAAAGTGTTGTGCAACAAAAACTCTTAAACAAATGTAAACATTAATGGTTGTCGCACAAGAGACTAGCAGCTATTTGCAAGAAACAATTTACGTATAAAATTTTTGTATTATTTGTCGCGAGGCGACAAAACTAGTGTTCACAATAATGCGAATTTTTCTTGTCGCATCGCGCCCGTTGCGTCGCGTCTGTCGGACTATTGTGATTCCAGCATTATTGTGATCCCAGCATAAACGTTAGCAGTGGCGTCTCGTTAGGGCAAGCAAGGCAAGAAGTGCTTGCCCAGACAGTTTCTAACTTATATTTACTGCAAGGTAACGTTTCACTCATGCAGTACACATTCTTCTCGGGGAACAATACTGCACATTATAAGAAAACAACTCGTTGGCTAACAAAACCAAGATGTTTGGAAGAGCTGTACGTAATGTTTTCAGCAGGTAGGCGGTCTCAATGGTTTCCCGGCCAACGGAGGGGCGGCAGGGTAGGAAGACCGCCAGGGGAGGAACGGGGGCTTATGGCTGCGTCAACCTGTGTTAGAAGCTACGATGGTAGTGCTTTCTTCGCCGAACTGAAGCGGACATAGCCGAAGCTGGCCTAGCCGCTTCGTGTAGTTTACAGTAACTAGATCGATGCGTGGGCAAGTTCGCGCGCACAACACGAATCGTGTTGTTTTTATTTAATTTAGTTTTGGTGCTGATAATGTTATACATATTCGTGCGCGATCTATACCCTACATAAAAATATCAAATTACCACGTGAGACTGAGAACCGAGTAGATAGAATGAGTGCAACAGAAACATGTGGATGTAAGTGTGGTGTGTGTGGATTACGAGTGAACCATTTTTCCAGCTGTGATTTCACTTTTCAGGAAATATGTAACACCATAAAAGAGGGTAGGCCGACACCTGAACTTACGATCACGACAACATGCAAGAAAGGTAATTTTGTACGTAATTTCCAAAAAAAATGTCTATCACAAACACTTGTGGTTAGCTGGATGTAACAGCCTTAACGTAATTGTTTTGCTGGCCATATTTATTGTTTTCAAAGGATGTTAACACGTGGACTTCAACTGGGTATTGTGACCTTTACAATCTGTGCAATGCTGTTGAAAAACACGAGCGTTCTGAAGTTCACATAAATTCGTTCTTGTCTCTTAAAGAATTTTGTAAAAATAGAGTTGGCTGCTTTCCACCTTTACACACACGAATAATCATTTTTTCTGTCTACACTTCTGTACAAACAAGATTGCTCCGTATGTAAATACCTCACTGCCGAAGGGTACTAAAGTAAGATTGATTTTGAGTGGACAAGGTTATGGGTTCGATGAAGGTATATTTGTATTATTTTTCCTGTCTACACTTCTGTACAAACAAAATTGCTCCGTATGTAAATACCTCACTGTCGAAGGGTACTAAAGTAAGATTGATTTTGAGTGGACAAGGTTATGGGTTCGATGAAGGTATATTTGTATTATTTTTCCTGTCTACACTTCTGTACAAACAAAATTGCTCCGTATGTAAATACCTCACTGTCGAAGGGTACTAAAGTAAGATTGATTTTGAGTGGACAAGGTTATGGGTTCGATGAAGGTATATTTGTATTATTTTTCCTGTCTACACTTCTGTACAAACAAAATTGCTCCGTATGTAAATACCTCACTGTCGAAGGGTACTAAAGTAGGATTGATTTTGAGTGGACAAGGTTATGGGTTCGATGAAGGTATATTTGTATTATTTTTCCTGTCTACACTTCTGTACAAACAAAATTGCTCCGTATGTAAATACCTCACTGTTGAAGGGTACTAAAGTAAGATTGACTTTGAGTGGACAAGATTATAGGTTCGATGAAGGTATATTTGTATTATTTGTCCTGTCTACACTTCTGGACAAACAAAATTGCTCCGTATGTAAATACCTCACTGTCGAAGGGTACTAAAGTAAGATTGATTTTGAGTGGACAAGGTTATGGGTTCGATGAAGGTATATTTGTATTATTTTTCCTGTCTACACTTCTGTAGAAACAAAATTGCTCCGTATGTAAATACCTCACTGTCGAAGGGTACTAAAGTAAGATTGATTTTGAGTGGACAATATTATGGGTTCGATGAAGGTATATTTGTATTATTTTTCTCTCGGGCAAATTTTATATTAAAAAATATTAATATTTTACAGGCCATGTATTTTATATGTAGGTACGAAAAAATATTTAAATGGCACCATTTTGCACCTTGAAATCCAAATTTTCCGGGGGAGGACCCCCGGACTCCCCTCCTCCTTTGTTGGGAAGATCAACGTAGTAGTGGCTACCGCCCTCTGCACGCAGTAGTCTGGCGGCGAGGTTATGTGCAGTGCGCGACCTCGCCCAATCCTAGGCGGCGGCGCTGGTTGGTGTAGTTATCGCTAAAGGAAGGGGAGGGGAGGGGGGGTGGACGAGCGCGGGCTTATTAGAGAGCTGGTACCTGCCGCAACAGGACCAGTCTCTGCCGAGTGCTTCTTGCGGTTGGAAGTAGCGGCGTCGTGAACACGCTGATCTTTGGAGGCGGACCTGATAGGCCAAGTGCGAGCGGCATTATCAAACATCATAGCGGTGAGTACCGGCCCTGCAGTCAAATGCTTCCGCGCCAGTCCTGCACTGACAGAAAAAAAAAAAGTCTTATTGAATCAAACAAGATTTACTTGGTGCAACCAAATTATTTGTTTGTATAGGGGCAATGAAATATTTTGTTGCTGAAACCAAATTGCTTTGTTGTTCGCGTTTGGTTGCCCCGAACAGTAAGATTTGGTTGGTGCAACTAAAAATTTTTGTTTGGCTACACGTTTGGGCCGATATAAAAAAAAAATTGTACAAGTTGGACAGCGTTTGGAACTTACATCACCTGCGTCCGAGCGCTACGCCTTAGTAATCTCAGCTAATGTGACAACTGATTAAGCCGGAAAGCTGTTAAATAGATACACTGCATATATCGGGCAACGTGTGCAAGCAAATATTTCTAGTTTTACAGCTTTACTTGAAAGTTTCTTGTTGCATTGTTTTATTAATGTGTTTATACGAATGTTAAGCTTCAATAGATGCACTAACAAACACGGTTACTATCCTAACTGTCACAAAAATAAAAACAACCTCTCGAGCTGTATTTTCGGACGAAGGCAGTCAAATGAGTGGCCAAACAAATATATACAGTTGATCCAAAAAAAGATTTTGTTGACAGTCTAAATTTTTTGGCCCAACACAGAGATGTTTATTCAAACATATATTTTTTTAGACAAACAAAAGTAATTTTGTTGCTTTTAAAATTTTGTTTGCTTAGCAAAACATTTTATTAGGTCAACCAAATATATATTTGACCCTACACAAACAAATATTTTTTTTGATTTTCTCTCAGTGTAGAGCGAATATGGGGTACACTTAGGATCACCTGTTTTTTTTCGCGAAAAGATAAACGCGAAGCCTAGTTTCCTATGTCCAATGGCAAACGTACAGTTTCCGTTTGGTTATTGGTCACGTGTCTTTCCTGAGAGACAGTTCCTTAACTGATTGGGCCAATCAGAATAAGGTGACTCCAACAATGAGTGTCCGTGATTCGCAGGTAGACACCTGCAACGCGTAACAGTTAAGATAATCCAATCACGAAAGTGGGTCTGAGCGCTAGTTTTTTTGGAGTACAAAAAGTCCAGAAATATTTCCGCGAAAAACAGGTATTTTTAGAGAATTGCAAAATTCGCGTTATCTTCAAGAGACAATATAAAATCCACTGCCCTACACATAAGTGAGCACAGTCAGTTGATATATTGGTCGCAGACCTTTAAGGGGAGTCTTTATCTGTTTGTCTTCGTTAGTGACGATTGGTTACTCCGCAGCTGAAGTTACGTCATTGGCTCATGATTTCCGCGAGGTGTACCAGAAATTCCGCCGGCATACAATGACACAAGTCGGTCAATAGCATAGTAGCTTGGAGCTCAGTCTGCCGCTAAATTATAACTATAGATGGTGGTTTATCGCGGGAAAACTTGACTGTTTGCTAGGATTCAACATGCTGTACACATGTCCGGAAGTTTTCTTTCCTTATTGGCTGTCAAGAATGTACGGAGGTGCTACCCCATTTCGCTGGGCCAATGAGCATTCTGACACTATAAGGCAGAACGTTCGTGATTGTTATGCAGACAACTTAGCTGAATTAAAACCTCGTTCATCCAATCATTAAACAATAAACTAGTTAAGAGTGTTATAGAAGATATGTTGGCTCACAAAATGTTCGCGATTTTCCATTACCTCTAATTATAACGCGAATTTGGCAGGTCACTATCAATAGTCTATTCACAGTTTCCTCACACTTTTTGAATGAAACCTTTAAAAGATCTCCCCATGCTAAATGTCTTTGATTGTTTTCTAAATATCTCCTGTTTCGCGAGCGTTTTATGCCTCTATCAACATAAAGGTATCTTATTTTTAGTTATTTTAAATTTTTCGCTAAATTGAAACACTTTATTTATAGTTAATATGAGTGAAACTACAGATAAAACATGTGTGTTGGTAATGACTAGTAAGAAATAGTTCTTATGCGAAATATCTGTAAGGGTAATGGTGCATGAAAACCATATATTTATATAATTTGCAGGGGAGTTGTCGAGGTTTTTGGCTCGAAAAGAAGTAAATAACAATTTTAACAGCGTTTTATATTATTTAGAATCCACTGCGTTCGTTATTCTCGGAGCACTGATAAAAAAAAAAAAAAAAAAAAAAAAAAAAAAAAAAAAAAAAACTTTTTTTCTTCCATTAATACTCCAAGCATAATGAAGAAAGTGAATATCTAGCAACGTAAAGAGGCGTTGAAAATTATTGTTTGCGTCTTGTCGAGCCAGAATTTTCTATCAACCACTCGGAAAACGATTTATATCGAAACATCGAGTAAATGTACTGCTTTCGTGAACCAGTTCCCCTTAAACTGAGCACGCGAGAATGCGTGGTCCCCTCCATGAAATATTCAACACTTAGTTAAGCTCTGTGTTCGCACGAGGCGGAGGAATATCCTGAAAGTGGAACTTCAGCAGGGCTTCAGACATGTTGGAAGTAACCTTCAACGGACTGTAGAGCGTTCTCGTAGGCTGCGCGTCCCGACATTCAACTGCTTCGTCGCCAACACGACTGTCACAAACGACGTGGCTGGGACCTGAGGTTCGAACACCGTTCAGTAAACAAGTGTTTTCAGATGTTTGTATTCTTCCTCTAAACAACATTTTTTGTTTAGAGGCTTTTATTCGTGGAAAAATGCTTTGTCTTTTGAAGATGAGATCTAAACGAACACGTTCATCACAGTTGACAGTGTGCACTCCGGGGTAGGTCAGTGCTGGGTACATGCTCAGAAGACGAAGAATCGGTCTGCCCCATCTTTCAGCCGATGGCCTGCGACGCCTGTACTCCAGACATCGGTCTGCCCCATCTTTCAGCCGATGGCCTGCGACGCCTGTACTCCAGACATCGGTCTGCCCCATCTTTCAGCCGATGGCCTGCGACGCCTGTACTCCAGACATCGGCCTGCCCCATCTTTCAGCCGATGGCCTGCGACGCCTGTACTCCAGACATCGGCCTGCCCCATCTTTCAGCCGATGGCCTGCGACGCCTGTACTCCAGACATCGGTCTGCCCCATCTTTCAGCCGATGGCCTGCGACGCCTGTACTCCAGACATCGGTCTGCCCCATCTTTCAGCCGATGGCCTGCGACGCCTGTACTCCAGACATCGGCCTGCCCCATCTTTCAGCCGATGGCCTGCGACGCCTGTACTCCAGACATCGGCCTGCCCCATCTTTCAGCCGATGGCCTGCGACGCCTGTACTCCAGACATCGGCGGCGAAGCGTGGGAAATGTTGCGATCGCAGCCAGCGCTTGGCGATGACTGTGCGCGATTTCCAGGAGCGGTGCACCGTATGAAAGACGAAGGAAGAAACCATCCGGTATCACGACCTCCGACGGGCGCGTTAAGTTAGAGCAGTGTTACGCGCGTTTACGTTTGAAGTAAAGCAACTGCCTATGGAGCACTTCACCCGACTGTACGATGAGACGAACTCATAAAAAAAACTAGTACAGGCACCATGAAAATTTTCAGAAAAATTCGATTTATGTTGTACATAAAAAGAGAATGTACATACTTTGCTACATTATAAGATATTTTGCTTAAGCAAAATTTTTAAATGTAAAAAATTTTTCGATCTTTTGAGTTCACATTTTTAACAACATTTCCGTTTCGGATGCTTCTGAAAGCAGAATTTACAAGAAAATCTTCTTCAAGAAAGATTCCTAATATTTACTGTGATCATATGTAATGAAATCATAGAAATTATACAGCATATCAAATTTATGATTAAATATTTTTACGTCAGTTTTAGCCATAAATGTTTGTCAATGGACGCACATAAAATCAATTATATAAATTATTTCCTACATTATTATTACAATTTTCTTACATGCAATCATAGTTAAACATCATGACGATATTCCATGACGAAGATTTTTTTTTGCAAATTCTGCTTTCTGAAGTATCCAGAATGGAAATATTCTTAAATATTGTTAAAAGATTCACTCTTTTAATCGATTGTTTTTACATTGAAAAATTGTATTTAAGTAAAATATTTTATAGTGTTGCAAAATATATACATTCTTTTTTCACACACAGCATAAATCGCACTTTTCTGGCAATTTTCATACTGTCTGTACTCCTTTTTTATGAGTGCTTCACATTTTACAGTCAGGTGAAGTGCTCCATAGGCAGTTGCTTTACTTCAACCTTAAGGGTGTCGTCTACATACGAGGTTTTCAGCGCGTTTGAGGCAGGGAAGCGCGGGAGAGATAAGGACTACACTGACACGTGAGCCTGGTGCTCCTTCGCCCCTACGCGCCAAAGCGCTTAACTGGCGTGCAGTGTTCCCGTCTTGCCGTGTGGACTTTAAGCGTCGACCCTACAATTTTATCGCTGGGGAAGTCTGTGGCAAAGTTCAATGCAGGTCCCTATAATAGTTTCGCATGTTTATAACCAGTATATTATAAGCTACAGCAGTGTAGATATAGCCGTTTTTAGCTGTGTTGGTGGGCTCGCTAAGAGTGTTCATAACGTGCATGATGCATTGTGAGTACCTATTATACGTATCTCGTCTGAAGTGTGTTTAATTTTCGTACACTGGGATCATGGAGACACGTTTAACGATTTTGTTTAAAAAAAAACACACATTGCAACGCAGTTCAATCGCCAGGTTGGCGCCGCCCTTAAGGTGTACAGGTGCGATAAAATACTGCCTCCCTTGAAACACACCTAGGTTTCGCCGCGCCTCAGCTTATCAGTGTACAATGGCTCTTCTGTTAACTTGTTTTGCGGTTTGTATCAACCAAATTTTAGCTTGCTCTTTAACTTCTGTTAACTTAACTTTCGTGACTGTTGAAGAATATCAGTCGCATAAATTTAACCCATTCAGACCCAGTGTACACATTTCGTACATTACACAAGTGTAGGAAATTTTTAGCTCTCTGCCGCACACTGCAAAGCTCAACGACCTATCATCTATCCCGTGGGTAAATGATTTGCAAACCATCTTACTGGTCTAAGCCATAATTGGTTCATATTCCTGTAGCAGAACATATGGCCTACAGCTCATTGGCTGTGACAACGAAACAGGTGATGTGTCGACTTAACTACAGCACACAGTATACTTTTTTTTTTTGTTTGCAACATCTGAAAAATGTAAATTAAAGTGGGTCTTCCAAAAGAGTTAATTGACTTCAGTGGCGTTAGTCCCTGCCTATTTATTAAATATGTATGCGTGTCTGTAATAGTGTTGCGTATTAATAATTTTTTTTCGATAACACTGCTCATAAGTAGCTATGGCTGATAAACCATCGCGAGAATGACTGTTCTTGTTTATGTTGTGTGTATTGCAAGCCCTCTCTTGTAAACTTCGCTAGGTTGAACCGGTGAAGGGCGAAGGGACATAAACTTACCTGAACTTACCCTGTAAATGACATACACACAACTATGGCTTACTCCAGAATTCGAACTGTGAGGCCAACATCCTAAATATATCGCCTTGGAGCGAACTTGTTCATTTAGGTTGTTATTGATAACGGAATAACCATAACAACCTATTCCTGTAATTGTTAAGTCCTGCATGTCCATTGTAATATGTATCGCCTTGGAGCGAACTTGTTCATTTAGGTTGTTATTGATAACGGAATAACCATAACAACCTATTCCTGTAGTTGTTAAGTCCTTCATGTTCATTGTAATATGTATCGAGAGTTATTTGACTGAGTGTACTCTTACAAGACAACAACAGAATTCATTGGACCTAAATTACATTGTTCCCATGTTTGTAATTTTATAATTTTTTGGTGCGTATTCAGTAACACAGGCGGGCCGGAAATTTGTATGTCTTAATAAAACAGCTCCTCTGATGTCCACCAATCCGATGAAAAGATATTCAACGATCTTCTCGGAAACTATTTACCTTTCAATCGCTATAGTCTATTCACTGTTTCTTAACATTTTATAATAAGAACCGTTCAAAAATCACTCCTCCTATGAAGTGCTTGATTGTTTCCGAAATATGTAATATACCACGCGCGTTTTGTACTTGTGTTAACATAAAAATATCCCATTTTTTACTAAATCGAACTTCTACTAATATTTTATTTATAAATAATAATATTTTATTTACAATCAGCGTGAATAAAAACAGAATTGGGGGGGGGGGATAAAAGTGTTGGCAATGCCTAGTAATAAGTAGCTCTTATGTAAAAGTATTATTACACTGAGTGCGCACGAATTCGGCGCGCTGTCCCGTTCGTGTAATTCTCTATACCCGGTTGAACTTTGTTTGCAAGGAGCAGGGGAATATCCTGTAAGTAGAGCTTTAGCAGGGCTTCAGAAAAGTGCAAAGTAACCGCGAATGTATAATAGTGGAAATTATCCTACATAGAGATATTATCCTACATGAAGTGTTACGACTGGATAGCTATTAGCATATCTCCCGCCACGGAATGCCTTCCTCCCGTGACAGCTTATGGCTCCCACAGACAGTAAAAGCGAAGTGTTGTTGTTTTTGCTACACCTTGCACTTAATTAGTTCACGCAATAGCGTCGTGAACGGCTCATACATTCTCCAGTGCAGAACAACCTGTTTTTAGCAGAAAATAATTTCCCCCCTATATTTGTTCTTATAGGGCCAAACATGCATGCAGTTGCCCCAACAAAATATTTTGCTGAGTGAACAAAACTTGAAAAGTAATCAAATTAACTTTGTCCGTCTAAGAAAATGCACGCTCGAATCAACCAAACCTCTGTTTTGGCACAAAATAAATTACACTGCCAACAAAACATTTAGTTCAATCAACTGCGTATATTTATTTGGGAACTCATTTGAATGCCTTCGTTCGAAAATACAGCTGAAGAGTTTATTTCCGTTCTTGTGACAGCAAGCGTGGTAAAGGCTGGTCACGATAAAGTGAGCACCTTTGAAACCAACCTCAGAAAAAAATCACTGCTCCACCGTGAATATATTTCGACAGGCGCACTGCGTGACATGCGCCCAGCAAAGATGGTAACGTTAGTGGAAAACTATTCTCACATTTTAACGTCGAATCAAAAGTGTTAGGCAACCATTTGTGGAAACTTAAATTATTTCTTTCGTTTTTTTTTTTTTTTTTTTTTTTTTTTATGCAGCGAAGTGTAAAAATGAGCAGATTTGTAAAATATTTACTTTTTTTTTAAATAATTTCACACTTTCACTCGACCGGCGCATGAATAATGTGATAAGGCCCCTAACAGTGTTAATTTTACATAAGGCGGAAGAATACACAACGTGCATACAAGAATATCTTAAGCAGGGCTTTCAAAAGTGCTCATTGTACCGTGAACAGCTTACAAAAAGATACATTTTCGTCAAAAACGAAATTTTAAATTTTAACTTAGAAATTTAACAGTTTTACAAATACAACTTTTAAGATTAAATACAATAACAATTGTAACAACAACAACAAATAGGACACGTCGTGGGGTAGGTACTTCTTTAACCCTCAGTTTCCGCGAGGAAAGGACATGGGTCGGAATGAAGTTATTCTGAGGAAGAAGACCGAGGGATTTTTATCAAATGACATTTTCTTTTATTTCTATAACTATAGACAATAATATCATATTCATAACCTGACAATCAATTTTAGATATTATAATCCAAACTATCTTATTCCGTAACATGTTAATTTCATATTTCGACAGTATGCATCAATTTCGAAATTCTCATATTTTCTACCAGTAATGGCCTTCAGCCGGGGACTGGTGGCATAATCTTTCTTTCTGTTCTGCTCTGTGTCCGGGACGTGTCCAGAAAACGTTTCTCCGTAGAAGCAGAAACACAGATGAACACGTGGTTGAATACTTTGTCCTCAAATGAACTCGCGAAATTCTCCGGGCACGGGATGATCAGGGCCACCTGTTTTCCGCGAAAAGAATTTCCGGGCCAATTGTACTCAAAGAGCACTGGGACTCGGATCCACTTTTCGTGACTGGGTGATTTCGACTGCCGCCCATCGCAGGTGTTCTGCCCGCGGATCGCGGACACTCAAGTGTCGGAGAGACCTCATTCTGATTGGCGCCGTCAGGTAGGGAACTATCTCCCGACGAAGACACGTGGCCAATAGCCGAAGGAAAGCTGCGCGTATGCCAGAGGACGTTGGAGTCCAACCTTGTAAATGTTTTCGAGATCAAATAAAAGGTAGGCAAAGAAGTGATCTTGAAGGTTCCTATTTCAAAGGCGCCCAACCGGTTGCGGACAGAAAGTACGGTGTACTTGAACACCTCGGACAGGAACAGCCCATGACTACAATTGCAGGAAGAAGAAAGTGTTCTTGTCAAGGTCCCGTCCACAGCATCTGACGACCTTACTCCAAGGTTGTATGCAGTTTCAACAATTGTCCTTACATCTGAGTAGCTATATGTAAAGAATAATGGGGGGGTTCTAAGTCTACGGAGATTGTGGCCTTAACCCGCCCGGTCACGTATTAACACCGCAACATATTATCTCCGAGTGAACTCGTTCACCTCTGACATGTCGCAGAATACTCTAAAGAATGATCGTTGATGTACAAGCCCATACTCTAGGACCAACATGTACATCGCCTTTCTATGGGAAATTCTATTGGTTGCTGCTAGCACATTGGGTATTTCATAATTGGTCGCTTATTGTGCCGTTGATCTACTGAAACCCATTCCACAGGTTCCAAATTGTTGGTTGTCATTTGTAAGGGTGCCTGTTTTTCCACGAAATGATTTTCATACAAGCTGTGTTCCAAGACTCTTTAGTTCAGAACAGTAGCGTAACGAAGGGGAAGGGGGGGGCTGCAGCCCCCTCCCCCCACTATCAAAATGTCAATAATTATATTTATATAGTTGTTACTACCCAAATGATACATTTTTTTACAGCCTATATTAAAATGGTAACCATTATATTTAAGTTATTTATTTATTATTAACTGCACATATTATTACATCTTATACATTAAAACTCCGTTTTCTGAATAAACGGGGGGAAAACATTGACACCCCCCCCCCCTCGATCACGCCAAGAAAAAAATTTCTGGGTACGCCCCTGGTTCAGAACAACGTTCGTGATTGGATCATTTGAGACGTTGCGCGTATAACCAGTCTGCCCGCGCAACACGGACAGTCAATATCGGATAGATTTAGTTCTGATTGGCTAAGATTTTAACAGAATGACGTGGCACAAAAACAAGCGGGCAATAGTCAAATAAAGAATTCAAGTGTGCGTATATAAAGACCCGTCCAGCGTGTCTGAGTGAGGTCTGCTTACGAACAGCATCCAAGACACGTTAGGCGTCTGTATACGTTATGCAGTTCCTCCATTTCTCTCTAAAGCATGTTTTCATGATAGTGAAAATGTCTCGTGCGGGCGTTTTCACGGTCGTTTTTACGTACGAGAATTCCGGTACGAGATATTAAGAAAAGGAATAGGGACGTGCAACCAAAACTTTATTTGTATTATTACGTCGTAAAATGGCCAGGGTCTCCGCTGAAAGTCTCGCAGAGGCGCGTTATCGACGGCAGGAGACTGCGCGCCAGTTCAGTGCTTTGCGCGTGTAGAGGCGATGAGAGAGTCGCTCCGATACTTCGAGGCCTCAGACGTGCAAAACTCCTTCAACCAGGTGGCTACAGGCTGTTCACGGTAAAGTGAGCACTTTTTAAGGCCCTTATAAATTTTTCCTTTCATCCAATTTCCTGCTGATTTTTAATATAAATATTTGCACTGTGACCAATGAACACAGTGTATTCATTTCACCACCATTAAAATGCAATGCTCGAGGCTGCAATAAGATATATTTATTAGCGGTTAGTGTCTGTTGTCAGGGCCTTAAAAAGTGCTCACTTTATCGTGAACAACCTATACGTTAAGACGCAACGCGCATGCGTGAGGAACCACGGAACAGCGAGAAGGTCTCTTGCCGGCGCGGGCGGAAATCGGGGACTCGACAGAGAGGAAAAAAATTGTCGAAGCGTCCACGTTGTTTAAAATGTTCGGCGACTGGTCGTGGTCGGGAACACAACTTCCTGATAACGTCGACTCACTGGTTCGTGACGCCCGTCGCAAACAACGCAGATCCGGGAAGCTCCCCTCGGACCAAGAGTACTTAGCGATACAGAAGCGGAGCAGTTGTGCCGCATCGCGAATATAGTCCGCGTATGGCTACTTCACGCTTCTCCAAACCCCGGTTTAAGGCCACGGTCCTTCATTTTCATTCAGCTTTTGCGGGAATTAATTTTTTTGTACCCAAACGGGAGCCGAAATTGTCAAATCCTCTTACAATTTTGTTACTAATTGTTTTTATTATGTAGTGTAATTTTTTCAACACAAAAAGCTGTATAATTTTAAGTAATTATTAAACAGCTAAACAAAATTTTTGTTAATTAATTAATTGGATAAAAGTATACACTATTTTTTCGTGTAAAGAATTAAAGTTACCACAAATGGTTACCGAACACTTTTTATTCGACGTTAAGACACATAACTACTTTCCCTGCATCGCTTATCGCTTCCAATTTTACCTGGCGCATGCCCCCCAGTGCTCCCGCTATATATATATATATATATATATATATATATATATATATATATATATATATATATATATATATATATATCGGTATTTAACAATTTTTGGTCGGTGCACTTCTATTGGCGTTAACGACAGCTTCTTACACAGTTGAAAACTTTAACATTTCACTTTACGTTTGCTTTCCGACATGTTGTTTCTTACGGAGCTTGACACAATGGAACTGTCAAAAGTAAAGTCAAGCACTCTTGACTTTACGATTGCGAAAAGTTGAAATTTAAAGTCAAAGTCAAGCAGCCATTTTGCCGTGAATCTGACAGAGGTTATAACATATTTTAATAAAGGGAACAAGTGAGATTTTGTTTTTAAATAAACTTTTAATAGAAATTTTAAGCCTATTTTTGAAAAAGGTCCGTGAAATGCATTCCTGGATATTATCATTATTATTTTCATAACAAGACAGACATTTTGACGAAGCTCGCAGAACCGATGTTCAATTGTCTGAACTCTGACTTTACATTACTTTATTGTGTATTGGTGGTTTCGTCAGGGAAAAGGAAAATGTAAAGTCAAATGATAAAGTTTTCTATTGTGTGAGAAGGTTAAGACGTAACGACGTATTTTCATCTAACGCTTCAAAATTAACCGACAACGCTTGCGTTACTCTTCTAAAAAGGATTCGCGCAGAAATTTTCTCACTGTAAAATTGCCATGCTTGTAAATAAGCAGCACGTATTCCACTCGAGATTCCTGTAGTGTTCAGATCATGTCCCCCAGTTTCACTCTATCACTGTATCTTGCAGGTGCAAACATTAGTTATTTCCATGAAATTATTTTTTGCGGTGGTTTTGCAGCGGTCGCAAATCTTCGTCCATTTACATTGTTTTCCATTATATATCTATATTTTTGCGGTATTTGCAATAAACTAGTGGTTAAGCTACAGCATTAAAGGTACACGTACTTCCTTCGGGAGTCACTCCATTCTATTTTTCAATTAACAAACATAATGTGACTTTGTTTCTTCGAATAACAATTTGGAGGGCCTTAAATGGCATTATCAAGTGCCATAAACACAATTTTGCCATTTCCTTACCACATAAGTAAAATAAGTCAAGACATAGCAAAAGATATAAAAAAAATTCATATGTACCTACATACCTACTGAAATATACAAAAAATACAGTGAAAAAAGGGGGGGGGGGGGGATCTTGCATTTAACCGTTTTTTTTTTAATAAAGAAAAAATTTTCTCTGTAACTTGTTATTTCATTTCTTTGTGTTAGTTACTTTTATCATTTGCGTGTTCCAGAAATAGCAAAATCGGAGCTTCTTTCAAAGAAATGGTATCACGTGTATTGTGGTAGAGTTTCAGCGGTGCTTTGCGCTAGCATAACATACTAGCTGTAACACGGCAATCTGTAGACTTATTCACGACTGAAAAAAACAATGAAAAAAAAAATGACTGATGAATCAGTGGAAAATGTTACTGAATGAATAAGTGAATGAAATCTGGCATTTGTTCATTGATTCATCAGTTAAATTCCCTGAAGTGATTGTTGAGTCAGCCAGCTACTGTTATATATATATATATATATATATATATATATATATATATATATATATATATATATATATATATACGATATTTAGAAACAACCCAACACGTCACAAATGGGGTGATCTCTTGGAGGTTTGATTCAGAAAGTTTGCAGACACCGCGAATGGTATATATATATAACATATTGGAGGTTTCTTCACACTTCTCGAACCAATCCTTCGAAAAATCAGCCCATATGTGATGTTGTTAGTTGCGTACAAAATATATCACAAGCGTTTCATACCTTCTGTTAAAATAAAAGTAACTAACTTATGGTTAAATTTAACTTTCACTCAGGCTATCTGTACATTATATTTAGTTTTTTTTTTTTTTTTTTTTTTTAATAATACGAATAAATACAGAGGGGAAAAAAAACGTGTGTTGGTAATGCCTAGTGAGAAATAGTTCCTAAGCAGAATAATATTAAAGCGAGTGCGCATGAACGCGGCGCGTTGGCTCTCTGGCGGAGGAATATCCTGGAAGTAGCCTATAAGGCACGTTCTGCAATGACACGCAAGCGTACGCGGATAACGTACGGATACACGTAAGAAAGCTCGGCAATTCCCAACGCTTGCGTGTGTCCGTGAATACGTGTAGCCAATAGGAACCGAGTATTCAGTTTGTTGACACTCGTTTTCGTGGCCATTGCGGTATACACGGCAACTAGTGCTTCGATTGGGCGTAGTGATTATCATTTTGGTTTTAACACTTTGTTGACTATGCTCCAGCAAAGCTAATTTGAAAATTTCTTTGTTGTTGAGACCAGAACTCGCGTGACTGTGCAGACTTTGTTCGGCTGGTGTTTATCACGACCTCACAAGAACACCACAATGATATTGTTAACGACAGAATGTCTATTTATTTTATCCACTCAAAGGGACATGATTGATTGTAAATCCTTTTATACGATAAAGAAAATTTGATTTGGTCAATATCAACTCGGCTTTCCATTGGCTGATGACTGGCCAATAATGAACGCTGTAAAGTACAGGGTAGTGTCCGGTGTGGTATGGACCAATAGGACGATGTTGAGTTCTAGCACAGACACCAACAGAACCTGTGTTCTTGCTGTAGTGGATATAGGTGACTCACTTCTAATTTGTCTTAGTCGCCAGTAAGTGTGTGCAGACCTCAATGTGTTAAAAGAACAGAGAGCGAAATAAATAATTATGTTATCACAAATGATTACAAACACTTTTTATTCGACGTAAAGATATAAAACTACTTTCCATCCATCGTTACCAACTTGACTGGGCGAATGTCACTCAGTGCTCCCATAAAGATGTATGCATGCAGGAGCAGAGACTTTTTCTAAGGTTCATTTCTTAAGTGCTCACTATCGTGAACAGCCTTTATTCGTATTATATAATGGTTAAAAGTCCATCCCGAGTCGCCGGCTTGTTCCGCTCACTTGCGTTTCCGAATCCGTTTATTATGTGCGTTGTATAACGGGGCTGCCTGAACTCCAGAACAGTCGGACGTGGCCATGAATGAAGCAGGCGGTCTCGGTCGTGCTGTCTCCCACGCCTCGAGGTCAAGGTCCTCCGACGGCAGCCCACTTAAGTGGTCGCGACCCTTGCGAAACAGCGACACAGCTGTTACGTCCTCGACTCCGCGCTCAGCAGGCAAGACGCCGCCGAGTCGGCGCGAACGCCCATCTCATCTCTGCCACGCTGATCAACACTTGGAAGTCTGCACGCTTTCGCTGCCGTTCAGGACTAGTTACAAGCGAATTACCTGTCGCCAGCACTTTAGGATCAAAGGGTTTTATTGGCAAAGACCTGCAGCATTCGCGTTATTATTCAAGGACAAGATGAACTGCAAGTTACTGTACGTTACTGGCCGGAAATATTTCTGTCGCGCCTCGGAGAACTCTCAAGCCAATAAGATAATGTGTGGAGATTAATCAGGTAGGTGGCATTAATTTAAGTCCAGCGATCAACGAAACCACGGACTGTGTTCGCTTGTTTATAAGGCAATGGTTTTACATGTGTCTAACTACACGTGATAAAAACAAAACATTATACCCATGGGCGCAACAGAAGGCATAAAAATTCCTATAGCAGAATAGAATAAACACTCCATCAGTTCATACCCACACGTTACCTAAAGAGCTAACAGAAGATTGTAAATGGCAGACATTCCGCAGTTGGCAGGGCTACAAATGCAATCAAATATTATATGTAGGAGCTTTGTGGTACAGCCAAAAAGTACGAAGATTATTTCTTTTCTCCTGAAGACTGTATTTATTTTAGTTTATGAGTACAAGTACTAGGCTGTTAATGTATGGAAAATTATGTTAGTAACGGCACTGCTTGTGTATAAAAGAACAAGGTTGTCTACTGTTTTCGCATTTATGTACAACTGACGATTGCGCGACCAATTGAAATATTACTTGCTATTTAAATATTTCTTTTTAACACGCGTGATTATCAATATTGCGCTATCCGTAATTAAACAATCTTATACCTTAGGAGACTAAAAGAAGCGGGAAATATCACAATAGTAATACTAAAGCTTTCATGTGTGGGGGGTTATCTCCACTCCTGCAACATTCGTTAAAATACACGTTTACACAGTCCATTTTCAAATTGTGTGTGCAGCATAGTGGGTTAGTGCGCGGAATTTGTGACATGAAGCTTTTGGTTTTACAGTTTAAATCTCCATCATGTAACGAAATCTTTAGTTATTTTAAGAAATAGACTATTTTCGTTTCTGATTTGTGCTATTGTCAGAAAACGTTTATTTCTGGAATTTCTTTGGATAAAAGCAATAATACACAAGTAACTGCACAGCACAATCGGCTGCCTGCGGTTTTTCGATTTAACTGTGGTTCGTGGTATTGCTTTCAGATGAAGAAATTGCAGAAATAAGCGTTTTCTGGCAATAACTTAAATTATAAACATCAATAATGTATCACATAAAATTACAAAAAAAAAAGTTTCGCGACACGGAGATTTGAACTCTAAAATCTAAAATTTTGCAGCACGACGCCTCGAGGTTGGAACTCGGGCGTCCGCCATCTTGTCTGTCGCAGCTCCGAGGGTATGGCAGAAATATTTAACACGTTCTATTACCGTTTCGGGCATACCCATGGGTACGAGAAATGTTACACCCGGAGCCAGGCCCCTCTTGAAGGGGCTGAATTGTAACCTACACGGGAGCAGAAACGCCAGCAGAGAATGGGTATGAAAACTGCTACGGAAATGGGTATCGTATAGGGTCGGCTAAACCATCGCGCAGCCTGGGGGGAACCGAATATATTCCGACCACTCACAAGCGAGCAGCAAGGGACCCATTACACGCGTCCTGTGGCGTCAGCTGCCAAGCTTCTTTTTACTGGCGGAAGTGTAATCTAGCAAGCAACAGGGTACAGCTCACAGCTGACGCCAGCTTACCTTGCAACAGTTCGCCACACGCCACTGCCTGTTCCTGCCTTTTCTCGCGAAACGTGGTATTATTAAGATATGTTTTTGTTGAGATACGCGTAAACGCGCCAACTAGTACAAAACGTATGTGCAAAGTCCAATATAAATACCACCATGTTAGCGTGTGAAATTGACGGCTTCTATTCGGGACGGACTAGAATTCAGAAACTCGTACGTATTTGTCCGTTTTGCAATTGGTTCGCGTAATGACACCTTCTGGAGAACCCTCTTTTATTAATAAGCATGTAATAGAATTCAGGCCGAATAACGGTCTTCCATTCACAAGAAGAAGGCAATGAGCGGTACACGATTTTAAATTAAACTGTGAATTATAATCTTAACTTCGTCGAACTCAATAACTTTTCAATGTCTCTACTTAGAGCGAAACTGTGTCAAAAACGAGATAGCGAATACTTTAACAAAGCATACTTCGTGACTCAGACTTACATTAATGATCGTACTTACTTAATTACGAAATGGGCGTGCTTTACGTTGAATACAACAAATTATTTGAGCTCCAGCAGGCTATGAACTCTCGCATGGGCATGGCTTCACAGCAAACGTTTATCTGCCCGTTTCCAAATGCAAACTTGGAGTCTACATGCCAAAAATATTCTCCGAAGAAGACGAATTTGCCAAACATTAAATGATCAGACAACCACCTTGTTGACTTAACCCTCAGAATAAGCACGCGAATTTGTAAGAGATCAATTTTTAATCAAAGAAATGTGTTTAATAATAATAATAAACGTATAAATCGCTAAGAAATAAACGAACCTTGTTGGCATTAGTTACAATTCTTAAAATCTTGAATAATAGAAGTAATGTGATTGCAATTTTTGTTCTGTATTTTTATAACGTCTTTATTTTAATTTGCGAGAAATTACAACGGAAAAATTTCTTTTAATTTTTTAAGAATTGGAATGTTTGAAGTTTATGTTTGAGGACTGTAGTCACCAACGTCTTGATGTGATCCACGAAATCTTTATTTACGCAGTTGTTTACATAATTACGACAGTTTAGAGTTACACTCCCTCTGGACACGTTTTAACGAGAAGTACAGAATGTCAGGTAATTCGCGGATTCGAACTACATCGCACGAATGTATGGTCAAAACTAATTAGAAAATATTCTTTCGTAAAAAAGAAAGTGCAAGAGCCTTAGTTTACGAGAAAAACAACTTTAAAGTAGATAAAATAACTTCACTGGACGTTTAATCACAGCACACGGCATCAGCATTCAAAACGTCGAAACGTCATAACAAGAGCTCTGAAAGTTTGCTCTGTCCACAGCAGTGCACTTTTTCGCATGTTGGGCGCACGCAGCATGCATGGAGGTTGGCCGCCCGATGCACCCATGCCCATTTCAACGTCCCAGTACTCACTGCATGTGAACTCCATGGCCTCTTTGACACTACTGTCATAACAAGAGCTCTGAAAGTTTGCTCTGTCCACAGCAGTGCACTTTTTCGCATGTTGGGCGCACGCAGCATGCATGGAGGTTGGCCGCCCGATGCACCCATGCCCATTTCAACGTCCCAGTACTCACTGCATGTGAACTCCATGGCCTCTTTGACACTACTGTCATAACAAGAGCTCTGAAAGTTTGCTCTGTCCACAGCAGTGCACTTTTTCGCATGTTGGGCGCACGCAGCATGCATGGAGGTTGGCCGCCCGATGCACCCATGCCCATTTCAACGTCCCAGTACTCACTGCATGTGAACTCCATGGCCTCTTTGACACTACTGAGTTCGGCTCTTCCCCTTGCTGTATATCTTAACGACGACACGTTGATCGCGGCATCGCCACATCACCTCGCCCTTTTCTGACTGGAGTACCGCGTTTGCTACAGTGGGTTTTCGGAAATTCCGTAGACTCGCGTGGCGCAGTCTGTATCCGCGAATCACCTGACATCCTGGATAGGATTGCGACGCCCTTTGAGAAGGGCGTGGTAGGATGCTTATACACAGCCCAGCAATGCAAGTTAACAAAATATTTCAAAAACATATGTATAAAACAGAGCCACGTAGTGTAAGGATTTCTGGCAAAAACACACATAAATCCTCTCAACATTTTTTCCGTTTTTTTTTTATAAGTTACAATTGGATTCAATAGGACGTCCAAATCTTCAAATTTAAGAGTTATATCCAGGAGTAAATACATCGATTCGGGGCATTTGCATATGAATACCCCTTCGTATTATTTCGGCTAACAAATGACCTAGCATAAAATATTTTATATTTTATAAATTACAATATTGAAGAAAAGTATGCTAGATATTTTAACTGTTATAAACATTCCAAAATTAATGGGTCAAGTACTCACCCAAAATATAAATAGTGGTGAACATACAATATATGTTTTATGTGTGATTAAACTACTTGGCTAAATACATTTACTTAAAAAAAAAAAAAAACAACTTTCTCATGAAAGTTTCTGTAACTCCAAATTATTTTCTCACAAAAAGGTTTCAGCTATAAAGATTTAGACATTTCGATTATTATCACAATGTTAGATTACACTCAAAACTGAATTTTCTAAACGAGTGTTCCGCCATTTATAGGTCTTTCTTAAAAATGTATTCAGACTCATTTATTTTCCTAACCTTCCTATTATTTTGCCTGAAAAGTGGTCTACGTCTTTTAAAAACATTGCTGCATTTCAGCATTAGAACAGCCGTCTAAATTCTTTAGTTTTATTCCAAAAATAGCTGAGTTACTAAAACAATCTTTTGAATTTTCCATCAATCGTGTTTAATCACAAAATGGCAGTTACTTTAAGCATTAAAGCTTGTACAAAATTTCTATCAGCCGCTTACCAAGAAATTCTATTTTTAAAGAAAATAATAAATGCCCTATCTTTACGGACGGATATAGCCACAATATTGCCTGTTTTCAGACCTGAAGGGTCAAAGTTACATTATATGAATTAAAGACTGTTCACAATAAAGTGAGCACTTCCGAAATCAACCTTAGAAAAAAGTCACTACTCCTAGCTGCATATATTTTAACGGGCGCCCTGAGTTACACGCGCCCAGTTAAGTTGGTAACGATGGATGGGAAAGTAGTTCCGTTTCTTAACGTGGAATAAAAAGTGTCAGGTAACCGTTTCTGTTGACTTGAATTATTTTGTTCGCTTTCTGTTTTTATAATGCACCGTAGTGTAAAAATTAGCATATTTGTACAATATTTACTTTTCTAATAATTTCGCAGTTTCATTTGACCGACGCGTGAATAAAGTGATGAGGCTCATGGCAGTGTTAATTTTACATAAGGCGGAAGAACGCACGTCATGTATACAAGTAGATCTTAAGCAGGGCTTTCAAAAGTGCTCAATTGACTGTGAACAGCCAGGGAGAGCGCGCTACCCCATGTTATCTCTACGGCGCCGTAAAGAAACGTCGCAATATTTCGGCGGTAGTATCGACTAATCGAGAGTGGAAATCCGGGGAGCACGGAGGGAGGTCGATAGTCGGTGACGTAGACGCGTGCTGTTGCAATGCCTGCTACGCGGGCTCGTCGCCCCACCATGGGCGATGCTAGAAAGTGACAACGGTTCACATAACGAGGTTAGGAGCGCCTCGGGTGAACTGGCCCGACCTCGATATGGGACGTCCGACTTCTCGCGTAACAACTCCCCTCCTGTCCGGCCGATAAATATTTTCGTTTTCGCTGTGTTGGGGACATGGCCGTTTGTTTTGCGTGAATACGTTTACGTTGACGCGCTCGGACGCCTTGATGTTTATTTTACGTCCCCGGCACCGCTTCACTCGATCATATGGCGTTTTATTGGTATCGCCTGATTGCTTTTGAGATACTTTTTCCAACCGCATACGAGTTCTGTATTTTGACTTGCCTTTTTGACGAGTATAGGCAGAAAATGTGTTGAGTTTTCTTAATTTTATACATTAAATTCGTACAATTTCACCGTAACCACGCTACACAAATGTCTTCATACACGTAATCGATCGACCTTGACGAGAGCTGTCGATTGAAACCTAAACGAGCGCCGTAGCTTCTCCTTGTTAAAAGTAATACTACGCGGAAATTATAAGACGCGGAGAAAGGAACTCGTAATTCCCCCCCCCCCCCAAACCCCTCCAAGCCTTTCTTCCTTCCGCAATGCTTCGCAGTCATCACTCAACGAAACATATTCTTTGATCCTTTGACAATCGAGTGATGTAATTGTATTTTGAATGGAGACAATAGATTCGGAGCTGCAATGCCAAACTGCAACCCCCAATTTTGTTATCATCGGATTTTCTGGATTGCCTCCCCCTATGGTCGCAAATTTAAAGGCGTATTCACGTCAAAAATGAAGGTGGACTCGACCATCCGTCACATCCGTCAGTCGCCCGTCCGTCAATCCGTCAAATATTTCCCAAACTTTTAACCTCCTGTCGGACGGACGGATGGGCCGCCGCCTTCTGACGACATTCCCTAGACGCAAATACACGCGCTTTGAAATAAAATGCAATGCGGGTGGATACCTGTTTATTTATCTATGGTGACAAAATTCATGAATTTAAAATGTAAACAATCCAGTATAAATTCTTATCACGCAAAAAAATTATTCTCTCAAAATGTCCCTGTCTTCAAAATTTATTTCCAACCAAAGCATACCTCCAACTAAACAGTGATAACGTTGTTAAGTTGTCGCACTGAAATTTCGCCGTACAGAAACATTGACGGGCGACGGATTGTTGGGAGTCGCTTTCAACCGACGGATGAAGAGACAGACGGATGACTGACTGACGGGCGTGTGACTGACGGGTGTGGCAGATGTTTGTGAGTCCCTCCTAAGCGTCTATCTAGTAGGTATAGGCTGCTCACGTTAAAATGAGAACTTATGGAAGCCCTGTTTGTGATCTACTTGTGTGAACGTTGTGTATCCCTCCACCTTATGCGAAATTAACATTGGCATGGGCCTCGACACTTTATTGATGCATCGGTCAAATGAAACTGTGAAATTATTAAGTAAGTAGATGCTTTACAAATCTGCTTATTTTTACACTTCGATGCATTAAAAAAATCAGAAAGTGAAAAAATAATAATTTTAAGTTATCACAAATAATAATCTAACACTCTTTATTCGACGTTAAAATATGGAATTACTTTCCAGCCCACGTTGCCAACTTTACTGGGCGAATGTCACTCAGTGCGTCGGTTAAAGCATATGCGTTTACGGGCAGTGACCTTTTTCTCTAAGGTCCATTTCTTAAGTGCTCACTTTATCATGGACAGCCTTTAGAGAGGGTAGGCTGGTTATCATTATCTGCACAAAGGCCCCGACTTTGGCCCGTTAGATACGTCTCGCATTAATTTGCAAGTCTAAGTGTTGTAATCGTGTAATATTTTGGCGATGCTGATAGTCCATTCGCGGATGCTTCCAAATTTTCTGAAACCCTGCGCAAGTTCTGCTTTCGGAATATTATTCCGCCTCGTGCAAAGCTCAACTGAGTCCATACACAATCACACCTGAGGGATAACATACGGTATTCGTGCGCCCTGAGCGTAATAATACTTGTGTAAGAACTATCTCTTACTAGGCATTACCAACGCACCTCTATGCTTCTGTTTTTATTCATAATGATTTTTAATTAAATATTGTAATTTATACATAGATTAAAAGGGAAATTTCAAATTAACCAAAAATGAAATAATTTTCTGCTGACAGAAGCATAAAACGCTCGTGATAAATTACATATTTACATTGCGAAAAAGGTTTTGTTGAATCAAACATAATTTGTTTGGTGCAACCAAATTATTTGTTTGTGTAGGGGCAGTAAAATATTTTGTTGCTGAAACAAAATTATTTAGTTGTTCTCATTTTGGTTGCCCCAAACTGTAAGATTTGGTTGGTGCAACTAAAGATTTACTTGGCTACACGTACGTTAATCAGTTTAGGCCGATATGAAGTTTTTTTTTTTCCAGTTCGACCCAGTTCCGAAAATAGATCACCTGCGTCCGACCGTTATGCCTTAGTAACCTTGGCTAACGTGACCACTGATGACGTAGGAAAGCTTTGAAATAGGTATACGCAAATACTGGACAATTTTGTGCAAACAAATATTTCAAATTCTACAGCTTTGCTTGTCAGTTTCTTGTTTCATTGTTTTATTAATGTGTTTACACGATTGTTAAGCATCGTTAGATCCACTAACAAACACGGTTACTATCCTAATTGTCACAAAAAATAAATAAAAACAACCTCTCGAGCTGTATTTTTGAACGGAGGCAGTCAAATGAGTGGCCAAACAAATATATACAGTTGATTCAACAAAATACTTAGTAGACAGTCTCGTTTTTTTGGCCTAACACAGGGAAATTTTGTTTATTCAAACACATATTTTATTAAACGAACAAAAGTAATTTTGTTACTTATCAAATTTTATTTTTGCTCGACCTTATATTTTGTTAGGGCAACTAAACATATATTTGGCCCTGTACAGACAAATATTTTGTTCGATTTTTTCTCAGTGTAGGAAACAACCAAAAGCGTGATGCATGAAGTGCGATTTTTCGAACGTTTGATTTGAAAGCGCGAAGAAACCGCGAATAGACTATAGTGCACTTTTTTTTTTTTTATCGTCGAGCAAACGTGATGCTTGCTCAAAGACGTTTAGCATCGAGCCATTCGTAAACGAGAGGCGTGGTCGATTTCCCAAATCAGTTCGCCCGGCGAGAAGCCTAGCGAGGCATAGGGCAGTGATTCACTGCTGCGCGGTCCACTGCGGCCACAAATGTAGTTCATATCCACGATCATGAACACGCTGCACGTGCATGATCAGGGCCGCTCACGGTAAAGCGAGCACTTTTGAAATCAACCTTGGAAAAAAGTCACTGCCCCTACTTGCACATGTTTTTAAAGGGCGCAATGCGTGACATGTGTCCGGTAAAGTTGGTAACAATGGAGGGGGAAGTAGTTCCGTATATTAACACCGAGCAAAAAGTGTTAGGTAACCATTTTTGATAACATAAATTATTTCTCTTGCTTTATGTATTTTTTAACGCATCGAAGTGTAGGAAAATGAGTGACATTTGTACAAAATTTATTTTTATAATAATTTCACAGTTTCACTTGACCAACGCATGAATAAAGTCATAAGCCACAGGGCAATATCAATGTTACATAAGGCGGAACAACACATAACGTGTATACAAGTAGATCTTAAGCAGGGCTTTCAAAAGTGCTCATTTTACTGTGAACAGCCTATACTTATTGAACGTACTGTATACAGGGAAAGGCCCAGTCTTCCTTGTCGCTGATCTGGTCCGTGGAATTCTGACTTTAATACGTCTTTAAATTTGCGACCATAGTTGGGGGTAATCCAGAAAATCCGATGATAACAAAATCGGGGGATACAGTTTGGCATTGCAACTCGGAATCTATTGTCTACATTCAAAATTCAATCACACCAATCGATTGCCAAAGTATCAAAGAATATGTTACGTTACGTGAGGACTGCGAAGTATTGCGCGCTTTTTTTGGAGGGGAGGGGTGGAGGGAGGCGCCGCAATTTTGAGTTCGTTTCGCTGCGTCTCATAACTTTCGCGTAGTATAACTTTTGACTAGGAGAAGTTACGAATCTCGTTTGGGTTTCAATCGAAAGCTCTCGTCAAGATCAATCGATTGCGTGTTTAAAAACATTTATGTGGCGCGGTTATGGTGAAACTGTATGAGTTAATTGTATTAAAAAAAAAAAAAAAAAAACTTAACACAATGTCGTCCTATACTCGTTAAAAAGCCACGTCGAAATACAGAAACCATATACGGTTGAAAGAGCATCCCAAAAGCAATCCAGCGATACCCATAAAACCCCATATGATCGAATAAAGCGGTGCTGGGAACGTAAAATAAACATCAAGGCGTCCGAGCGCGTCAACGTAGACGTATTCACGCAAAGCAAACGGTCGTGTCTCCAACACAGACAAACAAAAATTTTTATTCGCCTCTTTGCCATGAATGTCAATGTCCCTTGTTCACGGCACTGTTAAAAGTTTCCGTATATTTACGTAGATTTTCACGGAAATATAGATCGGTCACCGAAGTGAACCTCCGGCGGGTACAACGGATCGTCCCTTGGCACTTGTGGGTTGTAAGCAGGCGGTCAACAACCCCACTGGCCAGATTCGAACGAGCTTGAAGGACCCCAAACCTATTTCTTCAGGGTTGAGAGATTATCCACCGGGCATAAAGGCCCTTACAAAATCGAAAACTTTAACATTTCACTTTACGTTTGCTTTCCGACATGTTGTTTCTTATGGAGCTTGACACAATGGAACTGTCAAAGGCAAAGTCGAGCACTCTTGACTTTACGATTTCGGAAAGTTGAAATTTAAAGTTAAAGTCCGGCAGCCATTTTGCCGAGAATCTAACAGGGGTTATGTGGAAAGTGCGTTATTTTATTGTAGTACGATTTTAATCTCGGTGTATTAAATAAAGCTCGTCTTAAATAAAAAATAGCCGACAAATACAATGTGAAGATGAAATATATGAATTGACATATTTTAATAAAGTAAACATATCAGTTTTTTTTTTTTTAGTTTTGAAATAAACTTTTAATGTAAATTTTAAGCCTATTTTAAAGAAATGTACTTAAAATACATTCCTGGATAATATAATAATTAGTTACATAACAAGATACACATTTTATCGAAGCTTGCAGAACCGATGTTCAATTGTCTGAACTCTGACTTTACAATATTGCATTGTGTATTGGTGGTTTCGTCAGAGGAGATGAAACATTAAGTCAAATGTTTAAGTTTTCTCTTGTGCAAGGAGCTTAAGTCTTACACCAGTGACGGGCCGGTTGCTCGTTTGATCCAGAAAAAAATTTATTTAAAGGTCTTTAGCTTGCGGTAAAGAAATATTGCTTAGCAGCAAAGATAATCTTTTAAAATATACCTTTAGTTTACCAAATTTTTTCTTTAAAAAGTCTTCTTTACCTTATGCAAACAAGTATTTTATTTAAAGTGCAACATAAAGCTTGCTTTACTTAAACTGCAATTATATTTAACTTAAAGATTAGTGATAACACTGTAAAAATAATGGCAAAATTACCTGTCAAGTGTAAGGTAATATTCGCAAACTTGTGTGGGAAACATAGTTTTCCTTACGTGTAAGGTAAAATTACTGCTCTCTGGAGTAAAATTCACGTACACAGTAGTGGAAAATCCCACACATGGATGGGAAAATTACCTTACGACGCGTGCATCTCTTCAGAATAGTCTCGGCACCTAAGTGGGAAGACGGCCGGAAGGGCAATCTTTTAACACCCTAATAATCACTGTTGCTGTCATGTTATCTTCGTGGTGTAATGGATAGCGCAACGGCCTCTCGTGCAACAGGACTATGACTCGCAGCCACCCTTCCGCAAATGTCGACAATTTTCGAATTAATGTTTCAGTTGCTGTTTGTTAAAGGATATGAGCAATAAAAAAAGTTAGCTGGACAAATATCTCCGGATAAATTTAACTATAATTTTATTGTACAATATAGTTAATATTACCGTAATTGTATGGGATTGTCCTCCACTTTTGTCAGGTACTTTTTCAGTACGATTAGGGAATAATACCTTACATGTTATGTAATTTTACCCCACATTACACGTGTTATTTTACCTTACATGTAGAGGTAATTAGCTTCCTTTACATGTAAGGGAATTTTAACTCAGATTTTTTAAATTGAAATTATTGACACGGTAATGCAATGATTTTGTTACCATTATTATATGCTTTAAAGAAGAATGTTCTTTGCGGCAAAGTTACTTTGCAGTGGCTCATATTTAAACAAAAATTTTCTTTGCTGCAACACAATTCGCATTGTGGCAAAGAAAGTGTTTTTTAGAGTGTGGAGTGATCATTATATTACCATATTGCGGGGTTGGGGTTGCAGGACCCTTGGACGCAGAGAGGCAGCTCGTCCTCAGGCCCTGTCTACCCTCCCTCCGCTCAGGACCATTCTCCTTTTTTGTCAAATGGCCTTCATTTTTCTCGTGTGTTCGGGAGAAAACCTACTAAAGACTGTTCACGATAAAGTGAGCACTTTCGAAATCGACCTTAGAAAAATGTCACTGCTCCTGCCTGCATAAATTTCAACAGGTGCCCTGAGTGACATGCGCCCAGTAAAGTTGGTAACGATGGATGGGAAGTAGTTTCGTATCTTAACGCCGAATATAAAGTGTTAGGTAACCATCTGTGATAACTTATGCAATTTCTTTCTCTTTTTGTTTCTTTAACGCACCGGAGTGTAAAAATGACCAAATTTCAAAAATATTTACTTTAATAATTTCACGGTTTCACTTGACTGACGCATGAATAAAGTGATGAGGCCCGTGGCAATGTTAATTTTACATAAGGTGGAACAATACACAACGTGCATACAAGTAGATACTAAGCAAGGCTTTCAAAAGTGCTCTTTTATCGTGAATAGTCTATACCTAATGGATACCTGGGCGTATAGGCCAGGCACTCACCACTGTCCGCACGAGTGGCTAATCATCATGACCTCTGGGCTTTCCCAAGGAAATCCAGCGGGCAGCGGAGGTCAGCCCGTGCTGCCCCTTCCGTTCCATCTAGGGTTGCCCACTAACAGGCGAACCCGATAGTGGTCCCTTCAGACTGAATTTCTTCACATTGAAACTCGTGGCCCCAATGACCGTAAAGTAGTCGACCGGCCCGCAACCACGCACCACCATCATTAATTGCCCATCAATCAAGTTTAGCCTGCGAGGCAGATACCCCTTTTGGTATAGGCTGTTCACGGTAAAGTGAGCACTATTAAAGCCATAGTTACTTTTTCTTTTCGGCCATTTCTTATCCTTTGACCAATATTTTTAATCAATATTCCCATGTGAATAATAAGCACAGTGTATATATTTCACTGCAATCGGAAGTTTACGTCTAGGGCTACAATGAAATATATTTATTGACTATTATTACAAATGAGATGGCATTCAAAAGTGCTCACTTTACCGTGAATAGCCTATAAATCTAGTATCGGCAGAGGGAAAGTATAGTTCCGTGTCTTAACATCGAATTAATAGTGTCGGGCAAATACTTATGAATATTGAAATTATTTATTTCGTCCGCTGTTTTTTTATGCACGGTAATAAATTTGTAAAATACTTTATTTTATAATAACGCCACAGTTTTCCTTGACCAACGCTTGAATAAAGTGATCAGGCCTATGATAACGTTAATTACGTATACCGTGGAGGAATACTTAATATGCGTACAAGTAGACCCTGAGCGGGGCTTTCAAAGATGCTCCGTTTACCGTGAACAGACCTTATCGAAAAAAAAAATAATGACTTGGTTGCACCATTTGTGCTATCGGAAAAAAAATTATAACAAAATATCACACGTGGTTCGGAGCCCACCGCGGAGGTAACGTCGCGTTTATGCTTCCCACTGATAGCCATGGAACGCGCAGCCTGAAGTATAAACTGGTTTTTTTTTTTGCGGCGACTTTCTCGCTCATTAGGCAAGAGGTGGGTTCGCGCCGGCATTTCCAAACGCCTGAACTGTAGTCGCCGATCCAGCCAGGCCACAGAGAGAGTGGACACGCAGGCGAATGTAAAAAAACAGCGTGGCAGTTACTTTGATATCGCTGTACACACTCACTGACTGGCCGCCGCAGACTGAAGATGAGGTAGACCCGATCTCGCTGGCTGCGCCCAACCAATCTGCTTCAAACAGGTTACTTTTCGTTAGAGGATATAGGTAATAAAATTAATTAACAATACTAATACTCCGTGTATTTTTTTATACAATTTTACTATACAATATAGTTATATTACCTTACTTGTATGAGATTTCCACCCATTTTTGTCAGGTGCTTTTCCCGTACGACTAGTACCTTACTTGTAATGTAAATTTACTCAACATTTGACAAGTAATTTTACCTTAGGGAATTAGCTTCCCCTACATGTAAGGGAATTTTACCTCAATTGTTTTTTTTCAATGCGTCTAGCGATAGCGGCATGGTTTGGATTTTAGGTTAGGAAACGGATTTGTAAACAAATGCTTTGAGATGTATGCATACTTACTCTAACCAATTTGTCTAATGCAGGTTCACTAAATTTAAATTTGTAAATGTATTTTATTAACATAACAGTGCTTCTCATTTAAATAATTGGTCACATGATCATCAGTGCTACACGTGTTTGTTTACATTTAAATTTTCTATAGACGAGCCCTTTTATAAGTATAAAATACTTTTAGTATTTTGAATACAAACTAATTGTACTATAAATAGGTTGGAGGAACTATACAAACGTCTCAAAGCACTTGTTTACATATTCAGTGTTCCAACCTCAAATTCTATCCTCGTAGTTTATGATAGTCTCTTGGCAGGAAAACTGTTCAATGTCGGGATAAGGAATGGCTACTGCGTATCTCGGGCTATCGATATACCCCGTCTCCACTCTACGGTGTGGGCGAATCTAATATCGGAATAGAGCCTCGGGTTTTGGGGCATGTTAGTAGTGGTAGCAGTGGCAGGTGGTGGCAGAGCAGAAACTACTTGGGCTAGGTCATAGACTAAGGATGAGGTAGACCACTTATTCGTCTTCTGTGCATGTACCCAACATTGACCTACCCCAAAGCAACACAACTATCAAAGTCACGTGGTTGAAATTGTTTCTTTGTATCTTGATTTTTAAATGACAAGTATTGATATATGAATAAAATACATTTCAACAATATGCATTTAATCAAACTGCATTGCAAATCGGTTAAAGGAAGTATAAAAACATCTGAAAACATTTGTTTACAAAAATAAAATTTCTAACCTCAAATCCAAACCACGCCATTTTCGCTAGACGTGTAGGCAGTAAAGCAGTTCAATGTCGGGACACGGAGATTGGTTGTGCGCAGCCAGCGAGATCGGTCTACCTCATCTTTAGTTTATGGTCTCGCTCGTAAAATAGCCCGTCACGACCGTCAGTCGTCCGCCAATCAGTCATCCGTCTGTTTTTTCGCCCATCAGCTGAAAACAATTCACAACAATCCGTCGTCCATCAATCCTTCTATACGGCAACATTTCAGTACGGGAACTTAACATCGCGATCTTTCTATGGTTGGAGATATATTTTGGTTGGAAATACATTTCCACCAGAAAAATATTTTGGGAAATAATTGTTTTAACTTAATTAGAAATTACAGTGGTTTTTTTTTTCTTCTTCTGAATTCACCACCAAGGATAAATTAACCAGATCCACCGCCTTACATTTCATATCAAAGTGTGTAGTCACGTCTAAGGAATGTCATCAGAAGGCGATAGCTCATCCGCCCGTCCGTCGAAATTCAAAATTTGGTGACTATTTGACGGATGGATGGGCAGAAAAAAAGTTGCCCTGCGATTGGTTGAAGATCACATGACCGCTGGACGGACTTCCGACGGATAAGACGGGCTATTGTGAATCCGCCATAGGAATTACTCATGGATTTTTTAATCACCATACTTAAAACCCTGCCACACTGTCAAATTCTCGTCTTAAACTATATTAGACAAAATACGGCCATAAAATTTTTCCTTCCGACAAATTTTATACAAATATCCTAAATGTGTTTAGAAATGTGCCACGCTCTCAATTTTTTTTTAGTGGGAGAATATAATTTTAATTATTCTTTGAAACTTATTTTCATAGTGAGATATTGCTTTTATATTTCCACGCAGTCCAATGCAGGAAGAATTGTGAGGAATTATGAATTTTATTTTCGCGTCTTTACTAAATTAGAATTTTATTTGTTAGTGATATTCCTGCACAATGAAATTTAATGCCATTGAGTTCGTAATATCATGAGCAATATTCACTTAAAATAGCATTCATACCCAGACGTATTCTAAATAATTTAATTATTTTCATAACCTACTTCGTTTCAAGCAATTGTTCGTTATTTTGAAGTTTCTTGACGTTCATTTTTGTCGTGCGGCTATTCTTATTGGCTGAGACTGTCAAAAGTCAAAGAAACTTTTCTAACCGGTCCGATCTGCAAATATTTTACGGAAACTGAAGCCATCCAACATTCTAAGACAAATATGGCGGCGTTTATAATGTTTCGACGACGTTATAACTGCCCAACTTTATTGGACCAAGCTTATTGTAAGCCAGCTTAATGGGAAAATTTGACGGTGTGACAGGACCGCAAGGCACTTCCTGTGCTCTATGTGCACAGATTCGTACACTAGACGCAAATGGTTCAAGCGACCAGGAACGATTCGGTATTTCGCGGAGCATACTGTTGCCAGATCGTGGTATATGTCACATTTCGTGAGATTTTTTTTTTTTGCTAAGGCTGTTCACGTTAAAGTGAGCACTTCTGAAAACTTTGATTATGATCTACTTGTATGCAAGTTGTGTATTCCTCCGCCTTATGTAACATTAACATTGCCATGGGCCTCATCACTTTATTCATGCGTCGGTCAAGCGAAACTGTGAAATTATTAAGGAAACTAATAGTTTACAAGTCTGTTCTTTTTTACACTTAGATACATTAAAAAAAAAAACAGAAAATGAAAAAAATAATTTTAAGTTTTCATAAATGGTTACCTAACACCTTTTGTTCGACGATAAAATATGGAACTATCCACCCAGTTGCGAAAGCCACTCAATGCGCCCGTTAAAATATATGCAGGCAGGAGCAGTGACTTTCTTCTGTGGTTCATTTCTAAAGTGTTCACTTTATCGTGAAAAGCCTTTATAAAGAAGTGCGAAATTTTTTTAATTAACTATATCGGGAGACTTTTAAATGTCGACAAAGCTCAAATCACACATGTCAAATGCTGTACATTAGTGTATTAGTGCATTTTATTTAAGTAAAGTTTTGCTGAGTTGAGTTGACAGATTTGGGCGGATCTTAACAACGAGGTCTCGAGAGCCGATGAGGACAAAATGATGTGAAAATGGAAGTAGTATGGGCGTGCCGATCCTAGATTTGATCAATCGGATTATCAATTTGATATCAAAGGGTTAATTAAATCGATTGAAAGGGTTGATCCGATTTTAATCCGATCTTAATCCGATCAAAAATTCCTAATCCGATCTAAAATGGAAAGGGTTAAATTTATTGAAAGGGTTCATTTTTGTTGGCTTCTAGTTCTTTCTTTCATTCTTTTTGGGTTGGTGGTAAGGGGTAGCAGGAGTTATGGCACGTCCTCACCCTTGAAGTCCTGGCAGTTGATGACCAGAGTGGTGGGTTGCAATGTCATATAGGTGTAGCGTTGAGTGCAAGAGTGTGCTAAACCTAATTTTTTTTCTAATTTTTGAGGTGTTTGGAGGGATGTTGGTGGTAGATAGTTGATTTTTACGAATATATTTAACACATGAGAGAAATTCAGAGTGTTCAAACGACTACATGAATAATAAGTGGAATTACGTGAGCCTTAAACATAATGTGAGTATCGAGCTTAGAAATATAATTTATGTGAATAACATGCGAGACAAGTGCAAACTGACTAAACGAAAATCCAGCTAGTCAGTATGAATAAACACCATGATTCAGCCTGGAGAATGATATCTTACGACAAAAAATACTCTGAATACGATTTAAATAAATATAGTCACATTATAAACCATTCGCGGTTACTTAGCCTTTTCTGAAGTTAAAGTTCTACTCCCAGGAAATTGCTCCGCCTTGTGCAAATTAAGCTTAACTAAATGGAAAATCACACCTG
The DNA here is from genome assembly GCA_029891345.1 of Dryococelus australis. Classification (NCBI taxonomy): domain Eukaryota; kingdom Metazoa; phylum Arthropoda; class Insecta; order Phasmatodea; family Phasmatidae; genus Dryococelus; species Dryococelus australis. Next base: position 19,464,945 of record CM057008.1, on the reverse strand, counting down.
TGGGACAACGCACTAAATTCGTGCGTACTAAGTGTAACAGTATTTTGCATAAGGGCTATTTCTCACCAGGCGTTATCAGCATACCTATTTTCTCACTATTTTATACAGTTGCCCCTATAGTTAGAGCATTGAGTATTTCGCGAATTCATTCGGAGGCGGGGTAGACTCCAGACGCATATTTTCTCTTACTGTTGTTATTGGACGACATTATGTTTACACACGCCCCGTTCAACAGTAAGCCAGTAATGAAGAGGAAGCAGTAGTGTGAGTGCTGTAATAACTGCTACAGCTACAAAATGTCCCACTGTTTCAAACATTGTACCGCTGTTGGCTTCTGTGGTGCACCACGCAACCACACAATGCACGAACTGATTATAAACTATTCTCCAGTGTCGCACTGTTGGCGTTGTATAGCGTCTCGGGAAACTTTTCTTCGTGTGTTAACTTATTTTTCGTTTCGTAACAATATACTGCGTTTGTGATAAGTCGAAATTACCTGCCCTGCATACCATACGTCTTAGTGGCAGTGGTTAGTCATAGTTTCAAACCATTTATTTCGTATCGTAAGAATACAAGTCTACAGCGAGCATCGAAGAAGTGTATTCGCACTTTTATGAAATTTTTCCTGTTTTACTGACTTTACGTAACATTGTTATTCAAAACTTTTGATTAGGAGAAGTTATGATTTAATATTTTCATGTATTAACTTATTTGTCTTTTCGGATCGATATACTGTTATTGTGACAAGTAATTGATTTCATCGTTTTTCTTCGAGGAAGAGTGTATATTCAAATCGTTTGGTTACATCATGATTATATTTTCTCATTAAGTATGTGCGATTTCCGTTTTTAAGTTATTCTTTGTCCTAATTAAACCGAAATACCACCGGCTTCGATACAAACCTCATGCTAATCTTCAAAGGAATGTTTTATTGTTTGTTAAAAGTGAATTATTTTCAAATAGGGCTTCTTACGATACGAACATTTATTCGCGGTGGTAACCCAGTTCTCTGGATACGTCGTTAAATAATGCGAGTGAATTATTTATTTATTTATCCCAGGGAAGTGAAATTGTGAATTGCAAACATGGCAGAGGGTAATTTTTTTTAAATTTAATGTGAAAAGTTTAACGTTCAGGTAGACATGAGTAAATTGTTCGTGGATAATAACTCATTACTAGTAGTTTGATAGATTTTCTAGTAGTCATACATTTCGACTCAGTTGCTTGTCATCCTCCGAACGTGCTCCACGTATATAAGCAGTCGTACGTCATAGCATCCACTCATTCTTCAAGTGACCTCCGAGGTGGACGGAGGTGCAATTTCGGGGAACTCCTGGAGCCATTTCATACCTAGAACACTCTAGAATTCCCTAATGTTTAATTGCATTCTGAAAACAGATCGTTTAACACGTAAACTGAATCTTTCAAAGTCGCCTATATACGATTGATATAATCCCAAAAAACATACAATTTACCCTTAGGCCTCTCTTAGAAATCGTTTAAACACTCTTAATTTCTCTCATGTGTTAAATATATTCGTAAAAATGGACTATATGCCACCAACATCCCTCCAAGCACCTCAAAATTATAACAATTTTTAAAAAAATTTGCCTTATACCACTCTTGCACTCAACTCTACACCTATATAGGACATTGCAACCCACCACTCTAGTCAGTCGACTGCCAGAGCTCCAAGGGTGAGGATGTGCCAGAGCTCTTGCTACCCCCTCCCCCACCCAAAAAGAAAGAAAGAAGTATAACAACAAACAATTAACCCTTACAATAAATTTAACCAACTCAATAAATTTAACCCTTTCTATTTTTGATCGGATTAAGAAATTTTTAATCGGTGTAAGATCGGATTAAGAATTTTTGAAGGTATTAAAATCGGATTTTCCCTTCCAATTAATTTAATTGGGCCTTTGACATCAAATTGATAATCCGATTAATCAGATCTAGGGTCGGCATGCCCCTACTACTAATGGAGCAGCGCCGGAATGTGAGGGCGGGGGAAACGGGAGATCCCCTTAGGAAATCCGAGGACCGGCGGCATCGTCCGGCACGATCCCTACTTATGAAGATACGGTAGCGATTCGGCCGGGGATTGAACCCTGTTAGTCTTGGTGGAAGGCGAGCAGTCTAACCGCGGGCCCAACCGCGTCTGGTCGCGCGGGCGAATTCCTGGGAATCCCGGTCACTGGTCTGTTCTGGTGGGGGCGGCTGGCGGGGAGCTGTATCGGTCGGGGCAGAATAGCTCACCACCTTCCTAGGAAGTTTGAATTATGCTTTTGAATAGAAATAGAATTTGTAGCTTAAGTCACGGGCGCCCAGACAAACAGCCGCCCTCCCACAAAAAAAAAAGTGAATCTATATAACTAATATACTGTTTGTTAAATTGTAGTAGTCGTAATAGAATTGAACACCCTGGTTGGCTGTACTGCTAAGTAGGGTTAATGAAATAAATTAAAAAAATAAATTTAATCATAAGTCTAACCGCTCAGCCACCGCGACCCACTTATGTATGTACACCGACATAGGGCTTCGTAAAGATTTTTAGGCAGTATATTTTGAGTCAATTCTCTGGTGGGCAAGATCGAAACACGTGACTAACCACGACCACTAAGAACAAGCTATACCACGCCAACAGTGCGACATTGGAGGGTAGTTTGTAATCAGTTCGTGCATTGTGTGGTTGCGTGGTGCACCACAGAAGCCGACAACGGTGCAATGTTTTAAACAGTGGGACATTTTGTAGCTGTAGACTATTGGCGGTTATTCCAGCAATTTTGAAATCAACATTTGAAAACTATCACTGCTCCTAGCTTCATGCATTTTAACGGGTAACCTATACGCCATGGCATGTGCCCAGTAAAATAGGTAACGACAGAGAGAAAATAGTTTCATGTCTTTACGTCAAATTAAAAGTCTTAGGTAAAAATTGTTAATTGGTAACATTATATTATTTTTACCTTCTGCTTTTCTAATGGATACAACTGAAAGAATTATCACATTCGTGAAATATTTGCTTTTATGATGGTTTCACTGTTTGACTTGAACAATGCATCAATAAAGTGATCATGCTCAGGTCAGGCTTAGTGTTACACGTAGCGGAGGATACAGAATCTGCATATAAGCAGATTTTAAGGAGGGCTTTGGAAAGTGTTCAGTTTACCGTGAACAGACTATACGTGAGATATTTCCTGCATCGAATTTGTATTTCCCATGCTTGGAAAAATGGCAACACTGGAGCCTCTTGACGTGCCATCTTTGGCTTCGCATGTAGTTATGGCTTCCCGGCATATCCGTTTGGGGTTTTCTTGTGGCGGCTGCAGTCTGGTCAGTACGTGGAACACCCAGGGTCTCGCTTTGCGGTCGGGCTGGCAGGTAATGCCTCTGCAACCTTGGTAAATGACAGGTTGTAAAAACACCGGTGAGAGCTGCTCTTTTATGGCGAGACGTCGAACCGATGAATCGCCATGGCTGACGTTGGTAGACGAATGCAATGCGGTATCGCCTCTAGCACAAGTCCCAGAACTGGTGTGCAGAATGTACTTCGCGCATCGCGTAACTGTTGCACCTATAGTTGAGAGCTTCGAGTATTTCGCGAATTCATTCGGAGGCGGGGTAGACTCCAGACACATATTTTCTCTTACTGTTGTTATTGGACGACATGATGTTTACACGCGCCCCCGTTCAACAGCAAGCCAGTAATGAACAGGAAGCAGTAGCGTGAGTGAGTTTTTAACAGTCCTGTACAGAAGTCTCACTTGATCACAGCAACCAATAAGCAAACGATAATGTCTCGAATGTATAGAGGACTGTCCAGCCCAGCTTGCTGCCAACTCAATCCGCAAAATACTCGGGGCTCTAGCTATAGTATGTTCGCGGTTTCTTCGTCCGTTTTTAAAATCAAACCTTTGAAAAATATCCCCAGTTGTTTCTTAAATACGCCCTGTATCACAAGTGTTTTATACTTGTTATACGCCCTGTATCACAAGTGTTTTATAGTTGTGTTCTTGAAAGTTACTTTTCTTTTCTGTTAACCCTTTCAGGCCTACTTTAATTTACGGTGTGTGGTGTTGCAAACAATTATTTTTATGATGCGTGCTGTACTTAAGTCAACCTAGCACTTGTTTCGTTGTCACAGCCAATAAGATGAAGGCTGTGTGCAGTAATATGAAACAATTATGTCCCAGACCAGTAAGAAAGTTTGAGGATCGTTTGCACACGGGTAAGATCATTGGTAATTGAGCTTCGTAGCGTGCAGCACAGAACAAAAATTACCTACACGTGCGTAATATACACAATTGTGTGCACGGAGTCTGAATGGGTTAAGTTCAAATGCTGTTCATATTTTATCTATAACATATAATGCTTCATTCATAAATAATTTGAATAAAAACAGGGAGAAAATAGGTATGCTGATAACGCCTGGTAAGAAATAGTCCTTATACAAAATACTGTTACACTAAGTACGCACGAATTTAGTGCGTTGCTCCACAGGTGTCATTTTCCACTTTTAGTTAAGCTTAGTTTGCACGAGGCGGAGTAATTTTCTGGAAGTAGAACTTTAATAGGGCTTCAGAAAAGGCTAAGTAACCGCGAATGGATTATAATGCGATGACTCTGTCATTTTATTAGTGGAAATTTTGCAGCAAACTTCAGTGCATTATTTTTCCCTTGTATAGTACACAGTGTGTTTTTGAATAACATGTCGATGTTAAAACCACTGCATCTATGGGCTTATAAAAACAAACAAAAAATAGGGTGTCTGTGTAGGGGACACGGCCGTTTGTTTTGCGTGAATACGTCTACGTTGACGCGCTCGGACGCCTTGATGTTTATTTTACGTTCCCGGCACCGCTTCACTCGATAATACGGGGATTTACAGGTATTACTCGATTGCTTTTGAGATGTTCTTTCCAACCGTATACGATTTCTGTATTTCGACTTGGCTTTTTGGCAAGTATAGGACAAAATTGTGCTAAACTTTCTTAATTTCTCACATTAAACTCATACCACTTCACAATAGCCACACCACACAAACGTTTTTGTACACGCGATCAACTGATCTTGACAAGAGCTGTCGATAAAAACTTAAACGGGCGTCGTAGCTCCTCCTAATCAAAAGTTATACTACGCGGAAGTTATGAGACGCGGCGAAACAAACTCAATATTGCCCCCCCCCCCCCCCCCTCACCATTTTCTCTCCGCATGAGGTCGTGCGCAATGCTTCGCAGTCTTCTTTCGACGTAGCATATTCTTTTATCCTTTTGCAATCGACTGATGTAATTTAATTTTTAATGTAGACGATAGATTCGGAGCTGCATGCCAAACTGTATCCCCCTATTTTGTTATCATCGGATATTCTGGATTGCTTCCCACTATGGTTGAAAATTTAAAGACGTATTCACATCAAATTCTTAATAACAAAATTTTTGGAAGGAATATCAACTATTTTTAAATTGTAATATGAAGTTAGGTAAAACAACGCAGTGAATCCTTAGCTACACGCAGCTGCCTACCACGAAGGACAACGGAATTGGCACGCCACAGGGAAACTAATATGCAGACATTTATGGCAGCTCTTGCTACTGAATTGTTAATCTCCCTTTGTTCACGTATTTTGAAACACGTGTAATGACATGCAACCACTAGCAGCGCCTACGTATCTCGAGACTATGACGTCCTATGAGCAGGTGCTCACTGCATGGCGCACCCGTTCGGTTCGCCTTCGAGATATGTAACCTGTAATCACGCATGTACGTGAAGTTGCGGACTCCCGGTTTAACCGTGGAATTTTACTCCCCAGGAATTTTTACCTTCCCTGAAAAATTTACTAGTGAATATTTACTCTCTAGCACAGTATATCACTGTTTACAACCCTCGGCTGACCACACTACATTAGGTTGACACTAATCCCCGAGAGCATTACCCTTGTCTCTTTCTCGCCAGACAGTGTCCCTTGGTAGAATAACAACCTAAGGAACACCTGTGGCCCTTTTGCAAATAAAATTACTGTTCAAGCGTAGCCAAATATTACGCACCGAGCTAGTCCTCAGCGCCCGCAGGGGAGTTAATACCAAAACAGCGATTAAAATCACGCCGGCTGTTTTTTGTAGGTGGTGATCGCGAAGCGGTCAAGCATCAGCGAAGCTTGAAGTTTCCCCAAAAATGATTTTCAAGCCTAGTAATTTCGTGTTCTGTGTAATTAGCAGGGTGTAATCGTACCACTTTCCGAGAAAAAATATTATTTTTCCGAAAAGCCCCTATTCTGAACACCCATTTTCTTTCCATATGACACCCCACTGCGCCGACATCTCACCAATGGTATAACGCTGTATTTAGTAAGTTCTTTTCCTGTCTCGATCACGAAGGTGTCCGTCCTTTCCTACCTGGGGGAGGGGGGTGGAGTAAAACCCGCCTGGTGGTCAAATTCCACGGATACATCGGCACTGTATTGCCTAGATTCAACTTATAACTAAAAATACTAAATTACCTTTCCAAAAATTTTGTTACTAGGATTTTCTGTTTATATTATTCCATAGATAATGTGGTTTGAATTTCGACATCAAAAACTGCTCGTATATCCGGTGAGAATGTTTTGAGATAAAAGTCATAAAAGGTCGGTTTAATCTACGCTATAATGTTCCAGAACTGTTTTTATAATACGCGTAACGTCATAAAAACGAGTGTAATGTGAAAGTAACCAATTTTATGGCCTCCAAATTAAAAAATGACCCTTTAAATAAAACGTTAATACAGAGAAACCTAAAACGTCTTTTCATCACTCGACACAAACATACTGCCGATGTGTCAGTTGTACGTATATAAGTGGCTATAGGCTATTCTCGGTAAAATGAGCACTTTTGAAACCCCTACTTAAAATTTACTTGTATGCACGTTGTGTATTCTTCCATGATGTAAGATTAACATTGTCGTGGACCTCGTCGCTTTATTCATACGTCGGTCAAGTGAAACTGTGAAATTATTTGGAAAGTAAATATCTAACAAAACCTGCAAATTTTTACACTTAGATACATTAAAAAAAACAGAAAGCGAAAGAAGTTATCAGGAATGGTTACCTAACACGTTTTATTTGACGTTAAGATACGGAACTACTTCCCATCCATCGTTACCAACTTTACTGGGCGCACGTCACTCAGGGCACCTGTTGAAATATATGCAGGTCAGGGCAGTGACTTTCTTCCAAGGTTGGTTTCGAAAGTGCTCACTTTATCATGAACAGCCTTTAGAGGCAATAACCCTTTCATATGCCGCCCTAATCCGAGGCGGGCTTGCACTTGTACATCCAATGGGGGCGTTGACGAAAGACTACTGCCCTTCGCGTCCCTCAACTTCCCAGCAGGTGAAACAATACCTAGTCCTCTAGCCACACCGGCGCCTTGTGGTCGACCTACCCGCCTTAAGTTACATCCGGTGTTAAGTAGGTCAGTATCCGCGGGGCCCTCGGCCCTCTGCAATAGTAACACAGGCCACACAACTGAGGACGTGATCTTTGAATGAAGGGCTCGATGGGGATGAATGACTGAATGGAGATTTCTGGACATTCGCCATTGCGGCGCAGATGTCTGTCATGGAAAAACAAGACCGAACACGAAAAAATATTTAAAAAGACAAGTAACCTTTGGGCGAGAAAATAAATACGTATACAACAAAAGAAAATTCCCAGAGGGGATAGAGTGAAAAAACAGGACAGCAATTACTCCACTGAGTAAACATGCCACTGACAGCTCGCTTGTTGCGACAGATAGTTTCGCCACGTAATTTTCTCCTAGAGTTTAAAGTGTTAACACTATGTTAATAAATGAAATTTCGAAAGTGATTTGTTTGATGATCTAACTACTATTTTATTAAGTTATATCCGAAAATTCATTTATAGGCTGTTCACGGTAAAATGGGCGATTTTGAAAGCCTCCTTAAGATCTTCTTGTATGCCCATTGTGTACTTCGCCTTATGTAAAATTAACATTACCACGGGCCTCATCACTTTATTCATACGTTTGTCAAATGAAACTGTGAATTTATTAAGAAAGTAAATACTCTACAAACCTACTCTTCTTTACGCTTATATACATTAAAAAACCGCAAAGCAAAATAAATAATTTTAAGTTATCACAAATGGTTACCTAACACTTTTTCTTCGACATTAAGATATGGAACTACTTTCCATCTATCGTAACCAGTTTTGCTGTGCAAACGTCGCTAAGTGCACCCATTAAAATAGATGCCTGCAGGGGCAGTGACTTTTCTCTAAGGTTCATTTCTAAAATGTTCGCTTTATCGTGAACGGCCTTTGACGTATGTTTCTTCTGTATAGCCTACGTAATTTGCGGCGCTTATGAAATTGCATTCGTCCTCCTTTTTAATGAAGTTATCCCGTTATTTTATTTCGAGCGTCTGGTTCAAAGTATTCGGGACCTAATCCAAGAATTCCCGAATTCGAGACATGAACGCGATCGCATGGACAACCAAACACTGACCGAACAACCGCGTGGAACCACGTAACAAGAAATACAAATGTCATAGACGTGACATCTGGTCGATCCAGTGTGAGACGAAAACAAATGGAATCGGGCGGCTCGTTATGCAGAGGAGGCGCCGCAACAGACGACGCGAGGACGATGACGACGAGCTAAGGAAAGAAACGATGAAGCAAGTAAAAGGTCCGCGCATCGGTAACACGCACCTGCCCCCGTTCTCGAGCAACTAACTGCTCCTGCGGCAAAGCGACTTACAGGACAGGACTTTTTGCTGCCTGCTTTGAACACATGGTAAACATATCACGTAGAGGAGTAAATTAAGACCTCTTTTCGCCAAGACCGTCAGGCTACGTGGGGAGCTTCAGTCAAAATACTTTGCAGGTAATATCTACTATAATAGAGGCTGTTCACGATAAAGTGAGCACTTTTGAAGAGATCGACCTTAGAAAAAAGTCACTGCCCCCGCCTGCATATATTTCAACGATCGCGCTGAGTGACATGCGCCCAGTAAAGTTGGTAACGATGTATAGGAAGTAGTTCCGTTTTGTCAGGTCGAATAAAAAGTGTCAGGTAACCATTTGTAATAACTTAAATTATATCTTTCTTTTCCTGTTTTTTTTTTTTAAATGCACTGAAGTGTAAAATTCAGCAGATTTGTTAAATGTTTACTTTTCTAATAATTTCCCAGTTTCACTTTCCCGACGCATGAATAAAGTGATGAGGCCCACGACAATGTAATTTTTACATAAGGCGGAATAAAAAAAAGTGCTCATTTTATCGTGAATATGCTATACCTGGTGCATGAACTGCACGTTAGAGTGTTGAAATACACTACCCCCCATTAAAAGTGGATCCAATGTCAGACGAGGGCTGTTGAGTACATTCATGACATCACGCATATTCGAAACACCATTTCATAGCACACAAAAACGGCTGAAAACGGATTTGCAAAGTGCTGTAGCTCAAAACACACGCATCAGAAACGTACAAAACCACTCAATGGCTCTGCATTGAACCTCCCTACAGACTTCTCACCAATAAAATAACAGTGTCACCACTGAAAGTCCCATAGGTAAAGGCCGTTTACGATAAAGTGAGCACTTTCGAATTAAACCTTTGAAAAATAGCACTGCTACTACCTGCATATATATTTACGGGTGTACCGAGTGGTATGCGCCTAGTAAAGTTGGTGATGATGGAGGTGAAAGTAGTTCCATGCACTTGACGTACTCCCGAATAAAGTGATGAGGCCCATTGCAATGTTAATTTTACCCAAGGCGGAAGAATACACAGTGTTCATACACGTAGATCTAAAGCAGAGCTTTCAGAAGTGCTCAGTTGACCGTGAATAGCCTTTACATGCAGTGCGACGAAAACACTGCACGTCAGTTCAGAGCCTTGCGCTTAGAGGCGATGGCGCAACTTGTTTAGCGGAGCAGCGTCCTCCTTATAGCTCCCGCACTACTCGGCCTCAAACGCGCGAGCGCAACTTCATTTCCAAATGTTAAGTTTCCGTTTGCTAGTTCCACTGTGAAAGTGGATCACGTGGGCGTGTTCACCATCATTTCTAAAATAGGCAAATGTTGGACGCCCTGTTATTCGTTATTAACACATTCAGGTCTAGACATATTAAAAATAATTGCAGACAAGTTAGAAGTGTCTCCCTTTTTTACACCACTGTAAAATAATCTATTCTGTTTGTTTCTGCATTCCCATTTACCACTCTTCTATTGGTCCACACCACACTTGGCGTGCTGTCTGTGCTCTACAACGTTCATCATTGTCTCGTCATCAGCCACTGGGGCCGCAGAGTTTATTATGCCTCAATCTAATGTCCCTTACAGTGTAAAGGTTTTACAGTCAATCGTGTTATAGTATAATAGTATAACAAAAAATATTTTTTTGCAGGAAAACTATATAGCTACTTGGTTGTATTGTTCTTGTACGATGTTTTTAAATACTATGGGAACAATGACACTATAACCATGCGAGTTTCATTTTTTTGGGACGAAGAAATTTATGTACTGGCTTTACTCGAACTTAGCTCGAGCGTAGTCCAGAATGTGTTAATCAATTGAGAGTGATAGATAGAGACATTGTAAGCGAGCATTTTTTGTCAACGTACACTCATTTGCAAAAAAAAAAAAAAAAAGATTACCCTGTAGGTGCCATCGAAGGGGCACGTATGTGGTTATGGGCACAGCAGGACATGGTAGTGTACGTTCAGAAACCATCAAAATATTGTAGCCCGCCATGCAGGGGTGTCGCAGAACAGCACTTGCAGTGTGAAGCAACATTCTCGCGTCCTGTGGTTTGCATTGAAATACGCTTCAACTAAATTATTAGTTTTTGTAAGCTGGTGTGGACAGGGAAACTTCCATCATTTTTATTTGCAGCGCCACTTCATCCTGTCAATAATTATTTACAATTTGTGTCGAATTTCTTTCGTGATTATTCTGTGAGCCAACCTCGATGTATAGGTCGCCAGGGAGTTTGTTGATCTGGAATGCTGGAGTTTCTTTTGACAAACGGAGATTCATTTTTATTTTTATTTTCATGGCTTACTCCAACCCGATAAATATGGAATATGATTTAATGTGTATAAATATTGTTTTCAACCGACATGTCTGCCACTCGGTTGGTAAGTATATTTATTAAACTGCTTAAAACTAGGAATTCTTCCTTACTTTGTGTCCAATTTCACCTCAGTCGTCGGCGAGAGTGATTCTCTAGAATTAATCTAGCCAGCGTTTAATTATTTATTGAAATACTTGCCTTCGGGCAAACTTCTAATATTCTGATTTTTTAATTACATTTGATAAATACATATTAAATAATGCAATATAATTTGCTTATAAAAAGTATTCCTTATTTGAAGTATTCAGACGGACCTATGAATCCTGGTTACCGTACATCAGAATGCACTCGGTATGGTATTGGACCACCCTCACTACGGTGTCTTTCAGCTATGAATGGTGGAGAGACATGCGTGCGCCATAGTGGCTCATCAGCATTAAACGCAAATGGGACACATGTCGGGTTATGACAATACTATGTGGCATTGTAGCCGCGCGAGTCATTCGTGGCGATCGAATTTTTAACAAATGAGTGTATTTTCAAAAAAAACATCCCAGCTGCTTGATTCTTCGCGATCGGATAGTTCAGTTTATGACTCGGCTCAGTTCGTCGCAGTTCAAATCACGAACGTTCTATTTTAGAATATCAGAATATAACGTATTGGCCCAGTGAAATGTGATGGTACAGCCACACATGCACGAACACCGATAACGAAAGAAAACTGCCTGGGAAGTGTATAGTTAGAGATGATGGTTTATCGCGGGAAAAGTTTAGTGATTGCTAGAATTCAACGTACTGTACCCATGTCCGACAGTTTTCTGTCCTCATTGGCTGTCTGCATGTATGAAGCTACTACCTCGTTTCACAGGGCCAATGAGGATTCTGATACCATAAGGTAGAACGCTCGTGATTGGTTTGCAGACAAATTAACCGGGTCAAAATCTTGTTCATGCAATCATGAATTAATAAATTAGTTACGAGTGTTATAAAAAAATATGTTGGCTCAATAATTTTCGCGATTTTCTATCGTCTCTATGTATAGTACATGGAATGCTATGCTGCAGTCATCTCTCCCTCGATAGAGCATCGTCTCTATGGTAACCACTGACGGAGGTGAGCTGCCAGTGGAAAAACAACTTGCCAGTTTAGTTTCTTGCGCGTAGAGGCTATGATGAGACATGTGATGGGCGTGCCTAGAAAATCATTCTCGAGACTACTTACAAAATGTCTTTATTATGGTAAAGAAAATAAATCAAGCATTTTCCTTTAAAAAAACGAATTTACATTACATGAGAGAAACTGACGTTTACCGTATACCGTTAATATTCTTCATATATAAAAAAACTGCCATACCTTTATAAAACGTTTCTTTTAATAAAAAAAAACTTTTAAATTCGAATTTCCCCGCCCCCCCCCCCCCCGATCTGCTGACATTTGTCGCCCTGAAAGGTTGGAGTAAAGTTAACGCATGGACCACAAAAAATTTGACTGCACTGAAAAAGCTCTAAAAATGATACCGTTAAGAAATCCTTACGTCCGTTTCCTGTTAGGCTAAAGAATTAATGCGTAAACAATAATTAAAACATTAAAAATGACTGGAAATAAAATAAGCTACCTCGATCTGTTTTAGTTGGAAAATCTTCACACCAAGATATTTATCCCTCACGCTGGCGGCATTGTTCACGATTGACCATGCAGAAGATGAGGACAGAAGATGTGGAAAGAGACTGGTCGTGGATAAGAAAGAGGGTTTACCTAGAGGGCCAGGAGAAAAGACCTAGCGAGTGACTAAGAATGGCTAAGATTTTTGTCCCGGTTTAGCACGATGATTGAGACGTAATGTGCAAAGATGGCCATAGAGCGTATTGGTATTTCAACTTGATCCTTGTGCGTTATCGGTCATTTTCAGTTCACCCGGAGGTGAAAACAGGCTGCGATTCTACTCCAAGTCAGCAGTTATTCGTGATAGAAGTTCATTAATAGTGAAGACGGACATTACTCCTTATGTTCCGCTAACCTCTTAGTGGCTAATTAATCAGGCCATAGAAGCTTCATTCATAAGTATGTTATGTTCCGCGGTAAACCGAACACAAACATCTGAGGCTTTGGTCTACAGAGGAATTTCGTTTCTTGCCTAGCGATCGCTGAAGACACGGAATTTCCGTATCCCTAATCCTTTCCGGACCCGCTTAGCATTAGTTTACGGCTTCGTGTGTTGCAAACACGAAATGTTTTGATTCGTGCTGTATTTGAGTAGACACCTATCGCGTTCCGACATCACAACCAATGAACTGGAAGTCGTGTGTGCAATGATGGGGCAAACCGATTATTTCGTACTATCAATTAATCGATTTTTCATATATATATACACATTAATCGATTAATCGATTACTAATCTATTATCAATTGGTTATTCTACTAAATTATTCAGTATATTAAATTTTGTAGAGTTTTGGATATAAATTTCAACACGAACCCTCGTGTGTTGTTGAATGTTTACTGTTATAATACAAAAATAAAAAGTAATCATTATGACAAACTTAGAAACTTAAGCTACATCTTAATAACAAATTTTTACATTTGCTGGATCAGCGCCATGACAATTTTCTTCACAAATTATAATGTCTAAAGCACTAGACCAATATATTAAAAAGAGAAGTGAATGAAGCATGTATATGTAAAAAATGAATTTATTTACTGAAGTGCACAAGGGATATAAAAACTCAAAGTATAACTGCCTTCATCCCAATATTATTTTTAAAGAATTAACTTTGAAGTGACGATTTTTTTATAATAGATTATGGTCTCGATATTCATAATCAACATCGAGTGCTTACGATTATTTAAGTATAATCGATTAATAGATTGTCAAAATCGATTATCCGCATCACTACTTGTGTGTGGCTGTAGCGACATGAAGCACTTAGGGCACTTACGGCAAGCACTTCTGAAATGCCTGCTTAGGATCTACTTGTATGCACATTGTGTATTCTTCCGCCATACGTAAAATTATAATTGCCGTGGGTCTCATCACTTTATCACAATAAGTAGAGACTTGAAAAATTCGCGAGTTTAATTACCTGTAGGCTAGACTCTACAGTATTGTGTACGAATATGTCGATGTCAACTACACATTGGTTGTCTGCTGTCACAGTGGAAGCCTTCTCCTGGAGATGTCAAACACCATGTGGTCCATCGGATGAATTCATATAAACACACGTGTTTTGAATTATAGCTTGTCCCAGAATGAATCCGCAAATTCTTCAGGTCTGTAGCCATAAGTCACTGTATCTATAAATACATCAAGTACACAGTTTACAGCAGTGGTAGGCCGGGTACACAACAGATGGTACAGGCTATAAATGAAGCCTTTAATGACATAAAGTTGTGAATATGCAGTGGGCACGATCCACGGAGAATCGTGCATAAGAATATAAGTTGGCGCACAATGCTCACTTTGAACAGCAAGTGTGATGACGTCGGTGTCGGACGACACTCAGAGCATTGCAGCGAGAATTATGTTGAGCCATGCGACGCTCTCTACTCTTGAATGTACAAAGTGCATGGAGGTTAATTACATGGATGTATGCCAAAGTTCTGTATAATGACTGTTTCCCTCAGCATTGTGTATATACCTTAAATATATAGTACTGTGATGTGCATGCATAATATCACTTCGACACTTGTGCTACGTCAGTCGAGGTTATCAACTCACCCACTTCGGGCTCAAGTAGCCGCTTCACCTATCCACCCCTAGATGTTGGTACGACGGTACTTAGGTAACTTAGAGTGTTGTGAGAATAATGAAGGCACAGAATATGAGGACAAAGTACTTCATCAGAACATCTTCAATGAAGGCACAGAATATGAGGACAAAGTACTTCATCAGAACATCTTCAATGGAGTCGGACTGTCTCGAAGTGTCCATGCGTATTCTTGCTAACGATGATTTCTAAAGTACTTTCCTGCAAATTTGTCGAGTTACGTCGCGAAACATTTAGAGCTCTGCCGATTGAAAACTCGCCCGAGGAAGGCAACAGAGACATCGTTGGCCCGCCTGAAGCTCCTAGGTCCGTGGGTTTCGCGAGAGGAAGAAGCAGCAGGGCCAGTTCCTGGAGGTGGCCTCGCCGAAAAGTTAGGCATTTCTACCGGTTCGTGCTGCCAGCCCCGATATAGCTACGCCTTGGCCGTCAAGGCCTTCGAGGACCCATCGAACAAAGAAGTAACCCG
Source organism: Dryococelus australis (assembly GCA_029891345.1). Classification (NCBI taxonomy): domain Eukaryota; kingdom Metazoa; phylum Arthropoda; class Insecta; order Phasmatodea; family Phasmatidae; genus Dryococelus; species Dryococelus australis. Next base: position 19,449,634 of record CM057008.1, on the reverse strand, counting down.
GTCACAATCCTGTTTCCCCGGCGGGGCTAGATTCCAGGGGTCATCCCGCCCCCTCCCTCCTGGACTTTCCCGCAATAATTCACCCGCCGCCACTGGCTGGGAGGTGTGTGCGATGCGTGTGGCTCGGTTAGTGGCGAGGATGTTCGAATTCGAGATGCCGAATAATTTGATTGCTGCGAGTTCTCGCGATATCTCGAATCGTTGCCAAAGTAACACATCCGAATACTTTTATCGGAAGGATCTAGCCGAGTGATTCTTCATTGCTCAAGACTCACACACAGCCTTTGTGGGTAAAGGCTGTTCACGATAAAGTGAGCCCTTTTGAAATCAACCTTGGAAAAAAAAAATGTCACTGCTCCTACCTGCATATATTTTAACGGGCGCCCTGGGTGACATGCGCCCATTAAAGTTGGTAACAAGGGATGGGAAGTAGTTAAGTTTCTTAGCGTCGAATAAAAAGTGCTAGGTAACCATTTGTGATAATTTAAATTATTGATTTAGTTTTTTTTTTTTTTTTTAAGCATCGAAGCCCAAGAATGAGCATATTTGTAAGATATGCACTTTTCTAATAATGTCACAGTAGTACTTGACCTACGCATGCATAAAGTGATGAGGCCCATGACAATGTAAATTTTACATAAGGCGGAAAAAAATTCAAAACATGCATACAAGTAGATCTTAAGCAGGGCTTTCAAAAGTGCTCATTTTACCGTGAACAGTCTATACTCGAGTTCTCGTGAAAATGTAACACGTCTTTAGTTCCACTCTTATTCTCGAATGTTTGCATTCTTGATTGTATTTTTTAATATAGTTGTTTCACTGAGGCTGAAGTAAATGATCTTCCATTTCTACAGCTTTTTCGAGGATTAATGTCTTAAAGCCAAACGGAAGCCGATATTGTAAAATCGCTCTGGCCATTTCGTTGCAAATTGTTTTTATTGTGTAATAATAATTTTAATTAATTATTAAATAAACTTAATTTTCTTTAATTAATAGCCACATTTATCCTTGCTACAGTAATTCCATCAATAAAATAAGGCCCGCAGCACAACGAGAACACTGCGAACTAGTTCAGACACTTGCGCGTAACGGCGATGACGCACCTGATATACGTGACAGTATCGTCCTTACGTATTTCCTCCCGGCTTCTCGGCCTCACACGCGGAAATCTGTTCCGGTTGGGCAGACCCCTTAATTTCTCTTTCTATTGTTTACGTGCAAAGTCTACGAGTTGTATGTAAAATTACTGTCACGAGTAGGAAAATAATGGACCATTCACGTTTACGTCCAAATTGTCTGAAGCCCTGCTTTAGCTCTACTATAACTTTATATTTCTCCGCACAATGCAAACAAAGCCTAACCGAGCCTAAAAAATTATACTGAAGCGACTCAATTTAATAATATTTCTTATTAAGCGTTACCACCACACCTATTTTCTTTATGTTTTATTAGTATTAATTATAAATAAATAATACCAATATATAGGTAAAATATAAATAAAAGTGTAACTTAACCAAAAATGAAGTACTTTTAAGTTAACAGAAGTATAAAACGCTCGTGACACATGGTATATTTATGAAAGAAGGAAAAATGTCATACATGCAGTAATTTTTCAATGTTTGGATTCGACATGTGTGAAGAAAACATTAATATGCTATAAAAACAAATCCAAAACATTTCGAGCGCGAAACATCTAGTGTAGTGTATTCTTCACAATTTTCGAATCAAACCTTTGAAAAATCACACCATATAGGATGCTGGGTATCACAAGAGTTTTATACTTTTGTTTACATAAGACTGCCGTATTTTTTGGTAAAGGCTGTTCACGATAAAGTGAGCACTTTTAAAACCAATCTTAGAAAAAAGTCACTGCCCCTACCTGCATATATTTTAACGGGCGCCCTGAGTGACATGCGCCTGGTAAAGTTGGTAACGATGGAGGGGAAGTAGTTCCATATCTTAACGTCGAATAAAAAGGATTTGGTAACAATTTGTGATAACTTTAATGATCTCTTTCGCTTTCTGGTTTTTTTTTAATTTCCCCGAGTGTACAATTAGCGGATTTGTTAAATATTTACTTTTTGAATAATTTAACCGTTTCATTTGAGCGACGCATGAATAAAGTGACGAGGCCCGTGGCAATGTTAATCTTACATAAGGCAGACGAATACACAACGTGCAAACAAGTAGATCTTAGGCAAGGCTTTCAAAAGTGCTCGTTTTACTGCGAATAACCTATAGCTACAGACACCGATTACACACTCTCAGTCAACAACACTCGGAATCTGTGGGAGTCATCTGTCAGTGTCGTGGAGCAGAAGGTACCAGCCCATACCAGGACTACAATATTTCCTTCATCTTCGACTCTCACTGAAGTCAACTAATTAACTCGGGGCCACGGTGGCTGAGCGGCTAGACTGATGGCCTCCCCACCAAGATGAGCCGGGGTCAACCCCCGGCTGGGCCTCTCCTGGAATTTCGCAAGTGGGAATCGTGCCGGACGATGCCGCTGGTCGGCGGGTTTTCTCGGGGACCTCCTGTTTCTCCCCGTTTCCCCGATTCATTCCTGCACTACTCCATACTCACCTCACTTCACCATTATTGGCTCTTAAGATCTTCTCTGTTAAGAGCCAGTGTCACCGTAGAGAAAATAAGCACACAGATATGGAATTACGAACAGAGCAATGAGACCTTCAAGTGCATCCTCGGAAAATAGTGACACTTCCAAGTCTACAAAAGTCCAGCCGACATTGTTACAGGTGCTAAAAAAGAAAGAAGAATTTCGGCACACAAGATACAGCAATCACAAATAAAATTACGGAAAGGGTTTGTGTTGATTTACAGCCTCTAACTATAGTGGGTGATGTTGGGTTCCGAAGATTGGTGTGTCATTTAGAGTAGCGGTACGAGGTAGTCTCTAGAAAGACACTTTCAACTGTAGTTATACCAAAGATTATTAAAAGTGTGTCAGAAAAAATTTCTATAATTGTCACGAGAGCAAGTACACTTTCAGTTACCAGTGACATTTGGACATCAACATCTGCAAATGATTATATTAGTGTAACTGTGCACTTCACTGATGCTGACTGGGAGTTTCATCTCTTATTATTAGGGGCGTGGCCTTTTTCTGGGGAATCTCATACTGCGACCAACATCTAAGAAAACTTGCGAGAGTGTTTCAGAAAGTGGGAACTCAAAATTGGTAACATTTCAGAAATAGTAACAGACAGTGCAGCCAACGTGAAGAGTGCAGTATCTAGACTTAAAATCACTTCCTCCAGTTGCATGGTACACTCTTTTCAGCTTGTAGTGAACTCCGGATGCTTAAAACAAAGAAGTGTGGCTAATGTAACTGGAACATGGAGAAGGATTGTTGGCCATTTTAACCACTCGGTGCTTGCCAAGAAAAGTTTAGTGAAGGCTCAAGAAGATCTGAATGGCCTCCAGCACTGCTTCATTCAGGATGAGCCGACCAGATGGGACAGCACATACCTGTTTCTTGAAAGACTTTATGAACAGAGGATTGCACTGGCACTAGCTTGCCAGTCCCTCAACTTAGGCCACGAAATGTAACTCACCAATCAAGAATGGGAGTTAGTAAACATTTTGGTGGAAATTCTTAAGCTATTTTTGGGAAACCACCAAAACCTTAAGTGGTGAACAGTCATCAGTTGCATACTGTATACCTGTTGTAAATAGTATTAAGATAGGTTTACAAAGTTCGTGTGGAGAGCAAAGAGTGAAGATGTTCGCCAATGAGCTTCTTACAGAAATGTACCATCGATTTTCAGACTTGGAACGTTCTACACCTCATGCTATGGCCACACTTCTTGATCCGAGGTATGAAGACAAAGTGTTCCTTGATTAAATGCATAAAAAGGAAGCTATACAATCTTTGAAAATCGAAATTACAAGTGAGGCTGAAGTTAATGATGACGATGATCAGAATAGGTCTGTAAGAGTTTCTGATGACACTGGTAGAAGTGGATTTTTTTTGGATTTATGTCTCACATAATCCAAAAAAAAAAAAAAAAAAACAGCAGCAGTGGAAGAGCTACAGCACAACTCGATGTTGGTGCAGGTCAATTAGAAACATTTTAAAGAGAACCTTCGCTTTCCCATGACCTGAGTCCTTTTCATTGTTGGAAACACTGTGCTCACCTGCCTGTACTAAGAAGTGTGGAAAAAAAGTATTCTCGTATCCCACCTGGATGTGTTTACAGTGAAAGGACATTTAAAATTTCTGGTATAATATGTAACTCACGAAGGAACAAGATGGCTCCAATTACCTTGCAGAACTTGGTATTTTTACACTAAAATTTAAAATCTCTTGATTTTTCATATTAAATGCTGAACTGGCTGTCAAAGACTTAACTATGTTAAGTAGTAAGTACTGTTCTTTAAGCCCTGTTAATTCTGATTTGTATGTTGTGTACTGTATACGAGAATGTGTTAGTGTACTTATTTGAATATTCCATTTCCTAAAACTTGTGATTTTCCTTTTAGTTATTATGATGGGGCATAAACTATCATTATTTTAATTATAAAAATTACATTTTTTTTAAGCAAAACACTAAATTTACTTTTTCTTTTCACTATTTATAATGTATTAAAAATGAGTACCTGTGTAACCTATTTAGGCTACTTATAACCAAAATATAGGCATTACTTCTGACCCTGCAGTAGTATCGAATCGGTTTTGTATCGGTTATCGGATCGGTTTATGAAGTGTATCGGAAGTTATATCGGTATCGGTTTTTTTCTGTATCGCCCATCACTGGTTCACCGCGTCTTATAACTTCGGCGTAGTATAACTTTTGACTAGGAGAAGCTACGACACTCGTTTAAGTTTCAGTCGACAGCTCTCGTCAAGATTAATCGATTGTGTATACAAAAACATTAGTGCGTCGTGGCTCTGGTGAAATTGTATGAGTTTAATGTAAAAAAATTAAGAACACTTAACACAATGTCGGTCTATACTCGTCAAAAAAATCAAGTCGAAATACAGAAATCATATACGGTTGGAAAAAGCATCTCAAAAGCAATCCAGTGATACCCATAATGCTCCATATGATCGAGTGAAGCGGTGCCGGAAGGTAAAAAAAAAAAAAAAAAATCAAGGCGTCCGAGCGCGTCAAGATAGACGTATTCATACAAAACAAACGGCCGTGTCCTCAACACAGCCACGCCCCTTTTTTTATCCGCCCTCTAGGCACAGCGATACGGGCGACTATAACACGCGCGCCCAGCGCCCCATCGCCTCTATTGCAAAATATACTTATCCGGCGTGCAGTGCTCCCGTCGTTACGCTCACCTGTGCACATCAGGCATGTAATAGTGGAATTTTAATACGCGCCATGAAATGCCACGGGTTTAACAACGACTGTACCGTTTTACTGTTCCCCCAGCTCTTAAGGAAATTGAGCAATGTAAGCTCAAATTTTTTTTTTTTTTTTTTTTTTTTGCCATTGGTGTTCTTGCCTGTGTTGCTAGTTGTCCATAGTCTATTCGCGCTTTCTTCGCACTTTTTTAAAATCAAACCTTTTAAAAATCACACAACGCATGACGTGTTTAGTTATTTACCAAGTATGGCAGGTATCACAAGCTTCTTATACCTCCGCAAAGTGAAAGTATATTCTTTTTCGTTAAATTGGAGTTTTACGTCCATTTAATTTATGGATCATAATAATTCGTTTGTAAAAAATATGAATATAAACAGTGAGAAAATACGTGTGTTAGTGGCGCCTAGTAAGAAATAGTTCTCATGCAAAATATCATTACAGCTGAGTGCGCACGAATTCGGTGCGCTGTCCTTTTGTGTAATTTTCTAGACTTAGTTAAGCTTAGTTTGCACGAAGCGGATGGATATCCTGGGAGTAAAAATTTAGCAGGGTTTCAGAAAAGTGTGAAATAACTGCGAATGGAATATAAATGGATAGATCTCTCTTGTTCCACAAATGCACTATTAACATGATCACATTTTTATGACATTTATATTTCTCATCAATATATTGTGTTCTTCGTTTATTTATTTGTTTTTTTTTTTTTTTTTCGTCATTGCAGGCAATGGAAATACAATCAAAATTAGAAAGAATTTACACCACACCATTGCCATTATTATTTATAAACATCAGGTGTTAGGTTTCTTCATCAAAGTTGTCAAAAGAAGGCAGAAATATGACGTGTTGCGTGAATAGAGAAACTTAATACAAAGTATTTTAGGTACAGTACATACATTTTTTCTCATTTTTATTTCTGCTTAAGTCTGCTAATAAAAGATTTATGCGCATTAATTTTAGTCATCTTCGCATTTCTGTAGAGTATATCATAAATTACGTAAGCTGCAAATGGAATTAAAGCCACGAAGTTTTGATGACGAGACTACCGCCGCACAAACACCAAATTCATTTTTAGTAGTTGTATTGCAGGAAAATAATTCAACAAATTTCCTGAACTTCCTAAAAAATTAAAACAGCACAACTCGTCAAATAAAAGTTGCCCAGGAATAAACTGAGATGAAAAATATTATACTGGTTTCATCTAGCCATTAAATTTCATTCCATCCTTTTCGCATCAAGACCAACCAGGATGTTAAGCTAATGCTAGAAGAATATGGACATCCATATCAAGCAGATGAAAAAAAAAAAAAAAAAAAAATCTCCCCATTTCCGCAGGTTGGGTCGGAATCTGCATCTTGTTGAAAAAATTTATAAGGCTTTCCGTATTTGCCTGGTACCGCGTACACTCGAGGATATACGTTTAGCAGAACGCGGTGTAAACATTTGCCAGCGAGCAAAACTTGCGGCGTTTGGTGTACGGAACCACTTAGGACCGAGTGACATCAGTGCCGTTGGCAAACATTTGCAGTGCAAGTCACTGGATGGCTGTGTGCGAAAACACGGCCTGCGAATTGGACTCGATTACTCTGTGGTCACGAAGTTTCAAAGCTTCGCAAACAACACTCCTGTAGGAACAGATTTCAAGGCCATTTGTACTTCAAAACAATTTAGTTCGTATGCACTTTCGTGGCTGGATGGTTTTAACCCTTTGAGGACGGCACAAATTTACTAGCACCCGAGGAAAAGTTTGAAATGAGCTGCCTATATTCCACACTACAGCAATATGATTTCGGTTGGTTTCTATTATTTCCACTTACCATTGTCCTATTGGTCCTGGCTACACCGGACATGCCTACTGCAGTCTGCAACGTTTGTTATTGGCTGGCTGTTGACCAATAAAAATCACGCATTGGCTGTATACCAATTAATGTATCGCCATAGAAGTAACAAGTTTTTCAATCTATCGCGTTCGTTTGAAAAATTATTAAATAGAACAGTTTTATCCTTACAAACTGAAATGTTGATTAGTTGTCATTTATTTCTTATGTTCCGAAAAAGTGTAGCGAAATAGTAAAACTATAAAAGTGCGAGCTTTGTCTTCAAGAGCGAATACATTCCCATATAAACGTAGCTCCGAGTATACGCGTACAGACTTCTCAAAGGGTTGATTGTCACGTGTCTCAAGTGTCTGTCCGCATATCATGTGCGTTCAGTATCGGAGTACTTTATTACGATTGGCCCAGTCAAAGAGGAACATGTCTTCTCACACGGAAGCGTGGCCAATAACCGAAGGATGTTCTGGTTGTGGAGGTAGGATATTGAAGTCTAGCATGACCATACAGATTTTCGCGAGAAACACCTGTACGCAGGTATAGGGAGTGAAATTTCGCGAAAAGATTTCAAGACAAGTTGTATTTAGAGATGATGCTTTCTCGCGGGAAAAGTTGACTGTTTGCTAGGAATCAACATACCGTACATATGACCGACAGTTTCCATTCCTTATTGGCTGTCGTGCACGTATGAAGCTACTGCCCCATTTCACTGGGCCAATGAGGATTCTGATATTATAAGGTGAAACGTTCGTGGTTAGTCTGCAAACAGTTAAAACCTTGTTCATCCAATCATGAAAGAATAAACTAGTTAGAGTGTTATAGAAGATATGTTGGCTCAAACAATTTTCGCGATTTTCCATCATCTCTAAACGAAACCCTGTAGGGTCATATACATATCTTTATTATCTGAGTTGCTCTTTTACATGTGTCAACTGTCTGCACACGAATCACGTAGGAGCCGTGCTGATGTTAGTGAATTCTGAGTGGCCCGGTCAAATATGATAACACCAGCTCAAGCGACAAGTGGCAATAGAAAAACTGATCTTCGGTGCTTATAGTATTGAAGTCTCACAGGACTGCGGAGTCTAGCCTAAAGGTCATTGAACTCGCATGGTGGATCTGTAGACTAAAGACGCGGTGGATATACCATCGTCTTCTGCGCAAGTACCCGGCATTGACTACCACGTACTAACACAGCTAGGAAATACACGTGGTCGTCAGGGATGAACGTGTTTGTTTTTATGTTATTTTTCAAATGGCAAGACCTTTTACATGAATAGAATATTGTTATTTTACCAATTTGAATGTAATATAATTGCATTAAAAATGTATTAGAAGAAAGCTGGGCACACAACCAATCGTCGCACCCGTCAGTCAGTCATCCGTCTGTTTTTTCCGTCCGTCAGTTGAGAGCGACTCACAGCAATCCGTCGTCCGTGAATCCTTGTGTACGGCAGAATTTCATTGTGAGAACTTAATATCGTGATCTTTCTTTACTTGGATTTACATTTTGGCTGTAAATACATTCTCAAGAGAGAAATACTTGTGTAAATAACTTTTTTTTTTGCGTGATAACAAATACTGTATTATTGTATAAAATTTAAATTCATTAATTTACCACCAGAGATATTATACGCAGATCCACTGCCTTGTATTGCATTTCAAAGTGCGTATTCGCTTCTACGGAATGTCGTCAGAAGGCGGTGTGACCCAACCGTCTGTCCGTCGTCGAAAGTTTAAAGTTTGAAAATTAAGCTGGATTCGCAACCATACGTTTCATCCGTCAGTCGCCCGTCCGTCCGTCAGTCACGTGACGTTCAATCAATCGCAAGGCATTTTTTTTTTTCTCCCTCCGTCCGTGCGTCAAGTATATTTCAAACTTTTGACTTTCGACGGGCCGACGGATGGGCCACCACCTTGTTAATATCGTTCCTTGAACATCGATGTCGGAAAACAGTCATTAGTTTATTTGTCTGGACATTTTTCTTTTTAAATACACAAGGCAGTGAGGTCGTTTACTTTTTTAAGTTTTATCTTAGAATTGAACTGAAGATGACTTGTAGATTTTCTGAGTAAATGGTGATAAATTACGTTAGGGAAAGCGAATATATTTATTTCATTCATTAAAAACATTTGTCTGTGCGCGAGAAAGTTAGTGTTGATGGGTGTTAAGAGTCGCTTTCAATTGTCGGACGGACTGACGGACGGGCGACTGACGGATGAGACGGCGGATGGTTGTGAGTCAAGCTGAAGTAAACAGACATCTCAAATAACTTGTTCACATAAACAGTGCTCTAACCTCAAATCCTCTCCCCGTCGTTTATAATATAATCCATTCGCGGTTACTTCACACTTTTCTGAAGCCCTGCTAAAGTTCTACATCCAGGATATTCCTCCGCCTCGTGCAAACAAAGCTGAAATAATTCTATAAAATTACACCGAAGGACAGCGCACCGAATTCGTAGGCACTCAGTTATAATATTTTCCTTGAGAACTATTTCTTACTAGGCGCTACCAACACACATATTTTCTCACTGTTCTTATTCATATTTATTATAAATGAAAAATTATAATTTATAAATAAATTAGAGATAAAACTCCCATTTAACGAAAAGTAAGATATAAAACGCATGTGATAAATGTAATGTTTAGGAATTAACCAAACACGTTAGGGTGGGGGTGATTTTTCGAAGGTTTGATTCAAATAGCGTGAAGAAACCGCGAATAGACTATATTCGTATTGGCAGAAAAGCAGTTCAATGTTGGGACACGGAGATTGGTTGCGCACACCTCGGCCGAGCACTGTCCTGCATTTTTACGCCGTGTCCGAATTCAGGCATATACTTGTGTACTTGCATCCTTGCCTACTTTACTTACCTTTGGCACCAAACTTGATGAATTCCGACAGGCAGTCTTGTTGGCTTCGGCAACATCGATTAGCCAGCTGATCCCTCTTAATGAATGTGTATTCCTACAACTTACTAGATAATTGCATAAATTTATAGGGTTATATAAAGGATTGAATAATATTTCATTTTTTATTTACATAACATTTACTGTCTTGGGGATTCTACGCGAATTTTCGATTTTTATTGCTTATTTTACCGTAGCTTTTGTAGGTTATGAACAATGTCCTAATGAAAATTTATTGTTTAAACCCTTCTTTTAAGGTAGGCCTAAACCTACGTTCTTTACTCAGTTCAAAATTCTAATCTACTAAGCTGTAATGTAGTCCTACTAAACTGTAATGAAATAGTTACGTCGTATATCAATAGTAACCTACAAATTTCTTCTCCAAATGGTGGCACATATACTGCAAGTATGCGAAAAGTATACATCTTTGTATACTTCCACACTTCACTTGCAATTCGGACTGTGCTTGTGATGCCACTTCCGGGGACAGGTACGCACAAGTATGCATATCAGGCGAATTTGGACACAGCATTAGTCTCCTGTTAACCCCCTGTCACACTGTCAAAATATTTGACAATAAAATTTCAAGAAAAATATGACCATCACATTTTGCCTTACAACTAATTTTATCAAATAATATTGAATGTGTTTTAATTAAAATGTGTTGCACTGTCAAATTAATTTCTGGGAGAATCTAACTTTAATTATTATTTAAAATTTATTTTCATAGCGAGATATTGCTTTTGTTTTTCCATGCAGTCTATTCCAGGAAGAAATTTAAGGAATGTTGTAATTTATTTTCGTTTCTTTACTAAATTCAAATTGTAATTCTCAGAGGTGTTTCATGCACAATGAAATTTAATGCCTCTGAGTTCGTAATAATATGAGCAATATTTATTAAAAATAACATTCATGCCCAGACAGTTTCTGTATAAATTTATTATCTTAGACCTCTACCTACTCCGTTTCCAGCAATTGTTCGATATTTGAAAGTTTCTTGACGTGAAATTTTGTCGTACATGATTCTGATTGGCTGAGACCGTCAAACAGTAAAGAAATGTTAGAACCGCTCCAATCTTCAAATGTTCGATGGAAACTGAAGCCATCCAACTTTATCAGAAAAAAATATGGCGGCTATTGTGACTTTTCGATGACCTCATAACTGTCCAGTGTTATTTGACCAAACGTATTAGAAGCAGTTTGACGCGAAAATTTGACATTGTTACAGGGGCTTTCGAACATAGGGGCCGCGGTGATGCAGTGGTAAAACTACTGGCCTCTCAACAAGGCGAACCGGGTTCAATTCCCGGTGGTTTTAGCACGTGCTAATAGTACCGGACGATGTCGCTGGTCAGCGGGTTTTCTCGGGGGTCTCCCGTTTCCCTCGCCCTTGCATTCCAGCGCTGCTCCATACCTCACCTCATTTCAACCACATCGGCTCTCAAGACTTAGATGTTAACACTTTGAAAACTATGCCCGTGTGTAGCTCGTGCAACACTAGTACAATAATATTTGTTTGCCCATAAAATACAAAATTGACCTGGCTGTAGTTACTGTGTTCCCTTATTTTTATCGCGATTTACACAAAATAAAACTTTAGCAGGCGATTTTCTCAAATAGAAAAGACTAATTACCGTACAGTTTCTAAAATGATCACGATGGGTTGTAAACGCCGTTTCGTTACGAAAGAGCGTTTGGTTGGTAGACTGCCAACTCCGAACTTTGTTGGGCGACATACGACCAATAACGAACGTCTGAATCAGTTTTGGCCAATAGGACGACGGTAAGAGAGAAAAGTGACCAATACAGTATGGCGACCTTACTGTGGTGTAAATAATCGACTCATTTCTAGTTTGCCTTTAACGCTGGTAAAAGTTTGCCGACTTCAAAGTGTTAAAGAGCGGCCCCAGATCTCCCCACACCACTCCAACACCTGAAAACATCCTCAGAATCTATTTTAAAAAATATTTTTTTTGCTTTTGAACAGCCTTAAAATCGACCTCCCAGATTCCTCAAACCCAAGCCTAACATCCTGGTTGGCCTTGGCGCATGTGAGGAAAGAGGAAAAATAATCGACAGATGAACCCGGTATACTGTTGTGCGTCGTAATTTCCTTCCTCGCGCTAGCTCAGTAGCCGTCGGAGCGGTCATTACTGTTCCGAAAAGTTCAGAAGGAAAATTTCTCGTTTGACGTCAGGACATACGTAGCTGGAACAATATTAACACTTTGAGGACTATGACGTTATTGTAAACTGCGCTTATTTTACCATTAAGAGTGGCACGAACCTCCCTGGAATACCAGGAATCCTAACGTAGAAATTCATTTTCCATGATAACACCCGTGACCGCAAAAGATGCATCGCTTTACTTCCCAAAAAGGTGAATCACCCGTTACATGTCACTGTTCCCAGCCGCACTCGTTAAGAGAATTTACGCGAGGCAGACTATTTACTTTTTTTTTTGCGGCAAGAAGTCCACAGTTATGAACTCGTAGCACGCAGACTCTCAGCAGCAACCGATTACAAGTCGCTAGTGTGTCATCCGTTATCTGGCGAATTCACAACCGGAAGCGTAGACTTTCAATGCTGCAAAAAAAGAAATATATTACGTGTCGCGAAACTATTCTCCTCGTTCGTGCTGGTATCACTGTTTTGAAGGATCGCTGTGCCTTAGTGGAACATCCTGTCTAGTTTTGATCACGTTGTGATTTGTGGTCTAGATAGGTCGCAGAATGTGCTTGCTACACTGTAAAAAATAACGGTAAAATCACCTGACAAGTGTAAGGTAATATTCGCAAACTTGTACGGGAAACATAGTTTTCCTTACGTGTAAAGTAAAATAACCGCACTCTGGAGTAAAATTTACGTACGTGGTAGTGAAAAATCTCGTTCATGGATGGGAAAATTACCTTACGACGTGTGGATCTCCTAGTCGATTTGTAACTAGTTGACAACTGTATAACATAGATAAATGTTATACCCCATAATAATTAATTTTCATTGTCTAGTCATACAAGCTGTCCAACGTGGCTCTTTATATGTAATGTATAATTACCGCACTCTGGAGTAAAATTCACGTGCATTGCTGTGGGAAATCCCATAGATGGATGGGAAAATTACACTTCGACGCCAGGATCTCTTCAGTATTGTCTCAATGACGATGACATCTTGTAGCGGTGTAATGCATAGCGTCAGCCTATCGTGGTAAAGGTCCATAATTCGCACCCACCCATCAGTGAGTGTCGAGAATTTTAGAGTTGAGATTTCGGTTACTGTAATTAGTCTGAGAATATAGGTAATAAAAAAATTAACAGTACTAATGCCCCGTGTACAATTTAATATAATTTTATTATTAAATATAGTTAATATTACCTTACTTGTATGGGATTTCCCCCCCTCTTTTGTCAGGTTCTTTTTTCCGTACGATTAGGGAACAGTAAATTACTTTATATGTACATTTACTCCCCATTTGACGGATGATTTTACCTTACATTTTTTGTAGTGTAGTTAACTTTGCATATTTATGACTGGTTTTTTTTTTTTTTTTTTAAATCTCAACGTGAGCATTTGTTACTGCCACAGTGACGTGAAAAGATTTTCTACGTCGTAGCTGTAAATCAAGTCATGGACAGGCAATAACAAGTTTTGACGTTACCACATACAGCGGCGAGTTATTTTAAATGGGACATTGTCGTGATCAACAAGGGCGTCCAGCGAAAAGCAGATAAATGCAGCAAAAATAGCGTCAGACAGACAAATCAGGGGAGTACCTACAGCGGCACGCCAAGCCAGATACCTGCGAGTTTATATTTCCAGTATAGTTAGGCAGAGTGTACTTTTTTTTTTTTTTTTTTTTTTTTTTTGTAAAACATATATTTTTTTAATCCCTTGAAAACAGGAGGTACGTGTTATGGAAACATCTTCGCTATAGGGACTTCTCCCCCCCCCCTCCCTAAAAATTCGTGAAGAATGAATTTTGTTTGAAACGCCTATCTTTAAAATTAACGCACTGGGGCAAAAATTTGCTTAACATGGGATTTCCTATTTAAAATTCTCAGCTGTCAGCCGGTAGGCAGGGCCCTTAAGAGTGGATTGTACCCCCGCGTCCCAGGTCAATAAGTGAGGGAGCGAGCGATACGGGCGACACTAACACGCACTTCTTGCGCCTCATCGCTCCTACGCGCAAGACGTGCAGTGTTTCCGTCGTGACGGATTAAACTACGCCCGTACCTTTGTACTTTTCTCTCGCCGCTTAAGGAAACTGCATAGGTAAGCTATAAAAATGCGAAATTTTACAATTTTCACGATTATTTTTCTCCAAGAACACAATTAATATGACAAAAAATAAAAAATAGGGGCCTAGATAATTTTTTTTTTTTTTTAATCTTTTCTGACAAAAAGTCGTATTGGCAGAACAATTTTTTTTTTTTACCGAGATACGCGTACTCGCGCAAACAAATAGTTAACATAAAACGCGGGGGTACATCCTACTCTTAAGACAAGCTGTCATGCAGAATGGCACGTAAGTGAGGTGGCGCCGGGCAACTATAGAGTCTTCAACACCATTGAGAGTGAAGCGAGGTGGAGATGGAGAAGAATCGGAATGAGTAGGTGGAGTAAACGGGAGTACCCCGAGAAAACCCATCCATCGATCGCCGGTAACGTCCGTCACGTTGCCTACATGCGAATACTGGGTGCAGTCCCCGCCAGGGATCTAGACACTACGCCACCACGGCCCCTTTCAGGTGACAGGTAACGGATTAGGCCTACTAGAGTGCACTGGACTCCGAACTAAATGGTGGCAATTCGGTACATTGTTAAAAAATTTCCTGCTAAACTTCTTAAGCCGTAATGGAATATTTTAACCTAGACGCTGTATGGAAGTAATACCAGACATCAAGCTAGAGATATATAGGTTGTGCACGGTAAAATGAGCACTTCTGAAAGCCCTGCTTAAGATTTTCTTTTATATTCTTCCGCCTTGTGTAAAATTAACATTGCCGTGGGCCTCATCACTTTATTCATTCGTCGGTCAACTGAAACGGTTAAATTATTAGAAAAAGTTAATATGTAACGAAACTGCTCATTTGTACACTTCGCTGAATTAAAAAATAATAATAAGCGAAATAAATAATGTAAGTTATCACAAACGGTTACCTAACACTTTTTATTCGACGTTAAGATACGGAACTACTTCCCAACCAGCGTTACCAACTTTACTGGGCGTATGTCACTCAGTGCGGCCATTAAAATACATGCATGTAGGGGCAGTGAATTTTTTCTAAGGTTGATTTCAAAAGTGTTCACTTTATCGTGAACAGCCTTTAGGAATATTTACCGTCACTAATATACAAAGTTGGGAAATTCCCTACGCATTTGACTGTTTCCTGAGCAAATGTAGGAACGCTTGAATTAACGTATAGGACAAGAAATAACCATTTCCGATTTCTCACTAAGTGGTAGATTTCCGAGGAAAAAAATGCCACGTAGTGTAGGCTTACTCACAAATGAATTCATGTCAATCTTTGGGCTCGAATTATTACCTGTTTCCTGCCCTCGCCACTTGAATGCGACAACTTAGCGCGTACAGTCGCCGACCACAAAGTGAATGTTCACGATTAAAGGATATAGCAGAGATTTACAGTGTCCTCCGTTTACCAACGATAACGCATACAAAATGGACAGGGGAAACTTAACTTCATAAATGCGTACATAGAAGTGTATGATTTAGTTCACTAACCACGGTGACCACGGTGGATGTGCGGTTAGAGAGCTCGCCTCCCACCAAGGCGAACCGGGTTCACCCCCCCGGATATTCTCAAGTGGGAATCGTGCCGGACGATGCCGTTGGTCGGAAGGTTTTCTCGGGTATCTCCCTTCCCCCCGCCCTTTCATTCCGGCGCCGCTCCATGCTCGCCTCGCTTCACCCTCATCGGCTCTCAAGACCTCTATGTTAAGAGTCGCCCCAATCTCTGCACTCACTCATATTTATTTATATTTCGATATTTTTAGCAGACGTTGCGTCCTCTGCAGCTCCCACTTTGCGTACGTTCATAGTCTTATCCTTTAATAACTAGGGACCTGCAAAATTCGCGTTATTTTTTGGCATCAGGCTAAACTTCACAGCACTATATATATATATATATATATATATATATATATATATATATATATATATATATATATATATATATATATATATATATATATATATATAAAAATCAACAAGGCACTTCCAACTACATGTTACTGACTCGGGGAGCTACTATAACTGAGATATTAAATTATTATTATTTTAAGTCACGCCATTTTACTTACATTATATAATGGACAGTCCCCACCTTAAACCTTATGCTGGAAGCTGTTTCTAGTAAGGCGGCTAGCGACGACTGGACACACCCTTTCATGTGATCTTCCCTCGCTGCACACTGTAAAATAAAATTGAGGTAAAATTCCCTTACATGTAAGGCAAAGTTGCCTCTTAAATGTAGAGTAAATTTACATAACAAGTACTTTTCCATAAACGTACAGGAAAAGTACCTGACAAAAGTGGAGGGGGGGGGGGTGAGATCCCGTACAAGTAAGGGAAAACTAACTACTATAGTGTATAATATAACTGAATATAAAAATAACCCCGAGTATTAGTAGGTCTACTGTTAATTTTATTAACAGTAAAAATAATAACCGGTACCTAAACACTAAAATCCTCCACGATTGCTGGTGGATGGGCGCGAACCATGGACCTTTATCATGACAGGCCGATGTGCTATCCATTTTTTTTTTTCATTTGACATTGTCGTGACATTTGATATTGACGAAGTTCTAGTGAGGACGTCTTGCTGACAGATTCCCAGTGCGACAAGCGAACTGAAAATCTGCCTTGTCGGAGGCACCGGGGCGCGAACCCACGACCCTCCGACTTAACATTTCCTTTACTTTGACGAAACCACGAATACACAATACAGTTTGTAAAGTCAGACTTCAGACAATTGAACATCGATTTTGCGAGCTTTGTAAAAATGTGTATTTTATTATGTGAATCATTATCGTACTATCCAGGAATGCATTTTACGTATCTTTGTTTTTAAATAAGCATAGTATTTCTATTAGAAGTTTATTTCAGAACGAAAACTCGCTGGTTTTCTTTATTAAAAAATGTTTATTAATATATTCCCCCTTAACATTATATTTTTGTTTGCCATGTATTTCATTTAAGACGAGATTTTTTTAATATACCGGTATTAGAATCGCCTTACAATAAAATCACAGACTTCCCACATAATCTCTGTTACACTCTCCGCAAAATGGCTGCTTGACTTTTACTCTATATTTCAACTTTTAAAAATCGTAAAGGGAAGGTTTCTTGACTTTACCTTTGACAGACAGTTCCATTGTGTATGTCGAAAAGCAAAAGTAAAGTCAAATGTTAAAGTTTTCAATAGTGCAAGTGCCTTTAGTCTATGGTCCAAACACGTTGTGAGGCGGGTAGCTCGTGGGACAGTTTATGTGGGGACCACACATACGTTGCAAACACACACATCTAGGACGTTCAAATAACAGAATAAACCAACGAGACCACATAACTTAGAAATCTCACATATTAGAACAGTCATACAGCAGAAACACACAACTAACAACGAATATTCGTTAGAGCACACATAACAGAACAGTCACACCAGACAAACACAGGTGTTAGAACAGTCGTGCAAAAGAAACACAGATGTTAGAACTATCGTACTGCAGAAACATACAATTTACAACCACATATTGGAGAACCACATACGTTAGAAACGTTGCACAACCGAAATTCACTACTTAGAACGACCTTACAGCTGAAACACAGATGTTATAACAGTCGTACAATAGAAACACGCGCTTAAGAACTATCATACACTGGAAGCACACATTAGAACCGTCGTACATTAGAATCACGTAACATAGAACTGGTTATCGTTAGAATTTTCTGTCTTGTATGGTTCTAAGGTGTGTGGTTCTAGTGTATGTGTTTCTAAGTTGTGACAGCATCTCGTCTATAGCCGTGTCCGAAACGGCTGCGAGGCCATGATTTAGGATATCAAATCGACCACGTAACCAATTTTATGCCCTACATATTTGGGGATTTAGGGTTGAAATTTACTGAGGTGAAGTAGCACAGTAAATCCTCAAATAGATCTGTAAAATCGTCTGCTGTTATTTATTTACGTTTTATTTCCCGCATTGTGGCAGAAACGTAGGTATTTACTGTTCTTGCACGTGAAAAAAGAAGAATCGGGGATCTACATGAAGTCATTTTAAAATAAAAGTTCGTATGTTGTAAAAAAAAAAAGGCGATCGGTTATTTGAAACGGAATGTTAATTGCAGGGAGCAAAGAAATAACGAGAAGATTGATAAGAAAAGCGATCAGTTATTTACAAGACGTGAAAAATGCTTGGGAGTAAGTTATTTACTGATAATGTGACAAACAAAATAACGTCGAAATTCCACAAGCCTGTAGTTTCCAACTTTGTCACATGTAGCGCTGTTACAAGCTGTTCGAAACCGTCCGCCCTAAATTCCTAAAACCTAATTCCCCAATTTCGCCATTTCGGACACGGCTTACGTCACCTTAAGCGCTGCCTTGTGGACACTCCGATCAACGGGAAGTTTGTGCGGAAATTTTCCACTGCTGGGATTTTACCCCCGCACCCGGGCAGTGGTCGTGCCTCGACTTAGTCCCGAAGGTCAGGAACTTGTGACATCGTATAGACAGGGACCGGTTTCCCTCATGTACCTGGATCACGGTTAACCTCTTCAAAATCTCTGATACCAACGTTCGAAAAAAAAGAAATTAGGATCGTAACTACATATATTTAAAACCAAGTTAGATCGTTGCGATCGTGTACGTTTTTGGCGAGCGCTGTACTCGTGCTCAGGAATTATTTTTACAACCAGTGGACAACGTTCTGCGCGATTGGTGGTAAATGCTGTTCACAGTAAAATGAGCACTTTCGAAAGCCCTGCTTGAGATCTACTTGCATGAACATTGTGTAATCTTCCGCCTTATGTAAAATTAACATTGCAGTGGACCTCGTCCCTTTACTCATGCTTTGGTCAAGTGAAAATGTGAAATTATTAAAAAAATAAATATTTTCCAAATCTGGTTATTTTTGCACTTCCTATGCATTAAAAAAAAACAGAGAGCTAAATAAATAATTTAAGTTATCACAAATGATTACCTAACACTTTTTATTCGACGTTAAGTATGAAACTACTTTCCATCCATCGTTACCAACTTTACTGGACGCGTGTCACCCCGTGAGCTCATTGAAATATACGCAGGCAGGGGCAGTGACATTTTTCTAAGGTTGAATTCAAAAGTGCTCAATTTATCGTGTACAGCCTTTACTGACATTAATCACACACGTCAAAAAAGAGAGAAGAGAGCGCGAGAGGGAGAGTGAACGACGATGTACACTCGGTGCTCGCTCTCGCACCCTCTCTGGCAGCCATGTTGTTTTCAAGTCTAGCCCCAAATATCCAGATATATATTTTGTTGTTTCTAAAGCAGTGTTAGAAATATTTTATCGACTTAACGTAATCATTGCGATTGTGAAATGTGTAAAACAACCATATTCCGTTTGATATGGAACATAACAAATTATGATGTTACTATGTTCACGTTTCATTTAGGTTAAATGTGTGGATATTATAAAATACTGTAATTTGAACATAACAATTATGTTTTTAATCATGAAATATGTAACAAATTAATATAAGTTACTTATTAATAAAATACTGTACATTTATTCGAGGAAAATGAGGCTAGCAATATTTCATTTTTTTTGCTATCTTATTACCCTTTTTGTCAGAGAAATAAAGCAGAAGGCTTACAGAGGGCACGATTCTCAATTTTCTAGAGTGAGCCAGAGTGTGCCAGAGTGAGAGTGGCGAGTGAGAGAGAGCACACTTTCGAATTGAGACACGACCTTAGTAAAAAGTTCTGTACTAGCATATGAAACGTAGAGCGGATATTGGGTAGAGCGAGCTCGTCGGCTGCGTAGAGCTGGTCTCCATGTTGCACCACTGGGCTGCTTTTCTGTGAGCACGTCTTTCATGAACGACGAGGAGAGGATTTAAGGTTACAACGTCATTCATCTAAACAAATGCTTTGAGATGCTTTATACTTCCCCTGGCCAATTTTTTATGCAATTAGATTAAATTCAAGTTGGTCAATGTATTTTATTCATAAACAAGGGCTTGTCTTTCGAAAATTAAAATATAATCAAACCTATACACCGCTGTCGACAGTGTGGCCTTGAGAGTTCTGTTTGTGTCGGGTAGGTCAGTGTTTACTTCCGACGTTTCTGCAGCCATGCTAAAGTTCTACTTCCATGATATTCATCCGCTTTGTGCAAACAAAGCTTAACCGAATCTAGAAAATTACACCAATGGGACGACGCACTGCTTTCGTGCTCACTCGCAGTGAAATAATATTTGCCATGAGAACTATTTTTTTTTATTAGGCATTACAAACACAAATATATTCTCTCTGTTTTCATTCGTACGAATTATAAATTAAATATAATTATTTATAGATAAGATAAAATTAAAAGTTCAACTTAACCCAAAATAAGTTAATTTTATGTTAACACGAGTATAAAATGCTTGTGATAAATGGCGTGTTTAGGAGAGAATCGAACACATCATACGTGGGGTGATTTTTCAAAGGTTTTGATTGTGAAATTGTGAAGATACTACGAATAGACTATACTTAAAGGCCACCTGTTTCTCGCGAAAAGATTTACGCCAAGGCTAGATTGCAATATCCTATGTGCATACTTGCAGTCTTCCTTTGACTATTGGTCGCTTTTCTTCGTGTGAAGAGAGTCTGTTACATGAGTGAACCACTTAGAATCAAGTATATCCAATTGTGACCGTCCGTGGCTCACGGGCAGGCATATGAGGTGCATAACAGTTCAAATGATCCAATCACGAAACTGGTTCTGATCGAAAGTGCGTTGGAACACAACTAGCCGCGAGAAACAGGCGACCCTAACTATACTTTATTAGTGTGTGTGTGTGTGTGTGTGTGTGTGTGTGTGTGGTAACACGTGAGCGGCGGCTAGACATCGCGTTGTAACTGTCGCCCGGCGAGTGAGCGAGTGAGTGAAAGAGATTAGGGCGAAACGAGGCGAGTACGTAGCAGCGCGCGGAATGAAAGGGGAGGAAGGGGGGAACGGTAAATCCCCGAGAAAACCCGCCGACCGGCGACATCGTCCGGGCGCGATTCCCACGCGCGAGAAATCCGGGAATCGGAGCCTGGTTCGTCTCGCGATGCGGGAGGCGAGCAGGCTAGCCCGCTCAACCACCGCCCCGCATAGCCTGGTTCGTCTCGCGGTGCGGGAGGCGAGCAGGCTAGCCCGCTCAGTCACCGCCCCGCATAGCCTGGTTCGTCTCGCGGTGCGGGAGGCGAGCAGGCTAGCCCGCTCAGCCACCGCCCCCGCATAGCCTGGTTCGTCTCGCGGTGCGGGAGGCGAGCAGGCTAGCCCGCTCAGCCACCGCCCCCGCATTCCCTGGAGTGACAGCCGGCGGAAGATCGCCGCAGGACCAGTTTCGGAGGTGGATATGATATTCGGAGCAGGAAACGACGGAGTTAAAGGCCGCCGGGTTGGCAGACTCCCGCCTCCGTTGTTTAAGCCGAAATCGCTGGCGACCGTCGCAGCCGTGTTGCGTCGTCTGCTTTTACTGAGACTGCCTGGCCTTCTGCACGTCAGTAGTTTGAGCCGGAAGTACAGCCTCCGACCCAGACGCCACAACACGACTCCTCCGTTACTGATCAGTAAAATCGGCACCAAAAGTAACGCTTGCCAGTTCTGGTCAGCGCTTTCAGTGGCAAGAGGGCAGTGGCGGACCGCACATGCGTTAGAAACACACAGTCTAGGACTTGCAGCTAACAGAATATACAAACGAGTCCACATAACTTAGAAATTTCACATCTGATAACACTTATATACAACAGAAGCACACAACTATAGGCTGTTCACGGTAAAGTGAGCACTTTACGTTTCAGATGTTAACTATTGAGTGTGACAAAATGTACACACTGTGTTTATTACACATATTGCACTGTTTACATAAAAAAAAGGGCGAAATATATAAATTAATTGAAAGGAAAAAATTTTCAAGGCCTTAGAAAGTGCTCACTTTACCGTGAACTAATATTCGTTAGAAACACAGAAGACAGAGCAGTCACACCAGACAAATACAGGTGCTAGAACAGTCGTGCAAAAGAAACACATATGTTAGAACTATCGTACGGCAGAAACACGCAATTTAGAACCACGTATTGGAGAACCACATACGTTATAAACGTCGTACAACCGAAATTCACAACTTAGAACGATCACACAACAGAACCACAGATGTTAGAACGATCGTTAAAAAAAAAACACATATTTTAGAACACATACGTTAGAAACATCATACAATCGAAATTCACTACTTAGAACGATCTTACAGCCGAAACACATATGTTATAACGGTCGCGCATAAGAACTATCATACACTAGAAACACGCGTATTAGAACTGCCATGTGTTAGAATCACATAACATAGAACTGGTTTTTGTTGGAATTTCCTGTCTTGTGCGGTCCTAAGGTATGTGGCTATAGTGTAGGGCCTATGTGTTTCTAAGCTTTGACAGCACGCCGTGGAATGCGGTCTTTGTGTGGTCCCACGGGGTAACGTTGCTGTAGAAGGGTTCGCGATTGGTTAGGCTGCCGGCAGGCGTGTGGGTGAACGGACGCCGATTGGCGAATGGCGTTCCGACGGGGTACCTGCACGTAAAAACAAAAGGTTGTTGGTGGAGAACATGGCAAGCGTATCGGCCCTCGAGTTTCCTTCCGGAGCGCTCTCCTCGCCATGTAGAGCTACCACGTCTTAGTCTTCAAGGCCACTCGTGACCCTTATCGTTCTTCTGCATTTAGCAGAGTAACATGTGTGTGGCTGCAGAGAATCGATACTATGAACGCTGAAGTGCGTCTGCTTGTTAGCACTAGTCCAGTATGGACGACCTTGTCCATACTGATGACACGTGGATCCCTCTGAAGACAAATTACGGCCGTAAAATTTTTCCTCCCAGCAAATTTTACCAAATAATCTTGAACGTGTTTGAAAATATGCCACACTGTAAAATTTCTTTTACTAAGAGAATCTAATTTTAATAATAATTTTTCATAGTGAGATGTTGATTTTGTTTTTCAAGCAGTCCGTTACAGGAAAAAATCCAATGGATGTAATTTTATTTTCGCGTCTTTATTATTTCTAATTGTTTCCTGCGCACTGAAATTTAATGTCTCTGAGTCCTTAATATTATGTACAATATTTACTTAAGATAACATTCATGCTCAGACAGCTTCTACATAAATTAATTACCTTCATAACCTATTTCGTTTCCAGCAATCGTTCGTTATTTTTAAGTTTCTTGACGTCCATTTTTGTCGAGCACCATTCTGATTGGCTGAGGCCGTCAGACATCAAAAACATTTTTAGAACCAGTCCAATTTGCACATGTTTGGTGGAAATTAAAGTCATCGAAGTTTCTCAGACAAATATGGCGGCCGTTATGATGACGTTATAACTGCCCAAATTTATTTGAGCAAACTTATCGGAAGCAGCTTGACGGAAAAATTTGACAGCGTGACAGAGGCTGAAAGGCTGTTCGCGATAATGTGAGCACTTTTGAAACCAACCGTTGAAAAAATACCACTGTTACAACCTGTATATATTTTAACGGACGCACTAAGTGGAATGCGACCGGTAATGTTGGTACCAGTGGAGGGTAAGTAATTCCATGTCTCAGAGTCGAATTAAAAATGTTAGGTTAAGATTTATGAAAAATGAAATAATTTCTTTTATTTAGTGATTTTTTTTAAGGTTCCCGGGCGTGTCTATTAATTAAAAGGTAAAATATTTACTTTTCTAATAATTTCATAGGGTCACTTTACCGACGCATGAATGACGTGACAAGACCCACGGAAATGATAATGTTACATTTGACAGAACACACCAAGTTGGTACATGTGGGTGCTGTGAGCGGGACTTCCAAAAGTGCTCGGTTCATCGTGAACATCCCGTACCGTAAAAGTACACTTGTATGTAACTTCACTTGCAACTTGCAACGGCTGGTTGTAAGTTGTGAAAATGATTTTCTGCACGCCATGTAACTGCGCTGATCAAGTCGTCGCTTTTTATAATTCAAAACTTGCATAATTTTCATTTTTTTTTTTTTTTAAGTTTTTCGTCCTCATTTTTTTATTTGCACTTTTTTTTTATGTGCCGACTAGGCCACGTTTTCCCATATGATCTGTGTGTATCTCACAAGAGCACAGAAAACGAAGAGAGTATTTACTGCTGCAAATGTTTTCTGTAGATTCCTTTTTGCCAGATGCTTGTTAAATTATATCTCTATTTATTTATCTATTGTGACGATCTGTGCCAACTCACACACACAGGACGTGTGTCTTGTATCTCAGTGTCACCTTAAGGGTGATGGTAACATAGAAAATACCCGAGACATCCCAATATATTTAAAAAGGGATTGGGTTTTACTTCAGTGAAACGTACTTACAGATGGTTCACGATAAACTGAGCAGTTTTGAAAGCCCTGCTTAGGATGTACTTTCATTTACGTTGTGTATTCTTCCACGTTATGTAAGATTAACATTATCACGGGCCTCTTATATTATTTATGGGTCGGTCAAGTGAAACTGTGAAATTATTAGAAAAGTAAATATTTTACAAATCTGCTCATTTTTTACTCTTCGACAAAAAAAGGCGAAAGTTAATAATTTACTTTATAAGACATTGTTACCTAACACTTTTTTTTAACGATAAAATACGGAACTACTTCCCATCCATCCTTGCCAACTTTACTGGGCGCATGTCACTCACTGCGCCAGTTAAAATATATGCAGGTAGGAGCAGTGACATGTTTCCAACATTGATTTCAAAAGTGCTCACTTTGTGGTGAACAGCCTTTACAAATGTTTACTCCATATATTATAGAAAACTCATTTTACAAAACTGTTCCCCATGCCATACAATAAAAGGTTAATAAAAATTGACTATATAAAATATAGCCTAATCCACAAGTTACATTAAGTGTGTATATAGATTGATTACATAACTTTGATTAAAATGTTGGCAAGCCTTTTCTTCTTCTTGTTTCTTTTTTTTTTTTTTTAAGATATCTCGGAACACCAAACTCCAGACATAGTTTCTTTGGGAAAAATTAATACAAAATCCCTATACGCTTACATTCCAATAAATATTTTATATCCCACTAGATTCATTTAGTTATGTTCAAATTGGTGGTGTATGACGCCTGCGGAACGAGGCGGTTCGATCATGCATGGAGGGCAAGTTGCATAGGAAATATGCGCGCGGCGCTGCGTATGCAATAATATAGTTTCGCGCGCCCACGTCATATGCAACTCGCCCCAACAAGTGTGTTCGCACAGCCATGGTTCTGCAGGCCTTGTACGCCACAGATTTGAACACAATTATTGGCTATACAATTCCTTGTGTGAATAATAGTGTATGGCGCTTTTGTGTTGCTGTTGGCCAAAATAAACTACGTTTGGAGTTTGGGGGCTGAATTTCCGAACAAGCTATATATACCGGGTGAGTCGCCCGCGCCTATTTATCATCATCTATGAAACCCGCAAACAAAACAGTACTACCCATCTTACAAAATATAGACCGTAGCAGAACACGTTGATTCACTGTCATCAGTACAGTAAGCCGTGATCGCATGTATGTCATGTCGGCGATGCGTTCAGAAGCAGTCACTTTATTACAGATTGTAGCGATTTTTACTGGATACGTTGGGTACGTGATGATTGCGTCCCTATTAACACACATCGGCCTCGCTTCGAGCCTTTCTGTTTCTTAGTGTGGCTTGAAAATAAGGTCACCGCTTATTATATTGAGGAAAAGAAATCAACGGGCACGTGCTGTTGTGTACCGATTCTGTATTTTCGCGCCGCTGATTGGTGCAGGCTGACAACAGCGTCAAATGTCGAGCTAACAGACGAGGCTTCGTAGCGAGTACGTTCACGGCATGGCACTCGACTATGCGAGGGGAAATTATTCTACAGTGGAGAAGATGTTTTGTTATATTGGTAGTTTTATTTGCGGGTTGAATAGATACGGAGAAATAGGCGCAGGCAACTGATACGGTGTATACATACACACAACTCCCCCCCCCCCCACACACACACATACATATATATACATATACATACATACATACCATACATGGTGAGTCATAAGCTCTACGACAAACGGCGAGAGGACGTTCCTTGCAAGATTTCAGTTAGAAAAT
This sequence comes from Dryococelus australis, assembly GCA_029891345.1. Classification (NCBI taxonomy): domain Eukaryota; kingdom Metazoa; phylum Arthropoda; class Insecta; order Phasmatodea; family Phasmatidae; genus Dryococelus; species Dryococelus australis. The sequence continues at coordinate 19,423,184 of CM057008.1, read as the reverse complement.
GTATGGCAACGAACGCCAGGAAACCACTCCTAAGGGCAGGAAACCCTTGTGAGGATAGGGTTGCAAATACGATCTGTATTTAATTACACTGAAACCATGTGATCTTAAGGGATGGATTTCTGTTGGCATGCCAAACAATTCAGTCACTGTAACATGCAAGTACCCATGTCGACCTACCGCATAACCTACATAGTAAAATGGGGGTTGCCACACCTTCAAATATTAAAAATAGGGGTCTTCATACATCGTTACGTAAATTATGATCACGGTCTATGAATTAACATTGCATGACTTGAAAACAAGTCCTCTTGATATGAAAACCTCCGACGAATGGTTTGCGAGAAAACAGACCTCCAAGATATGAAATGCCTCATACGCATTACGTGGTATTTAATATATTGGACGTCTGTTTTATCGCAAACCACTTGTCGGAAGTTTTCATATCAAGATTACTTCTTTTCAAGTCTTGCAATGGTAATTCATAGCCCGTGATCATAAATTACGTAACTATGTACGACGACCCTTTTTTCACTCAGGTGGCAACCCCCATTTTACTATGTAGGGTATGCTGTAGGTCAACATGGTTACTTGCATGTTACAATGACTGAATTGTTTGGCATGCCTACAGAAATTCATCCCTTAATATTACATGGTTGCAGTGTAACTAAATAAAGTTCATATTTGCAACCCCATCTTCACAAGGGTTTCCGGCCCTTAGGAGTGGTTTCCTAGCGTTCGTTGTCAGACATTTTCTAACCGAAATTTTGCCAGGAACGTCCTCTCGCCGTTTGTCACAGAGCTGATTACTCATCCTGTATGTACAGGTTGTAACTTAAATACATGGACAAATTCCGCATGCGTATTCCTAAAAAAAATAAGGCGAAAACACTTATACGACCTACCATCTAAAGTGCGTCCCCAGGGGAGTAAACCCCTTTGAATTAGGAGCAATAAGACAAGGTAATTGCACTTCCTACAAAAAGTATCGATAAGACTCTGGAAAACGACTAAATGGACAACATTATCTGAATTTCGTTGAAAGTAGGTGCCAGACTTTTCGTATATATATATATATATATATATATATATATATATATATATATATATATATATATATAATATATATATATAATACAAACACAATATACCCTGCTTAGACTCTACATTCAACACTTTTAACCTGCCTATAACTAGGGACCTGCCAAATTCGTGTTACTTTAGGTGTCAAGCTAAAATTCACAGTACTGTATATACTCGACCCGGTGTAGTTTTTCCATTGGCTTCCGCCATGATGTTGAGTCACTCCCTTCCTGAGTTAAATGCATGTGATTGGGGTACACGGTTTAGGAGCGTTCATTTATTGGCACCTAGTTATCAGGGGCGTGTCAAATAAAGACTGGTCCAATGGCAAACGTGTAGCGAAGGAAAAGTGTTTTAAGTTGAAAATGTCCTCAAATATTAACGCGAACTTTGCAGGTCTCTGCACGATGCACTCTTTGTGTCGGAATGCGCCAGAGTTAAGTGAGTGTTGCACACACCCAGGTCCGATCCCTGCGCGAAGCTGCGCGTTGGGAGTTTACTCTCCTTTCAAACTCCCGGGATGCAACTACCCTAAACAGATACATCTTGTCTGTGTTCGAAGGGAAGCCAGCAGTGAACTGTAAATACTGGCTCGTAATTGACAAGTTTTGGCAGTGCGAAGCTAGTAGGAAACAAAGCGAATATTGTTTTAAATTGAAACGCAATAGCACTATTTCGTATGTGAAAATGGGTAAAAAATATCCTGGTAAGTCACTGTCGTCTAATCCGCTTAAGAGAAACAAACGAGCAAAGAATGCCGATAAAGATTGTTAAGAAATAAGAGCGGACATCGCCGAGAAGAATGAAGTAGGGTAAGAGAAAATTATTACATTTCCGAGTCGACTGGGAAATGAGACATCAACGCGGATGTGGTTAATATTAATATTTTAAAAGTAAATTTTGATTATTTTTATGTATTTTTATGCAAGACAAATAAATATCGATGCAGTAAGAATTTATAAATATCTTAGTGTTATTTTATTTCTAACCATATTCGTAATACTAAATATTTTGAGATAACACGTCTCCAAAACAGCTATATAGTGTATATGCGTGGCATATTACACTCTGCCTAGAACGAATATTAGCAACATAAAGCCAAAAAAATAATTTTATAACGCACAAGTGGGCTTCGCAGACGAGTCATAACAATTCAAAAATATTTCGGTAGATAGTTCAATAATATTGTATTTTCGCATCTCTTTCCCAACCAGTGGCGCGTAGTGAGTTTTTTTTACATAGTAAGCAATGTAATAGCCCCACATATTTGTGTGTTTTAGATAACATTTGCTAGTGCCAGGCTGTGGTTCCATTTTCAATTTCTACTAACAAACGCAACTTCCAACTTTGCTTACCCTCCACATGTATTTATCGTTTTAAAGTACCTAACATATGTTATAAAAACGGAAATGTAATAATAATTAAACGGAATATTATTTAGAGAGTATATCAAAAATTATAAGAAAACTCCCGTTCTCCCGAACACTTTCATCCACTTGCCAAGGGAAAATGTAGGACTGGAGGACGCAAACAGAACGACTGCTTACCCTGCCGAAGGAACGCGGCAGGGTAACTCGCTTCCTCGGAGTTTCGGACTACACCTAGAGACATGCGAAATTCGCGTTATTTTTTGGCATCAGGCTGAACTTCACAGTACTGTATATACTGAATCCGGCATCATTTCTCTATTGGCTGCTTCATAGATGTGAATCCACTCCCTTTCTTAGTGAACTGCACGTGATTGCGGCACACAACTCTGGAGCGTTCATTTGTTGGCGCACAGTTATCCAAGGCGCGTCAAATAAAGTATATTCCAATGCAAAACTTATTCCAAAGGTACACGTGTTTAAAGTTCAACGAGTCTCTTAATAATAACACTAATTTTTCAGGTCCCTAACACTTTGAGGACTATACTCGAGTGTAGTTCGGGCAAAACTTTTTTGAATATTTCATCCCAAATAAAAAACAAAATTGGTCCGGGTAAACCTACATCAATTCCCTACTTCATACGGATTTTAAATAGGAACTAATACAACATCAACAACGAACTTGGTAAATGAACGACAATTTTTTTGTATGGTTATGGAAATTAACAACGATAGGATATACATCCTGTTACATACGAAAGAACATTTGGTTGGGAAACGATAAACTTGGCACTCCAGTGGTTGGCAGCCTGCCAATACGGAAAGACTGGTGTCGTTTTGACCAGTATAATGGCGTTAAGTGACAATAGAGACCAATAGAACATGGTGTCCCTGCAGCGTTATGGATATAGGTGACTAACATCTAGCTTGTCTTTAAAGCTGGTAAACGTGTGCCGATCTGAAAGAGCCAACTATAATCCATTTGTAGAGCTGGTAGTATTCCTCGGATTGAGTTGGCAGCAAGCTAGGCTGGACAGCCCTCTATACACTCGAGACTTTGTCATATACTTATTGGTTACTGTGATTGAATGAGGCTTCTGTACAGAACTGTTTACAACTCACTCACGCTACTGCTTCCTGTTCATCACTGGCTTACAGTTAAACGGGGCGTGTCTAAACAACTGTCGTCCAATCACAACAGTAAGATAAAAAGAACACAAGTGTTTGGACTCTACCTCGTCTCCGAATGAGTTCGTGAAATACTCGTAGCTCTGTCCATTTATTCTTACGTCGCACTTTTTGAAGCCTTGCTGAAGTTCTAATTCCACGATATTCCTCCGCCTCGTGCAAACTAAGCTTAAATCCCGGACATTATTTGGAAGGGTTTGTTTATTAGTAAATAACATAAAAAAATGTTTGTATTGTTATTAATCATTTTTTCCACTAAGTTAAAATATATTGGTTTACAGGTAACGTAATTATTTTCTACGTTATTATTTTTAGAGTAAAAATGTCAACTTAAAGTAGGCACATAAACGTCCAAACATTTACTTAGAACTGGGTCCTGCGATTACAACATCGCCATCGGGTTCTTGCTTTTGCCCTTCGAAGTTTTTCATTAAACGAGCACTTTCTTTTCAGGCCCATTTCCAGCAACTAACCGACAATTCACCACGTAATAGATACAACTAATGTTTTAATCTTAAAACGAACGAAGTAAACAACGGCTTGTCAACGAGCGCTTGCCTATGTCGACTGTTTGACTGTCTTCTGCTTAGTTTTGGCGGTCTAGCCGAGCATCGCTGCATGCAGTGTTGCCAACCGCTAAATAAAAACAGAGCGAGATTTCCCGGCCGCCCGGTCTTTCACTCAGATATCCGAAAATCCCGGACATTCGTTAATACCGGACACATGCTTGAATCCCGGACTGTCCGGGATAATCCCGAACATATAGAAAGCCTAACCTAATGACAACGCACCGAATTCGTGCGCAGTCGGTTGTAATATAATTTTGCATGAGAACTATTTTTTTTTTTTACTGCGTCCTACCAACACACGCGTTTTCTCACTGTTTTTAATTCATATATAGTATAAATGAAATATTATAATTTATAATTAAAAAATAAGCACAAATTAAATTGAACGAAAAATGAGATACCTTTATGTTAACAGAGGTATAAAACTCTTATGATAAGTGGCATATTTAGCAAATAACTAAATATGCCATAAATATATATATTTTTTTCAGATCTTTGATTCTAAAATTGTGAAGAAAACGTGAATATACTATAGACAGTTGCAGGTAAGCCAAGGCAGTGTCCAGATTCAGGTATATACGCTGAGAGAAAGGTTTGGTTAAGCCAACCAAACGTTTGCTTGTATACGACCTAACAAATAAACAGGATGTCCCAGAACACGCGGATAAGAACCAATCCTCGTGGATCCTGAGCGAAATCGGAGACGAAATGTTAGTGGCAACATGTCGTGCGATGACATCTTTCGTGCACAATGTGGCAACACAGCACGGAGTTAATCCCGTCTTGCACTCCACTGATATCGTACTAACCACTGGCCTGGCCATCGTATTATGGGCGCGGGTTCAGATCCCGCCCAGTCCTACCGTTTGTTCAACATGTAGTTTACATCACGTGTCGACCATCGTACAAATGAGGGGACAAACTCCGTGCGGTGTTGCCACGTTGTGCACGGAAAAAGTCATCGTACGACATTTTGCCACTGACATTTTCGTCTCCAATTTTCGCTCAGGATTCACGTGGTGTGGTACTTATGCACGCGTTCTGGGACACTCTGTACCTATAGTTGCTCTGACGAAAAATTTTGTCGAGTAAACCAAATGTAAAATTCAACAAAACTGATTTGGTTCTGCTAAGAAAATATGTGCTTGAATCCAACCAAACCATGTTTCTGAGCCAAGAAAATCTGCCTGACAAAAAAATATTTAATTGAATCAACCATATATATTTTTTTACTATATACAAGCAAATAATTGGTTGGCTCAACCAAACCTTTATCTCAGTGTACCGGATGTTTCAATATTATAGGTATAAACTGCAGGGGCGTGTAGAGGTCAATGAAGTATTTACAAAAGTCCTAATAAACATAGATCCTCAACAACTAGTCGTTTCCGAGATATGACGCACGCATATTGCATTATTTACAACATTGTTCATACCTCACGTCACATGTACCAGCCCTAAACTGAATGTCAACAACAGTCAACCTTGCATTGTATAGGTAAGAAACTTCCATTGCAGTTTAATAGGTTTACCAGATTTTTTTTTTTTTACTGTGTATGATAACCTGTGTGTATGGCGCGATGCTGCTGTGTGAGTTAAATAGGCCTGGCAAAGTTTCCATACAAGTGACTACGCCCATCCCATCCTACAAACATCGCAGCTTTATCAACCACACAGTAAAAGATTTCTGTACTTGCTACAAAACACTTCTTTGGAAAGTATTTGCGAAAGAAATTTTTGTACCAGTATAGCTGAAACATCGTATATTCACAACACATTATTTTAGAAAATATACCAACGTTTATAAAAAACTTGAAGTCTACAACATTTACACGTTCAAATTCAACTTTTGTTTTACACATTCAACGGTATGGTTGTGTGAAATTTTACAAACATATGTTTGACAAATAGTTTTCAAATAATTATTCCACAAATACAACACATAGTTTACAGTGCACAACGTGTAACCCACTTGGCTTATGGATCCATCGACCGCTTACGATACTTAGATTAAGTAATTTGTTTTTCAATGAAAATATTTATTTTCTACGCGTAATTCGATGCTCTATAACTAGAGACCTGCAAAATTCGCGTTATTACTTGGCATCAGGCTAAACTTCACAGTGTTGTATATACTCGAGCCGGCATCGTTTCTCTATTGGCTGCTACATAGCTCTGAAGTCACTCCCTTTCTGATTGGAGTGCACGTGATTGGAATACACAATTGCGAAGTGTTCATTTACTGGGGCCGTGTTACCCAGGGCGTGTCAAATGAAGTGTGTCAAATGACAGCCTTGTTGCAAAGGTACACGTGATTGAAATTTAACGTGTCCCAAGATAATAACGCGAATTTTGCAGGTCTCTATCTATAACTTCATTTCGAACATCTTCATTGGGACGCAGTAGTCGTGTGCGAGCCAATCACGTGAGCAGTTTCTTGCAGTAGCCAGAGTCCTGCGTGGTACAACACAAATTCCCATTTCATTTATGAACATAATACAAACTGTTCACTTAATATCCCTCGGTTCTGTATTGGTATGATTTTTAACACTTTGTTTACTATGAAGGAAACGTCTGAAATGCTTTCCAATCGTATTTAAAGTGTTTTAACGTTGAAGGGTTTCGGAGTTTTTCATTACTTCCTTCGCACTTAAAATATGAAGAAATGTCCACCACTCATCAGAAAGAATTTCCTATGCCAATAGAGCTGCAAATAGCGCTTCGAATCTCAATTCGAGATCGGACCCATAAATTTGCAAGCGTAGCGTTGGGGCGAGCCCCTTTTTTTTTTTTTTTTTTTTTTTTTTTTCCCCCGCGGGGGACCCAGCGAGATCGGGCAGAAGCCACTCGTTGCCGCTGCAGCGAATAAAACAACGGATGATTGGCAGGTGCCGTCATGTTGCGACGGAAACCATGTACCGACCGAGTGGAGGTTACCTCGCGCGATTAATCACTGGCTCTTCCCGCGTCTTACCACGAACCGCCGACTCGTGACACTGAGACTTGACGACCTCTGCCTAAATATCGCCTCCCAAACTACGTTTTATTTTCTAATGAATCACAGCTATTCTTGACTAACGTGGGATTTTCCAATGAATCACGGCATGATTCGACGTCAGAAGTATGACGGGGGCGCTTATAGGACGGCTCCGCCCTACGGCCATACTTACATAATTTATACGACAAATAATACGATAAATAATACGACAAAGGGAACCATTTCTTTGATGCTGTTTTGTTTATAGCAACACAAGGTCGCTTTAATTCAAAGAGAACGCTATAGAAACATAAATTTGATGCTAATTAATGGTTTCTTTATACGTTTGTGTTTTATGGTAATATTACATTTCTTTATAGTGAAGAAATAGACATTATTTGAGCTTCTTTTGTTTACAGTAAATAAATATTACTTTGCACTAAACGTAACGGAATTAAGAGTCGGAGGGACTTGACCTGGAATACATGATTTTCTCGCCGGAAAGATACGCGGTACATCGTGGGTTGCTATACCCGTTTTGCACGCCGACTGTTGAGGATTAGAGTAGAAACAAAGGGTACCGGAGGGTATTTCTCATCCTATCGCTGTAAACATCAGCTCGTCTCTTTGTTGTTCCCCTTATACCTGAGAATGCCAAAGAGACGTTCCCGGACCCCGCTTGCTGGAACCCGTTTTGCACGCCGACTGTTGAGGATTAGAGTAGAAACAAAGGGTACCGGAGGGTATTTCTCATCCTATCGCTGTAAACCAGCTCGTCTCTTTGTTGTTCCCCTTATACCTGAGAATGCCAAAGAGACGTTCCCGGACCCCGCTTGCTGGAACAAGTTTTGATGTTTGACAGTCTCAAGTTACGAATTAACGGTAAATAGTGTAAAACGGAGCATTTCTATCTAAACAGTTTTCAAATTAGTTGATATTTATTCTGAAATATATTAGAACGTGTGCTGGTGAATTATGGAAAATATTATGCAATATATACTCAAGAGAAACTTTTATTTTTCAATGTTTAATTACTTTAGTGTAGATAATTACTTTTAATTAGTATATATAATTTTTAGTTTAGGCTAATCGAAAAACATTTTAATGGCTTATTTGTATTTGAATAGGGTGCATAAATTTTCCGTATTGGTGGGGCGTTTAGGAGCGGGATAGAGGGATCATGAAGAAAATCAAGATAATATAGCCATACTAATTACAGGAATTTTTTTTCTGAGTGATGAAAAACTTTATTTTTGACCGTTTCTAATTGGCCATTTTTTTTCGTAACACGAAAGTTATTCATAATTTTATCATAAATATTCCCGGACAGAAACAACAATCACGTTATCGATATTTTGCACTATATACAACTGTGATGCAAATAATGGTTTTATTGACTGAAAAAATGGCAAAGTCTTCTCAGCAACATTTTTTCTTTGTATGAAATCAATCACTTGTTCATAATTCAACTATACTGTATATTTAGTTCCGACAGACTGGTTCTAGTTCATAAACACAGGCGAAAACTCTCATTCAGTTCACTCCTGAAAAAAGAAAATTATCATATTAACAATACTGAAACAACGAACGAATTTTGGCTATTTTTTTTATTTGCATAGCATAACATTTACGACATAAACCTATGTGATTTATTTTGTCAGTGCAGTATATTTGGTGCTAAGACATGGCAGATTAGGCATTCTACTCACATTTACTCACATCGGACTTATTGGTGTGCTATCAGAATATAATTATTTAAGAAAGGACATATCACTACGAGCCAATTTGATTTTATTCAACGGGAGACAATCAGAAACGACAAACACCAAACAAGACATATTGCAACTACAAAAATATAACCAGTAAAATTTTATTGATGTACTTAAATTCTACACTCTGAGACATGCGTTAAAATTAGCGATAAATTAAACAAGATGATGTGGTCATTTGGATTGGGCTTATAAACGTCTCCCAGTGTTATGCCTGGAGGCTTATCTAGGGACGGCTTGCAGAGTAACTGATGACCTAACTTAGAGTAACATCCATGCCATACCTGGGATTCGAACCCAGAACCTCCCGCACCACAGACCGGCGGTGCACCAACCAACTGCTGCACGGCGGGTCGGCGAGGTGGTCTATAATCGTAGGATTTATTGGGAATTATTTATAGAGAAAGTAACAGCATGTCATTCTCCGGTGATTCATAAATTAATCAAGGGTAAAACATGTTGTCTATTCAGATTAAGCCATAGAGGATTATTTAAAAAAATAACTAGCAAATGCCAGGAGCCATCAGACCACAAGGTTTCTAGTTCGAATCTCGGCCTGGCCACTGACATGTGTGTCGTTCGCAGGGGTTAAATTAGATTAGTGTGAAGTACGAAATTTCAATATTTCAACTAGTATGATGTTGATAACATACACACCTTTTCCCAGAAGTCCAAAAGATGTTACCACGAACCGAGCGAACCTAGCGGAAACACATTTCCGTGTATAGTAATAAAATTCCCATCCTTTAGAAACTATAAATAACAATAAAATTATTTCCATTCTGTTGTGAAATAAACTAATCGTAAATGTCAGTTTCTCAAGGTAAAGAATGTATACGGGGATTTGACAGGCTTCTCTGGTCGTTCATCACAACATGTCAAGCTGTCACACGAGACGGAAGTTTGAGACAACGTGAAATACTCTGTAGTTCAAAACACGCCTATGTCCAAAACGTAGTTCCAGTATTATACATTAAAACATATTTAGTTAATTTAATTTAAAAGTATTAACAATAAGCCATTGGTGAACGCAGTATTGAATCACAAATAAAATTAATTTACCCAGCTATATAAAAACATTTACTAGTTTTTTTTTGGGAATCGCACTTTTTCTCGTATAAAATGTCTGCGTAGAAAACACTGTATATTTTAAGTAGCAAAAAAATTATATTTAAAATTATAATTTTAAAAATACTATTCTGGAGGTATTAAATCCATTTTGAGTGTACAGAAAACTGTATTTCAAAAGAGCGTATAGTTCTGTTGCAATTTGCTAGTAAAAATTAACATCGGTGATAAATGGAGGCAAAATGACTCCCACCGACTCTTAAGGTTTTCTGTAGTACGTACCTAATTGTTATCCTGACGCAAACATTCATAAACCAGTAAGTGTTTTCTGCAGTTACGAAACTGCAGCTGAGCAGATATACAGTCCTCCTGCAGACGTATATCGTCATTCTGAAGGTCGTCGATTCTCCACGCCACTAGCCATAATCCTTCCCAAGCGGCGGCATTGTATTCTGGCCCATGTTGCTAGCTCACGTAACTTGCCTATCAAACGTAATCCGAATGCAAGAAGACAATGCTGGTCGTGTGGTGTAGGGCGTTGTGATAGTAACTCGAGGTGTGCGCGTTCGAACCTCGGAGCTGCTCTATCATTTCAGTGAGTGTTATTTTGAAATAATGTTACTTCTCTCTTATTTACAAATCACGTGTGTCTGTCAAGCACAAGTTTGCTTCCCATTGTAACTGATAATACCGCAAAACCGTCTGCGGAACAACTGTAACGATAATACAGAGTTATCATCGTCATTACAATATAGATCAAACAAATGTTTGTGGCAAGGCTACTTTTCAGTGGTTGATATTTCAACAAATTTCTTTTTGCGGCAACAAATCATGTGTTGCAGCGAAGAAAGCGTTTCCACGGTGCATGTTGCTCTGGGGGCCGCTGTGGTGTAATGACCAGACGACTCGCCTCTCACCAAGGCGAACCGGGTTCGATTCTCGGTGGGGTCGCTCCCGGATTTCCTCATGTGGGAATGCCGCTGGACGACGCGTTTTCTCGCGGATATCCCCCCCCGTATTCTAACTCCGGCGCCGCTACGTGCTCATCTCACTTCGCTCTCATCGGCTCTCAAGATCTCGCTGTTAAGAGCCGTCCAAATCTCTTCACTCAATTACGCACGTATAAGTATGCTCGGCATCTTTCTACGTGTGTATCATTGGTCCAAAGTCGTGCAGACGTTTCAGGGAACGCGTGGCCCAATCGCAGAAGTGACCAGTGGAATTGAGAGATTTGGATGAGGGTGTGAAGCAAGGGTAAGTGTGGAGCAGCCCCGGAATGCAAGGACGGGGGGAAACCGGAGATCCCGAGAAAACCCGCCGGCCAGCGGCATCGTCCGTCACGATTCCCACGAGCGGAAATCCGGAAGCGACCCGGCCGGGAATCAAACCCTTTGGTGGGTAGAGAAATAACAAGGAAGCACAAGGGTTTAAAGTTTATTCAGAACTGCTTGGGCTGACTTAATTCCCGAAAATTAAGAACAGTCCTCACATGGAGGATTGTCCTAGACGCGATGCAGGATGACAACCTGCGAAGAGCTCTGTTGTCGGAGAAGAGGGGAGGAGATGAAGCTAAGGAAAAATTTGGGGTTTTATTTTCAGCTCGTGTATTAATGACGCAGAAGAAATAATTCTTCTGCGTCAAAGACACGGCTATTAGCAGAGTATAGGCTCCGCTTCTCATTTTGTTCGCACATATTTGTTCCATGTGTGTGCGACGTATGTCATTAGCCTACCTCAGACAGGGACGGGCGTGTGCAACGTTTTAAATGGAGAGGCAGGTTCAAGTTATTGCAAAAGCATTCAAGTTTTTTCAAGGTCGCTGGTGAAAAATTACGCCCATCGCATTCGAGGAAAAAGAAGTGGCAGAAATTGTAATTATACGGTATGCTTTCCTTATTAGGGTATGCTTTCCTTATTAGTGTATGCTTTCCTTATTAGGGTATCCACAATCTTGGCACTCGATCTGTGCTGAAAATGACTTGAAGTTCTCGTTATTTATACGAAACTAATGAACGTATTTACAGCGCTTTAATGAATGAAATCAACGCACACCTCAGGCTATTCAGTAAGGGACATTCCAAGCAATAGCGCGTAATTCATAAACGTCATCTACGTGTTATTCTAGTAAACACAACCTCGCATCGTACGGAATAGGAATTATACAATGAAAGTATGGTATGTTTGAGCCAAACTGTCACAGAATAACAATACAACTGCTTTCCATAGTATTAGGCTTAGTTACTATAAAGCTCTTCCCTACGATTTTTTTTGCTACCGAATCTGTGAAGTACTTGCCACCATATGACAAGGTAATTGTTTCTGGCAAACTCCAAAGCTACTCAAATAATTTTCCTTTAAGTATATATAAGTACTATATTCAGTGTTCACGTGGCAAGCTATCATCAGTTGTGCCTGTTAATGCACAAAATTACCAAAAACATTTCCACTAGCCCAATGACACCTTAGTAACGCTGAATATTATAACTGCAATTTAATTTTCAGTCTAGCGTATTGTCTGAGGAAGGGAAAAAAATTCAACGTTCCAAAATGTCGTGAAGTCTGGTGTTTCTTCTGTTGCGTTACTTATTTATTTATTTGTAGTTTGAGGGGAGTTTTGTTCCGTATCTGGTTGAATAACTTTATGTTTACGATGTTCTTTGTTGTATTAATATTTCTTCAATTAGTGACCTTATCATATGTAATATTATTGCTGTCTCTAATCCAATTTTTGACAAATTGCCATTCATTGCTCATTCATTTTTATTTTTCAAAATTACGTTCGTGATTTAACTGACAAGGATATTACGTGTATTATTTTAGAGAGATCGTAAATGCTAGGCATGGAATACCTTCTGTAATTTCTGCCAGCGCGACCAATATGAAGGAGTCGAATTATTGGCTATTCACAGTAAAGTGAGCACTTTTTAAGGCCCTGCTACTTTTTAATATAAACATTTCCATGTGACCAATAACTACAGTGTATACTTTCCATTACTCTCAAAAGTTAAGATCTGAGGCTGCAATGAAACACATTTATTAGTGGTTAATGCCTTTTGGGAGGACCTTAAAAAGTTCTCACTTCACCTGAGCAGCCTATGTAAACATTTCTCCTGTTTTATTCGAATGCAACGCACGTGCTATGCTGGACACAATTCCTGCGAAATTCCAAAAACAAATAAAACCTCCTTTTTTTTGAAATTTCATAGTTTATAAAATGCAGAAGTCAAAGGAACCGAATACCCTTGTAACGCGGGAGAAACTATACCCGTAAGACGTACTGGATAGAATTCGTTAACCTCTCCAGTAACCTCAGACTGTAGGTGTTTGTCCACAACAGAAAAGTTTGTGTTTTTTGTTGACGTTAATAACAATATTAGTGCAAGTAGAATTATTATGGCTGTTCACGGCTGTACACACTTAGTTATTCAACGTGTTATAGTCCTTACATATAATATGTTCGAGTTTTCTTCGCACTTTTTTAATCAAACCTTTAAAAAATCACACCACGTGTGACGTGTTTAGTTATTTTCTAAACACGCCAAGTATCTCAAGTATTTTATACCTCTGTTAACACAAAAGTATCTTATTTTACGTTAGATTGAAGTTTGGCAATTGTTTCTCGACTATAATATTTAATTTATAATAAATATGAACAAAAACAGCGTGAAAACATGCGTACTGGTAGCTTCCAGTAAGAAATAGTTCGCATACAAAATATCATTACAACTGAGTGCGCACGAATTCGGTGCGTTGTCCTTTGGCGTAAACTTCCAGGCTTGGTGAAGCGTTGTTTGCACGAGGCGGAGGAATATCCTGGAAGTAGAACTTCAGCAGGGCTTCAGAAAAGTGCGAAGTAACCGTGAATAGCCCATAACAATTTTTGTTATGAACGAGGAAACGTTGCGGGTGACATCTGAGTTGTGGGTTTGTCAGAGTTTGTAAATTACAGCCAACTATGCTTACAAGTAGACGTAAGTTAGTTCCCCACAGACCCGAGTGTACATAAAATAAACTGCTTCGTCGGCAGATCACGGGCCTCAAACTGAGTCCCTAAACTAAAACAAAGTCCTTAAAAGAATTTTTTGTTTTCATTCTAAGGTCCCTGAAGTTCCTGAAAATGGATGTGGGAAGTGCACATAGTAATTAAATGCAAGTTTGTGTGTTTATTCAGTGTGTTTTTTCAGCAATTCAGGCACGGTGAAGTCTGTTCACTGTAAGGTGAGCACGTTTGAAAGCCCTGTATAAGGTCTACTTGTACGCACATAGTGTGTTCTTCCAACATGCTGTGTGTGTCTGTGTGTGTGTGTGTGTGTGTGTGTGTGTGTGTGTACAATTAACATTGTCATGGGCCTGATGATTTTGTTCTTGCATCGGTCAAGTGAAACTGAAAATTGTTAGCCAAGTAAATATTCGACGAATTTGCTATTTCTCACACTTAATGAGTTAAAAAAAAGCAGTCAGCAAAAGAAATAATTTTAGTATTCTTAATTGTTTACCTGATTCTTCAAAGTCAAACCAAATCCCCCCCCCCCCACACACACACACTCACACACACACACATACATATATATATATATGATGAGATATATATAATGAGTGAGAGGCTATATATATATATATAGCCTCTCACTCATTACCAACTTTACAGGGTGCATGCCATGTCAGTGATATTTCTTGTGAAATGGATGTTTGCATGAATATGCGTATCTCGGAAAATAAATGTTCTGCAAATACGTCTTTCTGTCATAAAAGATTAAAAAAACAATCACCTACTTTTGTCATATTAAGTGTATTCTTGAAGAAAAAAAAATCGTGAAAATGGTCATATGTCGCATATTTAAAGCTTGCCTGTGCAGTTTCCTTAAGCACCAAGAGAAAGGTACAAAGATACGGGCGTAGTTTAATCTGTGGACTTTCATCGCGTGTAATAAAACCCCACAGTTACAGATCCAAAATGCACAGTGCAGTGTTACGACGGAAACACTGCACGCCTTGCGCTTAGGAGCGATGAGGCGCTAGAAGTGCGTGTTAGTGTCGCCCGTATCGCTCCCTCGCTTCTTGGCCTTGAAAGCGGGAGTACACCCCACCTTTAACAGCGAGATCTTGAGAGCCGGTGAGGGTGAAATAAGGTGGAAATAGTGAAGCGCTGGAATGCATGGGCGGGGGTTAGCGGGAGATCCCCGAGAAAACCCGCCGACCAGCGACACCGTCCGGCACGATTCCAACATGCGGAAATTCGGAAGTGGCCCGGTCGGGGATTGAACTATTGGGGGGAGGCGAGCGGGCTAACCCGTTCTTCGGTCTGCCCGGGGAAACCGCGTGTGTGGGGCAGGGCAGCCGGTCCTAGTAGGCTGTTCACGGTAAAGTGAGCACTTTTTAAGGCCCTTCCAAGTTCTTCCTTTCATCCACTCTACATATTCCTGCTGCTTTTCAATATAAACGTTGCAATGTGACTAATAAATACAGTCTGTACGTTTCACCGACCTCGAAATGTAATGCCTGAGGCTGCAAAATATATATTTATTAGTGGATGAAGCCTGTTGGAAGGGCCTTAAAAAGTGCTCACTTTACTGTGAACAGCCTATATTACTGTGGGTCGACCCTGCGTGATGGTGTGGATATAGGCGCGGGTGAGGACAAATACGCGAGAGCGTCCTTGGGCGTGTCCTTGGAGAGGGAGGGCACTTGTCCTTGACCACGGCAAGAAGGTCTGGTTTATACACGTCCAGGGCCTCACATAGCCGAGTGGGAAAACAACGACCGGCGTCCTTCCCCAGGCAGCCGCTTGGTCAAGATGGTAGGTCGCCTGGGTACAGGCTGTTCGCGGGAAATCGAGCAATTTTTAAAAGCCCTTCTTAAGGTCTACTTGTATGAACGTCGTTTATTCTCCCACCTTACGTAAAATTAACATTGTCATGGGCCTCATCACTTTATTCATGCGCCGGTCAAGTGAAGCTGCGAAATTGTTAGAGAAGTAAATATTGTACAAATATGCTCATTTTTACACTTCGATGAATTAAAAAATGAACAGAAAGGGAAAGAAATAATGTAAATTATCAGAAATGGCTTCCTAACAATTTTTATTCGACGGTAAGACACGGAACTACTTCCCATCCATCGTTACCAACTTTGCTGGGCGCACGTCACTCAGGCCACCAGTTGAAATATGTGCAGGTAGGGGCAGTGTCTTTTTTCTAAGGATAATTTCAAAGGAGTTCACTTTATTGTGAACAGCAGTTAGGCGCCTAACGGTGAGTAGAGCTCCAGCAGAAAACGTTCTATTAAAAAACTGTCCAACGCGCCTGAGTGAGGTCTGCTAACGGATAGCATTTAAGAAACGTATAGCATCTCTGTGCGTTTTTCAGTCCTTCCATTTATCTCTAAAGCGTGTTTTTGTGATAGTGAAAATGGCTCGAACGGGTGTTTTCGTGGTCATTTTTAGGTACGAACATTCCGTCACAAAACATTAAAAAAGGAATAGGGACGTGCATCGAACCATTATTACTAATATTACGTTATAAAATGGTTGGTTATCAGCGTTATTGACGGCAAGACTGTGCGCCATTTCAGTGCTTTGCGCGTAGAGGCGATGAGAGAGTTGAATCTCATGTACCTTTTAGGCCTCATACGTGAAAAATACCTTCAACCAGGCGGCCATCTTAAGGCAGACCCACAACCATCCGTCGCATCCGTCAGTCGCCCGTCCGTCAGTCAGTCATCCGTCTGTGTTTTCTTCCATAGGGTGAAAGCGATTCACAACAATCCGTCGTCCGAAAATCCTTCTGTACGGCAGAATTCCAACGTGACAACTTAACATCGCGATCTTTCTTTCGTAGAAGGTATATTTAGTTAGGACTTAATTTCGAAATGTTTTCCCGTTGAATTAAGCTTGCTTATGAACACCCAATGCCAAAAATAGTTTTATTTTTATAGTTTGCTCTTGTAAACACCATTGGAGAGCGCGAATATTATTCAGGGAAAACAGTTAATGCCTAAAGTTTTGGCCGTGGCAATTACAGCCACAATTCGACCCAAACCCTAACATTTACACAAAAATATGTGGAATTTCTCAATTTATAGCTAGGTTAAAAGCGACATATTTGGAACAGGCACGCAACTTATGGTGGGATTTTTCCCTTACGCCGAACTCTCCCATAGTAAATATAATTTTGTTCCTTACGGTAAAATTTTTCGCACAATGGCTCCACTTAGAATAATTGGAAAACCACTAATGTTTTCAGGGAAACAATTCTATTGATTGAATGTCACAGCCAAAGACATGCGGAGAATTAAATATTGTGTTTATTGCACTTAGTCAAATCATTACGAGAAATAAACATATTTCCGAGAGTCACTGTTGAAGTTATGCAATTTAACGTAATTAAAAAAAAAGGAAATAAAATTACTTTGCTCAGGTGTTGGAACCCACCACAATATTCTGCTGCCAGACTCATAGGATTTATTTTAGAAGGCGTGAGTGAGTGAAGAGATTTGGGCACCTCTTAACATCGAGGTTTTGAGAGCCGAATTTTGGGAGGCAATTTTGTCTTTATATTTACTTGGGATGTTGAAGCGAGACACATTACAGATCACCAATATGAAACGTTGGTTTAACATAAGATATATTACAGGTAGAGCTACGAGTATTTCACGAATTCATTCGGAGGCAAGGTAGACACAAAACACTTGTTGTTTTCTCCTACTGCTGTGATTGGACGGCTTATGTTTATACACGCCCCGTTTAACTGTAAGCCAGTAATGAGCAGGAAGCAGTAGCGTAAAAGAGTTTTTAACAGCGCTGTACAGAAGTCTCACTTGATCAGAGCAACCAATAAACAGACGATAGTGTCTCGAGTGTATAGAGGGCTGTCCAGCCTAGCTTGCTGCCAACTCAATCCGCGAAATACCCGGGGCTCTAAGTACAGGACTTAAAAATTAAAATTTGATTACAAGACGTTTAACATAGTATCAACATGGAATGTTGCCAACGAGACATGTATGGAACATAAACATGTAACACTCATAAGTTTAAAATACAGATATTTCTTGAACACTGTCACATCAACAAGTTTTTATTGTTAAACACTTGAAAGGTATAACTGGGTAGGTGCCAATTATGAGCTGCCAAGTCGGCATTGACTTTACTGAGGGAAATTAGGCATTAAAGTATTTTATCGAAGTTATGTAGCTTTAAATGTTGTGATTTTTTTTTGTTTAGTTGGTATAGGCTGTTCACGGTAAAGTTAGCACTATTGAAAGCAGTTTCATTTGGAATAATATTCAATAAATATGTATTTTTTAACCTTAGGCGTTAACTTCCGAGTGCCGTGCAATGCACACACTGTGTTTATTACTTACATAGCTATATTTATTTTTAAAAAGTGGCCAAAGGATGAAAAATTGCTGAAATACAAAAGTAACTAGGGTCTCAAAAGTGCTCACTTTACCGTGAACATTGCAGTTGTTAATACAAATATCGCGTACTGATGTTCTCCCTTCGCCACATTTCATGCAGTTTCAGCCTCCAAACCGAGGACTACGTGAAATCGAAATGAAAAAGTGAATGTTCATGTTCCCTCTGAAAACGATATTATTTATGACTAATTCCTCATCTTTTATAATTATATATATTTTTTTAGTTTCATTAGTTCATGTGTTGCTGACACGTATATCTGTTTATGAAAATGTTTGCTTTCGGACGTGCATATTACATAAAATCACTAATAGAGCTGTGGAAAACTATATCACTGAGTGGCAAGTGGCCCCTGTTGGTCAACTCTTCACTGGAAAATGTCACATATTCAATGAGTAAAGGAAAATGGACATGTTTTCACTGAGTTTTCTGATAAAGTGCCTGAAAGTAATTGTTTCGCCGACCACATATTATTCACTGATTTAAAAATATGATATTTTCTCTGATTCAAGTTTAGAGTACATTTACCCACTTCAGATATTACTTATTTCATTTGAAACACCTGGTTTAACCGATACATCTGTCAAAAATGAAATCGTCCATTAAAAAAAGCGAATGAAATGGTCGATGAATGAGTGGAAAATGTCACTTAATCAATAAGAGATGGAAAATGGGTTCTTTTCACTCATTTTTCAGTTCAATTGACTGAAAGTTACAATGTTAACTTATTTAAACAGTGGAATTCTCACTGATTCAAATTTAGAGTTCAGCCAATGAATATAATTTCAATAATTAAATATGTTTGTGACAACTCTAAAGCTGTATTACATGTATTACATTGTGAGCCACTATCTGTTTTTAACCAGCAACAAAATTTCACCTTTAGAAAGCGTCAACTAAATGGTTATCTAATCGCTAACAAATGTTTTCTTTCATAACAAAAGAAACTAAAAGTCCTGTCTCGAATAAAAATCAATTACTCGCCAAATTTGACTCCACTGCTACAACTTCAATCTTGATTAAAAGTTACAATATGACAAAATTCCTATCCGGAATAAAATTTCAGTAAGTTGAAAAAAAAATTAAGGGTAGGCCTTTGCAAATATTTTAATACGAATCGAAAATTTATAGCACGCTTGAAGGTACCAAAATAAAAACAAAAGTATAACTGGTCGTCCGCTGCAGAGAATTGCTATAGCTCATAATTAGGGCCACCTGTTTTTCGCGAAAATATTTACGCGAAGGCTATATGTCAATATCCTGTATGCTCACTTGCATTCTTCATTTGGCAATAGGCCGCTTGTCTTGTGTGAAGAGTGTCTGCTACATGGGTCAGCCAATCAGAATGATGTTTCCTCAGTACTGGCCGTCCGTGATTCGCGGGCAGACAGATAAGACGCGAAGACTAGACTTCAATACCCTATGTGCACATTTGCAGCCTTCCTTTGTCTATTGGCCGTTTGTCTTTGTGTGAAGAGTGTCACATGAGTGAGCCAATCAGAATACAGTTAGTACGATACTGAACTTCTTGATTCGAGGGCAGGCGGATAAGATGAGTAACAATTCAAACGACCCAATCACGAAAGTTGTTCTTAACCAAAGTGTTTTGGAACACAACTTGTCCTGAAAACTTTTCGCGAAAAACCGGTGCCCCTACCAATCACGAAAGTTGTTCCGAACCAAAGAGTTTTAGAACACAACTTGTCCTGAAATATTTTCGCGAAAAACCGGTGCCCCTACCAATCACGAAAGTGGTTCCGAACCAAAGAGTTTTAGAACACAACTTGTCCTGAAATATTTTCGCGAAAAACCGGTGCCCCTACCAATCACGAAAGTGGTTCCGAACCAAAGAGTTTTAGAACACAACTTGTCCTGAAATATTTTCGCGAAAAACAGGTGCCCCTATTTATAATATCAACACATGTCGTTAGAATTGCTGCAGGTAACTATCGGTAGGAAAGAAATGAAGGGCATTATAAACGTCGACACCTTGTTAGGGACTACAGCCATAAACATTTCAAGGAGCCACGGTGGCTCAGCGATTAGCACACTCACCTTCCATCAAAGCGAACCGGGTTCAATACCGGGCCGGGTCACCAGATTTTCGCAAGTGGGAATCGTGCCGGGTGATGCCGTTGGTTGGAGAGCCTTCTCGGGGATCTCCCGCTTCCCCCATATTCACCTCAAACGCCCTCATCGGCTCTCAAGACTTCGTTGTTAAAAGCCGCCCAAATATCTTCACTCACTCATCAATATTTAAACGGGGAACGAACGTTAAAAAATTTTATTTTTTGATGATTCTGTTTCAAAGAAAACCTTTCCAGACAAAAAGAATATTCTACCTGACATTTTAAAGGAATATTGGCACTTTAAGATACCTTACCAATGTTTATGTTTGATATATTTTTCTAAACTAGGCAGAATTCTTGTTTGGGGACTTTAACACTGATCTCTTATCACTTTAACTGTTTTGATTACAGTCAATTAATGTTCATTATTTACACGTATTCAATTTTTCTGCTGTCAACATTTCAGTTGTCTAAAGCCCCTGTCATACTGTCAAATTTTTCCGTCAAGCTGCTTCGAATATGTT
This sequence comes from Dryococelus australis, assembly GCA_029891345.1. Taxonomy (NCBI): domain Eukaryota; kingdom Metazoa; phylum Arthropoda; class Insecta; order Phasmatodea; family Phasmatidae; genus Dryococelus; species Dryococelus australis. The sequence continues at coordinate 19,402,160 of CM057008.1, read as the reverse complement.
TGGTCAGATAAAGTTGGACAGTTATGACGTCTTCGAAACGTCATAAACACCGCCATATTTGTCTAGAAAAGTTATGGCTTCAGTATCCAGCCAACATTTGAAGATTGGTCGACAAAAATGGACATCAAGAAACTTTAAAATTACGAACGATTGCTGGAAACGAAGTAGAATATGAAGATAATTAATTTATGTAGAAGCGTTTTAGTCATGAACACTATTTTTTACTAATATTGCACATAATATTACTAACTCAGCGGCATTGAATTTCATTGTGCATGAAACATCCCCGGTAAATAAAACTAAAATTTAGTAAATAAATGAAAATAAATTACAATATTACTTACATCTCTTCCTGTAACTGACTGCATGGACAACGAAAGCAGTTCCTCTATATGAAAATTATTCTAAAATCATAATTCTAATTAGATTCTCCCAGTAAAAAAATTTGACAGTGTGGCACATTTTCAAACACATTCAAGATTGTTTGATGAAATTTGTTGGAAGGAAAAATTCGATGGCCGTATTTTGTATTCGAATTTTATTGTCAAGTATAGTTGAAGGCGAAAATTTGACAGTGTGACAGGGGTTTTACACTCGCTTTTCCATTTCAACATTCCCCCGCCCATTAGTCCCATTCCCCGCTGTTCCGCTGATCGCAGTCCGCAGACTTCGCTCGCGCCGGCCACTCGCCGCCACTCGCCGCTCTCCTGGCTCGTCGTTTCCTGCCACTCAGCGTCGCACAATCCTCCAGTCGGCTCGGAGGCCAGTCGCGACTTTAGTAGTCTCGCCGGCCCGATCCTATAAAGTGCCCCCCCCCCCTCCTTTTTTTTTCTAGTCGCGCTGGGAGAGTTTAGGGCGATGACCGGGATGGTCGTCCAACGACAACCCCAGATATTCAATCCACCTGAAGTATGAGAGCACACGTGTCATGATTGTTTCAATTGGCACGTGCGGTGGCAAGCCTTTGTATATATCCGAGCTCTCCTCGGGTTATCGCTAGCCCCTTACTCACTGATTCGGTCGATCACTAGAGAGGGACGGGCTAAGGTTCGCATGTGTTATGTATCCTCAGGATTTTAAGGGGTGCCTATAATGCTTTAAAACGGCAATCTGTTTAAAAAGATACAGCATTGACTATAGTTTATGACACTGTTTTACAGGTGAATAGATATCTTAAACAAAGGGCTAGTTAAAACAATTTTCGGTTAATTTGACTCTTTTCACTTACCAAGTGTATCACCTCATTAATCAAAAACATGCATTTTTAGACGGCGCTCAGCGTCTTCCGCCCCCTCCCCCCCAGAAAGGTGTAGGTGTGGAACCAAATTTCTACACATATTTGGACCTTCGGCTATCGATCACCCCGTCTCTCCCCTACCCCCTTACCCGGTAGGAGATGCGAAACCGGAGGGGTACGTTCTTCGCCTTCTTTTCGGTCTGGAATGCGCATTTTTCGGCCGATATTCTTGGGATTTTGGGAATAGTTGTCTTTCTATACCCCACCCTCCCCCAATGAGATGTTAGGCCCTTCGAACCAACGCCCAAGTCTCATGTCTTAAGTAATAAGTAGGGATAGGAACATTTCGCGAGTTCATTTTAGGACAAGATAGATGTCAAATACGTATACACTGAAGTTGACTTTAAAATTGGATCGCAGTTTATTAAGACACGCCCTGGACGACTCTGAGCCAATAGCAGACTTGCAAGGAAACAAGTAGTGAGTACCAGGTGTGAAGTAACACTGGCTACTCTATGGGGCAGCAGCCAATGAACAAACGCCTGAGGCTCGAGTATACACATGACGGTGGAGTCTAGCCTACAGGTAATTGAACTCGCGAATTTTTCCTATCCCTAGACATAAGTTTTAATGCTTAAGTTTTAAGGCTTACTTCTGCAACTGCAGGACGGTATGTGCAAGCGAGTACGTTCCGGTGGCCCCAGATTAATTTCGTACGATTACCTGCATCGCCGACGGCGGCTTGGTCCGTGGAATCCGCGGGCCTGTTCTCTGGTCTTTCAATAACGAAATTTACAAATTCGAAACACAATATTGACTTTCATTTCTGTCCTGGAAAAAGATATGCATTGAAAATATTCCAAATTATTTTCTAAATTAGGTTAGAAAAATAATACTTAACACATTCTGGACTACGCTCGAGCTAAGTCCGAGCAACGCCAGTTTAAAAATTTCTTCGTCCTAGAAAATAAAACTCGCATGGTTATAGAGCATTGTTTCGCTAGTATTTAACAGGATCGTACAAGAACAACACAACCAAGTAGTTATATAGTTTTCCTGTAAAGAAATATTTTTTATATACACTTACAAAAGAACGCGATTGACTGTAAAATTTTACACAATAAGAGACATTTGATTGGAGCATAACCAGCTATGTGACACCAGTTACTGATGACGAGCCAATGATGAACGTTGTAGAACACAGAAAGCACGCCAAGTGTGGTGTGGACCAATAGAAAAGTGGTAAGTGAGAATGCAGAAACCAAAAGAATGGACGTTTTTACAGTGGTGTATACAGGTGAGACACTTCTAACTTGTCTTTAATTATGGTAAATATGCGCAGACCTGAATGTGTTAAAAGAGATCGATTTGATTGCCAGGGAGGCGTCTGTGTTAATTAAGGACTGCAACGTGTTAAGTGCATGTGTGGGATTTTACTTCGAAGCAAGTATATTTACCTTGAGTCTATGGGATGTCATTGGATTTCTCGACGACCTTCAGTGTCATACCACGCGGCTCTCTAAGCTAATAAACGCGTACACTTGACCGTAAAATGAAGGACCTTCTAGGCAACTGCTAACAACGAGGCCCGCAATTCGAACAACCGCGAGTGTTACCGCCAAGTAAACTAACCGTGGTCTTCTGGACGCGAAGTGGCGGACATGCGCCTGTGTATGAACTGATGAGTAGAGGCCTGCAAAGTTCGAGCTATTGTATGGGGACACGTTAATCTTCAAACACATGTACAGGGACACGCGAATTTCGCGAAAAGACATCACAATCAGTTGTATTTCGTAAAACTTTAGTTCAGATACACGCCAGCGATTGGCTGATCTGTGTCACGTGTCTACCCGCTAATCACAGACGTACAGTAGCGGAGTAACCTAATTCTGATTGGCCAGTCAAGTAAGAAAATGTGTTCACACAACATACGCACGACGCCAATAATCAAAGAAATACTGCTGGCATGCCCGTAGGGCATTGGAACCTAGCATGTGCGGAAATCTTTTCGCGAAATTCTGGTGTCCCCACACATGTACCATTGCAATAAGTAGAGACCTGGAAATTTCGCGTATTCATTCGGCAACAAGCTAGACTCCACAATCCTTAGCTCATTCGATCATCAGTCAGCAGTTCATTGGCTGTTACTCCAATTTAACACCACACCTGATAGCACGGGATTCGGGTCACATTTTCCTCCCAGGTTATTTATTGGTTGAAAGTCGTTCGGGGCGTGTCTAACAAACGAAGGTCCTATGGAAGCACAAACACACATGTACACGTGAATGCAGTTTAACTTGTTCTCAGATGAATTCGCGAAATTTCCGGGCCTCCTGTAGCAATAGGTTTGTCACTGGACCATACTTTGTTTGACACGCCGTGGGTAACTCTGAGCCAATAAATAAACAATTCTCATTTGTCTAGTCCAAACACGTGCAGTCCAGTCAGAAAGGGGTTGGCTTCACATTTATGCAGTAGCCAATAGAGAAACGACGCCAGCCCTTATATATATATATATATATATATAGTACTGTGAAGTTTAGCTTGATGTCAAATAATAACACGAATTTTGCAGATCTCTACTGATGAGTCTGTCTGCGATTGGTAGAGACCTGCCAAATTCGCATTTTATTTTGCGTCAAGATAAAATTGACAATACTGCATATACTCGTGCCGGCGTCGTTTCTCCATTGGCTGCTGCCTCGACATTAAGTCACTCCCTTTCTGAGTGAACTGCACGTGATTGGGTCACACGGTTGTGGAGCGTTCATTTATTGGCGCAGAGTTACCAGGGGCGTGTCAAATAAAGGCTGGTTTAATGAAAAACGTATTGCAAGGGAAAAGTGTTTTAAGTTTAACATATCCTCAAATTATAACGCGAATTTCCGCAAATCTCTAGCGATTTGAATACGAAGCCATTTAAATTTGCATAAACAACACTTATTTTTCTACAGCGGAGAATACAACCCGTCTTGGCAGCACGATATAAAAATTCCTTGATAATTCCGCCAATACAAAAGAAAGTGATCACAGTAACACAAAAAAAAAAATGAAGACTTCTGTGATAGCTAGCGGAAATTTTATTTTCTTCACGCGTGCCATACAGGAAGTTTTCCAAATTTGTTATGACGATACAATTTTTATTTTTCAGGTGCACTTAAACATGATTCCTGGTGTGGTTTATTACGTTTAATAGTAATAATGCTATTAAATATATTATCACAAGAAGCTGTCATGTGTGTATTTTACTACATTAAATTAATTATATTTTACTTTAACACATTCAGGTCTGCGCATATGTACTATAATTGAAGTCAAGTTAGAAGTGTCTCACCTGTATACACCACTGTAAAGACGTCTATTCTGTTGGTTTCTGCAAACCTACTTACCACTCTTCTATTGGTCCACACCACACATGGCGTGCTGTCAGTGCTCTACAACGTTCATCATTGACTCGCCATCAGTCACTGGGGTAGCAGAGCTGGTTATGCTCCAATCAAATGTCTCTTACCGTTACAGTCAATCGTGTTCTTTTATAAGAGTATAACAAAAAAAGAATTGCAGGAAAACTATATATAGTTGATTCACGATAGCTTCGCTTTTTTTTTTGAAGACCTGCCAAATTTCTGCTTTAGGTTACTGTTTACGTATCCTTCCGCTACACGTAAAAATAAACACTGCCATGTGACTTCTACTTTTATAACTGCCAAATGCGTTGGTTGCTGTTTACAGCTGTTCAAAGAATTATGTCATATTGCAGAAACCATTTCCTACGAATGTTCATATTTTAGGCCTATAACAATATTTAGGTCGGCTTTATAACTATTTGTTACACACAGTATAACACGTTATCCATAATACACATTACTATTCTGCCACGACGGTGTTTGTTACAACTATGGCGGAAACAACAGCAGTATTTAACCTATTGTTATTAATATGTGTTTGGAATAAAAATTAAAACGAAGGGACGACCAGTCCAACGAAACTATCCCGTGTCGCTTATTTTATGTACATCGACAAACGTAAAATATAGTGGTGAACATGCAAACACATAGGCCTACCGTAATATTTATTCTGCAAATATTTACATGCATTGGTACTTACTGGTTTGTAGGTTTATTTTATTATTTGTTTAATTTTATCTGGGCGAGCTTAGTATTTCGTTGGGATTGCTGCAGACATTCAAATCACAGAAACGTAAGCTCGTTACACTACTGTTTTCCGAACACCTAGCGCAAAAATACAATGTTGTGATAAACAGACGTGAATGTAAATAGTGAATTTCGTCATAACATCAGTTTATGGTTAAAACGTATAAATTTTGCACACATTTGAAATCGACACACACACCTGGCCTGCGTAACGATTACAACGCAGCCACCACGCCCTTTCATACGTAACGATCGCAACACATTTCACTCTGCCGTGGAAACACATATTTATCACAACATTGTAACTTCCGTAGATTGTTTTAAAAACACGAGTACGAACATGACGCTTCATTCAGAAACACGCCGTGTCATTGTATGTCGCCACACCATTGTCAGTCGTAATGCACTGGGTAAAATCGCCTGGCGCCGCCAAATTGGGAACGCTTCCCACGCCACGTCTGCCAACCTGCTGGATTTGTATGTGTCGCGCAACGAGCTGTGTCGCGCCATCGCATCTAAAATATGTCGTTACATCTTAATAACATGTAATAGGTATTTAAACAATAAGATCTCGTTTAAGTTTTCAATTGCAATCTCAGGCATCATTACTGTTACTGTGATTAGTATGAGATGTGCTGAAATTAGAAATAAAATGTACACATTTCCTACACGGGTGGTACGATCTTCCCGAGAGAGAGAAGAGAGACAGAGAGAACGAGAGAGAGAGAGAGAGAGAGAGAGAGAGAGAGAGAGAAGAGAGGCAGAGAGAACGAGAGAGAGAGACACGCCTTGCTTCGCTTATTGAACCTTTATTCCGGACGAAACACCAGCCTACACACGGGAATTCGCGCGGATATTTTTAACTGCATCAGTGAAATGTGTTTCTGTCAGTGCTACCTAACAATACGAGTATATCAATTGGCAACGTTTACTTTACCAATAGTATACATAAAAACGAGGTTAAAAAATATTGTAACTCTGAACTATTTCTTTCCGACCTTTGCCAACACGTCGCTGCTCTCGCTGTTAATTCGTATTTAATACAAAATAAATATTACAGGTTATATAAGATTCTAAGCTAATGTTTCATTTATTCAATACTACGATGCTCTAAAGTTAATCACACTGTTAAATATTCGTAGAATACAAGTTATTGGAAAAACCGGTTGAAATAATACGCCTAGGATGATTTTTCAAAGGTCTGATTCCAAAAGGCCAAATAAAGCAAAATATATACATTCTTCTTTCATATTCAGCAAATATCGCACTTTTCTGACAATTTTTATGGTAGCTGTACTACTTTTTTTATGAGTTCTTCACATTGTACAGTCGGGTGCAGTGCTCTATAGGTAGTGGCTTTACTTCAACCTTAACCCCCTAAGGCACACATTGATTTTTCGTTTCAGGTGTTGCAAAAGAAGACTTTTTTGGTGTGTACAGTACTTACAAACTTCTCGTAACGACTAAAATTTCGGAACCAGTCGAAAGTGTTTCAGTAGATCCACGGCACAAACGTAAGGTAGTAGCTGTGTGAGCGGCAACCAATAGCATTGCCCAAGGAAAAGCGCTGTCTTTATTGGTGCTAGCTTCTGGACTTGTACAGCACCGAACATGAGTTCACAGATTCTGCAACACATTGGACGAGAACGTGTATACTCTGGATAATATGTTAAGGGGTTAAGTAGACACGGAATTTACTTCGTTTTTAGAGTTATATAGGCTTTGTGCTCCGCAGTGGATGATACAAACCATGCACAGCTTAGAGCAATACAGGGTGGTTTACGAATCAGTATCCACAGTGGAATAATTGTGCACCGACCCTCGCAATGTACGGCGACGACGAAAACTAACATTTCTGACCTTCATGTACGAAATTGTGTACACTGGGTCTGAATGAGTTCAAGTATAATTAGATAAACTTCAAGCCCACTTCTAATTACCACCCGAGCAGTGATAACCTGTACATTATTTAGCGAAGGAAAACTTTGAACTCATTTCGAAATAGCTACTTAATTACGAAATTTTTTGCAAGATATCTCTTTCGCCTAGTCACGCTATTGTAACAGTAAGTATAAGTTGCATTTCATCACTATTCCCACAAGTTCAAAGAAAATACGGGGATAACGCTAGGACTAATTTATTGTCCCTTGACAAAGTTTCGAGAAAGTTGGCTTGTGCTCTGGTCTTTCATGTTGATGTTTAAAAATAGTCCGCCCGCTAACCACGGACGGTTAGGATCGGGAGAAACCAAATTCCGAATGGCTCATGTATAGAGATGATGGTTTATCGCGGGAAATGTTGACTGTTTGCTAGGATTCAACGTACCGTACATATGTCCGACAGTTTTCATTCCTTATTGGCTGTCGTGCATGTATGAAGCTAATAACCCATTTCACTGGGCCAATGAGGATTCTGATATTATAATGCTGAACGTTCGTGGTTGGTCTGCAACTAGTTAAAACCTTGTTCATCCAATAAACTAGTTAGAGTGCTATAGAAGATATGTTGGCTCAAATAATTCTCGCGATTTTCCATTATCTCAACTCATGTAATAGACTGACATTGCACAAATACAAGCGGCCAATAGTCAAATTTATACTGCAAGTGTGTACATAGGATATTGAAGTCCAGCTTCGCGTGAATATTTTCGCAATTTCATTCGGAGGCGAGGTAAACTCCAAACACTTGTTCTCTTCTCCTACTGTTGTGATTGGACGACAGATGTTTAGACACGCCCCGTTTAACTGTAAGCCAGTAATGAGCAGGAAGCAGTAGTGTCCGTGAGCTTTTAACACTTTGAGGTCGACACAATTTTACCAGCTTTAACACTTTGTAGACTATGCTAGAGTGTAGATACAGCAAAACAAATTTGAAAATTTCTGTGTTGTACAGAACAGAATTCACACGGATTGCATATCCGTGTGAATTCTTCGTCTAATGTTTAACACGACCTCTCAAGAACACATCACAGTAACAACGATATTTCTACGGATAGAATTTATTTTTGTATAGCCACTCAAAGGGGCATGTTTAACTGTAAATCCTTTCATATAATAAATGACATTTTCTTGGGTCATTATCAGTTCGGCTGTCCATTGGTTGATAAACGGCCAATAATAAACGCTGAGAAGTACAGGATAGTGTCAGGTGTGATATGGACCAATAGGACGATGGCGAGTTCTAACACAGACACCAACAGAACCGGTGTTCTTGCAGTAGTGGATATAGGGGACTGACTTCTAATCTGTCTTAAGTGCCAGTAAATGGGTTCAGACCTCAATGGGTTAAAGACAAATTAGACGTTAGTCACCTATATCCATACCGCTGCAGGAACACCGTGTTATATTGGTACCTAATGTCACTTAACGCCATTCTACTGATCAGAACGACACCAGTCTTTCCGTATTGGCCGGCTGCCAACCAATGGAGTGGCGAGTTTACCGTTTTCCAACCAAATGTTCTTTCGTATGTAACAGGATGTGCATCCCATCGTGTTGATTTCCATAACCACACAAAAAATTTATAGTTCATTTACGAAGTTCGTTGTTGATGTTGTATTAGTTCCTATTTAAAATCCTTATGAAGTAGAGGATTGATGTGAGTTTACCTGGACCAGTATTGTTTTTTATGTGGAATGAAATATTCAAAAAAGTTTTGCCCGAACTACACACGAGTATAGTCCTCAAAGTGTCTTCACATATTCCTCGCTTGATCCCTGCAACCAATAACCAGGCGATAATGTCTCGGGTGTACAGAGGACTGTCCAGCCTAGCTTGCTGTCAACTAAAATCCGCGAAATACTCGGGACTCGAAAGTAAAGCTGATTTTTACCGTTGAACTGCAGCATGCACTATACGTACACTGGAAGGTGGGACTCTCTGCCCCCCTCCCCTTTCCCACACACATCGAGATCGAGAGGTCAAGTTCGCTTTCGTGGAGCGTGGGCGAGGCCAGGTCTCTACTCCACCCAGCGTCTTTCCAACTTACATAATTCCTTCATTTCCTCCTTTCACCCTCGTACCGTGATCTTCTACACGCTAGAGCTATAGTCAGAGACCTGAAGAATACGCGGATTCATTCTATTACAAGCTAGAATTCGAAACACTAGTGTTTATATAACTTAAGCCATTGGTCCACACGGTGTTTGACACCTCCTGGAGAACGCTGGCCCAATCGTCGCCTTCCAATGTGACAACAGACAACCAATCTGCAGTTTACATCGGCATTTTTGTACAGAAGACTGTAGAGTCTAGACTGTAGGTAATTGAACTCGCAAATTTTTCAGGCCTTTAGATATAGTCTATTCCCTATATATTCAGAATTTTTAAATCAAACCTTTGAAAAATTACTCCGCGTATGACGGGTTTCGTTGTTTTCTAAATACGTTTTGTATCACTAGAACTAGTGGATTTTCGCGAAAAAAAAAAAAAAAAAAAAAAAGCGAGTACACGGTAGACTTAAATACTATAAGCACCGAAGAGCAGTTTGTCTATTGCCATTGGATGCGGTCTGCTTGAGCAGGTGTTTTCATGTTTGACCAGGCCACTCAGATTTCACTAACAACAGCACGGCTCCTGCGTGATTCGTGTGCAAAGAGTAACTCAGCCAATCAATATAGGTATAAAATCCCACAGGATTTTGTAATATAACAAACTTTTAATACTTCTGTTAAAATAAAGGTGAGTTATTTTTGGTTAATCAGAACTTCTTCTTGTATTTTATTTCAAACTAGCTGTTCCTGTGTCTTCGTTCGCGTGAACTTTAGGATTTGTTTGCATATTTTTAAAATATAAATATCGCTTCGTTCAGGTTTTATGGTGTTATTGAAATACACATCTATATAATTGGTTTGAAAGATTGTTACTTTACTATCGGGAATAGTTTTATCGTCGCGTTAGTGTTAGTTGTTTGATAACATGTTATTTTAATATGTTTTCCAAAAACTAATGTACACTTTTACAATATTTCCTTCATTTTATGGAAAAGTCCTGGTAAAAATTTATCCAGAGGTGTCCGTAGACTTTCCGTAAAATTACGGACTCATTGATTTTCAAAAACGGACTTCCCGTAAAATTGACGGAACCTCTCGGTTAATTCCCTAGTTAGTTTTCTGTACGTATAGTTTAAATAATTTTTTATATATTTTTTATCTTAATTTTCATTACGTGGGTATTCTACTGTGTATAAAAAAGATATTTAAAGAAGTTAAAGTATTTTATACTTAAGCAAAATTTGAACCCGAGTGAAAAAGTTGCAAGTTCACGGCCCTCTAAAATTCTCACGTGTTAAATCAGGTATAACATTTGAATTTCTATATTAGCCACTTAAGCCACTTTTTTATTTCTATTGAAGTTAGTGTATTTTAAGTGTCGCTAAGTGTTACATACGCCTGTTGCTACTTTCTAATGTCTGGAAGAGCAGGTCTTAGTGACATGGATAACCTTAACTACCGCAGAAACGATAATTTTCTGGTTACAGTAGCTAAAAAAGATTCGTGTAAATTCCCCCTGGTCCTGCCCGAAACCCGAAGTTATAGAAAATTCGGAGATTTTCCATATTTTATATTTACGCACTTAACTCCGTTTTTTGTAATTACGGATTGCGTTTCCGTGTATTTAATAGGCATTTTCGTAAAAATTCCCGTAAATATACGGAAAATTTTAAACAGTGTATCTTTTTCTATGATGCGTATTATATCAATGAATATTTAAAAAAACCAGTGTTGTTTCAACAATGTTTTTTGACAATAATTATTTTGCAAAAAAATAAGATATGAAACATGAAGAAAATTATAAGAAAAAATTAATTTATTTTATAACCATTTGAGATACCGAGATGAAATAAAGAGCAGATTTTAAATATAAAATTAACTATGGTCCCTGAAAGTTTTATCGAAATCGATTCAGCCGTTTCGGAGCTTATTCTGGACAAACATCCAGACAGACAGATAAAAAATTTTTAAACAGTTATTTATGATTTAACATCGTTTAAATGGCATATTACACTTAGATGTCGGCATCAAATTTGAAATAACAGGCACACAATTCAATTTTATTTGTTATTGTAGATTATGAAATTTCATTATAGGCTGTTCACGGTAAAATGAGCACTTTTGACAACCCTGTTTAAGATCTGCTTTTATACACGTTGTGTGTTCTTCAACCTTATGTAAAATTAACATTTCTATGCGCCACATCCCTTGATTCATAGGTCGGTCAAGTGAAACTGTGAAATTATAAAAGTAAATATTGTACAAATCTGCCACTTCGATGCATTAAAAATACAGAGAGCGAGGCAAATAATTTAAGTTATCACAAATGGTTACCTAACACTTTTTTTCGACGTTAATATATGGAACTAATTTCCCCTCGATCGTTACCAACTTTACTGGCTACATGTCACTCATTGCACCCGTTACAATATATGCAGGTAGGGGCGCCGAAAATATTCCTAAGGTCGATTTCCAAAGCGCACACTTTATCGTGAACAGTTTTTAGCCGGATTACTTACTAGTGCAACAGCGTACACAGTTATGTATTTTTGTTTGTTAGGAATCCGGAGTCAAGGACTAATAAACTACTACATTAGTCGTGTAAGACATGTACATAAATTAAACAAATTACTTAATGAGGCTGTAAGCCTCATGATGCGTGTTTTGGTAACTAGTCTCAGGATGCTTATAACATTAACAATTCATAAAAAAAAGGCCTTTTCGATGAAAACTTACATTACAACACATCATTGGAAAGTGTAAGAATAATGTAATCTTACAACACTTCGAGCCACAAAATTATACTACAGTCACGCCCCAAATGTATATAAGAAAGCGTATTCTCAAATCTTGCAAGTATCATATTTAAAATTTTTAAGGCCTTTGCATTTTTCCTACAATTGCAGTCTAATAGTTCGAGACCTGCAAAATTCGCGTTATTATTTGGGGACATGTTAAACTTGAAACACATGTACCTTTGCAATACGTTTTTTATTGGACCATAATTTATGTGACACGCCCTGGGTGACTCTGCACCAATAAAGGAACACTTCACAATTACGTGCTCCAATCACGTGTAGTTCAGGCAGAGAGTGAGTGTCTTCACATCTATGCAGCAGCCAATGGAGAAACGACTCCAGCTCTACTGCATACAGTACTGTGAAGTTCAGCCTGATGCCAAATAATAACGCGAATTTCGCATGTCTCTACTGATGGGTGTTATTATTATTTACCAACTATTGTTAAAAGCTTGAATTATAATTTAGTAAGTTAACTAGAAAGTTTTTTTTTACAGTGAGCGCAATAATACATGAAGAGGACTTGCGTTGTCAAGAACCCAGATTTTGAGCTTGAGCAATGCAATCTGACATTCATCTGGTGTCCTTGCAAGTGAATATGCTGACATGTATGGAGACACTTATCGAATGCGAGGATAATTAGCACAAATGCCGAAACTGGGCCTCTGACTTAAATATAGTGGAGCTGGTAAGATATCCACTACGCGGGTTAACACGTCCGCAGAAATCTCCTCGTGACAAATCACAGCTACGAAATTTGGCTTTCTGTGGAATGTTGATTAGCTAATAACGAAATAATTACACACTAAGTGGAATCCTTTTGCAAAACACTCCCAAAATATATTTATAATTAGAAACAAATATAGCGCAATATCGGTATAATAGTTATGACTAAACGAACTTCAGCGTGGTCTTTTAAACACGTTTAACCCGTTTGAGACCCAGTGTACACATTTGAGTACATTACGCACGTGCGTGTAATTTCTGGCCCGTGAGGCACATTGCGAAGCTCAATGTCCAATCATTTAACCTGTGGGTAAATGATTGGACAAACCGTCTTACTGATCTGGGTCATTATTGGTTCATATAACTGTAGCCGAAAATATAGCCTGCAGCTCACTGGCTGTGACAACGAAACATGTGTTGTGATGTCTTTAAGTACATCACGCATCATAATGGCCTTTGTTTTCAACACCCGGAACTATGAATCACAGTGGGTCTGAAAGGGTTAACACATTCTGGACTACGCTCGAGCTAAGTCCGAGCAACGCCAGTTTAAAAATTTCTTCGTCCTAGAAAATAAAACTCGCATGGTTATAGAGCATTGTTTCGCTAGTATTTAATAGGACCGTAGAAGAGCAATACAACCAAGTAGCTATATAGATTTCCTGCAAAAAAGTAATTGTATATACCCTTATAAAAGAGCACAGTTGACTGTAAAACTTTGATTGGAGCAAAACCAGCTCTGCGACCCAGGTGGCTGATGACGAGCCAATGATGAACGTTGTAGACAGCACGCCGTGTGTGGTGTGGACCAATAGAAGAGTGGTAAGTGGGAATGCAGAAACCAACAGAATATACGTTTTTACAGTTGTGTATACAGGTGAGACACTTCTAACTTGTCTTCAATTATAGTAAATATGTGCAGACCTGAGTGTGTTAAAATTACGGGAGCTTGCAATAACTTGACGGCGATGGCAAACTTGGGAGCTCTCTATTGTTATGGCTCCTGCACGCATATATTTTGACACTTTGTAAACTATGCTGGAGTGTAGCTCGAGCAAAGCTAATTTGAAAATTTCTTTGTTGTTCAGCACAAAACTAGCAGGGATGTGCAGTCTTTCTTCGCCTAGTGTTTAACACGACCTCACAAGAACACGACAGCGTAGTAACAATGATATTTCTAACGATAGAATTTTTTTCTTATGGCCACTCAAATGGACATGAATGACTGCAAATAATTTTATACGATAAAGGACATTATGAAGGGTCAATATCAGCTCGGCTCTCCATTGGTTGATGACCGGACAAAAATGAGCGCTGTAAAGTACAGGGTAGTGTCCGGTGTGGTATGGACCAATACGACGATGGTGAGTTCTAACACAGACACCAACAGAACTGGTGTTCTTGCAGTAGTGGATATAGGTGACTCACTTCTAATCTGTCTTAAGTGCCAGTAAATGTGTGCAGACCTCAATGTGTTAACGGGCCCACTGAGTAGCATGCGTCCGGTAAAGTTGGTGACGATGTATGGAAAGTAGTTCCATATCTTAACGTCGAATAAAAAGTGTTAGTAACCATCTGTGACAATTTAAATGATTTATTTCGTTTTCTATTTTTCAATGCATCAAAGTGTGAAAACTACCTCATTTGTACAATATTGACTTTTCTGAAAATTTCACATTTTAGCTTGACCGACGAATGAATAAAGTGATGAGGTCCGTGGCAATGTTAATTTTACACATAAAGCAGAAGAATACACAGCGTGCATAGAAGTATATCTTGAGCAGAGCTTTCAATAGTGCTCATTTTACTGTGAATAGCCTATATGTGGAAAAGTGGACGGGCAGGGCCCGGCCCATGGAGCTTGCAGTGTGTTCCCGACCTAAGGAATCCGTTCGCTGCAGCCGACGGTGCATTCAGTGTCTTGCCTGATCTATAGTGTGACTAAACAACTTTGAAACTAACAAAACATTCTTTATCCACATTGAACCACTTCGCCCCCCCCCCCCCCCCTTTTCCAACCTCAGGCCCACGTATAGGTCCGTACGCGCGTGTCTCGATTTTGTAAATTACTTTTTTACATAACATTTCATGACTTTTAAATTATTGGCGATAATTGTATGGTTTAAAGGACTTTCCTTATCTACATTTTCTGTTTACAACACCTGGATCCGTAAATAAAAGTGTTGCATATTGCTTAGGGCGTGTAATAGGCTTCGTTAGGGACGGAATTCTTTAAAAAGATAAAATATCTGTTTGACATTTTTTTTTTTATCTGTCAACAGCGTTGTGAAAATACACACAGCTGTTATTTACAATACGCAGCTGACTATCCCGAATATGAGCACTATTGACTATCAGTGACCGCAATATTTACGCCAATCTCAGTTATAATTAAATATCTTGTCACCGTCTTTAAGCTAGCTGCAGTCAAAATGTCCACTGTCCCACATTACCATCATTCAAAATGTCCGCCCCTCGCGTATGAACTCCCACGACTGGAAACCCGGTGATTTTGGTGGGCATTTTAAGGCTTGGCTTTACATCTTTTGCAGAAATCCTTCCTTTTCGTGTCATAATTTCGTATTTTATAGCAAGTACCGACAATGTACGATTACAGAAAATTTTAATTTTTCGAGTTTTTAATATTTTTGTGCTTAATTTTCATAGTGAGTTATCTGTTAGTTGTAAAAAGTCAAGAACATAATATGTTCTTGATTTTTTAGAACTAACATACTATGTAAACTTTATCAATAAGTTCGTGCCATTTTGCAAGCAAAGAAATAACAGACAGTAAAAATTAAATACAAGAGTATTAAACAACTAATAAATTGTAAATCCTCTGTAACCAAACATCTCCAATAGGTTAATGGCACAAAAACAAAGAGTCTGTGCCTAATAGTTAGAGACCTGAAAAATTCGCGTTATTACTTGGCATCAGGCTAAACTTCACAGTGTTGTATATACTCGAGCCGGCATCGTTTCTCTATTGGCTGCTACATAGCTCTGAAGTCACTCCCTTTCTGATTGGAGTGCACGTGATTGGAATACACACTTGCGAAGTGTTCATTTACTGGCGCCGTGTTACCCAGGGCGTGTCAAATGAAGTATGTCAAATGACAGTCTTGTTACAAAGGTACATGTGATTGAAATTTAACGTGTCCCAAAATAATAACGCGAATTTTGCAGGTCTGTACTAATAAGCAAAGCCCGAACCTTGAACAGCCTTCCAAATGTACGCCACTGACGTATCAAGTGCCGCTTTATTGCAGTCCATCCAATCATTCTCAGCCTCCGCTATCCCGTTGGTCACGATATGCAGTTTATTGTTTTTTTTCTGGCAATTTCCGTAAAGGCTGTTCACGATAAAGTGATCACTTATGAATTGAACCATTAAAAAAAAAAATCTCTGCCGCTGCCTGCATATATTTTAACGGACGCACCGAATTACATTCACCCAGTAAAGCTGCTAACGATGAATGGAAAATAGTTCCATATCTTAACGTCGGATAAAAAAATCTTAGGTGACAATTTATTTCCACTTTCCGTTTTTTTTTTATGCATCGAAGTGTAAAAATTAGCACATTTGTAAAATATTTAATTGACTAATCATTTCACAGTGTTACTTGACCGTAGCTTGAATTAAGTGATGAGGCCCATGGCAATGTTAATTATACATTAGACGGATTAATGCTCAACGTGCATACGTTGAGTATTAAGCAGGGCTTCCAAATGTGCTCATTTTACCACGAACAGCATTTAACTTTTGAAAATCTGTTGGTTTTTACTATATCTGTTAGGATGTGAATCTGAAGACCTGCACTGAGAGAAAATCGAGCAAAATATTGTTTGTATAAGGCCAAAAATATATTTAGTTGCCCTAAAAAATTTGAAAAACATCAAAATTACTTTTGTTCGTCTAGCAAAATATATGTTTAAATAAACAAAATCTTTGTGTTGGGCCAAAAAATAATTAGACTGTCAACTAAATATTTTGTTGAATCAATTGTATATATTTGGTTGGCCACTCCACTTATTTACCTTCGTTCAAAAATACAGCTCGACAGTTTGTTTGTATTTTTTTGTAACAGGAGAGCATCTGCTCGCGGTATTGGATCTATTTATGCTTCATTTTCATGCAAACACATTAATAAAATAATTCAACAGGAAACTGAAAAGTAAAGCTGTAAAGCTTTAAATATTTGTTTGCACACGTTGCCCGGTATTTGCAGTAGATCTGTTTATAGGCATTCCCGCTTCATCAGGAGTCACATTAGCTGAGCTTACTAAGGCGTGGAACGCGGTCGAATTAGTACACTTTGTTTTTTGTATCAGCTCAAACTGTTTAATGTACGCGGAGCCAAACAAAGCTTTAGTTGCACCAACAAAATCTTTGTCTGAGGGAAACAAAATGAGAACAACAAAATAATTTGGTTTCAGCGACAAAATATTTCATTGCCCCTATACAAAAAAAAATATTTGGTTTCGTCAAATAAATCTTGTTTGATTTAACGAAACGTTTTTCTCAGTGTGGTAACACTGCATCGGTTCAGGCCGAGCAGAACAGACCGCGCAAGTGAGTGGAGATATCTGGGCGGCTCTTAACATTGAGAGCCGATGAGGGTAAAACGAGGCGAGTATGGAGCATGCAGGTATTGGTCTATGGAGTGGAAGCCGAGACACGAAAGTGAAGCCGAAAATGAAAGACAAGGACAGGACTAGCAGTGGAAAAAAGGTGCATGTGGACAGGACTAGCAGTGGAAAAAAGGTGCATGTGGACAGGACTAGCAGTGGAAAAAAGGTGCATGTTTTACATTGCTTACTATGTAACTTCTGCCACTGATAATATGGCGGCTGACGTAAACAATCGGTCTGCGCATGCGCAGTTGAAAGAAGCAGACAAGGCATCGGCTTCACTTGATAAACGTTGAGAAGATAGGCTGTTGCCACTCCATCATCTATTACCTCCATGGTATGGAGCAGCACCGGAATGCAAAGGCGGGAGAGGGGATGGGAGATCCCCGAGAAAACCCCGCCTACCAGCGGCGTCGTCCGACACGACTCCCACATGAGGAAATCCGCGGGAGCGACCTCACCGGGAATCGAACCCGGTTCCCCGGGTGGGAGGCGAGTAGTTAAACCGCTACACGACCGAGCGCGAGGCTGAATTAAGGGGGAAGTATTCCTGCTATCTCGGATTTACATATTTTCCTCATTCACTTAATTTTCGGAGTCAATATTTAAAAACCAAGTTAGTCGTCATATAGGGAACATGTTAACAATTATTTATAAATCCTACTTATTTTTTTGCATGATTAGCGTCACATCTGTAATCGTAATCAAACATTATATAATTATTTAATAATTTCAATCCACGTGGGAAAATATAGGTATATTTGAAACCCTACAAATTAAAAAAAATAAAATAAAAATCGTTAAGTAGTTGTCCATGTCATGTCTGGCTTCGATTTTTTATTTCTGGTCGTACATTTTCATTACGGAGAGTTGTAAGAAAATTGGAAGATGGAGTGGATACTATACTACCCCCTTAAATCTCTGGCTCGGCGTCGGTATCGCGTGAACCTTGTCAAGAACGTGCCGCGCCTGATAACACTCGAGGAAGCGAGGGGCTGCGCGTATCACGGGTACGTGTTCGCGAGGTCTTGTGGCGCAATTTGATGGGCGCGGGGATATCTCCGCCGGAAACTTATATGTAGAACGCGCCACGGCGCACGAGCTTAGTACTGTGTTTGTGCGAACACGCGGCTGGGACGACGCTGCAGGACGCGGCTTCGATGCCAGCTGGACACTCATAGCACGGTGCGTAGCCCAGCCACGTCCAGCCACACGCTTCAAGAGTGGCATGGACAAACCTAATTTTTTTATTTCTGAACACGTCGTTAAATTTGCAACCGTGGAGGTGGGCCATTCAGAAAATCCGATGATAACAAAATCGGCGGATATAGTTTGGCATTGCAGCTCCGAATCCATCGTCTACGTTCAAAATTCAATCACACCACTCGATTGCCAAAGGACCAAGGAATATGTTACTTTGAATGAGGAATGCGAAGCATCGCGTGCGGCTGGTTTTCGAGGGGGCGATGGGAGGGCGCCGCAATTTTGAGTTCATTTCGCCGCGTCTCATAACTTCTTTTGACTAGGAGACGCTAGAACGCTCGTTTATGTTTTAATCGACAGCTCTCGTCAAGACCAACCGATTGCGTATATAAAAACAATCGTGTAACGTGGTTATGGTGAAATTGTACGAGTTTCGTGTAAAAAAATTAAGAAAACTTAACGCAATTGCGACCTATACTCGTCAAAAAGCCAAGTCGAAATAGAGAAATCGTATACGGTTGGAAAGAGCATCTCAAAAGCTATCCAGTGATACCCATCAAATGCCATATGATCGAGTGAAACGGTGCCGGGAACGTAAAATAAACATCAAGGCGTCCGAGCGCGTCAACGTAGACGTATTAACACAAAACAAACGGCCGTGTCCCCAACACAGTCACAGCCCATTTCTTTGTGAAATAGTAGTTTGAGCGAATACGCGTATCTCGGTAAATAAATGTTCCGTAAATGCGACTATTTGTCAGAAAATACATAATACAATTAGCTATGCCCCTATTGTTTTACTTTTGTGTACACTTGGAGGAAAAAAATCCGTGAAAATGGTCAAATATAACACATTTAAAGCTTGCCTATGCAGTTTCCTTAAGCGTCAAGAGAAAAGTGCAAAGACACGGGAGTAGTTTAATCTGTGGTCTTTCACCGCGTGTAATAAAACCTCACCTGTTACAGATTTAATTTACACAGTACAGCGTCACGACGGAAACACTGCACGCCTTGCGCGTAGGAGCGATGAGGCACTAGGCGTGCGTGTTAGTGTCGCCCGTATCGCTCCCTCGCTTCTTGACCTTGGACGCGGGGTTCCCTCGGGGGGGTCCATTCCTAACTTAAGCTGTTTGTTGTCCATTCATGGTGACTTAAAACTTTTCTGAATCTCTTCGAGTCTACTAAATTAAAACAAAGGGACAGCGCACCGTATTCGTGTACAATCAAGCGTAATACTGTTCTGCATTTGAACTATTTCTTAATAGGCATTACCAACACATATTTTCTCACTAATTTTATTCATATTAATTATTAAAGAAAAATTTTGATTTGTAGATTACATAAAATTATAAATTCAATTTAACAATAAAAAATGCATAATTTAATGTTAACAAAATCATAAAACGTTTTTGATACATGACACGTTTAGGAAACAACCGAACACTTCAAATGTGGCCTTTTTTTTAAAGGTTTAATTCAAAAAGTGCGAAGAAACTGCGAATATACCGTAGCATCTGTTCATGACACTAAGGAATGTAATCCAAATAACAAAAAATATTTTCTAACATATTAACGACTTCCCTTATTGGAGATGAAGTCTCCTGCTGTGTACAGTTTGTGTTATTGAATCCACTTACTTTGCAAATTCCGATTTACAGGCCAACCTGCGAGGTGAAATGGTGGGGGAATGCATGCACTGAGAGAAAGAGTTTCCTTCAGCCAACAAAATAATTTTTCCAATAGGGCCACAAGTATATTCAGTTGCCCCAACTAAATATTTGCTTTCGTAAACGGTTCATCTATCAAAATACATGCTTGAATAAACCAAACCTTTATGTTGGGACAAATGAAATTAGTCTGTCAACAAAATATTTAGTTGAAGGAACTGTATACATAGGTCCTTCACAGTTACTTCACACTTTTCTGCAGCCTCGATTACTTATCCTTCCGCTACGTGTAAATATAAACACTGCCTTGTAACTTCTGCGTTTTAACTGTCAAATCCTCTGATTACAGTTTTCAGCTGTTCAAATTATTCTGTTATATTTCAATAACTATTTCGTACGAATGTACAAAATTTAGGCTTATAGCTATATTTGGGTCAGCTTTATGGCTTTTAGCTATATGTGGGTCAGCTCTGTGGCTTATAGCTATATTTGGGTCAGCTTTATGGCTTATAGCTATATTTGGGTCAGCTTTATGGCTTATAGCTATATTTGGGTCAGCTTTATGGCGTATAGCTATATTTGGGTCAGCTTTATGGCTTATAGCTATATTTGGGTCAGCTTTATGGCTTATAGCTATATTTGGGTCAGCTTTATGGCTTATAGCTATATTTGGGTCAGCTTTATGGCTTATAGCTATATTTGGGTCAGCTTTATGGCTTTTTAAAAAATGTCTGTATTGCTGATAGTGCTTGTGGTTTTTATTTTACATTGATAACACATTTGTTATACACGACAAAGCACATTACACGTAATACACGTTTATATTTTGCCGCGGCTGTGTTTAAACGTGTTACAACTGTGGGGAAAGTATTGTGACATTTAATCTCTTGTTATTGATATGTATTGGGTTATTTAGTTAGAAGGACGGCCGCAGTTGGAATGGCGAAATATCAAAACGGAGGAGCAACCAGTCCAACTAAAAGACAGTAAATTCAGGCACGCAACTCGCGAAGTTACTTTTTTGTACGTAGCAGCAACAATTTTAAATGATAGTGGCGAGTATGTTCACGAATAGGCCAACCGTAACATTCGTTTTGCTAATATTTATTTGCATAGGTACTTAGTTTTACTGGGTTAATTTAATTTTTTTATTGAAATTCTTTCCTTGGGATTAGTATTTTGTTGGGATTGTGGCAAACATTCAAATCGCAAAAACGTAACCGCGTTTCACATTTGTGTTTCAAACACACCCCCCCCCCCCCCCGCAGGGAAAGTTACGAAGTTGTGATAAATATAAACTGAGGTGACTTTAAAAAAATTAATTTCGTAATAAAAAAAAGGCTCAGGGTTAAAACGTATAATTTTCGCACGTACAATATTTGCAATCTCTCTCAACACACACACACACACACACACACACACTGGCCCAGCGTCACGTAAACGCTACCTATTCATTCCTGCCCTGTAAATACAGATTTATCACAGCATCGCAGGTAAAAAAAAAACACACAACATGTACAAACTTTATGTGGTAATTGTAAGTTTTTTTTCTCAATAAGAAGAAGAATCAATACTTCGTTCAGCCACAAGTAACATGCCATGTCATATCGACAGTCGCCACTTCTGAAAACTTCGGATTTGTAACCGTCCCACCATCACATATAAATGTATTATTTTACGTATTCAAAAATTAAAATCTTGTTTCAGTTTCAAAAATAATTTTCTTCTGTAATAAGTATGAAATATGCTAAAACTGAAAACATGTATGATTTTCCTGCTAGGTACTACTAACGCTGTGAAATTTCCCGAGAGAGAAAGAGAGAGAGAGAGAGAGAGAGAGAGAGAGAGAGAGAGAGAGAGAGAGAGCGAGGGATAATCTTCCCTCTCCCTATTCAAGTTTCTTCCTCAGAGGAAAAGAAAAACACCATGTCACTAAGCCCAACGCACCAAAACTTGCGCTGGTATTTTTAACTATACCAGTTAGTATTATTCCATGTGACACCTGCGGGGCGTATCTGAGTTCGTAAGGGATGGAGATATTAAAAATAAAAGAAACTAAACTTCATTTCTAATTTATTCATTCTGCTTTTATTTGCAGCATTAAATTTATGCCTCCGCTTTTACTCTTTTTTTGAACAGTGAGCGCAATAGTTAATGTCTGTTTCAATTCTAATTAACTTCCTTCTTATTTGTATTTGTTTATTATAGTCAATTAACTCTTACTCATTATTAACACGTGTTTTGTTTACTTGTTATCATTTATAATGTCTTTCACTCACGCATCTGGTACAATAGTCGAGCCTGCCAGCCGCACCCTTCACTGCTTGATACTCGCAGTCGCAGACTTCCCTTCCGCTGGTAACGTCTCTCCCCGCTCGTTCTTCTATCGCTCGGAACTCAACCACTCATTCACTCATCAACTCCGTTTAAATTCCCGGCCCGGAGTCCTGTCGCAATATTTATGGCGTTTCCCAGACTATCTGGAAGGATCAACGCACCCCGAATTACACTGAGAGAACGAGGTCAGTAACCCAGAGTAATATTCAGATAAACGCATAAATCAATACAACCAGGGTCAGTAGAGTGCGCCAAAAAAAGGGTCATCTTGTCGGTTCGCCAATTTGTTACTGATACGGAGCCACCGGCATATCTTTCAAAACATTACGCTAATGTGCCGCCGCTTCTATCATACAACTGATGTCCTTCTCTTCGCTTGCTCGCGCGGGGCGGGCCAACGACACGTAACAATACGACACCTTAAAGTTAATCACAGTGCTATATATTTGTGGTATGCAAGTTATTTAAAAAACAGGTTGACATGTCTCTCCTAGTGTGAATTTTTGAACATTTGTTTCAAAATGTTACAGTAAAGGGCTTTTTAAAGTCGTCCAGTTTTATGCTGGAAAGCTTAACAGGGGGGTGGCCTACAGACTAACTTATAACATAACTAAATTAACACCCATGCCTTACTCGGGATTCAAACCTAGAGGCTCCCACACCCCAGATCGGTGGCACACCAACCGACTGCGCCACGGGAGGTCGGCTTTTTGTTTCAAAACATTCGAAGAAACCGTGAATGAACTATATTCGTTTGGCCACTTATATGATTGCCTTCGTTAGAAAAAACAGCTCGAGAATTTGTTTGCATTTCTTGTGACAATGAGGAGAGAAACATTGTTTTTTAGTGCATTCACTGATGCTTAATAGTGGTATAAAAGTCCAAATAAAACAATTTCAACAAGAAACTTAAAAGTAACGCTGTAATAGGGCTTCCAATGTACCAATCAAATCTTCGTTTAGCGCAACCAACTAAGAACAACAAAATAATTTGGTTTCAACAACAAAATATTTAATTGCCTCTATACAAAAAGAATATTTTGTTGTTTGAACCAAACCTTCCTCTCAGTGTAATTTATTAGTGTAGAGTAACAAAACTGGGTAAAACCTGTGGGAAAATGCAAAACCTGCGTAGTAACGAGCAATGCAGTGACGTGAAAGTTTATCAAATTTCCACACCAACAAAGTGGACAATGGGTGTTATTTTGTTCAGAAATAAAGTCTGCGAAGTTCGTTCGTGATTATTAAGTAAACAGAAGTTGGCTATTATTTTTTCTGTTTGACTTACGGGTTAGTAACTTGAAGAAAAGCCATTGAATTAGGCAAATTTATACGAATAACAGGCGTCCTGACTTTAGGTATATGAAAACTCCAGCAACATTTCAACGTCCCTAATAAAAATCAATTTCAATGGGTAACTTTATTAATATCAAGGTGAGGTAGGACGGATACGTAAAACAGAAATGGAGAAAGGAAATTGTGTGTGGGTTATTGCGGAGACACAGGCAACTGGGTGCCAGTGTCTCCGCAATAAAAATAATAAGTGTCTCTGGACACTTATCATTTTTACATCAAACAGGATCTAATAATCCTATAGGATTAAAAAAATATATAGATAAAATTCCATTCCACCCATACTTTTCAATAAAAGATATTGTATATTGATTAAAAGACAAGCCAAATATTAAGGGATAAGAAGGAATCTTAATTGTTAAATAAGGTATAAATCATATTCAAATTCAAGAAAAATTAAATCGGGGACTATCGGTTACGGAGTAGGTTCCTCTGAAAAGACTAAAACACCGCCAAATTCTCCGCTTCGCCGGGGTTGAAAGCCCGCGAAATTCCGAGGTTGCAATTTTTTTTAAAACTGCAAGGCCAGATTTTTAGCACAAGAGCTGTTCACAGAAAGTTCTACTGTAGAAATAAATAAATACTTCGAGACTTTGTTTGCATTACACTGTATGTATTTATAATACATGTTCAGGCAAGTAGAGAAATAATTATTTAGAGAATTGCAACTACTGAAAAGCTCAAAATAACAATTTTTTTCTAAGAGCCTGTTCCACCTGGCGTATGAAATACGCAGCCGAATTTGCCGAAGTTTTACATTCGCACTTCGACATTCTGGATTCTTATTCAAATTAAACCTTGGAAAGTTGTACTGCTTTTAAATGTGAGATGGGATTATTTTAGCTTTTCAGCTGCTCCCCGACCGCCCTGCAAACTATAGACGCTATAATCTATAGGCTATATATGCGAGCGCACTTATAAACAAAAATCAACGCGTGGATAAAATGTTCGAGCGTGTGAAGACAGGTTCAGCAAAGCTAAGTAAATGGATATTTGCAACGCGAGTAAGATACGATGTTCTGGGAAAATGCCGGAAAGAAACATGATAAATTCTAGCCCAGAACATAGCGTCACGGCTGAGAAAGATAGCAATAAAGTCAAATGTGATACACCCAATTAACGGAATATAATTGACTATACCACAGCTGCTAGGATGTTCTTGAAACGTTACTGCCAACTAAGAGAAGTGCTATGGATCCTGGTAACCGGCAATCCTAAACAATATTACAATAGACATCTCCCTTTTGTAATCATTATTTTAAAACAATTCTAATAAAAACAACTGCCCAAAAATTCTCCATGCTTGTTAAATTATTTCTGATTAAGAGTGAAGAAATTATTGCTGAGGATCGTTCTTAATCGTGTTTACTCCCACCGATTTTTTAATTAGTGTTTTAGTATTATACGCTTTAAATATTTCAAACCACGATAATTTAAATTAAAATCACTCACAGCGTTCCGGTACAATTGTCTGTCGTAATTTTAGCAGATTTCTATTTTCCACGAATATTTGCTGTTGGTCTGTAAGTTCATTGCCGTACGTTAGCGAATGGAAATGACTACTTACACGCCCTACTTCTACCAAATATTTGGTTTAATATATCATAAAAAGTTGTTATTTATGTCGCTTGAAATTAGTTGCTTGAAGCTCTTCACTACCGCTACTGTTCAACTAAGCATAGTGCCACAAATCTAATTCGTAGCTTAAACAAAATATTTCTATACTCGTCGCTATTACTATCAGACAAAATAGCTTACTACCTTCTACCCTTTCCACGGGGTTTCGGACCTATAAATGAGCGTATAGAAACAGAAGTCAAATATTTTCCTTAATAATACCCGAACACTTTCCTTTATTGAGAACCTAACGGCTCTAAAAAAATATGGAAAAAGTTCTCAGTTCTATCCTGTTGCCCTAGTAGTAGCTCAGCGATTTGTGGGATGGTTTTTGAAATACACGTTATTTTTTAGCTAATTGGCACCCGCGCTTTTATGTTTATCGGATACGCTCGAGGTGGTACGTTTATTGTATTTGACTTAGTTACTTCCTCTTCATGGATAGGCTATTAGCCTGTTCCGACCTCAGATTTCAGACCATCTCTTCATGGGTCGGCCAATATCCCTTTTTCCAGTAGGATGGTATTCCAGGGCAAGCTTCGCTAATCTGTTATCTATCCTTAAAACTTGGTATTTCTAATTTACCTTTTTTTGGGGTGTTGGTGGGGGGGGGGGAATTTCTGCCTCCCAAAGAGAATATATTCACATTGCCACTGCCCTGTGCCTTATGACTTTATTCATGCTTCGGTCAAGTGAAACTGTGAAATTATTATAAAAGTAAATTTTGTACAAATCTGATCATTTTCCTACTCTTCGATGCATTAAAAAATACATAAAGCGAGAGAAATAATTTAAGTTTAAGTTATCACAAATGGTTACCCAAAACTTTTCGTTCGATGTTAATATACGGAACTACTTCCCCCTTCATAGTTGCCAACTTTACTAGGCGCATGTCAATCAATGCGCCCGTTAAAATATATGCAGGCAGAGACAGTGACATTTTTCCATGGTTGATATCAAAAGTGCTCACTTTATCGTGAACAGCCTTAAACAAAATACACACCTAACAAACAAAACGTTTGCGAAATGTTAATAAAAATTTTTTCCCCCCTTTGAACGCTTTTGTGGTTGCTAGCTTGGCGCTTTAGTATGGCTGGTCATTGTTAAATTGGCACGTATTTGTCTTCATAATATACGGACACGCGTATGGCAAGGCTTCCTGATACGTTGGCAGCAATGTAGGGAAAGTTCCGTGTGTTTACGTCGTATTACCAGTGTAACGTTTAAAGTTGTTGTTACTGAATATAATTCATTTAATATCAGTTCGTTTGGTGCGCATAATAGGCGGGATTGGCATATGAGGACCACACTTACGATCCCAACAAATTCGCAATTGCACTTGATGGACGCATGAATAAAGTGATGAGGCCTCCGGCAATTATAATTCTACATATTGTGGAAGGATATAAAGCGGAGATTATAACACGTGAGGCTGTGTAATTTTTCGGTCGGAATGATTAAAATAAAGCTGGTCAAAAATGGATGGTTCGAACGTTACCGAGATGTCATTATCGCCGCCATGTTTGTATGGAAAAGTTTTAAGGCTCGGTTCCCATCCAACATTTTATAAGTTGGACGGGTTCTAAAGTTTGTTTGATTTTTGATGTGCTCAGTCAGTCAGAATGGCACATGATCAAAAATGGCAGTGTCAGACATCACGAAATTAGTTTATGAAGATAATTAATTCACGTAGAGGCTCTTTTGAGCACGAAATCTGATTGAAACGATTATGGCACAAAAATATTTAGAACTTAGCAGCTCTTGAGTAGGAGATGGCTCTGATAAATAAAATTAAACTTAGTATGGAAGTGAAAGTCACAGCATTATTTACATGTATTCATAACATCAGTATTTTAAAACAAAAATTCAAAATACATTCTTCCAGTAAAACATTTGATAATGTAACACAATTTAAAGTACGTTCGAGATTATGTGATAAAATTTGTTGACTGGGAAAATTTTATGATTTTTTTTTTCGTCATCAAATTTTATTGTCAAAATATTTTATGGCGAAAATTGGTTAGTGTGACAAGGACTTAAGCGAAAAACTTATATAGGTTGTTTTATACATCGTTTCTTTGGACCAATGACAAAACAAAAGCTCTATACACTTATAACCGTAAACGTATTTTTATATAGTTTAATTGTGTTCAAATTCGCTACGTACTAAGCCTGGAGAACAAAGCAGAGCGTCCATGTCATTGCATAGCTCGCAGGCGCACGACACTAGATTATTACATACACAGCGTTTCACGCCTGGTTTCTATGCAACTTGTCATACATGCGTGATTGCACAGCCTTGCTCTTCAGGCGTTATACGCCGCAAATTTGAATAGGAAAATGGGGCGTGGCTGTGTTGGGGACACGACCGTTTGTTTTCCGTGAATACGTCTACGTTAACGCGCTCGGACGCCTTAGTGCTTATTTACGTTCCCGGCACCTCTTCACTCGATCATATGGGGTTTTATGGGTATCACTGGATTGCTTTTGAGATGCTCTTTCCAACCGTATACTATTTGTGAATTTCAACTTGGCTTTTTGATGAGTATAAGTCGGTATTGTGTTAAGTTTCCTTAATCTTTTACATTAAATGCATACAATTTCACCGTAACCACGCCACGTTTTTACACACGTAATAGATTGATATTGACGAGAGCTGTCGATTGAAATTCAAACGAGCGTCGTAGCTTCTCCTAGTCAGAAGTTATACTTAGCGGAAGTTATGAGACGCGGCGAAACGAACTCAAAATTGCACCCCCCCCCCCCCTTCCCCTTCACGCGTTGCTTCGCCGTCCTTACTCAACGTAACAGATTATTTGATCCTTTGGTAATCGAGCGGTGTAATTGAATTATTGATTTAGACGATAGATCCCTAGCTGCAATGCCAAACTGTACCCCCGATTTTGTTATCATCGGATTTTCTGGATTGCCTCCCATTATGGTCGAAAATTTAAGGACGCATTCACGTCAAAAATTGGTTCAAAATTACGTTTCCTGTGTATCGGGGTTTTGTGATACTATTGGTCCAATGAAACTATGTATGGAGTGTGGGAACTGAGTTGCCGAACATACTGTAGAAGCGTGTTAGTGTACAAGGAACTGGGAAGCTCGCCCGAAGGTGACACTTGCAGCTGTCTTGGCCAAGAAAGTCACCTTCCTATTTCTCTCCCGCGGTCAAAATATCCCGCTAATCTCCCCATCTCCTTTACTGATGACTTCTTCCTGCCATAGTTGCCCGTAAATGAACGCTTTTGAAGTCAACCTCTGGAAAAAAAAGTTTCCTGCGCGTAACTAAAAGTGTTTTACGACGAACGTTTAAAAGCGTGCTCCCACAGAGGGTTTCCAGCGAATTACAACTAAATAGTTCCGCATCTTAACGTCTTATTAAAAGTCTGTTCGTGTGTATTTTACACTTTTCTCACACCTTCCTGAAGTTCAACTTCCTGGCTTCACTGCGTATATTTCCGTCACGTTAAAAATCAACGTGAATAAGTCTGTAAAGAAACAGTAAGGAGATGCAAACGCGCTGTAGTATTGCGCTATACAGGCAAAATTAATATTTTTATAAATATAACAATGAAAAAAATGTGTTTCATCTTTTAATGGCTGAGGACCTAAACATGACAAAAAACGTGTACTGCACAAATAAAATATTTTTTTAAAAGTCTTAATTTAAGAATATTCTACTTAAGAACTATTACTCCCACAAAATTATAAACATACTCATTCTCTCTTTTTAAAAGTAATATGGACTACGCCGTGTTCCAATAGGCAGATTTTGTTGAATACATAATTATGAAACAATGAGGATTGTAATGTGACTGAGTTGAGTTGAGAGATTTGGGCGGCTCTTAACTACGAGGTCTAGAGAGCCGATGTGGGTGAAATGAGGTGAGATTGGAACAGCGCTGGAATACAAGGGCGGTGATAAACGAGATATCCCCGAGAAAACTCGCCAATCAGTGGTATCCATCATCCAGCACGACGACCTTTTGTGAAAATCCTGGAGCGACCCGGCCGAGGATTGAGTCCGGTTCGCCTTGGTGGGAGGCGAGTAGTGTAACCTCTCAGCAAACGCAGACCCTCGTAATGTGATATTAGCTTTCGCACACGTAGAAAATTACAAAATGAGTCCCTTACGGAAGTAGACGAAGCAGAACTACCACAATATTGGTTTTAACCCGATAATCGTCGTGTGCACGACGAAAGTGGATATATTGCACGTGAAAGATATTTATATTGGATGATTCTCAACTAGACCAATAAACTTCAGGAGGAAGTGCTTTGTAAAAAATAAAAGGAAAACATTTGGGACACTTTACATCTAAACTGAATATTAAGGGAGGCATGAGCCCTTAATAATCGAGATTTTTAACACTTTGTGATCGCCAACTCTATATATATAAACACACACACGCAGTTTATACCAAAAGTTTAAGACCACCATATCTTTTCATGCCATGAGTTTTTGGCCTTAAAGTTTTGATGCAAATAACATGGGCTATTTTCTATTGTTTAATGTATAGAATTACGTATTTTAATTTACAAAAACCTTAAAATATTCAATTTCTTCATTAAGTTATGATTTTGTAAATAAAAGTAAATAAGGAAGAAATAATGCCTTTTTTTATTTGATGTAATACTATACATTAAACCCTACTTGTATTATATCATTAATTATTCCACACTACATGTATTACAATACAAGGATGTTATGGCTTAAATTGTAGCAATGAGCTAACCGCGAAAGCTAAGTTTTTTTAGCCGATTTTCATGTGTATTTTATCGCAGAAAAAATTAATACATTCCTACCAAAAGTTTAAGACCACCCAGTTAGAAACATGAACATTTATTGGTGTATTTGGAGTAAATACTTTTTTTAAACCACCGAGCCTGCTAGGTTGCTTCTGAAGCACAACATAGTACACAATTTTCTCACTAGGTAGCACTGTTGTGCCGTTTTTTGGCGGCTTTGTTGTTAGAGACGTCAGTGCAGTGGAACTGTTTACAGTTTGTCGCAACACTTTCTAGTGAAATGGTCATATCAAGCGTCTCAAGTAAAGTAAAGTGGCAAGTAATTGGCATTTTAAAATGCAACAAGAGTCAAAGAGAAATAGCTAGTGTGTTGAATGTCAGTAAAACGTGTGTAGCACAAACAATAGCCAAATACCGGGAGAGCGGTGAGTTACACGGTCGACGTCATAGTGGTCGACCGAAGGCAACGTCACCTAGGGACGACCGTGTCCTTGCAAGACTCGCCAAATAGAATCGGAATGCATCTGTGCCAACACTGAGAATACGACTACAAGAGATATGCGATAAGAAGGTGCCAGCAATGACTGTATATCGTCGATTGCGAACGCAGGGATTGCGTTCATACATGGCAGTAAGAAAACTGCTACAGACAGCTATGTCCAGGAGAAACAGACGAATCTGGTGCCGCCAGAAGAGAAATTGGGGGATGGAGAGATGGGGAGAGATGCTGTTCAGCGACGAGTGCCACTTCGAACTCCACTCACGCCGCCGTATTCGTGTTCGCCATACACCCACCGAGAAGTTTCTTCCTGAGTGCCTCTCTTCTGCTGTACAACAAGGAGGTGGTTCATTCATGGCGTGGGGCTGCAAATCCATGCAAGGGACACGCTTTATTAGGTTGACTCTCAGTTCTATGAATTCTAAAAAATACATTGAAACAATGAAAGATACCATGCTTCCCTCAGCACACAAACTTCATGGAGGATATTATGTGTTTCAGCAAGACAATCCTTCTTGTCGCCGGTCCAGCCTAACAATGCAGTAGTCCGAGGAGAATGATATCCCACTTCTGCAAAGGCCAGCATGAAGCCCGGACTTAAACCCCATTGAGAATGTATGGAATTATATCGGAGCCAAATTAGCACAGCATCACGACAAAAAAAAAACATACACGAACTCAGATCCATGATCGCAGCAATTTGGTCAGATATTTCCATTCAATATTGCCAGAATCTCATCTGCAGCATGCCTACAAGAATAACGATTTGCCTTAAAGCTGCAGGAGGTGTCATAGATTACTGAAAACCTTTACAGAACCAATGCGATAAATGTTAAATTGTGTAATTACAGTGGCGTGTGTAGAAAATCTCCGTAATACAAAGTTCATGAATCTGACTGGGTGGTCTTAAACTTTTGGTAGGAATGTATTTATTTTTCTACGATAATATACAATTGTAAACAGGCTAAAAATTAGCTTTCGCAGTTAGCTCATTGCTAGAACTTAAGTCATAATTTCCTTTTAGCGTAATACATGTTCTATAAAATTATTAATGAAATACAATAAGTAGAATTTCTTGTAGAGCATTATATTAAATGAAAGATGTATTTTTTTTCCCCCTTATTTTCTTTTCTTTACAAAATCGTACTTTCGGTAGAAACTATATATATATATATATATATATATATATATATATATATATATATATATATATATATATATTCCATTGCGTTCGCCGACAGTCTGGCCAATAGGGAACCTCTCGCAGCACTCTGTATAAGCCATTCTCGGTGTATTCCAAATGTTTTCCTGACGCCTTGCTCAAGTTCTACTGCCAGGATATTCCACCGCCTCGTGCAAACAAAGCTTAACCAAGTCCAGAAAATTACACCGAAAGGAACAATGTACCGCTTTCCTGCGCAAGCAGTGTAATATCATTTTTTCGTAAGAACTATTTCTTACTAGGCATCACCAATACACATGTTTTTGATAATATTAATTCTTAGGGACCAGCGAAATTCGCGTTATTATTTGGGGATGCGTTAAACTTTAAACACGTGCACCTTTGCAATACTTTTGTCACTGGACCGTACTTTATTTGACACGCCCTAGGTGACTCAGCGCCAACAAGTGAACACTTCACATTTGTCTTCCCCAATCACGTGCTCTTGAGTCAGAAAGGGAGTGACTTCACATCTATGTAGCAGCCAATGGAAAAACGACGTCAGCTCCAGTACAGATAGTAGTTTGAAGTTCAGCCTGGTGCTGAATAATAACGCGAATTTCGCATGTCTCTATTAATTGTAAATAATATATTACATTTCATACGTAAAAAAATAAGTAAAGGTTCAATTTAACAGAATTATAAGACGCAAGTAACACCGGGATAGCTAGAGACATGAAAATTTTGCGGATTCATTCCACAACAAGCCAGACTCCACAATCCTTTGTATAGTGAGGCATCAGTTCTCTGTCATTTGGCTGTGCTCCAGATGAACCCCAGACCTGGCAGCACGGCATTGAACCCTTGTTTCACCTGGAGGTTCGTCATTGGTCGAAAGTCGTTCCGGGCGTGTCTAACGCACTGCGGTCGAATGGAAACAGAAACAAAGGCTGTGTCCGAATTCGCCTAAAGTAGGTACATACTTGAGCGTACCTGTCCCCGGAAGTGACGTCGAAAGTGCTGTCCTAATTGCAAGTGAAGTATGCAAGTATACAAGTAAACGAAGTTTTATACTTCTCGCGTACTTTCGGAATATGTGCCGCCATTTTGAGAATCAATTTGTAGGTTACAACTGATTTCCGACCTAATTATTTTATTTAAGGTTTAATAGTACAACATGACTTCTTCGTAGACATGGAATTTTGCACTGAGTGAATAATTATCGCAAGGTTCACCTTAAAAAAAGTCTAAACAATAAATTAATATTAGGCCTTTGTTCCTAACCTACAGAAGCCGAGATAAATAAGCAATTAAATTTGCTCTCACATAAAATAATGCAAGACAGTGAATGTTATGTAAATCAGATTGCAATAATATTTAATATTTGATTTAACACCTAAAACTTTCGGCAATTATCAAATTCTTAGTCGGAAAACGTGTATTTTAACAGTGGTTAGCTGGCTAATAACAATTACCGAAGCCAACAAGACTGCCCCGAATTCATCAAGTATGGTGCCACGGGCATGTGAAGTATGCAAGGATGAAAGTACGCAAGTATGAATTCGGGGAATTTCCAGGACTCTCGCCGTAGCCAACCAGAAATTCGCTCGCCTCGAAGCTCTTATTTTGGCTGAAGTGGGCAGCATTCCTCGTCAAGTTTTTTATTTTATTTTCGTGGTTCCTCCACGACAGTGATCTCTTTCCGCAGGACGAGACCTCGTTGGGGGAAAACCACTGACTCTCTCCGCCTGCCTACCTACTTCTATGGAGATGTGTCCCTGGGGTGGAGGGGTGGGGGAGGGGTAAGTACCGGGCTCGCTGGAATGGCCCCGCCAAACCGCAAACGAAGTAGTAAAAAAAACAGTGACTCATCGATCAACTCGCTGGTTTCCGTGTTAGGTCCTGGTCTGGGGCTCGGAGTTCTTCGCATCCGTAATGCGGATTCACAAACATCCGTCACATCCGGCGGTCGCGTATTCGCCAACCAATCGCAGGGCAACTTCCCCCCCCCCCCTACGTCAATCCATCAAATATTTCTCAAACTTTACACTGCCACATGGTCAGCTCACAAACATTAGCAAACAGTCAAACGGAAATGTTGCTCAGTTAAATACTTTCACATCACGAAACTTGCAGCAATATTCGACATTACATTCTGTGGTAATACCCACAGTACATTCTGTGGTAATACCCACAGTACATTCTGTGGTAGTACCCACAGTACATTCTGTGGTAATACCCACAATACATTCTGTGGTAATACCCACAGTACATTCTGTGGTAATACCCACAGTACAAGCACACGTTTGGCAGTGGTAAAGTAGGGCAGTGGATATGGCTGATCATGAAAGCATTGCTTTATAGGCGGAGGTTCGAGCCTAACCACGTCCAAAAACCTTTTTGTGTAGACAATATTTGTGTTCTGCGACAAAATAAATCGTACCTAACTTACATCACATAAGAATTCTCTGTGCTTATTTATTAATAACGACTATAAATAATTAGCTTTCTACTACTTGAATTAGTAGATTTATTTTAACTGATGAATTAGCGATATTTTTTCTACAGATTCCGGATGGAGCAGTTTCAACTGACAATCAGTAAAAGATAACTGACTCCGATTTATTAGAGTTTCAAATATTTTTCAAACTTTACACTGCCGTGTGGTCAGCTCACAGACATGAGCAAATTGGCAAACGGAAATATTACTGAGTTATAACTTTTGACCGACGTGCTGATGGGCCACCGCCCTCTAACGACATTCCGTAAACGTGAACACGCACTCTGAAATGAAATGCAAGGCGGCGGGTACGTGTTTATCTATTTTTGGTGATAAATTCAAGAATTTCAAATGCAGAGAATAATTCAGTGTAAAATCTTATCACGTAAAAAAATTATCTCCCCAAAATGTTTCTCTATTAAAAATGTATTAGCAACCAAAATGTACCTCCAACTAAGGAAAGATAACGTTGTTAAGTTGTCGCATTGAAATTTTGCCGTACGAATGATTCATTCGTTTTCAACCGACGGACGAAAAAACAGACGGATAACTGACTGGCGGGTGAGACGGACGGTTGTGAGTCCAGCAGTAGAAGGCACACATGAGTTAAGGCTGGTCAAGTCCCTAATTTTTTTTTTCTGCGTGACCCCCCTATTCACCCTTTTTCCATTAACTCTCTAACTAACATGAAACTATCCTCTGTTTATTTTATAGCTGAAGTGAAATTATGCCAGAATCGTTTAAAACGCCAGTTTTATTTGATTGATTTTATTATTTTTTTTTTCCCCCTAAAATGTGATGAGAGTGCCTCTATCTCACGCCAAATCTCGGAAGTCTAGAAATCCCTCCCCCTTCACTAGCCGAAAAGAAATCTAGATCCGCTCCTGGTACCAACCTTACTGGGAGAATGCCAGTCAGCGCGCCAGTTAAAACATATTCACGGTAGGACCAGTGACTTTTTCAAAGGTTACTTTTAAAAGTGCTGATTTTACAGTGAACAATTTATAAACTGTTGTATAGGCTGTTCGCGGTAAAGTGATCACATCTGAAAGCCCTCCCATTTTGAATCATTTTCTACAAATATATTCTATTGTAGTCTTAGACGATAAATTCCGAGTGCGGTGGAATGCACACAGTGTTTATAACTTATATGCAGAGACCTGCATAATTCGCATTATTATTTGAGGAGATTTTAAACTTAAAACACTTTTCCTTTGCTATACGTTTGCCATTGGACCATTCTTTATTTGACACGGCCCTGGTAATTCTGAGCATTGTTAAAAAAATTTCATTCAATTTACGGGAAAGTGCTGGTAAAAATGTATCCAGAAGTGTCCGTAAACTCTCCGTAAAATTACGAACACATTGATTTTCAGAAACGTACTTTCCGTAAATTTCACGGAACCTTTCGGTTAATTTCCAAGTTATTTTTCTATACTTTCCGTTTAAAATAATAAGATATAGTGAAAATGTCTTTAATTTGCGTTATATGGGTGTACTACCGTGTATAAAAAATTATATTAAAAAAGTTAAAATGTTTTGTACTTAAGCGAGACTTGAACCCGAGTCAAAAAATTACCAGCCCACGGCTCACCTACAACTCTCACTTGAAAATTGTTGCATAACTTCTATATTTGTATTCGGAAGACAAAAGCAAAAATCCAGTTTCTATTAAATTTAGTGTATTTTTAGTGTTGCTAAATGTTACAGGCGCCTGATGCTATTTTTTGTTTGTTTGAAAGAATAGGCCATAGTCGCGTGGATAACCTTAACGGCCGCCGAAACGATAATTTCCTCGTTACAGTGGCGAAGAAAGCTTCGTGTAGAATCGGCATTGTTCGTCCCCGTAACTCGAAGCCAAAGGGGATACGGAGACTTTCCGTATTTTGTATTTACGGACTTAACTCCGTGTTTCGTCATTGCGGATTGCCTTTCCGTATATACACTGTACATTTCCGTAAAACATCCCGCAAATATTCCAATAAATGAACACTTCACAAGCGTGTGCCCCAATCACGTGCAGTTCGCAATAAGGAAGGGAGTGACTTAACGTCAAGGCAGCAGAAAATGGAGAGACGACGTCGGCTCGAGTACACAACAAAGAGCTGTGAATTCGAGCTTGTCACTAGATGAATCCGCGAGTTGTCCAGGTCTCTAATTGTGCGGTGGTATTTATTTTAAGATGTGGTTTGTGGGGTAAGAAATGGCTGAAGGTGTCTCAGCGGTGGACGACCTATACGTGAGCGCGCGCGTGTGTTGTTGCAGGAGATGGAGGCGGTGACGAAGAAGACGATGGCCTTGGAGGCGGAGAAGCTGACGGAAGTGCAGGAGTTCTACCGCGACTGCAGCGTCCTGGTGACCGGAGCCACTGGGTTCATGGGCAAGGTTCTGGTAGAGAAGCTGCTAAGATCCTGCCCATCGCTGCGCCAGGCCTTCATACTCGTCCGCCCCAAGAAGGGCGTCGACGTGCACAGCCGCGCCGAGGAGATATTCAACGACAAGGTGAGTACAAACACCCCCCCCCCCCCACCCCACACCCCCACCACCAAACCCACCCTTTTTTTCTCATCGCAGTTTAACCCTTTGACGAGAATGCACACGGGGCTACATTTGTATGGGAATTTCTTCGCTCTTTAAGACAAAGCTACCGCTTTTATATATTTACTGTTTCTTTGGACTTGATCGAAATTTAAACAACGTTTAAGCTTGAAAGATTAAAACTGTTCTTTTAACACATTGAGGTCCACACGCATTTACTGGCACTTAAGACAAATTAGAAGTGAGTCACCTGTATCCACTACTGCAAGAACACCGGTTCTGGTTGGTGTCTGTGTTAGAACTTACCATCGTCCTATTGGTCCATACTACACCGGACACTACCCTGTACTTTACAGCGTTCACTATTGGCCGGTCATCAACCAGTGGAGAGCCGAGCTGCTATTGACCCATTCAAATTTTCTTTATCGTATAAAGGATTTACGATGAAACGTGTCCTTTTGAACAAAAGAAATTATACCGTTAGCAATATCATTGTTACTGCACTGTAGTGTTCTTATGAGGTCGTATTAAACACTGGCCGAACAAAGACTGCACATCCATGCGAGTTTTTTTCTGAACAACAAAGAAATTATCAAATTATCTTTGCTCGAGCTACACTCGAGCATAGTCTACAAAGTGTTAACCCTTTGAGGAGTATGCACGTATATACTCGGCGCTACGTTTATATGGGAATTTATTTGCTCTTGAAGACAGAGCCCACACTTTTATATTTTTACCATCTCGCTAGACTTTATCGGACTCTAAGTAAAAAATTATAACTAGTCAACATTTCAGTTTGAAAGATTAAAACTGTGCTTTTTAATAATTTTTCAAACGAACACGATAGATTGTAAAACTGTTACTTGTATCGCGATACATTAATTGATACATAGCCAACGTGTGACTTCGTTGGTCGACGGCTAGCCAATAATAAACGTTGCTGTGTACAGTAGGCGTGTCCGGTGTAGCCAGGACCAATATAACAATGGTAAGTGAAAATACAGAGACCAACCAGAATGAGATTGCTGTAGTGTAGAATATAGGCAGCTCACTTTAAACTTGTCTTCAGTGATAGTAAATTTGTGCCGCCTTCAAATGGTTAACACATTCTGGACTACGCTAGAGCTAAGTTCGAGCAACGCCAGTTCATAAATTTCTTCGTCCTAAAAAATAAAGCTCGCATGGTTATAGAGTCATTGTTCCCCTAGCATTTAAAAGGATCTTACAAGAACAATACAACCCATTAGCTGTATAGTTTTCCTGCAAAAAAAAAAAAATTTGTTATACCCTTATAAAAGAACACTATTGACCGTAAAACTTTAACACAGTAAGAGACATTTGATTGGAGTATAACCAGCTCTGTGACACCAGGTACTGATGACAAGCCAATGATGAACGTTGTAGAGCACAGAAAGTACGTCAAGTGTGGTAAGTGGGAATGCAGAAACCAACAGAATAGACATTTTTACAGTGGTGTATACAGGGGAGACACTTCTAACCCGTCTTCGATTATAGGTAATATGTTCAGACCTGAATGTGTTAACCCTTTCAGAGCCACTTTGATTCACGCTTCCGGGTGTTGCAAACAACAAATCTTATGATACGCGCTGTACGTAAAGACGGCACAACACTTGTTTCGTTGTCACGGCCAACGAGCTGTAGGCTATATTTTCGGCTACACTTATATGAACCAAGTATGAAGTACTTCAGTAAGACAGTTTGGGAATAATTTGCCAACAGGTAAGTTCATTGGTTATTGATAGAAACTTGAAGAATTCGCTGATTAATTTTGGGACAAGCTAGAATTCAAAACAGGTGTGTTTATACAACTTTAGCCATTGGTCCACACGGTATTTGACACATCCTGGAGAACGCTGGCCCAATAGTCGCCTTTCACTATGACAGCACACAACCTACGTGTACTTAACATGGGCATATTTGTACATAAGACTGCATAATCTAGCCTGCAGGTCATTGAACTCGCGAATCTTTCAGGTCTATAGTTATTGAGCTTCGCAATGTGCAGCACAGACCAAAAATTACATACACATGAGTAATGTAATCAAATGTGTACACTGGGTCTGAATGGGTTAACCCTTTGAAAAGTATGCACGCATTTACACAGGGTTACTTTTATATGGAGATTTCTT
This sequence comes from Dryococelus australis, assembly GCA_029891345.1. Lineage (NCBI taxonomy): Eukaryota > Metazoa > Arthropoda > Insecta > Phasmatodea > Phasmatidae > Dryococelus > Dryococelus australis. The sequence continues at coordinate 19,362,841 of CM057008.1, read as the reverse complement.
TGCTCTTTAAGACAGTGTTCACACTTTTATATATTTACTATTTCTTTGGACATTATCGGAATTTAACACGTTGTAGACTATGCTCGAGTGTAGCTCGAGCAAAGCTAATTTGAAAATGTCTTGGTTTTTCAGAACAAAACTCGCATGGATTTGCAGTCTTTGTTCGGCTAGTGTTTAATACGACCTTACAAGAACACGACAGCACAGTAACAATGATATTGCTAACGATAGAATATATTTTTATAGCCACTGAAAGAGACATGATTGATTGTAAATTCTTTTATACGCTAAAGGACATTTAATTGGGTCAGCATGAGCTCACCTGTCCATTGGTTGATGACCGGCCAATAATGAACGCTGTAAAGTACAGGGTTGTGTCCGGTGTGGTATGGACCAATAGGACGATTGTGAGTTCTAATGTAGGCACCAATAGAACCGGTGTTCTTGCAGTAGTGGATATAGGAGACTCACTTCTAATTTGTCGTAGTGCCAGTAAATGTGTGCAGACATCAATGTGTTATACAAGTCACTGTAACTTGTCAACGTTTAAGCTCGTAAGATTAAACGTGCTCTTTATTAACGTGATGAATTGTAAAACCTGTTACATGTATCGCGACAAATTGATTGGTACACAATCATCGCGCAACTTCATTGGCCGATGGCCCGACAATAATAAACGTTGCATAGTGTAGTATTCGCGTTCAATGTAGCCAGGACCAATAGGGCGATGTTAAGTGGAAATACAGAGACCAACACAATTACTATTGCTGTAGTGGAGGACATAGGCAGCTGACTTTAACCTTGTTTTCAGTGCCTGTAAGTCTGTGTCGTCCTCAAAGTGTTAAGGGAACTGCTTACCTATTTCGTGATTTTTTTTTTTCGGAGAAAATCCCCACGAGCTTATATTTTTAGAATAGTTAGGAAGTGTGTACTTTTTTGTAAAATGTATTTTTTTTTTTTTTTTTTTTTTTTAATTCCTTGCAAACAGGCTACACAAGTTATGGAAACATCTCTGATGTAGGGAACATCTCCTAAAAAATTCGTGAATAATATACTTTGTTTGAAACTACCGAGGTGAAATTTCCTTTACATTGTTATTTTTTAAATAAATTTCGTCGCTGCCTGCAGAAATTCATAGAATAGAAACTCGTTTCAAGACGGCATCAGGCTGACGAAGTTCGTATCAGGCAAACTAGAGACAGACTGTTCGCGATTAGGTGAGCACTTTTGAAATCAACCTTAGAAAAACGTCACTGCACCTGCCAGCGTATATTTTGATTGGCGCACTGAGTGACATGCGCCCAGTAAAGTTGGTAACGATGGATGGAAAGTAGTTCCACATCGTAACATCGAATAAAAATATTTACGTAACCATTTGTGATAACTTAAATTATTTCTTTGGCTTTCTGTTTTTTAATGCATCGAAGTGTAGAAATGAGCAGATTTGTGAAATGTTTACTTTTCTAATAATTTCACAGTTTCACTTGACCGACGCATGAATAAAGTGAAGAGGCCACTGCATTGTTAATTTCACACAAGACGGAAGAATACACCATGTATGTATGTATGTACAATCAAGTGGATCTCAAGCAGGGCTTTCAAAAGTGCTCATTTTACCGTGAACAGCCTGTACCAAAATCTGACGCATAATCACAGGACGTCCAACTATATTACGAAGCTAATAACTAGGCGCCATAAGATCTTCCCTTTGGTGATGATTCGCCCATAGTACCACGAGTAGGTACTGTAATAATACTTATTAACTACATAGTAATTACTTACAGTGTAAGATTATAGAAAATTAAAATTTACGAGCTGTTTAATATTCTTGCGCGTAACTTTAACTGTGTTATCCACTTGTTGTGTCTCAAAATATGCACGTCAGCTACATGCAAAACTACATAAGAGCCTTACACTTTACACATTCAGGTCTGCGCTTATTTACTATAACTGAAGTCAAGTTAGAAGTGTCTCACCTGTATACACTACTGTAAGAACGTCTATTCTGTTGGTTTCTGCATTCCCACTTACCACTCTTCTATTGGTCCACACCACACTTGGCGTGCTGTCTGTGCTCTACAACGTTCATCATTGGCTCGTCATCAGCCACTGGGGTCGCAGAGCTGATTATGATGCTCCAATAAAATGTATCTTACTGTGTAAACGTATTGCAGTCAATCGCGTTCTTTTATAAGGGCATTTAAAAAATATTTTTTTGCAGGAAAACTATATAACTACTTGGTTGTATTGTTCTTGTACGATCCTGTTAAATACTACCGGAACAACGACTCTATAACCAAGCGAGTTTTATTTTCTAGGACGAAGAAATTTCTAAACTGGCGTTGCTCGGACTTCGCACGAGCATAGTCCAGAATGTGTTAATCTTCCTACAGACTCCCCGCCAATTGAATTATCGGGTCGCCGCAATAAGTCCCATGTATACACGTAGTGCGACGAGACCATTGCACGTCAGTTGAGACACTTGCGCTTAGAGACGATGGGGCACTTTATGCACTGAGCATTGTCGCCCTTATCGCTCCCGCGCCTCTCGGCCTCAAACACGGAAGAAAGCCCTTGGTAGGTTGCTTACAGCGCTTTGAAAAAAATAAAGCCGTTTTTAGTCGTTTTTGAGTACTCAGAAATGGCGTATCTAATATGAGTGACGTCTTGAAGGCACTCAACTTCCCTCTCCTGATGTGTGTGTTCTTTTTCGTAGATCAGCACATTTCATGTACGTTAAGTAGTTTCGCAGAAAAACGAGAATTGCTAACACTCTGCAACGCAGTTCAATAGCCAGGTAGATGGGAGTGGCGCCTTGGTAGGCCGCTGACGGTATACAGAGCTCGAGCAGAAAACGTTGCATTAGAAAACCGCCCAACGTGACTGAGTGAGGTCTGCTTACGAATAGCATTTAAGAAACGTTAAACGTCTGTATACGTTTTTCACTTCCTCCAATTCTCTCTAAAACATGTTTTGTGATAGTGAAGATCGCTCGAACGGGTGATTTCGCGGTCATTTTTAGGCACGAGCATTCCAGAACAAAACATTAAAACAGGGATAGGGGCGTGCGTTAAAACTTCATTTTTATCATAACGTCATAAGATGGTAGGTTCTCCGCTGAAAGTCTTATACAGGCGCGTTATCGACTGCAAGACTACACCCAGTTCAGTGCTTTGCGCCGTAGAGGCGAAGAGAGAGAGTTGATGCACATGTCTCGATCGCCCCTAGCGCGCCCACGCTTTTAGACCTGAGACATGTAAGTTACCTTCAACCAAGCGGCCACCTTAAAGTTTATCTTTTGAGACACTGAGCACCTGGCAAGAGAAATTATCCCCATGTCAAACTCTGCAATCAGAAATCTCGATTTTTCCTAACCTGAGTAGAAATGAGCGTTGCCAACCGTACGGTCTTTATCGTACAAGTACGATTATTTCGTGCGGTGTGCGATCCACGATCCGAACTTCGGATCGTACGCCAATCGCACTATCGTCAGCCATGTTCATTTTTTACTTTCCAAGAGCCGTCACTGCGTTTATCTAAAAGTCCATTAAACCTGCAGTAATGGCATTGCTTACTCGTTTTTTCTTCCACTTTTGAAGTTTCTCTTACTGTAAAATATTATATATACTTAATGATTCATTGGAATACAATTTTTTTAAGTTTTGTAAATTTTCGTGTGTTTCTTACAGAAAATGTATATGTTGGTACTGCCTGATGAATTTGTTTGTGAGCAAACTTTTTCATACAAATTTCTTTAAAAGCAATTAGAAGTGTTTTTTTTGTGCTTTATTTGTATAGGCTTTTCACGGTAAAGTGAGCACTTTTGAAATCAACCTTTGAAAAATGCCACTGTCCCGACCTGCAAGTGTTTTAATGGATACATTGACTAGCATGCGCCAAGTAATGTTGGTAACGACAGAAGGAACGTAGTTCCATACTTTAACGTTGAATTAAAAATATTAGGTAAACATTTCTGAATATTGAAATTATTAATTTAGTTTTCTGATTTTTTTCAATGCGCATAAGTGTAAGCATTAGAAAATTGTAAAACATTTACTTTTCCAATAATTTTACAATTTCACTTGAGCGACGCATGAATAAAGTGACTGGGCACATGGGAATGTTAATTTTACGTAATGTGGAAGAATACAAAGTATGCATACAAATAGATACGAAGCAGGGCTACCAAAAGTGCTCAGTTTACCGTGAACAACCTTTAAATGCGCTATCCTGAATGTAGTTCGTACGATCTTCCCGAGAGAACTGTACTATAGTCCATTCACGGTTTCTTCGTCCTTTTTGAATCATACCTTTGAAAAATCTCCCCAAGTATGGCGTGTTTAGTTATTGCCTAAATACGCCCTGTATCACAAGCATTTTACATCTACTTGTGTTCATAGAAGTTAGGTTTTTTTTCCTGTTAAATTTAAATCTTATTCATATTTGATCTATAAATTATCGTGCTTCATTTGAAATAACCTGAATAAAAATTCAGGGAGAAAATGGGTATGTTGGTAACGCCTAGTGAGAAATAGTACTTTTACAAAATACTGTTACAAGTCAGTGCGCACGATTGTGGTGCGTTGTCTTCTAGTGTAATTCTCCAGGATTAGTTAAGCATAGTTTGCACGAGGCGGAGGAATACCCTGGAAGTAGCAGGGCTCCAGAAGAGGCTGAAGTAACCGTGGATGGTCGGGCGTCGACGCTGAGTGGGTTGTACACCTTGCTTGCAGTTGTTCGAGCGGTTGAAGCAGGAGGTGCCCAAGTTCCGGCACAAGGTGACGGTCGTGTCGGGTGACTGCTCCAGACCGGGGCTCGGCCTCAGCGACGCCGACCGACAGCGGCTCGCCCGCGAGGTCGACGTCGTCTTCCACGGCGCCGCGACGGTGCGCTTCGACGAACCACTGCCCGTCGCCATGGACATCAACGTCTTCGGCACCCAGCACATGCTGCAGCTCGCCAAGGAGATGCCGCGCCTCAAGGTAAATGCCTTCCATTTGAAACCTACCTTGGACCCATAGCTGCATGTGTTTGAAGAGTAGGACGGCGCCGCGCGCCCAAGGGCAAGAAGCGAGGGGCCGATACGGGCGGCACTAGCGCGCACTTCCAGCGCCTCATCTCTCCTACGCTCAATGCGTGCTGTGTTTCCAATTAAAATGCAACCAAACTGCATTACAAATTGGTTAGAGGATGTATAAAACATCCCAAAGCACTTGTTTACTAATTAGTTTCTAACCTCAGATCAAACGCACGCTATTTTTGTTAGCCGTATTGGCAGAAAAGAAAATCAGTTCAATGTTGGGACACTGGTATTGGTTGTGCGCTGCCAGCGAGATCAGTCTACTTCATCTTTAGTTTATGTTTTTTTTTTTTTTTGAGGACCTTAGGGACAGTTGCTCGTGGCATCCGAATCCCGTGAAGCCTGACGAAATGACTTCCGTGGACTTCGTTCGAATCCTTGGCGGTCATTCTCTACCTGCTGATCGGAAACTCTCTTGCGTCCACCATGCCTTTTCAATACGCTCCCAGTGTTCAGTGTTCAGAAACTGTGTATGCCCTGCTTTTATCCTCTTGGCGTCTGGCGATGCTTGGTTGTAAACGCGACGAAATCCCCTTTGCATCATAACGATGGGCTTAAACTCGGAATAACGCTCCACAATTTGCGCATTCTCTCGAACTGTCGCCATTTTGTGCGTGGACTAACAACAGCGCCGAACGTGTTTCACATTGGCTGTGAGCACGTTTCGGCGGTTATTTAACCTCCTGGCCTCGTCAGACCTGAAACAAAACCTATTTTACTATTATAAAAATGGTCATTTCGATTTGAACAGCCTGTACTTTCTCCACCCGTTCCTTCCCCCATCAAAGTTAAAGCACAACTACTTCTGTATAACACGAATTTTCTCAGTTTTTTTTTTCAACTCGGAAAGGTACAATACTCATAAAGCTTCTGTCACAATTGAGCAGATGCGTCTGCCTGCTTCGTCCGAGCTGACACGAGACGTCGCCGATGCAGTATCCGATTGGTCCACGTGATGTCAGATGCTGATGGCGCAGAAGTGAGGTTCACACCGACAGGAGATGGCCAAATTTCATCTCTTCATCTCTCGATGTCAGACAGGTCGGACTGCGTCATCGGCACGTGACGTCATCAACGCCCAAGCCAATTGAAATGCTGTGCTTATACACATAAGCTATGAAGAGCGAGAGAACATACGGTCCGTACATAACCTTCTTAACAGCTGATAGATTCGTTCGGTTGTTTCGAAATGAAGGAATGGACGTTTTCACGATTGAAGCAGCTTGGCTGAGGCCATTTTTAGATTATATCTATAACATACAGTATAATTTAGAGCAAAAAATTGGCTTTGGCTGTGTTGGGGACACGTCCGTTTGTTTTGCGAGATACGTATACGTTGACGCGCTCGGACGCCTTGATGATTTTTATGTTCCCGGCACCACTTGAGATGCTCTTCCCAACAGTATACTATTTCTGTATTGCGAAGTGGCTTCTTGACGAGTATAGGCCAACACATTTTGTAAAGTTTTCTTAATTTTTAAAAATTAAACTCATACAGTTTCACCATAACCACGCCACACAAATGTTTTTATACACGCGATCGATTAATCTTGACGAGAGCTGTCGATTTGAACCTAAACAAGCGTCGTAGCTTCTCCTAATCAGAAGTTATACTACGCGGAATTTGTGAGACGCAGCGAAACGAACTCAAAATCCTCCCCGGCGCACGCGATGCTTCGCAGTCTTCACTCAACGTAACATATTCTTTGATCCTTTGGCGATCAAGTGGTGTAATTGAATTTTCAAAGTAGACAATAAATTCGCAGCTGCAATGCCAAACTGTGCCCCCGATTTTGTTATCATCGGATTTTCTGGATTGCCTCCCACTATGGTCGCAAATTTAAAGACGTATTCACGCCAGAAAGTCAAAACAAAAAATGGCAACACGGAGACGTAAACAAAGATGGCGACCAATGTTTCTACGTCATCCACCAGAGACAAGCTCAATTATAGCACGCTAGGTTCGTTGTGATGTGGAGTCTGTGTGGACCGACAGCACGGTCGAACGACTCTGGACAGACGCATCAGCACAATTGTGGCAGGGCCTCAACACGAAATTAACGTGCTTGCATGAAGCGTCATAATTATAAACCAGCGAAATTCGCGTTATTATTTGGGGACACGTTTAACTTAAAACACACCTAGCTTTGCAATACATTTGTCACAATAACGTGCAGTTGAGTCAGAAAGGGCGTGGCTTCACGTCTATGAAGCAGCCAATGGAGAAACGACGCCAACACGAATATACAAACAGGTTGCTGCAAACTTGCATGTCAATACTTCGGCGTTACATTCCTCACATCTGAAGGGGAAAAAATGTTATATGATTATAGGTCTGCAAACGCTTCGTTTCATTACTACGGCCCGTAATACATAACGTACAGTGTATGTCCCGTGGGCTGGATCATGATACTGTGTAATTGGCAGCTCCATACTAGCCCCCAAGGAGCCCTGATTTGAATACACTAGACTAATATTTGCGGGAGCATTTAAAGGCACTTGTGTGTGCAACCTCAATGGACGATGCGGGCACCCTCCGTAACCGGATTGTGACGGGTTGCGAAACAATAAGGAAGTTTCCAGGGATTCATCAACGCATCCGGATTTCCATCCAAAGGCAGGTTGATGCATCTGTTTGTGCTCATGGAGGGCATTTTGAACATTTCCTTTAGTGCCGACGATAAGCTTTCACACATGTGTAACTAATTCCTGTGCAGTTCCTACTGTTCTAGGTGTAGTTTCATAGTTTGAGGTGTCGCGTGCCGTGCAAACGAGCGCTGTGAGGGCATTCCACAGTAACATGATCCAGTCCGCGGGTCATGCACTGTACGTTATGTATTACGGGCTGTAGTGACGAAACTAAACGTTTGCGGACCTATGTTCATATAACATTTTTTCAACCTCCAGATGTTAGGAATGTTTCCCCCGAAGTATCGACATGCAGTTCTCCAAATCCCTGTAGTGCTGTGAAGTTTAGCTCGGCGTCAAATAATAACGCGAATTTCGCAGGTCCATAGTTGTATTACACCTCCCAGAAAGACTACGTTTTACGTGCACTTGAAAGAGCAGCGTGATGCGTGTTACGTGTAACGTTAAGTCGTCGTGATCGCGGCCTTAACTAGGAGATGGTCGTCCGCGCGTGGTGGATGCTAATGGGAGTGTTTGCTCGAGGAATGCTTTCACTTCGTGAGCAAACGAAAACGAACGTGCGGCGACTGCTCGCGATCGTAATTGGAGAAGTTCTCGCGGGCGGGTGACGTCACACGCCTGCTCTGACGAGGCGACGTAACATTAGGTGACGTCAGGCGACCGTCTGGGATTCTCTTGGTTCGACCTTTGCTCGGGAACAAGCACATCGTGGTTTCCAGTGACGAGAGCAATCATCCATCCAGCACTAACAACAACTCACGATAGACAGGGAGTAAATAGGTATGGTATGTTCACGGACAGGAGCCTAGGAGCCGGAGCCACGGAGCAAACGACTATCTTGGATTCCGCCATTTTGGAACTTTTCTTACATAATCGCGTGTTTCTACCCAAAAATCGGTCTTTTTACCCAAAAAAATACATTCGGAAATCGATTATTTTACCCAAAAAAAATCACCTAAAAATTTCCCATTTTGCCCAGCTGCTAAAAATGGCTCCCCCAGAAAACTCCTTCGGGGGGTTTTGGTCACCATATTGAATTCCCGTTTTCCCCTTAAAATTCGCTCGTTCTACCCCCTCCCCCTCTCCTCTTTCCAGGAATTTGACAGCAGTATCGACAAGTTTGAGCTGTATTACTACCAACCGTATCTGACTGATCCCTGTGCCCTCAGGCGTGAGGTTCGAATCCCGATACAGCGTCAAGATATCTACACCCCACCTTCACAGTCATTCTTACGCATCCGAGCGAGTCAACCTAGACGTATTCACGCAAAAACCAACGGCCGTGTCCCCAACACAGCCACACCCCATTTCTTTTTATTTTTTATGAGCGATTTCAAAGATTGCTGTAACGTTTAGCTATTGTACGTACCACCCAGCGTGTTTGTTAATTACTAGAGACACCGGCATCCAAGAATAGATTTTATGACTAAAGGCTGTTCACGATGAAGTAAGCAATTTTGAAATCACTAACTATAACTACACGTAAAGCTGTTCACTGTGAACTGAGCACTGTCGAAAGCCCTGATTAAGTTCTTCTTGAATGCACACTGCATATTCTTCCACCGCATGTGTAATTTGCATCACCATTAGCCTCTTCATTTTATTCAAGTAAAATTATTAGAAAAGTAAATATTTCACACACTTACTAATTCTATCTCTTAAGTGTGTTGAAAAAATTTGAGGGCAAAATAAATAGTTCGTTGTAATAAGAAATGCTTACCTGACACTCGTAATTCAATGTTAAATTATGGAACTACTTTATTTCCGTCGTTACCAACTTAACTGGGCGCATCACAGTCAGTGTGGGCGTTAAAATACGTGCAGGCAGGATCGGTGGCATTTTCTAAAGGTTTGCGTTATTATTTGGCACCAGGCTGAGCTCCACAGTACTGTATATACCGACGACAGCATTATTTGTACATTGGTTGATGCGTGAAGCCACTCCCATTGTGACTGTGCTGCGCGTGATTGGGACACACAATTGTGAAGTGTTCATTTACTGGCGCAAAGTTACCCAGAGCGTGTCAGGTAAAGTTCGTTCCGATGACAAACTTGTTGCAAAAGTAAAAATGTATGAAGTTTAACCTGTCCCCAAATAATAACGCGAATGTTGCAGGCCTCTGTGTATAAGCTTCATTATAGTCCATTCGCGGTCACTTCCAACTTTTCTGAGGCCCTGCTAAAGTTGTACTTCGAGGGTATTTATTCCGCTTCATGCTAGAAAATTAACACCAAAAGGACGACGCACCATATTCGTGCGCACTCAATGAAATAGTATTTTACATAAGAACTATTTCTTACTAGGCGCTACCAACACAGATGTTTTCTTACTGTTGTCATTCATATTTATTGTAAAATATATATTATAGTTTATAAATAAAACATAGGTCAAACTTTAATAAAATGAAAAATAAGATGCTATTATTTTAACAGAGGTATAAAACGCTTGTGCTACATAGCATATGGAGGAATTTTTTCAGGGGTTCGATTCAAAAAGTGGGAAGAAACCGTTCTAAATTGACTATCACACTTACGTGCAGGTTCCAGCGCATCGACGTAAATAGTTCTGAAATCTGACATTGTATTGACAGTGTAGGCCTAATACGTACATTTGCGGTTGCATAAATCAATGTTTATTGTTTCATACACATAATAGCGTTATTTTGCGTATTATCGACGCATTTGCCTTACTAATATTCCACGGTTTCCACTTGGATGGCGCATGAATAATCTGAGGCGGTCCATGGCAATGCGATTCTCACATAAAGCGGAAGGTTACGAACTGAGAAGAGAAGCAGACCGTCAGCAGGGCTTTCCTAAGCGCTCAGTTCACCGTGAACAGCCTATAGTGGTATTTGGAACGCTACTTTCGTGATCGAGTGATTTAAGTTGTTACTTCGCATCTTACGTACATGCACATTATTTCGCATCAGCCAAGACTGATGATCACACTTGTAAACATTTCTGACTACACTCTAAGAAATTATTCGGGAATTTACCGTACCAATGCATACGCTTGGTAAGAAACGCGGATGGTAATTTTTTCCGCTGTACATTCATTTTAGCATCCCTACATTTGCTCAGGAAACAGTCAAATTCGTAGAGAAGTTTCTAACTTTGTTTAGTAGCGAGTCTAAACATTTCTATATCTGCAACTTGATGTGTGCTATTATTTCCATACAATCTTAAAATGTATAATAGGTTAGAAACTTCCATTGCAGCTTAGGAAGTTTCCAAGAAGATTTTTTTTTTACAGTGTAGCGCGGTGATCAGAACATTTTTTTTCTCGCAGAAATCAGGTTTCCCTACTAATTGCCAACTGTTTACTCTAACACAGAAACTCCTTTGGTATTCTTCTCATAAATGTTAACCCTGAGACAGGTTTTCATTGCTCACGCTCAGTAAAGTATCTTTGAACTAAGATTTGAAAGAAAAATAAAATCCTGGTTGCAAATGGAAATATTTTAACGTAAATACTGACTTAAGTTATAAAGATTGATGTTGGCAATGAAATACGTAAAGTAGTTTTTTTGCCTTAACGTATCGTTCACACTGTTATGTTTGAATTCGTGGCCACTGTAAATGATTTATTTCTTTAGTAAGAACTGACAGTATAAAGGCTGTTCACGATAAAGTGAGCACATTTGAAATCAACCTTAGGAAGATGTCACTGCCCCTTCATGCATATACTTTAACAATCATACTAAGTTACATGTGTAGAACAAAGTTGGTAAAACGGGATGTAAAGAAGTTCCATACCTTACCGTCGAATAAAAAGTGTTAGGTAACCATTTGTGATAACTTAAATTATTTCTTTCGGTTTATGTTGTGTTTTTTTTTTAACGCATCGACGAGTAAAAATGAGCATATTTGTAAAATAGATACTTTTCTAATAATTTCACAGTGTCACTTGGACGATGCATGGATAAAGTTTTAAGGGTCATGGCTACGTTAAGTTTACATAAGGCTATAGTAACGTGCTTATGCTTTGTCAGTTCTCTATGCCACATGGGTCAGCGTTCACACGGGACGGAAGCATACCAAATTGCAGAAATAAGAAAACAACTGAACCATCTGTAACATGACAGAGCGTCAGTGAATTTTATGCTCTGTATGACGCCAGCTGAAAATTCAGTTTTCGGAAACACGACTTTTTTTTTTTTTAATCGCTGGCAGCTGATTGGACACTCGTGTTCCAGGCCTTCATGCACGTGTCGACGGCTTACGCACACTGCACGCGCCCCAAGATCGAGGAGCAGCTGTACCCGCTCCCCAAGGACACAGAGGAGATCCTGTCAGAGATCCAGGCCCTGGACCGCAAGGAGCTGGAGCTAGTGACACCCAAGTAAGCAACAGCCCCGCAATGCACTTAACAAGCTTTATCGCCCCTTATACAGAAATTATTCGTTTTAGTGTCATAACAGAGTAGTCAGTGACATTACTGTAAAATGTTTCATTATAGAAGTATTAAATTGTATGGTTCTGTGAAAATGTTTGTACTTGATTGTTAATGGCTGTTCGCGATGAGGGAGAAATGGGGTGAGAATGGAACAACGCCTGGATGCAAGGGTGGGGTAAACAGGAGATCCCCGAGAAAACCCGCTGAACGGCGGCATCGTCTATCACGATTCCCACTTGCGAAAATCCGTGAGTGACCAGGCCGGGGATTGAACACGGTTCGCCTTGGTGGGAGGCGAGCAGGCTAACCGCTCAGCCACCGCGGCCACGTTCTAATGGGAGGGGTGACGTGGTGCTCTCTCATTCACTTCGACAAGTTATTCCTAATGTTCAACTTTTACGTCGCATTTCGTGGGGTATTATTGGCCGTACTCCTAATTACACATACATTTTTCTATCAAAGTAGAAAATGTGTTAAAATTTTAAATAATTATTCTGACCAGCAAGCTATTGGAATGTGGAGTAAGAAATTAAGTCTTTGTTAACAGTGCGACAACGAACTTTTTAATTTGTGGTAACATCGCAGACTCCAGTTGGACTTCCTATACACTGTCGGCGAAGCAATTCGCAAACCGTTTGAGTTAGACCACCGAAACTTGGAATTTACGAGTCCAGCTCGAGTGACAGACAGTCTTAGCTTCAGTGCTTTTCTTGGATTTACCAATCCACCGTTCCATCAATCTTCCGATCTTTCAATAAATATATCGATCAATCTTTCAATATTTCAGTCGATATTTCAATTTATCATCAACATATAGTCACTGCGTTGGTTTATCGTCTGCCATCTCTTTCAATCCACACACACAGAAAAATCGTTTATTCAAAGATTGTCTCCAAAGTTGTAGTTGGTGACAGCAGTAATGTGTTCTATGTAGTCCTCTGTATGTGCGTTTATACTTAAAGTATCCGTGACTATTCTGTGTGAAGAACATTGAACAATTGACGAGGCCGACGATACAAAACGACTATACCGACCATACAGGCTCTTTATGAGAGCTTGCCACACCAATCGTCCATACCCACCAACTGGACAACTGGTCCATTAAGTCCGACTGTACATGCCAACTGACAAGAACAACGGACGTGGCCAACCAAACCAAACACCCATACCAGCCGACTTGGTCAGTTGACCAATAAGGCTGATGGGCAAGACCGGCAAGCTGTACCGAACAACCATACAGACTGACCATACCTGCTGGTCAGCGAAACACCCATACCCACCCAGCTGGTAAACTGACCAGACCTTACCAGCCAACGATACTAACTGTCCATACGAACAGACCATATAAACAGACCATATCAACAAAGATCAGAAATCTGACCTAAAAAATCGGATGCCAGAAATCATACATTAAAAAAGAACCATGGGTCGGGCACACGGAAACAGCGGGCTGAGCCACCAAAGATGAAGCAGGTAACCGTACGATTAAAACTTAAGACTTAAAACATAAGACATAAGACTGAAGACTTAGGCCTTAGGCTTATGACGGGCCTAACTGCCAAATGGGGCGGCAGGGCGGTGTACCGAAAGGCACCCCTCCCTCAAATTTGAAAGAAATCGGTAGGAAAATGCGCCTTCCAGGCCAATTCGAAGACGAAAAGCACACTCCCAATCGCGCACAAAATGGGAAACATACCCCCCTTGTCCCTCTAACTCTTCTCAGGGGGGAGGGGGGACAATGGGCGGAGGGCAGGTTTCAAAGAGGAAGGGTGGGGGATCAGCGAGTGGGGGTCGGCTCCCCATCTCCCCTCACTTACGTTTGTCCACAGCGACCCTCCGAAAACAGCGTTTTTCGTGCAAAAACTTCCGTTCTTGATTATAGAGTATGTACCTCAAAACGAAACTTCAAAAAGAAACTTCAAAATTAATTATCATCAGCCATCAAGGCCGACTGTACACACCAGTCGGCTATACCGACGTACCGACCACTGGCAAATCCAACGGACAATACAAATGTCTCTCATAATTATCATATTTTAAGAGAGTCTACAATAGATCAAAAATGTGAACCTACCACTTAACTAGTACCTCATGTGTCTATCATAATTTATACAGCTACTAGTTGATTCCGGCAAACTTTGTTCCGCCTCTTTCACGTTCTATTTTGCCTTCTCAATGCGTCCTCTCTATTACGTCTGGTACGTCGACCGATGTTTGACCGTGGTATCGCTGGTATTTTTCTCGTTTAGATCAACGAACATTTCCTGCAAGTATGAGATAAATCGGCCCATAGATATAGAAGTTATACTCCAGCGCCACCTATCGGAATGAAACATAACTAAAAACCTTACTCGCCATCTCAATAACATATGGAGTGAATATGGTCCCAATTGGTCTGGTGGGTTGTCAGTGATGATGCGGTTTAGTCACGCACAAAGAATTTTATATATAAAGATTTCGCAAGAGGCGTGTAACTTCAGAGCTCTGAGTGAAAATACCAGCGTAGTCGAGATCGAAAATTCAACACGAATTCAACTTCTGGGTGAAGCCACTGCAGTAAACAAGGGTGCGTTCTGATTGGCTGTTGGCTTTCCGCTGTGTCCACTCAGCGCGACAGCAACACAAGCCAGCCAGCCTGGTCTTTACTCTAACAAACACATACTCGAATACACTTTCGAAATCTTCCATAGATTAATGGCATATTTTGTTCGATATAATCAGAGCCTGAGTAAAGAATTGAGTAAATTGCGAGGGTCGGATTTCGAATCTCAATTGGTACACACTGCTAAAAACATTGCTGTGTTATTTTTTTGCCCGCAGGTTTCTTGGGAAGTACCCGAACACGTACGTGTACACCAAAGCGTTCGCTGAGAACATCGTCAAGGAATACGCAGGTGAACTACCTGTTGGCATCTTCAGGCCTGCAGTGGGTAAGTGCCTTATTTGTGTCGTATTGCTAGATGAGGAAGTAGGTTATGAGAAGGAGGGAAAGCTACTGGGCTAAAGATAGATCTCGATTCTTTCCACAAAAAAAAATAGCCTATGTATATATATATATACACTAGGACAATTGATATTTTCTGGTTTTTTATTTTATAACCAGTAAAAAAAATGTTAATATGTAGCTCCGCCAGAATGAAAGGGCGGGGGAAACGCCAGACTCCCAAGAAAACCCGCCGACCAGCGGGGTGGTCCATCACGACTCCCACATGCGAACATCCGGGAGCAGCAAGTAGTCTACCCACTACACTACCGCGGTCCCAGTGGGAGAAAGACGTACTGAACTTGCATTACCGAACATTCCCAGAGACGTTATCATCAACGAGTTAACAAGTAGGCCTCTTCCTCCAAAAAAAAAACACCCGAATATGGAAGTTTTGTTTATTGGTTAACTAATTAATTTTCCTAGTTATACAGTTACTGAGCCTGTAAACATTGCACAGCGCCCTACCCTCCGCGGATTGGACCTATTAATATCTTCAAAATAACAAATTATCCGATTTTTCTCGTGTACCTAATATTTATGATTCATTAGTTGTTTTGCAGCAAGAATCATAGGCGCAGGTGAAAATTATGTACAATTTGCGGTAGCCTTTGAGACGAACGATTCGCACACCGTAGGTGAATTTGTGCAATGGAGTTGCTTACGTTGTACAGTGGCTGCAGTGACAATGTTGAAAATTCCCCCCCCCCCCCCCCTTTCCAGTCCCACCCCACAAACCAACCCGTCCATCCTTTTCGTCTGTGTTGAATAGTAAGAACGTTCACTGTTACTTCCAACATTTCTGAAGTCCTGCTCAAGTTCTACTTCCAGGATATTCCTCCACTTCATTCAAGTAAAGTTTCACCGAGTCTGCAAAATTACACCTAAGAGACTTCGCACAGTATTCGTGCACACTCTGTTTAATAATATAATAATTTATAGATACAATATTTGTAAAAGTTCGATTTAACAAAAAATGGGGTACTTCTGTGTTAGCACGACTATAAAACGCTTGTAAAGCATGGGATATTAAGAAAAAAACAGAACACAGCATACATAGGGTAATTTTTTTAAATGTCCGATTTCAAAAAGTGTGAAGAAACCGCGAATAGACTATATTCAAAATTTGTGCTGGTCTCGGAATGTTACCACTAGTTGAAACTTTCTGGAGCCTGACAGGTATGCAACCACCGGGGCGAGGTGTTGTGCAAGAAGGCTACACATGTCAGGAGCTTGCAGAGTCTAGAGAGCACCCGGAACCACGTTGATAGTCGACACGAGGTCGTGCCGGATGTTGGACTCGAACCACCGACGACGTGGTCTCCCCCCCCCCCCCCGCCCCATTTGCGATACCCCTTTGACTGAGTTTACAATTGAAAAATTGAACGTTTACTTAAGAGAATAATGACGTCTTCAGAAGAAGAAGAACTTAGTTCCTGTGTGTTCTTTAACGTGTTGGTTCGCAATAGAGTTTAGCAGGTCGTGTATGTGGTTGGGATTCACTTAAGAGTTAACGTAAATGGTTGAATTTGGTAACTTAAGTTAAAGTCGTTTGGCAGTAACCAATCGATATATATATATATATATATATATATATATATATATATATATATATATATATATATGTGTGTGTGTGTGTGTGTGTGTTGTGTGTGTGTGTGTGTGTGTGTGTGTGTGTGTGTGTGTGTGTGTGTGTGTGTGTGTGTGTGTGTGTGTTATTGGCGGGAATCTGTTATTTACAGTAATGTAGGCAAAAAAAAATATTCGAATTCGTGTGCATAAGCTTCTTCACCAGAAAACGTTGGCTTTCAATAGTTAATGCATGCGTATGGTTTAGTTTAACGAGGTTAGGTTAGGAACAAAAGTGAACACACGAGATGTTGGTAGCAAGTTTTCAATTGGCTGGACTTATCTGGTCAATTTGTTGTGAGTCGTGAATTCAGAAATCGTGGTCCCGCGCGTGAGAACTGTGGCAAGTACCAAATTCTTAATTCAACAGTTTTAAAATTGTAAACTCGTCTTTAGCCATCACGGCCGGCCAAAACTCTTTTCGCAGATTTTTTTTTTTTTACCGCGGAGATACTTGCTTGTCAGTAAACGTTACTGACACTGTTACTTGGCCGAACGACGGTCCGAGGTTACCTTAGCCAGTCCTGAAACCTGAATTATTAACTCCTCTATTCATATGGAAACTTTACTAACCGCAGTCTATCCGGCTGCCAGGCGAAATTTCCAGGAATATCGCACTCACTCTCTGCATGACGTGTTCGCTGACGACATAAACCCAGCAACTGAGTTCAGCGAGAAGATTTTTTTTTACACATTCTCGTGTCCTCTAGTTATTTGTCGAGGTATGTTGTGATTCCCTTTAATGTCCTGGTGTGTTGCGACCCATCTTAATGTCGAAGTGTGCTGTGATCCCCCTTAATGTTGAGGTGTGTTATGATCACCCTTAATGTCGAGATGTGTTGTGACCCCCTTAATGTTGAGGTGTGTTGTGACCCCCTTATTGTTGAGATGCGTTGTTATCCCCCTTAATGTTGAGGTGTGTTGTGATCCATCTTAATGTCGAATTGTGTTGTGATCCCCCTTAATGTTGAGGTGTGTTATGATCATCCTTAATGTCGAGATGTGTTGTGACCCCCTTAATGTTGAGGTGTGTTGTGACCCCCCTTATTGTTGAGATGCGTTGTTATCCCCCTTAATGTTGAGGTGTGTTGTGATCCATCTTAATGTCGAATTGTGTTGTGATCCCCCTTAATGTTGAGGTGTGTTATGATCACCCTTAATGTCAAGATGTTTTGTGATCCCCCGTAATGTTGAAGTGTGTTGTTATCTCCTTTAATGCCGAGGCGTGTTGGGAGACCACCTTAATGTAGTGGTGTGTTGTGTGCAGTGATCGGCACACGCAAGGAGCCGCTTCCTGGGTGGATAGACAACATCTACGGGCCGACGGGCGTGCTGCTTGGAGTTTCCACCGGCCTGCTACGCGTCGTCAACATCAACCCCAAGACGATCGCCAATATGGTGCCCGTCGACATGACGGTGGGCGCGCTCATCGCGTCCGCCTGGGAGGTGTACAACTCCAGGAAGTGAGTACTGCAGCAGTCTCTGTAGGATATTGCAGTGATGCCAACCAGGTGTCAAGGTATTCCCCTAGTAGTCACCTAGACAACATTAACAGCGACGAAGATGGGTTTCCTAGATTTTTTCATCGGGGTATAAGCCAATATCTGAATTCACAGCTTATCGTCGTGCTGAAGTGCTTTTGACGAATGTTATGTTGGCCTGTAACCTGTACGCATGTGTAACACAAAAAAAATTGCTGTAAAAAACTTTTAAACCTAAGTCTTTACTTAAAAATAAACTAAAAAGATAAAAATAATTATTGGAGTAGTTATAGAACTTTCAGAACTTTTAGGAAGTTGTTGAACAGCCATAATAAACTTTACTATAAATTAGTATTTTTGTATCGATTTATATTAGTATATAAAACCTTGGCGCAATGTAGAACGTATACCTCATTTGTGTAAGTATAGGAAGCACATACCTTGCGTAAAGCTCTTAACTATTCGCGCCAAACTTTTATATACTTAATATAAATTTACACAGAAATACTGATTTTTAGTAAAGTTTATTGCGGCTGTTTGACCACGTCTTACATGTTCTACAAATTCTGTAACTACCAATATAACTATCGTTATATTTTTTGTTCATTTAGAAATTAAAGCTTGGTTTAAAAGGATTTTTTTTACAGTTAATTTATTTTTCATTTTTTAGTCTCGCTTATTTTTTAAATTTTATAGCTAGACTATTTATACATTCACAGACTCGTCGGTCATCGGTATCTCTTGCGATCAGGCGAGTTTCAGTGCACTCTTTTCGCGGGAAGTTGAACCGGCATACTGAATATTCATTACTCAACTTACACGTGTGTGTATGTCGATGTATTTGACATTTCAATACGAGCTCACGCAGATTAGGATCTTCAAATGATATTTCACATACATGCACGCGGTCAATCATTAGAATTCCTTCTTGTATTTGAAAGTTGGGATGGTAGTTTTACCCAAACAGCCATATGTAAACGAGGACTTGCCCGGCTCTGAAACTCTACACGCCACCAGTAATCTACAACTTGTCCACCAAATACATCGTGACAGCTAGTGATTCGGTGGGCGTCGGACAGACACCTCGCAGACACCTACCGTACATACAAACAAGTGAAGTTTAATAAGAGCTTATAAGAAGACCTCAAGGCAATACACCAATACACGACTGGCAGTGTCGCCTCTCTACTTTACTTTCTCTGTGAGGTTCACAATTAACACCTCCCCCGCCCCCAATCACCAATGACGAAGCCTAATGTAATGTAGTGGTGGTGGTGTAGGGATGTTGAAAAAATATCGATACATCGAAATGACGACATTATTTAAACGATATATTGATATAAATCGTCGATATATTTCAATGATATATTTTTCCTGGTATCTCATGTGATAATTTTTTAAATGATCTTTTCATAAGCCATATTTCAAAAACGAAAGTTGAATTTAAAAGTTACTATATTTACTTTGGCAACACGCCCCAAAAAAAAGCGCCACCTCTTTCTGCGATGCCCCGCGTCCTCATTATGCACTATTCTAACCAATTTTACATTTGCCAAGTCTCCTTTAATACATACATAAAATATCAGATTCCTATGTAGCGAAAATCTAAATTTTCTCTCGATATATCGATTCATGAAAAAATTATATATATACACGTGGGATGATATATCGATACATATCGATTTGTGAAACGCTATATATATATGAAACGATATATCGATACACAGGGTAGCCAGGCCAAAGACAAGAAGAAATCTAGGCAGAGTAATAATCGGCATGTCATAATTAACAGAAAAGGTTCTCTTGTTTGAACGCGCTCAGAATAACCGTTTCTGCGATAACAGCACGTAAAGTTTGAGCACCGTGCCCATTCTTGCAGACAGAAAACCCGTTGAACACCCACCTAGTGGCAATGCAAACAAACAATAGCACTGTACAGCCTTGGTGATATGCAACATACCCGACAATGGATGGCTTTGGATGTACGCAGTGGAGTAGTGCCCCCTATAATTGTGCGTTCACAACAGTCGAATAGTGCGAAGGTGCAGGCAGCAGCATGGAATACACCATACAGGAATACTGCGGCATGTCCCGCACACTTGGCGAGTGTCGTGGTAATGCGAACGCCGCAGCGCGGTTGTACAGCGAGAGGTATCGTGGTCCTCGTCATCCGACAGCCAATGTCGTCAGAAGGTTGGACAAACGGGCACGAGAATCGGGGCAAATTAAGCCTGGGCAGGGTGTAATTCGTGGAAGGCGACCGTATCGACACACCATACCCACGTCGGTCAAAGAGTTCGTCAGATTTTCGCAAGGAATCCCACCTTGAGTTCGCGCACTGCCTGACGACTCCTGGGTGCGAGCCGTTCCCTCGTACTGACCATCTTGCACGACGATGGGCTCTACCCCCATCACTACAGTGCCATAATATATCATTTAATGCAAGGAGATCGGCCTCGCTACCTCGAGAACTGTCAAGGGATGCTGACATCACTTCAACATGTCCCAGACTTCGTGGGTCGCATTCTTTGGGCGGACCAAGCACAGTTTACCCGCGAAGGCATGTTTAATTGGCACAGCATCCACCATTGGCACCAAGGCAATCCACATGTAACACGTTCCAGAGGACTTCGGGCACGATGGAACATAAACGTGTGGTGCGGTATTTTGGGCACTTGGACTCCCTGGCCAATTGCAGACTCTCTTCCTCCTGATTGGCTGAGATGGTCGGCCAATCCCGGCGAGTCTACGCCCTCTCAAGGATTGGCCAACTAACTCAGACAATCAGGAGGAAGACTGCCTGTGATTGGTGGAAGAGCCCAGCCAATCAGGAAACAACCCTCCAGAAATCAGAATATATAACAGCCTCTTCCTTCGACTGTCCTCAGTTGGTTGCGCCGGGACGTGCAGGGCGTCCTGACCTCTGGGCTATGTGTTCTTTGCGGTCTGGTGAGGGAAACTTCCTCAGCCCGCAGAGAAATACAACTGCTGCAACCGTATGGGTGGTATAAGGGCCCGAGCACACCCCCCGCTCTGAGCTTCGGCAATGATGAAAGAGTGTCCTCAGTTGGTCAGGTATTGTTCCCTCATGATGGCAGCTGCAACGACTGCCGAAACGTTGGAGAAGAAATCCACGACGCAGCTAAAACCCAGAAGTCTAGAAATTGACGACAATGGCGGCCGAAGCCTGGGAAACTATTTTAAGTTAAAATATCTTATACCTGAACGAGATTTGAACACGTGTTAAAGACGTAGTTGTCCGTAGCTCTAACCCCTCATCTAAAACCACCACACACATTCTTGCGGTATAACGTTTGTATTTCTACTGCAGTCACAGAAGCAGCCTTTACAGTATTCATTAAAGTTAGTGTTTTTTAAAGTGATTATAAATGTTACAGGTACCTGATGCTACTTTGTGATGTTTTAACGAATAGCTCTAAGTGGCGTGGATAACTTAGCTGCCACAGAAAAGATAATAGTTCTGGTTTCAGTGGCGAAGAAAGCATCGTTCAGACTCGACATTGTTCGTTCCCGAAACCCGAAGCTATAGGGAATGCGGAAACTTTTCGTATTTTGTGTTTACGGGCTCAGATAGGTTTTACATAAGTACGGATTGCGTTTCCGCGTAGGCTATATACTGTACATTTCGGTAACATTTTCCGTTATACGGACAATGTTAACAGTGTAGACATACAGTATTTAGTATGTGAACTGCGTGTCAGATATGACCGCTAGTGTTGCGATGCGCGTGTTTAAAGGGTTGCCTGTCTCCTGGCGTGGACATGACACTCAAACTTTGTGTGCTCTTATCACAGAAACGGTTAGCCTGAGCGAGTTCAAATAAGAGAACCGTTTTTGTTGATTATGACATGCCGATTATTAATCTGCCTAGATAGGTTTCTTATTTCCTACAATTATATAATTACATCCATAATAAGGGTTGCAAACACCAGTTTTCCAATGACGGAGTTGGATGACAGCATTCGGTTTGTTCACCATGCGTGTATATCCATGCAAGTGAACGGAATACAGAAGTTGAATGTTCCATCTCAAATAGTTTTTGCGTTATTGCCACCTAACATGTTCCTCAGCTTCACTTTCATGGGGGATTTACACTTTACTCCCTTACTCTTCCTGATAAAGGGGTGGTTCCTATGCTCGTTCTTCTTGCTTTTGGCCTGGCTACCATGGGCCACGAGGTGATTCGCCATTTACAATCCACCCGATATATATATATATATATATATATATATATATATATATATATATATATATATATATATATATATGTACACACTCACACACACATCGATTCGTGAAAAGATATATCGATATATATCGGTCAGTGAAACGATATACCGATATGTATCGGTTCGTGAAACGATATATATATATATCCAATGTGAACATCTGTGGAGCGGTGAACTGCTGTTGCAGGATTATCCACGGAGCGAACAGCATCCCGATCTACAACTACGTGTCATCGAAGCGGCAGCCAATCCAGTGGGGCGAGTTCTCCGGCAGAGCGTACCATCATGGCGAGAAGTTCCCCAGCACGCAGAGCATCTACTACCCCACCATCACGCTCACGCCCAACTACTACGTCTACCTCGTGCTGTCCTTCCTGCTGCATACGCTGCCCGCGCTCTGTATCGACGCCGCCATGTTCCTCTGCTTCAAGAAGCCAAAGTGAGCGCGCCCACCCCCTCCCCTCTGACACTCCTCTCCGCTTCATGCAACCAGGTTTGAGGTGTCCGAAATGAGAAAATTCGTTATTTTGTAATTTGTCATTTCGTAAGTTTCAATTCGGACGTTGTCGACAGCCAGTTGTTAAGCACTCGCGGCATCGCATTTAACGTTAACAGTG
This sequence comes from Dryococelus australis, assembly GCA_029891345.1. NCBI lineage: Eukaryota > Metazoa > Arthropoda > Insecta > Phasmatodea > Phasmatidae > Dryococelus > Dryococelus australis. The sequence goes on along the minus strand of CM057008.1, from coordinate 19,339,753 downwards.
GGAGAAAAAAAAAATCTAACGCATAAAGCGGACGTATTGTTTCTACAATTATCCCTGTAATGCTGCGAATACGTTAATAAATAGGAAAATAATATATTATGCAATAACGGCTTTACAAAAGTTGTTGCGAATTATATAAACAGATCGCATGCCTAGCGTATTTAATGAACAGTTATTTGTTTAAAAAAAAAATTATTTGTGCATTCGCGCATGTGTTTTGAAGGTAGAAATGGTGCTGATTTTGTCATTTTGTATTTTGCCAACGTCCGCTAAATACAAAATATGAAATACGCAATTACTAAATACGTCACCATTTTTGTATACAAAATCGGGTCACGTGATCATTTCGTCAACATAATCTGCCATTTCAGACTCGGCCTGAGCGACGAGATCTAAGCGGCTCTCAATAACGCCGGCCACAGAAAAAATGTGTTATTTTATACTTCAATCGCTTTCAATCTTTACTCTTTCCTTGCAGAATAATAATTTTAGGTGCATTTTTTTCCACATAAACACATGTCAAAATCACAATTTGGCTGGTTTAGAAATGTACAGAGAAAGAAAGAGAACCATAGTATGTACAGAAATGAGATAATTCGCACTGCGAGAAGACTCCAAGAGATAGTTCAAGACATCTTTGAAATTTTACAAGGAAGTGTTTTTGCCTTTTTATAAAAAATATATAAATTATTAAATAATTGCATTTTTTTTTTATTTGCGACAGCCCCTAATTTTTTTTTGGAAGGAAACTTTTGCTAGCCATATCTTGAAATGGATTAAGACAAGAGATTTCAACTGCCCCTTTTAAATTTTCTGCAATTTGTTTACTTTATTTTGTTTGTACATTACGAAAACAATAAAATTCTGACTTTGACATATCCTGAAAAAACTGCGGGATCTAAAAAAAATAATAATAATAATCAGCAAAAAGGTAGTCACTGATAATTTCTACTAGTTGAGCTATATGTGATACAAATATGAAGTACCGAAATTTTCCGTAGCCTTAATATCGATGTCTTGAGAGCCGATGAGGGTGAAGCCGGAATGCGAGGGTGGAGTAAGCGGGAGAGCCCAGAGAAAATCCGCCGGCCAGAGGCATCGTCCGGCACGATTCCAACATGCGAAAATGTGCAGGAAGGTTCAATGTAGGGCTCTTGAGTCGTTTTGTTGGTATGTGACATGTACATTTTGAGATACAACACTTTCAAAAAGCCTTTTTTTAAAGTCATTTTGTAGTACTCGTGAAGTGGTGTTTTTTAATTTACTTGAAGTTTTGAAAGCATTCAAAGGCCCTCGTTTGAAGTGTAAGTTCTTTTTGTAGAAAAGTACAATCGGACGGACGTTTAATAGTTTCGTTTTTAAATGAGTATTTCAAACACAGTTCAAGCTATGTTCAAATGCCAAGTAGGCGGGATAGAGCATGATTTTGGCAGCGAATCAATAAAAAAATAATACTTCTAAGACTTGGCGTATAAATGAGCGTGTAGTATGTAATTGCATTGCAGTTGCTGTTTTTTAGACATTTAAATGTATGAATTTGCGTGTTATTAACGCATCAACTTCCCTGAAACTGTCACACGCGTCGAGTTCGCTACCGCCGCAGCGGCAGGTTAGTATAGACTGTTCACGGTAAAATGAGCACTTTTAAAAGCCCTGCTTTAAGATCTATTTGTATGCACGTTGTGTATTCCTCCGCCTTATGTAAGATTAACATTGCCATGGGCTTCATTCCTATATTCGTGGGTCAGTGAAGTGAAACTGTGAAATAATTAGAAAAGTTAATAATTTACACTTCGACGCATTAAAAAAAGCAGAAAGCGAAAGAAATAATTTAAATGATCAGAAATGGTTTCCTAAGACGTCTTATTCGACGTTAAGATACGGTACAACTTTCCATCAATCGTTACCAACTTTACTGGGCACATGGCAATCAGTGTGCCCATAAACAACATACGCAGATAGGGGCAGTGACTTTTGACGTGAATACGTCTTCAAATTTGTAACCATAGTAGGAGGCAATCCATAAAATCCGATGATAACAAAATCTGGGGATACAGTATAGCATTGCAGCTCCGAATATATAGTCTACATTCAAAATTTAATTACGCCACTAGATTGCCGAAAGGTCGAAGAATATGTTACTTTGAGTGAGGACTGCGAAGCATCGCGTGCGGAGGTGGTTTTTTGTTAAGGGGGGGGGGGGGCGCAATATTGAGTTTGTTTCGCCGCGTCTCATAACTTCCGCGTTGTGTAACTTTTGACTAGAAGAAACTACGACGCTCGTTTAGGTTTCAATCGACAGTTCTCGTCAAGATCAATCGATTTCGGGTATAAAAACATTTGTGTGAGTTGGCTATGGTGAAATTGTACGAGTTCAATGTAAAAAATAAGAAAATTTAACACAATGTCGACCTATACTCGTCAAAAAGCCAAGTCGAAATACAGAAATCGTATACGGTTGGAAAGAGCATCTCAAAATCAATACAGTGATACCCATAAAACCCCATATGATCGAGTGAAGCGGTGCCGAGAACGTAATATAAACATTAAGGTGTCCGAGTGCGTCAACGTAGACGTATTCACGCAAAACAAACGGCCGTGTCCCCAACACAGCTTTTTTGTAAGGTTGTTTTCAAAAGTGCTCACTTTATCTTAAGCAGTGTTTAAGAGGGACGGCTGGATGTGTCCGCAGGATGCTGAAGGTGTACCAGAAGATCCACCGCTTCGTCGACGTGATCTCGTACTTCGGCACGCGCCACTGGGACTTTGACGATGGCAATGTGGAGGCACTGTGGCACCGGCTGTCGCCCGCCGACCAGGCGCTGTGGGACTTCCAGATCACCGACCTCGAGTGGGACGACTACATCTTCAAGTACATGGCGGGCTGCCGTGTCAACATCCTCAAGGAGGACCCCAGCACCTCGTACGCGGGCAGGATCAAATTCAGGAGGTGAACCCACGACCTATTCTTCTTCTTCTCGGGGCCACGGTGGCTGAGCGGTTAGCACGCTCGCCTCCCACCAAGGCCAACCGGGTTCAATCCCCGGTCGGGCCACCGGAATATCTCAAGTGGGAATCGTGCCGGACAGTGCCGTTGGTCGGCGGGTTTTCTCGGGGCTCTCCCGTTTCCCCCGCCCCTATCATTCCGGCGCCGCTCCATATTCACTTCAAACACCCTCTCAAGACCTCGCTGTTAAAAGCTGCCCAAAACTCTTCTCGTTGTTACTGCTGCTTGCAGTAAAGCCCCTAGCACAAGAGGAGATTGGTGTTGGTAGCTGTCGAAGGTAATGGTAGTTTATGTGAGGTGGCACAATTTCAGGTTGGTGGTTAGTCCTAAAATCATTTTATCTCGCGGTTGGTGGTTGGTTCTGTAGCGAGTGGGAATACCTTCAACTTCCACCATCAACCAATAAGAGAGCTTTTTTTAGGTTCTGAACGAGTGACAGTGGGAAAACTTAGAAAAAGGCGGAAAATAAGCATGAAAATAGAGATATTTATATAAATATGTTAATGCATGCCATTTCTCAGCAGTAATATTTAATATGAAATATCCCATGCCTAATAACATAAAAGTTGAAGCAAATCATATAAGTATATTGTATTTTGAAGCTTTTGCGAAGCGATTGCATGAATTAGAGGCTAATTTGAGTAAACTATTGGAATTTATTCTTTTTACAAAATTCAGTACATTTAATTCTTATCACAAAGGAATAACATAATTTAGTGTATTTATTTTTAAAAAAACACATATCACCAATAAAAGTCTGGTTTGTTTAATTATAAAAATTCAAAATCCAGTAATAGCCAATCAAAATAAATGTTACACCTTTATTAAGACCTTACTGCTATCTGTTGGCACAGCCGCGAAACGATTTTCAGCAACGGCAGCCCTGACTATTATGCAGTGGAACAAATCGCACACCAACCAAAAACCACCAACACCAACGACAATTGCCACCACAAACCACCTATTGTTCCAAGGGCTTGATGTATCGCCCTCCCTCCTCGTCCTCTTCTTCATCCTTTTCCTGCTCTTCTTAGGCCTTTTCCTCGTCCTTTTCCCATTTTCCGCATCCTATTTCTCCTTTTCTTCGTCCTATTCCTTCTCTTCCTCGTCCTCTTTCTCCCTTCTTCGTCCTCTTTCTCATCTTCCTCGTCCTCTTTCTCATCTTCCTCGTCCTCTTCCTCCTCTTCCTCGTCTTTTTCTTCCTATTCCTCACATTCTTCCTCCTCCCCGCATGAATTCGATCCCCACCAAGCGAGCTTACACATTCGCGAGGACCCGGGTTCTGTTCTCAGTATGGCCATCCGGACATTCACAGTTTTAAAACAATATCAAAACTGTATTTCACGAAAACGAAAAATATATTTTTCGTCAACTGTAAATGTTTGAAAACTGCATGGCACAAAATTAGTTTAAAAACTGTTGTATCACTCTTAGTGTATATCTGAGACAACTAATGTTACCAAGGTCTGCTAGATGTCTTCCGACCATTAAATTATTACTGCCCGAATGCCGAACGAGCCATGAAATGGATGCTTTTATATTTAAACAGCCCCTTGTTAACTTCTCGCAATAAAATGACGGCACGTTTTAAAATAAACAAATGAAAAACAGTTGAATGTCTGCATTGAAGGAAAAGAATTGTTGCTCATACAAAATTTATTTGGTTAGCTCTTTCCAAGGTAAAATTTTGTTGCTGATATTTGTTCATTAAAAGTATGTTGATTGACTGCCACGAAATAGTTACTTGACACAATAGAACTCACGTCGTCCAGAGTAAAACACTTTGCTCCTACTTCAAAATTAAATCCGTTATATTCAGGGGATGCGCGCTGGTGTTTATGAAGTGGCCAACTTATGTCTGGCCACGACGCCATATTTGCCGTGTTCGTCTTTTTGCGCCAGTTTACGAACGAATTATTGAGGAATATATTTGATAGTGTGCAGATGGACTGCGATATCCTTTTATTCCAAGTAAGACAATTTTACACATGAATGATTCCATAAAAATAAACTTTTAGCGAGGCGAAGCGTTTAGGCCTTGCCAAGTGAGCCATTTGCTAGATTTGTTGTATGTGCATGTCCACGTGAGTGAAGAGATTTGGGCAGTTCTTAAAAGCGCGGTCTTGAGAACCGATGAGGGTAATTGATTGTAAAGAGCTTTTTAACGTCCGCATTGAGGGTTTGGCAGGGGCCGATTTACAGATTAGCTTATAACCTAACTTAAAGTAACACCCATGCCTTACCCGGGATTCGAACCCAGAGCCTCCCGCACCCCAGATCGGGGGCGCACCAACCGACTGCGCCACGGGAGGTCGGCGAGGGTAATTGAAGTGAGGGTGCGAGAAACGTGAGATCCCCGAGAAAACCCGCCGACCAGCGGCATCGTCAGGCGCGATTCCCACGTGCGAGCACCCGGGAGGGACCTGGCCGGGGATTGAACCCGGTTCGTCTTCGTGGGAGGCGAGCAGTCTAACCGCTCAGCCACCGCGGCCCCGTGTACGTTCAAGTCAAAGGCCGAAACACCGAGCGAGCAGTCGCAGTTGTAACAAACTTGGTTCGTATTCTGGAGGGTCTGGGTTCCTTTTTCTGGCCCGGCCATTCTGATTTAGGTTTTCATTGGTTCTCCGAAATCACTCCCAACGTTTGTTGGTTCCTCAACAAAGCTCTTGGGCGATTTTTTCACCCGATCCCGCAGTAGTCGACAAAAAGTTTAGCTATACATACTATATAGAGCCGACAATGAGCTGAAAACACTTGTGAGATCGACTAACCAATATTGCTTCCGTTATCGTTACAATTTGTCTACGATAACGAACACATCATTGCCTTTAAACACACTGAATTTACTGGTGGCCACAGAAGTCCTTTTGCAGTCAAAAAAATCCTTATAATGTTTTAAATAAGGTAAAGGAAACCATTTATTTGAGGTTGTTTTGTTTACAGTAAAACGATATTGCTTTGAATCAAGGAGAAGATAAATGAAAAATAGCTTTGCTGTTAACAGGCGTTTCCTTTACAGGTTTTTGCTTTATGGCAACATTACCTCCATTTACAGCAAAGAAATAAATATTCTTTAAGTCGCTTTTGTTCATAGTAAAGAGATATTACTTCGTGCCAAAAGTAACTTTTTAGCGATTTTTGAGGTTTTTTGCCGTTCATTATAGTCTCCAGTGCGTAACTATTGTCCTGACGCAAACAATCATAAACTATTACAGTTCGCAGTTACTAAACTTTAACCCAGAAATGGGTCCCCCTGCAGACGTTTAATGTCATTCTCAAGTGCACTGCTTCTCAATTCTCCCCAAGCGGAGACATTATATTCTCGCCTTACATAACCTGCCTATCAGAATAAACCGGAACGTGGTAAGGCACAGTGATAGGCCGGTAAAGAACGATAGACTAGTAACACCAGAGGTACAGGTTTGAGTCTCGGAGCCATCGTGGTTTTTTTTTTTCTGTCGACCTCCCGTGGCACAGTCTGTTGGTGCGCCGCCGGTCTGGTGTGCGGGAGGTTCTGGGTTAGAATCCCAGGTAAGGTATGGGTGTTAGTTTAAGTTAGGTCATAAGTTAGTTTGTAAGCTGTCCCCTGATAAGCCTCCAGGCATAACAATAGGGAACGTCAATAAGCTCTTTCCAATCCAACAGTCTATTTTTTAGTGAATATAATTTTGAAAGTTTTGTTAGGTCTCTCATCTTTACTAACCACAGATATTTTCTCAGAATACAATTTTCCTTTATAGAGTAACTGATATTACTACAATTACATTAGTTGTACTATTGTAACCATAATGCGAGGTTAGCATAAATATGTTTGTGGCAAGCCTACTTTGCGTTGGTTCATATTTAAACAAATTTCCCTTGTGGCAGCAAAGAAAGCATTTTTTGCAATGTGCGGTCGCCACTTAAGGGTACTATGTACATGCGCGACCAAGGTCAAGAAGCGAGGGAGCGATACGGGCGACACTAACACGCACGCCTAGGCACCTCATCGCTCCTACGCCCAAGACGTGCAGTGTTTCCCGTCCTAACGCTTTACTGTGTAAACTAGATTTGTGATTGTGGGGGTTTTATTACGCGCGATGAAAGTACACAGATCAAAACCACCTGCGTATAATCGTACTTTTCTCTTACCGCTTTAAGAAACTTCAAAATGCGATATTTGACCACTTTCACGATTTTTTCCCCTCAATTAATGCACTTAATATGATTAAAAGTAAAAAAGATAGCGATAAAGACAGTAGTTTTTTATTCTTTGTGGCAAAATTTCGTATTTCCAGAACATTTATTTACCAAGACACGCGTTTAGGCGCAAACAACGATTTCACAGAAAACTTTTTAGTACATTGGGTCCTTAACGCTGAAATTAAAAAAAAAAAATTTCGTTCGTGCCACATGATCTTTGGCGATGTGTAAGTTGACAAAATAATTCTGTGGTCACCAACAACAATATTTTGTTCCCTACAAAGCTGTTTTCGCGGTGTGTAACTTTCTCGCCCCGTTTGTTTTCAGACAATACTGGCTGCACACAGGCATCAAGACCGTGTTGATACTGGTCGCCCTGAAAGTGAACTGGTTGATATTTTCGCCGTTCTTCCCGTCTATCTGAGCCGGGTGCATTGATTGGCAGTCGCCATGTCCCTGCCGTCTTCCATTCCCCGAGTGATTCAGCTGCCACAACAGATCGACACTCGCGTGCGAGCGCAAAGAACGTGTTCGCCACTCGAGAGTGCTCGTGGAGAACTTGGCGACGCCCCAGGAGTCTGACCGTGTGTCGATGGCTAGTCACAAACTCACAAACTGCATACGAGCGTAGAATGACCGGAAATGGAACACTTGCGAGGCGAAGTATCCAGCTGAAGAAGAAGAAAAAAAGAACGCCATTCAAGTTTGCACTGCACCCGACGAAAATAAACGCACAAACTTTACAGCTCTAAAGGCTGTTCACGATAAAGTGAGCACTTTTGAAATCAACCTTAGAGAGAAGTCACTGCTCCTGCCTGCATGCATTTCAACGAGCGCACTGAGTGACATATGCTCAGTTTGTTTGGTAACGATGAATGGAAATTAATTCCATATCTTAACGTCGAATAAAAAGTGTTAGGTGTCCATTAGTGATAATTTAAATTACTTTGTTCCACTTGTTTTTTTTTTTTATGCTCTGGAGTGTAAATATTATCAGATTTGTAAAATATTTACTTTTCTAATAATTTCACACTTTCACCCTGACCGACGCATGGATAAAGTGACGAGGCCCTTGGCAATGTTAATTTTACATAAGGCGGAAGAATACATAACGTACACACAAGAAAATCTTAAGTAGGGCTTCCAAAAGTGCTCATTTTACCGTGAACAGCATATAAACACGTTACACACTGTGACAACAAAAGAAATACAACTAAAATAACTTCACTCTATTTATTTATTTATTGCCATTATCCAAAGTACCCTAAGCAAAGAGTTTTCAAATACATTACTTCATTGGTTTTAAAAACAGCTGAGCTCTGCTTGTGTTCATAATTTCCCCCACAATATCAAACCAAAGGAGCAAATTAACAGCCCGTATGCTTGTAGGACAGGGTCGCCAAAATTATCAGCTGATGAACTAAGATATCTAAATGACCTTATTAAGCAGTAGTTATTTTTCTAGCGTTGGTGCTCCCCAGGAATATTATTTTCACAGTAAATGAAATTGGTGAACAAGGCCCTCGTTCTAAAACAGAATAGTTTCCGTTCAATTTTGTCTGCAGACTTCTTAAATGGTTTGTACAACGCGAAGTAAATGTGCAACGTATCGCAGAATTAAGTGTGTATTTTGTTTTATTTTTATTCTTTTCGAAAAAAAAATAAAAGTTATGTTGTTTCGCTACTCCCACTGAAACTATAGTAATATAAATGTCATTAAAGTTTTAATAAAGTACAGTGAATGTTGCTGATAATTTGTACAAACGTAACTACTTAGCGTGTTGGTGCATATGTGTTCTTTTCACTTACAGTTGCAATAAATGATATGAGACATGGCAAATTTTTGTGTAGTGAAGTTTTTAGATCGTTTTCCTTTTACTTAATGTGTTTCCGGTTCGATTCCTATAGCGGTACAATTACTCAATATCAAAAACTCGTAAACTATCGCATTTGTTACTCCTCTAATCGAAAGCGTGAAGCATTAAAATCGTTTTATTTTTCCCCTCATCTGGCAAAATTTTGCTTTGCATACAACTAATAAATAAAATAGGAACTTGGTCCATGAACTTAAGGTAGGGCAAATTTAAAGGAATTTAAAAAGAAACGGATGTAATTATGTACAACGCGAACGTTTGAGCTAATTACTTTTTCAACAAGTTTATGAAATGTTTGCATACATATATTATCGGCGAAGCGGCCATGACTGGATCACAGTTCATTTTTCAGATTTAGCATTGAAAGCACGCCATAAGGCACTGTGTAAGTATTTTGTCCCGAAATACGACCTTGAAATATACCTATGATTTTAAAAAACATTGCATATTATATAATTAATCATAATAATATAATCTATGAATAGAGCCACCTATTTTTTTTCCGCGGAAAGTTTTCAGGGCTAATTATACTCAAAAACCCGGTAACTCAATTTCACTTTCGTGATTGGATGATTTGAACTGTCACTCAATGCAGATGTCTGCCTGCGAATCAGGGACACTCAGTGCCGGAGTTACCTAATTCTGATTGGCCCGGTCAGGTAAGGAACTGTCTCTCGACAAAGACACGTGGCCAATAGCCAAAGGAAAATTGCAGGTAGTCTAGCATTCGCGTAAATCTTTTCGCGAAAAACCGGTGGCCCTATCTATAAATTCTGTATTCTGTCTGCGAGTAGACAGCAATAACAGTAAACCCTATTATAGCTTCGCTAGCGAACAATTAAGGAAAGCACGGTTATAGAAACATCTTAGGGCGAACGTAAATAAGTGTGTAAGATAAAATTGAATTGTACATAGCAGAAATGTTTGAGTGTATTATATTATTTGTGATGAAGATTTTTAGACATCTTTTGTGTTGTAATGTATAATATTTATATGAATAAACTCTTAATTTTAATGATATCTTGCGGATACTTATTTTTATTCCAGTGAATTAATGTTTTTGTAAATTTATTTTCAGTTTCTGACCTAAATATTGGCGTAAATGCATATCTAGTTTTACTGGGGCACAAGCTTACGGTCTGAAAACTCATAGTTCTGAATCCTGGGTAAGGATTAGCTGTCCGTACCGTTTTTAGGAGTAAAATTAAGGACAGTTTAATGTGTACATGACAAATTCCTTCCCGCCCAGTTTACCTTCCGGCATAAAATGGCAGCGTATTTTACTTATAGTATATTTACAGCAACTTCACAATGTTTTAATCAAATGTTTGAAAATTCAGGTCATGCACGAAGTGTTGTTCTGTATCGCAAGCGTTTTATGTTTATGTTAAAATTATATATATATTGGTAAATTGAACTTTTTCGTATATTTCGTGTGTAAACTCACTTATAAAATTTAATTTATAAATTATATCAACAATGATAGTGAGAAAAAATGTGTGTTGATAATCCCTAGTAAGAAATAGTTTACATACGAAATAAGTACCATTAAATTAAATGTGTATGGATACTATGCGTAGTCTCTTTGTTGAATTTTCTATACTCGGTTGAGCTTTGTCTGTACGAGGCGAAGGAATAGTTTGAAAGTAGAACTTCAGCAGGACTTCATTTAAGTTGTAAGTAACCGTGATAAATTGTTTTTAAAGGCAACCAGGCTGTAATAAACGCCACCTTTTTCAAGCAATGATGCTGATTCGTATTGGCCGACCAAGGAGATGGCGCGGTGTTAACATAATAATTCCACATTATGAAGGACCCGAATTCGATTACAGTTCCGGCCGTCATCGTTTTAAAAGTGTTTCTGCGATTTTACGAAATCATGGGCTGGTTCCTCGCTACGATAGGCCATTGCCGATTCCTTTCCTATTTCTGATTATTCGAACAACTGATTCCTCCATCTCTACCAACCACACTGTTTAGAAATCCCTAGACATTTCAGTAGTTAGTGAACGGGGGTTCTGGGACAACCGGAGAGACACGGGGACACAGCCGCCATTTTGGATTTCATAACGGCGGCCATCGTTGATGACATAAACCCCGCCAACTTGGATGACATCACCAACCCTATGATGTCACTACTCCTACATCACACCCTATTACATCACCCCCTGATGTCACCATTTATTAATTTATAAAATTTTCCTCTTCATGCTCTGTAATTCTGCCTTTCTTGCTTTATCATTTCTTCTTGTCCCTTTCTCCTACCTCTCTCACCCCACCCTATTACTTCGGATGTTGTCTGCTGTAGGCAACCATCCTACTTCACCTGCTGCTTACCTTCCTGTCCGTTAGAGTGCTCATCTGTCATCCACCACCTTAATTGTTGTTTGCTGATATTGTCTAAGTCGATGAACGGCACACCAGAGGTGGGCGCACACAATTAATCGAACACCATATTGGTCCAGGAGTTGAAGTCGTCGAGCAACACCCAAGAGTACTGTTATTATTTTGGGTGCTCAAAGAATTCCCTGGAGGAGTGAAGGATCGAACTGCTGAATCTTGGATCGCCTTGCAAATGCCTTACACCACTCGGCTATCGGAGCAGTCTGGAGAGCGTGGTTTTATATGCTATACACATTACAACACCTGCAATAAACCTTCCACCATAATTCGGAAAACATGTTTTTTTCTTCTATTAACGTTTTATTACGAATATTATTATTGACCACTTTATTGGCTTAAGTCGATGAATGACATGCTAAGTGGATTGATTATGATTTACTTAATATATATTATATTTTTAAAAAAATTAAGTTATTTATGAGGAGCAAAAAAAAGTTTAAGTCTGTATAAGATTATTTGCATCAAACAGCTTGCAATTCAATCATTTGCTGCATGTAAATAAAGGTTTTACATAGACCGCCATCTTGGCTTACGTCGATGAACGATAAACGACATGCTAGTCCGACTGAGTTTGATTAATTTAATATTTATGATATTATTTTTTTTATGGAGGAGGAGTAGGAGGAGGAAGTATGTTTACGTCTGTATAATTAATTTTCTTCGGTGCAGTCTTGAGGTTGATGTCCTGGAAGTCATTGTCTGCCACCTCGCCGTCACACTTTACTGTCCGCATGGCTATTAAACAAATGTGTGCATGGCTCCTCGGACTTGGGACCGAGGGCAGTACACTACACCAGCAAACACCACTGAGATTTCAGTTAAATATATATATATATATGTGTGTGTGTGTGTGTGCAATAGAATCTCTAGAGATTCTTGAAGCATATTGCACTGGTGGCTTATGAGGCCAAAAAAAAGGAAACTTCCCACCTAAAAAAATCATAGTGGACAATGAAATGCACAATGTATAAATGAAGAAGAAAAACATGTACGATACTACCATCAGTTACCACAGTGTATGTATGACATGAATACCATTTCACATTCACAACTCAGGGTAAGTGTTGAAACCTCCAGGAAATAGCCATAAACCCAGGTCGGAGGATCAACATAGATCTCAAATTCTTGTGCACAAGTACACATGAGAAAAAAATTGTGGATGTGGAACAGTAATCACATCAGATAAAACTAAAAACAGGACTCCGGAATATATCGACGTCACAACTGACAAGTTAATGTCTTGCATGTCCTATAGTGTGACACCAGTCGTCATACAAGATGATGCCTTGCATGGGATACAGTGTGCTGCTGGAAAAAAACTGGAACTTAAAGGCAATATATTATTTATCACTATTCCATACAAGCATTATGTATGTTTATTGACTGTCTCAAAACAGTTTGAAACTATATAAGAAAAATTATTCACTCAACCAATGTAACCATATGGCCTTGTATGTATCTCATCATATTCAATAATTATTTTATTATCATGCTATGAGAGTCCTAACTTATTGATTGTTTGCATGTAGAGAACATGACGGTTTGAATATATACTGCTGACATTGACTCTCATTGTTTGATGATGTGTTAACACGTGCTTGTAATCTTCAATTGTAATTTTACTTTTGACTGCATATGTCTGGATACACTTGACCCTCTTCATTATTTTGCTGCTGCATTTTTAAGAATACATTTTGGCATGTAGCCCTACAATCTCGCTCATTATTTCCCCACCACACTTATCCTTAAATTTTCCTACTACCTTCTTGTTCGCTGTGTAGTAGCATGTATGTGTGGAAGGGTAGCAGCTGTTGTCGAACTCCAACATGACGATAGAGTCTGAAGCGAGGTCTTCATAATAATCTTTTGTATGGATCTCGTACATCAGGCTGTCAGTATCTGTGTATGTAAAACGAATGTTGTCATTATATTTGGCCTTCATAATATCATAGTGGAATTCATATATCAGTGTCTTGATAAGGTATAGGACTGAAAACCCAGCATAAATAGGACTATCAAATATGATTTTCTCCTTTTTCAGCTTTATCAGAGATAAATTTCCAGTATAGATTATATGACATTTGAATGATGGCTTGGCGATTAATTTCTTGGCTCCTCTTTCTGTACACAGCATTTCCATCGCTTGTCACGTCCTCGTGTTTTCCATCAACTTCCCGAAGGTGGCATTGTTCATTAACTAGAATAAATCCTTCTCGAAGTCATTAGTTGCAGCCTGGTGCTTCTTGGTGTTCAAATCAATGTATGGAATTATCCATGCTCTTTGCTCAGATTGTAGTACTCTACAGATTTTTATTACTTGAAGTCAATGCGAAATTGCTTCCTTAAGATTATGATAATGTATAATATAATTTAATTTGTCAAATAGAGTAGTCAAAAGTTTGGATGGTTTTGTGCCAAGGGGCACTTCATCGGAAAGAATGGCAGGTATTTGTGATGCTCCTGTAGCTATAGTGGATAAAAATATCTTCCTCCAGTATATAGCATATGGCAGCATCGTCGGACATGCTGGTAAAATCGATGTCTGCGTATCATCCCATTGAATGTTGCATATAGGGAGGGGCAGAGACTGTGCCCACCCATACAGACTATTGGCATCCAGATACTAGAGGTAGGTTGGTTCCTTCGTGGCATCATACATGTCAGGTAAATAATTATTGTTTGCCGTGCAGTGACTCTTGACACATTGGGCCATACCTCCCCCTATTCCCTTTTCGATAAATAAGTACATATCATAGTTAGTGAACAGTTATAATTTGGCTTTGGTTTTCTTGAGCATAGCATCGAAGGAGAAGCATGGTACACTCACATATCGCACACAATTGAGTCCATAGGTGGTGATGCAGAGGTTTCGGAAGTTCCCAAATATGTCAGCCAGGAGCAAAACGTCTGATTTCAGATATATGTCTGAATGGTCACCCAGTGACATACAGCTAAACTTAATCCAGATGTCTGGTGCATGAGCGAAGTCTGCACCTGTGATGTGAGAATTTGTAAGCTGGTTGAAGAAGGCTGCTTGTGGTGGTAATTGAGTTCGTCCAATCTCCCCCACGAATAGACATGATCATAGGGGAATACACCTTTCTGCATGATAAGAGGCATCTGATCGACAGTGAAACATTTGCAGTGATGAAGAATGTGTCAGAAGGCGGATTTCTTGCAACGGTAGCCAGAATAGCAGACATAAATATATATGTCAATGAATTTCAATGTTAATCGATCACCCAGCAATTTGGAAAATATTGTGAACTTCACCTCAATGTCAGGGATTATAAATATATCATCATCATAACGCAGTTATTTTATTATAAATTTTTCGTAGTAGGTGAGTTTGTGGAAGAGGACTGGTAGTCGTTTTGGTCGACAGCGGAGTTTATTGCACTTTTTGGATGTTGAAGCGATGAAATTACCAGTTAAATTGTCGTGGTCATGCACTTTCCAGTTTTTCTCGGTAAATGCTTCGGAGCAGTAGCGGCAGGTGGTAACAGACTTATAATATTGAAGTTGTAGACTGTCGAGTACATTCAGTTCTTCTACATCTTTGTATATGTCCTGTACTTCTTTCCCAATATTGACAATTTCTTCGATAAATTGGTTTTCTGCATCCTCTCCTCTATAAAGTGTAGGATTTGCTGATATCGTGGTGTTTTTGGCTGGTGGTGTTAAAATATTGTCGACTTGTATACAGATGCAGTAACTGTGTGCCTTGTGCTAATGATACTTGTATGTATATGGTGTAGTTGGATCAAGTGAGCATGTAGCAGTTGGAAGCATCGTTGCTTCAGAGTCGGCATAAACTACAATGGGGAGCTTGTCTGCAATCTGGAACTTCTTGAAGTGAAGTACAAGTGGGCTTCCATTCATATCCTACTCCAGCATCTCTATTCTGGCAGGTGCGTGTAGGTTGCAATGTTCCTTGTGGGTTACCAGTATCTCTGCCCCTGTAATTTCCGTCATTCGTGGCCGGTCGTCGTAGGTCTTGGAAAATCTCTTGTAATTAATTATATATCTTCTCTTTGTGTGCTGTCATTTGCGAAGAAATAAGTTTTGAGAATTTCTGGATGTTTGCAAAGTGGCTGTTTGTTTCATCAGTGATGAGCAGAATATCAAAGTGTTCAGCCTTTTCATATGCTGTCACACGTGTAGGTACCACATTCGATGTTTCATCGACTGTAATTATGATAAATACATTAATTGATACCCTTGTATTATTTTTTTCGATGGTCTTTATCTGCTGTAGAGGTATAGGGAAATTAATCACTGAGAAACTGAAATTACCTTCCAAGTCATAGTATCTGCCATTGACAAATTCAGGGTATGGTGATCCACTTATCATGCCAAAAGTGCCTACTTAAAACAACAACGGTATGGGGATTAATCACAGCCTTGGTATTTTTAATAAGTGCTGGCAGTTCCATATAGCTGGTGGCATGTACGTGATCAAGCTTATTGATATATAATTGCAGACATTTTAATTCATCGAGAGTCTAGTCGCTTCCTTTCCCTGAAATTCAGTGTCTTCATTGCAGATATTACTTATGCTGGCTACCACCATTTCCTCGATGTCGTGTACAATGTAGAGAGGGATGTTCTTCGTCTTACGTGTGTTTACATCTTCTTCATGTGGTTCCGGCTTCCTGTACAAACACTTTAGAAAGATATTACACTTAATTGCTCCTTGAGTTGAAACTTCCTGTTCCAGTTGACAAATAATGTTTTTCTTGATGTTCTCGAGGTATGTGCCATATATTGAGGCCGGTTGAAAGAATTTTCTACCACATACCATCACGTTGCAACAGAGTGCAGTCTCTGCCAGAAGGAATCCGAAACTGGTTAGTGGTGGTGGCTCTGATGAACATCCCTGGTTGTGTAGCAGGTTGTGGGTGAGCTATTGGTGTAGGTTGCACAAAGGCAGCAACACGGCGATGCTTCGCTGGTGTTGATGCAGGATCATTGCATTTGGCGATGCGTGCCTTTATGTTACCTTCCTTTGAAAAAGTTCTTCCACACTTATCATACCCATTACAGAAACTTCCAGCCTGGATTCATTCCACAGCTTGCCTCATGATGTCATGCAGCATCACCCCAGGAGAATTTTTTTTGCAATTCTTGCAGTTGATATTAGACACCTGCCTGACAACACCCTTGCAGATTTACAAGTAATTATTCAGTTTGTCTGTGTGGCCAAATGTCTCCAAACACTTGTAGCAGACGTGATGGTATTCCCCGAAGAGTTTGAGCTTACAATTTCGCTCATGGTGCAGGAAATTCCGACGATCAGTAAAGGTCCTACCATAAAACCCACACTGCAACACTGGTGGAGGTATTGAAATGACCACAGATGAAGAACTTGATGGAAGGGAAGATACGAAAGACTCAGTTACACAAGATGCCTTGTTGTCCATGGTGATAATTACCTACAAAAGACTTAAAACTCATTTAGTAAAACTGCCACATACTAATTTTAATGGTAGGATGAGGTATTGCAGACAAGAAGTAATGATAAGATTGAAACAAGAAGATCATACCAGGAGAAGAAGGAATACAAGTGGTGTACTAGGCTAGTAACGATAAGCTGTAATGCAAGCGTCTATCACGTGACTGCGATTTGACATGGACAGAAAGGACAAACGGCAGCTTTGACCTCGAAGGATATGATGGTAACTCCAACCCAGAGAGCTCCTCTCTCAATATGAGTACACAGACTGTGAAGGACATAACTTGGACAAACCAATTCAGGAAATGTTTTGTACACACAATATAATATATACATAGTCAGCAAAAAATCAATAATATTTTTTATCTTCTTCGAGCGGAGTACATATTACATATTATTTAAATCTGTAGATCTTCAATTATGATTTTCGGGTATCTCGTAGAAGACCA
The DNA here is from genome assembly GCA_029891345.1 of Dryococelus australis. Taxonomy (NCBI): domain Eukaryota; kingdom Metazoa; phylum Arthropoda; class Insecta; order Phasmatodea; family Phasmatidae; genus Dryococelus; species Dryococelus australis. Next base: position 19,322,383 of record CM057008.1, on the reverse strand, counting down.
AGCAATTCATGTATGGCAGTAAGAAGCAGTGGTCTATGAAGAGCTGAAGAAATCACAAGGTCGCTACGAAGACATTTGAAAAATGCAGCAGCAATATTTGTCTCCGATTCACCATCTATCACATTATCATTCCAGGTGTAGACTTGACTCATTTTGATCGAAGGCTATATGATGCTAGTACCAACATCTGGCTCATAGACACAAGGTCTGTTGGTAGCAGAACCATCATCTGCGGCAGCCACATGTGCACACATTGCTGGTCGACGACGAGTGGATGCAAGTTCATCTTTGGAACCACCCATGATGGGTACTGACACGACTGCCTGGCGTCGGCGATGCACTCGGCAGCATCTGGTCATCTGTCTGACAATAACCTTCTGAACCCAGATACCTGTGAGTTTCCCTCTGTGCAGTCGATGGCGATCACATTCGTGCATGCAGAAAAAGACACCATATCTTGGATGATGGAGGGAAGATGTGTTGCAGGACGCATGTGAAACACAGCACACTTTCTAGGCTGCAATATGCTACAGGCTGCTGGATTGGTTCGAAAAACAGAAGAAACTGCAAAAATCACCCATGCTGCATGCCACTACCATTACAACTTTCCATGTATGTGGATAGGTATCTGGTGTCCCAATAGTTATATTCGATGATAGAGAGCAAGGCATAATAACCACAAAATATTCCCAAGGTGGCATGCATACATCATTGTCTGGTGTCTGGAGGCTGATGGCGACGCTTCCTGGACCTTTGAGGAACTGGGTTATGTGGCTAGGAGATGCTTTGTTCAATGTGTTACAAGGGAATGGCCCCAGCTCGCAGTGCGAGCAAGAAAATGACGGTGATACTGTTGATACTCTCAGGGTCGTGGCGCCGATAGCCACATGGCTCATCCTCTAGTCCGCCAGCACTGACAATATTGCCAGTCTTGATGAATGCTCCACCAGAATGATAATCAATCCAGAATGCCTAGGCTAGTGAGAGCTGTTGGCCTCCCTCAAAAGCCAATTCACTCCTAATGAGTTGTTGTGGCCATCCAAAGCCATGATTCAACATACATATTATTTAATAAATAGTCATGGCTAAGGTTATGTAGCTAAGAAGCGACTAATGCAATAAAAATCCCGGCTTTCCCGTCATGTGGTTTTATTATCTGTTAATTCCCGAAGGGCACTGAAATAGTACAATCCACCATTAAAGCAAGGCGGGCTCTTAAGCAGACAAAATGGCAAATTACCTACATGACTATAATATGAGCTATGTCTCGGCCATGTATAATACAGACTGAGAAGTGAGACGATGCATACTCCAGGCTGCAAACACAAACCGTTCCGATATATTATATTGAACTCACAGAAGTACATGATGTCTGGTTATAAAAAACATAATGTGCCCGGAGCACCGCAACGCGGTCGTCACACCACAAGACCAAGGATGCTACTACACTGATCTTGGCATGGATCTCACTCATAGGCCAAGACTCCCACCGGTCAATCATGTGATGTGATTAATTAACATAATGATGATATTAAATTTAATGAAATGGACACTGCAATGCAGATGAGGTGAAATTACATAAAAACACTTCTTAATAACATAAACATTTATAAAGTTAAATATGAAAATAAATATTACATCTCAACCACTTCCAAACTCTGTGGCAACCTAACCTCACTTTCCACTTACACTATAAAGGGGAGATGATGTTGTGCGGTCTCTCCCTTGTGCAGTCTATTATGCCCTCATGCATACAAATGATGGCAAATTATGTGAGTACTCATTCTGGTACATAAAAACACTTATTAAATTAAATTATAACATTTGGGGATTATCTAGCCATGTGGTTATTCGCACTGGTCCAAAGGAAATTCAATCAGCATTATTATTCTGGAAATACTGGACTCAAATATTAATTATTGCAAAAACCCTAGGAACTCTTCAATTGCATAAAAACATACGTAATAAATTCCAGATAAATTAATATAACCAAGTTACTTTACATGTGGTCATTTGGGTTTTCCATATGATGGCACATCAAGTGCATGGATTATGGGACACATGTAAATATACACAACACTCAATAATAATATATATAATTATATTTAACACAACTCTGCACTATGAGACAATTTGTCTCCTGGTACTTATATGACAGGTTAGGGTAACAACGGATAAAATAAAAAATAACACTAACATAATGCTTGGCAAAATGTCAATACATAAACATAAACAACAACACTGCAGAAAGTAAACAAAGACACACGGTGTCTGTCTTTGGTGTGCATTACATGATTCTAGTAATATTATTGGAAACCTAAAATAAACACGTATCATTCTAACATGTTGCACTAGTGTGCATCATGCACAATATGGGACGAATGCTCATGTTGATGTTGGTGTGATATATTGCTGACCTCTCAGGGATGTCGTATTGTCAGTGACTGCCTGAGCTGTTGATGAGGTGCTATGTTGTGATGTATTTGTTTGCACTGTTGTGACGTGAGCAGCGGCCTCCCCCATGGACTCTGTGGCGTCGAGTGTTGCAGCTGTCAGTGGGCTTGGTGGTGAGTTATACAAATTCCCAATGCTTGTTATGTCGGCAAATGGCGTCGTGGCTCTCTCACTTTCCACATTACCACCTTGTTGTGGCTCGTTGCCAGAGGTTACGATGCTGGTGTTGACCAGCCTAAGGGCTTCGCGATGTTATGCAGCTTTCCTCTGTGCGCTCAGACTTACTTCTTGACACATTTACCCAATTTTTCTAACAAAATCCTTTCTACCTGGCGGACTGATGATGTGCTCGGCTATACACTATTGTCCGAGTAGGAGTTGGGGGGGGGGGGGGGGGGCGAGATGACACCGGCGCATATTGTGAGATGTAGCACCGCTGGTACTACCTTGTCTCTCTTATGGGGCATGTGCACCTCTCTGCTCTCCTTTTGACTGCTTCCACACTGCTGATGCACTCTCTTGCCCGCTCACGAACTTGCTGGGACGGGATATGTCACAGCCCTGGAGTAGCTGGGCCGGCGTCTTACCTATGGCTTTATTAATACACGTCCTGTAAGTGAAGAGGGCTACAGACAGTTATTCAGATCGTGGGTGTGATTCTCACCCATGCTCAAACATAGCTGAGTTGTTAACTCCTGATTGCGGTGTTCGGTTGGATTTGCATGTGGATGATAAACAGCCATGGCGAAGTGTCAGACACCCCATCTCTTACACAAGTCTTGCCACACACGGTTCGTGAACTGGGTTCCGTCATCACTTAACATGGTGCGTGGGTAACCCCGGCAAGTGAAAAATTCGTTCCCTACTACTTTTCCTAAAGTGCGGGCCCTCGCACTCGACATCAGGTAAGCTTACACCCATATTGAAAATAGATCCATCACCACCACTATGAATCTCTTTCCTGTTAATGTCCATGGATAAGGGCCCATCAGATCCAAAGCCACAGTTTCGAATAGTTCGTGCAGCATTCTTGGTTGTTGCTGTTGTGTGCTATCCGTGTGTCAGCTCTTGTAATGGTTGCAGGCATTACAGTCCCGTACAGAATGATGTATTTCCACTGACCAACACCCCCCACCCCCTGTGACAGTGAAAATGCTTCAGAAGATTGTGGTGCATCTGTTCTGAACCGGAGTGTCCCATTATGTTATCATAATGTGCATATTGTAACTCTACAAGTTGGGCTGTAGCCGGCACATAGATCATCAAAGTGTCAGTGTTAACATTCGCATGGGATTCTAGAGTACAATTAAGTACACACCACCTGTCAATTTCACATTTCGTGCACACGGCAATCCATTAATGTGCAACCGGACATTATGATTCATTACTCATAATGTGTGTTCTTTCTTTTATGACTGCTGATGCATGTGGTAACATCGTAAAGTTCGAGCATTTTACCCATGATGTCATGTGGTTTTCTGAACATGCTGGAGAGGAGGGCAGGATGCTCTCCCACTCTTCTTTGTCTTGCACAATATTTATCCCTGGCGAAAGGGACAAGTGGTCGATAAGTGGCCGGAGTAAGCTGATGCCCAACGCATCAGCTTACTCCGGCTCTCCTTCATTCTTTGTAACCACAGTAGGCAGCTGTTGTTGGTCCATAGCATGAAGCATTGGTACTCTAAGAGTGCCCTGTATTTCTTGACTCCACAGTATGGCCAGACATTTACATACATTGACATTGTATCACTGATCTACTGGACCAAATATGGCACTCAAAAAGTCAATAATTTGGCGTTCGTCATTGTCGGACAAATGAAATAATACAACACCTAATCCCTTTTCACTTACATTGGTCTGTGCGTACAAGTGTCGACCTGGGTCGTATGGTGACAATGCCATGCACTCGTGGAAACTCCGTTTCACTTCTTCAAAGATCTGCTGTTGTGCGCTCTGCCACTTATAAAGTATGTTGATTGACATGGGTTCCTTGAGCGGTGCTGTAATGATGGAGAATTTCTCTATGTACTAGCAAAGCTAGTTGATAAGGCCAAAAACCTTTCTCAACTGCTTGCATGTGATCGGTATACAGTATTCGTCAATGCGACTGAGTTGTTCTGGTATAGGCTTCCTCCCGTTTTCGCTGATTAAATGGCTTTCCTTAGTGGCACTTTTTATTTGTGCATGTAGGGCTATTTATGGCCAGATGTTCAAAAACTAGTGAAAGGTGGTGTATGTGGTCTGGTCAGGACTCAGGCCACACAATAACATCATCTAGGTATGTAAGAGTACAAACACCAATAAGCCCATCCAACACAGGTACCATCATTTCTTGGAAGGTTGCCAGGTTACATTTAAAGCCGAATGGTATGGCGCAGTATTGGACACGGCGCCCGTCAGGAGCAGTAAACTCAGTCTTATGGTGGTCTGTCAGTTTCACTGGCACCTGCCAATAATCGCTGTGAAGGTATATGGTGGTTAGCACCTTCGCGCATCCCAAGGTGTTAAGCGCGTCCTGAATATGGATGCATGGTGGTGGTGCATTGCCCGTGATCATGTTGAGGCGGCGAAAATGTACTAAATAAATAGTGATTGTTGAGTTAAAGGAACTTTCTGGCACCTCAATAACCCGCTCTTCCATCATTTCCGCTATCTGTTCCTGTATGATTTCTCGCTGGTGGGGGTAATAACGGCATGGACTGTTGCATAATAGTATGTATATAATTAATGTGGTGGCACGTGGTGATGGTACTTGTTCCAAAATGGTCCTTTACAGCAGGCATCTAGCACATATAATGACATGTAAGTTCCTCCTTGTTGTACATTCCCAGGGTGTTATACATCCCTAATGATAAACACGTTTGCAATTTGTGAAGGCCAGGGTGTCTGTTCCATTCCCGTTACACCAGTTGAAGTGTGTACATTTCTGAAGAGTTCTTCTCAGCAGTAATCTTGTCGGTTCAATGTCAATGGGTGCCCATGAGAATGTGCACAGTGGGGGTGAGCATATGGGATTGATGAACCATTTCATCTATTGTGGCTTTAAACTCTTTCTTTCCCAGGTTGATGCAGGCCAGTGTGTTGTTGCAAATTTCCTGATTAGTCTGTTCGATGTCTTCCTGCATTTGTTGCATAGCTGCCGGGTTGGCAGATACACACAGGCTCTAAATTAAATCCAAATGAGAATAGACCCGGTGGTGAATTTGATTGCAAACACTTGATGGACAGCGTAGCATGTTTTTCATTTGTAATGCGTAAGTCAAAATGTCCCAAGTTGTGAGTGCGGCATAGTTGACAAGGTGATTACATCTTGTTTACCTTCTACTGTACCATGTGGTCCATGGCTCGCTGCCATGGGTAGGGGGGGGGTGGTCCTGCTGGCACTGCACGGCATGGATAGAGGGGGGTGGCAGGTGGTATCTTCCCCTCAGCACTGACTGTTTCAAAATAGCCACCCTGCATCACCAAGCCTGGCATGCGATGATGTGATGGACTGTTCCAAGATTGCTGTTGATGAAGCTGAAGAAAATAGCATTTTGGCACTTATATCCATTTCATATATTTCCTTGATTTTCCTGTCGTTATCCCATGATGTGTTGATCAGTGATGATATTAGAATTATGGGAAACACCACCAGTAGTGGTAATAAGGAGCCAAGACTCGGAGGAAATTATTTATATATGAGCATGTGGTCACACGTGGCATACAAGTCAATGGTATGAATCATAAGTTACATGGTACACATGGTTAATGGTTCAGGATAATACTGCAGTATAGGGTGGTTCTGAAATACTTGGCGGAAGCTGTAGCCACTAAGCTGGGCAAGCCACTTTGATGGCGATGCTTTCTGGACCTTGGAGGAAGTAGGTTATGTGGACAGGAAATGTGTTGTCCAATGCATTACCAGGGATGGGTGCCAGAGCGGGGTTGCGAGCACGAGAACGATGGTGATTCTGTTGATACTCTCAGGGTCACGATGCCGATGGCTACAGGGCTGTTCGTATAGTCTGCAATCACTGACAATATTGCAAATCTTGATAAATGCCCCACCAGAATGATACTAAATCCAGAATGCCTGGGCTAGTGAGGGCTGTTGGCCTCCCTCAAAAACCATTTCACTCCCGAAAGGGTTGTTGTATCCACCCAAAGCCATGATTCAACATACATATTAATTAATAAATAGTCATAGTTAAGGTGGTGTAGCTAAGAAGCTTCTAATGCAATAAAAATGCTGTTCTTTCCGTCATGTGGTTTTATTACATTTTATTCCTGAGGGGCACTGAAATAGTACAAACCACCATTAAAGTGAGCCGGGCTCTTAAGCAGACGATATGGCCAATAGCCTATATGACTCTAATATGAGTTACGTCTCGGCAGTATACAATACGGACCGAGAAGTGGGGCGACTTGTACTCTGGGCTGCAAACACAAACAGTTCCGATATATTACATTGTGCTTGCAGAATTACACAATGGTTGGTTATAAAAAATATGATATGCCTAGAGCACCACACGCAGTCAAGGACACTACTACTCTGCTCTTGGACCGTAGGTCGCTCGCTGGCCGAGACTCCCACCAGTCAATCAAGTGATGTCATTAAATAACAAAAAGATAATATTAAATGAAATGAACACTTGAACACTGATATGTCGATGAGGTGAAATTACATAAAAACCCTTCTTAATTAAGTAAACAAGAATGTAGCAAAACATTAAAATTATTTAATGCCCTATTCATATATATTATGGAAAATTATGCGAGTCCATATTATGGCAAATAAAAACACAGTTTAAACTAAATTATAACCTTTTGGAGTTTTCTGGCCATGTAGTTTTGTGCACTGGTCCATTCGAAATTAAATTTTCTGAAGACTATCTTAAGTCAGTATTGCGATACTGGAGATACTAGACTCAAATATTAAATATTGCAAAAACTGTAAGAACACTTAAAATACATAAAAACCTACTTAATAAATTCAAAATAAAATTAAGTTACGAAATATATATCCTAATTACTTTACGCGTGGTAATTTGGGTTTTACACGAGATGGCGCATCAAATGCATGAATAATGTTACAAGTGAAAATATACACAACACTCAATATGAATAAAAGTAATTATACCTAGCACAACTCCGTCGTTTGTCGCCTGGTACTTACGTGTCAGGTTAGGATAAAATTTTGGTAAAATAAATAAAAACAACACAGATATAACAATTGGCATAACATATATACATAACCCTGAACAATAACACTGCAAAAAGTAAACAAAAACACGTGGTTCATGTCTTTGGCATACGTTATGTGATTCTGGTAATATTATTGCAAACCTGAGATAAACAAATGGCATACTAGTCTGCTGCACTAGTGTGAATTGTGCACTGATAGCACACGTAATCAAACAAAACAATAACAAAGATGATATTGCAGAAACACATATATAAAATTGAAATAAAACATGCTAAAAACAATACACACATGTGCACTTCCCTGTTATATAAAATGGCCATGGAAAGAAACAATATACACTTTTGTGCACTACGACCTACAAAAACGCACGCACATGTGACATTAGCTTGTTGTCACTGGTGCTTCCTCGTTGCGTTGCTGTGAGCTTTGATGTGTTGACTGGCATGACATAGTGAAAGGCCTGGGGCCAAGGCACTGTCCACGTCGAGGTCAACTGAAGGTGTGGAGATGCTCCTGCCTTCATAAGCATGAAAAAATGGGCGAAGACTTCCTGTCGATTCGGACATTTCATGTCTACTCATAAGCACCCAATTTCTGGTCCACGGATGAGGTGCAACATTTGCACAACAGCTGCATGTTTTTCAGTTTGTAGACCCAGTCAGTTTCTGATGTATCATAGACATGACGATGCAACTCGCAGTTCATTTTAAAGAGTTTGCGAAGCGAATTACATCCATACTCAGTCTGCAGATCGATAAACTCCACTTAAAATTTACCATAGTCACTAAGCAATTTTTTTTCTGTTCAGCTCCAGATACATAAATCGGAGCCTTCGGGCACTGAATCAGCAAATCGCGCAGCACATTTCCCACCTGAATATAATGGAATTCTCGTACAACAGTATCCATGAATAAGGGGGCGGAAGTAGCATGTGCATGTTTTACCATCATCGTCGTAGGACAGTGCGATCTCCTTGAGCAATAAGCCACTTTAACTCTTGAAACCCATCAGATTTCAGTACATCTTGAAGATGACGATGCTTGAAGACGACTAAAAGTTCCTAGTGTGTGAACAGCTATAATTTGTGTATTCTCAGGTGTGCTTCTGGCAGTATTTTGATGGTCTGACATGGCAATTGTACAATACAAGCCGGCCGTAAAGTATTAGGCAGAATGCATACCTGTTAGCAGGAATATTTCCATGTGTAGTGAATTCGATCCTGCAGTCAATTACACTGGAGGTAATAAACTCCTCCTGTTTACTTACATCGAATACCATGAGCAGGACCAAACTCGTGAATGTATTCGAGCTCAGTATTATGGATTGGGGGCATCCATAATAATAATTTTGAAAGTGAGTGTACATTTGATATGCCAGCAGGTACTGCCAATTGTCAAATGTTATGTTGATGTCAACGTACAGATAGCTTTCGCCATTCAAAAATACTATCACATTTTCTATTTGGCATTTGTCGAACTGCGAACGACTCACTCACACATTGTTCTGTCTTCACGTCTGCATCCCAACGATGATATACCTCGGTTTCTCAGAAGCAAAGCTGGATTTCACCATACAGTTGATATGGTAGCTTGCTGGTAATCCAGGGTATGTCTCCAGACTCCATGACCTGAAAGCCACATCTATATTTTTGCCATCTTCCACATCCTTGGACATTTTTATGTTTTCAGCAGTTCTCATCTGCACATGAGACAGCATCCATTCGATAGACTGTAGCTTAAGTTCCAGTGTCCTAAGGTTTTCTCCTGTACATGCAATGGTGTCTGCATACATATTGGCTGGAAGTAGTACCAGTTCTTTCTTCGAATTGTAGATAATACGTTTGTAGTCTTTGGCGAATACCAATAGCATGGAGAGTGGGATACACACACCGAACTTGCCTCCAGGGTATATAGGAACTCTACAGTCATCTTCAATTCCACAGCCAACCATCTTGGCCACAGGCAGGTCATTCGGCGTAAGAAAAAGGTAATTTTTGATTGTCGAGGTTATCCCCTCATTTGGTGAATGGTCCACCTCGACGCTGTTGAGAAAATACATGATGCAATCGATCAGGTGAAGTATTCCATTGCTCGTTATTTTCGTCGGTGCTGGGTTGGATCCATCTTCTTTCGTCAGAATCCTCCTAAATCGCAGGGAATACTGGCAAGGAAGAGTGCAGATATCTTGGTGTTGGAATTCTATCCGAACTTGCGATGATAGTATGTATGGTCCGATCAGGAAAGGCTAGGATGCATAAAGTTACACCTTAATTACGCTGTTTTCAAAACTGATAAGCTCTTCGATGTTTAGGTAATCTACCATGACGATTTACTTTGAAGCCGAGACTGCGGATAAAAATCTCCTTGGAGACTTGGGGAATACTGATCGCAGGTTTTGCATGACCCTTTGTTTTATCGCTTCTGGTCGCTGTAAATCTTATTCCCATCTTCTCAAATGAAGATGTAGGATATTTCTTCTGTTCAAAAGTTTACCAACTCTACATGCTGGTCGACGACTTTCACGACCACTTCATGTGCTCTTTTTGTGACGGCCGGAATATAAGTGTTGTTTTGCAGTCCCATTACCAGTTTTCAACCTGGAGGGGCTATAGGCGAAAATTCATACAGTGTATGGCTAGGCCTGCTTTTGAGGTATGTGCTACTGGCCAAATTGCAGTTTATTCTTGTAGTGTGTAGACTAACAGAAGGTTTATGAGCCATGGCAACTCGTGTATTTTGCTAGTTTTATAGATGCGTGGCTCAAACCCCAGCATCGGTTCGATAGTACCCGATTTTGTAAAGTCGTTATTTTTGCTGGATCTGATGAGACTCATCAGATTATTGGGATCCCCTCGTAGTTAGAATGCTTCAATTTACCGTGCAATGTCATCTATTTCATAAGGTACTACGAACAGCGACACCTCATCTCATGGTAAACATTGCCACTTTTTACGAGGAACAGCTTACCGTTTTCTTCATCGATGTTCGGTATCGCATTGTCGGTTTTAAAATCGACAAGGCCTAGGTACCATTCTTCCTCCAGGTTGAATGGCGGAAAGGGTACTGCACACAGTTTGCAGCTACGACCCATCAAGGTAGGCATTATCGAAATTACTGATGGTTTCCTGTCTATGTATAACCATTTTATGCAATTACTTGTACGAACGAACCAGGAAGCAAAGACACAAATGTCCACAGTTCCACATGTTAGGCATCTGTTCCATCTCATACTTGTATGTCAGCTTAGTTACTTTCAGATATCATCGCAGTTTTGCATGCTGTACACAAATTCGCTGCGATTTCATCTTTCATCGCAACATTCTCCAATGCAATACCACTCCCAGTAATCAAAGTTCCATGTTTTGCAATCCATTTAAGTGTCTTATCCTGGAACTCCTAGTGTTCATGTCCATGTATTGTGTGCCCCTGTGTGTTTAGATGTGCCCACAAAAGTAGGCTCCTTTGGACCTTTGGGTCCCTATATTCGCTACCGGCGAATTTTTCCTGGACAAATCCTATCAATACAGGCCAGAACAACAAGAAATTTGAAGCCAGAAAATTAAAATCCGAAACATAGGAATTTTGGCACCAGAATCGCCATTGACCTGGGGAAGCCGACAAAGTCAGCCATCTTGGGCCTGCATCGCATCGTATCGATCGCTGCACTGCTCGTGACATCAGCGAACCACCGCCATCTTGGGACATCACCGCCCGAAGTGGAGTGTACCAACCTGCGCTTCCTCCCTTCGCTGTGCCGCATTTACAACCCTCTCCCATGCTGCGTCGCCAGGGTGTCTACTGCAAGCCGCGAGGCCATGTGGCCCGGTGAGAACAACAACATGGCCACATGAATTTTCTGTTACAACTGTGCCGCGATATAAACTGCGGATATTCAGACTGGGAAACCATCAATGGAAAATAATCTTCATTGTGCACACATTGCCTATGCCGCACACCAAAACTGGACCCGTTTTGGCTCGAGTTCCTGCGAGGGAAGGCATGCATTTGTAACCACACAGCCACTACCCAACAGCGGAGGGAAGAGGTGTAAATTACAAACACAGGAACTTTGTGATGACGCATGGGAGTATACCGTTTCTGGAAAACTAGAGGACTTATGTGCACTGTGTTTGAAACCATGTGAACTAAAAGGCTTGTCCGTGGGATTGCTCTGCTGTTTACCCAGAATATAATTTTACCATTGCTGTTGAGAATTCCCCCATAAAGATGGTGTAGATTAATTATGCTGTGTCGTGTGTAGTAATCTCTTATGGTGGGTCATACATCGTAGTAACTTACATAATTATTTATGTACATATCACACTGGTTGTGAACCAATTGACATGGTCCGATGACGAGTGGGATGCTGGAAAGGTTGGAATTGGATTTTCTGGAGCGATGATGGTGAGCTGTAGGAATAGGTATACCCAATAGGTACCATACGCCATCAGGCGACGTTAATATTGATGCTGCTCCTTTTCACCTCGGGGTTGCGGGCCATCCACCCAGGACCAGGACCAATCTCCCCACCGTTGAAGTTGAAGTGTTGACATCCGACCTGTTGACTATTGCTCCAGATGAGTGATGTTTACTAAACGATAACTGGTCGGTCGGCTATGCACCATCTTTGATCTTGACAGGAAAACATTCGGTAGCCATGTCTGAACAAGTTTAAAAACAGAATGGGCTGGCTTCACGATCACATCTTAAAATTTAAGCATACCTAAACACTGAATAAGCTGTGCCTAGCGCCTTGTACCGTTTCACCAATATTAAACTCTTCTTAAAATGTTTTAAGCAGCTCTTTGTTTAGGCAGCCAAAATCAGATGCGTAACTCTTTAAGCTGTTCTTAAATCATTAAAGCAAATTAAAATGAAAATGGCTGCTACTGAAATAGTTGTGATGTTAAACCCAAATGTGCTATAAAGTATTTAGTTTTATAATTTTTTTTATAAATAAAAACAAGAAATTATTGTGTGACAAAGTTATTGAGCCAAGGGTGTAAGTCCTTACTTGCTGAAATACCCTATGATGATGGTCGAAAACAAAGCTTGTGGCAGGCTTTTATTTGTTTATGTACATTTTGAATGTATTTTCAAGAGGCAAACCCAATTAATACATAGGAAATTTGGTGTAAAGTCAGGTAGCTGATTGATAAGATATGGATTTATTGAGTACGCATCAGCTATGGAAGTACCTATTTCAACTAAATGGAAAAAAAGTTTGCCTTCACTACACTGCATGTATTTACGATTTGTAGGCCTAAAAATATAACGATTACTTTGATATAATTTGATAATGGATATAATATAATGCATTTGCACCTACATTTTACTACACATGACAAATTTACAGTACAAGTTTTGCACACATTCGACTTTGTTTTGAATTAGAAAATTTCAGGAGGGCCTAATTGAAGATGTACAGATGTGACATGATAATCATATTTGTTCAAATTCGGGCACTGGTCGTTTCTAAATTGCACATGAATATCGCCAATGTTATTAACAACAAATTATCACAATTTGAGATAGTACAATTCTGGTTAGTGATGAAAGCCAAACCGAATTTTTAAAACATAGCAGTAACGTAAAACAGTACATAAAACACAAAACAGTTCTATTAATGTAGAAAAATTCGGAATGGCCCTGTAGACTCTAGTAAATGTAGGCCCAGTATTGTTTTTTGATGGCAATACAATTTTTACACAGAATATACATTACGTTTAGAGAATATTTAATCAGTGCCTAAACAAGACGACAGTTTCAATTTAAAAAAAAATTATATTTCACCTAATGTATTATTTTTATAACGTGTTTAACATATAAATACTTGAAGAAAGCTACTTAAATATATGTAACGAGTCTAAAACATTGCCCGAGTAGATGGGATATAAAACTATAAACATTCCGACTAGTAAAAAGCAGCCCAGGCCTAATATAGATAGTAAATTATGCTGCGAAAAATCAAACTTCCTGGCACTGCTAATTAATAAAAACGATCATAAAACATCACAATTGCAACACAACACATCCACGATAACAAATCAGCCTCGAAAAATTAAAAACTTATCTATTCACGAACATAATTTTAACATAAACAAATTTTGGTAAGCGTAGTTAGTTGAACAAATCGAATAGACATGACTTTTTCATCAGGCAAACGATAAAGCTTTAATCGTTTATTATAAAACAAATATTTGGGTAGGATTCGTAAAGCTCATTACTATCTATAATCCATTCCCGATTGGAAGCGACTTATGAAAATCATCCTTTGAAAAAACACACTAGGCATAACATGTCAACCTGTTTTTTCAATAATGTGTATTCCACAAACATATAACCCTGTGGTTATCTTTAGAGTACTGTATTATTGAATATATGAAATTTTACCTTAATATATTCTATAACTTGAAGTATTTATTTCTTTTTAAATATGAATTAACAACAACGAGAGCAGCGACATGTTGGCAACGGCCGGTAAGAAATAGTTCACAGATAAAATATATTTTTAACCTAGTTTTTTAGTATACTATTTGTGAATTAAACTGTGCCTATTGAAATATTGAAATATTTAGGCAGCCCCGATGGCAACATATACCATTTTTCAGTTTGAAATATCGTCGGAAAATATCGTGAGTATGCCATAATTTTACAGTGTTGTTTTATCAAGCGAGAGCATCTTTGAAGAAACTGTCTGCTGAGACAGAGTGTGTCTTTGGGTCTTTCACACTCGGGAATTTTCACTTCGTTAGGAATCACGTAATTATACATGTTTTCAATTGTAGCATATTTCATACTTATTACAGCAAAATAATGTTTTTTGGATTTGTAATTTGCAACTGAAAAGAGATTTTAATGTTTGAATACTTATTTTAATATATTTAGATATGATGGTGGGGCAAAAAACTAAGTGAAGTTGGCAGACGTGGCAAGCCATAACATGACGTATTGCTGTTTTACCAAACGAAGTGTAAATTATACTTACTCCGAAAAATACTTCAAATTATCACATCACATTTGTAGACTTTTTTTTTTCTAAAACCACCTAAGCAAGTTACAATGTTGTGATAAATCTGCATTTCCACTGCAGTAATAAATATACTGTTACGATGTTTCGTTAACCGTTGTGTGTGATATAACATGGTGTGGCTGTGTTGTGGTCGTTTAAGCTGGCCCTGTGTGTGTGCGTAATTTCAAATATTTGATGGACACTATAATATACATTTTAACTGTGCACTGGTTTAATGACGAAGTTACTGTAATTATTTAGTCACATCTGTTTATTTATCACAACTTTGTACCTTTGCCCTGGATGTTTGAAACACAGTCGTGTAGCATAATTTACCACCAATCCCAACAAAATAACCAAGCGCAGCCCCAATAGATATCAATAAACCTAATACACAGTAAGTAGCAATACATATAAATATGAGCAGAGTAAAAGTTACGGTAGGCTTGTTTGTGTGCATGTCCACCACTATATTTTAAGTTTGTATGTCAAAAAATGAGCGACACGAGTTGCATGCTTGATTTTAATGTCGCTTTTACGCTGGACTGTAGTCCTTTGTTATTCGAACAGAGGCTGTCCTTTTAAAGAAATAACCCAACACATATCAATAACAAAAAGTTAAATACTACAGTTCATTCCTCCAAAGTTGTAACAGTGTTTAACACAGTTGCAGCAAAATATCAACGTGCATTACGTGTAATGTGCTATGTCGTGAAAAACAAATATGTTACTGTAATATAACAGTAAGAACTATCGTTAATTTAGGCATTTTTAAAACGACGTAAAGCTGACATGAACTATGAATATTCGTACGAAATGGTTTTTGAAATATACCTAAGAAAGAATTCTTTGAAACGCTGTAAAGAGTAAACAACACATTTGACAGGTATAAAAGTGGAAGTCACATTTCAATGCTTATTTTTAGGTGTAGCAAAAAGTATATGAACATATGTACACACACAATGGCATGTAAACATTGATTTTGACAGATACTACATGGCAGACACATGGCAATGTTTGTTTACATTTGGCAGAAAGATACAAAACGGGCTTGCAAGTATCTAGCAGGGCTCTGAGAATGTTGCTTCCAATGCGACTATATCTATCTAATCCAAAGCGTGCAAAAGCACGTGACCTCTGATTTAACCGTACAGCCATACAACCATCTAATTCCTAATGCAAGAAATGTCGAAAACAACAAAAATGTGAGTATTTGTGCAGAAAATCATCATAAACTCATATAATCCACGTTTCGAATGTCCATTAAACTCGCAGAAAAGTCAAACGCCACAAACACATAGTAACGTCGAAATCCCGATGCCGAGGTTCAAAAATACAAACGTACACGGCGGCACATACTACACTACTAGCTCATAACAAATCTCAACATAACAGTTCAGGGGGGAAAAATATTTTTATTTTCCTTTCGTTGAAATAATTCTCATTGGTTCATTTAGTCACGTGACCACAATGCGCCACTACCAACATGAGAATATTTGCAAACATGTTTCTTTAAGCCACGTCCAGCTAAGAAACACTTATAAAACTGTGTTTTACAATGGTTAAACACCTCGATATTCCTAAGCGCCACTTAAGCTTAAGTATCGCTTTGCTGGAACCTAGTTTATTCCTTTTTGGTGAAACCAGCCCAATATGTTTTCGTGGTTACACACACACACACACAGTAGAATGAAATCAAACACAGAACTCGAAATGTATGATATTTATTTATAATAGCCTCCAACATTTGTCAGTATTGATATTTTTAATTGTTATGAAACCTACACTTTTACTGTAATGGCATGATGGGTGGGTATTATTACATTCAACCTTAAACTTAAATTAATTCAAGAAGTGCAAGAATTCCTGCCAAATTCAGGAAGATGTAATACACTGCTTGTTTACTTCGAACCATCCAATAGGACCGCAGCAGAAGAGAGAAGTAATTCGAAACTACTTATGAAAACTGTTCACTTTGAAAGAGAAACAACTGCGATCGGAACTAGTTCAAAGGTAATGTAATTTCTTGTTTGTAGTGAAGTAGTTCTGCGTCGCGTGTAACCACAGCCTAAGTACTGCCAAGAACGCACACGACCCGTCAAGACCCGCACACGACAGTATAAACTAATACTATTGAATACAAGGAATCATTACTTTAGCACTCGGAGAACTTTCTACGTTAAGTCACTCGTAAACCCACGTTAAGTCGCTTCCAGTCGGGAATGGACTATACTTGCCATACTTTCTCAAAATGATTTCTCTGCACAAGTTCAGTGCAAAATCTATATGTTTACCAATAGAAAATCGCGATAAAGTCAAAATATCGAGATATTTTTAACGAGATATTCTTAAGGCGATTAAAAATGATGAAACCCTCTGAACATTTTCGAGATTAAAATCGAAGTTTAACATCTTGTCTCGATAAAGTTTTCTAGATATGCCGAAAAGATGTTTAATTTCCGTTGGTGAAGCTGGCCCTAAATATCATATCTAAAATATCCAGGTATTATTTTTCCGATTTTCTAAAAATCACCTATTCTGGAATCTTACCATTTTTATTTTGTAAACCCAGCTTAATATGGTTTCATCCTCTAATAGTCAGAGAATTGTGGCGTATTCCAATTACTCAATCTCACTCAATGGGGTATGGTAACACCATTGTTCAAGGAAGCAGACAAGGCCAAAGTAAACAATTATAGATCCATCTCACTTCTAACACCCTTTTCAGAAGTAATTGAAAAACTAATTTACAGGAGGTCGCTGAAACATTTTGAGAATCATAAAATCTTATCAAAGTTCCAGTTTGGCTTTAGGAATAACACGTCAACAAATGATACAATTTTCAAACTAACGAATAGCATTCTTAATGCACTTTATAAAAGGATGATATCTAATGGAATATTTTGCGACCTCACTCAAGCATTTGACTGTTTAAATCACAACAAACTTATAGAAAAATTAAAGTTTTATGGAGTGTCAGGTATACCAAATAAACTAATAAGCTCGTACCTTTCAAAGAGACAACAAGAAGTGCGGATAATAGGAAAAACTATTTCAATCTACTGTGAACAAGAAAAAAATCAAGCATTGGGTTCCACAAGGATCAACATAAGGCCTCGTACTCTTCCTAGTTTATATGAATGACCTGCCTTAACCCCAGGAACTACTCCAATTTTATTTGCATATGATACTAGCATCTCAGTCTCTGGAGACTTAGTAAATGCTTTTACACAAAAAATGGACACAGCATTTACAGAGCTAAATGCATGGTTTACTGCAAACAAATTAAAACTCAACATAGATAAATCATATCTTATGAATTTCCTCACAAAGAACAGCCATATATTTCAGACAAAATGAGTCCTTTCACAAGAACACGCTAGAATAAGAAAACACTTACATGTGGCTTCAGTTAACTTAAAACTTGTTCAGAAAGGGCCATCCTACCTTAGTAGCCAACTTTTCAATAAGTTACCACAACACCTTCAAGATATTTGCTTCTCTAACCAAAAACTCTTTAAAAAACAGCTGAAAGAATTCTTTTCTAAACTAACATTTTAAAGTGTAGATGGATATCTAAACTACAAAAATTAATAAATTATTGCATGAAATGTCATTGTATGCATTTCTTGTTCCAGTTTTTCTCATTTCCTTTTTCTTCTGTTTCAGCAAAACAACGATGCCCCACAGTATGTTGGAGGAGGATTGGTCAAATTATGAGGAAAAGATGTGATGTGTGTATGTGTAGTCTGAGATATATATATATATATGTGTGTGTGCGTGTGTGTTTACTATGTCCAGTGTATAAATTTTGTATCATTGTTATTTGACTATTTATTGGAAAAAGATCTTACGGGTGCAATAAAACAAAACAAAAAACTGCTCTGAAATACTGGACTGCACACGGTGCGCACTGGTCGAGTGCTGCGTGTTCCAATTACCGGAATTCGCTCTTACAACAGTCGGATTTTTTGTATTCCAATTGCGAGTTGCATTGAATGAGTGCACACTGATAGCGATCTGTGTTTACGAAAACAACACGAAAAGTATTGCAATGTTGGAAATACAACAATATGTAATATTTCGGCAGCTGAATAACATATGAAACAAATATGCTCTTGGTATATTGACGATTTCGTTTGTAATTATAGATGTTATTAGGTTAATTTCACCCAGTGAATCGTGCATCCATTTCCGATGAGTTAAAAAAGAGAAATTGGAGAAAATTATCTGTACGGAATTTCATAAATTTTAATTTAAATCATTTTATCAATGTATTTCATGCATTTTCCCCAAAAGATGATATGTTGTCGCTAATGTTTTGCATTGTTTTCGTGGAGTGTTCCAGTTGTTAGTGCATAAATAATATACATTTGGTTCTGGTTATCACGTGAAACATGCACTTTTTTCAGTTGTTCATTACGCCATTAATTATTTGTTTATTATTATTTATTAGTGCCTACCTCCATGCATTACGTAAACTATGGTGCAAATGTGGGGCGTTGCGCGCAATTTACAAATAAAAATGGAAGTAGAGTTCAAGCGTGGTGGGTGCTACACTTAAAAGAAAATATTCAGCTTTTCAAGTTTGATGGTTATTACAAACGGATTAAAGCACATACTTTCGATCTAATTCAATCATGTCTAGGCGGAAAAAACAAACATTACTTCATGGAAGAGGTCAAGTGTCGTCTTTTAAGGTTAGGAAAACGTTATGACCAGTCGCGAAGTTCTGAACAAAACGTACTGTACTTTAAAAATGTAGCGTTATTAATCTAATTGTTAATCATTAAGACTAGGGGTTCATCTGAAGGAAATTTTTACTATATAAAAAATAGTTTGTATTGATAGCACTATTCATACTGATCCTGTGGTCACATTAGTATTTGTGTTTCCTGTACAAGATGAGAATCGCAATAGAGGGGATGGCTGTGGAGTGAAGATGTTTGAGCGGTTTTTAACAGGTCTTGAGAGCCGATGAGAGTGAAATGACGTTAGTATGGAGCAATGGCCTCCGGGACAGGGGAAACGGGAGAACCCCGAGAAAACAGAGAACTCACCGATCAGCGGCATCGTCCAGCATGATACCAACGTGCGAAAATCCGACACCGACCGCGTCGGGAATCGAACCTGGTTTGTATTGGCTAGTTGTTGCATCACTGCGTTCCCGGGATGAGGGCTATGAAGATCAGGGATATTGTGGGGTTAAGTTGGTTCCACAATAGTGCGATGTGTTGCGTTGCACGGTAGCCAATCAGATTCAGTCGTGCATTCGGCATTGAGTGCATTGCGCGTTATTCTTGCGTTGCGGTTGTCGCATCAACCTGCGATACAAGATAAGAAGAATAAATGTTTGTTACAGGAAGAATAAAAACGTCTATTTTTTTTACATTTTAAAACGACAATCACGTTTATGCCTACGTTTTTGTGTTTGTATTTTTATTATTGTTGCATGGATGTGCAAAATAGAAGACGAGGCTTCTTATAGATATGCACAATCTCATAAAATCGTTTTTTAACATTAAAATAATTCTCCATCTTATTATGTCTCGTTCCCGCAAGGTTTCAACACACATCGCGTTCATACTACCCTGTTTATCTTCTACCACTTAAAACATACAGTTTCAACTTTTTACGTGTGTATTTTGTTACATTTTTGAGGTCTGGAAATGTAATTCTTTCAAACTAGATAGCAGCACCATCTCAGACGGCATCCGTCACCGACAGATCATCACTTAATTGTGAAACAGCAAGTATAGCTCGTCGCAGCCCAACGCATAGCAACACACCACACCACAAAGCATTGCACTATTGTGGAATCAGCTTTACACAAACAACACAAAAGCGTGATAAATGAAAGAGAATTTCGATGTACCCCAGATTGTGTGTAATATTCTACACCACTCTTATTTCCTGAGCATGGAAGGCCGCACCAATTCACCTGCATTTTTTTAAAACTCAAATCATACACGAAAACATAGGCACTTTAGGAGGTAGAGTGGTGAAGATTTTGTGTGAAATTGCAGTTCTTTGGCGATATGGGTTGGCATGATAGTTCCACTTTCTGACTATTCCTCTGCAGCGTGGAAACAAAGTTTAACGAAGCCTAGAAAATTACACAAGAAGGACAATGCACCACTTTACTACACTACACATACCGTTCAGTAATATTTGGCTTGAGGACTATTTCGTCTTATTATGCATCACCAACACATCAATTTTCCCTGTTTTTGTTCATATTAATTATAAATAAAAAATTATAGTTAAAGATAAAATATGTTATACCTAGCTAATTCAATGCGACTAAAAATAAGATACTTTAATGTTGACAAAAGTATAAAACATTTACGATTCATGGAATATTTAGAAAATGCACAAACACGCCATAATTAGGTGCTTTTTCAAAGGTTTGATTAAAAAAGTATGAAGATGTTTCTAGTAGATTATACATTAGCAATTTATACTATGAATCATGGGAAATTGTGGGACAAAAATTGTAAAAAACAACATTAGTATGTACTTATGTTGAGGGACAAGCAAATCAATATAGAATACATTGACAAGTTACTTCACAAAAGGGGATTCATGCAAACCTGTGCCACTCGTGTTTCTAAGAGTGCAAACAGCTTCAAGCACAGAGGGACACGCTGATTTACCTGCTTCATACATAGCTGATAAAAATGTTTGTAGCAGGTGAATCGGTGCAGCTGTCTGTGTTCGCTATCACTCGTGCTCTAGGAAGCAGGGTGAAGTAGATCTGTGTGAATTTACTTTTCTGGAGCTAGTTGGTGAATAGTACAAAATCCCATCATTTGAAATCTTCAGAGAAGCAAAATATAAAAATGTGCAACCATCGCCAGCATTGGCTACAAAAATACTGAAATACTTACCTAACGACACAAAACATCATGAATATCCACTCAAACAGTCGTTACATGGTAAGTATTAGAAATCACTGCTGTTCTGAAAAATAGGGAGATACCACCTGAAAATTGTTTATATGGACATTACTGATCACACTTAGGGCTAATATGAATTTCATGGTGGCATCATGTAATGTGTAGTATATACCATGAAATGTGATAGCAAAGTGGGTTATGAAGATAGCGGAATTTTTTTTATTTTTTTTTTTACTTAGGTTCTGTTCATGCAGAGGCAACATGCAGGCCAGACGACCTCAAAAGATTCTGTGGATATTTTTCTGTTATGGCTAAAGTATTTTTATTCAGGTCTTCTTTATCAATACGCCTACACTTGTTTGAATATTCATTGTAGGCTGATTTTATACTCTAGTGATTTTGATGGTAAAATCAATTGACAAAAATGTGGTACGAGTATAGTGAATAATAATTTCTATAAACAGTGTTGTTTAATTTGTTCTGTGTCCTTTGAAACTGAATAGCAGGGAGTTGTATGAAGAAATTTAGAAATTTTGAGATGAAAGAAGTGGAACAGTGTCTGTGCTGAGGCTGAAGAAGCAATTCCTTCCGGAGTTCGCAAGTCTTCGTGTAAAGTGTTTTCATGCTAGGGCCAGCTTGATCCGTGTCATCAGTACCTTACATCGCCATGTTGCCTGCAGGCAGGTTGTTTCGTCGCCTCCACGTTTGATATTTGTCGCATGCATCCCGGCGGGAAGCTTTTATTTCTCTTCTCCCGAAAGCCGGAGATGATTCGGAACAATTGTAACGCGCACATAAAGAACAAGTTGCGACTGGGAAATGTTCAACTTTGCAAGCCACCTGCTCCCAGTCCGTCCTCAGCACGCTAAATTGGCAAATTAATTTGTTTATGTGAATCTTGTATACACCCAGTACACTTTGGAAAGGACGTGTCAAAATTATTATAGTGGTTAATACAATATGGATATTTACACTCAATTATAGTAATATTAAAAAATCGACAGAAAATAGTATAATTTGCATACATCTTAATTCCAACAGCTTTACTAACATGTTGTCTACTTTATATTGAAGTACAAGTAATTATAGGTTGTTCATGGTAAAATGAGCACTTTTGAAAGCCCTGCTTTAAGATCTACTTGTGAGCACATTGTGTATCCTTCTGCCATATATAAAATCAACATTGCAGTGGATCTGATCACTTTATTCACGCATCAGTAAAGGGAAAATGTAATGTCATTGAAAGAAAACTAAATCATTGTAGTATTGATAGATGTTTACCGAGCTCTTTTAATTCAACGTTGAAACGTGAAACTATTTTCCCTCCGTCGCTATCAACTTCACTGGGTGCATGCATGTACGTGTGCCCGTTAGTAATACACGCAGTTAGGGACAGTGAAAATTTTCAAAGGTTGATTTCAAAAGTGCTCGCTTTACCATGAACAGCCTTTACAATTCATAAAATAAATATAGTCTAATATGTAAAGTCTACATTAGACTAAAATAGGAGTACATGTTAAGTCTACGAATACCAGTGTTCTGCACTATTATCAGTTCATCTTTATGAAAGTATTCTTATATGAAATAGAAGGCCTTATTTAAAAAGTATGATTTGATAGCTCTTTTTAATTTTTGTAACATGGGCTGAAAACTTTCTGGCAATCTGTGGACAGATTCATGCCCTTGTGGTTTGCATTCCCACTTTTGGAAGTCTTTGCACTTCCTGTTGACAACTGCCAAGATGTTCTATAAACTCACTGGCTGTAGATGCTTGCCCATATCATCAAACTTTCCTCAGTTCTGAATGGTGATACTGTATGTGCTACATGTCAGACTGGTTGGGAGCTGTGGCAAAGTTCTGTAGCGTGGTTGGACAGGAAACAAAAAGAAACTAAGTATCATTGCCATGCATCTGGAAACGCTGGAAAGCAGAGAGATGTCAGGGAATTTTAAAGGTATCAGGGAAGCCAATGAAACGTCAGGTAATTTTGGACACATTTATGAAATATCAGGGAATTCTGTGATATGTAAGTTAATATCTGGTGTTTCTGTCATGAATAATGTACATATGAAAACAGAATTTGCATCCAACGCAAGAATGTGTGTTTTGAATTGTACATGTGGTTTTCTGGTTCCTGTCAGTTTAGACTTTCCCTGATTACTTGGCAGCACACACAGCTGATGTACCGTACCTATTGCCCCATTTGACTTGTGACATCTTGCAATCTTTTTATGCTGCAGTGCCATTATTGTCTGGCCATACAGCTTCATTTTTAATGTGAGAGTATTTTTGAGTTTATAATTTTCTCCATTATGATCACTAGGTATAG
This sequence comes from Dryococelus australis, assembly GCA_029891345.1. NCBI lineage: Eukaryota > Metazoa > Arthropoda > Insecta > Phasmatodea > Phasmatidae > Dryococelus > Dryococelus australis. The sequence goes on along the minus strand of CM057008.1, from coordinate 19,298,501 downwards.
TCTATTTGTGTTATTTTTACTTTTTTTTTTTAATCAAAACTTTGAAAAATCAACCCATATACTGTGACGTTGATTGTTTCCAAAATATTCCATATATCACAAACATTTTATAGGATACTTCAGTTGACATTAAAGAATTAAATTTTTGATTAAATTGAATTTTTTTTTTAAATGTAAGTATTAGGTATTTAATAGTTAATTTATAAATAGTATGAATAAAAACCGGAAAAAAATTGGTGTGATAGTAATGTGTAGTGAGTAATAGCTATATTGTGCATGATTTTTTTAAGCTGAGGGCACACAAATGTGTAATTTTCTAGACTTGGTTGAGCTATGTTTGTATGAGGAAAAGGAACAGCCTTTAACTAGAACTGTAGCAGGACTTAAGAAAAGTTAGTTATAGGCTGTTCACGGTAAAGTGAGCACTTTTTAAGGCCTTGCAAAAATTTTCCTTTTAGTCCTTTTTCATTATTCGGCCACTTTTTAATATAACCACTGTCGTGTGACTAATAAACACAATGTATACATTTCACTCTTCTCATAAGTTAACGTCTGAAGATGTAATGAAATATATTTATTGAAGGTTAAAGCCTGTTGGAAGGGCCTTAGAAAGTGCTCACTTTACTATGAACAGACTATAGTAACCATTAATGGAGTAATATAATTTCAGTAGAGAAAGTGATGATGAAATTTGTAACCAAAGATGGTGTTCAGATACTCTGTGTATACTACCAGAAATGATAAACGTTAAGAATAGGGGCTTTTCCAAAAAAAAAAGAAAAAATACGGAAGTTGGTATAACTCCACGTGATGCCTGCTAAGAGCCAGCGGCAGTTAGGCCACGACAGCACTTGCTGCCCACAGTGACTCGTGGGTAATCACATGTGTGCTGCCCGCCACGACCACGGACTTCCCAAAACGGGAAATTATTTTCAGTATTTTGTTTCAGGGCCCAAGATTGTTTGCAAGTGTACAATATGTATTTCTTTCAGGCATAAATATGTTATAAAGGGTTAAAATGTTCTTTCTATATATTATGCCATGTTGGTTTTTGAAACTTAAAGTGCTGCGCTGAAGAACAGGACACTGATATTCAGTCGTGAATGCCTTCAAAAGACATTTATCTAACAACAGTATTTTCTGATTTAAATTGCTTTAATATTTCTGTATTCAAATATCTTGTGTGCCATTTTATTTCATATATTAATATTTTTCACTCAGTGTGCACAGCACTTCCGCGTGTGTGAACCCCATAGGCAGCCGTGGTAGGTCCACGCGACCCCTGCCTCTGGGCAGTTTGTTTAGGAGAGCTGGCGAGGTAAGATGCTGTCACTCGCAGACTTCATATTTTTACACTGAGTTAGATTTCCATAGTTTTCATGTAGTATACTGGTTAATCTTTCCTTTGCATACGTCAGACATCCCCAGCAATATGCTTCCGCTTAACTAATTAATTTACGCCTCTGTGGCTATTTGAAACTTAAAACGAGATGAGAGATAGTGTAGGAGATGCCACGTGGCCCGCGCAACTTGTGAATCATTCGCCATCCTCCCATGCTTAAGGCTTTTTCTTGTACCTCCTGCTTAATTGCGATGAGCAACAATAAGGGTAATATTTGCACGTGCATATTTAAGGGTTTTATCATATTTATCTGTTTTACGGCCACGTGGTTAGCTACCGCCAAGTCCGTATCTGTGCCATCACTGTGCTTAGAGGGTTATTTCTTGTAATTTCATGTGCGCCGTAATTTATCTCAGGGTTATATGTATTGTTTTATTCAGGATTCTTGTATTTTTCAATGTTTGATGCTTTTTGTGTATAACCACGCGGTCATCTCATATGTCTGGATTTTCCCGCCATCAGGCGCATTAGGAGATTTTGTATGTGCTCATCGCACTAACGCCATTACCATTTTGTCTGACAAGATCTTATTGAATTTCAAGAAAACTAATCCACTTTACATCTGCACACGTGGTCCACTAAGAACTTCATCCAGCGGCATCCACGCCATTTAAGAATCTTTTCACGCATCATGCGTGTTTATTGCCTGTTTCATGTCATGCCCCATGTTCACTCAGTGATATTTTGTATTTTTGTACGGTGGTATAATTTTCTGTCCTAACCCACTATGTGTATTTACCGTCGCCACACAATACGTGGTTTGGGATGTGTCCTGACGAGTAGGTGTTAGTGACAAGAGTAAACGCACGTGGTAACACTCATTTTTCATTCCCCATGTCCTGTCTCCAGGAAAAATCCACAGTCCACTCAAGTGGCTGTAGACCCCTTTTCTTGTGGGGACTGTGTTCTCATACACCACAGAGAAGTCATCCCTCTAGGAGTGCGCGAGTTAAGTTACATGCTGAGTCATCAACTGGAACTGGCTAGTCACGTCCGAGGTTAACCGTAAACTCATTCTGGCATGAACTGTAATTTGGTTCAATAAACACTATCTTACCCTTGTAAATCTATGTATTTTTGTAGCTTCAGAACCCAGCTTCAAATTTGCAAGGTGTAGTAATAAAAAGTGTTTACTAAGTACACATAGGTGAGACGAACGCACAGAACCTACAGAGTCCCTGAGATCCCTGAGTCTCAAAGTGTGGTGTGTAGGAACCACCGCTGGCGCCCATCTACCAATAAGTAAATAGTGTATTTGTTCGTCATTGTGTCTCATCTGCATCGTGTCACACTCTACTAACTACACAGATCGCTAATTTACTAGGGGCATCAAGATATTATCAATACAAAACACAAAAACGATAGTGGGGAGGACTATGAAGATCAGAGAACTTACGGGGTAAAACGGGTGAAATATATGTTTGTAGTCATAATATTTTATCACGAAAAGATGTTAAATTTCAAAAGGACGTAACTAAACAATACCTAAATTCACAATATTACCAATACACACACATACTAACCCAAGTTTACTTTCTTAAAACTCCAAGCTTCTCGGATGCATGAGCGCTTCGCGCTTACTACAAAAAAAAAATCTGGCTTGCCTTGAATCACTGTATTGCGGATTTTCTCCCCTGCTGGCGCTGGGACTCTGGCTGGGTGCGTCGCTTGAACAGTATTTTTCTCTGCAAGGGGGTTATGCTTGATCATCATACAGCATACTACAAAATGCAAAACACATGTTATATACACATACTACACACAATAAAACTTAACTAATATATGTGCATTTACTCACCTAAGCAGGTGGTGGGTACAATGCTCACTATCCTCGGCCAAATCAACTACTGTCGCGTACGTGTTGCACCCTATATCACTCTACAACACACCATGATCTACTAAAAAATTCAACTGTAGTGGCCAAAACATCATTACATAGCACTCGCACAGAAACTCTCGTACTTGCACCCTTCATTCGCAAGTTGCATATCTACACAAGGTCGGATTCGGACGTCACAACTCGCACTCCTTTCACCGAACCACACAGTCCAACATTTACCAGCCAACTAAACTATGGCAGACAGGTGACTGTCAATACACATTTGTTTACATTACTAGAGCATTACAGGACTATATAGGCCATTCACGGTAAAGTGTCCAAACTTTTCTTTTAAGCCAGTTTTAATATTTACAATATATTTTAATATTGGCATTGTCACATGACTAATAAATGTGGTGTATACTTTCACCACTCTCAATAGTTAATGTCTGAGGATGCAATAAAACATATTTATTAGTAGTTAATAACAGTTGGGAGGGCATTAAAAAGTGCACCCTTTATTATGAACAGCCTATACAACACAGCGCTCGGCGTAAACAAAGCAACCAAACTCCTTGTATTTTAACTATTTTATTTTCGACATTCTAGTTACTTTATCATCACGCCCCCATAAATATTGAACAGGTAAGCCATGCACACCTCTTACAAATTTATTTTGTTGGTCTACTACGTCTCCTTCAAAAAAGCCCCTATTCTTAGCAAGTACTTTGTTAAAGACACAAACGTGGTAGTTTGTAATGCAGATGCGTTCCGGAATGAAATGAAACTGTTTCCAATTGATGTAACTAAGGGTAATCTACTTTGCACAGATTACAGTGCCATCTATAACCAATTGCAAAAACTGTTTCCAATTGATGTAACTAAGGGTAATCTACTTTGCACAGATTACAGTGCCATCTATAACCAATTGCAAAAACTGTTTCCAATTGATGTAACTAAGGGTAATCTACTTTGCACAGATTACAGTGCCATCTATAACCAATTGCAAAAACTGTGTCCAATTGATGTAACTAAGGGTAATCTACTTTGCACAGATTACAGTGCCATCTATAACCAATTGCAAAAACTGTTTCCAATTGATGTAACTAAGGGTAATCTACTTTGCACAGATTACAGTGCCATCTATAACCAATTGCAAAAACTGTTTCCAATTGATGCAACTAAGGGTAACCTACTTTGCACAGATTACAGTGCCATCTATAACCAATTGCAAAAACTGTTTCCAATTGATGTAACTAAGGGTAATCTACTTTGCACAGATTACAGTGCCATCTATAACCAATTGCAAAAACTGTGTCCAATTGATGTAACTAAGGGTAATCTACTTTGCACAGATTACAGTGCCATCTATAACCAATTGCAAAAACTGTTTCTAATTAATCTTTAATACATATTGACATAGAATCCGAATCTGAACTAAACATGGGGGTTTCCGTTTTAAATGTCAATGTTGCCCCCCAAAAATAGTGGGGGTTATCTTGTACACTTTTTTGTTTTATGATGCATTAGTCGCATCATTCTGTAGTCTCAGGTTAAATGAACTACTTGGTGTACCAAGTGTAAGCGTGGTAACTAAAGATCACAGTGACAAATGCCAGCATTGTACTTGCCCCGATGTAGAGGCTCGATGTAGAGCTAGGGGTAAAGTGATTGGCTCCAGCTGTGCAAAGAAACTCATCTCCAACTGCCACCCTTTTTGCTGGGACATTCCACCTCCTCCGGCCAGCTGCTAAAACATTGGAACTGAACCTTGAAAGCAGTGTTGCCAACATGGAAAGAGGCGATTTCGCTACAGCTGTAGTAAAATTACACTACACAACTAATTTTTTTTATCTTTATCCTAATAATTCGGTGGAAAATGCGCCTGGCCTAAATAACGAAGCCTGTACAGTCAAAAATACAATAAATCTCTAAAAACAACTAAAAGCGTGAACAAACACGACTACACACACTCTAAAATACAAAGTATCCAAAAATCGTAACTCCGGAAAATAGCTAAACTGCCAAACGGCACACGTGCAAAATGACATCCCAACCCCGATGCCGTGGTCCAAAACTCCAAACCGCCACAGACGGTGGCTACAGAAGACCTACTACTCAACTATTAATGGGAGAAAAAAATACCTTTATGATAACAGGTGATAAAATCAGAAGTGTGAAGATATTAGACATTCATTGTATGATAAAGATGAATTCGGAACTTTCCGCTGCCTTCAGTGCAGTGGTAATGGTAATTTTAATGGTAGCAGTAGTACGTAGTTAGTGACAGGTGCTAAATTACATGGTTGTCCAACAAATTATAGGTTCACAAAATTAGGAAAATATTAAAACATTAACTAAAAAAATAATAATGTTGAAGCTTTAAACAGTAGACTTTACTCTGATGCAATTAGTTTTAAAGCACCACTGGATTTTTTTTGTGTATGCCATCAGCATGCTAGAAAGTCGCTACATTTTCTATATTTATTACTTTTCGCCGCTTTGTCTCCCCAAGGTTAAAATTTCGCTATGCGTAGCTGAATTCCGCTACGGTTGGCAACACTGCTTGAAAGCTCAGCATTCGCGTGTCACCATGGAAGGGTTTAGTGCCAACCACTTGCGCCTACATTTGTTCTGTGTTATTTGAGCGGTCAAGGTGGGTAGGCACTGTCCACACAGCACTCCGAGTAACCAGATCACAGGATCTGTAGTAGTGTAATTTTGTTACTTTCCTCTTTGATAGGCTCATCAGTGGTCACGTTTGTTTAGGTTTCACCCTCGTGTGGCAAGGAGGTCGGGCCAGCAATTGTTCATGTCCATGTCCATTTTCAGGCATAACTTGGTGTTCATCTCTGTGGTGTGGCGTGGAGCCAACTTAGTCCATTCACGGTTACTTTCTATTTATCTGAAAGCCTGCCTAAGTTATACTTCCAGGATATTCCTCTGCCTTATTCAAACAAAGCTTAACAGAGTCTAGAAAATTACACCAAGGGGACACTGCACTGCATTCGTTGCACACTCTGTGTAATTATGTTTTGCATAAGTACTATTTCTTACTAGACATCACCAACATACCTATTTTCTCCCTGTTTTATTTGTATTAATTATTAATTATGTATGTATTATAATTTGTAGATATAATATACGTAGAAGTTCAATTTAATTGAAAAAGTGTAAAGGAACCATAATTGGACTATAGTTGAATGTCTCGACTTCTTTACCCTTCCAGCATGATTGTGCCCATAAAAGATAGTAAGGAACAACAGTGTCTGGATTATCTTCTTTATTTAAATGTATGGTCTCATGCGGAAGCCATCTTCCCACTTGAAAATAAATACAAACATGTCAATTGGCCTTCTACTTTTTACTGTCCATACACAAAAATTATTAACGAGCAGTTTTCCTGTAAATATGCTCATTTGTTTGCTCTACAGTGTACAGGTTTTCCATGATGTCCAGTTTTATAGCTCCTACCCAAGAACTGGTTATTGGCCAGTAACACCATTGTGAATCTTGTCTTACGGTATAAGAATATGTTTAATTTTCACGATAACTGCATGAAGGATGCTCTACACACTAATTTATAATGCACAATAGTGCGAAATATTTGTGGGGTCCCTTTTTATTTAATTCTATATTAAAATTATTTAACAAACTTTTTATTATATTAGATAATGATTTCATTTGTGTATTTTGTTGATGTTGTTTGATTAAAGTTTGTTAAATTATATTAATGAATTAGGCAAAATTATCTATTCCCATGTTTATCAAAAACACACATCAGTAAGAATTCATTCAATATAATTGTTGTTTTCCAACTGTTTCAGTGCTGGGACAAATGCATGGAAAGCTTTTACAGTAAACCACAGACAGTAAACAGTTCTTCGCATCTAGTGCCAGAAGACAGAAATGTTAATATTTCGTGGGAAACCACTTCTAGTGACACAGATGAAGAAGAGCTGCCACATGCAAAAAATATTTGGCAAAGGAAGCCACGTGTTGTGACGAGGTTAAATTTTGATTCTTGTGAAGGCAGTTCCAAAAAACTGTCGCCCAGTAAACATGTTTCGAGAAATGCTGTTGGGTCTGAAAGTGGACGATGTAATTTAAGCATTTCCAGTGTATCTGATTCATTATGTTTTCAAGATGCAGTTTCAGGGAAAAGTGAATTGAAGTGTCTTGTTGTTGAAAATGAGACAGAGTGCCAGAATATTGACTTGGCTAGGAATTTGGGCTCTGCAGCTGTAAAAGACTGTTATAAAAATGTTCAGGGGTATACGCATAACCTTGGAACATTGTGTGTGGAAAGTGTTAATTGTACGTCACCAAGCAACATTCAGACAAGGCAGGGAAGTAAATCGGATGTGACTTCACCTGTCCTTGCATCAGGGAAACGAAAACGTAAAACAGACGGCAGTCGTTTATTAGAATATAGCAGTGCTCACAAGTCGGAAGTGAGCGAATCAGATCGTGCTGTAGTTCTTCACAAAAAGTTACATCTTAGAACTGGAACAATGGTTGAGGAGTGTCCAGCGTCCCCAGTTTTGACTCCAAGGACTTCCAGGAAACCTCCTGTCGAGAGAATGAAATCCCCTGTCAGCATGGCTACACAGTTGCAATCCCCCAACAGATCACCCATCATGAAAAGCATAAACCCTGAAGTTAAAAAATCACCTATTCTTTGTTCTCAGAAACATCATAAAAATCTGAGCTTGAAAGCATCTGAAATTATTCCAAGGAGTTGCAAAGCTGAACTGCTAAGTGATTCTAAAACGAAAGAGGTGATGGTCAAGGCAATAGAGCCTTTTCGTGGGAGATTAGACACATGTGAAGATAGTTTATTGCCTGTCACCAACTGTAAATTTGAAAAAAAGAAAGCCTGTGAAAAAATATTTAAATCAGTAGTGAAAAAACTACAGTTGAAACAAGCTCTTCATCCTCAAATGTTTCGAAGTAATACTGCGACATGTAAGAGTAACTTGCTGAAAAAGAAAACCAGCAAATGCAAGACTTTGTTGAAACCGCCTCTTACAAATTCTAGAGGTGACTGTACCACAGAACCAGAACGAATCCCACATGTATTGTTAAGTACGAGTCGTGCCATTGAAACGCCTGTGAAAAAGTCGGCCAGGACATTACTGCAGCATGTTTCCCCTTTTGCACGGTCTGCTGTAACACGTAATGAAGTTTTGACTATAGAATCAGATAAACAATGCGAAACAACACGTACTAAGCCAATAGTAAATTTTTTGGAAATACCTGCTTTGAAAAATTGCCCACCCTCTGCCATTTGTACTGAATCTGTTTCTGATGGCACGTGTATTATTTCTGAAAAGTGTCCAAGGCAGACGGCAGACATCTTGGTGGCAAGTGCTGATATATGTCCAGATTCTCCAGTAATCTGCAGGAAAGTGAAAGACTTTGCTGCTGTGAGAAGCAATATGAGTTTGTCAGCCGAAATGTGCAAAAATTTAAGGGTAGGCCTACACAGTTTGCAAAGTGGTGCATCACCAGTGCCACACATTTTTGTAGAACCTGAAGAATTTAAAACTGTAAGCACATCTTCTGTGACCGCATGCATAGTGGGAATGGGTCCGTCAGTTGTAGGTACGTTGAAAGATGAGGCCGATGCAAATAATATACGATGTGAAGAACCTACCACAGCTGAATGTTCATTATTTTTGGCCTCAAAATTGATACCCAGTGCATCCGAAGAACAAAATATTGCTCAATTAATTAAAGAAACATCTTGTGTTATGAATACTGGTAATCAACAGTTCCTCGAGGACAAAAATAAGGTGTCACTTAAATTTAAAGTTGAATCATTGGCGGAGAATAATTTGAAGAATTCCCTACAGAGCAACTCACTCGATAAGCAGGCAGAAGAAATAGCTTTTCAGACATTTATAGCAAGAGCAATGAAAAAACTGAATGAACAACAAAGCCAAGTGTGTAGACATAAAAAAATAGAGTGTCTTAAGCAAGTAAACAGTGAAGTCGAAAGTAATTCAGCGTCATCCACTTCATTTGTAATAGAGAGTTTTTCCTCGCAAGAAGTTGGCACTCCTAAGAAAATTGAAGTTTCTGAGGTAATGAATACTTTGTTTTTAGTAATACAGTCATTTAACAAATAGGCTATGTTAAGTTCAGCTTTAACATTTATCCATTATAAAGTTGCTACAATGCAATATCTTTGTATTTTGTGTGGCATGTTTTGTTTTAACTGCTAATGTTTGTTAATATAAGTAATGGTTTTTATAGTAACTAAACAATTGGAAGCCTTGGTTTGGGCCAACTTTAAAATAAACTACAAATTAACAGTGTGAAAATTGTGAACACAGTATATTCCGTTAAAATGATTGGTTTTCTTCCTAGCTTTGTAGAAGTTAAATATTGTACTATTTTTTCATAAAAATTTTGAAATGTATGAAATTAAGATGATTTGGGAAACAAGCACATAACTACTCTAAGTGCAATTGTATTTTCACAAATTTTGGACAGTTAATAATTTTATGTTTTAATGTGAAAAACCTCTTGGCAGAATTTTTTGCAAACCCTTAATTGTTACATTTTGTCCAAAACAATGTGTAGTACTCTAACATGTATGATGTAGAAATTGTTTCAGTATGTGAAAAAACAATTTCAAGGGAAAACAATTAACAGAATTATAGCAAACTATGTTCATATATTTTTATAATAACTTTGTGGTAAAACACTTGCTTCCATTTAGCTGGCTGTCATCCTGTAGAGTGGAAATGTAACCAAACGGCATCGTATCTGTACCTCGTCCAGCTTGAACCGTCGGTGGAAAACACATACTATATTTGCTTGTTGCCACCAAATGACCCTGCATTTCTATTGCTAACTGGCGTAACTTGTGCAAATTATTTGGGGCTGACACCAACGTGCAGTGCGTGTGGACATGCAGTGCCTAATTATCTAAAATTACGTTATCTAGTTCACGTTCATTTAGTTTCATACAAAGGGCCTCATGATAGATGCAAATTGAATCAACAAATTCAAACATGGGTTCACCCGGTCTTTTGTATCGGTATACAAAATCGTGTTCACAATTACTCTTAACGCTAGAGGGAAACAAAGCCTCTAATACCCAACACTTAAAGCCTGCAAACGTACCTCCATCTAAAGACCTGAATTTTTTATTAAGCAACTGTGATATGAAATCTTCACATTTAATAGCAATAGCTTTCAAAAGCGCATCTCTGGACAAAGACATAAACTTGCAATTTTGCTAACTGCTACAAGAAAGTGCAGAATACCGGCGGGATCCATAGATGTTAAGGGAGCAATATTTTGGATGGCTAACAAGGAAAGCCTGTCAATTTTAGGGGATGGTTGGTGACACTAACCGGAACCGCTCACGGTGACTTCTGCGCCATTGAACACAGCCGCCACTAAGGGTCCAGTCGCAATGTCGCCAGATTTCAAGTCAAGGTCACTGAAAAAGGCCAGCATTTTCTTTAATAAATGCGTGTAGAAAAGCCATCTCCGCCATTTCATGCAACTAAACTAACAAAGCAGATGTAAAGAAAGCCGCGAGAAGAATGGCACAGAATTTATTTGGGCTGAAGCACAAATAAACAACAGATCTTGGAATGAACATTAACTGCATTTAATAATATTTTGATACAACATTTTTTATTTAAAATACATTACTGAGTAAAAAATGCATGCTGATGGCATGTAAGCAGAAAATATAAATCCATATTCCCTCTGAGTAGTACCAATTGTATACAATCCACTCATTTTCTCAAGCATTCATTAACAGCATACGTAGTTTGAAACAGTTGCTTTGAAAGCACCAAAAATTTACTAAAATGAAATTAGATTGATCTTTCATTTACAACACATGTTGTTTGAAACTGTTTCATTGAAACACTAAAAATTGATTAAAATGAAATTATCTTGAGCTTTCATTTACAATGCATGTATTTAAAACAGCTACAGATTTATTAAATGGAATGGAGGGCAGCCATCTAAGCCCATCATATCCTCCAAATCTCTAAAATGATTTTAAAAAACAACAATCAAAAGAAATAATGGTGGGAGGCAGTTGTGATGATCCTCCAAAGCTCCTACCATTAAAATTTACAATAAAACTAAGACAAACACAATCAAAAGGAATATCCTGGCAAATGAGTCGTGGAAATAGAAAGCATATTAAAACACAATTTAGAATGGCAGTCTAAACCAAATTTAATAATGGAAAGCAGCTACTGCACACTCAAGTAACTACACACACAAAATTACAAAACCATTAGAACTCTACCGCAAAATACACAACGTTTTCCACGACTCACTGCAATTTGCCCCATTGCTCTATGTCAATGACTAGATATTGTCATCGATTAAGGTGTGGTAGAAGTGCAGCGTTACTAAGCGAAGTGAAGTGCAGGCGTGACAGGAGTAGAGTGACGTAACTTGGCCACACAAGGCCTTAAATTAAATCCTGCCGCTAATCACAGAATGAGACGCACACGTAGTGGAAGGGGAAAGGCAGAAGAGGAAACGCAAGGAGAACAAAGGAGGGGAATCTGAGCACGAGTGAAGAGTATGCCACCGACCGCAGGTATAGAGGGCATTTCCAAGAGTAACGAGATGGCGCAAACATTTAAACAAATCAAACACAACTCTTTCATATCCTTATCCAAGTTCAGACTCTTTTCCTATGCATACGCATCACTGATTGTGTCATGCTTCAATTTCTTCCACATCAATAACATTTTCTTGGTGGATTTCCAGTCATTGTAATTGTCCATGCCATTTACTTTATTGATGGCCAGGATGTTGAAGACCCAGTTTTGTAAACTCTGCTTATTCAAAATGAAACCACAGCATTCAAATGCACTTCCTCAAATATGCAATCAATTCAGCTTTCTCTAATGGCGCACAACCATGACGTGAAACATGGTGGCTGACCTTGCCCTCAGCAACTTAACATCAATGTAATTTCACTACGTGTATGAAATTTATCATCTTGTTTTATTCATGAAGGATGTTCTGAGCCCATAATTTGTTGAGATGATACACATAAGAACATACTTTCAAAGGAAATCTTTATTGTGCTATCACAGAAATAACTAATGCCACCTTTTACCATTACATACACAAAAAATATTGGTTTAGCCAACTGCTGCTAGATCACATTCCAACAACTAACATGTCTCTGATTTTAAAGTCCAATCTAAGGTAGAGTGGCTGTTTGAAAAGGATTTGCTCCACATCAGGGTAAATAAAACAACCCCTTCCATTGTTTATGATGGCATCAGCTTGTGCCAACATTGCCTTAGTTTTTGATGAATAGTATAATGAGAATATCTGTTGATTACTCAGTTTGATAACAAGTACAAAACCAAATTACGTTATTAATTTGGATGTCAAGATGTCAAGGCGCTTTTAGGTCAACAATCTTAAGGCTGATGACAAAAGTGTGAGATATGGCTTAGCGTTGGGGGCAAATCACCAAATACACTAATATCCCAAAGAAATTTCCTCATGTTAATACCATTCATTCAGTAACATGAACTGTGGTTGTTTTTTTTTTCCAGAATTTACTGCATCTAAATGTTCTTTCTTTGCAGAGTAGCAGCAATTCCTGTGCAAAGTGTATTTCACCAGTACTGTCCCAGGAGATGAAACGAAACCAGGCGACTAGTTCAGAACTGAGCATAGCCAGCAGTGTGAGCTCCCCTAGGAACAGACCACCAGAGCAGATATCACCCGTGCGCACTGTTGCCGAGTATAACGAGCAAGTGCTCGATATGGACTCTGCCAAGAAGCTACGGAAACGACACAAGAAGTGAGCCGAGTTGGTTGTCATGTAGCATCTAGTGATATATCTTTTTTCTGATAGCCCCGTATTTTACATTAGTATGCTAATCAGCAAAAGGAATGGGGAGAAAAAGGGTCTCCTTACATGCCAAATAACCTAAACTATTACATAAAAACAGTGCACACTTCCATAGATTTGCTATGATATAACCCAGGACCATACATGTCTGGAGAATAGTCGTGTGAGCCAGCCAGGCCACAGAGCTCGCCAGTAGAACAACAGTAGAACCTCAATTTTAAATCCCCATCAATTGCATTTGCTTCTGAAATACACTAGTTTGATGATTCAGGTCCCACAAGTTTTCCTTTGTTTGTGAATGTTTAACAATCCTGCCATTTACACTACAATTAATTGTAGTTTCCCTTATTTTACATGATTTTTGATCCAAATCAGTTATGTGATTGAGTGAAGGGATTTGGGCAGCTCTTAACATACAGATCTTGAGAGCCAATGAGGATGAAGTGAGATGAGAATGGAGTACCACCAGAGTGAAAGAGCAGGGGTAATGGGAGATCACCGAGGAAATCCGCTGACCAGCGGCATCGTCTGGCACAATTTCCACATGTGAAAATCTGGGAGGGACCCTGCCAGGAACCGAACCTGGTTCACGTAGACTGGAGGTGAGTAGTCCAACCCACTACACCGCAGCCTCTATTTTTCATCCAAGTGGTGAACAAAATTTAAAGTTCATATGTGGTAGTCTTTTTTCAGAAACTCATCTATGCAGGTATTGATAGTGCTGTCATATATATCCAACAGTTTTTGTTGCGAAAATAAAAGTGTTAATCCTGAAATTGTTTCATTCTAAGGTTAAAAAAAGTGGGATTATATTTGCAGCATGATCATAGATCAAGGAATACATTTTAAAAGCTGTTCAATTTTGTTTGCCTCCATTTACAATTTCACAATTTTTCATTCGTCCCTAGAAAATTGTAAAATAGTGGTTTTACTTTTTAATTATTGCAGGTAATTTTTACCACAGTGCTTATATCAGGAGGAAAGAGGCAAATGTAGCACAGTTTGATCCACATTGGCAATGGTAGTTTGGATCTTTAGTGGGAAAAGTGATATTAGAAACACTACTATTTAGCCCAAATAGCATGGTGTTTTTACTGTATGGCATCTGTACAGAAGTGTTGTAAACATAGACCGTTGTTAAGTAAAACTGATTTTACAGCATTGTATATAGCAGAATTGTGTATTCTGCCAAGGGACAGGTATTTTATCAGCCCTTTACTTTCTGTCCAACACTCTTCTTTGGTGCTTTAGGCCATGCAGAGCTGAATACAGATATGAACAAGCGTTACTCTACTTGAACAGTCAAATCTTGAAACTATGGCAGCAAGAATAATGACGCTCTCAAAATAATAACCCTTTTTTTGTGGGAACTGTAAAAAATTTAGTTAAAAAATTTGAACGGAATAGACCAAAAAATAACTTTGTTTGCGTCCATTTATTGTGGTTGCTAACTGTTGCATTTCTCTTCACCACTACTGAAGCAGGAAAGATCTTAAAAATAGACACAACCTTGCTAGCACAGGACAGACCACCCCTTCCAGCAAGGTTGGCAATTTTGACCCACGTGCCACCTGCCATTACTTACTTTATGTGACAGGGTTGCCTAGCCTAGAGACAGCTCTTTGTGAGACCATGTAATAATTAAAACACTGGTTTGAAATACTGAAAGGAGGAATAAAGATTATCTTTCTTTAACACAGTTGTGAGCAAATGGATAATTAAAACTTCATATCTAGGTCAGGAAGCTGCTGCGAAAAAATTAGACAGGCCAAAGACTCCATCTCTTACATCCCTTCCTGCGAGTGAATCTGATTTGCAGAATCACATCATTAACATGCTGACTCGCTGTCCTGTCTCTCCGGGGGCAGAAGTGAGATGGTTGATGTTGATTCACAAAATGCTGGTGAAGGCTCAGGGGGCTATAAACCAATTATTGTCAGACATAGTGGGAAATTAAAGTAATTGTTTCCGCACACTTTCATTCCGTAACTTATGTCCCTCGTACAGTGGAACTGCGTAGGTTATTTTAATAATCTTGAACTGAAACAGCTCCTAGTGTCCCTCACCTGTAGTGATACGGCCTCTCTTCGAAGTCACGTGTTTTACCGCCTGGATGAAGTGTTGATAGATCGTGCCTGTGGCAGTGTCTGTCTTGTGGTGAAGGATTCTGTTATCATGAAGCTGTTACCCTTCGCACTACTCTGCAGGCAGGCAATGATGGTGAGGGTTTTAATCTGGTTGTTTATCACTATTTGTAGCGTATATGTACCCCCCTCCCCCATCAACGTGTAAGGTCAGCTGATTTCGAGGGAATTTCATCTCAGCTGCCGCCTCCATTTCTGATCGTTGGCGACTTCAACGCTCACAATCAGATATGGGGTTCAAACCACAGGAGCGGCTGGGCTCGTGTAGTCGAGTTGTGGCTCATCAGTTCTAATATTGCCCGGTTGAACTCTCTTACTCCAAAACACTTCACCACCCATACTGGCACTTTGTCCTGTATTGATCTCTCTTTCTGTAGCCCGGTTTGGATCACCCATTTTGATTGTTCTGTATACCCAGATCTCTGTGGGATTGACCATTACCCAATCGTATTGGATTGGGTGTCGTTTGCTACCCCACCTATACCACCTTGGTGGGTACTTAGGAATGCTTACTGGGATCATTTCCAGCATTCCCTCCATTTTGCTGATGAAGTGTCCCGTGACGTGAACAAGGCAGTGGAACTCAACTCTATCGTGTCAGCTGGGGAGGCTGCCACACCTCAGTCTTCACCTCGCGGTCGTAGGCATGTTCCTTAGAAGAGTGATGACTGCAGGAATGCTGTCTGTGCCTGACAGCGTGCACTTTGACGCTTTAGTGCTCACTCCACTCAAATTAACATGTAGCTCTCCTGCATCTGTCGGGCTCGGGCACAATGTGTCATCAAGGACAACCAGCGTAAATCCTGGAGAGACTTAATTTCATCGCTGGCGGTACATGCTACAAGTAAGTTTATCTGGGACAATGTTCGGAAGTGGTGCGGACAATCTCTTGGCACTCAGGTTCCCTTCCTTTGGGTCAGTAACAATATTGTTACTGAAGGGACGTACATAGCAGATTTGTTGGTCAGTATTTGACAGATGCTTCTAGCAGTGCACATTACACTTACCTCATTCGAGTCAAGGAGTCACATGAAATGGTGGGTCAACTTTGGTGGCTCAGGTAAGGAGGACAACAACCAGCCTTTCACCCTTCTTGAGTTGGAGCAGTCTTTATTGCACTCGAAGCATACATCTGTTAGCCCTGACAATATCCATTATGCTATGATGTTGCAACACCTCCCACTCGATGGGAAACTATTTTTGCTGAGTCTTTTAGCAAAAGTAGTTTCTAGCTGGCCACCGCCTTGGCGACTGGGCAGACAGCCGTGGTTTCCCCTTTTCCACAGCGAAGACACAGGTGGTCCACTTCTGTAGAAAACGTGGCATCTTTCCTTCTCCGGAGGTGCTTTTGTTGGTTTCCAACACCATCAAATTTTTAGGCCTCTTGTTCGATTATAAACTCTCTTGAAGTAGTCATATTCAGTCCCAAATCTCGCTGTGTAAGGGACCTGAATCTTTTGAAAACATTGAGTGGTCATGACTGGGATGCTGATCTAGTCATCCTTCTTCGACTGTATCATGCCCTGGTCCGTAGCAAACTAGTCTATGGCAGTGTTGCTTATTCTTCTGCTAGGCCGTCTGTGTTGAAACCACTGGCGAATGTTCACCATTGTAGTATTCGTATTGCGACTGGAGCTTTTTGCACAAGCCTTATATTCATTATTTGTGCTGTGGCTGGGGAACCTCCTCTACATTACAGGCATGACCAATTCGTTCTTTCCTATGGGATGCAGGTGCATTCTGACTCTTTGCATCTTCGCCACAATGCTTTTTACCATCTGCCCCATGAACGGTTGTTCTCCATTAAGCCATGTTCTCCTCAGTTGGCATCTGTCCACCTTGCACACGCCCTGGAGTGGTGTGAGATACCTCTGTGTACGTTGCCTTCGTCTCACCGTGAACAGCCATGGCTGACAACACAGGTTGATGTATGCCTCATCCTTGCAGAATTTCCTAAGATGACCACTCCTCCTGTCATTTACAAAGACCTTTTCATTGATCTGGTGTCTTTTGTCTTCCGTGGCTTTATTTGCTTTTACACTGATGGTTCCAAATCATATATCTCAACTGGGTGCGTCTTTGTCGCTGGTGCTTCTCTATATATTTTTTGGGCTTCATCCATCTTGCAGTATTTTAATTGCAGAGCTTTTTGCTATTCTCAAGACTTTTGGGTTTTATCAGTAGGGGGTTTCACTGCAAATGCATTGTGTGTTCAGATTTTATAAGTGCGTCAACAGCCATTCTTTCTGGCTCCACAGCTCATCCACTTCTTTCCATGATCCAGAAGAAGCTTACGGGGGCTGTGCAGATTGGTGTTCACATCGTCTGTGGGTTCCAGATAGAGATGGGGAGTATTTTCAATACCGGTTATCAGCAGCAGGTATTGGGCGAGCACAGTCTATTCCTGTTCCTAGTTTCTGGAGATACCTGTTACCATCCCTGCCTGTTACTGAAGCAGGTACATTCACACGTACTTGCTTGTTACTCGACACTTGTACGACATAATTTCGTACCTGTTCCTACCGTCTGATATTAGAATCCAGTACTGAATACCAATAATATTTATGGGTGAGAATACTGTATGTAAAATGTTTGTTTAACTTCATTTTATCCCCCAGCCAAACACGACCGGGGAAACTGCTACCTATTGTCATTGTCCTACCAGGAGAACATGAGATGCAAGGAGGTATGCCTCCTCATACCCAACCTCCTCGTGTGTCATGTTTCCCTGGTAGTGCAATCATAATGCCCGACTGTATTTGCTCTGCTGGGAATCTCACACACCTGGAGTCGTGTTTTTATATATATGGTTTTTTTTATACTGGAGGGTATATTCTACATAGATGTAGCAAAAAGGATTAGGCCAGTACTTGGTTAATAACAGGTATTCGAGAACAAGGTGAGACAACACAGCCTACCACACTGCTTACCCATGACAGGAATTCTCAGTAACAGGTATCGGCTGAGAACAGGAACAGGTATAGGGTGTTCCTGAGAAATACTGGTTTAGCTCAGCTCTAGTTCCAGGGTATGTGGGCATCCCTGGCTGTGAAACAGTGGATGTGGTGGCTAAGAAGGCATGCAACCTTCCACCATGCGTTCGTGCTTGTCCTGTTGGTTCTTGTACCCGCAGGGAAGATGTGCTTTTTCACCTTCACATTGGACGACACACATGTCTGACACACACATACCTGCTTCTTGGCAAACCCCCTCCTGAATGTGATGCCTGTGGTACTCCCTCGACTGTTCTGCACTGTCTGGTGGAGTGTCACAGATATGACCATTTACCTTAACTTTTCACTTCCTGTAGAGTTTTTTCCTTGTTCTTTTTTCCTTTCTTTTTTCTTATATATAACTTTACTGTGTGCGTTAATGGCCTCGCTATTGAATGCCCCCACGATTCCTCTCTCACTCACTCGCATGGTGTACTTAGCCAACAGTGCACACCTGTGATAGCACAGGAACATGCGTCAATGCTGTTGTTAGCTTTTGTAAAATCCTATACTATAACTCTTTTAAGACATTATTCCTGTTTTATATTTATTCTTAGACACTACTGGTGTTTTTCTTGTGAAAAATCATGGACTTAACTGTTGTCATGTAGTGTAGTGTGTGTCAATTTATCTGTAAGTAATTGGGGTGTGGACAGTACACCTCAAAACACAAAGTCCACAGGAATGTATGTACTATTTTCCATGGTTTCTGAGTTCGGCCAGTATGCAAACATCTGTTAAAACAAACCTCATTATTATAAACTGCAAAAATTCAGGTATGTAAGATATTTTTGCATAGAAATTCCATAGTAAATGTTTTATTGTAAGTGAAGTATTTAATTACATAAGTATTTAGGTATAGATTTACAGGTAGTTTGTAAAGGATTATAAACCTAAACAGCAACTTGAAGTGTGTGAGTGTTGGTGTTGAAGGGGCAGCCTGTGCGCAAGGCTGCAAAGGCTGGTGGGTCGACAGAGGTCGCAGGCCAATCTGTGGCAGTACGAGTTGAGCAAGCCGACATCGGTGTGGAACAGCAACGCGGGGAAGCGAGAGGCGCGCAGCACCGTGCTCATGGTCAGGCTGTGGTGGCAGGAGTTTGGCCGGGTGTTGCTCAGATGCAGTAGAGGCCTCGCAACATGCAACTCTGCAACTGATAACGGTGATTTGCTCGCATACACTGAACGTCACATCCCCAATGTTGGCTCACAATTTGCCATTGCCAATAGTACTTGAGAAATAATGTTATGGTTGTGTACATTTAGTATATGGGTTTGTTTCTTTTGAGCTCTTTTAGAGTTATTGTAATAAACTTTCAACTAAGGTGTTCATGTAAATAGGTAGTGCTAAAGTATGTGTTATTTACATGACTGTTCACAAAATAGTCACCAGGTGGTTACTGGGAGTTGGCCCGTGCACTTTACCTTGTTTTACCTCTGTGGTTACTTATGGCAAGGTGCGCTTGCAAACAAAGAAACCCGCATTAGTGCAGTATGCCGCTACAGTCATTGAATAGCAAAAAAATTAATTGTTTTCCATTTGTACCAAGTGTTCTTCACTTTGTAAGCATTACGTGTGATGTAATTTCTCTCAAATTAGAGGTATTTGACGCATGTCTGACTAGGATGGGGTTCTATTTGCTGGGGCAATTAACATCAAACTTGGACAGACGACTTGGAAGGTTAAGTACCACACCAAATTTGGTGAAATACATGTTAGTGAACGAAGTGTTAGTCTTGGTAACTTTAACAGTTTTATACTGCAATGTCAGTATTGCGAGAAACATATGGGAGACTGGTCCTTAATGTTTCTGAGGTGCCTGGCTGGTATACATGACAGACCCATCGACACAAAATCTACAGCCACTGTCACAACCCTTCGCCCTGACTCACCCTTTACCACTAGTTTACCTGGGAGTGGGAAGTTCTTCCTCGGTGTCTGACTCAGGTGACTGACGGGCTGCTGGTCAGGTGTGGGCTCTTGGGAGACGTGAAGTGCTTTAGGTGTCCTGGTTGTCCAAGTTCTCTGGGTGCAGGGTGGCCCCTAACCAAGGGCAGGCAAGGCCCAGAGGCGGGTCTTTTCCTCGTAGGATTTCCTTGACTATGGGGTGAGGCTTCCCAGGAAGCTTAATCAACAGCGGGAATAAAGGCTGTGGGAGGACTGAGGGGTGAGGCTTCTCAGTATTGCAGGCAGTCTGAACTCTGCCCTGCAGGTCGAATTTCTGCTGAGGGCATTAGTAGAAAGGGGTGGGCAAGTTGAATTACCTTCTGAGGAGTATAATGCTTTTTTCAACCTTCTCCGTACACCTCGTTTCTGAGAGTACGGCATAAGGGTAAAGGAACTAAACAGCCACAGAAGATAAGCTGGTGCCTCACTTCCCTGCTGAGTACTTCTCAGTAATCCCAGTCTTGCAACGAGAGTGGCACCCGATGTTCCTTTCGCCCGGCCCTAAAGAGAGCGGTGGACAGAACGCGGATTGCTCAAGTTACTTCCTGATCGGAATACCCAGATGTGGCATCCACAGGGGGTCAATCAGCCTAAGGTGATTCCAGCTCCTTTCCGACCCCAGCAGAAGAGATGGTGGAGTATGGAACAACCTAATCCGCTCGATTCACCTGGTGGAGGATTTTCTAGTGCTTTGGGCTGTACCGTACCGAATTCTACTAGTTTGGCAGAGCTGGTGGCCCCTTAAAATGTGTGTATTTAACTTTTTGCTTAATGGTCTGCCAGTTTCACTTCTGGTGGTTGTGCTTATGTAGGGATAATTCAGTATTTTCAAGAAAATTATAATATCGAGACAGATTGGATTCATGTGTTATATTAGATAAGTAATAGTAACATGGTGGTTCTGTACTATCTCCTAAGCTAATACAGCTTGCGACGGAAGTTAAACCTAACGTAATAAACCAGATGAAGGCAACCTGAAGAAAAGGCTAAAGGGGGTGAAGGTGATTACTCTGGCTTGAAAAAGTACTCGTTAGATAAAGTATTCAACAACTTCTAAATACTAACTCAGGTTTGTTCTGAAGGAATAAAAGGGGCACAGCTACCAGAAGGGTAGTGTCAACTATACCAACACTGTTTGGTGGACAAGGAGAGGTCCTGAAGGGATGTCAATGTGACTTGTTACTGGAGTTCTGAGTTCAACACCAAGGGGTGATAAGGGAGAGCAAGTCTTCAGGAGCCTCTGGAGGGGTCCAGTCTCCCAGAAGCAGGGTATCTGTGGTGGCTGCAGCGGTGATTGATTTCTGGTCTGTGATGTCTTCTGCTGGTAGAGATTCCGGCCCTTGTGAGCAGTGGAATCTGCAGATGTAACAGCGGTCACACATCCCGATGGTTACCTCCGGTCCTTTACGAAGGCGGTGGAGGAGTAGAGACCGAAGATTTCTGGTCGTGCCAGACCTATCTCGCATAGACACTCGGAGGTGAGGAGTGCAGAGGATGATAGCCTTGGTTGCAGGGGTTGAGAATTCCGAAGTGCTGAGGCGGCGCTATCATCCCTTATCTCGGCCGCAGGCGCTGGTAAAATATGTGCTGCCCTCCAGTGCGCGCTGTGGCACTAGCGTGACCTTTGAGCAGTAGCTCAATCAGGTAGTACAATATTCGTCAGAGAGTTTTGGCATGATGGCTTCTTGAAGATTCTGGATGAACCGTACAAGCTAGGATCATGCATTTGTAGTCTCTCATAACATTGCACCATCCTACCCTGTAGGCATGTATACCGCTTCTTCAATACTGTTGTGGTTAACTGGCCTGCTCTGGTTTGAACATAGCGCTCGAAATGGAACGAAGTTGATCTGTAGAGTACGAATCAATGATGCATAAATGTGTCATGCGTGATATTTAAATTCCGTTACTTAAATCCTTTGGTAGTCATATGTCAAAATCACGAGTTTATTGTTTTTGGAGCACACAGCTGCAATAGAAACTACAGGAAAAACGGAATTTCTTCCCACTTCCTGTTTTTAAATGTTTCTGTATTTTCACCAAATTTTTTTTAGTCTTATGTACTGTTCTTTACAGCGTAAATTCCGCATTTTACACTTCCCCATATTTTGCAAAATATTTTCCTGGTCCTTTGAAAAGTGTAAAGAGGGATTTCGCTCTATAGGCTATTCACGTTAAAGTGAGTACTTTTTGAAGTTCTCTCATTTATAAAAATAGTCAATAAATATATTTTATTGTAGCCGTAGATGTTAACTTCCAAGTGTGTTGGAATATTCAAACTGTGTTTATTACTTACATGGTAATATTTATTTTAAATAAGTGGTGTAAGGATACAAAATGGCTGTTAGGAAAAAGTAACTAGGGTCTGTAGGTGCTCCCTTTACCGTGGACAGCCTGGAATAATCAGAAAAATTTTAAATTTCTCTGATTAAGAATGCCATGTGTTACCTTATAATATCTGTACAATCAAACTGAAAGGTTTCTGCATTCACTTAATTTTTCTAACTACAAGTAATTTTATGCTTATTTATTATTTGTGTCTCCTGAATTTTTATAGTTTCTGCTGTGTTTATTTTGAACTATAAATAGCTTACATTTCAGCATCTCTTGTTTTAGTATGTTGTTCTGGAAATGATTTGGTGTATTTTGTGTTTTTCAAAAATATGTATTGTTTATTTTGGCATCTAATTAGAAAAAGATGTAAGTTATGTTATGCTAAGGAAATATGTGAGTGGATTTGGTTTTTTACACAAGATAAATCTGATGCGGAAAGCAAGTATGGGCAAGATGAGGATAACTCGAGCACAGCAAGTAGTAATTGTGTCACCGTCAACTCTGATGTGATTGTAATCATCGACCCCAGCATAGTTCAAGTTCCCAAGTTGCAACCTCAATCTCTCATCAGGATATATCCTCCGTGGTAGGTCCAGCAAAGCCTGTTTCTCGCTCATTTACCTGTGTGAGTGTTCTGTGATCACATTGTCTGATTTACAACAGCAGAGAGCATAGCCAGCCTAATGGACTAGACCAGGGCTGCCACAAGCCCTGAAGCTGAAATCCTGGTTCCTGTATACAATAATTCTGTAAAATCCTGGAAGCATTGGGCCAGATCCTGTAAAAGGTTTGGAATTAAAAGAATTGCAAATTACAGAAAAAAAAAAATGGATATGAAAGACGTTTACATATTTAATGAATTTTTTTTGGTTTGGAATGTACAGACCATGATAATTCTTTTCTCCACTCCCCCTTATACTTTCATTTATATGACTGTATCTGTGATCATTTTTGTTTCCTCATCATTGTGATATCAATGCCAAACACAAAACAGCCACCAAATTCGGATTGCATGCGTAAAAACGGCAATTCGCTGCGAAGGTTCTTTTCATAATGGCCTTGGCTTTTGCATGTGATCATACAGCCAGGAACAAAAATATGTAGATAACTGTATACCCACACTAA
Source organism: Dryococelus australis (assembly GCA_029891345.1). Classification (NCBI taxonomy): domain Eukaryota; kingdom Metazoa; phylum Arthropoda; class Insecta; order Phasmatodea; family Phasmatidae; genus Dryococelus; species Dryococelus australis. Next base: position 19,274,868 of record CM057008.1, on the reverse strand, counting down.
TGAATACTTAAGCGAATAATTTTGAACCTATACTATTGAAGCATTGGCTTATGTCCAAACTATTTTGTTTAATTATTCACCTCTGTCATAAGAATCTTTGATACAAATGTGTTTGCGAAACTGACACACATTGCTGTGGGCGCTGCTAGTGTCGGAAAAAAAATTTTGATTCTTAATTTGTTTCTAGAGTTAAAAATCCGTAAAAATGGATCAAATTCATTAAAACGGCAGGCCTGGACTAGACATATTTTTTTCAATAAAATACGAGTCACTCAGCAGAATCTTCAAAAAATTTACAGTTTGAGATTGTGCTTTATAGTTGCAGAAAAATATACTATGTACTTAGTGATAGGGACAAAAAAAATGTGACTGCATTGGGTTTAATACATTTGAGATGTTGTACACTATAAATACTGTATTATTATTGACTGTTGAGAATATGACCACACGTTTTATGATATACATAATATTTTTTTGATCTCAAATAATGCTTTTTGTTTTAATTTCTTTTTCAAGCTTTTGGTTTTCATATAATATAGTTCTTTTAAGTTTTTGTTTTGGAATTACTGTTCACATGTTAAACCTTATTTTTAAGTGCCAAGATAAAAATTAAGAATGGGTTGTTTCTGGTTCTCTGTTCTCAGTTACACCAGTTCTTAGCCTTGAGAACCGAAACTGTATTTATGTTCTCAGTTCCTTAATTTTACATACAACAGCAACAGACATCATTCCTGCCAAGTTTCCATTACAACCATAATAAAAAATACATTCGCCAGAAAAACAGTACACTTCACGCAAATACAATTTTGCTATTGTAAACGAACAAGTTGTTCTGTCAGTCTGTTTAGCATAGACTGAGAAGTAAACCGGACACGCCCGCGGCGGACTTACCACGTCACCATCTTGAATCACACGGGCGTCAGGAACTACTTGTGGCGATGCCATTGCCATAGAAGAAAGTAGATTTCTGCGGAAGGATACATAAGTCTGATTGCATATTGCACACTACGCAACATACTGCCCGCAGAGACCGGCAGAGGTCTCCAAGATTCAGTCCAACAAGTCACAACACAGTTTTACATGCTGCAGATGCTATACATATTTACATGACACCACTGGCAGACTTCATTATGCAGGTAGACGATACAGCTTGTGTACTGGCCTACGCAGCTGTCCCTTGTTGGTGCTCACGTCCGCCACTGATCACACCGTCTGTTTCAGGATGAGTGTTCACCTATCTAGAGGGCTCTTCTCCCACAAGAACAAGATCTCCAACTTCGAGTGCTGGCTGTTGGGTTTGCCACTTACCCCTAGGTTGCAGCTGCTGCAGGTATTCTCCATACCATCGCTTCCAAAACTGGTTTGCTAATGCGCACACCAACATCCACCTTCTCGATAGACACACGTCACTATTTTCAGAGGACTCTGGTACAGCTACCAGAGGTCTACCTTTGAGGAAGTGTCCAAGTGTGAAGGCGGCAAAGTAATTTGGGTCTGAAGACATTGGAGTCAGGGGCTAGAATTGAGGACTGCTTCAACTCTAGTACAGAGCGTAATAAATTCTTCCGGAGTGAGAATTTGGTTCCAATTACTCGCCTGAGATGATATTTAGCAGACTTTACAGCAGCTTCCCACAATCCTCCTTGGTGAGGACTGGCAGGAGGGAGAAAATGAAAATTAATTGAATGGGCCAAGGCAAAGTTTTCCAGGAGTAGAGACCGGAGGAGCTGGGTGAAAGATCCCCTGAGCTGTTTTGAAGCTCCTATGAAATTGGTCCCACAGTCAGAGTGGAAATGAGCACACAAACCTCTCTGCGATACAAACCGGGTAAGGGCTGCAACAAAACTGTCAATGGTCAAGTCTGTAACAACCTCAATGTGTATGGCTTTCGTTACAAAACAGGTGAAAATTGAGAGATATTTTTTCTGGGTGACCATGCGATGCAGCTTGTTGAGCCTTATGGTGATAGGTCCAGTATAGTCCACACCAATCCGTTCGAAAGTCCCAGCAGATGTGACACTTTCAGAAGGCAAGTCACCTATCAATGGATTGTTTACAGGCCGACAATGAAAACAACGTACATACTTAAAAACTCTTGAACGAACCAAGGACTGTGCTGAGAGAATCCAGAACCGTTGTGACAAAAGTGATTGCAGCAACTGAGGTGCTGCATGCAAATACTTAATGTGGTAGTGGTCTACCAAAGCTTCAACACCTACATGGTTTTTAGGTAGTATGGTAGGATGTTTTACTGAAAATTGTATGTTGGCAGGTGACAAACGGCCGCCTGCCCTGAGCACACAATTTTCATCCAAGAATGGTGCCAAACACTGCACTCGTGTTGATCAAGGTTTCCCCTCTTTGAGTTGTTTCAAATCCTCCAACAAACGCTCCTGTTGGATACATTTGCATACCAAAGCAGCAGCTTCATTCAGTTCTGCAGGAGAAAGGGTTCCACTGGTACAGGGCTGTTTCTTAATGTGATTGATGAAACTCTCTACATATGTTATGACACGAACCAGCTTGGACCACGAGGAAATTTGTTGCAATACTTGAAGTTCTTCAGAAATGTCATGTGTGGTAAGTAATGCGAACTGATAAGGCTTTAATTCTGAGATCTTGTCCATCTAATTAATTGTGGAGACTGGCCACTGTCCTGGAGGGTCGACTAACCAGCCAGGGCCATGCCACCACAAGTCATGCGAGAGGAGTTCATAAGTCAGCATGCCTCGGGTGGCACAATCAGAAGGATTGTCTTTGGAAACGACATGTTTCCATAACTGGGGAGGGACCCAGTCCTGGATCTGTGCAACACAATTTGCCACAAATGTTTTCAATATGTAGGGCTGGGTCTGTATCCAAGTCAGAGTAATACTTGAATCGGTCCAGGCATGAATAGCAGTGACATTTAAGTGCTGTACCAGAAAGGCATGACAATAGAGCATAAGTTTGGCCAGTAAATGAGCACCACATAATTCTAATCGAGGAAGAGACACCTGCTTGAGTGGAGCTACCCGTGACTTTGCCAGGACCAGATGCACAGACACATTCCCTCGAGTATCCACACTCCCGAGATATACAGAAGGTGCATAGGCTTTCTCCGAAGCATCCGAGAAACCATGCAGCTCCACACTGACGACATCAGGACATATGAAACGAGGCAGACTAAGTACTTCTAGTTCTATTAGCCCATCAAAGAACTGGTTCCACTTCTCCAATGCCGGAGATGGAGGGGGGTCATCCCAACCTAAGCCCTGAGTCCATACCAACTGCATTTGCATCTTAGCCCACACAATTATTAGAGACAACCATCCCATAGGATCATATATTCGTGCCATTTGTGAAAGGACAAAGCGTTTTGTTGCAACCCCGGTGGTGATCCTCAAGTGATAAGAAAACGAGTCCTTTTCTTGATTCCAGTACAACCCTAGAACATTTACAACAGGACCAGATGAGAAGTCCAGATTTCTAGGGGTTTCCCGATGAGTTACAGGAATATCATCGAGGAGCTGAGGCTGATTTCTGGACCACTTCTGGAGTTCGAACCCACCCTGATGCAGAAGTTCAATCGGCTGGGATTTCAAAGTGTGCACTTCCTCCATGGACATTGCTCTCGTAACAATATCATCGAAAAAAATATGATTTGTGAAGAACATTTGCTGCAAGAGGATACTGGGCACCCTCATCCAACGCCAAATGGTGTAGTGTTCGAATAGCCAGGAATGGGGAGGGTGATAGACCATAGGTTACCGTATTCAACTGAAAAACTGTGAGCGGAAGGGATGGATTGTCATGCCAGAGAATGAATTGATATGGTCGATCAGCCTCATGGATTTAAATTTGCTGGTACATTTGCTTAATATCACAGGAGAATACTACACTATACAACCTGAATCTCAAAATATCACAGATTTCATTCTAAAGTTCAGGTCCTGGAAGCAGAACATCGTTGAGTGAGACCCCAGTGATGGTTTTGGCACTACCATCGAATACCACCCTCAATTTGGTGGTTGTGCTCGACATTTTTAGAACACAGTGATGTGGAATGAAACATTCTGCGGTCTCCTTAGCATCAGTCGGCTGGGTGGAGGGAACATACACCTTCATATGGCCTGACTCAGAATAGTCTGTCATGAAATCTGTGTACATGGTCTTCATTTAGGGATGTAATGAAAGTTTCTTTTCTAAAGACCAGAACCTACGTTCAGCATTCAAATACGATTCCCCAAGAGGTTGAGCCTGAGGTTTAAAGGGAAGACGAACCTTATATCTCCCCATGTCGTCCCGCGAATGGGTGTCCTCAATGTTTCTCGCAGTAGTCAGCATCTGGTGGATTTGCATTAACACATGGTGATTCTTCAACTTCCCAAAACCGCTTTAGAGTCAAATCTAATGGATCCTCCATGCCAATGAACATTGAGATTACGTCTTGATCAGAATCTGTGCATGACTCTGGGTACTCACCCAGCAGTACCCATCCGAACTGAGATTCCAGCACCACAGGCATGTGCTGTCCTAATTCCAACCTGCCACTCAAACACACACGTGCATAAACATCAGCACGTAACAACATATCAATTGGAGCAGGTTTGTCAAAGAGGGAGTTTGCCAGAGGAAGGGATCCCAATTGGATTCGGTCACGCTGATCTACAGAAGCCCGTGGCAGATTGCTAGTGATCTTTGACACAAAAAAGAGTGAGTGATTGAAGGTACACTGAGGCTCCCTGGAGGATTGTATCTTACAACTAATTATTCCTTTCAGATTTACAGCACCTTGAGAGAGGCCGGACACCCTTTCACGTGCCTCATGCAGAGGCAGAGACAGTACCTCTGCAGAGGCTTCAGATATGAAAGATGCCTGAGCTGCATTATCAAGCAGACAGTGCATGACATGAGGTTTGTTATCAGCACCATACACTTTGACCAGAGCTGTACACAATAAAACAGATTTACGATCATGGGCTGACACACATGCAAATGTACTGCTTGGACCATCAGTGCTGGCAGAAACTTTGTTTCGAGACCCTGAAGTTACATTTGATCTTCCAGCTATGTGGGGCAAAGTATGGTGTTTTTGTTTACATTGATAACATGTGTGAGATGAGGTGCAATAAGCTACTGCATGGGATCCTCCAAGGCAGTTAAAACAGAGTTTTCTTTTGCGAACCATTGACTGCCAGTGCATGATGCACTGCCTAACTCTGGGCACTTGTAAACACTGTGAGAGGTAGTCTGACAAACTGGGCAAGGCTTAGGTAATTTAGGTTCAGAATCTTTAACGAGGACTGACCATGGTTGTGAGGTTATGTGACCTGATTTGTTTAGGGATGTTTTCAGATGCACTTGACCAGCCCCAACTTTGCTCACATCAACTGCACAATCCAATTTTGTGACTCTTGATCGCAGAAAATCAATAAGCTCTGAAACAGTGGGAAATGAGTCAGTATTTTCAGTGCGCGAGTTTTCAAACTTTGATCTGACTCTACATCTAATTTGCGTAACAAGAATGTGGCAAGCACTGCATTATTCTGTGTTATGTCACAATCTAACCCTTCGAGGGCTTGAGCATTTCCGCTGAACGTGTTGATAAAGTTTTGAATGGATTGGTGGTTTGTGGGGTTGATACTAGGCAAATCGATAATCCTGTTAATATACAAGGTGATGAGTTTTCTCACATTGTGGTATTGGGATGTAAGAAGTTTCCAGGCTACTAAATAATTTTCAGTAGTAACAGGCAGATTTTTGACCAACTGTAAAGCCTCCCCCTTGAGACATCCTAACAAGTACTGGAATTTTTCTATGTCGATCAATGCTTGACTGTTGTGGATTGCAGCTTGATACATTTGAGAAAACATTGGCCACTCCTCCCACTACCCTGAGAAAGAGGGCAAAATAATATCCGGAAGTCTAACATTTGCTGATGTGGAGGCAAGATTATTGGTTGACGAAGCTGGCACAGCATGACTGGACAAGAATGAGGTTATGTTGCATCAGACGTCTGACAACATAGCAAAGAAAGACTCGTGCTTCAAGGTTAGCACATTTTTGTCTATGTTATCCGGCAGGGAATCAATTTGTAAAAGTTCGTTGCACAAAGAATTTACTTCGGACTCGATTGCGTCAAGCTGTGCGTCGAATGATTTTACTTCATAAACGGAATTAACAGTGACTTCTGCCTTAACAAGAGCTTGCACCCTTTCATTAATGTGTTTTAGCTTGCTCTCCTGAAACTTGAACTTCACCAAAAATATTTTGAATCTCATGTCTAGGACCTACCAATCGAACACACAACAAACAAGAAATTATCAACAGGTTATGCAAAACGGGAATATAGCGAAACAGTCCTCAAAAACTAGGTAGGATGTCTTGCATACCATCTCAATGATAAAATGCTGATTTGCTCGACAAAACACGCTGCAAACGGGATGATTTAACAAGAAAACAAAAAAAAATTACTCACCCACGTGTTCAGCACAGGCTGGTAATAGAACATTACACAATAATGCGAACAATTACGTGGTTTCCCTGGAATTACCACGAAACCAAACACTTCTCACAAATGAACTGGACAGCGATGAAGAAAATACTGGTTCCTTCTGAGATGTTTCTGTGATGAGTGGATTCAGAGTGGCGGCGGTAGTTTGTGTGCACGCGTGAGATAAAGCTTCAATTACGCAGAAAACGTAAAACTACCATAAACAGTATCACATTCATTCACTGTACGGAATAAACGCAGGCACGAATCCGGTCTGAAGGACCAAAATGTTCAGCATAGACTGAGAAATAACACACAATTATGCGTTTATATTGCCAGACATGCCTGCGACGGACTTACCACGTCACCATCTTGAATCACACTGGTGTCAGGAACTACTTGCGGCAACGCCATTGCCGTAGAAGGAATTAGATCTCCGCAGAAGGATACATAAGTCTGATTGCATATTGCACAATATGCAACACAGACGTTAATTACTGTAAAACTGCCACAGACATCGCAGTCCTGAAGTGTGCACTGCGCATGAAATTTTCTGCGCCATTGTCACTAGTGGCGCTGTCATTCCAGTGAACTATTTGAGATGTAGATTATGGGGAGATGGTGTCCGTGTAAAGTATTGATATGCCCTCAGTTGAAACTATGGTCATTAGAATTTGGCAATGCATCTATGGCATAAAAATTACTTTGATCACTTTGAGTTTATGAATTTTTGCTGCTAACTCTGTTGCAGTATTTTACTATTCGGAGTGGAAATGAAGTCTATTTCAAAGTGAATTGATTTGTCGGGGTGAGTCGAAATCATCAAACTTAAAAAAAGCACCTAACAAAGAGAATTGAGAACTAATTTTTAAGAACCCGATCCGAACTGAGAACATGTGACAGGGGAGAACTGACTCACCCCTTGTAAAAATCTTGGTATATTATGTGTTCAAATAATTTGTACAGAAATTAATCTTGAAGATTATATTTGAAATGTGGGGAGGGGGGATAAGGAGTCATCTTATTTTTGAGGTAACCCCTTTCAGGTAAATGTGGCATTTGTATTTTTAAAGGTTTCTGGTCCTTGCAAAACTTGTCAGCCCTAGGGTACAACATACAAATTTTATACACTGTAACAAGATCAGCCCCTTTCTCCTAACTTATGTATAAGAATAAAATTAACACTTTACAATATGTTTAATTTCCCATAAGCCAAGTTATGGTAGACCTCCGATATCAAAACTTTTACTGTAGTTGTATTTTTTTCTGTAATAAATAAGTAATAAGTTGAAATAAAATCAAAATAAAAATATTTTAACAAAATCATTGACAAAAAAATTCTATAAAAAAATCTTGGACTTAAAATATTATTTTAACACATTTTGTTGTACATTTTAATGCAATAGTTTTAGATCACTGAAAATTTTTTCTGATTGTAAATTGCATTCTGTTTATTTTTTAAAGATTCATCAAAGTTTCTAATACTGAAATGAAACAACACATCCACATAACAATTCTGATCATCATTTACTGTTTCACAAGCTAAAAATATCAAGCTCAAATAAATTTTTGTTTTGAAAAGGTAGGATAACTTTTCCATTTTTTGGAAGTAAAAACTGTACTGAAATCAAAAATAGTTATATTTTTAAATCATTTCTGTGTGTCATTTGTAAATAAAAAATGATATTTCAGAGGGGTTTTGTATAATTTCTTGGTAAATGTTCATGGTAAATTGAGCACTTGTGGAATCTCTGCTTAAGATTTACTTGTATGCACATTGTGTATTCTCCCACCATATGTAAAATTAATATTGTAACAGGCCTGCTCACTTTGTCAAGTTTAACTATTAAATTATTATGAAAGTTAATATTTCAAAGATTGGTTTCCAAAGTGCTCTCTTTAACATGTATAGTCTTTAAACATAAATTTCTGTAGTATAATTTTAGATTTTCATTTGTAGTAGATTCTATTGAAAGTGTGGACCAACTAACACAATTTTAAGGGTTATTAATGCCTATCATCTGAAATTTATAAATTTTCAATATATATATATATATATATGTAATATTTTCAATTGTGTATCCAAAGCTACTCAAGCTTTTGTAAGTTATTTTATTAAAGAGTTAATAATGCATAATGGCTGAGAAATAAATAAATAGATTATGCTATGAAATGAGGGTGACTACAAGAGGAAATGTAATACAGTAGTTTTCAAGCCAGGGGTGTCAAACTCAAAGTTAGGTAAGGGCCACGTTATCTGATTCAAAACGCCACTGATGGCCATGTACAGTATATTTTTTATGGCAAAAACACATTGCAATTACAAATAAGATGTTCATGGCAGAAAGAATTTAAGTAATACAGCTAAAAATCCCAGAATCCCAGTTTTACATCTATTATTGTAAAAAGCAGAAAGAGTAAAATAGATACAGTTAAAGACCTAAATTTTACATCAATTGCTGTATACTTAAGCTCTGGCATAGCTTTCATTTATTAGATGTTCAAAATGTGGTAATATATTCCAATTTTAAAACACTCTCATTGTGCTTTATGAATGTTTATCACTAAACTGACTTCATAGTTTACATTTATTTAACTTTAAATGGGGAAATAACTGTTTACAAATGTACCTATGTACTGCCAAACATTGGAAGTGACGCCGTTGGGTGAGACACGAGACAAACGATGACACAAATACTTACTGGTAATTTGGGCACCAGCGGTGCTTCCCAATCACCGCACTATTGAGACTCGGGGTTCTCTGGGATGCCGTGGGTTCTGTGTGTCCGTCTCACTCGTGCATACTTACAAACACATTGGCAATGCCAAACTTTTAATAAAATCACTGAAATAAACAATTTATAAAATATATGTGGCTAGGACACTGTCGCTACTGAATAAAAAATTGAGTTCACTGTAGACTTGTTTTTATTGATATTGTTTATACACATCAACGTGCCAATGAAGTGGTTATCTCGGTAATGACTAGCCAATTCCGCTTGGGTGCTCCCCAGCCCGTAATTAACCTAGCGCACGCCTAAATGGATGATCTCACCGAGGTGCGTGAAAGCACAGCCTTCACAAGGGAAGAGGGCGACAGCCGCTAGGGTGGACTGATGGTTTTGCCGTGAAGACAGGACACAGTGAATTACAAATGAATAACCTTAATACACATTAACACGAGTGATTACTTGGCATCACTAACGCAAACTCATCGGGGCTCATCCTCCACCACATGAGTAGTGTGGTGACGGCCTATACACAGAGCCTGCTAGGACGGGAGTAATTGCACCGTACACTAATCACACAATTACACAGACACTTGAATGATACATAAAATAAGATGAGACACGAGATGAATATTCACAATAAACACACACATGAGTGAAAACAAGCTTAGGTGGCGTGGACGTCGCTGGATAAAGTTCGTAGTGGACCACGTGGTGCAGGTGAAATTGCAATATTTCTGCATGGAAATGGTAAACTAAATTCAGATAAAATATTATTTGTGTTGAGCAAGTGGTTCTCTTTACGATTAACGTTGTTACAGGCTTATAACATGCCTGATGGTCGTGAAATCAAACATTACTGTGACCGTGTGGTCAAGTACAAAAAGCATCAATTTACATGAAAAATACATTGATCCCTGAACAAAACTGACATAAAACCCTGAAATAAATAATTGCACTTACAATGACTTGGCTTCAGTCGGCCACGTGGTTATACGTGACGTTGCCGTAAAATAGTCAAACATGAAAATTACCCTTAAATACATACATAAAAATAAAGCTCTTAAAATTGCGTGTAGCAATAATGCAGAAGTTACACTGAAATGCCATAAACATAGGCAGATGGCGTCTGATTCAAATTGCGTGGGTCGCGTGACCTCTCCGACATCTTTCTCCTCCTTCTCGATTAAATTAAAAATGCAGCAAGGGTGTAAAAATTGCTGGAACAGAGGCATAATGCTGGGGAAATTGTCTGGCAAAATGTACACAAGCAAGTATTAACCGGTAAACTAAATTGACTATGGAAACCTACATCAGTGAACAAACATTGTAGTGCGCACATGACAGTGTCTTACCTCGCCAGCTCTCCTCGACAGACTGTCCAAATACAAGCGTCACACGGACTATCATGGCCTATGCATGCAGAGTTAAATATTTTATATCGAAAATAAAACGGCATAAATTAAATTGGATATTGTTTTATATTTCTGTAATTTTGTTATGAATTTCAATATTATTTTTATGTCTCTTTGTGATGGCGTTCATGCCAGAATATTAAGTTTTCTTAATCTCGGTGCCGCAGGTACTTTGAATATTCATAACCATACAATTAAAATCAGTACGAGCACTTTAAAACATTTTAAGACATATTGAACACTGTAAAGACAACATAACACATTTTACCCTGAAATTAACACTTATAGGAAAGTTCGAATTATCGGCCTCTTTGTGCACGTGCGGAACACGTGACACATGAGCGCCGCCGTGGGCTCTAGCGCCGCTGGCTGTTACCCGGCGTCAGAAGTATTTGGGCTGCTTTAACAGCTGACCCTGCAACTTGATTTACTTGTGGAAAAAACTTTTGTTGTTTCGGCAGTTCTCTTTTTAGCGTACATATTATATCTTCACATTATTGGTCAGTATATTTTTTACATGAATCGTGGTGGTTTGTATCATAATGACATCTAACTCTGTATGTTTTGCTTTACCACTGAAACACACTTAAAAATTAGGCCTACCATTGTTTTCATTAAAAAAGTATGAACTTTTCCATGTTCGTAGGGTTGTGTGAATATTCGGTATAACGAAATGAAAACAAAAAATTACAGTTTTCATTTTTGTTTCGGTATAAGAAATTTGGTTATCGAAAGTCGTAACAAAATGAAAATTCTCGATTTCGATGAATTTTCAGGTGTTTGTGAGTATTCATTTAGTGCACCAGCAGAGAAAATGTTTGCCTGTAAATAATCTTGTTTGTTTTCATTATTTTATAACTGAAATAACCACTAAAATGAAAATTTTAATGTAGGAGAAACCCTCTGTGGTAAATACTCCATATCCTACATATTTTTGGTTTGATTTTTCAACAAATTTGTTATAATGAATAACCCATGATAGTCATGAAATTTGTTAAGTTTTTGTTAATGATATTATTTTTCATATTGGTTTAGTTTTACGAAAGTTCATAACATATCTTTAATTTTCGTTTGGTGAGAAAAAACTCACATTTGCACAACCCTAAATTGTTTCATTAAATATTGTTCACTCCTTGTCTATTTCTCTTTCAGTGCCAAACTTGCTTAAACTCATTCTTAATAAAGAAGGAAGAAACCAAAACTTGTATTAGTGTTAAAAAAATTTAACGACTTTCCTACACGACTATGGTGACTTCATCAACTGATGTAAACAAAAAGCACTGAAAAACTTTGTGCTCCATCCGGCACTGCCAACTTTTGTTGTTCCCTGACATTGCCAACCTGTACTCTTTCATGGCATTGCAATCTTGTGTCTGGTACTGCCACCTGTTGAGCTTGGTAAAGGCTTTTTTTGCCTCATGTTCAATGACCATACTGTTGGCAAAATAGATTATGGGCCTCAGTAACTTCATGTTACAGTGCAGGCCATAGTAACTGCTTCTGTGGGCTGGTTACGGCTTGTGGGTCCTACATTTGACATTCCTGTGCTAAGCTCTGAATGGCTATCAAATATAAAATGTGTACATGTTGTTGTTAAATATATAAACAACTTTATGTAGAAAAAAGGCAGAAGTGTCAGTTACTGTGTTTGTGTTTGCAGGCAGGTAATGGAAGTTCCCCAGCTGAAGATGAAAGTGATCATGTGCCTCACTCACGTGGATGTTGTAAGCAGAAGCGAGGTGTCGCAGCCACCAGCAGCACTGATGAGGTGTATAACTCTGCAGCAGTTCTCCTGTCCGTGTTCAGAAGGTGTGCAGTATGTCGTTCATGGTGTTTCTTCTGTGTAAATAGCAGTCGAACTGGTACAACGATTCGTCTACTTACCTCCCATCAAGGTGAACCGAGTTCGACACCCGGCAGGGTCAACCCAGGACTTTAGCATGTAGCGAACGTTCCCATTGGTTGGTGGATATTCTCAAGGCTCTCCCATTTCTCCTGCCCTTGCATCTTGCCATTGCTCCATCTCCACTTCATCTCATGTTCACTGATGCTCAAGACATCTCATCACTTCCATCTAACCTCTCAACCCAACTCAACTTAGTGTAAATTAAATTTGTTTATCTACATATAACGGAGCAGCTTATACCGCTGAACAAGGACTTGTTTGTGGGAATTTTACTTATGAAAATGTTAGCTTGTTAAACAAATTGACATGTGGGTACCTGATGACGTTCTGTCATAACAATCTGTGTTGTATCTGGTGGATCTGAGTCAAGAATTTTCACCTGTGGGAAAAATGGTCAATATTGCCAATGGCCAGTAGGCTTTTTAGTTATTTCCATTTCCTCTACCTCTGTATTGTTACTGCTCCAACCCCAAGTCCATTCAACTAGTTAAAGCTAAAAAAATATCTCCCAATTGAAAGAAAAATTTATAATTTCTGTAACACTCATTGAAGTGCAGTGGGATATCCATGTAGGAAATGCTCCTTATGTCTTGCTCTGGGAAGATGATATGGAGTTGCAATGTGTACAGGTATGAGTATGTTGCAATTATGCCAAGGTCATTTGATATTTTTCAAAAATATGTTTTGGTTTATTTTCTGTGCAATGTATTAAAATGATGATTTTGATATATTATTTTGCAGAAACAATGGAGTGTATGTAACTTATTTTAATTTCTGAAATTTACTCTACATCGTACAATATGCCCAATGTTAGACATAAATATAAAGTTATTAATTTCCAGTTATACAAAATCCTTAAGCAAAGTTTGCACAGTACTTAAAATGTAAATGTTTTTTAGGTGTGATTAAAAGCATTTTGGTGGCATTGTGTGTTCCCAAAACACTGAATATTAGGTAAAATTATGTACATAGATTTTAATGTATTACTATTTATTTATAGATCTTAATAGCAATTGTTAGTCCTAGTTTTCTTTTAGAAATAATAGTTAACTCAGTCATAGTTTATAGAGACGAGACTGGTTGAAGTGAAGAATTTTCCTGTTGCGTTTGTTACAGATGGCAGTTTGCAAGCACGTGCAACACAAAAGTGCCGTTTCCAGTTCGCCAACAAAGGTGCTGAGTTTATGCAGTATATTTTCCCCAAAGCTGGGCCAGAAAAGGGTTGTCGGAAGTTGTTGCCACATTCTCAGGTAGTGGCTGAGCAGAGTGGTGGAAATGACAGTGGTACTATAGCTGAGGCGGTGGAAAATCACAACTGCGTGCTCAGTGACAACATATGGCTGTTGGTTCGCATTGAGAAGATTTTTGTCTATAGGTAATAGGATTTTTTGTTTGTTTGTTTGTGTAAATGTTGACATAGTATAAAAGTCATACTTCCTCAAATTTGGAGCAAATTCCCTACAGGTGTTTCTGTAGACAAATGTGTGTATTTATGTGCAGCAGGCTATTTACTAGTTGGTAAACAACTTTAAAGTTACAAAAATAAGCAGATTACAAATTTCAGTAGGACTGCTGTCAGCGCTAGTACTAATTCTCCATTTCAACAAAGACATTTTGCTATTCAATGACTGTAGCGGCACACTGCACTAATGCGGGTTTCTTTGTTTGCAAGCGCACCTTACCATAAGTAACCACAGAGGTAAAACAAGGTAAAGTGCACGGGCCAACTCCCAGTAACCACTTGGAGACTATTTTGTGAACAGTCATGTAAATATCACATACTGTAGCACTACCTATCTACATGAACACCTTAGTTGAAAGTTCATTACAGTAGCTGTAAACGAGCTCAAGAGAAACAAACCCATATACAGTAGAATTCCTTTGTAGCGAGCACGGTAACTGCAAGAACACTGGTATAACGAGGTCTTTTTGAGGAACCGTCAAAAAATTGTAAAAGTATTCCATGAAAAATTGTAATTTTATGAGTTGAAACTGTGTGGCGAGATCGTGTGAAGCAGGCTTTGCGGCGGGACTCGAAACCTTGTGAAGTGCACTTTCATCTGTATTCCGTAACTCCGCTTCCTTGCCCCGCAAAAATATTCTATGAAAAGTTGTAATTTTACGATTTGAAACATGTGCGGCAAGATCGTGTGAAGCAGGCATGCGGCGGGACTCGTGACCTTGTGAAGCGCGCTTTTGTTATCTGTATGCGGTAACTCCACTCCCTCACGCGACACCTCGTTTCCGTAAGTACCTTGTGTCGCTGTCCCCAAGTGCATTGTTCTATAAATAGAATCCCGCCCCTTCTACCTTGACACAGTTTTCATGAACCAGTTCTGCTTTTCCGTAGTTGTTCACAGTCATTGTGCTGTCAACTGTGTTTGGTTTCAAACAACTTGGCGTATGTGCGTCGAACATTATTGTTAAAAGAAAACAAATTTCATTTAAACATAACAGTCCAAGCAATAGCTGGAATCGAATACAGCTACATATTAACATATTTTCGTCGGGTTATTTTTCCATACTGAGGCATACCAATTAAAGATAGGGACACAACTACTGCTACAGTTTATCACTGTGCTGTAACAAACTTAATTTTAATCCATTTTTATAGAGTTTTCTTGAATTTTTGTTGGTATTGAGTAAGTCTCACACCATGCAAGTTTCGTTAGTTGAAAACATATAATTTTCCAGTCACTACCATATTTACTGGTATAATTCTCGCACTGGCACAATTCATGCAGCATATTTCTCTCAACGAGGCATGTAATGCTAACGGACCTGCTGTGTGTGCTTTGTTCAACCGCGCCAGGTTTCTGACACTTCAAGGTCGCTGGTCCCCTTATCGATATCTGGCTGCCACGCCTGCACTGCAAACATGTAAACACAATCAGTCACTGAATTTATTTGTATGGGGGTGGTTTTTTAATGTGAAGGGAATACTTTACATGTATATTAATTTTTGTTTATTACGAATGCATAATGGGTAAATATGCCATTCAAACTGCTACACTTAAACTTCATGTAATTGCATATGTAGAGGAACACAGCAATAGAGAAGCGGGCCGAAAATTCGTTGTTTCTGAGTTTAATGTGCATGTCATGTTTTCCCAATACTGGGCTGCTGTTACTAAGTGAACTGGACCTGTAACGACGGCAGTGGCAGGCGGCGATGGTGCCGCCCGGCCAGAATAGTCATGTAGCTACCAACTAACCGACAGCTGCCCCGCCTGAGGATTTAGGGCAGAGCGACAGTGGCAAGCAGCCGAGCCCGGCCACACTGCAAAGGATCTAGGTGCTCGCCCAGCTATGTGCACACTGCAATGTTTTCGCTGCTAGCCCCAGCACACGTGTGATTTAATTTTGAAATATGTATCTTCATATCCATTATCAATAAATGAAGTGATGTGTTTTTAAAAAACGTATCCCCTGCAGTTGGTAAGGGATTACCTACAGTAGAACCCATTTCAATTTTCACATGCACGTGTCTTAGCGATTTCTTGCATAATTCACGTACCCTAATTTTTTGCACTAAAATCCTGTAAAATAGGTGCGAAAATTGTGCCATTAAATACTGGTATTTGGTTTGAGACGGTCGTGTGGAGCTGTGACGGGCGAGTTATCACTTGCAGGGCAGCGCTTCGGTGGGTGAGTAAGCGATAGCGGGAAATGCTGCGTAAGCCGAGCAACTGATTGCAGGCAGAGCGGCTATACTTATGTGGCGCGGTCAGATTTTCTACTCATTTTCATGCAATTAGTTTTCATATAACACAGTATTTTTACGTTATGGTGGTTTCAACACAATTGAAAAGCAATTTTAGGGTGATTTTTAAGTAGTAGACCCTACTGAAGATCAAAATCGGTCTAATTTGGGGACAGTAAGGACACTCTTATAGCGAGGATCGAACCTGGAGCAGTGACATCTTGCTATAACGGGACTGTACTGTACTAAATGTACACAATCATCACATTATTTCAAAAGTACTATCGGCAATGGCGAATTGCGAGCCAAAGTTGGAGATGCGACGTATAGTGTATGCAAGCAGCTCACCATTAAAAGCTGAGTTGGTAGGAAGGAGTTGACTTCTCTTCAAAAGCAATAACTTTAGAAATGAAACCAGAAACTTATGCAACAATAGTGTGACAATTACAAATACACCATACATGCCTTACCCGGGACTTGAAACCAGAAAATCTTGTACTATAAGCTAGCGTGCAATTCACTGCATTATGGAGGTCGGATTTGAAGCCTCGACTTCTTATTTAATCAGTCTGTTTCGAATGATAGGGCTTACTAACCTAAAATATTTATAGGGTTTTTATTTTGAAAATTAGTGACCAAGCCACATAAATCATGTAAGTTTACATGGCATACCGTAGTGCTACTCGTGTGAAGAATTGGATGAAAATTGGTTTTTTGGTACCTGAGATATGACATAAACAACTTAATTTACTTATTTGATGCCATCATAAAAAATAGCGAGAAAAATATGCTCTATAAACGATGCTTCTAATGTATACTGTCTACATACAAACTTACTTAAATGATTTATAAAGTTGCCATTTTGAACATAGTTGTCTGAACAATTTAAATCATGAATGTTTACATGGCCTTCTGTAGCATTTATGGTGTGTACAATTTGGTACAAATTTATTAAAAATATTCCAGTGTAACATTTGGTGGGAATTGGTTGATTGGCCTTCGTAACATGGCATAAAACCTCCATAATTTACATGTGGCGATCTTCATGAATAGAGGACAAAAAGTAATAGTAGCAATTTCGATGATTGTATACTGCCAATGTACAAATATAAGTTAAAATATATTTCATAGTTTTGTAGATATCGCCCACAAACCTAAATGATTTTATAGCCTCCATTCTGAAAATAAGTGTCTCCTACTTAAGAAATACATTTATTATTATTATTACCTACCACAGTACATCATCTTCACCAAATTTTCTAAGACTGTGTTGATTGTTGCCTCGAGATACAAGATAAAATCATTATTTTTTATTGATACGGCTAGCTTACAAAATGGCAGAGAAATAAGGTTCTGCATACACAAATTTGATGGTTGTAGTAGGTACTGCCACAAAGTTAAGTTTGAATTTGTTTTGTTCATAAAGTATACTGATCTAAAATATTTATCTAGCCACCATTTTGAAAATAAGTGCCTGACCTACATAAAGTATACCAGTTTACACCACCTGCTGCAGTATTATTTATTTACCAAATGTGGAAGGAATCTGTTAATTGTTTCCAGAGATATGACAAAAAAAAAAAACTTTATTTACTCGCATGGTGATAACTTACAAAATGGCGGACAAAAATTGTGTGTGTGTGTGTATATATACAGTTGGTAGTTGTAATAGCTTCCACCAGCATACAAAGTTTAGTTAAAATTGATTTCATGGTTTTGGCGATACAGAATTCTATGCTATATAGCCGCCATTTTGAAAGTAAGTGTTTGGTATGCCTAAAACATCTTCTGTCTCAGTACTACTTGGTCAATTCTTTCCTGAAATATAACATAAAAACTTAATTTTATTCACATTGTGTTATCTTACAAAATGGCGGACTAAAGAAGCTCCATGTAGATACAGTTGATAGTTGCAATGTCTACTGTCAGTATACAAAGTTATGTTAGAATTGATTAGAGTTGTTCCGGTACCATGTTTTCTGATACCGATACAGATATCCCGATACCGTTGCCGATGTCAGGGTCCTTCCCACTTAATTTTAGAGAAAGTGTTATTGTAAATAATACATTAAAAAATATTTCTCCTAAACTTGTTTAAATAAAGAAAATTACATCTGAAAATACAGTATATAATATATTGTAATCAGACACAAAATGCAAGCTGGCCTAAAACTTTCAAACCCTCTGAAAATGATGATAATATGACACCAAATACAAGTCAAATTTTGAATGTCCTGCACGCACTTGTACAGCGAGAGCGCACGGAGAAGTTATCAATCGGGCAGTGTGTTCACAGCGGCGGCTGGATGAAAGAGGTATGACGGTGGTAGGATTACCCCTCCACACGTCGCTACATGTTGCTGACGGCTTGTGCCTGTGGCAAATGTCTGTCTTTTAAAATAATTAATTATTTTTTACTGCAAAGAGAACTTGTAATTTTGAGACAGAAATAAATAAATAAGGCACTTATAATACATTTCTTAACTGTCTATAATAATTAATAATTTAATCATTCAAAACCCCGTTCTCTGGTATTCCCTGTTAACGAGCTAACACTTCACTCTGCTCGATGCTTACCTTCCCTTTATTAGATGGCAAAAGGTGTCGAATAGGCCCTTACATGTTATCAGTTTATTCAAAAAATCTTGTCTATTGAAATTAATGAATATAAATCCTTAGATTTCCCTGCAATAAATTACTTAAAATGAACTTTACACTTATAATACACTATACAAGTTGATCGTTGTTCAAACAGTTTTTGGTGACAGTCGTAGAGTATATGCTTTTGGGCATATCATTTTATTCGCAAAGTTTCTGCCTTTTAAGTTAAATAAGTATTACGATTTAAAGTTATGTAAATTTTATGCTAGATACAATGAAACACCAACCTTAGGGGGAGAAAACTACCCTTAATCACAAAAGAAAACATCTTTCCAAATAATAATTCCTCGTGAAAATGTTTTGTGTAATATTTCCATGCTTTGAAATACAAGTGATGATTTGCTCTGGAACCGGCATTTGAAAGCAAGCATGCGCACCCGAGATACTTGTTTTTTTCTTATGCTAGACACCTGGTTAGCCTCTCGGCGGTGTGTATGGAATATAAAGGGAGTAAGGAAGGTGCATGGCTGAGAGAGAGGACACTAGGTCGCCATGCTCGTTGCTATAGATAACCACGTCCACTCTTGGAGGGGTGTAGGGGAAGTAGCAAGCAAGACTTGCACGTTGCACCATGTCGCAGTGTCAGACAGATGGGTTGGCAAGACACTAGACAAAGCGCCCCACTGCAGAGCAGTTATAAACTATGGCACGCATGACATATTTCACATCCAGTTACTCTAGACATTGTATATATGACCATCTTAAAAACGATAGTTGCAGGAAATATCAGGTGAAGGGACATGAAATATACTACGATCAGCGCAAAATGCTATAAATGATAAAAGGTTATGTTAACATTATTTAAATAGGAATTTCACCAGATCCACAAAAAATTGTTGATGGATGTGTTTTTTTTTTTTTTTTTGTATTTTTATTTTTATTTTAAATAATTTGTGGTGCATGCACACAAAAATACGGTAATTTTTGTGTCCAAAGAAAGTAATAATGTGTGATTTCATTGTCTACAGCCCAATACTAATGTATCGGCCCGGTACTATACCCAATACAGATACATTTAAAAAAAAAGGCGAAGTATCGGCTGATGCCGATACTTGGTATCGGTATTGGAACATCTCTAGAAAATATTGCATAGTTTCGACGATATAGCATTCTAATCAAAAATGAATATATGGGTGCCATTTTGAAAATAAGTGTCTGAAATGCTTAAAACCTATCACTTAAGACCATCTGCATCAGTACTACTTGCTTGCAAAATTTGGTGGGAATTAGTACATTATTTAGCAAGTTATGACATAATAACTTAATTTATTTGTATGATGCTATCTTCCAAAATGGCCGACAAGAGTGATTATTTGTTGGTTTAAATCATGCTTGTAATAGGTACATCAGTATACAAAAGTTGGTTAAATGGAATGACAGATATACTAAACTTAAAGAATTGTATGGTCTCCATTTTGAAAATAAGTAATTAATACAATTAAATCACTTACATTTACATGGCCTGCCATAGTGTTACATGTCAAATTGATAAGAATTGGTTGAATAGTTTTTGATGTATAATGAAAAAATTTATTTTTTTCAGTTGGCACTATTTTACAAAATGGTGGACCAACAACAATATTCATCCCAAAATTTAATGCTCAAACGATGTTCTGCCTGCTTTCAAAAATTGGTTTAAAGTGACTGAATGGTTCCAGAGATATGATATACTGTATCACCCAAAAAATCTTAATGGCCGCCATTTTGAAAATAAGTGCCTGATGTGGTCAAAACTATAAAAGTCAGACATCTTTATTAAGTACTAATTGTGTATAAAGTTTGCTGAAGTTTGGTTGTAGCGTTCAAAAAGAAAATAGGGAAAAACACACATACACACACACAGATAGGAAAGTGATCTCATAAGCCTTTCTTTCCTTCAGAAAGTAAGATAAAAATTATAATTGTTGTTGTTTAGAGCTATGCTTATTTGAATCAGCTTCTGCCAAATTTGTAGATGTTGACCGAATTGGCGCTTATGCCGATGTAGGAAATGCAGATGATTTTCCACAGATTTGACTACATAAAATGTTGCATTCGGAGTTATTCTTAAGTATGTCTTGGGTATACAAATGGCCACAGAGCAGACACTAAACAAGCCATAGCTGGTCACATCAATAACCTACAAGACAAACCAGTTGCAGCACATGCAGTATCACACAGCTACAGTACCAGAGTTGTGAGAGCCATACCACCTTCAAGCAATAGCCCAGTACTCAGACGCTGGGAATTAGCTCATCAATTTATAACAAAATCCAGGCAGCTGCCACGCCTCAACATAAAATAACAACTCTGAACCACATTTTCAGCTATACCTGCAAATTCTCCTGCCGCATCCTTGTTTGCCACCTGGCCACTAGGTTTACTACCAACAGCACCCTTCCACCATATTTCAGTGTCCCGCCTGATGAAACTGGCCTAGCCAGCAAAATGTTGCGATTGTGCAAACGCGTGAAAAATGTGTGATCCTTCTTTGTGTGTGTGTGCCTGTGGACAAGTACTAGACTGCGAGTACTTGAATTCGTGTCCTTTTAATTTTATATATATATTTAACAATGGTATTGGTAAAGTACAACATAACTAAAATCAAGTTTTCAACTTATTTCAGTTTACGTGGTCCAAAAAGTATATATGTACAGCAGTGCTAAAAACCATGCGAGTTCAATTAAAGGCAAAAATACAAACTATACGTCAGTTAAATACTTATTTGATTAGTGAAAACAGGAAACAATAAGCATGTATATTGTTGTTTACAGTCAAATGCTAGGCTCAAAGAAAAATTGTGGATTGTTTTTATTTATGCATTGGTTCTGCTAGAGACAGGATTAATGTTACTTGCAAAATATGTACTGTCAAACCTAACTGTTTCAAAAAACTGTAGGCTAATTTATGTTTTGAGCTTGGTTTGCTACACATTTCGGTTGGTAAGAAATTTTTTTTATGAACAGGATGCTTAATCATTAATGCCTGTCACAGAATTAATTTTTACCAGGAAAATGTTGCTGATGAACTCATAAGTACAGTAGATTCTTTTTATAATGAATCTATATAGAGAAACTTCACATGTACACTTGACTTGAAATAGTATACAAAACTGATGTTGATCAGGGTTGTCACAGGTCTGGAAAACATGGAAATGTCAGGGAATTTGAAAATTATTAAGGAAATGTCAGAGAATTTCAAACAAGTTAGCTAAATGTGGCAAGTGTGTACTGCTGCCAGAATCATATAAAATTCTTATAATGATTGTAACTAAATGCTTAGGTATTTTTCTTTTCAATCTAGGCAGTAAGTAATTTTGTAAGAGCAGAGAAGTATTTTGGTGTACACATGTGTTATAATGCAAAGGCGCCAATCCTTACAGAAAAAAAAGTGTTAGAAAAAGGTCAGGGAAAAAGATTATTTTTGTCTGGAAATCAGGGAATTTTCCAATGGAAAAAAGGTGGCAACCCTGTTGATGTACCAAAGTTACTTAAAAAGAGTACTTCATAATCTTAATAACTTGTGGGAAACCTTTTTATAACTGAAATACATACTCAGAAAAATTCTTATATAAATCTAAAGTCAAAATGGAAATACATTGTAACCAGTATGAATAGTTTTTGAAGGCACCACTGCACTGCACTGACAAGCAATGCATGCAAACTTGGGCACCATCTAGATGTCAAAAGTGATGTAATTGCTTCGGAAGGGAAAACTTCAATTATTCACAAAGGCAAGATGTATCAATTATATATACTGAAGAATAATTCAGAACTACCTGCAGTGTTGTATGTTTGTCAAATTGGTGGAAGATTGTCTGCAGTTCATACATTTGTAGAAGCGCCAAATCAGTCAACATCAGTAAATTCTGCAGAAGCTATTTAGAAATGCGTATCTGTAGTTCTAAGTCTTGACATTGTATTGCGAGTGTAATGTGTACGATAAATCAAGTTGCGTTTTTTTCTCACTTTTTACTACATATTAGTGTACAATGTTATTAACAGTTTCACATTTTCCTTGACTAGCGCACGAATAAATTAGTTTGGTCCATGGCCACGGAAATTTTACGTAAAGTGGAAGGTTGCAAAATAAGGATGAAAGTAGATCTTAAAAAGGGCTTTCAAAAATGCTCTGTCAACTGTGACAAGGTTATACGACTCATCATCACTTCTCTGGCTCCCAGAACTTCACACATTAGTTTCATTTCATTTTGTTTGATCACATAGGCAAGCAAAACTGCACAAAAGTAGTTTCTTCCAAGCAGGTGTGGCGTCAGTAGAGGTGACCATTTCATTCAACCAGTGTAGGTAGCTACGCTGCACATTGGTGTAATTTTGTGCTGCACTGAATTGTAGCTGGTGTAGTGTAATAAGTGCCCAAACAATTCTGTAATACCCAACAATCAAAGAAGAAACTGAAGTGGAAAAAGATTATAAGTTTTCTGAGCGCTATATCAGAAAATCTGTTTTGCAGGATGTTGGCTTAGCATACTTACAAAGTTAATAGTGGTTGCAGCTGTACCATCAGATAACAATTTTCCAGACTAAATTGAAGAGCATGCATGTGCAGGGATAACTAAGCAAAATCTGTAAACACTAAAAATACTTTTTTTTTTTTTTTATTTCATTTTTCAGTGAAGTTACTTGTTTACATAATTATTTATTTTAGCATTTTTTTGTAAACATTTTTATTAAATTGTATATATGATTGTGTTCTTTTTTGCATGCACATTAAATCAAAATAAATACGGTAGTACGTAGGCATAATTGTTTGGGAAATTCAATTTCTAGGGCCACAAGATACAAGCTCAACAGCTCACCAGATAGCGAGGAAGAAGTTCCCACACAAAAAAATTTGAGGAGTCTTTCGTGGTCGCTTTTGTGCAGGGATGAAAATGGTCAGTGTTGTGAAGTGGTTCTTGGTTCCGTTCCAGAAACCTGCAATAGTCTATCTCTAGGTGATGCAAATAATTCATTTTCTTGTAAAACTAATGATGCTCACACAATTAAACAAGTTGGCGTGTTAGTGCCAGATACTCATAAAATGGAAAATATTTCATTTTATAATCATGAAACTGTTGCAGGTAGTGGCAGTAAGTATCACGAGATTCGTCCTCCGATTCTATTAGATCAGAGTGGTGAACCAGAAAATTTGTACGATGGTGAAATAGAGTTCGACATACCTAATAATAGCAATTCAGGATTGGAAGAAAGAACTAATGCTTCTAGTAATGTGAACTACTTTGATGATAATGGTAAAGCGAACCATCATGGGGACAATTACATTTTTGAAAATGCAGTAGAAGAAAAGAGTGGTGTTAGTTGTGAATGGTTCTGGAAAGCACTGGTGACTGAGAAAGTTCTGCAAAATATTTACAAACTCAGTGGATTGACAGTAGTTAAAAAAACTACAAGAAATAAGTAAGTACAGCCAGCTATCTTCCTTTCCACGTAACTTTTGAAAATATTAAAAGCTGCAGTTTTGACTAAGATTAACAATTAAAACTTGCTTGTTACAGGTCTTTGGGTACTTGGGCACTTTTTCTACCAGCTCCAAATGGAATGGACAATGTCACAAAAACTGCTTTCAGTGAAGACAACGAAGCTGAAGTGACAAGAATTCAACCAATGTTCTTTGTGTTCTCAACATGTGTTGATGCACTTCAAGTGAGCGAAGGAGATGAATTAGCTACAACGTTTCCTTCAGTTGCCCAAAGTCAGCCTTGTGTTTTGTTGTTGGCTGATGTTATTAAACAGGTCTGACTACTGATATGCATCTCTTACCCTCGTTTGTTTTACCTTACACTCCCCCTCTCTTGTCATAGCTTGACCTCCCTCACATCCTCCTTACTTTTACTTCATGTATATGTTTCCTAGTTACACCATATTTGTTTGCATAATTAACCCATACTCTGCTGTTTTCCGTATTCTCCAACATTTGTTTATCCTTCTTCTGCTTTCCCTTTTCATTAGTTTTTTTCATTCTCATACATTCCCACACCTTCCCACTAACTTCCATGCCACCACCTCCTCCTACACTTCCCCACTCACTTCTGGCCATTTTCAGATCACTTTTATTCTGTCCTACTTAATTCTAATCCCTTCACGGTCAGTTCTGTTTCATTCCCACTCATTTCCATATCTTCACCTTTCACTTTCGTATCTTCCTTTTCACTTCAGTGTCTTCCTAAATATTTCCGTATAATTTTACAGTACTTTCACGCCAATCCACCAGTCGCTTCCATGCAGTCTCACTCATTTCCATGCCTTCCTATTCGGAAGTTATTCCACTCTCTTCATTATCTTCTCACTTTGATACTGTACTGTTCACTATTATGCTTCCCCAATATAATGCCACATAAAATTTTATTTTGTTTCTGTTCCACATTTTGTTCAACTTTTAGACATAATTTGTGACTACTTTTCTCCAGATGAATGTTTTTTTAGATTGCAAGATTTTTGCAAAATGACATGTCAAAGTCAAAATTTAACTGGTTTTGTAATTTATAAATGAAACAAACTAAACGACAGTATTTGCAAGAAATTTTACAAGGGCAATGAAAGGTCTCATTGTTCATTTTAA
This sequence comes from Dryococelus australis, assembly GCA_029891345.1. NCBI lineage: Eukaryota > Metazoa > Arthropoda > Insecta > Phasmatodea > Phasmatidae > Dryococelus > Dryococelus australis. Next base: position 19,249,418 of record CM057008.1, on the reverse strand, counting down.
CATTTGTGTAGCAAAAGTAAAAATTCAGGAACAGCCACAAATCAAAAATATACAACAATCTCTTTATTTTCAGCAATTTTTCGAAATGGCAAAATTATTTCCTTGTACAATTTTATAGTTGTTTTGAATTAGCTCTTAACATCTTTGTGTGAATTACCTCATTTCTGTGCACGACAGTTTTCATTATTTGTACATTTCTAAAATATTAAAATTATGATTTTGCCATGTCGAGTATTTACGCAAAAATGCAAGGAAAGAGTAGACACTGATATTGTCTAGAAGTTGAACAGTGTGTGCTACAAATATAAAATAACACTTTTTTTTTTTCCATAACCAACGCAATTAATTTCTTTAAAATAATTTTTGATCCTTTCATACTCATGTGCTTTCTCATTCATTTTTGTACCTTGTCATTCACTTTTCTGTGCTGTTTCATTCTCCTCTGTTTTGTTCTACTCATTTCTGTGTTATCCTACTCACTTCCATCTGTAATTTCCTTTCTACTTGAGTATTCCCAATCACTTCTATATCTTCTCATTGTGATGTCTTTCCACTAACTCCCATGCTGTCCTATTCCCGTTTATGCCACCTTAAGTCACTTCCCTACTGTCCTTTCCACGTCTCTACCTTTTCATTCCTGCTCATTTCCATGCCTTGTCACTCTGATTGCTTTCCACTGTGTCATGCCTTTCTACTTATTTATATGGATCCGTCTCACTTTTGAGCCATTCCACTAACTTCCATTCCATATATTTCACTTTGGTACATTCCTACTCACTTCTGACACACACTTCCATACCATCCCATCTCTTCCACGCACACCATCCCACTCTCTTCCACGCACACCATCCCACTATCTTCCACATACACCATCCCACTCTCTTTCACGCACACCATCCCACTCTCTTCCATGCACACCATCCCACTCTCTTCCACGCACACCATCCCACTATCTTCCACGTACACCATCCCACTCTCTTCCACGCATACCATCCCACTCTTCCACGCATGCCATCCCACTCTCTTCCATGCATGCCATCCCACTCTTCCACACCATCCTACTTTCTTTCATGCCATTCTACTCACTCATTCAGTTACTCACATTTATGCCTTCCCACTTATTTTTCCCACTTCTATTATGTCCTACTTCCATGCAGTACCACTCATTTTCATGCCTTCTATCTCATTACCTTCCCACTCGTGTGCCATCCCACTCACTTGCATTTTGACATACTTAGACTTCTCTTTCCCTATTTTACCTTCTTACTAACTTTTCTACCTTTTTATTCATTTAGTACCATCTTTCTCACTTTTGTACCTTCCTGTTGATTTTCATACCTTCAGTTCAGATCCCTCAGTACTTTCGTACTCTTTTTCATGCCTCCTTATTTACTTCCATGCCTTCCCTTTCACTTCCATGTATTCCAACTCACTTGTATTTTCATTTGCTTATATGCCTCCGCACCTCACTTTCATGATGTTCCACTATTGGTCATGCTGTCCCACTCACTTGCAAACATTACCAAACACCTCCATTCCTTCATATCTGATTTCCTTTTCTTTTCCATGCCTTTCCACTCATTTATGCATCTTCTATTTGTTGCTCTGATGTAACTTTCATTTCCATGCCATCCCACTCACTTTTATATCTTTCTCTCATTTCCATGTTTTGCCACTTACTGTAGTAACGCTTTCATTTCTGTTACTCCTGCTCTTATAAGTGTCATTTTACTCACAGTTTTGCCTTTCCATTATCTTCCATGTTGTCCCACTCATTTCACTTCTCTCTCTTCCCACACACTCAGATCCTTATTCATTATATATATATATATATATATATATTTTATTTTTTTTTTTTTTTGCTGTTATCCTTTTTTATTTTGTCTGCTTCTTCTTACCATTGTCCTCTCACTCTGCTTTTAATATTTTATGGACATTGCATTAACATTTCTTTCTGTTAAATAGCTGTTCTAATATTTTGTTATTATCTGAAAATTAATTTAAATTTGGTGGTGAAGGCATGTAACGTGAAACAGGCATATGTGCATTATTCAACTGTAAAGTTCCTTTTTAAATTGTTTTTGTATAATAACAGTATATAAGAATTTTACTGCGTATTAGATGAATGTATGGATCATTTATATTCATAGTTCGAGGTCATTATGGTATGTATGCCATCTCATAGGCTGCTAAATGTGTGTAACGGTGGCATTAATTATCTCTTATTGTGTTACGAGTAATATTTTTCAGTCAGGCTAATATTAAATTTTCTCTCAATGTTTATGTTTATAAGTAAATAAAAATAAAACTTTTCATATTGTCGAACTAGTAGTATCATAACATAAATTTTGTGGATTGTGCATGGAATGTACACTATCTACCAAAAATTAATTGGGCACCTGTGAAGATAAGTAATTCAGTACGTCAGTTGACTTGTGTTTCACGGCCTTCGGCGTAGGACCACTGGTGTTTGTCCATGGTAGCATGAACACAGAGAGAGGCCTATTGTAACATTCTGGGTAATGAAATGCTCCCAACACTGTGGCGTTTTTACAGAATGGACCCATGTTACTTCCAGGATGACAATGCCAGGTGCCATGTTTCAAGAGCTACTATGCAGTGGTTAGGCGATAACAATGTTCGCCTATTGCACTGGCCCGCCCATAGCCCCGACCTCAACCCTATAGAACATCTTTGGGACGAATTGAATCACCGGGTGAGGGCTCGTCAGTCGCGGCCAAAATCCATTGCTCAACTCGTGGAATGGTTGCAAGAGGAATGGCGACATCCCCGTGGATGTCCTGCAAACACTCGTACAGAGCATGCCCAATAGGGTGGCTGCTGTTATAGCCGCAAGAAGTGGCGCTACGAGATTCTAATGGGGTGACAACCACCAAGCAAACATTGTGGACAGGTGCTCAATTACTTTTTAGTAGATAGTGTATTTCTGCACCATATAGGAATTTCTGTGTCAAGATAGTGTCAGCAATTTTCTGTTTTTCTGTATTCTGAGATTTTTGTGTTCCTATTACAGAGAAATACAGAGGACTGCATTAGATGTTCAATGTTGGTAAAGTTGTTGATAGCTGCACATGGATATCTCTACATCACAGACATGTCACTAAAGTGTGAACAACCAACTAGAGATTGTAGCTATGCTATGGTGTCTTTGAGTCCTTTGTGTTATGTACCCCACAAAGTGACAAATGGTACTTTAGTGCTCATTAAGGACGTCCTTTTTTATAAAGGTAAAGCATCAGTTTACTGCATTCTACACTTTCATTTTTTGTAGCATGTTACATTGCATAATAGACGCACCATAATTTTTAAGTGCTGAAGAGAGTAAAAAATATTTATCTATAACTGCAGTTCTTGTTTTGGCATTCCAGCCATACATGTAGGAATGCATGCTGTGCCAGTTCACCCTCCACAAACAAATTTTTAGAGGAGGCTAACCTCCATTAGCCATCACTTTAACAAAGCATGGAGGGGATGAGCTAAAAACAACTTAGACCGTTGTGAGTTACAACTGAAGGTAGCAGAGGACAGCTTAAGTGTGTGTGTGTCCCATTTCTCTAAGATTGTCCTCCACCTTTTTAGCTATGAATTTGCACGTTATTAGGATGCAAACGAGATCCTTCATGGATTATACATCTCGCACCAGTTGGCAAAGAAAGGGATGAGACCATAGCTGCCAACCCTCACAATTTAGGCGTGAGTCTCCCAATTTTCGGGTTACTCTCATGCTCTCACGACTTTTGCTGTTTTCCTCACGCTTTTCCAACTGCAACAAAAAATTTTCTTTTACTTTACTCAAAATTTAGTGTACTGTGGTATTTAATCACAGTGAAATAAATATAAGTACTGAATACGTGGGGGATTGTTTACGTTTGTGTGCCGTCAATTATTACTTTAGAATTTTGCCACTAGAGTGACTGTTTCCAGTTATTTACCACCCTCTTCCAGTTTGTAGACAGTTGTGAATGCAGTTCATAGTTCATTCTGTCAAATGTTAAGTTATTTACTTTTTCAACAATTATATCGCGAAAGATCGTTATTTACTAAGTGTTTCACAACAATATTTTCACAAAAGTTTGTTGTAAATGGAACACGCAGATGAGTACTGTACTTTTAGTGGGTGGTATAAAAATACTGAACCTCAAAGGTTAGGCTCGTGTTTGCTTTAGTTATTCGTTTTCAGCAAGTTACATTCATGTTCTGTACGGGTGGTGGTTGTAATAAATTCCTTTATGGTATTTTTTCATAAATGTAATGGTATTTAATTGTTATCTGTTTCATAAAACATTTCTCAGCAAGGAAAGAACTATGAAACACGTTTTAGCAAAGCATATACAAAATAATTTCTGTGTGTAAGTCTCGTGTTAAGACTAGTTAATGCATTTTGTTCCATCTGCAGATGTGATTTTACAGTTTCACACAGTGGTAGAGGTGATATATTAAAACATTTACAAACACAATCAGGATTTTTTAATAAAGCTACATCTGCAACATTCAATTTATTGAACAAGTAAATGAACAATGGTTTTTAAGGATTTTTTTTTTTTTGTGTTACATGTGAAGCATAGTGAACAGTGAGTGTGTGTGTTCAGTAACTCTACTGTGTTGAAGTATTCACTAATGACAGAAACACAAGTACTTACAGGCTAGTACTTGTAATACACACACAAAATAAGAGGACGCATTATTTTAACGCGGATATGCAATCGTGATGTTTGGTATGTGAAACTGGAAAACCTCACGATTTTTGAAGTGTCAGGGTTGGCAGCTATGGATGAGACAGTGCCACGACAGTTGCTAGACAATCACTTTTACTTTTACCAGGCGTCTAAGGGGAGGAAGCAGTACAGTAGACTCTCGTTTCCAAGTCCCCGGAAACAGCGACTCTCTCGAAAGAACACTTTTTTGGGGAATCATAATATAAACAGTTCCTTCAATAACAACCCCTTCAAAATAACAACCCTTTACCTGCGAACCATGAAAGGTCTTATAATTGAGAGTTTACTGTATTGCACTGCGTGGTGAGCTGGAGCTGAGGCTGCCGAAGTAGGCCAAAGGAGAGAACAGATTGTTTTCTGCCCACTTGCTGAGAATGTTAGGGGAGGAAGCAAGGTTACACCTGACTGCTGAGCAACAGCTGAATGGCAGGAGGAGAGGAGAACGCAGTGGCTGTTGTAGTTGTAGCTGGGCGTTACACTCACCATCGTTGTGCATTTGCATAGACAGACATTTTATTGAATAGGTACCATTTGCAAGGGGAATTAAGGTTGAGTGCCAACTGGAAACGAGAATACATTTTAAACCCCCCACAACCTAAAACATGTGTATAAATAATTGTAGTCTTCTTGTGTAGAGAGAGTGTTTTGTCGCCAACACAAAAATTACTTTTTTTGTATGCATTTAATTCAGTAAGCATAAATCTAAATAAAATGACACCCTTAAAGACATAAAAACAGAACAGAGAATTTATTACAATGGTATTACTTTATTATAAAAGATCATAAAAAGGTTCATTTGTTGGTATACAATCCAGTGGAAATAAAAAGGAGTACATACTAGTTTTATGATTTTGCAGTAGTGATGAATACATACACATGAGGGCAAACTGGTGAACACAGCAGCTGTGATAAGCTGTTGTCCATGAGAGATGCCTGGTGGCGAGAAGAACTATCACTAGCATAGTTAAACGTAAAAGCTGCTTGGACATGATTTCAGCTAAACATTTGAGCTCTTGGAGATGAAACAAGTCATTTTAGGCATCAAAACCGTATACGGCTCCACAAGCACTTGTGGTTAGTTAAGGATTTATATAGCACATGTTTAGATTTTTGCTCAACAGATGTTTTGCATGTAGAATTGAAATGGCATCATACTTGTTTGTTTTCAGTCCTTAGCATGAGATAAGTGTAATGTAAGGGCAGTTGTCACAGTTCATAAATCTGTTATTACAAGGGGTAAGAAGAAAGGGATGAGAGTGTGTTGTACAAAAGCCTACCTTACCAGTAGTAGAAGTGCTGTTCTGTCATTCCAACCTTCGCAACTGCTAATTTCTTTGCATACCAATTAAATACAGTACACTACAATCCCTGTTTTTTAAGTAATGGGAGAGTTTGATTTTTACAGCTTCGAGTTTAGTTGAGTTTCAAGTTGTATGATAGTTGAGTCCAGCATTAATTTTTCTTTGGTTAAAATTGAGTTTGCACCATAAATGCAAACGTGTACCTATGTACATGGGAATAACGTCGCCCCATATAACTTACTCTCCTCTTATAGTCACAGTTTACCAAGAAAAAGGTTTAGGACTAGTTTCTACCGATAAGAATAAATCTTTGCCAGGGTGATTTACAGCGCTACTTTTTCCCCTCTTGCCAACGAGTGAATGACTATGGTAGTGTCAGCTGCGTGATGCAGCACAGTTCATATTTGAAATTTTTGTTCCCTGCAACTATTGTGAGCGGACAAGCAGTACATAATTGGATGAGAATAATAATGACAAGTTTACAGGTATTCATATTTCTGCTAAAAGTGTCACGTGCCATGAGACAAAGGCTTTTCATGATTAAATAACAGTGCATCCTATGATTGTACATATTTTTGTAGTGTTGAGACTGTACCTGTCAACTTTGACAAGGGTCTTATGATTTGATGTCACATGCTTTGCTGGGAAGCAAAATGGTTCAAGTCACAAATATAGACCTAGCACCGAACAGCTGATCATCACAAACGTCAATCAATTTTCAAGGCATGTAGCAAAGTTATTGTTTTCAATTGAGCACAACTGTAGCAGTTTAGTAACATAACAGTTTTGATTCGCGAGACACAAAAGGTAAGTGTTAGGTACAAATATTTGTTGTTTATAACCTAAAAGCGCCATAACTCAACGTGATCGTTCAGTAACTCGATGTCTGCTGTAAAAAAACTCAACTTGAGTGACAAGTCAATCTTTTGTTGACTCGATTCGACCCAGCACTACTGTTTTTATCTCTTTGGACTAGTTAACTTACCTATACTATTTAATCCCTATATCTCTATTTTTGCAATTTTTTTATCAAGACGTTTCAAAACATTTTTCACAGGAATGTGCTCATAGATTTATGTACATACTCATTAAACCCAGCACACATAAATGAGATTTTTTAATAGATATACATAGTATTAAAAAAAAAGTGAATTTGTGGTAAATTAAGCCAATTCATGTAGCACTGCACTGCTAAAGTTTATATTCAATTGGTTCAATACCTGCTAAAGCCAGGAGGTTTTGTCACCTTTAGCTTCTGTGCTTATCTTGAGAAATTTTCTGGTTGGTTTTTTGTTGGGGAGAACAGGAAAGGTTAAAGTAGAGAAACCTAAATGCTGTAATACTCTTATTTTAGATTGGGCCATGTGAAGAGAAGACAGCATTTGAAATGATGCATTAAACCTTTTCAAAAGTCTAGTGCCATTTCTTTCTTCTGTAGCCAAAGTTTGAACATGGTACTATGATACTTTACATTTTGATTTTATTTTCTTTGGGCCGTGGGAGTGTAGTGGTTAGACTAATTGCCTCCCACCAAGGTGAATCTGGTTTTATTCCTAGCAAGGTTGCCCCTGGAGTTTCACACTTAGGAATCGTGCCAGACGATGCCGCTGGTCAGCAGGTTTTCTCGGGGATCTTTCGTTTCCCTGCCCTTGCATTCCAGTTTGAGTCTCATCTGCTCTTAAGACTTCAATGTTAAGAGGCGTCCAAATCTCTTCACTCACTCATACATGTTCATGACAGAAGAACATAACCATGTGAGCGCCTATCCTCAGCTTTCACTATTTCACATTAGCTGCTTTGGGTTATCACTGTTGTCAGTATTCAAAGAACTTTTTGGTTTGTGTACCTAGACTTGTGTATTGTGTGCAGCTTAAATTTTTCAAACCTGGTAATTATGGGTGTACCAATATCAAGTAACTGATTATTGAATGCAATTTACAGATTGTGTACATTTATTGAATACAACTGATTATTTTTACTAATTCCTGTACTTCTAGAGATTTCTCACCCTCTTAAGAAGCCTGGACGTTTTTGCCCGGAGTATGAGTACTAGCAAAGCTGAGCCAGCCGGCACTCCTTCAGTGTCCTCTGCTGCCTTGCTCACTGTGCTGCCCTAGTTGACACCATGTTGTGTGTCAGGGACAGGGAGCAGATATTTTTATTTGCATTATTGCACCATTTAGACATTTGTGCCATGAGTGCTATACCTTTTACCTTTTGGGGTAGTAAAATTCTGAGCAACTTTAATTTGGTGTTTATTATTGCAGTGTGTCAGAGAGTATTTTGAATCCTGATACAACCTTTGTTTATGGCTGTTCTCACCCACACTTTTGCATACCTTAATTACAGAAAGGAATCAGAGTAGGGCTACAAAACAGTTGGAGACAGGAGTGATTTCTACCTGAGGAGTTGGTTGGGTCACTTCCGTATCTGATGTCTCGTGCAGTGGCCGCGCAGGCTGTCCTTGTCTGGTCATTTGGACAATGTTCACAAGCACTTGCAACAGAAAAGGGGAACCAGGAGTCATGCCTCTCTGCTCAACAACCTCTGTTCATTCCGCTTCATCTAGACCTGTCAGAGGTGTAGGATTGGAGGACGTGAGCCTGGTGCAAAGCCGGGGTGTGGGGGGATATCGAGATACATCCCCCCGAAACGAAAATAAAATATTCAAGTTTAATAAAAAGATTAAATATTATATAAGATATATATATCCCATAATTATAAATTGCAAGATACTGTTGATTACTCCAGTGTCTTAGTGCTCTGTTGCGTATGCAAGCTGAATGGTACACTTCTCAGATGCCAGATGGTGTCACTTAGATTGCTTCCCTTTCTGCTAGCCATTGTCCTTTCAGGGTCAAGTGGGGTGTCGAGTGTCGTTGGAGATAAGATGATGGGCCACAAAGGTTTTCTCGGCTGGGTGGGACTGCAAGTTACATGCGCAGATTCGACTTCCTCCTGTAACGAGTGGTCCATAAAAACTTCACACTTAGAAGTCTTAGAACATTATTCTTTTCAATTTAAATATTTTAAATTGTAAATAAGTGTATCCAATTTTTCTATTTATAACTTCTCATTTTCAATTGGATTTTCTGTCTATTCATTTATATAATATATAAAAGAGTTTGAACTTTTGAGATATTTTCAACGCACTGCTATCATAAAGTAAGATGAGATTAACAAACATTTTGCAGTTCTATCTCTGTGTGTTAGCCCATTTGTTGTAAATAATTTGGTTAGCTAAAAATATGTGAAATTATAATTATTTATTCAAATATATTACATTTATAATTCCCCTTAAAACATGGAGGAGGTTTGTAACATGTAGTGATTCTTCCATCTCAGTATGTTAGCCCACATGATTGTTAACAGCTTATTGGACTATAAACTTTTTAAAAAATATATAATAGGGTGTTGACATTTCTGTTTATTACCTCGTTAATCGTAAATAATGTTTTAAAACTAATAAAATGTAACATTATAAATTTTATTTTTTCAAATATAAGAACTTTTTAACCATCTTTAAACATGAATAATGTTTATGTCATTTAATATTTTTATCTTAGTATGTTAGTCTATTGATTGTACAACTTTTTAAAAAAATGAAATATAAGACATTTGCAGTCTTTCTTGAACACAAAGGAGTTTTATAACATTTTGGGGTGTTATTTTTGTATATTAGCCCACTGGTAGAAAATAGTTTTTTTAACCAAACATTTGTTAATTTTTATATATGTATTTTAAAAATACAAAACACTTTTAATCCAACTTAAATGTGAAACATGTTTATAGCATTTAGTAGCTGCACCTCTGTATATTATCTCTGTTTATATCATTTTGAAATATACAGCTTTAAAACATTAAATTTTATAATTTTTTTAAAATGCAATAAATTTGTTATTTCCCTTGATTACGAAGGAGGTTTAAAGCATTTGTAGTTCTGTCTCTGTATTTTACGCCCATTGGTTGTAAATCATTTTTCAACATATTTTTCCAATATTTACCTTTAATACTATTTAAATATAAACGTCTTTAATCTCTCTCCCCCCCCCCCCCCCCCCCCGAAGTAGTGAATTCTTGGCTACACCCCTGACGTGAGCTTTTGGCCCCAAGGCCCCTGACACACCCGGAGTGCAGGGAGGATATCAGTCCAACTCACCAATCTCTGTATTTGGACCAGATGAGAACAGAGAATTGGAGGCAGCGGAAAGTATTCTATCATCTTTGGCTGATCACAGAGGGAGTATATAGAATTATGAATCAAATGTCAGAGACCTCTAACCCCCCTACCACATTACCTTGCAGATCCAGTACCTACCACCCAACCCTTTTATTTGCCCCACCCTCTACCCTATGCCTTACTCCTGTCATGGAAGAGAACTGAAGAAGACCATTCAGTCTGACCAGTGCCCTCGGCATTACAAGAGACATTTCAACCCAATATTAGAGATTGGGAGAGGAACCGTGAATAACAACGATGGCAGCAAGCCAACACTGGACTCACTTGACCCGTACTGAATTTTTTCACCCCTCATGTGCAACATCACCCGACCAGCTACACCAGCCCCTTTGGCCGCACCTTGACAGTGTGTTCCCATGCAACATGACCTGGGGAGAGAGGACAAATACCAGTATCACAAATCAAACTGCCAGAAGAACTTGGAAAAACAATTCTTTGAAGGAAAAGCTCAGTGGAAGTGACACCAGTCAGTAGCTCAGCCTCAGGATCCCATGAGCCTCCTTTTCACCCCTCCAAACAGACTGCCTGGAAAATGTTATCCCTAAATAGGGCCAGCACCCCAGGAAGATCGCATCTACTCTCGGGCTACCATGAGGGTCAAACAGTGGTACGTGTAAACTAATTTGTGATTTGACGCCATCATCAGAGCCTGTATTACCACCCACCCTGAGGCATTAAACTTTTCTAAAACAAACTGACCTATGTTCAGTGTACCCTGTAATGTTATGGTTTTTCAGTAAGCCCGTATAGGTGTGTGATTATTTTATAGTAATATTTTCTACACATTGTGTATTCATAATCACGACTTACTATTTTCTGTTTCTGTAAACTATATTTTACTTTTTTTAGGTAACTTTTCAGCAGATCGGTACACCAGGGTTGTACCAGTTCCGAGTGAGTTTGCAGACTCGTTTCTTACAAACCTTGGTGCCAGTAGTAAAGAACTGCTTCTGACGTTGCACGACCTCAGGCCAGCAATGCCACACCTGCAGCTGACATCTCACAACAGAGACTTGGTTTCCATCAGCGGTGAGTCTCTTCAGCAGCTCTATCAGCTGTGACCATTCTACAGAAAGATTTGGTCATGTCATGTGACATTTACTTATGTGAGAAATTAAAAATTTACATCTACATTCTGACTTAATAGGCCCGTTACAAGTGACATATGTACAGACCATGTTAGCGCGTTTCTTTTGTCTGAGTGGAAAATTTTGACAGTTGACAACCATTACAGTTGTGAGATGGACAGTGTTGAATGTTGTAAATTTCAGTGTACCATGAAGACTGGGTTACTTAGCAAATAGGCTATTTCAAATTTGCAATTAGAGTACATTTGTGAGCAACAAACACCCATTTTTACATTGACACCTCACCAGCACTAGGACAGCCGGGTATTGGCCTCGAAGCTCTTCTCCACTGGGGCCGTATTGACAAGTTTAATTGGCGACCTGGTCATGGTAGAAGGTCCTGGTTTGGCCATACCTGAAACAATTTGGTGGAGGGTCTTAGATGGTGCAGGTTTACTAGTGGGTTTCGTGGTAGATCTGGCTTAAGCGAACATAGCGGGAGCAGGTAGGAGTCTGAACGGCAGCAGTCACTGCAGGTTTAAGTCGATTGAGGGGGAGTCTATGACAAGGGTGAGATGGCACATGGCACCAAACCCCCCAAGTACGTAGCCTGATGCCAACCCGGGCCCATCTTGATGGCTCCTGTCTGGTGTCCAGCTGATGTGCATCCCCCTATAGGTCGGTTTCTGCCCTTAAATCCGTGTATACAAAAGCATTCCCTAGTACTCCCTCCCAACAACCTGATTCATGATGGGTCCTCCAGTTCCCAACCCTATGCTGTGGCATATAGTCAATCAGAGTGAGAGAGAGATAGATAGAAGACGTTCAGAGAGGAGAGTCTCTAGCGGCTACTGTATGGCAACAGGGGGTAGAGCGAAGGGGATAGGCATACGCAGTCTTTTCTGGAGATCTGGAGAGTTCACCTCTCTCCAGTGCCAGTGCCCTGACAGGCTCGCAGCCCCTTCTCAGGAGGGGCAGGATCTAGCTCACCCTATAGTCTCCGAGAAGGTTCATGAGCATGTTCCCTTATTGCTCCCCAATCTCCCCACCATGGTTCACCCTCAAAGAGAAGGGGGAGGACACTCAATCTGCGGAATCCCTGGCAATGAAGATTGACACCCTTGACACACTGTCCTCACTAGCAACTGACAAGGCAGGGAGGAAGTATACATCACCACCACCTTCAGAACAGAGTGAGGACTAACGCCGTGCCTGAAGGCCATAGGGGAGGCTGTTGTACACCCATGCCTTTCCTCGGTGTTGAGCAGTGGATGTTGAACAAAATAGGGTCAGCAGAAGGTATAGAAACAAAGTTAGCTGTGAATAAAAAGAGCAGAGCCCGAATTTGGTGTGCTTGTTTATTGTATCCAATACACAATGCACACACCAGCCTGTTCCCGACTGGATGCCTGAAGGGCAGTGCTTAAGAAAGCCAAGTTACTGATGCATGGTGCACGGACGGCTGGGGTGAGGGTGGCTCCGTTGACTTGGTGTAAGCCAGCATAGATGCTGCCAACGTGTGGCAAACTGTAACAATAGAATTTCGCGGAAACAGTTATGTTATGGTGGTTGTGGGAAACTGGCCAGTAACCGACTGTCTCGAGATGATGTGCTGCAGACTGATGGAACGCAGACTGGATAACAGAAACACACGCTTATGTGGCTGGGCCAATGTCTGAGGCAGCGCTCGAAGCCCCTTATATACCATCCCCACCAGTAGCCGAACAAGGGGGTAGCAGATGGGAGAGAGTATGCATGAGCAAGATAGAGAGTGTGCCACCCCTTGGCGTGGCCTGGCTGCATGTTGGCACACATGGGTATCAGCGACAAATGACTCTTCATATAGACCCAGTGGCGTGTGATGGCCTACTGTTATGCCTTGGGGGGCACAGCTTTGATGGAGGCTCACAGGGAAACACAGTGTTGCTCATGGCTCATCAGCATGCTGTAGGTATTTTTAACATGGTATGTCCTTTTGTTGTGCTCTTGCATAGGGTATGTTTTGAATTTTACCTTGTGTATTTTACTTTTTGATGTGTGTGTCTTTCCTATGGAGATCATTCTGTTTGTTTTGTGACCAATTTTATCTTACATATTTGTTTCATTGTTGAGTGAGTGAAGAGATTTGGTCACCTCTTTAAATTAAGTTCTTGACATCAGATGAGGGTAAAGCAAGATGAGTATGGAGCAGTGCTGGAATGTAGAGGTGGGGGAAATGGGAAATCCCCGAGAAATCCTCTGGCCAGCAAGCATCGTCAAGCGCAATTTTCACATGCGAAAATCCAGGGTTGACCCTGCCAGGAATCGAACCTGGTTCACCGAGGTGGGAGGCGAGTAGTCTAACCACTATACTACCGTGACCCCTTGTTTCCTTGTTTTCTGATCTTATATTTGATGAACTTTTATGTAGTGCTAATGTCCTTGCAGCTTACATGTCCCACTCATTTGATCATTCACCCACCTACCCACTTACTCTCGCACACTCACCACCTCACACTCCACTCACTTTACTCACTCCAATCTCTTTACTCTATTTACTTTACTCACTACAATCTATTTACTTTACTCACTTCATTTATTCACCCACCTTCACCTCACTCACCAACTTCCACTTCACTCACCCACCTCCACTTCACTCACCCACCTCCACTTCACTCACCCTCACCCCCACTTCACTCGCCACCACACCACCTCATATCCACCTAACTTTAACTCCACTCTCTTCCACTCCACTCCATTCACTTCCATTCCACTCCATTCACTTCAGTTCCACTCCATTCCATTCCCTTCCCTTCCACTCCACTCCACTCCACTCCACTCTATTTACCTCCACGTCACTGTTTAAACCTGCTTATCTAACACTAAGACTTCTGCTAATAATCTAACTATTCGCTACTCTTCTTTACTTGTCTCTACTGTAGTACTCCAGTTGGGCAGGATCGTACATTGGGGGGTAGTTAATGCTAATGGCTATTAAATGAAAGAGGTCATTCTACTGCACATATTTATTACAACTCTTTAAATATATATAAAACAGTTTTTTAACTCAATACTACAATACGGATCTCAATAGAGTTACTTTACTCTCCACACTCTGGAACTGACAAGTTAATTACGAGAAGATAAATGATTATAATCATGCAAGAATGGTAAACTGATTTACTGACATACAGAATACTGATATACACGACTAAGAGATTACAAGAATATAGCTTCGTGATAAGCCCTAGCCTTGCCACGTAATTAATTATTCTTTAATAAGGGAGCTCGATAAAGGGAATGCCGCCCTAACCGCCTAGCCGGATTTATGCTCACCAGTAAGACGTAGCGTATCTTGTAGATGGTCGGAGCTCCCCAGACCCTAGCGTTCTTTCATGTCGCTCCGACATTGACGTTGACGCTTCACACTCTGCCGATTGCCTGGGGAAGGGGGGAGCATGGCTCTTACTTAAATAGTTTTTCTTCACTGGGTCAGCCAGTCTTGTTATTAAAACAGGGGGCCTGTCGAGAATCTATAGTACATATCACTTTAACTCATCGTGTGAGGGCCCTCTGGAGCTCGCTACACTACCTGCTCGGTCAAACAAGCAGTCCGCCCCGGCTGTTATAGGTTAGGTGTAGAAGTTCCAAAGATTGAGGTTAAGTAACATGTTGGGGTCCGGGAGCTCATACACGTCTTGATGGGGGATGTAGGGTACCAATATCCTGTAGATGGGTGGTGGCATTCGCAATTTATATTTTGTGACAGTATCAAGGGTGGAGTACCCGATTCGAGATCCCGTGACATTTAAACTGAACATAGACTAATGATTGGATTTTTGAAATTTTGGTGGCAAGGCAGGAAGGTGAATTAATAATATAGTTAAAAGATTTACAAAGTTTTAAGAACAATTTGGCCAATACCTACGTACGTGATGTCGTGAAACCATGGACTGTAGGGAAGTACATCCATCACCACATTTAATGTTTAAAAAGCCTCCTGAAATTCTAGGCGCAAGGACGTGGGTAAGTGGGTGTGGGAAAGTTTGTGCACATGTGGTATTTTCATGCATCCCGTGGTAGGAGTTAGTTTGAAAGAATACATTAAGGTAGTACTTAATTCATAAATAAAGCCTTCTGGCTGAAACTATGAGTTATACATTAAAATAAAATTGAACATAACCAGTTTGATATAAAGGAGTAAGTTTGTGTCTAGCGATATTTCCTTGAGTTAAGGGAAATTTTCACATGCCACAGTTGGCGAACCTGCACCTTGAAGGTGTGAGCATCATAATACAAGTAGTTTTACTTTTTATGGTTGACTATCTCGTGACAATTTTGTGAAGTGAATACTTTATATATATATGTATATATATCAAGGGAATACTTAACAAGAGAACAGCTAAGTATACCACATTACACTCCTGACATGATGTTGACACATTGTTAAGACTTGTGATGTTTCTGTATGATCCCGCTGGGAACATTAACCTATACATATTTGCACTGCTACTATCTAAAATATTACATCAAATGAAAGTACTGGTTTTACATAGTTGAACATTACAAAGTTTAAAGATATTAGAAGTTAGACATTAAATTTATAATTAAATAATAATTACCTGCAGGTAAAAGTTATTTGAATTGTACCACTTGGGTAGCAATTTCACATAGAAGTGTCTGTTGTAAGCCGTTAATATAAACTTGAAGTTATTTTGTATTTGTACTGATTTCTGGATACAGTTTTTGTGCGTTAGTGGAAGATTCCCTTTTCAGTTAATATTGTGTGAACTTTTAGTTGATTGGCACTGATTTACGCTGGGTGTCTATGTCTCTGTCACACTTGCACTTTTCGTTGTAGCTTAGTGAACGGCATTACACTGTATAAGCATTAACATACATTACTGTGCAAGTTATTTGAATTGAAATTACACTTGAGAAAACGTCATGCTTACATCTAAGACATGTTATATACATTACCGGCCAGTATTACTAGATTACAGTTTGTGAATTATTTCTATTTTGTTTGTAATGTACATAGGTTAAAAACAATTAAACATTTATGTCCAGTGGACTGTTATGATCACTTTTTATTGTAATGATTTATGAAACAATACTTAAACAACTAAGGATAGGTAAATGAGTGGACACAACCACAGCACAGGCGGGATGAAGAGAGGCTATACAATGATGTTTGTATTATGAAACATTAATACGAGAGTTTGTACTCTTTGTGAAATAATACCTGGTTCCACTTGAACTGGCTTAAAGAAAAATTTTCCTGCCCTCACTTTGTGCACTTGACCCCAACAGTAATTTGACATATGCTTTTGCAAGGATTTTGTTGAATAAAACTATTCCTGTTCCTTTATCCTCTTAGGCATAGGCCTCACTTGTAAGAGTGAAATACTTTGAACATATATCAACAATCCCTGGGTAGCAATATTTGAATTAGTTTGAAATAGTATAAACTTTGCTTGCTTTTCATTTGATATGATAAACCTGAAGTACTTTATATATTCAACTTTGAGTGGCTTCAGTAACTCTTTGTGTGTGTGTGCACGCGTGCATGCATATATATATATATATATATATATATATATATATATATATATATATATATATATATCTCTCTCTCTCTCTCTCTCTCTCTCCTCTCTCTCTCTCTCTCTCTCCTCTCTCTCTCTCTCTCTCCTCTCTCTCTCTCTCTCTCTCTCTCTCTCTCTCTCTCTCTCTCTCTCTCTCTCTCTCTCTCTCTCTCTCTCTCTCTCTCTCTCTCTTCTCTCTCTCTCCTCTCTCTCTCTCTCCTCTCTCTCTCTCTCTCTCTCCTCTCTCTCTCTCTCTCTCTCTCTCTCTCTCTCTCTCTCTCTCTCTCTCTCTCTCTCTCTCTCTCTCTCTCCTCTCTCTCTCTCTCTCTCTCTCTCTCTCTCAATAATAATTAATCAATAGGTTCATTCTCATAGTACTGTTTTTGTAATCATAATGCTAGAAAGTAATGAATTAAATTTGAGGCCTTGCCTATGCTATGTTTGACTGACATTGAAATTATTTCTTGGCCGCATTTGTAGGATATGATATTATTCTGAAACAATACCTGGACTTATTATGCTTGTTTACTGCCTTTTTTCATGTAACTAGCCATTTCATAACTTATGTATACTTTGAAATATACCAACTATCTGTGCTGAGGATTTTAAAAAAAGAACTAAAAATTTCCAGTAATTATGGCAGTTATTAGTAATGCTGTGGTAAATTAATTTTTATCAGTCATCTATAAGAGCATGAATTTAACTAGTTTGAATTCCTGTAATCTCTGAGAATTGTGTTGTACAAAGCAATAAGTACTCAGTACAGGTACACTGGTAGGCAGCCCTTGGCTGTTGAAGTCATATTTTTCGGTTTCCTGTGTTCAGACGATTAAGGATGATTGTGAGTTTAAGAACTTAGGGTACATGTTTGCAATGCAAAACACTAGCAGTCCAATAATTGCCATGGTAGCATAATCATAATCAATGGGGTCTATAACCTGAAATAATCTATTGCTCCTAAACTTGCCATATGTGGGATGGTAGGGTATGTCTTGTATTGCTGGGAGGGTGGTGTGATTAATTTTCCAATCAGTGTTGAGAGCAGTGGAGAGGTTGGAAAAGTATATGCCTGTTGTGAGATGGAGTTGTTGGAGTTGGAAAGCATGTTGGTGTTACCAATAAGCAGGGACTACAGTTTGCTGTAGAGGGACTGTGGGAACCCGTACATCGAATAAGTGTGTAGTGTCAATGATTGTGTGAGTACAAGTGGCTACGTAACATCCACAGGGGACGTGTATTTCAATGGTGCCTAGTTTGTGATCTTGTATGTCAGTGTTTTATGATCTGTTAAGACATATTAACATGGTGCCTTCTGGGGGGTTTGTGAGGGCCTATTGGTGAGGCAAAATGGGGTGAATAGAAAATGAATTAAAGGGCGAACATTGGAATTTACACTGAGAAAAGAGTTTGGCCGGGTTTGCCAGGAGAATGGCTTGTTTAATACATAGTGCATTCTCGGGTGTGAGGGATTGTTTCGGGATGGCTACAACATCTGGCGAGGTGTCTGTGGAAGGCGTTAATGCCTTAACGATGCCCTTGTCTGGGTCAATCGTGACAACTGTGGATGGAATCTGAATGGAGCAAGTGTGGTTTTGGAAGCAATAGAGGACGGGAATGATGTAGATTTTCCAATTGGCGTTAACACGGACAACTGGTATCTGTAGCTTAATTACCATTTGGGAGGTGGAAAAACTACATTGAGTTAATTTATTTGTATAGTATTTAAGGATGTCTTTGGTGGGGATGGCAAGTGTCAGACCTAATTTATTTAATTGCATTTTGAGATTTAGCAAATCATTCGTTAATTGGGTCTTATTGACTGCACCAAGGGGCAATTTGTTAAGTTGGCAAGACTGTACATACGTTTGCACTACCTGTTCACTGACACTGTTGTTAAGTAGTTGCAAGATGGCGGTAGACAAGAATGTAAATTGGTTTTCAAAAGTAGTGTACATGTCGTATTGTGTTTGTTGCTGGCATAGTATGTTGGACACGTCATTGATAGTCTGGGACAAGGTGTTTACTCTTTTAGTGATTTGGTGTTCCACCTGGTTTTTGACTTTTATGGTAACATTGAGGGCCTGGTTAGTGACCCTGATGTTATCAATTAGTTCACTGATCTGGGCATCAAGTCCAGCATCGTTGTCGAGACGTGCTCTCAGGTGCTTATTAGTAAGCACATTACAGCACCAGTTTGATGCATCACTGAGCAGCTGGATGCCCCGCTTCCTGAGGGAGTAGGTAGAATCTTTGTCCAAGAACTCATGTAATATGCTGTTCTCGACCTCCTGTAAGTAAGTAGCTAACAATGTTGCATTTTCACATGACGTGGACGTACTAGTCAAGGACGCCACGTGTGAATACTGTGCTGTTGTTTCAGGAGGTTGGGGCATTGTGAGAGGTATTGTATAAATTAGCATTAAACTGTCTTCATAATAGAAGTTGACCATCTTCATAATAGAAGTTGACAGGTGTAGGTCGCCAGTAAACACCGGCGTGGACTCAGTACGTGGCCGGCTAGGCGAACAAAACTGGCACAAAGATCGCGCACATGGCCACCACGGCTGTGATCGCCAGGTGATTGGCAAGCCGTCCCCTCTCCTCACTGTGTGGGCGGTCCCTGCCTGCAGTTACCATGACAACCAGCGAGCCCCTACGCAAGGCGGTTCGCGGAGAGCATGATATGGTGCCAACTGTGGTAGGCCGTTCCGGCAGGCTCACATTGCGTTAAGCGGCGCTGCAGATGCATTGTGCTGTTCACAGCAGCGCTGTCATATTCTGCTCACTTCCCGGCTGCTGACTTGGAGTGATGTGCGAAGGCTGGCTGCGCCACATATTGCTTGCTGTCACACGTGTTGCTGAACACAGTGGGACTCAGCAAATTCCAGGCAACTTGTTAGGTTGCAATGCGGGCGTGCGTTGTTTACAACTGCACTCTGTAATAGTGGAGTTCCTGTAACACACTTTCATGTAATATTAATACCAAGAATTAAAATGTTATAGCTAACAACATAACACTTAAAACCCTAACGAATATATGCCAGCTTTGTATGCCGTGTGCAGATTACATCAGTTTTTGGTGGTCCCATTTTATTGGTTTGTATGTGGATCGTGGATTCCCCCAGGACCTGTATGACTTGGTAGGGTCCACGATCGCGATGCGTTAACGCCTTTTGACGTCCCCTGTTTCTCACCCATACTAGGTATTAACTTTGATGTTGCTCTTTTTGTGTTTTATTAAACAGTTGTGTTTGGTGTTCTTGAGCTTGGATTAAATTTAGGCAGGCTGTATCTCTGTTTCTATTTGAGTGTTTCACACCAATTGTGTACCCTTGGGGAATGTTGTTTACTGACCACCTGCACTGGGAGGGTAGCCTCTATGCTGTGCATAAGGCAAAAAGGTGTAAATTTCGTTGTGTTGACACTAGTATTAAAGTTGAAACAAATAAAGTTGATGTAGAGGTCCCAGTTCACCAAGTCAGCTGGTCACCAATAATTTTATTCACAGATTCCACAAGACCGTTACATCCTGGGTTGTAAACTGAGGTTGTGAGTTTTTTTTTATATTAAGGGATTGTAGCAACTGGTTTACCAATTCGTTTTGGTAGCTCGTTCCCCTATCTCTAAGGATCTGTTTGGGGCAGCCAAATTGCAGACTGACCTCTTTGATATAATAGGCACACGAGGCCGCGTCTATGGACTGCATGGGCTTAGCTACGACGTGATGAGTTGCGTACTCGGTCATTACAAGGATGTATTTGTTATTACGAGTGGTGGTGGGGAGGGGACCTTTCGCATCAAGAGCCCAAGTTTTAAGTAGGGGTTGAGGTGGGATCGAAGTCATCTGCCCTGGTGGTTGTGAATTACTTGCCTTGGTTTTATGACACGTGGATGATCTTGGAAATGACGGCCATAAGGAAAATGTTTTCTTGTGCGACTTCAGAGGCTATTCTGTCCCTTTCTTTTGGGTCATGTTTGCTCAATTTATATTTGATTTTGTGCCTGTGGTTTTTGACGTATTTCGACACAGCATTTTTGATTTCTTATGCTTTATTGGGATTCTGTAAAATGGCCTCAGCGAGCGCCGTAAATAACAAAGTACAGGTGAACATTGTCTCTTTAATGTGGTATACTTCTTCATTAATGACAATATGGTGGATGGGTACGGGGGTTGCTGTGGGCATGCGACTAAGGGTGTCCAGGAGGGTGTTCAATTTCCCTTTTACAATCTGGGCTTCGAAGTTGTACTCACTAAGAGCAATAGTCATTTTTTGTATTCGCACATTGTGCTCTGCCATGGACCGGATGTAATGTAAACTGGAATGATCAGTCTCTATGGTGAAAAGGCAACTCGTATAAATTTGCCTAAAGTGTGTACATAAGTATCGGATTGCCCCAAGTTCTCCTTCCGTGGTACTCCATCTGCCGTCCTGGGGTGAAAATTTCTTGGCTGCAAAGGCTATGATATTACGTTCTTTAGTGTGGGGGTCTATTTGTATAAGGGCCCCGCCTGCAGCCTCGTTACTAGCTTCGCATGCTAAGATGATTTCACGCTGCTCGTGAAATTTATGGAGAATAGGGGCTTGTGAAATCGCCATTTTCAAGTGAGAGAAGGCAGTATCATGTTGTTCCGTCCATTTAAAGATGGTGTTGTGTGTTGAGGTCAGTGAGTGGTTGAGCTATGGATGCGTAGTTGTGAATGTAGCGACGTAAATACGATGACATGCCTAGTAAAGTTCTTAGTTGTTTGACGTTACAGATGGGTGAAATTTTGACAATGACTGCTACTTTCTCAGGGTCGGTAGATATGCCCCAGGACTTTAACCATCTGCTCCGCAAATGTGCATTTCTTTGTATTTACCTTGACATTGAATAATCGGAGCCATTCAAAAACCTTGACTATGTTCTGCACATGTTCTTCAAAGGTGTTACCGAGAATAAAAATGTCGTTGATGTATGCGATAGCCACGGTCCATTGAAGGGGTCCTAAAAGTTTATTTATAAACATTTGTAAATATTGTGGACTTATGCTCAACCCCATTGGCATTCTTCGATACTGGAAAAGGTCTACACGATCAATTGTAAATGGTAATTTATGCCTATCGTCAGCCCCCAACAGGGACACTGTAAAATCCAGAAAACAGATCTAAACTAGTTATGTATGCCAAATTTAGAAGGGCGTTTAAAATATCTTCAGTACGCGACAACGGGTATTGTACCCTAGTCAGGTATTGATTTAACTTCCTAAAGTTAGTTAAAAACCGTAGTCCTCCAGACTTCTTAGCAACAATGAGAGAGGGTGCGGAATAAGGCGAATCTGCTTCTTCTATTATTCCGGCGTCTATCATGTCTTTTATTTGCTTTAAGAGGTCGTCCCTCACCTTGGGACTAATTCTATATGGGTTTGTGGAGACAGGTTTATCCGTGGTGAGATCTAATTTTATTTCAAAATTTACGGATTCAGTGAGCTCCAAAATCGAATTGGCAAATCTGTCTGGATAAGTGTGTACAATGTTCTGGATGTCTGATGTCTGCTCATTTGTAAGGTTTTTGTTTATGTGGGGAGATGTGATGTTACCATTGTCAAATGTTTCTAATGTAATGTGGTGTTCAAGTGATGTAATGACTTCTGTGTTGAGTGGTTGGAGGTGGAGTGGAACTTGTACCATTTTGTTAGTTTTGTCCGTGTATGAGCAAGGTATCATATTTTTTAATGGGTATAATGTTAATGTTTAATTAAATCCACCCCCCCCCCCCCCCATAATATAAGATCTTGTTGTAAATTATCCACTACTAAAAATCGTTGGGTGTACGTGTGCCTAAAAATATTTAAATGCACGTGAGTTTCAAATTTAGGGGATGTGAGCACAATTGCCGCCCCGACTAAAGTATTTTTTTCCAGAAGGGGGGAAAGGTTCTTATCCAACACGAGTGTGCTCGCAATGCTACTGCGGGAGCACCCTGTATCAAGCAGTGCGTAATAATTTATGCTATTAATCTTGACCAGAACACGGGGTGCTATGGCTGTGTTAGTTGCATGCTGTTGAAGAGTGGTATGTGTGTTGGGTGAGGCGCAAAGCTAAGGTTTGCTCATTGCTCAGTGTGTCATGCTTCTGTGAATGCTTTAACACATTTTCATTATTGCAATCCAACCGCAGTGTGTCGTGAAGGGAGTGATGAGTGTGTGTCGTGCAGTGTTGTGTCTGTGAGGGTAGTTTTACAATTTGTCGCGTAATGCCAAATTTACGTTTGAAGTTCTTAAAGTGCTTCCCAATGTTTGTTGTGAATTGAAATTGTTGATTAGGGAAGAGGGGGCAGCAGTTGGCTTTGTGACCGGCATACAGAGGGCATACAAAGCTTGCTCAAGGCTGCGTGGCCCGATAATTTCCTGCATGCGTGTGTAGTGAGGTGTACATGTGGTAACAGCGGTGGTGGTGGTTTGGCAACGTTGGCAGATTGCGGGTGTGTCGCGTTGGCAATTATTACGTGGGGTCGGCTGTGCTCGTAAGGCATGGTGTTTAGAAACATTTCCTGTATTGCTTCGACTGGCTGGCCTTGCCAGCCGCGTGTATGTGTCCTGAGGTTACGGAATGTTACGTGTCCTTGTAGACGCCGGTGGTTTCCGTTTTTTGTGTTTGGGTGCCCACTCGTGTGGCCTACTGCCGGACCACGATTTCACAGACAATGCAGAATTGTTTTGGCATACGGCCTCGTGATGATTGTTTGCATGGCATGGTGTTGGATGTGATTGACGTGTGCCTGTCAGCTGTTCCATGTTATTCCCGAATGGCAAGTACGGGTTTTGTAGTTTGTTTTGCTTTTGTGGTGGTGTTGGTTTTTGTGACGGAATATCGCTGTAGGAATTGAATTTAGCAATTTCCGTGTATGTCCTGTTAAATACAACCTTATTAAAAATGGTGTTGCGTGCACCACAAAATTTTTTTCTTAACGTCATCAAGGGTGGTGAGGTTCACCCCCTCGTTTAGAAGTTTATTGATGAGTAGTAGTATTGGTGGCCCTATGTGTTGAAGCGAGTGTTTCTGGGGTTATATGAATTCTGTGGGGAAAATGTGGGTCTGTTGCGGAAGCTTCCCCCGACTATGGATGTACCTCTGGGTTGAAAATGGGCATTTGGGGGTTGTGAGCCGCGGGGTGCCATGTAATTTGGTCGGGGATGGAATGTGTTGTGTTAGGGATACGTCTGGCAGGGCATGTAGTTTGTGCTGTAACTCCTCTGTGCAGTGGGGTACCTGTGTTGTGGTTGATAGTGGTTGGGTTTGAACTGAGTGTTGCGGAAGGGTTGTGGGGGGTTTTATGTGTTATCTGCTGTTGCTGAAGGGTTAATTGCGTGACTTCTTGCTTAAGTTTTGTGATTTCAGCTTCTAGTTTAGCTGAATTGGGGTATGTGTGACCATGTGTAAAGGTTTGAGAATATTTTAATATTCCAATATCGATACGTCGGAGGGCTGTGATCGTATCTTGGAGGGTGTCTGTCTGGTGGCCGATAAGTTTATCGGCGATGGAAGGGAGGAGGGACCACCAGAGGACACTAAGGAATTTGTGATCTGTCATGTTGAGGTGTTATTTGATGTGATAAAATTGCATGGTTTGGACATGGGCTGAGGTGTCTACCCCGATCGCTTGTTTTTTACTGTAGAATGGGTTTTTGATGCATTCTTTGTCCGCAGGGGATATGAAGGTGTCTGTGAGTGACTGTTTCAACTCATCCCATATGATAGGCTGCTGTCGATTATGGTTTAAGTTGACGAATGTGTGTTTAGCTGGTCTGGAAAGGTAATATTTAAGTCTGCGACATTTTTAAAGTGCATCCCACTTATTTGTTTCGGCGACCAATTCAAATTCCTCTATGAATTCCGTAATGTCTTCAGGTTGTGCGCTGGTGAAGGTGGGTGGTTTTTTGGGGTGGGAAACGATGAATTGTACAGATAGTGGGTTTGCCATGATGGGGATGATAGGTAGGGGTGTTTCTGTGTTGATGTTGTAGTAGGTGTGGGTGGAAGGAGGGGGTGTGTGGGGATGGAGGTATGTACTAGTGGAGATTTGATCATATTCAGAAAATCCTTAAAATTCTGGAGATAATGAATTTGAGGGTGTTCGGTGTCTTGTGTTGGTGGGGCTTGTCTGCGATATTGGAGATGTTTGTACTTTGTGTTGGCGTATTCTGCCAGTCCCGTATGTCTAATCGGTTTTCAATGTTGCTGGTATCAAGAGAAACTATTTTTAAGAGGTTGGTAATAGTAGTTAATTTCTTATGAGTAGGTGTTTCCATGTACCGTGAACTGGTAGTGTAATGTGATTGTGATGTTTGTGTTGACTGGTGTTGCGCACTGGTATAAACTTATATCTGAATTAGTTTACAAGAGAAAGGAAATGTTACAGACACACTCCAAAATCACACAAAACACGTGTGTCTCCTGTTGTCAAAGGGAACAGATGTCCTGGCGTACACTTGGAAATTATTATGCATTATAATGTCACACACATAAAGTAAAAACAATGCTGGGGGCTATGGAGGGCAAAACGTAGCTGCGCCATGGCAAGGATAGCTGCACGATTACGCTGCGGTACGCACGTGTCTCCCTAACCTACCTCAATTTACGTGTGCTGCGCACTGGCCTTGTGCGCAGGGAATGCTAACAGCTGTTGGCTCATGTGCACTCCTACGCTGCGTCGTACATGTTGCGATGCAAGTGGACTCTTTAAAAACTGATAAAAGCTAGACAGACTATTGAATTGAACAGTTTATAGTGCAAAAGGGGGATACGCAATATCTATGCGCATCATGGTAGCGTGAGGCACAGCCACTTATTTTTCACTGTAAGCATCATTTTAACTATAGCATTTACGCGCGTGGCGGAGTTGACTGCTTGGTACGACAGGGAAGAAAAGACCATGCCTCCACCAATGTTACGACCTGCCAACCTAACACTAAGACTGCTAATAATCTATCTATTCACTACTTTTCTTTACTTGTCTCTCTTACACTCCAGTTAGGCAGGATCGTACGTGGGGGATAGTTAATGCTAATGGCTATTAAATGAAAGAGGGAATACTACGACACACATTTATTACAACTCTTTAAATGTACATAAAACAGTTCTTTAACACAATACTACACTACGGATCTCGATAAATTTACTTTACTCTCTGTACTCTGGAACTGACAAGTTAATTACGAGAATATGAATATAGCTTTGCGATAAGCCCTAGCCTTGCCACATAATTAATTACTCTTTAATACGGGATCTTGATAAAAAGAATGCCGCCCTACCGCCTAGCCGGATTTATGCTCACAAGTAAGACGTAGCATAATCTTGTAGATGGTCAGAGCGTTCTTCCGTGTCATTCAGACATTGACGTTGACGCTTCGCACTCCGCCGATTGCCTGGGGGAGCGTGGTTCTCGCTTAAATAGTTTTTCTTCGCTGTGTTAGCCAGTCTTGTTATTAAAACAGAGGGCCCGTCGAGGAATCTATAGTGTGTATTACTTTAACTCGTCGTGTGAGGGCCCCCTGGAGCCCACTACATCACTCACTTCCACTCCACTTAACCCACTCCTTCCCCTCTAATCATGCTCCTTCCCCTCCACTCAGTTATGAGCAACCAGCATTACTGAAATGCCACCAGGGCATCTGCCAATCCCAGCGAGTGATGAGGATGGTGTGATTGCAGGCAACGTGATCGGAGTGGATGAGGAAAGTGCATTTGCATGGCCAGTGTGTATCCAGTGCGACAACGAGGTGCTGGCAGAGCTACCCAGCGGCAGGTACTTCTGTGGCCAGTGCAGTTCCATTGCCGCTACCAACATGAAAATGTCTCTCACCATCTCCCTGACGTGTGATTCGTTGCCTGTGCAGTGCACCGTGAGAGTCCAGGTACACTTGAGCACTGAGCTTAACTTGAAAACTATTTACACACTGGTGTAATATTTTCAAACACAAATTTTTACTACAACATAGGTTTTTGGTGGTATATTGAATTGCAGAATCAGCTACTTCCATTCTTACAGTAGTACCCCATGATCAGAGACCGTGTCTTCCAAAACCTACTATGCATTTTAATGTGAAATAACACTTAATACTTAAATGTGACACTTGTGTAACTATATAAATATAGTTGAAAAATAATAATGCACACTACTATGGCATTACAAAACTTTAATTAAATAATAAGTGTTTTGTGCACAAATATATAGTTTGCAGTGTATTTCATCTCCTCTCTCTACCTCTCCATCCTTCTCCCCATCTCAACCTCCCTCACACTCCCCTCCCCCTCATCACTTTTCTCCCCTACAACTTCCCCCCCATCTCCACCTTCCTTCCCATCTCCACCTTCCTTCCCTCTCCACATCCCTCCCCTCCCTACACATTCTGCCCCTCCCTCTCCAACTTCCTCCCCTCCCTCTCCATCTTCCTCTCTCTCCCTCACCCCATCCATTTCTCCCACACCCCTCATACCTTCCTTGTCCTCTTTTGTTCCCCTCCCCTCTCGAATTGTGCCAGACACTGCCACTGATTGGCAAGTTTTCTCAGGGATCTTCCATTTCTCCCACCCGTACATTCTGGTGTTGTGCCATACCCACTTCACTTCACCCTCATTGGCTCTCAAGACCTCAATTTTAAGAACCTTCTAAACCTCTCCGCCCTGTCCTCCTTTGCTTCTCTCAATCTTCTGCCTTCTTTTTCCATTTTTACGTTTCTTTCATTTTTGTTCTGTCTTTGCCTCCTTTTCTTTCTTATTTTTCCTCTCACTGTCTTTTCTCTCCTTCTTGTCATCAAAGCCCTCAACTTACTTCTCACTTTTGTTTCAGAGTGGCTTTCATGATGATGTGCCTTTGCAGGTTAATGACTATAGTCCATTCATGGTTACTTCACACTTTTCTGAAGCCCTGTTAAAGTTTTACTTTTGTTTACAGATTACATATCCTTCTGCTACATGTAAACATAAACACTGCCATTTGACTATTATATTTCAAATGTAAATGCTTTGTTCACTGTTTTCACCTGTTCAAAATATTCTGTCATATTTCAAATACCATTTTGTATGAATGTTCACAATTTAGGCCTACAGCCATATAGGTCAGCTATATGACTTTTTAACGTCTGTATTGACGATAGTTCTTATGGTTGTTATGTTACATTGTAAACATCCGAAGAAACCATGAATGGACTATATGTCAATTATGTGAAATGTATATCGTAAACTTTTCTGATTATCAGCTCATGCAGAAGACTATCCTGGAACTGCTGTCTCATACTGCACAAAGTGATGAGGTAAGACATTGAGCTAATTGTTGAACCAAATATACCATGTTTACCTGAATGCAAGATGATTATAATGCATGCTGAATCTTAATTTTAAACCTTTAATGGGGAAAAAATTATTACTGGCTGGAAAATAAATTTTGGGAATCACAAAATTTAATTAATTAAATTTTTTTGATTATCACAGTTTCTAACATAATCCTTCATAGTTTTCTCAGTGTTACTGAAACTACATTTTAGGCTTACATAATGCTTTACAAGTTGAAATTACAGTACGCTGCATATCTAACAACCATTAACACAAAATCAGTAGGGATGGGTCATATCAATTTGTTAATGCTTTGATTCCACCAGTTTTTCTCTGAATCAAAATTGTTGATTCTTTTCTCGAGATTTCAAGAATCGTTCCAATAAATAAGCAAGACATATATTTTTGTTTTCATAATAGCAACACTTGCAATCGCCTACTACCTTATCATAAATGTATTTTCTGAGAATGAAAATAATAAGTTTTCTTTTTACAACATTGCAACAAGTTGCAGTGTTGATAATCATAATTAACTAGGAGTTACAGTTCACAAACTTGTTTTCATTTGACTGTCTACTTTAAATACAGTTTTCGCACCACGTACTTTAAATACAGTTTTCGCACCACGCATTTGTTAAACATTAACTTACAAAAACTTTGTACTGTAACACAGTCAGCTGTACAATGTTTTATATACATGCAATTGTTTTAAACTCACCAGTTATCACATTTAAATGCTTATAAATTCAACTCAAGTGCGTCACGTAACAATATTATTTAAGTTTCAAAACAATAGTTGAACAACTTGCTGTAAGTTCCTTGATTCTGCACAGGCATTGTCATGTTGTTTGTCTATCGTAGCAATATAAGTTTTTTCCCCAATACAGTAAAACCTCGTTAATTCAAAGTCGATTAATTCGAAGTCTTATATAATTTGAAGTGTGTATTCACCCCCAAACGGAAGAATAGGATTTTATATGCTTTTAAGTTTGGTTAATTCAAAATTCGCCTTTTATGTAATTTGTAGTTGGATTTCATCCAAAAGTGTATATGAAGTTCAGATTAATTAATCAAGGCTATAATAATAAACATGCATCGTCTTCACTGCTGCGGGTGCACGTATATAAACCAGAAATGGGTGTGGTGCGGCAATCAACTGACGCAGCCTCTGCTACCGCCCGTCACAGTGATGTCATCGATCGTGCCAGAGTTTTTACGTCTGTTGACCGGTTTCCGTCTCCTCTTCCGCCCGCTGAAGAGGTGAAAAGATGTGACAGTGCCACACACTGCGTGAAGATCGGAAGACTAGGACAAAGAAAATTCCGGGCTGCCTGTTGTGACAGTTGGAGGGAAGCTTGGTGTGGTGTGGGCATGGCTAGAGGATGGAAGGAGGAAGTGAAGTGGTGTGGACGGCATGGCTGGGCTGGGCACCGGCTGCCGTCATCCCCCCGATGACGGCAGCCGGTGGCGGGAAGACGTGGTTGGAGGGGGTGGGCAATCAAAGAAGATGGCAGCGAGCAACCTTTTTAGAGGCCAGACCCAGCTTAGCAAAAGGCCTCTTGACACAAAAACCGCATGGTACTTGGCTCCAACGCCCGGTACAACACTCGCCAGAAGTGCATTCATAGTAGAGGGAGCGAGAGGATTCTGGCCCACCACAGTTGCAGTTTTTTTTTTTACCAACTTTACTTTTTTTTTTATTCTTGCATAGCAATTAAAGGCAACAATTACACCTATATTTTACTGCATGTGATATAATTAATGACCAAGATAAATGCAACAAACATATTGTTTGGGTTATTTCCTTCAAATTCTTGCCTTTTTTAAACCAAGAATTTTATGATTCCCCAAAACAGGGTAGTAACATCGAGGGGGTAGTTAAACCCAGGGCCGTAGTTATGTTTACTTTAAGAAGGAAAAATGTGCATTTCTTTAATACACATAAACAAACTTTTTTTAAAATCCGTTAATTCTAAATTATGTAAATCGAAGTCGAAAAATTAGGCCCCAAGCACTTCGAATTAACGAGGTTTTACTGTGTGCACTTTTAATGATTTTGTAGTTTGTGAAACATTTTTGTGCCTGTATTGTGATTTGATTGTGCTAGAATATATGAATTTCAGTTTATTTTACTAATAAGTAGCAAATAACAAACATAGTAGAACTAATCTGATATGCTTTGTAACTTCCATAGTTCCGGCAGTTGGTTCACAGGCCCCTTCCAGAATGAGCAGTTGGGCTGTCGGCCGCCGGCAATTGGCAGTTAGATACTAATGTATGTGTATCCGAATGGGTTTCCACAATGAGCAGTCATGCAGTTGGCTGCCCGCAGTCGCAGATAGGTGAACTTGATCGTTGACTGCCAACTGCAAGACTACAAGTTGCTGCTAGCCAATCAGAACTCGCCATACTTGCAATGCTATTTCCCGACTTTTTCTTCCAGAGAGAAAGAAAAAACTTATAAGCAAACAGTACAAATATTAATTTAAAATGGATACTTAAATTATTTGTTGCAATTTCAACTTTTGCGGAATAGATAAAGATTCGTTTGTGAGAGAATATTTAAATAGCCATTGATATTTATTTTTATGATAGCCAAATTTATATTTTAAAACCTTAAACATGATAAAAATATAGCTTAGGGTAAATAATAGCCTATAAAAACATTTTTAATTAGATGACTTTTGCAAGTAAATAAAGTTAAAATACATTAAAATACCTATACCATTTTAGATATTTACTTTTTTGAGAACCTTGGCCCCCCCCCCCCCCCCCGGCTCAAATTAAAATGTTATATTCACGCATATATTTTGTCAACTGCTCATTGCGAACAGTATTTTGCGACCGCCAGCTGCTGACTGCACAACTGCCAACTGGTCATTCTGGAAGAGGCATAACCTGCAGCCGATTTTACTAACCAAGATGAATTGTTTTATAGACGTCTGCTATGCTGTTTCCTATGTAGTCTCTGTTCACGCATTTTCAGATAAGTTGGGAAGTGACTATTAGTTGCCAAAATTCGACATATTAACTTCTGTCTTTCAACCTTAGACCTACAGCCCAGTTGTATGAATGTGTGTAAATATGTAATTGAAAGAGGGGGGGAGGGGGAAGTGTTGCTCCATTATAGTTTTTTTTTTCTCCGGCATTTCTCCAATTAGAAATTGGACCTAATTTATGATTTTCTGTGATAATTTACAGTCAACAATTGTGTAAATGGTATCTTTTGAACATTAAATCCTTTTTTTATGGGGGAAGCCACATTGACTGAACGATTAGCACACTTGCCTCCCACCAAGGCATATTGGGTTTAATCCCTGGCCAGGTTACTGGATTTTCACAAATGGGAATTGTGCCAGATGATGCCATTGGTCGACGGGTTTTCGCTGGGATTTCCCATTTCCCCCACCTCTTCATTCTGGCGCTGCTCCATATTCGCTTCAATTACCCCCATCGGCTCTCAAGATCTCGCTAAGAGCTGCCCAAATCTCTTCTCTCTCTTACCCTTTTTTTTTGTGTCTGAACCTTATAAACATTCTACTACTTGTCAGTATAGTGACAAATTTGCAGTATGTAATTACTGCAAGAAAAAGATCTCCTGTGGGCTCTCAAAAGGCCACATCTAACATAAAATTACACTTTCACACAAAGCACAAGTTTTTCTGATGTCAGAGACTCTTCAGGGTGATGCTCCATTTTAAGTTCACTATTTCAGTGTGTCAGAATGTTTTGGTTTACCACGTGAAATTCGCATGCCATTAAGCAAAATGTATCAGCTTATCCTTTGCAAAGCTCTGACCCACACTTCTACATCATCAGTTTCTACTTTCAAGTCCAACACCACCAAAAGTGTCCAAAAGCTCAGTAAACCTCCCTCACAGCTGAGCCTTAGCAACTCGTGTCCCTTCCCAGGGCACACAGAGGGGTGCCAACACCAGTAAGCATAGTTAAGGTTATTGGGCTGAAATGGGAAGATAAATGGATCAGGTAGCAGAAAAACAGTGAGCTGGAAGTGGCTAGACCTAGGTTGCCAACAGTGTATAATGGGAGGGGGATGGGTGCAGTTAACACAGCTGCATGATGACTCAAAGAATGGTGGTGATTCGTATTTGAGTGCAGGTGGTAGCACTGTGTGTATATGAAGCGAAGACTCTAGTCAACTGGTGTGTACTTGGGCAGAGTGACATTCTGACTGCAGCTGAACTCTTGGGACTCAGAGCAAACAAGAGGTTTGAGGGCGAAAGAATAGAGGATGCCATCTGTGTGGTCAAGCTGCGCAGGGGTTTCTTCTTTACAGCTAGTGACTAAAAGGGAGGGCTGGCAGGCACTGACCGAAGCGCAGAGCAGTGGTGTGATGGGGATAACCAGCATACAGGTTGTGGCAGGGCAGCCGGCCAACTACCCTTGCATTACAGAAACACTGTGGCATGCACAGCCTAACAGTTCTTGCTGGGGGAGGGGTCACAAATCAAGTGTTCTTTGCACCCCATCCCTCCTCCCATTAACTAGAGCCATAGGTGTGAAGACAACTGTCCTCACCGATGGCAGCTGGGCTTCCTCTCAGAAGAAGATTGGCACTGGATGCTCTCTCTCTTTCTGACGACAAGAACTTCCCTCATGCTTGAACCCATAGGCCAGGTATTGGAGCAAGCTAAGGTCAAACCATGACCACAAAAGAGCTTGAGGTTAACAAATGGGATCTGAAGGATTGGCTTTGTACCATTCGGGAATGGAGCTGTAGCACGGAAATTGGCCAAGGGCCTGGTTAACTACTTATATCCCAAGATTTTTGGTGAAAAACTTGATGTGGGATATGAGGTTACAAAATCAATTCACATCCCACATGCAACGCTAGCAAAAATAAAAATGGTTACAAATACAAACAAACCTAGCCTTAAAATATTGACAAAATTACAAGTTGGTTAAGCGTTGGCTGAAAAATATAGCTAAACCTGCACCAAAGCAGGGCGGGGAATCATTGCAAGCTAGGAACTCTGCAGAAAAGTATTTATAGTAGCCACACACTCCACTCTGATGTTAGTCAACAAGGAAATCGCCATACTTGGACCAACAGCACAGAAGAGGAATGGGGGTTGGTGTTTGTCCTGGAGGGTGAAGAGGGAGGTAGGTGGTGTGTGTCCACTCCTGTAAGAGGTATTCGTCTCACTGGGCTGACAGGGGGTTGAAAGTGGTAAAGTGGGTGTCAGAAGCGAAGATAGCTGGGAGAGAAACACAGACCACAGGTGGAATATCTGTGTTTAATGGCCAGCCAATACCACATACATACCCAGTCTGTATCGTTCTTGCAGCGTGAAGGGCTATTCTTAAGTTGCCAACACAAACATGCAACAGGGGTTGTCTCTGTGGATGCAGCTGCGCAGGGGACAAGGACTATGACAAAGATTTTCAGACTCGTACTCAAAGCAGCAAGGTGGCGTAGCTATGAAAGCAGTAGAAAAAGGCTGTAGGATCTTGAAAATGTCTGGCGTCGTGGC
Organism: Dryococelus australis; assembly: GCA_029891345.1. Classification (NCBI taxonomy): domain Eukaryota; kingdom Metazoa; phylum Arthropoda; class Insecta; order Phasmatodea; family Phasmatidae; genus Dryococelus; species Dryococelus australis. The sequence goes on along the minus strand of CM057008.1, from coordinate 19,215,700 downwards.
ACAGTCTAGCTGAGTGACATGTGGCGACTGGTTCTGAACTATGGATTGCGAGTGCTATTTATACACCGAGCCCTGGGCCGGTGAAGATTGGTGGAAAGAGAGAAGCAAAGGTCACAGAATGTGGCTTAGCAATGCACTACAATTAATTACATTTCATGCCCAGTGTCAGGAGGGGAGGTAGGCTGGCCTGGGTATGATGAGGGTAGCCATCTAACTTGACATTTGTGCATGCTGCCGGAATTTAAACTTAAAACAATACACGAAAAACTCAATTTCAATGTAATTTACTCTCAAATTATGCAATAGATGTGAAACAACTGTGTGCAGTTTTGTGTCTAAACTCACACATTACACGCCCCCTTTTGGCTTCTTCTACCATGCAGCCAAGATAAACACACTACTGAAATGTCAAATAAATAACAAGCTGTCAAAACTATCATGTCCTTGCTGCCACTCACTAAACTGTCCAAACTCATGTTTTTCACTGAGCTTTTCTTTGCCGAGCATTGCACAAAAACCAGGGTGAAGTTAAGTAACAAGGTTGTAATTTCAGAATGTGTGTGTGCATTGTACAGTAGCAGAATTTATGAGAGCAAATAATCTACTTTTACCAATGTAATGTGGAACATAATTTTTTTCCCCCAGGGCTATGACCTTGCAACGGTTCTTGGACAAGAGATTGGACCAATGCTGTGTTTTGTGGAGCGAGTACAGGCTGGCAAAAATGGAGAAACTAATTTTTCATTGGAACAAGTTCCTGAAATCTGCTAATGACTGAAATGTATGTATACACTGGTGTGACTGTATTACAGACAAGATTATATGGTGAATAGTGATAAAACTGAAGTAACACCAAAATGCATGTTAATACACCACCTAACACCAAAATTTGGGTTAAAACACAAAATAAAATTATATATAGCCAAAAAATATTATTTTAACTGTGAAACTATGACCAACAATTTGTACCGAAATTTGTAGAAGCCAATTGATTAGAATAATTTAGGCTTTCAGATGATGGGAAGGAAAGAAATATTTTAGGTTGTCATTTTAGGTTGGTAGTTTTCAGCGATAATATCGTGCGGTGTTTTTTGTTGATCTAGGAGAAGTTGAGGCTCCTTTAATAAGAGAGATATCCAAGGTGCTGTAGTTTGTTATTCATCAAGAGAGTAAGTGAAATACTGGTTTGCTTTGATTGTGTATTTTTACTATATTTTGGCGTGTATAGGCCGCACCAGAAGTTTATTTTTTAAAAAAGAAAATAGAGATAATTAATATTTCAAGTTTAGGCCACAGTGAATTTTTGTATTACTGTAAATATTATTAAGTCACGTTTCCATATAAACATAACAAATTCCGTTTTAATTTCTCCACTACAAAACTTTTGTGTCAGAAAATTTGTATTATGTTGCAATGTATACAAATATATGTTGCACAATTTTATAACTTTCTGGGAATATTTGTTAAAGTTACATTTATAAGTAATCCATCCATAATTGTCATTAAAAATTATTCAAGGGATAAATTGTGTGTGTTGTTGGTAACGCCGCATCACAAATCAATATTTCGAAAATATGTTGCTGCTGATTTTACCAAGATGGCCACTGCCGTAAACATTGCAATAGTTTGCTGAATATCTAATAAAATTCTACTGGAGATATATAGTATAGATATGTACTGTATGCCACATTTCTGTCAGTTTTTTTATTTGTTTCCTGCTAAATACACTATGAGATGTCTATTGTTACTATTTATTTATTTTTGTTACAAAGTATGAGTTAGTTGCAACACCACGACTAAATCAACAACAGGTTTTTTCTGAGGTGGTAAATCACATAAACAGAACTAAATGCAGAGTAGTGAGACGTAAATGAAAACAATGTGTGTTGAAAATTAATTTTATACGAGTTGTCTATTAGTATTACTTGTGCATGTGTACATAATGTACTGTATACTGACTTCCTATGCCTTGGTGAGTACAGTTGATCCTTATACTTTTTTTTTGTTTAATGATTGGAGCATGTAATTTTCGGTCATGCTACAAAAATTTTTGTTTGATCGATGCAGAAAAAATTAAATTGCGAGTTTGACAAAAATTGACTTTTCTCTGGAATTATGTACATAGGAATTTTGTTGGTGCCACAGAAAATGCTCTGTGGACTTGTACTTTCAGCCAAACCAAGTTAGATGGTTCGTGTTTCCACTGTATGCTGTTATAAATAATCGCACTTAATACAGATTTTGGGGGTACAAATTTTTTTAATACAATATCTTGTAAACGAGCAGCACCCCACTTTCTGTACTCATTTTTTTGTATTACAAAAATGTGTAACCTATATCCGTCGAAATATGGTATTTGACACTGGTGTAAATATTGTCTTATATTAATTCAAAGAGTACTGTATTTCTGGTAGTACTCTTCTAAACCTGTTTTCAGCAATATTTTGTTTACTATTGTATGCTTCTGTCATAGATGTTAATTTTTGCAGTTCTGTAATTAATTAGTATACTATTTACCAACATTTACGTAATGCAGTGGTCTGTCTGAAAAAGCCAGGGTACATTTGAAGTTGCATAGAGAAGTATGATGTTTGTGTTTCATTATTTTGTAAAAAAATAAAGTATACGTTTATAAATTGTTATTCATAAGAAATTATATTTTGTTATGAAAGGGAATATTGTGCAAATATACTTTTTTTTTTTTTTTCCAAGAAAAAAAAATAGTTTTTCATGTAATTTTTTGAGAGTATGAGATAGTTGGATTTAGGATTTGTAGAATCCAAGGAATTTCATTATTGAAGGATTCAAGAAGTTGTTAAAAAGAAGTTCAGTAGAAAATTCAACAATGTTTTGCATAAGTATAAGACATTTTTGGTGAAAATATTTCCATGATCCCGTCACTTTTGATAAGGTAATTTCGATGTATTTTTGCCACGTTTTTCTAAAATGTCATTAAAAAATCTAGGTGATTTTTTAAATGTAATACAATACTATTTTAAACACTAAAGTACATGTACAATCAATTTCCCTTAAGGAAAATGTTTAATTGAAGTGCTCAAATTAACGAAAGTATATTTTAATCGCTAAAATTCATTAATTCAACGATACAGGGAAATACTTTGTTTATGTAAACAGTACACATGTGTGTTGACGTGTGCCGTCTTTTCAAGTTATTTAAATGGACATAGACTCATCAGTGCGAACCATTCAGCCACATCCCAATGGAGTTTGATTGGCAGTACAGTCTCCCAGATGCCAATAACTTGTACTGTTTAACCAACTGTAAAAGACGCATGCTCATATTCCAAATAAATTGTACTGTTCACCGGCTGAGCTACCGAGATGATGCTTCAAGGTCACCTAGTACTATAGCGTGCTGAGAGATGACACTACTAGTATGGATTGCAGACATGCAGCAGCTGAAATGTTGGCGGCCGGTGATGTCTCCCCCCCCCCCCCCAACTGCACTCCACTACTTGAACAAGGGCAAGTCAGGAGAGTATAAATACCGGGGCACGGCCCTTGGAACGCCAGTCACTTCACTTCGTCGCTGGACTTCGGGCGGGCAGCATCGTCTTCTGTTTTCTTCTCAGCGGACCTTGCGGCCTTCGACTGTAGCTCTCGCGACACTGGGAAACAACTGCCGACCCGTTGCTCTGGTCAACGGGTCATCTCGAGCCTAGCCTGTTAAGGTCAGCGGTGGCTGTTTCCTACAGCGGTTAGGAACACCTGACATTTTATTAAAATAAAATTAAAAATTTAAAAAAAATTTACACTCGCACGCACTAACAATCGAACCTTCTGAATACACGATCCTGGCTGACTCGACCCCCGGGGGCGGGGATGTGGGCTCGCTGGAGGCAGAAATCCTAGCACCAAATAACACACCACCCGGCGCAGTTATATCCACACTCGGAGAAGGGGGAATAACACATTTTCACCAACCTCAAAACCAAACACATGAATCCCAGGCAGCCGTTATGGACACCACAGATCATCACGACTCAGCACAAAAAAATCTCATGCCTCACAATCTCACAACAACAAAGTCTTGGCTGCTGGCAAAACACAATCGCCGCAAAGCATTGTTAGACCAACAGTTTGAAAATGAAACCTGGATTTTGGAAACTAATCGCAAGAAAATATCCCGAGCCACCCGAAAACCGCAGCCCAAGTCAATCGCGGTACAAAACCGATTCGAACCATTAGCCAACATGCCAAATACACAAACAGCTACACTAACTAACACTCAAAATAGCACATCTGTCCCGTCCACCTCTCACACTGAGCGCCCAACCGCAAAAACTAATACAAAACCCATGAAACTCATCGTGCCTGACACCTCCACATACAACCATCTTATCGCAAAAATACGCTCAATGAACATCACAGGTACACAAATTTACCTTGTTCAAGCCGGCCTCCAGATCACGTGCACCCACGAACAGGCGTATCACTCGCTAAAAGACTTCCTTAAAATTGCCAACGTTCATTTTTACACTTTCAGTATAGCAGCAGAACACCCACAAAAAGTGGTAGTCAGGCTCCCACGAACAACCCCTACTTCAGACATCAAAGAAGACCTTGAGGCGCGCCACTACACTGTAATCGATGTGTGTCAATTCAAAAAAACTATTGCAGACCCCAACAACCCTTCACACACCTGGGACGAACCACAAGATTTTTTCTGCATTACAGCTGCAAGAAACGACATCCTCACTCCCCTTCTCAACCTCACTTGCATAAACATGACGGCAGTACAACCCCGCCCGTACAAAAAGAGGATTGGGGACATCCCCCAGTGCCAAAATTGCTGGCTTTACCACCATACAAAAAACTTCTGTGCCCTCCGAACTGTTTGCCGTCACTGCGCCGGCCCCCACCCCCACACAGCCTGTGAGAACCTGAACAAAAACCCCAACTGCGTGAACTGCAAGGGGAAAGGAGTGCACGAAGCCAATTCAAGGCTCTGCCCAGAATACATCCGCCTGGTGCAACTTCGACAGGAGGCAGCAGCAAAACGCGAAACCCAACGCCCCACACTTTGTGCACCCCCTGTATTCATGCAGGAACACTTTCCGTCCCCAATCTCAACTAGGAACATTGTTAGGGAAAATGTTTCCTACTCACAGGCAATACGGTCTCAAACACAGCCCCGCAACACACAACAGTCTTCCTCTTCGATCTCAATCCAAAAACCAACCAACCAGCAACCCATTCCACCCCTCCTCCCCACCCCACGCCAACCCTCCCCTCCCTCCATGGCCCCTCCCAATATCGGCGATATCAGTTCCACACTCACCGACCTCCGAGACCTTATGCGCTTCCTCCGGGAAGCAAACTTCCTTCAATTCATGACTCACATGAAATCCTACATCCTCCCGGGCAACTCCACACCTGACCCCACAGATGAAAACCCTCCTGCTCCTGCAGGCCTTGACCACCTACTCCGGGTTCGATTAGTCATAGATCAAACCCAAACAGATAGACCCTGTGTCCTCTCCCTTCTCTACTGGAATGCCAACAGTATATTTTATCAAATTTACGAATTAGAAAGAGTTCTAGAAACTTACGGCGTAGAAATTGCACTAATTAACGAAACACATTTAAAACCTAGAAAAAGATTTAACATCAAAAATTACACGGCATATCGAACTGACAGAAAATCTGAAGGAGGTGGCACATTAATACTAGTTCATTACCGCATACAACACCATTTAAATAATGTCCCAGTCCTAGAAAATTTAGAATACACATCCATAAACATTCGCACACAAGCAGGTCACATCACTCTAGCTGCTATTTATAATTCCCCCAATAAACCGCTAATCCCAGCTGACTTAGATAAAATAACAACACAGCCATACCCATTTTTCTTAGCAGGAGATTTAAACGCGAAACATACTTCCTGGAATAGTAGAGAAAACAATCAAAGAGGCAGAATACTTGCAAATCATTCTAATCAATATAATTATTTAGTTACAGGCCCTACAGAACCGACATACTTTCCTGCTTGTACAAAATACCAATCAGATATATTAGATATTGCACTTACCAATTTAGATAATGTAAATACTTCATTTGAAGTCCTCACAGAATTAGATTCCGACCACTTACCTATATTTTGTCAGCTGGAAGCAAACATACTTAAACACCCAAACGCCACTCTTCTAAAAACTCCAGTAACTAACTGGGAGGATTTTAAACTAGACCTAGAAAATTTATTTGAAACGCACCAAATAAATATTCCATCTAAAGATCACATTGACTCGGCAACTGAATTAATTCAAAATACAATATTGAAAATAAATAAAAAAACACACAAATTTCCTAAACCGTCGACAATTATTAAAACACTCCTTTCCCGAAGCAGAAATTCTTTTAGCTGAAAAACGCCACGCCCGCCACATTTATCAAAAATCTAGAAACCAAGGAGACAAAGAAAAATATTATAAATTAAAGAAAGAACTCCATAATAAACTCATCACATTAAAAATCAATAAATGGGAAACTTTCATGACCGACATAAACAATAATTACTATGATTTCTGGCGCGTTGCAAAAACCTTGCGAGGTCAAACTAAAAAATCAATCTCCCAGCCCATCAAAAACTCAGCCGGAACCCTCTTATACGTCCCAGAGGACAAAGCAAATGCAATAGCTGATTGCTATCAGGGCCAGTTTTCACCTAATTTTGATCTAGGAGATCCAAATTTTTCCAGAGATGTACAAACCAATATTACAGCTTTTTTCAACAGAACCATAACAGCAAAACCAGAAGCAATAACACTTAAAGAATTACTTGTACTAATTAAAAAACTTAACGTCAAAAAAGCTCCAGGACACGACAAAATTACCTATAAAATTATTAAAAACATCCCTACTAATGCACTATTTGCAATACTCAACCTGTTTAATGCAATATTAAATTTCAATTATTTTCCTACAGCATGGCGAACAGCCAAAGTTATCATGATTCCCAAACCAGGCAAAAATCACTCTATCCCAGAAAATAGACGGCCTATTTCCCTACTCAACTCCCTTAGTAAAGTCTTCGAAAAACTGCTTCTAACTAGATTATTAGTACATGCAGAATTACAACAGATAATCCCGGCAACACAATTCAGGTTTAGAGCCCAACATTCCACCACTCATGCCCTCACTAAATTCACCACAGACACCTTAACTGCAATGCAAAAACACGAAGTTACAATAGCCATTTTCCTAGACATTGCTAAGGCATTTGATAAGGTGTGGATACCTGGATTACTACAAAAATTAATTAACTTCAATTTTCCCGACTGCTACATACATTTACTCGCCTCATACTTTCAAAATAGAAAATTCTTTGTTAGTATTGATAATGCCAACTCTACTACTCGCGAAATTACAGCAGGTGTCCCACAAGGCTCAGCAATTTCCCCATTTCTGTATAATATTTTTACGTCAGACATTCCCATAACTCATGCCTCAGTACAAATGTACGCGGACGATACGATAATTTACACTCACGATAAAAAACTGCCATATGCTATCCTCCTAACCCAACTTCAAATAAACGATTTAGAACATTGGTTTGAAAGATGGAAAATTAAAACAAATCCTACTAAATCACAAGCATTATTGTTAACTCAACGCAGAATCCAGCCTTCACGCCAAATAACTGTAAATAATATTCCAATCCCCTTCACACAAACCGCGAAATACCTAGGTTTAACAATTGACTCTAAACTAATCTGGACCAATCACATTTCAACAGTAAAAAGGGCAGCACTGAGTAAACTACCGCAACTATTTCCAATGTTAAAAAGCACCAATCTACCCAGACGATTAAAACTATTAATTCACACAGCAATAGTTAGATCAGCCTTTTTGTATGGTAACGAAGTCTGGGGGAACTTAAATAAATTCCTTCTAAACTCTCTTCAAGTCATACAAAATAAATATTTAAGAATCATAATAAACGCAGCGCCCTACACTACCAACCTATCGATACATGAACGTTTAAAAATTCCAACTATAAAAACACTATTACTAAACCGCAATATAAATTATTACAATAAACTACTCTCGCATTCCAATCCCGCCATTAAACGGCTAGGAGACTACGAACCCGATAAAAACAGAAGAATAAAACGCCCTAAAATGCTTCCCACATAATAACTAACATCTCCTAAACCCGTACACCCGGCCGAAATTCTCCGATCGGTTCGGGACAAAATCCAGTCAGTTTAACAAAACTACCTGGCGCTAGCATCGCGCACATCACTCCGCCTGCTGCTCTCACAGCGAACACACCTCTCTCTACTTCACTAGCTTTTCCTCAACGAGCTGACTGATGAAATACTTTATCCCTAATTATGTCCCCCAAGATTTTAACATGTTTAATTACAAAACACATGCTAATTAAATCGCAGTGCTGCCTTCTCTCGGAAGACAGAATTGCTTTAACAAACGCTACGTGTTTGTCCTGAACGGACTGAAAGGTGTTTAAGTGTTCTACAACACAAACACAGGGATCTCCTGCGAGGTGCAGACACGTCTTCAGCAGCGTAGGGATCTCAAGACCTGTGTTCGGCACCAGGAGTTAGGTGAAGGAACAGGACAGACTGGCATTCCGCCGCCAGTCTCAGCCCTCGGCTGAGATACAGCCAATCAGAAAATTCCTTTAATATGAACCCCCGCCCACCGACAAATCCTTAAACCCATTGTCCCACACAAATAAAACCTTATATATCAACATTTAATAACAATATACACACTCACACACACATACACCAAACATAGTTCCACAAAAAAAAAAAAAAAACGATTTATTAACGCCATAGCTAGAAGAAGACTCTGCTTCCTCTGCCTCTTCCTGACATCTTGCTTAACTTCATGGGAATATTTTATAAATTAATAAAACCAACTTTTTAATAGATTGTACCTAACTTTTAAAGACCTACATTTTTAATTTTCAAAATTCCGTGCCAGTAGGGAACGGAACTCCACCGCCTTACCCCTTATTTTTGTAGGCAAAAATTAGGGGAAAAAAGATTGGAACAACCGTGGCCCAGGGGCTATACTGGGTCACAAAACCACACTCCTGACATGCGAGCGCCACGCATGCCAGGTTAAAGTGCCTATACTATGGGGGATCAGGGCGGGGTGGGTTAGCTGCCCCTAACCCTGATCCATTCAAATGACTACCACTTGGGAAGACAAGGGCCTCTGTCTGTACTTCCCCCGCACTGAGAGGCTTAGCCTCAATGATGATAAATCGGCGGCGGAACGCCAGTCTGTCCTGTTCCTTCACCTAACTCCTGGTGCCGAACACAGGTCTTGAGATCCCTACGCTGCTGAAGACGTGTCTGCACCTCGCAGGAGATCCCTGTGTTTGTGTTGTAGAACACTTAAACACCTTTCAGTCCGTTCAGGACAAACACGTAGCGTTTGTTAAAGTTGAGTTATTTTCATAGCCATTTTGCTTACCTACCCCAATAAGATTTCAAACAGGTCATCTTCACCTGTCTAAGCATAGACAGCTTCCTTTAACTCTTGTTGACAGGAGATGGTACAAACCACCATGTTTACTTCCTCACAGAAATAAACCCTTTTTACCTCTCTTAGAATACAATGAACCGCTATTAAGGCATTTCAGAAAAATAATGAAAAATGTGTGCTTATTAAGCAGGAAAACTTCTTAAAAGAGTAAAATTATGTATCTGTAATAGACAATGTGGAAACTTTTTAAAGCTTATTAACAGAAAAAATTTTAAGAGGGTTTTACTGTTATTCCCGTAGTGTTAGAACCATACCCAGTACACATCAGGACCGTCGAGAGACAGCAGGAGATCGGGAATATTTTTCTAAACCAGTTTGCCAAACTTTATCATAAGACTGTGAGTTTCCAGGAAACACACACATTGAAAGGCTTTCTGTGCGCCCCTGTGTCCAGAACAGTAGAACCCTGGCACTCATCCTCTTGAGGGCTGAACAATAAGTGTGGGTGATACTCCGTCCATCACGCCAAATACTCCCTTTGCCACTCCTTGATGCCAAAGGGAGTATTTGCCTGGGTCTGAGGACCTGACCCTTTGGGAAACTCACCTACGTATTACCCACGTATTGTGATCGTCAGCCATAGTGAAAACTGACTTGGTATGAACCGCGCTTCTATTGCCGGAAGTTGAAATAGCGGGCAGTCTTGGTCGGGATTGTGATGTGTGGAAGTACACCTAAGACAGGGGAGAATGTCACCTACTCTACCTCCACGGGACTAGTAGTAGAGAATCTTTTCCGAATGCTCTACTCCTGTCAGAGGAGTATACATGAGAGGGTAAAAATGCTGTTACTATCTCTCAATACGAACAAGAGCTTAGCCCCAACCCAACAGTATTTGACAACCTAAGTACCCATGAAAGCGCACAAGTCGTCATCTAGAGAGGCCTGTCCCTCGAGACCCCTTAACAGCTTTGTTCGAGCCTTTCACTAAGACAGATGGAGAAATCCACTCCATTATCCAGGCCTTCCTCAGGGGTGAGGAAGTCCCGTGGACACCAGATCACTTAAACCGCCAGGTCGACCAGCAGCGCAGATGGCATCTTGCTCACCTGAGCACCAGGTCCTGGTGCTAGCCCGAGCAAATCACACCACACAGAGCTGCAGTGGGTCCAGCAGCCTCCACAGGCCCCTAGTCGCCCAGGTAGAGAAGTGAGAGTGGTCCCATCCAGATGTAAAATTGTGCTTGCCGTCCCCGATTTTGTGCCCAGTCAGAAAGCCACACAACCAGTTCTCTACACTTGTCGAGCTCCTGTTCCGAGCTGCAAATAGAGTTCAAACTCATGCTAACTGTGTCTGCCCTCGCACTCACCAAAATAATTGGGCTCTGGCGTGCTTTGCTAACAGAACGTCACACGTCAGTACATATAAAATACAATGGACTCTCCATGTACTGATGAACCTTATCCATGGATAATTATCAGTGGCCCCGGCATACTTCCTATATAAAGAATGCATCGTTCAGAATGTCTTTCTGTCAAGTCACTTAAAATTTTCTGCAACAATTGTTTTTAAGCTGGTTGTTTATGCAAACGCTTAATAACTGGGTGTTGATGCGTGCCGCTCATACAACTAACCGAATACGATTATGACATCACCTTGACACCTGGAGAATACGCAACCTGGCAGGCATGCTGCCCCTCCTGCCCCGCACTGAGAGCAAACAAGCTGCCCAGACCTCGGGCAAGACAGAGTGCCTCCTACGAGACACGAAGCAGAATCACTGATCAGAGTATTCCCACAACAACCAGGGCCGGCGGACGTCACGCCTCCCCTGCACCCCGTGCCGGCAGCCTACAAGCTTCCACTATGTAAGATCAGGACGCTGCCGAGCTTGGGAGTCATTCTTTCGCATCTCTAGCAACCTCCCACGGCACTATACCAGTGCTCGGGATCTTCTGAGAAGTTTGTTACTTTCAAGTACGTCAACGACTAGTCAATCAGACGACCAGTGAACACGATCACATATTTATTTAACTTCACTTTGTCTATTCAAGACACCCTTTTCTTAGCAGTTTAACTTTAATTAATTTGCATTAATCTTCAACAAGCTTTTCCCTTTTTACTTAGAACCAGGTCGCCTACACCTGGAGTCGCAGTTACCTTCAGCTATCCACGACTAGGTAGGAGGTAGCAGAGGTCACGTGTTTATTGGATGTTGAATAAACACTCATTGTTCTCAACCTTTCTTGTTTCTTCCCAGTTGCACATCAGCATTAAGTCAGTGCTCGTGGGGGAGAAACAGCGATGCGATAACCACTAGAAACACCTTCACACCGGGACGCCCGACAGACTCAGGTTGCTTCTCACCATCTGCATTGTCAGTGCGCCGTGACCGTAGCCTGACGTCTTGTAGTGCATCCTAATGCAACAGCACAACCAGTAGATGGTTGGTGGCCCACACGGCTCCACGTCCCTGATCAGCCCACAACTGTAGGGATCAGTGGGGACTCTTATTGAGCTTGTGCCGGCAAGTCACTATTGGGTTGCACTATTAAGTGCATCGTGTAGACTATAGAACTGTTTTCCCTATGCCTCGCAGGAGGAGGAGTGGTGGAAAACGGAGGGAAAGATATCTGGCTCACTCTGATCTCAGGCCGTGGATAGTATTACCCCACCCTATGCAGAAGAGGCAGGTGGAATGGGACTGCGCCGCCGAACTTCTGTGATAAGCAGTCGCGCCTGCTCTGGTTCTGGTAATTGACTTCCCACCATGTATCCACATACATCCTACATGTCACCGAGTTGTCAAAGGACTCCTGACCAGTATTGAAGTGTATTTAGGCTGGGACAACCTCATCTTCTGATCTAACGAAGCACACCTGTCAAACCTCAGCTCCGGCAGACAGAATTTGTCGCGCCTTAGCCAAACCTACTCTGACTACAACCTGAAGAAGCAGAAGTAAGTACTAGCCAACACCCCTCGCCTCATGCTAACTATATAAACCAAACTACCCCACTTTTGGTCTAGCGGACAAAATCCTCTACGTTAACGTGCCAAGTCAGTCTAATTGAGCATGCGTCAGTGTGAAATAATGTTAAACACACTGCAGTGCTCTCCAGTTCAGCAAATGGTGTCATCAATTCGCTCCCTCCCATTACATGCTGTGGAGAGGGGAAGGGATTACTAAGCAAGCAGCATGGCATCTATATCTCTCTCTCCCGTTCAAGTTTCTTCGTCCCCTGCATGCCGGTATGAGGGAAAGCTATTAAATAGAAAAAATTACTGTAAAACGTTTTTGCAGATGTATAGTTCTGACAAATACTGCAGATATTGATGCAGCTACCACACTTATGGTAGTTAAGGGATTGTGAGAAAACTGAAGGGATAACTCCAGCCTTTACTCAAATACAAATTCCACTTAGCTTTACATGATAACTGATACAGAATTGCATATTCGTTTTTTTTTTCTTCCAGAGCTGCCATTAATCATTATGTTTATGAAATCCAAAAATGAAACTATGAATTGACAAATGTACCAGGCATTTGGTTTTATTTCAGTTTAGGATTATTCAAAATTTTTGTCAAACAGTGCAAAAGTACATTCAATTTTGTGATGGATAAAATACCACACAAACTAACTGAATTGCATATATTTTCGAGCCATTTTGTTTCACACCAGAAACCAAACGTATTTTAATAACAACTAGCCATCTTTACACACCAGAAGCCAAACGTATTTTAGTAACAACTATGAAACTGGCGTAGCTAGCAAAACGTCACGATAGTGCAACCACGTGGAAAATATGTCCTCCTCCATTGTTTGTATGTGCCTGTTAAGTATTACACTGTGAGTGCTTGAATTCATTTACTTTCATCCCTTGTTCTCCTCCGGCTAGCTTCACCCCTGCACCTTATCCATGTCCACTTCAGTTATTCTTACAGCTTCCTCGGTCACTGCCAGGCTCAATGTCACTTTCTCCCCTTGCACACCTGCGAGAGGAGACATGGTTGCCTAGCAATTACCATGGCACCCTCCCCCACTTAGTTTTGTGTGACTGTTACACGGCTGCAATAATTATGTGATATAAGACTGTATGTAAATATTATGGGGATTTTGTTAACATAGCTCCGTGCTTCCAGGCTCTTACGGGGAAGTAACTCGACCAACACAAGCAACCAGGTTTGTGTAAAAGTTTGCCACTCTTTATTTCCGTACCTATTTCGGCTGGAATGGCCTGAGGGAAATCACAGAAGTGATAAGGGCAAACCCTCTGTCCTTCCCAACTATGCATGTGACTTCACAACTGCTTCCTTAAATTGATGCATTATTGAGCAAATAAAATCATATGAGTAAGCCACATGCTGGCAGACAATCCCATGCCTAAGGGGTTGCCACCAGCCTAGTGAACAATTACAGACATGCTGTAATAATTTAAAATTGTACTGCCCACCCAAAAGCTGCTGTGCAGTCGCCCAGTTCCCGCCCAAGAATTTGAAATGTTTAACGAGTCAGACACACCGATCCAGAAAAGCTAATGCTGCAGGAGGGCAGCACACAACACACACTGTCCTCACAGCCGCCAGAGCCTCGTGGTGATTCGATAGATATGTCCACAGCCTCCTGCCTAGGAGATCAGAAATGGTGGTGCGGCCTACAACCATACTTAAAACCACCCCTGTGAGGCAAGGCTAGCCATCCCCACATCCCTCTGACAGCCAACAAGCTAAATTTTTTTATATATAAAGAAGTGCCAAACTGCAGCACAGGAAAGTCATCAGCCCTTCAGTCTGCACAAGGCTGAAGGCACCAACTGGGAAAGTGGCTGTCACCCTGACCTCACTGTCTGCAAAAGACTGAGCAGATCTTAACCAGGGTGGTTCATGACCACTAGGCCATATGCACCGAAGTCATATTCTGTGAAGTCTCAGTGCTAGTTACCCGTGATGGTCTCCAGCGACAACTGCCGACGTGTCCGCAGCCAGAAGTATCTCGAGGTCCCCACCTATTTCCTACCCGCCAAACTAATCTTTTTAAATTCAGTGGTAGCAGGTTGTGCCGACATCCCTTCTGGACTGCTCCCCCTACCCCTTCCCGAGAATTATGTAATTTAGAATCATTGTTTTTTCTTTTCTCTTGATGCAGGTTAGCCTTCGCCTGCCTTAAATATTAACATCATTTTATTTATCAATGTACAGAGCTAAGCATTTTCCATTGTGTTTCCACATATAAATAAAAATATGTTTAACTGTACCTTGAATCCGTTTGTTGCTCATTTCAGAACAACCTAGAAAGTCACTTTTATTTTATTTAAGCAATCGCTTGCTGACAGGTGCTTATGTCCTGAACATATTTGGTTATCCACGGCTTGCACAGTCAGGGTAGTATTCCTTAATTGGTAGAAGATTTTGGGAATATCCCAAATATTCTTCGCCTAGTCAGCCAATATTTAACCGCAGAGTGTAAAAGGGGGGGGGGGGGGGGGGGGGCAGTTTGCAGCCCTATTTACACAGTAATCTTCTCCTCTGATGTAGGTTGGCTGTTGTTGGGCCGGACCTCCACAACTCCCCTCTCTTGGAGTGTGGCTAGCACACGGCCTGGATTGGCCAATGTGCACCTTACATTGCCATTCAAACTGCATGCCATTTGTGGTCCCAACATCCCGCATCTCCAGTAGGATTCACCTTGAATTATCCAGTATTACAAAAACTCATTACATCAGTCCCAGTCTGAGTTAAAGACTGGACCCAGGAGGACTTGAATATACCGGAAGTTCTTAGACACACTCAGCCTAAACAAGGATGAGATAGTATACCCATTGTCTGAACAAGATCAGGAATACTCACAGAACAAGGTTGATTGACCTGCCAAATACAAACCCAGGACTCCAGGTCATCTAGTTACTCTATTACCTCAGTCCCAGTCTACATTAAAGACCCGACTCTGGATTATATTGACAAACTAGATCAGCCAGCATTTTGTTCCGAACCAATCCCACCGCCTGGCCCTTGTACTCCCGTACATGAACCGGCCGTCTCTTGCATAATTCACACGGCTGCCGGTAAGGTATTAAAAATCAACATACCTTCCAAATGTGCCACTACACATACGGTTATTTACGCAGGACTTCGTCCCCTTACGGAAATCGACCAGCCCCCTATAGGCGTAAGGTAAACTTTGAAGCAGCCAAATCATTTCTGGCAGAGTTTTGGGTACGTTAGTCTCTGTAATTAACCAATTACAACTGACATCACGACTTTTGACAGCCTTTATGGTGGGCTGGACCAAACTCCCTAAGAGGGAGATATTCATGGTCAAACTTACCCTGGGGTTTGATTCCTCACCGATTAAGGTCCCTCTGACTAAACAGTGTCGCCCCAGATCCTCAAACGTGGGAAGGTCCACAACTCAGCCAGGCAACCAACTTAATAAATCTACACACACCTCAGGAGGCAACCAGAGTTGCAACCATTAGGAGGGAATCAGCACTTGCCCTTTTTTGTAATGCCCCTTCGCGTAGTAGGAACGGGAAAATTCTTATTTTCTTGCGGAGCGCAAAAGCTCAGAGCAGGAAAGCACGCCAAAGCATAACTTTTGCCTGCACAATAAATCTATCAGTAGAGCTATCAGTAGAGACTTAGCAGCACTTTTCTGTGTAGACAACTATAGTTTATCCTCTATATCAAATACAACTATGCCACTTTATTTACAATAACATTAAAACCATTAACATGTAATGTTAGACATCAGATTTGGCGACTGGAAATCGCAGCTCTAATTGCTAATTTGGCATATTCAATAATTATTTATGTCACTAAAACTTGCATCACGAAAAAATTACAAAGGCAGGTGGTACACAGTTGTATCTCCTGGCAACCTAGTGAACTCCCACACTGGCAGAAATACCATATTTCGGTGTGTATAGGCCACAAGTTTTTACAAAAAAAGGGGAAATTACTACTACAAGTGGGGTGCTGCTTGTATACGAGCTACTGTCATTAAAAAAATATTTATCCCCAAAACAAGTTAAGAAATCTGTCAATATATAGTACATTTTACTGTTTTAACTTGTTTCTAAGTGGAGAAAGGAAAAGGAAGAAGTGGGAGGAAAAAAAAAAAACTTTCCACCGTGCAATTATTTGTTCACTTGCATTCATAAACAAAATAATCTTCATCCTGCATGTGTAAAATGTAAACATGTTGGAGCTTGACCATAGATGCCGTACATGAAAAAACAATTTCTCTGTTGTACAAAAGAAAGATATCTTGTGTAGTTCGCATACCCGCTGCTGCGCTAAACGTGCACATTGATAAGACGCCATTTTGTGTAACATGTTACAGTGGTTTTGCTTTCTCAAGTCACGTTACCATTTGTAGAATAGTAATCACGTGATGCACATTTGTAAACATTGCAACATTATACAAATTTCCCATCACAAATTTTTTGTAAGGGAAAAATTAAGTCGGAATTTGTTGCATGTGTACGAAACCGTGACTTAGCAATATTTACAGGAATACAAAAATTCAGTGTGGCCTATTCTTAAAATATAAATTATCTCTAATTTTTAATCAAAAACTTCTGGTGCGGCATACACATGCCAAAATACAGTAATTTAGTAGGAAAACGTTCGGCCAAAAAATAGAAGTTAAAAAAAAAAAAAAAAAAAAAAAAACCACTACTAGTATGGATGCCACACTCGATCCATGACCACTTTGCCAAGCCAGCCGAACCACGTAGAAATTAAAAAATCTAATTTCTAGAACATGCTCGAAAGAAAAAAAAATCTCTCTGAATGTCGTAATAACCCTTATCTCAGATTGCTAATGCAACCTCAATTACTTCAGAAAAAACAAATGCATGACAACTAAACATACTAACACGGCCAAAACATCAAATACAGCGGAAACCCAGAATACTGCGGATCCGGTTATACCGTGGGGCAATTTATGCCCTCCAGCCTGAATAAATAAATAAGTGGAAAGCATGCGGTCAGGTAGGTGTGTAGTCTGTTGGCGGGTGGTCATGAATTGGAGACATAGGAAGGGGCACAGGGAGCGGGCGTGCATTCTCCCTCCTTTCAGCCCCAAGATCTGTTTTACTAATTCATTACGGCCAGTACTGTATGTTTTTCCGTATTGTTTTTTCATATGATCCTATTATACCTGTTCTGCTCTTCGTTTGTAAACAGGCCAAAAAAGAATGTTACTGTAGCAGCCTTTCTATCTTATCTGGGCTTTGGATCTCAGTGGGGGATGGTACGACCACATTCCAAGCTGTCTTATCGTATTTGCAAGTGTCCTGCTGGCAAGCATTTGATGCCAAAATGTTTAACTAAAGTAAGTTAAAATATGCTGCAATACTGTCGTAAAAGGGTGACTTCTGTGGTGCATTCAGTATAAAACTGGTTTGTAATGCGAGGGGCGTGGGTTCAGATTCTAGGTAAGGTAGAGACGTCATTTACAGGCCTATAATTAATCTTCTATGGATATAACACTACATAATCATTATAATTATGATGTAGACACTTTAATTATATTGTGTATACAGTGGCTATTCGGTATGTCCTCCCATTTTCGGGAAAATCCTAAATTTGAGGCGTGCCTCAAAATTTGTGCTTCTAAGTCAATTACACACCTATAATTAATCTCCTACAGGGTATAGCTCTGTGTGATCATTATAATTGTGATGTAGTCACTTTGATTATAGTGTGTATACAGTGGCTATATGGTATGCCTTCCCATTTTTGGAAAAGAAAATTCAGAAATTTGAGGCCCGCAGTGTTATTGTCCGGAAGACATGCATCCGCAAACTGCAGACAAACTATTGTGAACAAAGCTTAATACAGAAAAGGGGCCTTTCTTTGCATGCCACAAATAATTCGCTTTCTGTTTGTTTTAGTTTTCCTTTGTAAAATGCAATTCAGACGAGCAAGCGACATGTTTCACAACACTTGAGGCACTGATAGATTCCATGTACAGCGTAAGCGTGCATTCGACCTTTGTTTTTAGTTTTGTTTGGATGTGAGATTCATTTCTCATTCTCACTCCCTCTCAACCAGGTACACCAGGAGGCGGAGGATGAACTCACCTCCTCCTACCTGCATGACAAAACAACTCGCAGCGAACACTGCCCTTGGTGGAATATGTACATCCTTTTCCTGGACAATGCAGTAATTTTTTGGCTATTTTTTGCTTAAATGCATGTGACCCCCTTCATCACGCCACGTTCCTCTTCCATTTCTCTCCCTTGGATGATAAGTTTAGTGATGCAGATTACAAAAAATCTAATAGGAAGAGGCTAAACATTCCACGAGTAACAGCAAAAAATAACGGATAGGTGCCATGCCCCATTAGAACACTGGTTTTTTTTCTACTGTACTCGGTCACTCCCGGAATAGCGCGGAAAAGCTATATGTGGGTCTGAGTTTTGTCCCCCAACAGCCTCATTATATCGGGCTCTTACTGTGCTGATAATTCCTTGCAAAACAAAAGAAAATCAACCAAATGTCCTGGTTAAATTATTATTGACTCCATTTTTACAATAATTTCATAATTTCATTTTAATAGTTGATAATTAGGGTAAAAAATCATAAAAACTATATTCCCGTGAGTAAATGCGAGAAATCATTTTATTTGCAATCAGACACAAAAATCCCATTTTCTAGTGAATTGGCATGAAAATCTTCTCAAATTCAATACTGCATAAAACAGACTGCACCATATTGCAGTAACATATTATGTCATCCATGTAATGAATTGTAGCCAATATTGCTTTTGCCAGTGCCAATATCTGCAAACAATATGAGACAAAGACTATATGGCTGTGGTATATTTTCTCAGTGGAATAATTGGAAGTAGAATGTATATTACTACAGTTTGATGTATATCGTCTGCAATTCGTAATGCAATCTGCTGGACATAAAGTGTGGTATACATGGATGTCATCTCATTTTTACTTTGTTTTTGTGCTGTGTTTATCAACATATACACTGATTTTAGACAAAGTGGTTGTGTTTTAACGGCTACAGTAACTGTTTTCGTTGTGTTTACATGAAAATGGGATGGACCAAGTCCGTTTTGGTACATTCACAGGCAACTGAGTACAAATCCCATTATTTTTATGTAAATGATATGGATATTTTGATGTGCACGTCGTGCAACCTCCGCATTAACTGGGAAAATAAAAGATATGTCGGAAAAACACACAAAAACATCAGGTAACATTGACAAAATGAGGCTATAACTGGCCAAAATTTGCAAGTTTACATGCAAAAATCTGTACAAAACAGAAAAAAGACTCTTGTTTATATCTGGCATGAACCCAGCTACTTTCACAAACAGCTGTCTTCTAATCTGAAAGGGGAAACAAACTCAACGTAGTTTGGTTATTACTGGCTGTGAAGATCAAGCAACCTGAATTCGCAGAAGCAGCACTTTGCAGCTAATGGGTACTAGTAGGCAGTGTCAAAGCCGAAAGATTTTTCAGCAAATATAACTTAGTTGTGACTATACTGCCTCTGGTGGCACCTGCTATTGTTTTCTTTGCTTTGTGTAATTTTCGCTCTTTATATTCCTTTTCTAGGAATATGTTACGTTTGTCTGGCAAAACCTGTGTCCAGTTCGGCCGTTTAATTTTACTCTTGTGAAGTAATGTAATTACTTAGTGACTATCAGAAGTTAACAGTGATCTGATACTGTGATACTGATACCTTACACTATTATTTTAAGTGACTCAATTATATTTACTGTCTCATCAATATTTGTGTTAAACTTTTGTGCTATTCAGCATAAATTGTCATTTCTGTAATTTGTTTATTGGTCACTTTTTTTTTTTACTTGTCAGTATTTGTTCAAGCATTTTATTTTAGTCGAACAATCGTGTATGTTACTAATTGTTATAATGTCAATAATTATGTAATATCAAAAACATCAAGTTTAATTATAAATTTTATTCTCAGAATATTTTGTTATGTTCAGAATATTATAGGCTGTTCACAGTAAAGTGAGCACTTTTTAAGGCCCACACAACAAGCATTAACCACTAATAAATATATCTTATTGCAGCCTCAGGCATTAAATTTTAAGGATGGTGGAATGTATACACTGTATTTATTGGTCACATTGCAATGTTTATATTAAAAAGCAGCAGGAAGATGAAAATTGTATGAAAGGTAAAATTTAGAAGGGCCTTAGAAAGTGAATACTTTACTTTTGTAAGTCTGTTTAACCTAAAATCATTGTGATTATTTAAGTTTATAATAATCACACCATGTTATGTATTGATTGTCCCTCTAATTGCCTGAATCAATATCTGGCCTCTGATGATTTCCAGGAGTAACCGCTTCCTTCTTGTTCACTTTACATATGGTGTTACACTAACTTGAAAACTTGGCCTTGAGCTAACTCCATGATTCACCGATAATCTGTTAGTTTCGCTGCACATTGTTTTGTAACCCATTTTTGTGCGCCACCTTTTGTTCATTTAATTTTCAGTGGGCCGTGTTTAATGTGTGCGTAGTGGTCAACGAGTAGGGCCACTATGGCCTAGGGCGTGGCGACCCCGATGTTTGTTTCGGGATGGATTAATTGCAGTCAGCCTCCCCAGGAACGCCCAGGCTGCTGGCATCTTCCTGAATCTTCATGAAGGCCAAAATGTTCTGTTTCTCAGCATGTGCATGTTGCCGTTGACCTACCCAAAAAAGAGACTTTAGTTCAGCATTTTCTTTGTCTGCAAAACTTTTATTTTGTTTTGGCTATGATTCAGTGAATTACGGCAAAGAAAAAAAATTAATTTGTAAAACAAAAAAATAATAATAATTTCACAATTATTTTTAATGTCTTTATGTTCATTTGTCAAACATGTCGGCATTTTGCCACTGCAGCTAAAGTGAAAGTATTGTTAATTTCATATTCAATTCATTTTCTCAGGATCCCTATAGCTTAATTTACAAAATTGATGAGATTATACAAAAAAAGAAAAGGGTAACTGATATATTACATAAAATATTTTCTGTCATCGTCCAATACGCGTGTTGTGTGTATTCAAAACAAATTTTATTTATTTTGAGCTAAGAATAAAGTAAGTGTCACTATGATGCAAAGAGTTTGAAGTTATTTTGGCGACTATACGAGTAAAACGTGGGTACTTTTCAGACAAAGCAAACCAATTAATTTTGATATTTGTGATGAGCTGAGCTGGGTCAGTGTTCAGCCCATGTAACATTCCTCTAACCCTGATAATCTCCACTCGTCGCAACCGATCCACTATGATCCTTTTTTTGGCTGTTGCATGGGATTGTTAGGGGTTATGTAAGTTAATAGGGCTTTGCCTTAGAGTGTTTGACCTCCAGTGCCCCCAAGTACAACATGACAGACAGGAGGAACAGGACCAGTGAGCAAATTATAGACACTTGTTCAATGCTTGTCTTTCAATACTTCCCATGGCTCTTAATTCAATGTGAAGGAAAAAAATTTTGGAGGTGTGTTGCTGTGTCAATAATGTATGTTTTTTATAACTAATTAATGAATGAATAGTTGTTAAGTTCAATTCTTTTCAGTGCCGTAGTTAGCGCATATAAAAATGTATAAAATTGGTAATAAATGCTACGCATAAAAATTTTAAAGCTGTAAATGTGATGCATAAATGCTATTTTTCACCCTCTCTATTGACAGTGTGTTTTATTGTAGTGCTAGTTGCAGCCCCATGGTGGTAAATAGGCATTGAGGTCAACCAAAATAGCAGAATATTTACGTTGCAGTTAATGCCCCCCCCCATGATTGAATAAGTATTTTTTTGATGGTGGCATTAATTCACTGACAAAATACAACCCAAGACTTGATTCAAGAATTATTTCTTGTGATTCAAACAAAACAATCTGCAGGTTTTTATCAAGTGATATTGCACATGATAAATCTTAAATACAATGCCTTGCATATAGAAGCAAACACAAAGGTTGTAATTTCTTATTTTTTTCCAGTAGCAGACATTACAACTACTCTGGATGTAAAAATAAAAACACTAAACCTGTATTGCTTTGTTTGCACAGTATCACAGTAAAACAATACAAAATATATTTACACGGTATAGAGTCATTGTGCTGCTACTCGGTCACCTCCTTGCAAAATATTGTCCACCGGGGGTCATCTGGTTAGGCGGTGCTGACGGGCGTACTCCGGGGCCACGTCAGCCAGCCAGGCAGGGTCGATAAGCGACAAGTGACGCATGTAGCAGCGGCCTGTCTGCACCAGCTCCGTGAAGAGCACGCATGCTGGCTGCATCCTGAACAGTGCTGACGACGGGTGGATGGCCACCACCTGCCGCGAGTCCACCTGCCAACATGCCCACAGCCAGTACTCTAGTGCTCTGCCACACACCCAGTAACAGCAAACCAGGAACAGACACTTATGAATAAACTTTAACCTCAGAAACTTGACCTGACATGGACTAAGAAGGTGTTGAGTTAGTGAAACTGCAAGTTTTATGGCATTAAGGATGAATATGTAATTAAGAACTTGTAATGTTAAGCAAATCACAATCAATCACAGTTTGTTGCCAAATATTAGTAACACTAAATACTAAATTTTAACAATAAAATATAAAGTACTTAATTATTTTTCACATTTCCCCCCCCCCCCCCCCCCCCCCCCCATGTGAAAACAAACTTGAATGATAATGCATGCCATTTGATCTGTACTGTCTGTAAGGCTGTCAAAACTTGCAGAATGTTGAGTTTCCATCCCTCTCCAGAAGCAGTTCATTTTACTTTTCAAGTCTTCAGGTGTGTTGAACATTCAAATTTCAAACCTGACCCCCAACTTTCAGAATATATTTGGTTGTTTGAAAATGATAGCATTTGACATTACATTTCTTTTTCTTTAACGAAACCACCAATACACAATATAATTGTAAAGCCATAGTTCAGAGAGTTGAAAATTGGCTCTGCCAGCTTTGTAAAAATGTGTATCTTGGTATTTAAATCATTATCATATTATCCAGAAATGCATTTTACGTGCATTCTTTTAAAGACTTAAAATTCATATTAAAAGTTTACTTTGCTGCAAAACAAAAAACTCACTTGTTTACTTTATTCAAAAAATATAAATTCATATATGTCCTCTGTACAATATATATGTTTGGCATTTATTTAATTTAGACGGGCATGGTTTAATATACAGAGATGAAATTGCTCTACAATAAAATAACATTCATACCATATAACTTCTGTTTGATTGTCTGCAAACTGGCTGTTTGACTTTGGCTTTAAATTTAAACTTTTTGAAATTGCAAATTTAAGAGTTCTTGACTTTACCTTTGGCAGTTTCATTGTGTCCAGTTCCATAAGACATGTAGGAAAGCAAATGTAAAGTCAAATGTTAAACTTTTCAATTGTGTATGGGTCTTAACGCCCTTTACCCCACAGATGAAGAAAAACAAAACACAACAAACTTTTAAAGAATGAGTCATTTTTGTTTCTCATTTTTTTCTAAATGTAGCCAAATATTTTGTTTTCTATGATGTGTAAATTCGGGTACATTCTTTTATTATCTGACTTTTTTTTTTATTACAATGACATTCTTGTGATTACTTTGTAAATTACTGGACAGTATTGTGGATAACTTGTAATGATGCAGTTAACAATAATTTAATTGGGACATTTGGTTAGTTTTTGTTTGTTTCGCAAGGAATTGTAATTGCTTATCAGTATTTGACATTTTGGCTGTGTATGTTTATCTGTCATGCGTTTGCTTTTTCAGAAGTCGCAGTTGAGGTCGCATCAACAATTGGAGGTAAAGGTTATTGCCACATTCGTAGACATTTTTTCCTTTCTAGAAATTCTATTATTTCATTTCTATGCAGTTTGGCTGGGTGGGAAAGTGGTTGTGATGGGGTTTGAACAGTATCTGAAGGGATTCTGTACCACACCGTGCTCTTATTTGGTTAGGTTTTTGGCACCATGGTGTGAGGAGTGGAGGTAGAGCACACTGCAACTTTAGCAATGAGCGCCTGCCGTCCATCAACAGAATAGGAATGCACCTCGGCTAGAGCATGGCAATTTTCGTCCACATCGGTAGCACCAGTGAGCATATTTTTAAATTGACACGTGATACCTTGCAGCTTGTGAGAGGTATGTCACCGCGTTCAAAGGGGTTCCTGCTGACGCCCAGAGGCAGTGAGTACCTGTCGTAATTGTCTCTCGGATACCACACCAATGGGAATACCTGGTCCTAAGCTAACAATGGCAGGGTAGAATAGTGTTATGTAACTAACTTTAACTGGTACTACTACTACTGTGTGTTGCACAGAACGGACCACAGTGTCTAGCGTGTAGACAACGTTGGCATTGATTGGATCTTCGGCACAGTGTGCGGTAGTCAGGTTGTAGGAGCAAGGCTGCTGCAGGCAAGACAAAAGGATATCATCCGGCAACGCGTTGCGGTGGAGACCAAGGAGTGGAAGGTTTCTATGGCACAGTGTGTGGTGAAGGAACAGGGCAGGTTGGAGCTAACTAGCAGGCTGGTCACAATCTCCGGGAAGGTACGCGGTGGAGAAAATGAAGACTGGTAACAAGCAGGCGAGCGACACACTATTTATACCCTGACTGGTTTACTCCTTTGGTCAGTTCGAGAGGGGTGGTCGATGGAGAGGGGGCAGCTGTAGCATAGCTTCCTCTAGTCATGACCGGAGAGATGCAGTGGTAGAGCCATCTGGTGGTGTGCTGTGGTACTAAATTCCTTGGATGCATAGCCTAGGTGGCTCGGCCGGTGAACAGTACAATGCTCAGGCTGGAGCATCCATTCTTGCCATTGTTAGTACAATCCTCAGGCTCAAGCATTCATTCTCGCCATCGGTAGACAGTACAATCAGACGTCTCATGATGTGTGGTAACAATGAAAACTGTAGAAATTGAGCAGCAAGGCTTGCTCACTAATGAGATGAAGTTGTTTAATCGTTGAAAAGACATCATGTGTCAAACTTCTGTTTTCGGCAGAACGTTTATATACTAAATTATTACCGCCTGTGTGGGAGATCACTAGGGTGCCACTAGGGGATTTACGTTCCTGTCTTCATAATTTTCTTGCAATGAAAGTTTTTAGTGGTGTGCATAATTAATTAACTCTCTGCTTCGACTGTCTCATTAAGCTGACTTCCTAACTCTGCATTAATTGAAGAATGTGAACTGTTTTTATCTTCAAATAGAATGTGGAAGAAAGTCTCAGAGACACTTGAAATCTTTTATTTTTTTAATATGGTAACTGGACACATGAGACTTAAATATAGGCAGACAGTTCATTAATTACAATAAACCTTAATTTATGACTCAAGACATTCACTTTTATGTTGTATGTTTCTAAAACTAATAACCTCAAACTACAAATTGCAAACATGATATCACATTGTAACTACAATACTTACAGTTAAGTCCACATGTGGTCACAACTACCCAAGACATATAGTTCTGATAGTTGTCCCACAGGGAGGAAAAGTGTTCAGAGATTCACAACTTTTCAACTGACATGTAAGGTGAAGATAGGTGGCGAGGAACTCACTGTGAGGTAGTGCCGCCTGTCGCGCTGCAGCTCGGCCACGCTGGTGAAGAGCCCGGCCAGCAGACAGCGCCGCACCTGCTCCGTGTCCTGCCCGCAGGACGTCAGTGCTATGCTGCAGCGTGCACACAGCTCAGCCAGCTGCTCCCGTACCTTGCTGGCGTAGTACAGGTTGCGTGTGTGCAGCACGTTCTCCTGGCACCACATCTGCAACAAAGCACCTGCCATCCAGTCACCATGCATTTCACTCACTATTAACTACACACTTTTCACATCAACCTCTGGAAAAATACACCCATCACTGCACATAACAAAGAGGGACCGAGTATCTCTCTTCCAGTTACCCAAGTTCACAGCACATTACGTTATGTTGTACTACTAATGCATAGGTGCTACAGAGAGGGTGGTAAGGAGATGTAAGATAGGTGTGTAGGGGACCTATAGTGGTAAAAACAAGTGCTGCTAAGATGCAATCAGAGCAGATACTGTACGGGATGTATTTTGTACCCATTGTGATATATGGAGCAGAAAAATGGATAGTGAACAAGACAATGAATAGAAAGATGGAGGCAATGGGCATTAAATTTTCAAGGAACATTAGAGTGGTAACGACGAGGAAAAGAAATTAAACTTAAGTAGCACAAAAAAAAAGTACAGATACAGGGACTGGTAGATATCATAGAGGGGGGAAAAAAAATGAGGTGGTAAGGGCACGTCAAGAGGATTGGAAAAGAGAGGTTGACACACAGCACATGGGAACTGAAGTACAGTGGAAAAAGGCTGCAGTGAAGACCAAAGAGATAGGAGCAAGTGGCTGAGGGAGTGAGGAGAAGCGATGACTGGAAAACAGTGAGAGCTGGAGAATGGTGAAGAGACAAAGGAAAGGAAGTTGCAGGCATTTTACCAAGGTAACTCCGCCACAAGATGGAAATGCAGTGGCAGCAATCACCACCGCCGCCGCCAGGCATCCACCTTACGAGACATAATGTTGGCTTGGGTAGCTGCAGTTCAGGGTTGCATTACTTATAGGCATGCATGTGATGATGCATAGTAGCAGCAAAAAAAAAAAAGTAGCCTATATATATGCATCAAACGTCAATGCACCCCCCCCCCCCCCCCCTCTCTCTCTCGCTTCCCCCCCCCCCCCCCCCCGCGATAAAGAATCAAGTCAATTCTTGCGGGTAGGTGATGTCAGCTTCTGTCTGAGCGCTCTGCACAGTGCTGGTTTACTGGTTGCTCTGTCCTCACTCTCTTCTGCTTGGGTATCTTGGCAGGTGGCGCGCTAATGGCTTTGACCCCCTGAGGTGGTGTGTTGTGTGGAGGGAGTAACGAGGGTTTCGGGTGAGTGTCCGTGGTCCTTCAAGGAAAGCGAAAACACAAGACACTCACAAGAAACAACCATTTTGAAATTTATCCTGAAAAACAAATTAACAGTGTTCACATAACTTTTAAGCACTGAGGGGTTAAGAAGGATATTTACAAGCCCAAACTCACATGGGGTGAGTTGAATCTATCTTTCTGCCTGCCCTGGCACTGAAGGCCTGGTAAAAGCAGCTTGCTATATAGTCTCCTATGGATCACAGGGCAGGTTCACTTTACGTGTGACAGGTTCGACTCCCGGGAGGGGACATGAGGCCTTCCAAACCTTATGACTAAAGGTAAGTCAAATTTGCAATTGAGATAAATGCGAAATAGATGCTAAATTTTCTGTTTTTTAGCTAAATACTACATCCGTTTAAGTTTCCTTGCAGTTTTATCTCTACCAATATTGTTTTTCAAATAAAATATAAGAAATTAGGTCAGTAAACTGTCTGTTTTAGCATCAAAATACAGATCCGTGTATGTATTTTGCTCGTGCAAATGAAACTCCAGCGGCAGGAGGCAGCAGTCGCCGCCAGGCCGCCCTCCGGTTGGCCAAACTCACACCCCTCTGCTGCCGTCCACATTTCACACTTAGTCCGCCTCCTCCTGCCTCTCGACAGCCAACAATCTGTTCCCTCCCTACCTCCAGGTCACGCCCATACCTCTCTTCTGATCCACCCTTGTAGCCATGCCCATATACACCCCTCTTCATCCTTCTTGCGATAATCTTCTGTCTAGAGCCACGCCCACACTGTTCATCTCTCACTCTTTCATCACTCCTTTCTTCCTCCGCTGCCAACATTCTTGCCCTCTTGTTCCTAACACCCCACATCCTGTGGCCGCTTCCATCACAACAAGCAACCCCTTTTTCTTTGTCCAACTCTCTTTCCCCCCTCCCACTCCTAGCAGGCAGTGTGCCACTAGCTCTCATCTTTTCACTATTTCTTCCTCTTTCCTCCCCCTTCAAATCCCATACATAGGCGGTGAAAACACTGTTAAATACGTGGTGCACATTCAAGACAACTTGTTACAATATTACACGAGTGAAAATTTATTCATTTGTTCTTAAAATTTTAATGTACTGTATTTTGACAAAGTTCTCAATGTGGTTTGGGGTAATATTTTTTTTACTGCCAATATCTCGTAAATAAGCCGTACCCCACTTTTGTAGTTTTTTTTGGTAAAGATGTGTTGCCTGTACATGCCAAAACCTATTTAATTCGTCGATGTAGCAATAAAAATAATTTAAGTGAAAATGCACTAGTAAAACGTCAACACGTAATGAGGATAATGTGAAAAAAAAAAGTTTTTAAATGCTATTTTCCCAATTTTTTATATATGCTACAAAACGCTACAGATCACACAATAAATGCTATAAAATGTGTTCATAAATGCTCTTTTAACATGCCTTTACTTATGACCCTGGCTGGGACTTGTTACTTAAACAAAGCTACATTAAAATCCTATATATACACTTGCCTAATAAAATACATACGGGTCACCTACATTTATGGAAAACACCATGACACTCAAAAGACACATAACAGAACTTTAAAATATTTACAACAATAATTTCTTTTCATATAGGCTGTTAGTTCCGTTAAGCAAACCTCCACCTGTTCCTAGTCCTTCCCTCTTATGCAGCCCATGCTTCCTTTCCCCTTGGGAGAGTTCAGGGTTGCTGTTCAGCAGCATTTATTTCAAGTAAGGAGACGCACTGTTCACTGGTTTACACTTACGATATCTTTCTTTTCTCTTTACTTAACTTTGTTTATGATGTCTGTCAACATGGCTTTCGACCTTACATTAACACTAAACTGGTGGGAGCTTTCACGGCTTACCGGTTAATTTCACTGTTGTCTCAACTTATGTACTGTTCTATACAATGTCAATATTTACACTTGATGTGGCACTTACTGGCATTGATCAACTATTACTGTCTCTGATAAAACTATTTATGACTTTCCTACCCCTCTATTCACACTGTCTATGGCTTCAGGTGTTTGGAGGTGGCACTTGCTTTGTGGTTTCTCAGTTCAGCATGCCATGGGTACAGCCACATGAAGCTCTGGGTGGGTCGCCACATGGTTTCCCAGTTCCTGCTAACCTGACTTTGGAGGATGGTGCGACAGGCGTGCGGCGGTAGCTCATGTCTTGGGGCCACTTCATCAGGGTGCAAAGGTTTTGCATCACTCCCTGTATGTGCAGACTTCTTGGTCCAGGGTTCAGACTCCTCCGGCTGCACTGCGTTGCCATCTGGCACTGTGGCTATGCTGGGCTCATCCTTCTCTACTAGGGGAGTTGGGGACAGGGGTTCAGAACTGACCCTTCCCTTGACTGACATTGCAAACTCATCTGTCCGAGCTTCCAATTCCACCAGCAGCACTGCTGTTTCATCTGGCACTGTAGCTCTGCTGGGATCATCCTTCTATGCTGGAGGAGTCGGGACAGGGGTTTAGAATTGACCCCTCCCTGGACTGACATTGTGGACTCATCTGTCCGGGCTTCGGATCCTGCTAGCAGCACTGCATTACCATCCGGCACCGCTGCTCTGCTGGACTCGTCCTGCAGTATTGACTCTCGAGGATGTGACAAGGGAGGTTGGTCCTCGCTTTCTTCAGTCAGCCTCTCCATCATTGGGTGTGGTATCGGGTATGTGTCCAAGTGTTCTCGGTCCTTGAGGGACTGCCAGGATAGATCAGACTCACCTATCATGGAGTTGCTTCGCCCCTGGGTGCTCCTTCGTTGTGTGTATCCAGAAGGGGAGGAGAGGAGTGTGATGAACCAAAATTTGCCTACCAATTTTTTTTTTTTTTGGGATATTTCAAAATTTTTAATTTTTTTGTACAGATGCCCTTCTCTTTGTGGAAGTTCTTTTTTGTTATGAGGGGTTAAACTATCTTTTTGTTAGGAATGATAGAATTAGTGAACTATAATCTTTTTTGTTCTCAAGTTTAGAGGTATTAAGGTTTTCCGGTTTGTCTTTGCCAAGAATTTCCCTTTGGTGCCAGTGGAAGGTTCTTGAGCTGTTGTGTTTGGTGGTGTTCTCAGGATTCCATGTTTTTTGCTGCAGTTTAGATGCTTGCAGTTGTGATCTGCACTTTTTTTTTTTTTTTTTTCATCACCGCCATATTTTTGGAGTTTTCAAATATTTTTATGAATTTTTTCATGGGAGCATGTTTGACATCCTAAGTTCCATAAATGCAGACCTGCCAACTTGTAAAGTTTGAAATCAAGAAGATTGAAATAGTGCGTAATTGGGTCGCGGTATAGTTATGAAAATGCTAAATTATTGATTTACATTTTGATAATAAATCAACAAAATAAAAATTTCTAGATGCAACAATACATACTTCTGAGCTTCATGTTTTCACTAAGAACACAATAAAATTACATGTAGCCTGACACATATATTACTTCCCCCCCCCCCCCCCCCCAGCTAGGCCTACTTACCAAATATTCCAAAACTTTCCGCACATTGCGTGAGTTACAAAACCTAGCATATGATCGCAAAAATTCTGGTAATAGTTCAAAAAAAAATATTAAAAAATTTCTTTTAACATGATCTATAATGTCACTTTTTCCACTATGACAAATAGTTATGTCACAGCGACCCACACTACAAAATGCATACTGTTCACCTTTCTCTGGTTTTAGAATGAATGGAAACTGCTCAGAATATGCTTAACTGAATACTTGGACATATTGTTTTAGGTGTTTCACACATCTTACAGCTATTATGTATGTGCACCAGACTATTAAGACAAACTAAAGTCGACATATTTAAGGCAAATCACTATAAAAATGTTTCTTCACACTTCAAATACTCCTGAAAGACCATAGTTTATCCACAACTCACAAACTCCACGCCGTGTTATTTACATAATGGCGCGCACACTGTTGTTTTGTTACTACTAGTACATGAATATAACAGTACAACTTTGTGCGAGTGTTTGCCGATATTTTTTATTTTATTGCATTACAACTGCTAACAGATACATATGACATCTAAAATACAGGAAGCAGTAATTTCACATTAAAATTATATTATTATTTTTTCTAGACAAGCAAGCAGGTGAAACATTAAGGCAAACAGTATACAAATACACACTGAAGAAACATAGTGCCTTGGCGATACCTAACCTAGAAATATGATGTGAAATTGACTTACCAAAATCATTTTTACTTTGTTATGTATCACCTGCATGAAAGCTCAATCCCAAACTTTACCGCAGAAAACTTTAAAAATCAGGATATCAACACCCACTATCTATGTAAATTGTGGTAGGTATTACGTTAAAATATGATCAACATCTAACTCTTCATGACCACAAATAGAAAACGCTTCACATCAATGGACTTTTTGTGCATAGTAATTTAAAAAAAAAAAACCCACAAATACTATAGTATGAACTTAAAATATTTTTTACTATTTAACACAAATTACTTGCGTGAAGAGACAATGTTAATGACTTTTAAACACTGAAACATAATGGTAGTTTATAAACAGCATTGGCATTTGTCTAGTCACAGTCAGCATGTGCCACATTCAGTTGTCATGACTGGATGCATGCTGGGTAAGATATTGATCAATGTGCTGCGCCCAGACAGGCACACACACTTCAATGCAACAGCAACCATTTTCGTCTTTCGCGGAATGAACTTAAGTATGTTTTTTGACAGTTACTGTCACCAGTGTCACCATAATAAAGTGCTGTAGGAGCATAAAAACCACCTATAAATTTTATTTAATTAAAAATAAGGCTACCTAAGAGTGCATCTTAACAGCTTCTGCGTGCGCATGAAAAAAATCTCTCACACATGCACGTTCCCAACTCGCAGAAAAATTCCTGGCATTTTCAAGGTTTTCCCGGCACTCGAAAAAATTCATTGTTTTTCCCAAATTTCTCAATTTCCCGGTTAAATGGCCACACCTTGAAATATCCTGAAAATAAGACATATAAGTGACACTTTCACAGACACCAACAGCCCGACTGCCGCTATTGCATGCATTTGGAATCCAGCCGAGAGAAAAATCGTTAAGATATGGAGAGTACCCGTAAAATCGTAAGGTGAAAATTTTCCATAAAAATTATGGAAAAATAATAAAGGTTGGCAGGTCTGTAAATGGTTCCAGGCACTTTTGTTTGACTACGACAGCCATGAGTTCGTAGGTGCTGTCAGGGTAAGGGGAAGCTTCGTGCTGAAGGCAGCAGAGGAAGTGTAGAATGCTTAGAGGAAAGGAGAGTGAGGAAGTGTGGAGTGCTGGCCTTCAGGCTGTTGCTAGGGGACTCGGGCCATGCTCTGATTGGCCAGAGGCACTTGGGCGAGGAGAGTCACATGGTACAAAATTGGAAGTGGCGGGGTTGTTGTCGAGATGGTGGACTGAGAGGAAGAAGTGAGGACGCGGTCCAGAGGAGACCATCCGTATTCAGCAGGATGTGATAAGTATTTATTAAATTTTGTTTGTTTTGATTGATCCGGACATTTTTCCTGATGTCAGGAAGAATGGCCCCGATCAATTCTTAAAATATAGTTTTTTTTGGGAGATGGGGGGGGGGGTAGTTGTAACAGTAGTCGGGTCCCAGATGCTGAGAGAGAGAGAGAGGTGTTGTGCAACATTTTCTATGGTTAGGAACTTCTGGTCGTAAGTTGCAGACGATTTTAATTGATATTGACTTCCAGTCGTGATTGAGTTGTAAGACATTAAGTCGTTCATTGAATTGAAGAATAAATATTTAGAGCTCTTGGTGATGGTATTTTAGGGACGTAAAGGTTGGTACTAGGCGCTGAGGTTAACTTGTTCCTTACACCGAGTGAATTACAATAGTCTTTTATTAAGATCCAGACATATATTTTATTTATTATTTTTGTTTTGCTGTCATTTTATTTCCTTCAACTTTTTTACAGATTATTTCAGGCCAATAAAATTTTTGTTAAATAAATTTTGAGTAGTTTTTGATGAAGCTAATTCTTATTATTTTTTGTGGAATGAGAATTCTTTTCTATTGCTTAATTGTTTCTTTAGATATTGAAGTTATCTCTGTTTTTACGACGACCTAACCTCAGACACAAAGGTCCTGCTTAGATAATCAGAGTTTTATAGTGGGTTTTCTCAGTTTTATTTTTATTTAATCTATTTGTTTAGCAACTCTGAGAAAATTATAGTTCATTTAACGAGACCTACGAGTCTCGGTTAAGATTGTTCCCTTTGTTTGTTTTTGGAGTTAAAAGATAATTTTTCTTTTAAATTTTGATAGCATAAATTGTTTTATAACCAAGAAAAGAAACTTATACGTTTTTTACTATGAAATTTTCTGTAATCATTATCTGAACTCGAGCAAAAGCAAAAAATGATACCGGTGGATATTTTTTGTTATGTTTTCTCTTTTTAAAGTTCTACTCTCAGATGGCAAATGTTATGTTAAATTCTTTTTAAGATTTTTATAATTTCGTATAATTTTGTTATTGCTGTTGAATTTTTAAAGAGTCTATTAAAAATTTTAACCTGTAATTTTATGTTTTTTTAATTAGCATTTTACAAATAAATGTTCCTTGTTTTTGAAGTACTCTACTTTTCTTTTAAACTTAGTATTCCATCTTTTTATAATTGACGAACTCTCTCCCCCTCCCACTCTCCCCCTCCCTCTCTCCCCCTCCCTCTCTCTCTCTCTCTTAGAGCATTGAGCTAGCTTGAAGTAGAAAGAGTGGGAGTAAGATGCATTGAGTTTTAGTTGTCTGACTTTTCTGTGTTATCCCTTAACAGTATCACGACTGCGAAGCGACTTCCTAGTTCTTTCGTGTTTTGACCAAGGAGTAGTAAATGCTCCCCCCCCTCCCCCACATGGTTTTTTTATTAATAATTGTCTCTGGTTTTCTTGCTATTTTGTTTGCATTGACAATCTGTTTAGCCGTTTCATGAAGATAATTGTTGATTGTCCACATGTTCATAAGAAATGTATGAGTAATTGAATTAATGACGGGCAGAGGGAGTAGGGAACTAACCTATAATCCAGAGCCTGTTGATACAGAAGGAGTTTTCTAGCAAAGCTTGACTAGGTGGTAGTGATGTTGCCACTCGCCTTTCAAAGGTTGATTCAAGGGACTAACCGTTCGGTACTAATTTCTTTCTCAGGCCATTATAAGTAATGAGTTGGCTCCTATTGGCAAAGAAGGATGGAGAGTTAGATAATCTCATTCTGGATCTTGCACTTTGAACAGCATAGGCGTCTCGTACTACAGTTGTGAACCAACACATTCCTCAACCTACCTTCTCATTGTGAAAGTCTACAAGTCCTGTATCCCTACACACAAAGGGAATGGCCAGGTGAAAAAACCTAACTCTTAGTACATATTGCAAATACGTAGCACCATCCTTTCCTCAGAATTCTGTGCTCAACTGGTGAGAAAGGATATTACAACTTATCTGAGAATACACACAACCCTATCTCACACAGCCAAATTAGAAGAAAAACAGTTTATTTCAACAACAAAAAAAAAAAAAAGGTTCACCAGCAATAATGTGTGACAACTATGTCATTTTCCCTATCATTAAAACTGGCATATAAAATAATGGAATTTCAATTTTTGGGCTGACAAGACTGCAGCACAAACATATCCCCACAGGTACAATTAATCTCTTTTCACAGAACTTACACACCTTCTTTTGAGATACACTCTGATAATTGCGGAATATGTTGAGCATCGTAATGTGGTCTCCATCTGGAGATAGGAACTTCTGATGAGCAACAGCTGCTCTCTCCCTCTTGCTGGGTGCAGTTACAAATATTGATTCTCCAGAAAGAACTGCCACAATGCTCAGAATCTCCTCCCTGTAATCATTGCAACAAAAATATTTTTTTACAGTATTTGTTTATTTTGTAGTTTTGTAATTTTTTAAGAGCCTCCAAAAGCTTGGCAGCCTAAAAGGTAAATATGTCAATGCTTACAAAATCAATTCACACACAATAATAACCAAATTTACAACAGCTACACATAACTTACAATAACATTAACAACTATACAGGACAAAAATGAAGACAAATCAAAGATTATTTAAAATTTAATGATAAATTAAGAAGTTAATTCAGTTGCCTACCAGGAGCTCTTATTGTGTTAGATGCTAAGAAGTGTGGGAGTGAGTGCATCATCGCCACTACGCACAAATCTGAACTAATATGCACTGTTCTCATCGTACTGCATGTACCTATGAGACTTTAAGCAGTGACCCTAGCATTTTATTTGTGGACAGTGTGTGGCGAGGTTCAATGAAGGCTCTTATCATAGTTACGCTCATATCCTGGTAGTATAATGGAAAATACTGCTGACTGTTAAATCCATTTTTTAACTATATTGAAGAGCTCCAAAATGATACTGTATTTACCCGAAAAGATGAGGTTTTTTGACAGAAAAGGAATAGAAAAAAATAAGGGGTCGTCTACAATTCGGGGTAGTCTTCAATTCAAAACATAGGCACAAATACCATAAATGTGCAACACTGCTAGAACAGTTGTATGTATTTTTGTAGTTTTAGTGTAGACAGTGCCTGTCAACTTTGATAAGGGTCCCCTTATCTGATGTCATGGGATGGGATGCTTTGCAGGGAAAGCGCTTTGCTGAGAAGCATGTCATGGGATGGGATGCTTTGCAGCTTTGCTGAGAAGCAAAATGGCTCAAGTCATGATTATATAACACGCACAAAAGTTTTACAGTGTAAGAAGGATGCTGCTACCATACAGCCAGGTTAGACACACCTATTTCATTGTGATTACCTTTTCTTTAAAAGTAAATAAAATTTATCATATTATTCATAGAATAGCATTTCTTCCTGAAGGGTTTGTCATAAATTCATGCAAAAATACTTTTAACCTAAATAAATTTTTCAGCACTTCACTGCGGTAATCTTGAATTTAGAATTAAATATTTTTTTAGGAAGGGGTTGTCTTAGATTCAGGGTCATCTTCCTTTTGGGTAAATAAGGTATTTATGGCATGTGTTATATTTTGAAAGTACCATTTAGTTTCCATCTTTGGTATGTTTTCTTTTTGTGGTTAAACATATTGGGGCCATGTGTCACAATGACACACACAATATACAGTTAAGCTTCTGCCTCTTTCTTAGGCTCTCTATAGGGTGACTGAGGTGGATAAATACTTCGGGGTGTGAAGTTAATACCCGGCTAGGGTAGGGGTTCTCAATGTTGGGATGCAAATTACACTTTGGGCTTCTTTGCATCAATCTGGGACCAAAGACTAGGGGATTTTAAACTCTATATAAAATTTGATGACATACGTTTCCTTATAGGACGATTTAGTCTTGATCACTTTGAGAGACTTCAAATATCACTATGCCAAAATCATGTGGAGCATTAGGAAAATAGGCCGGAACCTTAGGCTTCTGAGGTGCGTGGCCGGTATATAGTGTCAGCCTTGTAGGCTGTCTGGTGGGCACAAAATTAGGGACTACGTCACAGTTCTATGCATCATCTGACACTGTACCTTAGCTTTGATGGGAGGAGAGGTGTTCCTCCTCGGTGCTGGGCTCACGCTGCTGGTGAACGGCTATGCTGGAGCTGATTCTGCGAGACTGTCCGGGTTGGCTGAGACAACTGGATGCACAGACTCTAATAGGAGTGCCCTTAACCAGAGCCGGTCAAGACCTAGGGGTCCTCACACAAGATGGCCTCTATGATAGGGTGCTGCCTATCAGGTAGTTTGATTAAAAGTGGACATAAAGGCAAAGTTAGGTGTGAGGGGTAGGGCGTATTAACGTCACTAACTGCAGTTTCTGAAGGGGTCAGTATAACTATCTCACACACTGTGGCCCGTAGGGCTCTCTTTAGTCTTTCCATGCACCTCACTGTCACGAGTACAGCATTTAATCACTGAATAAAACAATCCACAGAGGATAAGCCTGCGCTCTAACATCCCTAGCATATACTTCCAGGTACTCAAGACTTGTGACGTGCAGTAACACTTGGTGTTCCTTTCGCATGGCATTTGCAAGCGGTGGATGGAACTTTGAGCAGCACACGTCACTTCCTCGCTGAGGTAACTGGGCATGGCAGTTTTTGACTCCACCTGTCACCAGTCCAGCATTGGTCGTCACCCACCAACCTCAAAAGTGTCACATCCAGTCATCAACTTCCCCCGCTTGTCAGGTGGAGTAAAAAAGTGGCTGAACTTCTCTAACTACACTGGCCATAAATAACCCCAACCTTTCCAAAGGTTCAGCAGTTTGCCTACCAAAAGTCATCACTGTTTTCAGAACCCCTATTACTGGTACAATCCCTCCCAATGAGTAGTGACAACTTCAGGGTCACATGAGAAAGTCCAGTGGATATAGTGCAGTCAACCCCAGTCCTTACACCAGTTTTCCCAGAGTTCAAAAAACACTCCTAAGGACTGATACCAAATTGTGAAGAAGTGCAGTTATTTTAATCGCCTTTGTTCATCCCATTAGTCTAAATGCTGTTCATCAATCTCAACATGCAGGACACATCATGCCAAGCACCACATCTTATTACACTTTAGTAATATGTCTCCTTGTGATGTCTCCATTAACAATTCAGAGAGTCCAGATGACAAGTGTAGTGAATGAGGCACCATTGGCTGAAGAGCCCATATCTGTGATTTCAACAGTGGCATCTCGTGTGCGAGGAGGGCTACAGGGCCAGAATTTATGGTTGATACATTTCTCTGCCTACTATTACCAACCACCCACCCACCCAGTGCCTCTAATTACACATTGGCTGACCCTTCATTTGATGTTCCAGGACCTGTGGATCTTCATATTAGTGCAGACATTTTCCAGAAGTCTTTAGAGAACAGAAATTGCCAGGGAACTCCTTTGCTCTGAAGTCTGTATCTGGCTGAATTCTAATAGATTGGCTGGATGCTGCAGAGAAGTTAGTTGGGTTGTCCTGTTCCTCGTTTCTCACCACCAGAACTGAATCATTTGGCACAGACACAAACTAGGAAGCACTGTATGTACAAAGCTGTAATTGAGATAGTTCCAGTATGTACTGTGTCGCACCACCGTTTCAAATAGATCTAGAGTTGGCACTCCAGCACTTTTATAGGTCAGAGAAACACCTGAAGCAGAAGCCATCATTCTACACTGCCTATTGAGAATTCATGGAGAATTATCATCAGAATTGTCATATGGAGAAGATAGTGGATCATGATCAGAGTCACGAGTATCTTTCTTATATTACTAATCAAGAATGAAAGTTTGCCTTGTCAAACACTTTACGCCCAAACTGAGAGAAAAAAAAAGGGAGGGGGGGGGGTTGCAGAATGGAGCCTAGGGGCGGATCGATAGTGCCCCATGGGGAAAGGGATCAGTTATGATTGCCAACCCCCACTTTGGGGGGAGAGCGGTTTCTGTGCCCCACAATTAAGGTTCTTGTTTACAAAAAATGCTGTTTTCGGGGAACTGCTGTGGCCAAACCCTTTACAACAGTCTCCCATCCTTCCTCTTTGCAACCCCCACAACCCCCACCCCCTTCCACCCTGCAAGGAGATAACTGGACAAGGGGGGTATGTTTTGCATTTTCCCAAATTTCTGTATGGTCCCACTTTCATATATTTTACTCGCTGTTTTGTAGGAGGCTGTTCTTGTTTACCCCACCCTCATAACCTAACAGATTAGGCCCTTAGAACCTACAATCTCCCTCCACCCTTTTATGCCTTTGCAAATATGCTATAAGGCTAATTTTTTATTGTATTTGTTGGAATTTGTTATTTTCCTTTCATTTTAAGCCCTCTGTACCCCCTGAAGCAGGTAAGGCCCTTCACAGGAGATTAAACCCTTTGAACCTACTCCCCTTTTTTCACCTTCGGAAAGTGTCATATGGCTCATTTTTTATCGTACTTTATTGGAATTTGGCACTTTCTTTTCTTTTTAAGCCCTCTAACCCCCCCCCCCCCCCCTAAAGCAGGTTAGACCCTTCGGCTAACTTCTCCTACCATAAGAGCAAACCATAATTTGTACCATAGTTAGGGTACAAAGTAATCATGACCCACTTTTCGCATACCATAAATATAATTTTGGTATTTCGTACGATGTCAATTCATACCATTATTGGATCTGCACCACCCCAGCTTTCCAATAAGCTATCATACGTTCATACTGAACCAATAGCTTGCCCACAATTACTAAATAGACCATAATTATATCGTAATTTTACTATTTTTCCCCATTGCAACTGCAGGACGGGATGTGCGAGTGAGCACCGACAGACGCGAGCAAGATGGTAAGGGGGGGGGGACATATTTTGTCCCAGTGCCTAATTTTGTCCCCTCGTGTATCTTGCCTGGTAGCTGCTGCAACCTGGCGACAGCATGAGGAACTGTTAGAACCATACCTTGTTAGTATCCCGCTAGAGCGCAGATAGTGCAGTCACTGCAGTTTGTTTGTTGACGTTTTTGTATTTTCTGATAAAGGTAGTTCTTGAGAACATCAACTTTAGTAACATGTTACATCCAAAATAGTAGAGAGGGGTCGAACATTTGAATTTCGAACCGAACCCGAACTTTAAGGTTATGTTCGTGTTCAGTTCGAAATTTATTGGCATGTCAAAGATCGGTTCTAGTGCGGTTCACAAAATTTACACAGGAGTTCGTGTTCGGTTAAAAAATGTGCCAGAAAGGAACATCATTAACGAACTTAAGTATTTACTCCTGTACAGTGTGCCCTTATAACTTCCCCCCCATCTTATAGTCACAGTTTACCAAGAAAAAAGTTTGTGGACTAGTTTCCACCAATAAGAATAATTCTTTGCTAGGGGGTGTGGTTCACAGCGCTACTTTTTCCCCTCTCGCCTACGAGTGAATAACTATGGTACGAATGGTACAGGTTATTCACAGTAAAGTGAGCACCTTTTAATGCCCTGCCAAATTTTTCCTTCCAGCCCATTTCTATCTTTCCATTACTTTTGAATATAAACATTGCCAGGGAAATAATAAACTCGGTCTATACTTTTCATCACTCTCAAAATGCCTGAGGTGCCAATAAAATATATTTATTATTGGATAATACCTGTTAGGAGGGTCTTAAAAAGCATTCATTTTACCATGAATCGCCTATGTCAGTGGTGTGATGCTGATAGGAAAAAATATATAACTGTTAAAGGGGTGGAGTGGGAGGGAAACTTATAATGACAAGTTTACCATCATGTATATTTCTGCTGAAGGTGTGACATGCCACGAGACAAAGGCTTTTCATGTTTAAATACTGTGCATCATGTATTGTATGCATTTGTGTCACACTGACACTGTACCTGTCAACCTTGACAAGGGTCCCATTATCTGGTGTCGCCCAGCATGGCTGCAAAGAGGAAGTGCTTCACTGGGAAGCAAAATGGCTCAATATTATCACAGCCAGACATCTCAAACATCAACCAAGTATCCGAGTTATTGTTTACATTTCGACACAACTTTCGTGGTTTAGTAACGTAAAATTATTGATTCACGAGACACAAAAGGTTATTGTCAGGTGCGAATATTTGTTGTTTATAACCTAAAAGCACCGTGACTCAACTTCCACATTCAGTAGCTTGATGTCTGCTGTAAAAAAACTATACTCGAGTGGTGAGTCAATCTTTGTTGACTCTACTAGATTTTTCGAGACTCGACCGATCACTAGAGATTTCACTGTAATATTATTAGCACAAAATTTCATTTATAGTGTAAATTCATTAATATCACGTTTATTGATGCTTGAAACTTCTTTTTTTTTTAGCCTGTACAACCATAAAAATATTTTAGGTACAAAAAATTTTCATATGAGGTTGCCATAAAAATTTGATTTTTATCTCATTAACACGCATTTCACATTTTTCTAAGAATTTCACACAAATTCATAGAAATTTTATAATTGTAAAATATTCCAGTCCCTACTTATGCATACAAACACACACCACAAATAACACAAGATTACTAAAGTTGACTTACACACAGTTGAAATCTCGTGCAGCAATGATCACCTTGCTGAAGCGAGGGTCGAGAGGGAACTGGGACATCATGCGACCAACCTCTGTCAGCTTCGGCACTTCCGTGTTGTCAATGGCGCCCAGTAGCTTCAACTGCTTCAAAGCACCCTGGACTGCCTGCAATGCAATAGTTCCTACATTCCACAGTAAAAGGTTTCTTACTGCACTTAATATGACACCGAATCAAATGGAAAAGTACCGCCTAATCACTTTTTAATACATTTCCTGCAGTTAACATACGTGAAAATGTTTGTTCGGCAATTTTATACAATTTGCTAAAAATACTTTCATGTAATACATACTTATGCTTCTTGAGATTCATAAACATCTATGGAACACACATGGACACAGGTTACACCAAAAATGTTACTGTGGCAATATTCACTGCAAATACGCTACAGTAATTTAACTGCCATAATTATCTCATTAAAAAAACTTGAGCGGGGAGTGAACCCAGGGCGAGGCAACACTCTCCGAGTGACAGGCTTTCCAGCCGGGACCCATAGGTGCCTGTCATTGCCAGACATGACATGAAATGAGACCATAGGTTGAAGCAGCGCTGGAATGAAAGGGCAGAGGAAACGGGAGTACCCCATTTATAAATTGAAATAAGTATTCATACTTGGTAAGTACGGTATGCAAAAAGAGGTCAATAGGATGCAAACTTATCACACTCTATACGCTGTTCACTGTAAAGTGAGCACTTTTTAAGGCCCTCCCAACAGTCATTAACCACTAATAAGTATATCTTATTGTGGCCTAATGCATTAAGTTTCGAGGGTCCTTGTATACACTGTGTTTATTGGTCACATTGCAATGTTTATACTAAAAAGCAGCAGGAAGATGGATAATGGATGAAAGGAACAATTTAGAAGGGCCTTAAAAAGTGCTCATTTCACCGTGAACAGCCTACAATGTGTAAGCCATCCTATTATTAGTCTGAAGTTATTAACATTAAAAAAGAATGAAAGGTTTTCTCCTACTGAAGAAGTACCAAACTTGTAAACTTTATATTTTACAATATGGGATGCCAAAACTTAATTTTATAGCACAATACAGGGCTGCCATCAGCCCTGAAGCTGAAATCCTGGTTCCTGTTTTAAAATATCCTATAAAATCCTGGAATCATTGGGTCAAATCCTGTAAAATCCTTAGAATTAAAAAGATTGCAAATCACAGAAAAAAAAAGTGGATATGAAAGATGTTTACATATTTAATGTAGTTGTGTTGGTTTGGAATGTACAAACCATGTTAATTCTTTTCTCCACTCACACTTATACTTTTGTTTATACAACGACTGTATCTGTAACAATTTTAGTTCCCTCACCATTGTGATTTCAATGCAAAACACAAGTCACCAAATTCGGGTTACATGCGTAAAAACGGCAATCCACGGCAAAAGTTCTTTTCAAAAATGGCCTTGGCCTTTGGATGTTATCATACAGCCAGG
This sequence comes from Dryococelus australis, assembly GCA_029891345.1. Classification (NCBI taxonomy): domain Eukaryota; kingdom Metazoa; phylum Arthropoda; class Insecta; order Phasmatodea; family Phasmatidae; genus Dryococelus; species Dryococelus australis. The sequence continues at coordinate 19,172,865 of CM057008.1, read as the reverse complement.
AACGGAAACATGTAGATAACTGCATACCTGCGCAAGTGAATAATTAAGTAAAATATTTGGGACATACACTATTGAAGCAACAGTGTTTGTCCAAAATATTTTGCTTAAATATCCACTTCCATTGTCAGAATCTTTCAAACAAATGCATCAGTGAAAAAATGACACACATTGCTGTGGGTGCCAGTGTCGCACCTTTGAGCAAGTGCCTAAAAAAAAAAGGCAGACCTGGCACAATATAATATCACATTTAAAAAAAAGTGGCACTGGTTTTATATTTTTTCCACATATATTGACAGTGACTGTGAATTCATTTTTATGTATGGCTGCTTTCTATGGTAACAGCAATCCAAGTTATTTTCTATAGCTATACTCTCTAGTGCTGTGTATACAAAACACAGTTATTCAGTAGTGAAACCCTAATCCACATACAGTATTGGACAAAAGTGTATAATCGGCATGCATTATTCATGGGTACATAATTCAGTGACTTCTGCGAATGTGCTAAAACCACGGGCACTTCGACACATATGGACAGTGGAAAAGTAAACCTGGATCAACTTCCAACATTTTTAGGTAGCCAAATTTTTGTCACAAGTAGTTGCCTGCCTTGCTTCCATTCTTGGCCAGTGAGAGATCCAGGTACCAATGCCAAGTACATAAATAAGATGGTTGGGCTGTAATTACCATTTATAAGTTACACAATTTTACATAATGTACATAACTTTATATATACACAGCCATACTACAGTTTCAAACAGATGATTAAGCTATACTGGAATCTCTAGAAATACTTTTTAAGGGATTAGTATAAAGAAAATCACCCATGCAACAAACATTGTATGCAAGATTGTCCTAAAACCTGTTCCTGAGAAAAAGCACAATTTAACATGGTTGGGTATAATGTGGATTCAAGTTACAGACGTGGAAAAATAAACACAAGACAAATCGGTGAAAATACTGTCAACACTGCAAATGCACTTCTGCCTTCGGGAAGTCTACCTCAGGTTATCTGGCAGCATCAGGAGGGAGAGAGCCAGTGTAAAAAAAAAGAGACAAAGATACAACATTTTTTAGGAGACATGAAAATTTGGGCAGCAATTATTACTTTGGTGCATACTATCTCCTGTTACCCCCTCCCCTTTTATGCCAGGCACCACCATTGCATGATGATTTCAGTGGGTGGCTATCAACATTTGGCCTCTTCCCTTTCCTCCTCCAAGGACCCTTGTCAATATCAGGCTAGATAATAATCTTGCTGGATGGTGGTAACATTAGGGCCTCGGAACAGGAGGGGCTCGACTTTCACTACTTACAAGGAAAGTATGCAGTTCTTCCAAAAAGACATATCAGCCCAGTACCCATCCACTACACAAGGGTCTGCTGTTCCCAACTGTGACATAACCTGGAGACGACGTCTTGCTCTCCTAACTAAAGAGAGACACAGAGGAAGGAGAAAAAAAAAGTTAAGGCACAAAGAAAAGGGCACTGCTGTAAAAACAGCCCCCCTCTCTCTCTCTTTTTTCTACTCCTCCCACAGACCCTCGTCAGTGTCAAGCTAGTAGATTTTTATCTCAGCAGGATGAAGCTTCGGATAAAAACTACAAACTTTGTTTGAAAATCAGTGGAAGTTGAGCTCTTTTCCACTGAGGCTTTCGTTTCCAGATGTGCTTTCCTGCACTGGAAAACTTTCAAAGTACATCAAGGCTGACACAGCTCTACAACCACTCAGAACATGAATGTTAATTATTCACAATTTTTGAATAAGATATTCAAAGTTCAAATGTGAATATTAATTCCTAAATTATGAATAAGCAACAATTTGAATATCTGCATACCTCTATTAATGATACTGGCATCTGGTTTTGATACTAGCTTCGGAGGGAAAAACATTAGGTGAAAATCGTTGACTTTTCACTCGAAGATTTTTTAATTTGAAGATAAGTCGAAGGTACAAAAGTATTTGATTCAACTATGTAAATGCAAATATTCGCACGTGACTAGAAAACAGTCCATCAATTTTGATATCACACTTTTGTTTCAAGCACAACTTTCTATGTAAACAAACATGCAGTGCTGCTGCCATAGATTACTGCACACGTTCTAGTTGTGAATGTTCACTTTGCACCATTGTTACTAGCGCTTGGAAGTGATTTGTTGTCAAACTACAGTAGATTATTTTGAAGCGCATGTTTTACTGCTTGGGTAATCTTTGGAATGTGTCTGTTTACATATTGTTACGCAAGAAAAAAATATGTAAGCTATTTACTTGCATGTGTTGCATGTAGAACCATGATTTCTGAGATTTAAAAATTGTCTTGAGACAAAATATAGAACTTTTTCATATCGAGTATTTCTCAATATTGCAGACATTCACACGTCTCTAGATGTTTTACAGCTCAGAAGTGTATATATATATATATATCGGTATTATTTTGTTTCATCGCAATTTACCACAAAATCGTACCTCTATATACCCTGTGTTTTCATGATCTAATCATGTGTCAGCGCCTCAGTGTGTTTGTGCACACACAAAAGCAGCACATTTACTTTTTTAAGTGGGATTTTGATGCCTACAAGGCATGTAACATGCTAAGAATTTGATGGTGTGCTCAATTCGTGTTTTGGCATTGAGGTCAATTCATTTTTTGGCGTTACTGCAATCTGTGTTGTGGTACAGCTGAAGTTGTAGTTGATGACACTAGTAACCGTCTTGTACGTCTGTTCTTGTGGTACTCCTGCAGTGGGATTTTGCGGCATTCTTGTATTTCGGCATTGTGGAACACAGCATTTTCCCCTCTTTCTGCGTTGTGGTCAATCCTGCTTTCGGCATTATTGTACGTTCGGCATTGTGGTGCGGCCCCTCCTCTCTCCACCCTGCCGCAGACACCCCCTGTACTTCACCCAGAATGCTCAGTCAGCTGGCGCCTGCTCTGCGCAGTGTTCAACCAGAGAGTTTTGCACCATCACAAGGCTTAACACAACCAGTAATATAATCAGCTCCCCCCAGGGTACACAGGCAAATCATTCATGTAACAACTACCCAATCATCTACCACTACCGTACTCTCCGTCACAGGGTAGCCTTATTCTCTGTCCACACAAAGGGGGAGGGGGGAGGGAAGCTGCAAATGCCCCTGCTAGGAGAACACTACAACAGGTGAGGTGTCAACTTTGAAAAAAAATTCTTGATTTGAGTTGCTGTTCGATGAGCTGACGTAACAAACTGAAGAAGTGAATGTACTGACATTCTGGTAAATCAGTCTTACGGATCTACAGTGATCAACAGAGGTCTGAATGAGAACAGGAAATGTGGCTGCCATGGTGTACTACATATACCAAAGATGAGGTAGACCACTTATTCGTCTTCAGTGCATGTACCCAACATTGACCTACCCCAAAGGAACACAACTGTCAAAGTCACATAGTAAACAAAGATAAACTGTGTTTGTTTATATCTTAATTTTTTAATGACAAGCGCTATTACATTTACCATTTTGAATTTAATCTAACTGCATTATAAATAGATTAGATGAGGTAACTATATCTCAAACAATTTGTTTACAAATCAGTTTTATAACCTAAAATCCAAACCATGCCAATTTTGCTAGATTTGTTGGCAGAGAAGCAGTTCAATGTTGGGACATGGGGATTGGTTGTGTGCAATCAGCCAGCGAGATTGGTCTACCTCATATTTAGTCTAGGGTGTACTCATCATATGATGAGCAACTTCAGGTGAAAACTGCAATTAACATACTGGGTCTTTCTCACCTCTGGTGGCGGCCGATCCATGAAGTCAAATGTGGCTGCATTAATATTAAGTGCCAGCAGTTGGAGGACAACACTTGTAACATTGCATCTCTGTATTTCTGGGATAGTGTTCTTGGAGAATCTTTCAAACTCCTGAAATAAAGCAGATCATAGTCACACACACCAAAGTCAAATATTCTGTTCACATCCATTTTATCAAATGACACTGTTTATGAATGTTTTCCATGGTGGCGCACTTCCTAAAGAAAAAACTGTAAATCAATTCCACAGTATGCAGAATAGTTATTACTTAAGCATCAGTTATAATAATAGCCTGTTAGGTTCAAAACTATTTAGTAGACTGTGACAATGCTGCAACCACTGACTGATTTTGTGGTGATGACTGATGGACGATGATGATATTGGGCGACAATGATGGAATCTCTTATTGAAAGATAATGCTGATATATCAGATACTACACAATCCTCATACCCTCTTCTTAGCAATGTCTCCCCTCACTATTATGCAAGCTTTCTTCACAATACATGTATATTATTAAGGTTTATAAAATATGTACAGTTAGAGGTGATTATGTATAAAAAACTAGGGATGGACCAATACCAACAATACACAGATTTTCAGCTGCAGATGCCACTGATTACAGCTAGCTGATACCAGTTTTGATAAGCACAATTATAATTTCCAATTTCCAATATTGGTAATACTTTTATTACTTAAATTTAAGTCTTCAGTTTTGTGAACACTTTAAGAAATTTGTATTAAGTGTCTACAGCATAAAAATGAAATAAAACACTAATTTTAATAATAAATGGTAAGATAGACATATTAACTGGGAAAATAAGTAACTTAACAGTCAAGCAAAAACTATTGCCGGACAATACAGCATTCATAACAAACATGAGTTCATTAAAGATATCCTTCAAAACTTCAGGCAATCTATCACTAGAGCAGAATACAGGGAGAACTACAAGTTTGTTTACAAATTCAGTAATTTCCACAGGTGTTTTGCGACATTTAAAGTTTTACATTGTATTTTGGTGTTATTTTGCTTTATCGCAATTTACCACAAAATTGTGCCTCTATTTATAACTATAAGTGTTAGGAGTCTCAATTTACTATTTATGTAATGACACGGGAACTTATATTTGTTATTCTACCGCAAATACTAAGTACATTTTCTAACATACATAAGCATAGAGTTGTGGTTTGCAGCGACTTGTAATGCGCTATGGTTAGAGACCTAAAAAAGTAGGTGTTATTTTTTTCAAAAATATGTGTTATTTAAAAAAAAAATATATTTTTGTCAAAAATAACTGATATTTTCTTATGTATACAATTTATACACAACTATAAAATCACTGTTAAAAAAATAATAAAAGTGCCTTGTACGAACAGCAAAAAAAAATTAGCGAAATCTGCCTACGCGTTTTTGAACTATCGAAACTTTCAACAACAGATTTTTTTGTTAGGCCCGCTGACAAAACTTTAGTTTCTTCAAAAGTCTAGTTTTTTTACCACATATATTTACAGAGAATGTGTATGATAAAAATACAGTTTATTGGACAAATACAAGTTTAAAATACGTGATAAATTTATTTACAAATATACGTAAGTAAATGCATATAAATACATTTATCACTGCCGCACCGCTAGCTTTGTAAAAAAATAAACAATTGTTTGTTAAAGCGTGAGGATGATACAATATGATTGTAAACAAGGCATGAATTCCATAGATAACATGGTGCTTGGTGGACGTAAACACTACAACGGCGTGTTTTCCTAATAAACAAACTTTTCCAGGGCTGTGAGTACAATGTTCACTCAAAGTGACGCATCATCACTTGTGCTCATGTTATCTATGGTCGTAAATACACGTGATGGAAAGTAAACACATTTTCGTTTAAAGTTTCTTACACAATCGAAAACTTTAGCATTTGACGTTACGTTTCCTTTCCCCTGACGAAACCACCAACACACAATACAATTGTAAAGTCAGAGTTCAGACAATTGAACATCGGTTCTACGAGTTTCATAAAAATGTGTATCTTATGAAAATAATTATGATTTTATCCAGGAATGCATTTGACGTACCTTTTTTTTTTTTTAAATAGGCATAACATTTATATTAAAAGTTTATTTCAAAACAAAAAAACATTTGTTTACTTTATTAAAATATGTCAATTGATATATTTCTTTTTCACATTATATTTCTTTGCTACTTATTTAATTTAAGACGAGCTTTGTTTAATATACCGAGATTAAAATAGCCCTGTAATAAAATAAGGCACTTTCCACATAACCTCTGTTAGGGTCTCTGCATAATGGCTGCTTGACTTTGACTTTAAATTTCAACTATTTGAAATCTTAAAGTCAAAAGTGCTTGACTTTACCGTTCACAGTTCCATTGTGTAAAGCTCCATAAGAAAAACATGTCTGAAAGCAAATGTAAAGTCAAATGTTAAAATTTCAATCCTGTAAGGGCCTTAAGGTGATAAATCGAAGAAATCTACGGGCCAACTTATGCATGCATTCGTACTCGAATATCCAAAAACACATAAGATACATCTTAAGAAGCAACTATGTGACGTAAAACAATAATAATAATTCGCGAAATACTACAGGATTTTGTACAATTCGTGAATTACAGCTGAAATTCTTAAAAATCACCATTTTTCATTTTTTATGTCAAAATTCACGTTATTTTTTGCTTTATCGCATTTGCTAATTTTTCAGGTCTCTAGCTATGGTTAATCCTAACCTTATTTGATGATAACTTATAAGAATCAAGATTGAGGTAGTCAGACACTAGATTCTCACAATGCTCATTAAGTAAAGGAATCTGGTGTATCAAGGGATTGAGGAATCAAATTTGACATCCCTAGTATAAAGGCCTCCATGAAATTCTACATTGGTTTGTAAGACTTGATACAAATTTTCTGACAACATAGTTAGGTTTAGATTATACCTATTTTAATGTCAAACATGCAGTAACTTACAGCCAACACTTCCCTTGTAGCATATCGCTTTATAATTAAAAATTGAGCAACCGCTAAAGGGTACAATGGCACTAAAATATTAACATTTCAACATGTGCTAGACAGACTGGCAAACTTATTATCATTAAAGGAAAAAGTTTCTAAACTTCCAATGAGAGAGAGAGGAATTTTGATGCTAAAATTTCTCAACGGCTTTTCCACAAAGTACACAAGTCTCTGTAGCGTTCAGAAGCACTCTTCTACAGGCTTATTTTGTACCACAAGCTGTTCTATTTAGGTGTATGCTCCCCACCAGCATTGTTTAATATAACCTCAACCTGCAGTAATCGTGTGGTATAAACGAGTCGTAATAAATTTTTAAAAGACAAAAATGGTGTTAGCGAAATTTTGCGACATGTTTAAAATTTTGCAAAAACCTAAATGAGTGTATACACAGATTTAAAAGGTTACATTGCTTTTACAGTGTTGTAAAAAAGGAATAGGAGAAAATTTTGCAAATTTGTCATTAATGAAATTTGACTACCCCTATGTATTGTATAGGTTTTAGCTGGGACAAAAAAGTTCTTTATAATGAAGTGTTCATTAACCTGAAGTTTGTCACAGTGGTATTTTACTGTAACAAGTCATATATTAATTCGTGTTTACAAAGGTACTATGAAAATGAACTGCAATCAGAAACATTTCTTCATTTTGGACCTCGAAAGGTAATGTCTTTGTGCTCAGTTAATGTTACTGTTGATGTTCAATCTTGCGAAACTGCGAGTGCTGCACAATAAGTATAAATCAAATATTATGAGCCCTTGCACAGTGAACAGCCTCATGTTCGTTGACATAGCATTGATAAGTGCTACATACATGCTACTGATGTAATCAAGTGCTACTAATCCGTGTATAATAATCGACAAATAATGTTCAATGCAGCCAATGCTGATGGCCATGACATCGGCTGGTTGATCAGCATCGACCCATCCCTAGATAAAGCTGCGTTACATTGTATAATGATACATACTCAGGCTCTACATGATAAACTTAAAAATTGGTACACAAATCCTAAGTAATCCTTTACTCTTCACAGGACTGTGAAATGCAGAGACTTGAAAGAGTTTATGAATGCTCGGCAAGCGTGACATTTTACGAAGGTGAGACATGATGTCTGGGGCTCTCGGGAAGAGTAACGGTGTGCTATTGAACTGGCATGTGAGAACCTCGAACAGAGAATTGCAGGTCCTATTTATACAGTAGAACATGTCTATTACGACCCCTCACAGTTCCCGAGAATAGGGTCGTAATACAAAATTTGGAAAATTTTGGGCAGATTTTGGCCTACCCCTAACCCTTAAGCCCCCAAACTTGCCATTTTTTGCATGAAGTTCATGTTCAATTATCTCTAGCAGAAAAAAAAATTTTTAATATAAATATAAACACGTATGTATATTTTAATAGCTGGACGTCTCTTGATTAATTTGATACCCAAGAAAGGCACATTGGACCACCCCTTGTCGTAAAAAAAGAAGGCCTAAACACGATATGACATGGCCATTGAAAGTGTGTGAAAAGATTAGACTATATATTATTAAAATATAACTAAACACTGTTAGAGATCCCTTATGTTTGAAGCAAAACACAGAACTTTATTTATTGATAATATATATGAAGATACATTGGATCACTCGTGCGCTGGGGCTAGCAGCGAATACATTGCCATGCACACGTGGCTGGATGAGCGCCCCGATCCTCTGCAGCGCGGCCAGGCACTGTGATTCACATCTGTCGATCAGTTCTAGATCCTCGGGGCTGGGCAGCGGCCAGTCGCCTGCTACAAGATTATTAAGCCAGGCGGGGGTCAGCCGGCCTCCGCCAGTGCCATCGTTACAGGGCTGGTTCGCTTCGTAACAGCGGCCCGGTGTTGATAAAAATGCTGATGGATGCTATTCACGTCAATGAGTTGCATTTTTACAAAATGTAGGCGGCGTGTAGGCCTCTGCACTGGCTCGATGAGGCCCGGCAATGTTTACGGGAATATAAAAATTTAGTGCGGTCTACTTGAAATATTAATTATTCAGAATTTTTCATCAAAAACTTCTTGCGTAACCCATACACGCACACTGCCTTCCTCACCAAAATATTGTAACATAAGAAAGTGTTTTTATTTGCTCACGCTTACCTATCTTTATCCACTTTACACATAAAATTGACTTCACAAGGAAAAAAAAAAACAAATGCCCACCAAAAAAATTAGCATATTACGTAGGCATAGGTACACATAAACTAAAAAAAAAAATTATTAAGAAAGGGACACTGAATTAAATTTGAAGTTATACGTACACTGAATAAGAAACTAGTATGTAATGTGCCGCTTTCTTTTACAGCAAAAGAGGAGGGATAATAGAAGCGGAAAAAGACAGGGAGGGTAAGGTAAGGAGGCAGCGGCATGTGACTAGGACAAAGAAAATCCTCACTGACCCGGCCTGCAAAACTCCCCCCCCCCCCCCCCTCGTGCTTCTGCGGACAATACACTAGTGTCCCCTTCTGGCACTAAGTAATTTATTGATTCACACTGCTTGGAACAACAAATGTCAAAGTCTATGATGGCAGCTTGAGAAATGCTCGACCAATAACATCAGTAACGGCTAGTTTCCCATAGACTGAAAACCGAGGATAATAGAAATTTGTACCGCGGTTGGAGAAAAGGTCTACAAAAACAAAACCATGCATAACTGAAACCGCGGTTGAAGATACGTTGGCAAGGGAAAGATACAGCGGTTGGCAAGGGATTACTGTATCTATTTTTAGACGTGCCTCAAATTATCGACTTTTTCGACCCAAACTTTTTACGGTTCCTCAAGACTGGGTCATAATAGAGGGGTTTTACTGTACTCACATCACAGAGCCAGTACGGGGGTTGCAGAGTGTGGAGAAGGAGAGAAAAGTTTAACTGGTGTGGTGGCTACTTCCCCTCGCGTGCCAAGCACTGGAGGGGTGAGAGCGGCGACATGATGCAAAGAAGGTAGCAGCGCAGCAGGTGGCAATAGTGGACAAGTCACCCTGGCTTGAAGGCATCCTGTGGCGTGTAAGGCATAAAGACTCTTATTAGCAGTGTAATAGCTTTTTTCAGGAGGAGGCCGCGGCTGTGACGAGGCTAGATGAATGACGTCGCTTGTAGCGCGTCACACTAATCCAAGTTAGTGTTGTGTATAATAACTGCTACTTTCAATTGTCACCTGAATTTTAATTACAGAAGATTTTGCTGAGACAATACTGTAACAGTTTTTTTTCCCCACTCATTATAGTGATGTTAAAATCCAACAGACAGGTTCCAGACTATTCCAAAATATGAATACAGTACTTTGCATATTACATAAATCCATCATTACAACGGAAATAAAATTTGTTGCAAATAAAGAAACAAACAAGACAATATTGATAGTTTTGTAAACATTACGTTATAGTTTTTAATATTTTAACGGAAAAATACCCTGCAAGCAGGTTCTACACGACTGTTTCAATTTCGAGAATAATGATTAAAACTTACTTTATTTGTATTAATTGTGAAACTAAAAACAGGTTGGATATTTACACACAGTTAAGCAGTTAATTTTTAAAATATTATATCCAAAAACCATACAACAGGTAAATCAACATGTCGCAACCAGTGCCGGCTGCTGAGGTAGGGCTGCGGGGCACAGTCCTCCTAATAATATCTCAAAACGCATACCTCAACTTATCTGCTACTCTGTAAATAATACTGCATACGAATACGGAGGTTATTTTGCAGCTAATGTTTTTGAGATGGACGAGACTATTGTCACGAGAGAAATGTTTTTGGAAATGTCGAGTGGTGGGGCGGCAGATTCTTCGCCCTCAAGTGGGAAGAGCTAGTAGAGAGAGATGACCATAACACAGGACTAGAGGTGCTACGGGAGGGAAGGAAGACTTCAGCTCGGCCCTTTTCAGCCAATCACATGCTGTAAATCAGAGAGCTGGGCTCACCCCTACTCAAACAAAAAAATTGTTTCCTGGAACTTGACAAAGCTACCAAAACTACATGTTTTGTAAGCACACTTTCGCACTCCACTCTTTTGCAGATGTTAAACACATTTCTTAACAATGCTTGTATTTATTTTGAATATTTTTTATTCATAGATATCGTTCAAACTCACATGAGCTTCAAATAAAGTTTGTAATACTCTAAATAAGTTTATTGTTAATTAATGATGAGCTATGAGCATCTGTCAGAAGCCGTGTTGAATTGTTGTTAATGACATGTTGTGTAAACTTGTAAATAATTGTTAATTGGGCGAGTAACATTTTAAACCTTATTACAACAAAGATTTTCAATTACAGAATCTGGGACAAGCAAGGCCACAGTTAAATATAATTCAACATTAACGCCAAGGTAGTAAATAGTTAGTATACGAGAAAATTCTACGGTACATAAAATTTTGTGGACTGGCTTTACGGGTGTGAAGTTGGAAATGTGTTGTTTTGTTTAATTTTTTTTTTTGCTAATGAAACCTAATGATCTTGCGTGAACTGTCAATGGGGTAAAAGATTTAAAACATTAGGGAGACAAAGTTAAAAGACATAAATCATGTTCGCAAACATATAAAAATACCAGAAAATTTTCATTGCTTGGTAAAGTGAATATACACTGCCAGTTAGCGTGTACAGGTTGACAAATGGATTTTTTTTTACAAATATATTAATTAAGATATGCCACTTTCATCCTCTAATTTACATTTGACATGAATTTTGTATGTACTGTAGGCTATGTAAATTAGTATTTGGTTTTAAAAATATTTGTTTTAGTATATTTAAGTTATTATCATCATTAGTATAGTAGAATTCGTATTATTATGTTATCTCTTGTCGTTTCGTGTAATATACCACACCATGTAGGTACTGGTTGGAAGGCATATAACCTAAACAAACTTGAAACAAATACATACCTGTGGTAGTGATTAGATCTGAACCAGCGGCCACAGTATGTTGACTATTACAAATCGGGCAATGATACATTTTTCTTCAAACAACCACACTTATTTTTTGTATTTAGCTACATAAACTACACTTACTTAAGCCTGTCATACGCAATATATTTATCACTGCACCTACTTAAAAAATGATATTTGTAATGATATGAGTTAGGATCGCTACAGCCCTCCCAGTTTCAAAAGTCACCAGCCGCCACTGGTCACAACCACTCTACAATGGACACCAACACCACTTCCAACGTACTAAACAATTATATATATATATATATATATATATATATATATATATATATATATATATATATATATATATATATATGTATTAACTTAATAACATGTGATTCCTTTTAATGCTGTGCGACAATTATTATGAAGATATAACTGTATTATAATTTGTGTGTTTACTAGAGGTAAGAAAATGTTGACAAAATTTAAACACTGACAAGATAGCGCAAACCAATTCCAAATTAATTTTACAAACACAATTTAAGAATTTATCAATATGTAACACACTATAAAAATTGCACAGATACATACCGTATTTTGGCGTGTATAGTCTGCAACAGTATTTTTTTATGAAAAATTAAGGGAAATTAATATTTCAAGTATAGGCTGCACTGAATTGTTGTATATCTGTAGATATTGTTAAGTCATGATTCCGGGCAAACACAATAAATTCTAAATTAATATCTCCCATGCAAAACATTTGTGACAGAAATTGCATGGTTACTATTCCACAGATGGTAACGTGACTTAAGAAAGAAAAACCACAGCAACAAGTTACACAAAATGACGTCTATCAATGTGCACTTGAGGTGCATAGGCAGGCGTGCGAACTACGTACGATATCTTTCTCCTGTATAGTAGCAAAATTATTTTCTCATGTACGGCATCCATGGCCACGCTCCAACATGTTTACATTTTACACGTGCCGGATTGAAGTTATTTTATTTATGAACGTGAGCAAACAAATTATTGCACCAGTGAAAATCAAGTAATATGTTCTTAGTTTTTTACTTCCTTAGAAACCAAGTCAAAACATTAAAATGCACTGTGTATTGACAAATTTCTATTTTGAAAAAAAGTGCGGCCTATACACTCCGAAATACAGTAAATAAACGCACAATGGATTGTGCCATCTACCTTACAATAAGTAAAATGCCTAGTATTTCTTAGGCCTCAATAACGTGAAGTACCATGCCTTATATGACTAAGTGAAAATATATGAATTAAAGTAATAATTCATCACACACCTGCTTTGTATAGTTGCGATAGCAGATACCTTCTGATTCACGACCTGCACGACCTGTCCTCTGCCAAGCTTGCTCTTGTGAGATGTTTTCCACCCTGAGAATATCAAGCCCTGTGCCTGGGTGGTGACTCCTGAGAAAATTACAAGAAAACTTACTAATTACAAACAGAAAGGACTAAATGTTTTAGCACATATAGCAGATTCTGCTATAGCATCAGGCTACATTCCAGCAAACTGCAATGCTAAGGAAAATTAACTTTAGTAATAACAACTTCTCCATAAGTTTCCCAAGTACTCGAAAATGCAAAAGATTTTTCATAGTTCCTTATGTGCTGCCCATTATCAAAAATTTTTAATTTTGGGCTTCACTTTGAATATTTTTATTTAATTGCAAATACAATTGGGAAATTAATTAATTTCAAGGTATTCAACTTGTCGGAACTTTAAATTTTTCAATTGGGATCTTCGCTAAATTTTGTTCCTGCTTTGAAACTTTATAGCTCTAGAAGCCAGCCATGACTGTTCACAGCTGCAGCAGCCTTCCACGCTTGAAACAGCATCCCAGACACGTTACCTCACAGTTGTGCTTGTTTGCAAGATCTCCATCACAGACAAGGTTTCCTGCATGGGCCATAAATGCAGAGAAACAGAATTTACTGCTTAACAGTGTCACAATATGATTAGTCCACATTGGTGGAATTGCCACACGATTTATCCAAAGAAGAAAAATCTCCCTTGTTTGTGGCATCTGTGAATTAAATTCAGAGTTTAAAAGTTTTCTTTCAGAATCATTAATGTGCAATATCGAACTATAAAATGCATCCCGGCTCTCTTTCTGCTTCATTGCCTTCTCTCCAATTTTTTTCCTCCTTCAGCATCTGTGAACTGCACATACTCCTAATTCACTAGGCCTACAAGTTTTGTGTGGAAACCAAGCAAATTTAGTCTCCTCTATCTCTAAAGTGCTTATCCACATGTGAAAGCTCTAGGGAACTAAAATGTAATAATTGAAATAAATATAAAAAGCAACAGAAAATATTATTACCTGTTTTTCACTTTCCCACAGTCAATGACGTACTTTATTCCGCTTATGGTGACGGAAGTTTCTGCAATGTTGGTGCTAAGTACGACTTTCCTCATTCCTTTAGGAGTGGGTCGGAAAACATCCAACTGCATCTGAGATGGCAATGAGGCATATAATGGGTACACTTTGAGGGGAATACACTTTCCCTCCAAGTCCTGCCAACAGCAAGTACAATAGAAAAAATGAGTTCCAAAAATTCACAAACAAATTCAACATTGAGAAAATACTTAAGAAGGGTACATTACATTACTGGGAATTAGTATTACAGTAGAACCTCACTGTATGTGCTAAAACACTTAGGCCTTTCTGTTTACATTAAATTAGTTTTTTTTTTTTAGTAATTTTTTCAGGACTCTCCCAGGCACACGGCTCAATATTCTCACGAGGGAAAACATCTCACAAGCGCAAGATTGGCAAAGAACAGGTTGTGAGTTGGCAGGCATCTGATCTGCTATTGTCTAAAGTTTACCATAATGCAAAGGAATGGATTATATACGTAATGAAAGAATCAAATTGTACATCCCTAACAACAGTATTTTCCAAGTAGACCGCAGTTACCACACCCAAATATAAAAACAGAAAGGCCTCCACAATTTGGTGCAATTTCACTATACAAAATTTTTCTTTAAAAGTTGTTGCAATAATCATAGCATTTGTTGCACACGAGAATACATCATACACTAGCATGTTGGGTATTAAATTTGTGCCAACATTTAAAACTTAATTTTATTACTTTAGAAATAACTTTAAAAAATGATTAAATAGTACACTTCTTTTTTACATGCTTAAGAAATATCCTATAAATTAAAAGTATTTCAGAAATGTGTGCTACTTTAAGTCCATTCCCTATTGGAAGCAACTTTCTCGGAACCCTGCTAAATATCTATTTGCAGGCCCGTTTCATATCCTTTCGCCAAATGTAAACAATCATTGCCATGTAACATCTGTCAAAATCAATGTTTACATGCCATTGTGTGTGTACATGAGTTCGTATACTTTCGCTACACATAAAAATGTGACTTCTACTTTCATACATGCCAAATGTCTTGTTTACTGTATACAGCTTTTCAAAGAATTCTGTCATATTCCGAAAACCATTCCATATAAATATTCACAGTTTAGGCCTCTAACATTATTTAGGTCAGCTTTATGACATTTTAAAAATGCTTGAATTGAAGACAGTTCTTACGGTTATTTTACATTAACATATTTGTTTTCCACTACGTAGCTCGACACATGTAATGCACGTTATTATTTTGCCGTGACTGTGTTTAACACTGTTACAACTGCGAGGTAAAGGGCTGTACTAATTTTAATTATCCTTTTGTTATTGATATGTGTTGGGTTATTTCTCTAAAAGGACGGCCTCAGTTGGAATAAATATTAAAACGAAGGAACACCCAGTGAAAAAGGCACATTAAATTCAAGCACGCAACTCGTGTTGCTCATTTTTGTCAAACAAACTTTAAAAGATAGCGGCGAACATGCACACAAATAAGCCTACGGTAACTTTTATTCCGCTCATATTTCTATCTATTGCTACTTACTGTTTATAAGGTTTATTGAAATTTATCGGGCTGGGCTTGGTATTTTTCTTCTGGGATTGTGGCAAATTACGTTAAACTACTGTATTTCAAACCCCTTAGGTCAAAAGTACAACATTGTGATAAATAAACAGCCATGGATGTAAATAAATAACTTCATAAAAACAGTTCACATTTAAAACGTATAAATAGTGCTAATCAAATATTTGAAATGACGCACACACAGGGCCAGCGTATCGACCTCGATGCACAAAGGCACGCCATTT
Source organism: Dryococelus australis (assembly GCA_029891345.1). Lineage (NCBI taxonomy): Eukaryota > Metazoa > Arthropoda > Insecta > Phasmatodea > Phasmatidae > Dryococelus > Dryococelus australis. The sequence goes on along the minus strand of CM057008.1, from coordinate 19,156,961 downwards.
CACAAACGCAATGATTAACGAAACATGCATCACAGTATATTTATTACTCCAGTGGAAACACAGATTTATCACAACATGGTAACTTGCCTAGGTAGGCTTAAAAAACACAATGTCTACAAACGTGATGTATTAATTTTAAGTATTTTTCGGAGTAAGAATAATTTACGATCCGTTTGACAAAAAGCAACAAGTCATGTTATGGCTCGCCACGTCTGTCAACTGCAATAGGTAACTGCCCCGCCATCATATCTAAATATATTAAAACACGTTTTCAAACATTAAAATTTCTTTTCAGTTGTAAATTACAAATTCAAAAATCATTATTTTGCTGTAATAAGTATAAAGTATGCTACAATTGAAAAGATGTATAATCTTCTTGCTTACTAGCGAAGTGAAATTTCCCGAGTGTGAAAGAGAGGAAGAAAGAGAAAGAGTGCAACAAGCCTCGCCAACAGACAGTTTTTCAATTGCTTTCTCGCTCAATAAAACAATACCGTGCAATTACTGCCTGCTCACAATATTTTCCGCTGTTATTTTAAACTGTAAAAATGAGCTATACTGCCAACGGGACTACTTAAATATTAAACTATACTTCGATAGGGGCACCGTTTAATTTATAAATAGTATACTAAAAAATGAGGTTACAATAATATTTTAACTGTGAATTATTTCTTACCAGTCGTTGCCAACATGTCGCTGCACTCGCTGTTGATATTTCATATTTTAAAAATAAATAAATATTACAAGTTATAGAAGATATTAAGGTAAAGTTTCATTTATTCAATAATACAATACTCTAAAGTTAACCACAGTATTATATATTTGTGGAATACAGGTTACTGGAAAAACAGGTGACGTTATGCCTAGAGTGTTTTTTAAAGGTTGATTTTCATAAGTTGCTTCCAATCGGGAATGGACTATATAACAGTGTGAAACAGTTTACATGCACATAATTAAAGGTTTTTATAACACTACTACTGTGAAATTGTATGTTCTGTAATAACATGTCACCAAATTATACTTACTTTTGTAACTAACCGTGCATTGTAGGCCATTGCTTCAATTTCTTCTTGGCCAGTCAAAAAAACTAATATATCAGCACTGAAAAAATAAATTCCACAGAACTTTTACAATAATGCTTTATGCTAAAGAACAGAAAGCTGCAAAGCTGCAATGTATAGCATATCAAAGTTGTGTAGTTACAGGAAGTGTGAAAATTGCAGAAGATAACATGTGTTAAAACATTGAACTCCACAGCAATGCACTGTCTTTGTGCATCATTGATATGACGATAAACCTGTCTGTGCTAAAAGTACAAAACAAGAGGAAATGCACTGTCGAGTGGCAGACACCTACTCTGCTAGCGTAAGTCACAATAAATGATCAAAGCATGTGTTATAATTTTATGAGCAGTCTAAGTACAAACGGAGATAACTTGTATTCTGCACTATGGATGCTCAATTTCAAATCTAAAAACTGATAATAAGCATATGTGAGATGTATTACACGAGACTTTTAGGACACACGCAACTGTAAGTTTACAAACAGGTACAGTACAACACAATGGCACATTATATTCTGGTACTTTCCCAGTTGCTTTTTAAAGAACACTTGAGTGTGACCAACTAAGCCCTTATAGCTACACATAAAGGTTTATAAAAAAAAAATTAAACTGTTGTTTAAAAGCCATGTCCAAATTACTGAAAGGAGTTTTAAGGAATACTTTAACTATACACTTAACAATGCGTTGACCGGATTGGAGCCCTGGAGTGACTAAATGAAAAATTGTTATTTCTAAACACAAATGGCAAATATTGTACAAAAACTGTAGCAATATAAAGATTGCTTATTAAAAAATCTCGCACAATTTAGGTAAACATGAGACCTTGAATAATTATTAAAAATGTTATTTTATTTAAAGCACACACTGTAAACAAAACTTAACAAATCAAAATGTTGCAAGATGGTAGCCAACATTTTGAAAAAGCCTAAATCATAGTTAAAATATTTATGGGACATTTATTAACTCCAAATATGTGAATTAAATTCTACACATCTTTGGAGGCCAACGTGGTTAAACCTAAAAACTAAAAAAGTGCAATTATTTATAAGTTTATTCCAACTTCGTGATCAACTATTTTACAACTAGGGGCCCAGCCCGTGACCTTTTTTTTTTCATTATTGTCACGTGCCTACACCATTTATGTTACAAATTTTTATCATAAAAAAAAACTCAGCATTGGATATAGTTCTATCCACTAAGCCACTGCGGTCCCACTTCGAATCTCTCTATCCACTGAGCCACTAAGGCCCCACTTAATTAACTCAACGTTGAAACGAGACATTTAAAGTAAACAAAAATGATAATCCATTACCTTCATATCTCTATGCAATAATCTCTATGCATTAATACAGAACTTTCATAGGAAAAAGTAATCAAAAAATTAATTTTTAGGGTCAAAAGTCATGATTGAGTAATCTGATCTTGCTGAAATACGAACTTGATCTGTATTTGACCCTGAGGATTCTCTCTGCAAAATTTGAAGAATTTCTGTTAAGTTTCAAGGGACTAAGAAGTATTAAAGACAGACAGACAGACAGACAGACAGACAGACAGACAGACAGACAGAGACCATTCTATTATATAATAGGATATGTATTGGTGAAATTGATGTTCTATACCATCTTTCACCATAGCATAAAAATTTACAACAACAGAAATATTTTGAGAGAAATAAATAATTTGGGTAAAATATTTGCTCTCATTGTTACGTAGCAAAATCAATTCTGTAAGATAGCTCTTCCATAAAAATGTAAAAACATAATGAGATTCCAAGGTGTTAATTTATGTCTCACACCCCTGTAAGTGAAATGTGAGAGAACACTGCCAGAAGCTACGATGTGCACCACTCACTTTGGTGGTGCCGCCTGGTGAATCTGGAACACGGACACCAGGGAGCTGAACACGTAGTCCTCCTGCGGTTTCACGCTGTGGAACACTTTGACCGGGTACTGCCGACCCTCCACGTACACCGTGGGGATGTTGCCGAAGTACTGGCTGAAGTGATCCACTTCCATCGTCGCTGACATCACAATGATCTGGCAGCAACAAACACACCCCCCCCCCCCGCTACAATATACTGAACTATCTCAGTTGCGTCCAAATGCAAACATTCGATAATTAACGAAGATATTAAGCAATATTCACAACAGCTGTAAATGTGTGGTCATCTAGTGAGAATTGCCACAACTGTGAATCATGGCATGCTAGTTTGCTAATACGCACAGTGAAACTAATTTTTCACACTTCTCAAGGTACATGCTAAAAATGTAGCGAAATGCAGGTAATTGTAAAAAGAGAGCAATTTGTGATGTACGAGAAGTGCATGGGCCAAAGAAAATAAGTGTGAAATACTACAGGAGTGTGTAAAATATGGGAGTTTAAAACAGGAGTTTTACTGTAGTTGGCTCAAACTTGGGTAGAAATATCCCTGCATTTGTACAATTCTTGTATTTTTTAGTGTCATTCAAGCAGTTTAATACTGGCAGACTAAGGCAAAAGATGTGTAGCATCGTAACATCATTTTTGTGACAGGATTCTCAGGCATTGATATTTTTCCACCCACAAACAAGTGATTTCTCAGCCTTGACATTGCTGGCAAATTTCATCTTCACCTCACAATTCTTTTCCATTAAGGCTATGAGGCCTATGCTATTATAGGCTGTTCACCGTAAAATGAGCACTTTCGAAAGCCCTGCTTAAAATAAACTCGTATGCACATTACGTATTCTTCCGCCTTATTTTAAATTAACACTGGCAAGGGCCTCATCACTTTATCCATGCATCGGTCCAGCGAAACTGTGAAATTATACGAAAAGTAAATATTTTAGAAACATATTCATTTTTACACTTCGATACATTAAAAAAGCAGAAAAAGAAAGAAATAATTGAAGTTATCACAAATGGTTGCCTAACTCTTTTTATTCGACGTTAAGATATGGAACTACTTTCCATCCATCATTACCAACTTTACTATACGCATGTTACTCAGTGCACTCATTAGAATATATGCAGGCAGGAGCAGTGACATTTTTCTAAGGTTGATTTCAAAAGTGCTCACTTTATTGTGAACAGCCTTTACCCTCAGTTAATATGTTAATTGTAACCTGGCTGATCACATTTGGAGCTGGTATGAACAATACTTACTGCCCTGCATGGTGAAAACAAGTGCATTATGGGATTCGAATCCATACGCTGCACACCCAATCAGGAGTTACCATGTTTTCAGAATAATTAAAAAATCTACAAAAAGTTATTAGTGTCTCCTATTTAATATTAAAACAAACAGCTTGCTATATTAACCCCACTGATTCATTACTTTAACCATTACATAGTAAAAATAAAGTGGTAAAATTTTTATATTTTACATATTAACTTTTTCCTTGTAGATTTTGGGTGCATAATGCACACACCAACAAATGGTGTGCATGTACGTATGGTGTTCACGTGTGATGTGTAGCTCATTTTTCTCACTTAAGAGACTATGCATAATTAGAAAACACATGAGAAAATGCATTACATGCCATTCTTCAGATTGCAGTACAATCGTATGACAATACACCGGTTCTGGATTAACAAATTTACCACAGCTTGTAATGCTGTTTCTCACAGAAAACAATGTTTCTGTTACCTTCAGGGGCTTCAAGCCATTCTTTCCTCTCGTCTTCTGTGCTTCTTTTACCACACCAAACAGAACGTCTGTGTGGACAGTTCTCTCGTGGGCTTCATCAAGCACGATCACGCTGTATGCCATCAACTGAGGGTCTGCACAACACATATAGACTATATCCTATTTACTGTGACTGAATACATGCCTGCATTATCTCTCATTTTAACTTTCCAAACATCCAAGGCTTGTCTTATTTGTTGGTACATAAATTGATACTGAAAACATTAATTTAAGTTTGCAGATTTGTGGAAACCAATACACAAAAATAACAGTTTCTGTCTACTCTCTGTGAACAAATATTCTGATAGAATGATAACATTCCTTCAGCACATTTCACATGCAATAAAATGTGGAAATGTATGGTGTAAGAAATAGCTCTGTGATGATACCTCACTCTGCCAAAATATTTGCTCACAAAATCATTGAAAAATATCGTCAATGATTGTTGTTTCTTAGCTTTCACACATTCACGGAAAAAAATTAATGGCAAAACTTAACTGAGTCCACACACACACACACATATATACATATCTTTTATTCATTAATTTAAGTGTCTCAAAAATCATGTAAAATATAACATTTGTTAAATAGAAGTTCTTATAAATAATTCATTTCCAGATTTTTTGCAGCACTCGCAAAAACATCTTAACTTGCATTAAAGCATAAAAATAGTAATCCATTAATGTTTACACTTTAATTCAATTTGGTGCCAGGGACACTGTAGCTGAGCAGTCGGTCTGCTCGCCTCCCACTAAGACGAACCGTGTTCAAACCCCGGCCAGGTCACCGTATTTTTGCAAGTGGGAATCGTGCCGGACGATGCTGTTGATTGGTGGGTTTTCTTGGGGATATCCTGTTTCCCCTACCCCTTCATTCCGGTGCCGCTCCATATTCAACTCAATCACCCTCGTCGGCTCTCAAGACCTCGCTGTTAAGAGCAGCCCAAATCTCTTCGCAATTTGGTCCCAATAATGACATTCTAGTGCTACTGTCTTGACGAGGGTGTAAAACTTTCATAAAAAGAGGTGATAAACAACTAACAATTAACATATATCTTTACTGTTTTCTATCTCCAAAATATTAGGAAAAATTATTTACAGATAAATTTTGTTTCATTAATAAAAATTCCATTATCCTGCTACAACATTAATCTGCTACCAATGTAACCACTATTACAAATCTATGCAATTTTACAAATACAATCTACTCTTGATATTACCAACAGATATAAAAACAAAATTATATATACTTTGACTGTAGCAAAGCCTTTGACACATGCCAACACACACTTATGCTAGAGAAACTTCACAGCCTAAGTTTAGAACCACTGTATTTGTCCTGGTTCACAAATTATTATTCAGAAAGAGATTTTGTAAGATTAGAAGAGGAAACTCCTCTCCGTGTTCTCTGATTATTAGAAAAATGGAACTTTGTTGCACCCCTCTACTCAACACATTCATTATAGAGTTGAGCGAATATTCAGTATACCAAAACAGAAATGCAAAATTGCAACTTTAATTTTCAATATGGTTAAAATTTGGTTGTCGAAAGTTGTAAAGAAACAAAAATGCTCTTATTTCAAAGAGTGTCCAGGTGTTTGATTAATGTTAATTTAGTGCACAAGCAAAAGAAACTTTTGTCTGCAATTCATCTCGTTTATTTGCATAATTTTATAACTAAAACAACCATATGAAATAGAAATTTTAATAAGGGCAAGAATCCATATGGTAAATACTCCACACCCCTTTTTTTTAGAATGATTTTGCAATAACGAATAACTTGCTAAAATGTTATAACATTCATTAAACTTACATTATGATCTGAGCTCTTATGAAATTATTTTCATTTCAGTTTAACAAAAATTCATAACATATTTTTTTTATTTTCATTTCATGAGAAAAAGTTGCATTTGCACAATCCTAAATCTTTAAACAAAATTACGTAAGTTGTTACCAATTCTAATATACTACTATATGCCAATGATATAAAATTGTGCAACGGAACTGGTTTGATATAAACTAAATGTTTCTGAATTATGATAACATTTTATCACGTTTATCAGAAAAACCCACCCATTGTTATATCAATATAACATCAATTATGGTCTGTTCGCAGTATATACACAAGTTCTTAATCAAAACTTTAAAAAAGTCACAAAATGGTTACTTTTTGGTTGTTTTTTAAACACAGCATGCATCACAAGTGTATTATATTTCCGTTAACACATTATGAACACACTGCATTCACTAGTAAACTCTATAAATTACATATTATCCATTAGTTAATCCATCCAAAACCACATTGCATAATATGTCAAACTTTGTAGACACTCAAGGAAATACATGAACCTGATATTCTTGGCTATGGAAAGGTATGCAACACGTTGGGAGACAAGTCTGACATCGAAATCTGAGGCAAAGGAATGTGTTAATATGTAAAAACTGGAAAAGGGCTGACAAAATGGTATGAACCAAGATACAAGATGAAAGCAGAAACTCCGCTGTCTCCCTGGAAACAGTAGCAGGCAAGTCTTATTCCATGGTATCTGCCACAACTAGAAGGTGCAAGGAAGCCAATGTGAAGGAGTAAATAAGAGTCTGGAGCAGTGGCGACTGGTGACTTGAAACTGGGAGGGCTGTGACGATCCCAACTCAGATCATTACAAATAGCATTTTTTAAATAGGCACAGTGATAAATATTTTGCATACGACAGGCTTAAGTAAGTGTAGCTTTTGTGGCTAAATACAAAAATTCAGTGTGTGGTTGGCTGAAAAGGGATGGGCCCCTGAAGTCTTCCCTCCCTCCCGTAGCATCACTATCCAACTATTACGGCCATCTCTCTCTACTCGCTCCACCCACTTCGGGGCAAAGAATCTGTAGCCCCACCACTAAATATTTCCAAAAAATGTTTCTCTCATGACAAGAGACTCGTCCATCTCAAAAGCATTGGCTGCGAAATAATCTCCGTATTCATAGGCAGTAGTAATTGCTGAGTAGCAAATAAGTAGAGGTCTGCGTTCTGAGATTTTATTAGGAGGGCTGCCCCCCCCCCCCCCCGCAACCCTCCCTCAGCAGCCGCCACTGGTCTGGAGTAAGAAAGTGTTATATGAGACTCAGCACTAAAAAGATAGCAATGATGGTCATTACCAGATACAAATAGGGTAAGGTGGTGTAAGGCATTTCATGACGTTACACTGAAACAAAATGACACCCCACTGTTTCTTTAAATAACTTTTATACCACAAATGTTTAACACTGCAATTAACTTTAAAGTATTATCTTTTTAATTAACTGAAACTTTAATTTACGCAACCTTCCGTTACTCACTGATTTCACTGGCCAGTAATTTCAGTAACGTCAGCTACTGTTCCAATACTGCTAAAGGCACCGACGGTTGCATCTGAGAAGTACCCTCTGGAGGCTATGACCGTTACTAAGACCACAGATTTTAATGGACTTTAAAATATCAGTGTTGTCAGGTAAGCCCTAGGTTTGGCAGGAAGTTGAAGTCATGCTCAAGGAAATTATACTCACGGAAGGTACAGGCGCTGAGGCAATCACTTATAATATTGTGGTCCCGTCAGAAGATGCCCGAAAATCAGTAGGTGAGTAACATGTTTACTGTTTTAGTGCAAATGCTGTATGAAAATTTGTGAGGTTAGTGTGTCCGCCATTATTTTCCTACACGCGGGAATACTACTGCCTGATGCTCCGAAACAATCAATTTACTGACAAAGAGAAATATTTGCTGCTTACTAACGACTGTTCCCTTATTGCTGGCGAACACTGATAAAAACCATCAGTGATTTCAGTGCTCGTCAGCAGTAATGGAAGGTAGCCCTAGTATCTTCTATAACATGTAATATTTCTTTTGTATTCAATATGATTTAAAAACAGTGACAGCAGCTATGTGTTTGCAACAGCTAGTAAGAAATAATTCACAGTTAAAATATTGTTGTACCTAGTCTTTTAGAATGCTATTTGTAAATTCAATGTTTCCTATTGAAATATTTATATTTTTAGGTAGCACTGATGGAAACACATTTAATTGTTTGTGTTAAAAATATTAGTGCAAAATACGGTGCATAGGCCCTAGTGATGGGGTGTGTGTGGTGGTTTTTTTTTTTTTTTTTTTTTTTTTTTTAAGGAAGAAACTCTAATAGGCGAAGGGGAGCTGGTGTGTCTATTTCTGTGTTGTGACAGTTTCACAGCACTAGCAGTAGCATAGAAATTATACACGTTTTCAATTTTAGCATATTTCAAACTTACTACAGCAAAAAAATAAGTTTGAATTTCTGATACAAAACTGAAATGAGATTTTAATATTTATTATAACATTTATATGTAATGGCAGAACAGTTACAAATTGGAAGTTGGCAGGAGTGGCAACAATGGCATGTTGCTTTTGCCGGGCCAAGTGTTAATTTTTTTTCCGCGAAAAATACTTAACATTACCACTGCTAGTTTGTACACTTGATTTTTAACCTACCTAGGCAAGTTACTATGTTGTGATAAATCTGAATTTCCACAGTAGGAATAATAAACTGTAATGTGTGTTGGTTGTGATGTCAATGAAATCACCATTGCTGTGTCTCCATTGTCCATTGTCACCGTTATGCTGGGCCATTGGGTGTGTGAATTCAAATATTGGCTGTGCAAACTTAATACGGTCGTACACTGCCTTTATGACTAAATTAATTATTTGAAAGGCACGTCTGTTTATTTATTACAAAACTGTACCCTAGGAGTCTGAAACACAATTATGTAACATGCTTATGTTTCTGTGATTTGGATGTTTGACACAATCTCAACAAATTACTACAGCCCAAGCAAAATATTTTAAATTGGTAATCAAATAAAACTAGTAAAATCTAAGTATGCAAGTGTGTACCTGCTTCATACTAAATTAAACAACATGAATTGTGTGTATGAATTTCTTGTCTTTTCATTGGACTCCTTGCTCTTCCGTTTTAATATTTTTTTCACCCCGTCCTTTTAACGAAACAACCCAATATACATCAATAACAAGAGGTTAAATACTACAGTTCTTTCCCCCACAATTATAACAGGGTTAACACAGTTGTGGCAAAATATTAACATGTGTGGTGTGTAATGTGCGGTACCGTGAATAACACAAATATGTTAACAATATGTGAAATAATAATAATAATAATAATATCAATACGTTATTTAAAAGTCATGAAGCTGACCCAAGTCATTAACTGTGAACATTCATATGTAATGGTTTTCGATATATGCCAAAAATCCTTGGACAGCTGAGAACAGTAAAGAAAGCAATTAATCTGTTGAAATGTATAAGTCACATGGCAATGTTAATGTTTACATGTAATGGGAGGATATGTAACCAAAGTAGAACTTTAGCAGGGCTTCAGAAAAGTGTAAAGTAACCGTGAATGGCCTATATCTAGGCAGTGTTGATGTAGAATCAACAAAGCTATTTTAACGAGAGGACAACACAATACTGTATTAGACATTTGTGTGTACAAAAAACTTGTAGAGGTACCAGTGAAAATTAAACAGGTGCTACACCACACAAATTACGTACCCATATTGTCATGTAGCAGACAGATGTACAGCAGAAGCAGATGAGTATGATTATGTTGTGAATTAATACAAGAGGCTGTGTACATTTGCTGAAAATTACTGACCAGACAGTATAAATATCAGTCTGCACACAGATGATGCAGTGAAGCTCATAACAATCATAAATTTAATCTTCTCTGGTGATTAAAATTTATACTTACATGAACAGTTTATGATTGTACATTAAAACACTGGGTGTTCAAAATATTTCTCCACTACCGCAAGGTTGTTCTGAATCTCATTCCAAAACCTTCTCTATAAAAATGAATATGTATTTATGACATGCCCAGCCAGTAATTTTAAAATCAACAGAACAATCTTATTTTAAAAGGCAAAAATTCCCTTGATTTCTAAAACAATTACACTTCTGCACCATGTATCCGGAACATTCGGGGGACGAGGCTTTCCGGGTATTTGAATATTCCGAACAACTGAAGGAAAGAATTTTAGTACGTAAAATAGCAAATGTGGTACAAAACACACATTGTGTACACTAAATTTTATTTTACACTATTTGTCATTACTAAAACACTGCGAAAATAAAGTTTGTACACATAAAAAACACGTAATTGTAAATATTAACTCTGCTAACAGCAGTTCTGTTGTGTGTGGCCGGCCGCTCTTCCTCCCTACACAACATGCCCTCCGTCCGTCACTTCTCCTCACACGCAGTGTTGTCAACTGTATGATCCTGATTGTGCACGTACAGCTATCGCTGAGTTTATCTAAGAGTACATTAAACATGCAGTAACTGCATTGCTGATATGAGTTTTCTTCCACTTTTAGTCTCCCATAAGGTAAAAAATGTTATTTACTTATTTATGTATGAATTAAAATAATTTTTTTAGTTTTGTAAATTTTCTTGTGTTTTTACTGAAAATATATTGGTATACATTGGTACTGCCTGACAATTCTGTTTGTAAGTAAGAGTTTTGATTTAATCTTATTAAGCCATTAAAATTTTTTTGTACTTTTTTATAATGTACAATCCTGGAAGGGGTTTGCATGTTCTCTCTCATAAAACCGTATTATTCTGGCATTGCAAAAGGTTGGTAACACTGCTCACATGCCACAGCTACCATTGAAAAGAAGGTCACTAACTCATGAACCAGCTGTAACAAGTTGCGCTGCACGTCATGCCAGTAGCTTCCCTATTTACATATCTCAGTACTGTGATGAGAAAAAAATTAAACTTTTGAAATCAACCTTATAAAAAAGTCACTGCTCCTACCTACATATATTTTAACGGGCGCACTGAGTGACATGCGTCCAGTAAAGTTGGTAACGATTGATGGGAAGTAGTTCTGTATCTTGACGTCGAACAAAAAGTGTTAGGTAGCCATTTATGACAACTTAAATTGTTTCTTTTGGTTTCTGTTTTTTTAATGCATATAATTTTTAAAATAGGCAGATTTGTAAAATATTAATTTTTATAATAACACCAGAATTTCACTTGACTGGCACATGAATAAAGAGATGAAGCCGATGTCAATATTAATTTTACATAAGGCGGATGAATGCACAACGTGTTTACAGGTCGATCTTAAGCAGGGCTTCCAAAAGTGCTCATTTTACGGTGAAAAGCTTATACCTTTCATTACACTATGCTGTTCATCAGCTGTACAGACTAGGCTGTGGCATACAACGCCAGTACAAAGAAGTTCCGTGTGCATTGTATATTTGATCTGGTGTGATTTTTATCATGAACTAATTTTACAAAGTCACCAACAAACTTTTCCGCTGCTTCGGCATCTGCAGAAAGACTTTCTCATTTCAACTTGTGGACTGAAATGCCATGACATTGTTGAAATCTGTACAGCCACCCTTGAGCATAGTCGCACGTGAACGGCAGCTTCAGTTAATTGTGAAACAATTCAGCTTCCGGAAATGCTGACATCTTCGCTGCAGCGTTGCTGAAACTACTCAATTAAGACGTAGAGTTCTGCACTTTTGCTCAGCTGGATTGTTTTATGATTTTCCATAGCTTTATTTGACTGGCTATATGCGAAAAACTTGCAGAGTTGAAGTGGTTCACTATAGCAAACTCATTATTTTTATTTAGGATGTATATTAACCCGCAATGTTTGTTCTGAACACTCATATTTTGTTTACTTACATTTTAACATAACAGTAATTTCAGCCCCATTAGTTTATTTTCAGTAATTTATAAAGCCACTAAATATTTATTTTGTAAATAACCCACCTATTTTATTTTTATTTATGACTCTACAGTAATATATATTTTAACCCAGAAGTCTTAAATAGTGAATTTGTATAGATTTTTTATATTCTGAAATAAATTTTGGAATTTTTAAAGAGTAATTAACTGTTTTTCACTTTTGTTTTAATTGTATTTCACTTCCTTGTTATTTTCTTTTACGCTTCAATGGAAACAGATTTCAGTAGTTAAGGCAACCTTTAATTAAAATTTTCCATAATTTTTCAGTAGAAATTAAAATGAAGCAGCATTAACTTAGTATTTTTAATATATTTTTTTATCTTAAATCATAATTGTAAAGATGGTGGTGCAATTATACTTTAACTTACACTGATTTTAATTTTTTTTTCCCATACACACTATCAAAGTATTTTTTTCTGTCAGCACATAAATTTTCATTTATCGGTCAAAACAAGTTAGGTAATAATTACAGATGGTGTCTTTCTTTGAAATAAAATATTGCAGCAACACACATTGGTTTTCATTATTTAATATCTTTTCAACCACCATACTTACAACTGGAATTTTGTTTTCTGCAAAATAAAGTATTTATATTCCTTCCCTACAATTTTTGGTACCAGTGAAGCTCACATGTATGTTTTGTTTAGCAAAGCTAGCCGAGAATCCAACTATGCTGCTTCGCACATCAAATGGTAGGCATAAAGATTGTAACCGCCAAGACAAATGAATGTGAAATAAATAAAGTATTTCTCCTTACATCTCCTTCTTACACAAAACAACAAAACATTTTCTTTCTCAATAATAAACACATTACATTGTATCTTCTCATCGCAGAGTTAGAGTTTTTTTTGTTTTGTTTTGTGTGTCATATGCGGAGGGCTATGAAGATCAGGGAAACTCTGGGGTAAAACGAGTGAAAAATATGTAAATAATGTAATATTTATTCATGAAAATACGTTAAATTGCAAAAATACTTAGTGTGGTAAAAATAAAAATATGTACATCGACATGATAAAATTTTACTCCACGATTTCTCTCTGGTTCTTAGCCCTCCCCACTAACATATTTCAAAATTGTATTGGTAACATTGTCAATTTAAGTAATGTTCAGTTCAAACATTTTCAATTGAACATTTTTTCATGATACAATATTATAATAATATTTCAAATGGGTAACATGAAAATATGTTAAACTGCAAAATGCATATTATTTTCCAGTGCAAATGGGCTACGCATGAAAATCATTTCTCAAAAAACTCCAAACTTAGCTGATGTGTGATGCTTTGCATCACCACCAAAAAAAATTGCTGGCGTGTCTTGAATCACTGTTTTGGGGATTTACTCCCCTGCTGGCGCTGTGACTCTGGCTCGGTGCATAATGTTGAACTACACTTGTACAGTATTTTCCCCTGCGAGGTGGCTACGCTTGAAAATCATACATGATCACAGTAACATGCGGGTGTGTGTGTGTGAGTGTATTAATAATATTGTGCATTTAGGCATTTTTGTGTTATTCCTGAAATAATCGTAATATTTTATCATGAAACCACATTTAATTGCATAAAGATATAACCTAAAAATACCCACATTCACAATATCACCAATACAAATTACAAATTCGATAGTAGGGAGCGCTATGAACTGGAGGTAATTGGTGGGGTGCAATTTTATCATGAAAACACACATATTTTACACTCTTAGAAATCCGCAATTTCCCTGATGTACATAACCCTCACCAATATCGTATTTGTAACTTGTATTGGTAAAATTCTCAATTTAGTTATTGTTCTATTAGATCTTTGTGCAATTCGACACATTTACATGATTAAATATTACGACTACATAAATATTTTTAACTTGTATCATGCAACTAACACAACCACACACAATACTACACACTTATTTTCACAATACAATGCATTTAACATCTAAAGTATTACATTACTCACTCAATCAAAGGATCGTAAATGATAAACCATTACACAAAATGTATTCAATACCAAATACCGCACAAATATATTTTAACTTTTCCAACACATCTAACATCACAACACTTGTATTTCCACACAATTATTTTATTTCACATGTCAAACAGACTGAAACGCAATACAACGCGCCAAACAACACTTTTACTTTTGAACACTCCAGCCACAAAGCAACCTCCAAAACAGTGCACCATTAACAACTTACAATCATGGTGGACAGAACCATAATGCACCTGAAGCCAACCACTGTCTCATTGGTCACATTGCAAAGTAACATGGCGTTATACATCTCGTTTTTATAAACAACATCTCTGAAAGGGGTTCTGCATCATTTCTACAAAACGTATAAGGTATTTATTCTACTAGTAATACATTATGTAGTAATATCCTCTCGTGAATATAGACCAGGTGAGCCTGGAATAATTCACCAGAAATGCGTAATCTTCCGACATTGTTTGATACCGGTGTTGTATGCCTGTATAACCTCAGCATCGCGGCATGAATATGGCCCATAAATGTGGTTTTACACATTAAAGACTCGTTGCAAACTGCATTCTTACATGTAATACAATTCAGCAACACAATATAAATATATTAAAAATAAATTATACGTGTTTTATAGCATAACAGCATTTTTCATAACCCGCTCCCTATCACATTTTATTTTTTGTACAGAAAACTAGAGCCGCGGTGGCTGAGCGATTGGCACGCTCGCCTCCCACCAAGGTTAACTGGGTTTAATCACCGGCCGGGTCACCCAATTTTCGCAAGTGGGAATCGGCCCGATGATGCCGTTGTTCGGCTGGCTTTCTCGGGGATCTCCCGTTTCCCCCGCCCCTTCATTCCGGCGCTGCTCCATCTTTACTTCAATCACCCTCATCTGCTCTTAAGACCTCGCTGCTAAGAGCCGCCCAAATCTTTTCACTCACTCACTTTACAGAAAACTACTTGAAACGTCTCAAAAAATCCTAGTAGTTATGATTACCTACCAATAATCATATCTAACATATCCAGGTACTATTTTTTCCATTTCCGAACAAACCCCTATTCTGGACTTTTACCCAATTTGCTTACGCTTTGTGCTGGAACCGGAACACTCATTTGACCGTTTTGCCAATAATGTATACCACACCAACTAAACATTCAAAATAGTCTACAAGCACTTAACAATACTACTTGCGGGTGAGTTATCACCACCTGCAAGTTACGGTGAGGCATGGTGCTTGCAGGATGAGGGACGCAGGTAGTTGCTTTGCATGCACATTAAGCAAAGTGTTTTGTGACAGGGCACTAGATTTGTTCCTGATAACCGAAGGCCATATAAATGTTGGAGGAGTGTATTTGAAAATTCTAACATTGCAGTTGCCATAAATAAGGCAATGTAATTTGCCTGCCTCACCTACCAATTATGGCCTCTCGCAGCAACATGCCATCAGTGAGGAACTTGAGCTTTGTGCAGTGTGACGTGACGTCCTCGAATCTCACAGTGTAACCCACAAGCCTGCCCAGCTGGGTGTTCATTTCCTGGGCCACGCGCTTGGAGATTGTCATCGCCGCCACACGTCGTGGCTGGTGGACAGACAGTTTTAGAGAGCAAGCACTTTGGCGACAGAGAAAAACATGCAACCTAACCTAGAGACCAAGTCACACAATACCTGAGTGATACAGATCATTCCATTCTGGTCCATTCGCGCCTCGTGCATGAACTGAGGGATCTGAGTGGTCTTTCCACAGCCAGTTTCTCCTATAATGATGAGGGATGAATACTTCTGAATCTCAGAAAGAAGCCTATAATCAGAAATTTACCATGTACTTAGTAGAGTGAAATTGCACCACTTTCCAAATTATTTTCTTCGGAAAACCCCCTATTCTTATCATTTACCTAAATAACCATATATTTAACATAAAGTGTAAAACTACGGTGACGCTTGCCGCTTATACAACTAATCTAATATGATTACGACTCATCGCCTAGAGTACCTCTTCCACCACTACAGACGCGAGCAACACGCTGCCTACCCTACAGGCAGCAGGAACTATGAACGAATCCTTCTCACCTGGAGGATACGCAACCCGGCAGGCACGCCTACAGGCTGCTCAGACCTCGGGCAAGGACGAGCGCCTCCGACGAGGCGCGAAGCAGAATCGCTGACCAGAGTATTCCCACGCCAACCACGGCCAGAGGACAACATGCCTCCCTCGCACCCATCGCCGGCAGCCTACAAGCTCCCACTATATAAGTCCGGATGCTGCAGAGCTCACGAGTCATTCTTTCGCATCTCCAGCAACCTCCCACAGCACTAAGTCAGTGCTCTGGATCTTCGGAGAATCTTGTTACTTTCAAGTACACCCCAACTGCTACTTACTATGTAGGTCGACAACCAGTCAAACCTACGACCAGCAAACATGATCACATATTTATTAAACTTCACTTTGTCTCCTCTAGACTTACTTAGCAGCTTAACTTTAAATAATTTGTATTCATCTAAAACCAGCTTTTCCCTTTTTAGTTAGAACCTGGTTGCCTACACGTGGAACCGCAGTTACTTCAGCTCTCCACTACTTGGTAGGAGATAGCACAGGTCACGTGTTTGTTGAACCTACAATAAACATGCATTGTTCTCTACCTTTCTGTTTTTCATTTCCAGGGTATTTGTTTAAATCAAGCTAGCCTGACTGGGGATCCCTTTCAGGCATCTGCATGTCAGAAGACATATATAATAGACGGCTACCTGTTTCTTTCCAGCCACACATCAGCACCACTAAGTCAGTGCTCGTGGGGAGAAACAGCGACGCCACAACCACTAGTAACACCTTCACACCAGCAGGCATGACACTCTCTCGTTGCTTCTCATCTTTTGCATTAAATCAGTGCACTGTGACTGTAGCCTGAAGTTTTGCCGTTCATCCTTGTGCGAACGCACAACCAGTAGAGGCTTGGGGACCCCGTGGTTCCACGTTCCTCATCATACCGTATACTGTGGGGGATCAGTGGGGACTCTTATCGAGCTCGTGCCGGCAAGTCAGTATTGGGTTACACTGTCAAGCTTCCTGTCTAAGTGCATCGCGTAGACTATAGAACTGTTTGCCCTATGCCTCACGAGAAGAGTGGTAGAAAATGCAAGGAATAATACCTGGCTCACTCTATTCTCAAACCGTGGATCGCATTACCCCATCCTACGCAGGAAAGGCCGGTGGAAAGGGACCGTGCTGCCAAACTCAGTCAACAAGCAGTCACGCCTGCTTCAGTTGTAATCCTGAACATCATCTCCAGCAGTAAGCAAGACGACTGTGTTCTTCAATCGCCAACACCCCTCGCCTAAAACTCAAAACTAAAACACTCCGCTTTTGGTCTAGCGGACAAAATCCTCGACCATAGCGCCTGTCAGTCTAACCGGGCATGCGAACGGTATCATATTTCTCCTTACATGACACAATCTTACATTTTATGCATTATTCTTAAATACAAACAAAAACACAAGTTGTTTAGGCAGTGTCTCAACTCGATAGTGTGCTCACTCTCACACGCCACTCACTCTGGCACACACTGGCTCACTATAGTGAATTGACACTTGTGCCCTCTGTTAGCCTTCAGCATTTCTCTAACAGAAAAGGTAATAAATAAAGAAAAATTAAATATTGCTGGCCTTTCACTTTCCTTGAATAAAAGTACAGTAGTTTATGAAATAGTAACATATTTTAATTTGTTACATTTTTGCTTCATACAAATATAATCGTTACATGGTAATCACAGTATTTAATAATATCCACACATTTAACCTAAATGAAATGTGAACATAATAGCATCAAAATTTGTTATGTTCCATATCAAACAGAATATTATTGTTATAACACATTTTACAATCACAATGATTAAGTTGAGTCCATAAAATATTTATAACACTGCTTTAAAAAACAACAAAATATGTCTGGGTATTTGAGGCTAGACTTGAAAACACCATGGCTGCCCAAGAGGGTGCAAGAGTGAGCATCAAGTGTACATCGTCGTTTACTCTCCCTCTCGCACTCTCTCCTTGGAGTTGGGACAGCAGAGAGGACTCTCTGTGGCGTCAAGAGTGACCGAGAGAGTATTCTCTCAGCGAACTGGGACACGGACTTACTACCCATGAATAAAAGACCCATACTTGTTTTGAAAACCGACACACACATAATGAACTGGGTCAAGTGTAAAATGTGATTCCCGATATTTCTTTATAAGTGAGACTAAGCTGATGACATCAGGATGTTGGCCGTATAGTTAAAGAGGTTAGTAGTAGTTGCAACGAATAAAGAGGTTAGTTAGAACAGCTGACAAATTTAGTTTCGTAAGTTGTACGTATGTATGTTTATGTGTATCGTAAAATTGGGAAAAAAATATGAGTACTTGTTGTGCAAACGTAGATTCAAGAATGTAGTAGTTTACGAGTTCAGTCTTCAAGGTCAGCATTATTATGCGACAGTGTGTCATAAAATGGAAACGTACCTTATACAGTGATAAAGTATATGCTAAGTGGTATAGAATAGTGTACAGAGTTAATAAAAAAATATGTTGTGAATAATGGTGTTGTGTACAACGGATAATTGTATACGTACCATAGTGTCGTGGAATAATGAGGATGAGTGTGGCATTACATGTTGATAGAAAATGGATACGTGTGGTGTAATTATCAATGTTGTGGGTAGGTATGTTGGTAATGTTAGGTCAGGATTCTGTAGCAGGTACATACTTTTTACCATTTGTAAAAACTGGATATGTTTGAAGTTTGTAGTGACATATAGAATAAGGTGGTTGTAGGTACATCCTGTTAGGCTTGTGGTAGTATGTTTAGGTGGTATTTGATACAGTAAAGAGTATAATATAGCAGAAATGGTATTTAAACAGGGAATGAGATTGTACGTCGAAATAATCCTTTTCAAGTGGTCAAAATATGAAACCATTACAGTGATTGATCTACATGCCACCAGTGATAAACAAGGTGTGGCTGAAGTACCGAAAATTATGATTAGTAGTATAGAGATATATGTTAGTTTAGGTGGCAAATTAGATATTTATTGATTATGTTTGTTCGAAATATGATTCCATTACAGTGATTCGCCCACACGAGCCATGATAAACAAGATGTGGCTGAAATACGGGAAATAGTGAATCACAGTTCACAAATCAGATACATTAGCTTTGGCTACAAAATAGAAATTTATTGGCTACAATCGCCATATAGTATTGCAGATACACTTGGGCGGATGGACTCTTGTGTACTATCTGATACCAAGTGTGGAATCAGGTAAGTACACTTGAGTGGATGGGCTTTAGTGTACTATCCGATTCCACACTAGTTCGGATGGGCTCAAGGGTACTATCCGATTTCAAATGTGGAATCGGGTAGTACACTAGGGCGGAGATGCTCCCGAAAACCCCCACATTCCCGTGGATGCCCCGTTAGATTTTCGAAGGACGACATATTGGTGACGTCATTAAAAGCACGTAAACCTTGTGGAGTTGGATGGTACAATAGTCCCCATGAACTTTCACTTACATATATGACCATATTTAACCATTTAGATATCAAACAAAAATGATAAGTCAGTAGTAATTGTTTTTAATTATAAGGGGATAGAATATCCAATACTTTAAATACCACATACCTCTTACGCACACCGAAAACAGGTAACTGTTTTCTTGCTTTCAAGTAACCTGCGGGCGGTATCTGTTCATTACTTTCAAGCTTCTGTCGTTTGGGACTGGGGCTGTCTGAGAAGAGAACTGTAGAAGGTCCAGCGAGTTTCTTTAAACTTCCCTGAGCCCCATATGTCACCGTGTATTTCGAATCCATTCTAAGGGTCGGTGCATATGCTTGCCGCAGTCTACATGTTATTTCCGAGAAGTCATTTTCAAAGCGTGCGTACAAATAAACAAGAAGACAAATTCAATAACTTTCATTTCGCTAGGCAAATGATGTTTACCTACATTAACAGACAACACGCAATACTATCACATGTGCGCAGTGACCTAAAAAACACCACAGATTACCACACACACACACAGCAAGTAATAGAGGAGCACACTATACGCAGGGGAAAATGAAGTAGAAAGCACATTTAAACAACTGCTAATTATTAGTCTACCAAAATCATCAACAAACACTCGAGACAGATTTTCTGGTTAAGCAGGGATCACACACATTTTTTTACTCTTTCTTATACACCCACAAAAAAAAAAGATCGTTTTACACTCCCTACTTAATTTCATAGAGTATTTTTCCTTTTTTTTTTTATCAACTTTAGCTGTGCCGTGGGTATCTTAATCACTGTCACTTACTGCACTAGAATCGATTGTTAATATTTTAAAGAGTAACTGCAAGTGAAGTATATCATACATACATACATACACTCGCAATTAGGCTACCGCCGGTGGCGAGCTCTCTCACCTCTCCTTCAACCAAACCAACTCCTTTTCCACTCCCTTCCTGAACTTGCAGACCACTCTCAAAGTTTTCAATTCCTCCCTCAACACATTTCACTCCCTCGCAGACCTCACAAGCATGAACTGCCTACCCCGCTCCGTTCTCCACCACACCCTCTGAAGCTTCTCAATGATGTTTCCTCTTCCTCTAAATACCTTCTTACTTAGCTTGCATTGTCGCCCTCCCCATCCTCCCTCTTCATTCACCATCCTGTACATCCTAACTAGCCGTTCAACATTCCTCCTGTCCTTCAATGAGCTCCATCCCATTTCTTTCATCATCACTGATGGCTAATAGTTCCCTTCTTCCTCATAATTCTGCCCCTGCCTTCTCCACCTACCCTTCACCCATCTCGCGGCCCATCTCAACACCTTTTCCAGTTCTTGCACCACCACCTCCACATACTGGTCCCATACTGCTGCAGCATATTCTAAAATTGGCCGAACCATTGTGTCATATGCCTTCTCCTTCACCTCACAGCTGACTCCCTTCAGCACCCTTCCCAGCATACCGAGAGCCATTATTGCCTTTGAAACCACCCTCTCTACCTGTTTTTTTTTTTTTTTGCATTTGAGATCTCCCTGCAGTACAATCCCTAGATACTTATATTCTGCTGCTTCGTCTATCTCTTGTACTTCCCATCTGTACATGTCCCTGCTTATCACCTTTTTCTTTGTAAACCTCACTACCTTAGTTTTTCTTACATTTATCTTCATTTTATTTTTCCTGGTCCTCAACCATATCTTGTCAATGTCTGCCTGAAAATTTCCACCCCACCCCCCCCCCCCCCCCCCCGGGGGGGGGCCAGCACCCCGCACGAGTAAACCTTTTCGGCACAAAGGTCGATGCAAGATAAGTACCAATCTTGCGCGAGATGACGATCATGCACAAGTTCTTGTGCAAGGCACATGTACGAAATGAGGAGATAGAGCAGGTCATATTTTTCTCATGCAAGGCGATGCAAGTTGCGATCCTATTGGTCCTTGTATGCTTGTCATGTCACCTGTTGTAAACTTAACCATACAGTAAAAATCATAATCTGAGGTGTGCGAAGACGAATACAGGGAAACAAAACATTGCTGGAAAATAACTTTAAAGCATGGATTGGAGTATAGACAGTTCGCTGAGAATAAAATAATAACAATTATATATTGGAGGGATAGCTTTGAAACAAATACTTTGTTGAGGTAAGCAACTTCATTTTTTGTATTATGATACCTTGGCTGTTTTGTACTCACCAGCGATATTAGCTAATTTTGATGCGAGACAGTAGTCATCTTATTTATCTGTGTTTGAACTCGTTTCGCATGCAATTTAGTTGCCATTATCTAATGAAATATTTCGTACGATATCTTGCATGAAATGCATCTTCCGTCGTGTGGTTCATGCTTATTGTAGTTGTTTTAGGATAGTAGCATACATCATCACACACTTTTTGAAGCTTGAACTCGAATAGTGCAACCAAAGATGTTAGAAGAGGCTTCAACAATTTTCTGTAGAAATCCTACATCCGATCTAGGGTCGGTTTCGAACCATAATGATGCAACTGGGCATTACTAATAGGGTAGTTAGAAGAAAATCTGCTTAGAAACAATGATGTTTGTGTTATATAACAAGATGTATCTCTACACACATTCAGATGCTGTAACTTGTATATTTACTACTTTTAACACTGAAGCTCTACACACACACTATACAAACACTTGCCAGACTGTTTCGGTACACATTGACGGCATGGTGGTTGGACCATTGGGGGGATGGTGTGGTTATGTGGATTGGAAAAAATTATACTGGCGTGAATATTGCTCAGATATGTGCCAGCTCACGATTGGGTGAGCTCGAGACTGCAGGCAGGGTCGTGCGGCCGACCTCCAGCGTGGGTTATCCTCCAGTGCTCTGCTGTTTGTGGAGACTGTCTCCGTGTGATGCCGTAGATTCGAAGTTATTAAATTCCCAATATGCCTGCTCTAGTAGGGGCATTCGGCCTCTCCTAATACGCCTATTACTCCCAGAGGATTGTTGTGGCCATCCTACGACGCCTTTCGTTATGTTATTGAAAGTATCAGTGACAAGGTACGTGAAGCATACACAGTGTAATACTTGGTATAACAGACCTCACTCTGTTCGAATATTTTCCTTTTAAATGAGATTTTTTTTCCTATTGTCGTTTTTTTTTAAACTTAAAATCCCAATTTGTTCAATTAGATAATAATATTTTATTTACAGTCAGTCTGTCTAGGACTCTAAAAGAAAGTGTAAATGGTTTTTCTATTAAAAATAAACAGCATACGAACATAACCTCAAACTGGATACATTTTTTAGTTTGGTAAAACTTTTATCTTTTTAAAATTGTTCTGTAGATAAATGAGTGCAGTTTCTGAACACTATTTTATACCTATATCAAGAGAACAAATAGTTTCACTTTACATGTTACTATTGGACATAGGTTTGAAATAGCTGAAACAGCCAATTAACAGGGTTAGCTTTACTCATTGTTATAAAAGAAAATTGTTTTAGGTAGGCATGGATGGAAGGAAAGCGTCACTTTTTCTCGTATGCCGAGATCAGTCAGACTGCATGATCCGTAAGAAGGTCCCGAATCATGGATTTTCTGGAATCGCGATGATGGGTCTTAATGGTTAATTATTAAAGAACTAAGTGAGTTATTCTGGTAGGAGACCTCAGTATCATTTGAGAATAGATACGAGGCTAGGGGACAGTGAAAATTCTGCAACACGGACTCGATGATGCCTAGACCTGTTACTCCGAGCTCTGTCTGGGGCTCGGATTGCCAACTGCTAGGTAACATTAAACCAGTTGCATCGTTTGCAGTGGGATACTCTCTCAGAGTTTCTGCAATGTTCTGTTGTGTTTTATTAAAAGATAATTAACCATTAATTGAACAGTTTCTGGATAAATTTTGAAAGTACAGCTTTCTGCAGTAAAATGCAAAAAACTCGCATTATACTATTTCGTGCATTCGGCCTCAGTAATTACCAGCAAACTTTCATAAGAACTGATCTTTACCCAGTCCTAGATTCTATTCAGTATTGCTGCAGAGATGCTGATTGCTAAGATTTCAAACTTAAATTATTGTAATTTAATTTATGCACTAGTAAAATCACCACACTAACTGAAATGCATATGAATCTCATATAGACTGCTTAATCGTATTGACAAGGTGATAACTTTTGAAAATGGAAACTCTGGTATAAGAGTAAATGCTGTAATTTTAATAGGGTATCATTTCTTCGTATTTCTAGTATTCATATGTGTCAAGGGTTTAACGTATTTTGTCTCATGCAGTGCTATCAGTGATGTCTTGTTTGAATTTTTCATTAAATATGTTGAAATGTTTTATCTGAGTTGTGTGCTTATGATTTTCTTAGTCATGTATATTGCATGCCCCATTGAAAACCAAAACCTAGAGAAGGTTATTTACAATGTTATTTTTGTTGTGAGAATTGATGATTTACTAATATTATTCTCTTTGTTAATACAAAGGTTGTGGTGTACTGATGCCTCACTCAATCATAGTCAATATTACACACTGTTAAGCGCCAGGCGCCTATCCTTTGCCTGAATGGCATATACTTTCCTTCATGAGTGTTGATGTGTATTTCCGGACCAACCCGGCAAGGCTTCCATGTTTTGTATTTTATTTAATTCTGTTGAAAGTAGTGTGGTGTTGGGAGGATGAAGTATTCCACTCACACAATCTCCATGAACCCCAAGAACATTAAAAAGGAATATTTACCACAACACCTACACTACACACATTGCATTAGCCCCATTTGGAGTTATTCACTCGCACAGTAAACTAGAAAATGTTTTATATTTTATGCCTCCAACTCTCATAGCAGGCATTAAAGAGTGGCGCCTAACAGCAGGGCTGGAGCTAAACGGAGAAACTTTATGTCTATTGCTCATTTTGAATGTGTACACATGTTGGGAAGTTAAGGAGTGGCATTCCCAACATGGTGGCCGAGTAAACTACATTTTCTAGTGTGCAGGTTGAAGTTCAGTGCATTAAAGAGTGGTGTATATAATGTGTAAGCCGATGAAACTGGATTTCTATTTACACAGAGTCATGTGTAGACGAAGTTATTTGTTTGCTACAAAATATGAGTACATATTGGACTAGAGAAACAAAACACAATGAAAGTACGGCTAGCGAAATTGAGGAAAAACGACCTGAAACCATGAGTTTGGTAGAAACACCTGTATTAAGTGACGAATACGCAGTAGGATGCAATAGATTTTTTTCAGGGTGATACTGTTGTAAGAATGAACAGAACTAATAGCGAGGAGAGTGTAAGTGTTGAGGCTAATGCGAGGGTAGAGACTACACCGAAAACTAGTTATGCAAATACCACAAATTATCCCGCCTGAAATAATAGCGAGGACAAAAGCTTATTGTCAATGTTGACAGAAAAGCTTAATGTTATGAGTGCTGAATTGAAAGCCGATTCCAATTGTTTAAAGGTGGAGTTGAACAATCTCAATGGTAAGTATGCTGCTCAGAGCAAGGAAATGAAAACAGATTTTAATGCTAAGTTAGATAATATGACTAATCACTTTGGCGATTTGAAGGTAGATTCAAAGAGCTTAAAGGCGGAGTTAATAAATTTCAATGCTAAGTTTGGCCGTCTCGACACTTAGCTCAAGGATCAAAAGACAGAATTAAAAGACGAATTTAATTCTAAGCTTGATGCAAAGTTTGAAGAACATAGGTCTAATTTATAAGTTAGATTTGGTGTTGTAGAGGCAAGACTAGTGCAGCAGGAGGCAAGTTTAGTAGGAGTGAAGGAGTTATTTGTGAGTGAAGTAAATCAACTTAAAATGCAGGGAGACGAAACTCCTGAAAAATGTAGGTGCTTTACAAAATCAAGTACAGAGTATAGAAGGGAGACAAAATGAATTTTCTGAGAAATTCGGCGAACTGCAGGCTAAGTTCGGTCATATGAATATGGACGTTAGTAAAAGCTTGTCTGAATCATGCAATGCAGTCGAAGCACAAAATACTGGTCTGAGTGAGGAGTTGAACAAAACTTGTGAGCAAACGAAAAACAAGGTGAAAAGCTTATCCGATACTGCTGCGAAAATGAGAGGAAACTTGGAACAACATATTTCAAACATTAACATACGCATAAGATAGATCCGGAACCAACTGACACTGACTCCACCTAGCATTCACACAAGAGTTTGTAAGCTTATACTACCTTTTCGTAGGAAGAGAGTGCGATGACGTCCCTACGAAGTGTACCAAGAACCTGTTCCTGCAACTGCAAGCATGGGAGAAGCGAAAAACGTGCAAGATGTACGAACGACTGTGATGCAGTCTAGCAGAAGGCCCAGACTGAAACAACGTTCACGATGCACGAGGAGAAGATGGAAACGTACGAGAGATACACTACAGGAGCACTTTGAGAAAATGAGAAGTGTGAAGGGGATGGAGAGAAACCCACCTTGGCCACCGCTTAATACACACACATTTCCACAGATGTGCCGCCTCGAGAAGTACTGCCTGGTAGTGCTGCTCAAAACCTAGAGAAAGAATTTAACTACATACCAAAGCTTATCATTCCTATCATTTGTGAGAACTCTGAGGAACTCAAACGCGAGCTGAATTAATTAGTCAAGAAACGACTATACCTTGCTGCGGAGTGCCCAAAAAGCAATATAAAATAAGCAAGAAGAAGCAAGAGTTTCGCATTAATGATTTCGTTTTAAGAAAAACTAACCCCTCTAGCGAGCAATGAAATTATGTCACCAAATGTTGTTTCTTCTCTATTAAAGCCCCTTCAAGACTGTCAGTTTATACGTCATAACTGTTATGAGCTCGCCTACATGGATGGAAGACTGGCTGGAAAGTTCTACAAAATGCAGTTGAGGTCGTATCATCTGCCACCTGGTTTTGTTTCATAAAACTCGCAAGTTTAGAGGTCGCAAGAAGTGGTCTAAGTTTAAGGGAAGACTTATGACCAGTTGCACCATCTTAGTTCGAAATCGGTCCTATATCGGATGTAAGATTTTCACAGAAAACTGTCGCACCCTCTTCTAACACCTTTAATTGAAAGATTTAAGTTTCTTAAACAATAGAAAACTTTAGCATTTGACTTTAAGTTTCCTTTCCTCTGACGAAACCAGCAATTCACAATACAATATTGTAAAGTCAGAGTTCAGACAATTGAACATCAGTTCTTGCTTCGTAAAAATGTGTATTTTGTTATGTAAATAATTATGATACTATCCAGAAATGCATTTTTCGCGCCTTTTTTTAAAAAAAGGCTTAAATTTATATTAAAAGATTATTTCTAAACAAAAAACTAATTTGTTTACTTTATTAATATATGTTAATTCGTATATTTCCCTACACATCATATTTGTTTTCCATTTATTTAACTTAAAACGAGTTTTGTTTAATATGCTGAGATTAAAAACGCCCTACAATAAAATCACACACTTTCCACATAACCTCTGTTAGGTTCTCGGCAAAATGGCCGCTTGACTTAGACAATTAATATCAACTTTTCGTAATAGTAAAGTCGAGAGTGCTTGACTTTAACTATGGCAGTTCCATTGTGTCAAGCTCCATAAGAAACAGCATGTCGGAAAGCAAAAGTAAAGTGAAAACATAAAGTGTAATGTTATAATTTTCAATTGTATAAGGGCCTTCAACTGGAATAGTGCAACCAACGATGTTAGAAAAGGGTTCAACAGTTTCCTGTGAAAATCCTACATCCGATCTAGGATCGATTTCGAACCAAAATGGTGAAACTGGGCATTAACTGCAGAGGACAAAGAAGTTGGGAGAAGTTGGAAATCTACTTTTCATTGTTATGCTCTAGGTTATTCCATCGCTGGTAGTAAGTTACACCTGAACTAGAAGTGGAACGAGTATTGTGGATGGGTCAAAACGGAATTGGAATATAGTTGTAGACTGTGAAATGGATTGGACTACGAAAAAAATTGAAAGCTGGAACGCCGCCGAATAATTTCATTCCATCCCAAAGTTAGTTAAATGTTCACATGACTGAATACAAAAGTAAAGTTTGGCTAAATTGCGGAAAAATATAGCAAGTTTAGCCACAATTACATGACACTGAATTTCTATTTTGACCTGATGCAAGGAAGCAGAGATTTCATGAACACCACAGCAAAAGGTGCACTAACACAGTTGGAAAATTAAACAGTAATATTGTAGCTTGACGGGGCAGCTACCTATAATACAACCTCAATGATGTTGATGTTACGAGAAAAGGACGAATTTACGCCCGGAGATACAATTTAAAAGCCTCGAGTGTCAGCGACATATGTAATTGTTTAAAGTGCCTATTGACTAAGTATATGTATCTTGTATTTGTTATTGAGGGTAATTGTATTGTGTCAGTGTAATATTGTGCCATCGCTAGTCACATTCTATTTGCCCAGATGAATGAAGTAATCGATTGCTCGTTTAAGAAATGTAAATATAAAAATTAAAAAAAAAAATAATGGAAGTGCTTTTACTATTATTGCTGCTTCTATTAAGGTCAAAGGCAAGGCTAAGAACACGTGAGTGTGTAAAATACACAGTTGCGCAATATAAAGAATGTATCACTACAAAAGATTGTTAACGTTACGAAAAATTAATCATGTACGAGCCTGATAGTCATGCCCTACATTGATGATAAAGGGATACAACACTACAATACACACATTAATTAAATACAGAAAACATAACCCTCCTAACAGTGTTTACATTCTAAGTGTGTTGACGATTTTGTGCTTACCAAGGTGATGTAAATCCCAACTCGTACGGAGTAATGTGAAAAGCTCTAATATTGTGGTTAAATAAATGCCTGTAGTATTTGCATTAAACATGAAATACTCGGAGGATCCACGAAACGACGAACGATGTCTTTTGATATGCAGTGTACCTGTTATATTTTTCCTATTGTTGAATTGTTAAAGGGACCGACCTCGTCGTCGACGGCACCCGGGGTTAGCCGGATGTCGTCTTGTTGGACCCACACTCTTCTTCTGCCCATGATGATCGTATATGTGGTCAGCCCATGTACTTGCAATACATGATGCCTCTGCTCCACCTTGCTGCTAATCCTGCATAGAAATCTCTTCTTGCCATAGATTGCCAATGTATCCACGCGTACACTGCTTGCCCTACACACAATTGCAGTGGTGGTCGGTTCATGGCCAGCAGCCACATTGTCGCATACTGGTCTTGCTTTTGCGTTATATCTTGCAAACACCTTTGCAGTCATCTTCTCTGTGAATCAGTACTGAGTAACTCGCTACTTTCTCCTCACTGTGGGTATTTCGCCTCTCTGGGAAGCAGTAGATTGCGACCCAATAACACATCGGTGGGTGATCTTCCCATCGCTGCATTGACTCGCCTTCTCATCGTGTTTAAAATGGCGGGAATGTGGTCGGTCCACGTGGTGTGGTTGTCACCTAAATGAAGCTGTAACTGCGCTTTGATCTCCTGATTTCAACGTTGGACCTCGGGTGGTAGAAAGCTGTTTTGACATGGATAACACTCCATCTCGTACACAATTATAGCCACTTCTCGCCAGTAAATTACGTTACATTATCAGTTCATAGGTTACGCAGAAGTC
The DNA here is from genome assembly GCA_029891345.1 of Dryococelus australis. Lineage (NCBI taxonomy): Eukaryota > Metazoa > Arthropoda > Insecta > Phasmatodea > Phasmatidae > Dryococelus > Dryococelus australis. The sequence continues at coordinate 19,127,385 of CM057008.1, read as the reverse complement.
CCCAGTGCAGGAAAAATTCCTCCTCCAACACTCTCGAGATATTGCTTGTTCTTGCCCCGCTAGTGGGGTATGTTTCTGTCCTGCGTGAAAAATTATCCGTTACCACAATATGAGAAAACTCTTGCCTCCCCTCGTTCTGGAGTATGAACACACAGGTCCAGACATACCATCTCGAACATTTTCCATGACATGTGGAAACCATTCGAGACATTGCTGCCTTCTATCTGTTCGGCATGTTTTATACATGTTTCACTTCTTGCATCGTTGCAAATGATGTCTCGCACCTTTGCTGAGACCTGGCCATAAAAAATGGTCGCGGACATTCCTGACTGTCTGCTCAACACTAGTGTGTCAAGCCACGGTGCCACAGTGCGAATAGGCGAAGACATAATCCCTCACACACGTGGGGACATACATCCTCAATTTCCCTATCTGTTGAACCGAACATATATCTAATATGTTGTCTACTATGTGCCATCCTACAACATCCTGCTGTGCACATTGTGGCATTTTCCCCTGTGCGAACCTGCGATTTTGTTGTACCTCGACGACTGCCTTTTACACATCGCTGATTAAGCCCTCATTGTTGGTGGCTGTGATTTGTTGAACGTACACTTCTGTGGCCAGTTCACGTGCATCTGGTTGTAGAATGTTTTCGCATCCTGTCTCGTCTCTGATAATTACACCATTATTAGAGTTCCATGACAACACATCTGCCAACTCGTTCTCCTTTTTGGGCACGTGCTCGACTATGAAATCATATGCTTGCAACTGTAATGTCCATCAAATCATATTACTTCTGTGCTCTAGCATGCTATGTAGCCAAATAAGGCAACAGTTATCAAGTCCTTAGCGTAAACCGCTGGTATTCGAGGTACAGACGGTACTTCTTGACTTACAATATTACTGCTAATCATTCTCTTTCGTTTACGTCATAGAGTCTTTATGCCGGCCCATGTTTTGCGCTTACGAAGTCGATTGGGTGCTTCTCCCCAGTGTCACCGACCTGGTACTATACTACATAGATTCCTCCCTGACTGGCGTCAGTCTGAAGGTACAAATTATTGCTACCATTGTAGCATGTTAGTGTCGGACACGATCTAAATGCCTGCTTAATTTCTGTGAATGCCTTTTCCATCTTTCTTGTCTGTTGTAACCTCTTTTACGGTAACAAAAGTTCCATCAATGATGTGGTGATTTTTGCGAACCTTGGAATATGTTCCCGTAGCCAGTCTATCGATCCGAAAAACTTACGAAGATGCTTGCGGGTTCGCGGCTGTGGATAGCTATCAATCGGCTGCAGTTGTTCTCGATTCGGCTAGTTCCATTCCCGATCGACTAAGTGGCATAGAAAATCGATACAGGTTTTGCCTACATGGAACTTCCATATCGAACACATGAGACCACTGATTGCAAGGCCCTAGAGGATAACTGCCAGATAATTATGTCATCGAGATACGCCAGGGTACACTCTCTAATAATGCCATCCAGCTCACATACCATCATTGCCTAGGATGTTGTGGGTGCACATTTAATTTCAAATGGCATCGAGCAAAATTGAAAGCTACTGCCATCTGGGGCAGTGAAAACTGTTTTCGGCCTATCCTCCAGTTGCACTGGCACTTGCCAATATCCGCTTTTCAAAACCAAGGACGTCCAAACCTCTGCCTGTCCTAATGCACTTAGTGCATCCTTCACACTTATATACGACAGAAGTGCCCTGCAAGTGTAACTTGAATTAGTTGTCAGAAATCATTGTGAAACCTGCATGTTCCGTCCTTCTTCGGAGTTAATGTGTATTGCGGAATTGAATCGACTGTCAGTCGGATCGATGATACCATCATCTAGCATTTCCTGTATCTGCTTTTTGACAATCCGTGTTTGGTGCGATAAGTAGTCTCGCAGATTAGTGTGAACTGGTTTTTTGTCAACAAGTGGTATTGTGTGTTCTGCTATGGTTGTACGTTTCAGTGTGTCCTTCCCGCCGAATATGTCACTGCGTTCGTCAAGTACGCGTTATAATAATGCCTGGTACTAGCACGGGACCTGGTTGTCAAAATCTCCTAAATTGACTTCAGGTAGACTACCCATCGGACTGCGACCCAAATGTACACTGTGCGTCTTTCTTTCACGCCAAAATGTATCCTTCTTGTGGCTGGTTCCACTATTGTGTGCTGTTCGGTTAACCAAGGTATCCCCAAAATAGCTTCCATGTGTATTTCTGGCATAACAATAACAGTTGTTGTTGTCTCAATGTAGCGTACCCGAACTGTCACTACAGCCTATCCAGTGGCCGAACTACAATGCTGGTTTGTGGCCAACCTAATTACGTGGTCTGTAGGCATTATGTCCTGCTTGTGTAAAAATTTGCGGTCGTATGAAGTTGTGCGAGGCGACACTGTAAATTAATGCATGGCACAACTGACCGTTAATGGAAAGTAAGATACACATAAACAGTGTGTGACTGCTGCTAATATTTATATGAGTGCTTGTTGTGGAGTTAATTTTGTGTTTGGTGTTGTCCATAATTTTATGGGTGGGGTGTCGGATGCGTCCTGCCCTTCCACCTTTACAACCCGTTTGCCTGATCTCTTTCATGTGTGGGTTGTTTGGCCTTTGTTATGCCAATGATACCGCAGCGTTGGACAATACCTGCATGGATGATGGGGTGGATAATCTGGATTCCATCCGTGCTGTTGCAGATTACTGTTACCTGCTTCACTTCGATATGGTGGTCCCTGACCACTCGGCCCTGTTGCTCCACTCCGCTGCTGCTCTTGCTTTTACATGCTTCCATGCTCTTTCTCCTTATACCACGCTCCATACTGTGGATTATTGTATTGTTTACCAATACCATTCCTTTGTGCACTACGACTGCTAGAATGTGATTTTAAAAAACTTGTTATGCCAGAGTGGTTTTTGTTTACATTTTCGTCCCTTGCCTTGTGGCGCCATTTTATTCCACTTGCATCTCGGTTTGATGTTTCATTTGTTCTTTCTAGAATGATCGCGGTATGCATTAGATCGAGTGTTCCATTTAGCAAAGGAATTAAAGCTGCTCTGAACTCTGGCCGAGCAGTTTCTGCAGTTAGTTCTAATGTTTCACATTCCAGCAAATTTGGATGGAAATGTTTGACAAGTTGGTTTTTATGTGTTATAAAAGTAGTTAGACACTCAACTGTATGTTGGCTTTCGAGAGTAAACCTGCTCTGAGCCTGTACAGATGTGAAAACTCCTCGAAAACCAGCAGTGTAATGTACGTCGAAACTCCTCCCACTGAAGTCCGTAGTCAATGAGTGAAAACCTCCAAGAGCGTGCATCTCCAGAGAGTTGCGCTCCGATGCAGCTGGCCCAAACATAACAACTGATGTATCTCATGAGATGGGATACACAGTCTTCTACAAAGGCTGCTGGATCTAATGTTACTGTACCCGCAAACATTGGCAACATTTGATATTTCAATAGTAATTTTTTTGCGAATGGTCCTGTCGGGTATTGGGGTTGGGTGGACTCCGTGGTTCCACTTGTGACTGCATTTTCCATACCTGCAGTTTGTGGCCTCATTGTTATGTACGGAAAAATTTGGAAGAGGGTTGATAGTTCGGCACTATTGTTGGGTAGATACGTGTAGGGAACATGCGTGGTAATGGCTGGAAACATGGAGTGGGAGGTTGATACACGTTCGACGTGATTGTTGGGTGAGTTTCAGGTGGCGAGAGTTTGTTTAACTAGTCACTTGAATGGCAGAAGCGTGGGACATGTTGGTTTCACTTTCCTCTCCTCCCCTACCCTATGGGTGTTCCCCTCCTTCGCATTGTGTCACTAAGCCTGACACATAGCTAGTGTCCCATGCCACAATGATTTGCGAAAGATTGCTGTTCACATTTTTCTACGACATCATTGTCCCAATAGGTCCAAAACCTTATCACGTGAGGTGTCTGCGGTTTCGTTTTACATGCGAACTATGACCTGTCTGAACTTATTTGATGTCGTGTAACATGATAAATACACAAATCTTAGTCCCGCAATTGAATTCTACTCTGTGACACTGAGGCATTTCTTGTGATATTTAACGTCACACTGTACACAATGAAGTATTATTGTACCCTGCCCATTACACAGAAAATTATCACAGTATTTTGGAAAACTGTAATTTGGAAAATGTTCATGTTCAGAATTTACTTTTTTACGAAAGTTACACTGTCCTGCACTGTTACACTGCAACTGTCTTTTGTTATGAGGTCGTCAATGGCATGGATATTTACTAGGCTGGTCTTGTGGCTGCATTGACAATCGGTACTGTTAAAATTGAATGAGTGTTTGTCAGTTACCATTGGGCGTATACATTTAGGATATCACTGTGATGGCACACTGTCAGTCATCCTGCCAACCATGGTTTGTTTGTCAATAAACACAAGTGCACGGGAGATGTGGGTGACTGGTGCAGGCGTGCAGTGATGGGGGAGAGGCATCACCCTCCCCTCTCACATAGCAGCTGGCCCGCTGTGCATGATTCATAACCTGACGCCACAACTGACACGCGACGCGCACGAGGGGTCAGCTGGCTGTCGGCAGTAGAGCATGTAGCGTGGCATCGCTCCCAGTATGGCGTCACCTGCCGCATATTGTGCTGAATGTTTAGTTGGGGAACGTGGAACACTTCAACATACCACACAAAACTTGTCGCCAACCACTCAATGTTAACTTTTTAACTCAACATTAATTTTGAGCTGTTTTGATTTACATTAGGTTAAATGACTAGAAATCTTACTGTATCACTTAAAAACAAATATGTCTGGCCATGACAATTTATTTTATTAAATATTTACTACATCTTATTATATTCGTGCTTTCTACTCAGTAAAAGAATTACTATTCTTGTTAAATTATATTTCTGCAGTAAATGTAATGCCATGTAATATTTATTAAAAGGTTTTGATTATAAATTAATGCTAATAGATATAAAATTAAACCTGTATTTTTTTTTTGGGGAAAATATAATAATTTATTATACATATTTAAGACACTTAAATCATATTATTCAGATATGTACAGGATATACAGTTATATAATTTACTATTTTCTGATTTCAGTTATATCAAATCAGCATTACCTGAATAGTTATTTGTTTGCCTTGTAATTTCAGGGGCGAAAATGGAACTGCAGAGATTCATATGAGAACTAAGTTATCCGTACAGGGAGAGGTAAGAGAAAAGTATCACTGTGGAAATATCTTCAAAATGAAAATGCTTTAATCCTGGTAGATATCTCTTTCGGTAAAACATTATTTTATAATGGGTTACCAGGTTACTCTTTCTCAAAACAATGAGAGTGCTGCATGCGTATTCGCGGAAGGGGAACTGGTGTTTTTCTTTTTTCAAATTCTTGATAAATTTATAACATATTCTTTGACCACAAACATCACATCCTGAAAACTTTTTTACATCATCTTCAGCAAAGAAATATGTACACAGATAATTATTTCCTTTTTTTTTTTTCTTGTTTTTACAACGCCGACACAAGCACAATTAATTAGAAAAAAACTACACAGTAAATAATATAGCAGTGCCGACTTCAAGGAACAAGTTGCCAGGAAAACTATTTTGTTGCTGTTTCGAGTGCAAACAAAATCGAAAATCAGTAACGGTTCGTGATGGAACTTTTTTCTGTTATTAGCGCAACATGAACACAACCGACTGATAATAACTTGTGTTGGAACAACTACCTACTCTGCTGCAGTTTCGTACACAACAGATCCTACATGCAACAATAATATAATAAATAAATGTGATTGGGTGTGGAGTCAGGGCGAGGCAATACCCTCCGAGTGACTGGCTTTCCAGCTGGAACACATAGGTCATTCCTGAACATGACATGAAATGAGACCCTAAGTAGGAGCAGTGCTGGAATGCAAGGGCGGGCCAAATGGGAGTACCCGGAGAAATCCCGACAGCAAGCGGCATAGTCCAGCACGATTCAAACGTGCGAAAATCAGGGAGTAAACCGCCAGGGATCGAAACCATATCTCCTTGGTTGGAGGAGATTACACTAGCCACAGTGCCACGGCTGCCTCTCATGCGACAATGAGCACGAGTAACTGCTACGAATCTGCCTATTATCGCTATCAAGTGCAGAGCTAACAGCAAAGAACACTGATGATAAAATTCCCTATCGCCTCTTATCACTCTCTAAGAAGGGAAGGTCAGTTCGCGATGTAGCTGTTGCAAGGTTGCATGACTTGTAGTTGACACTTTCGGAAAATATAAGAAGATAGCTATGACCTAGGTGTCCACATTGTTGCTATTTTGCATTAGCATAGATACATGATTTCACTGGGGATTTCGATACTTCCATCTACAGTTGGTTATATTATTAGGAGTCTAATTTTAATGTATGCAGTATTAAGTTAAACACTGTTAAGTTAAACATGACTCACATTTTATTCAATGTAGCTGTTGGCCTTTGGTAGAGATAGGAGCAACTAGCACTCTGCATCAAGTAGTTCATGTCGCTCCTACTAGATAGCACACAAGTAGACAAGGCCGCATTGAGAGACGAAGTATACGAACATCTTAAAGCATTTGTTTAGTAATCAGTGTTCCAACCTTAAATCCTATCCACACTGTTTTTGCAAATCGTATTAGCTCAAAAGCAGTTCAATTTTAGGACATGGGAATTGGTTGTGCACAGCCAGCGAGATTAGTCTATCTCATCTTTAGTCTAAGAAGAGTAATAATTAGTAACGATGTAGCATAGTATCCACCATTGTGTGTAGTTGTTATATTTGCACCTCTGTGTTGGGGTTGCCACACCATTTTATGTTGTTCTGTTTGACATTTTGGCGAGTTACAGTGTCTTTCGAATTATGAATTTTTTTAGTTTTGAGGATGTTTCTGCCGTTATCAAGTTTTGGTTGTTTTCGATGTTTTTTTTGTTCTTATTTTTTAATTTTTTAATGGCTGTACTGTGAAACAAAGGCCACGTGCTTTTGTGGATTTAGATTTTTGTGTATAGTGAGTAACGGTACTGTACGCGGCATTAGTGTAGCATTCGCAATTGTGTACGGTTCGTATTTTTTAACCTTTAGTTCATTCCCGATTGGGAGCGACTTATGAAATTCAACCTAAAAAAAAAACACTCTAGGCATAACATGTCACCTGTTTTTTCAATAACCTATATTCCACAAATATATAACACTATGGTTATCTTTAGAGTACTGTATTACTGAATAAATAACATTTACGTTAATATATTCTATAACTTGTAATACTTATTTTTTTTTTTAATACGAATTATCAACAGCGAGTGCAGCGACGTGTTGCAACTACCGGTAAGAAATAGTTCACAGTTAAAATATTATTGTAACCTCAATTTTTAGTATACTATTTGTAAATTAAATGGTGCCCCTATCGAAGTATAGTTTAATATTTAAGTAGTCCCGTTGGCAGTATAGCTCATTTTTACAGTTTAAAATAACAGCAGAAAATATTGTGAGCAGGCAGTAATAGTACGGTATTGTTTTATTGAGCGAGAAAGCAATTAAAAACTGTCAGCAGGCGAGGCTTGTCGCACTCTTTCTCTTTCTTCGTCTCTTTCACACTCGGGAAATTTCACTTCGCTAGTAAGCAAGAAGATTATATAGCTTTTCAATTGTAGCATATTTCATACTTATTACAGCAAAATAATGATTTTTGAATTTGTAATTTACAACTGAAAAGAAATTTTATTGTTTGAAAACGTGTTTTAATATATTTAGATATGATGGCGGGGCAGGCACCTAGTGCAGTTGACAGACGTGGCGAGCCATAACATGACTTGTTGCTTTTTGTCAAACGGATCGTAAATTATTCTTACTCCGAAAAATACTTAAAATTAATACATCACGTTTGTAGACATTGTGTTTTTTAAACCTACCTAGGCAAGTTACCATGTTGTGATAAATCTGTGTTTCCATGGGAGTAATAAATATACTGTAATGCATGTTTCGTTAATCATTGCGTTTGTGAAATGGCATGTCTTTGTGCATCGAGGTCGATACGCTGGCCCTTGGTGTGCGTCATTTCATAAATTTTTGATTAGACTATTTATTCGTGTTAAATGTGAACTGTTTTTATGAAGTTATTTATTTACATCCATGGCTGTTTATTTATCACAATGTTGTACTTTTGCCCTAAGGGGTTTGAAATACAGTAGTGTAACGTAATTTGCCACAATCCCAGAAGAAAAATACCAAGCCCAGCCCGATAAATTTCAATAATCCTAATATATAGTAAGTAGCAATACATAGAAATATGAGCGGAATAATAGTTATCGTAGGCTTATGTGTGTACATGTTCACCACTATCTTTTAAAGTTTGTATGACAAAAATAAGAAACACAAGTTTCGTGCTTGAATTCTGTGTGCCTTTTTCGTTTGACTGATTGTTCCTTCGTTTTAGCATGTATTCCAACTGAGGCCGTCCTTTTAGAGGAATGGCCCAACACATATCAGTAAAAAAAAGATAGTTATAATTAGTACAGCACTTTACCTCGCAGTTGTAACAGCGTTAAGCACAGTCGTGGCAAAATAATAACGTGCATTGCATGTTTTGACCTACGTCGTGGAAAACAAATATGTTTATTTAAAATAACCGTAAGAACTGTTTTCGATTCAAGCAATTTTAAAACGTCATAAAGCTCTCCTAAATAATGTTAGAGGTTTAAACTGTGAATATTCATACGGAATGGTTTTTGGAATATGACAAGAATTTTTTGAAAAGCTGTAAACAGTAAACACATTTGATAGGCATAACAGCAGAAGTCACATTTGAATGTTTATTTTTTGTGTAGCGAAATTATAAGAACATATGTACACACACAATGGAATGGTAACATTGATTTTGACAGATGCTACATGGCAGTCACATGGCAATGTTTGATTACATTTGACGGAAGGATACGAAACGGGCCAGCAGGGCTCCGAGAAAGTTGCTTCCAATGGGGAATGGACTACAGGCGTCATTGTTACTACGCCCCTTTGTGTACGTTCCATTTTAAAATTTCCGAGTTCGATGGACTTTCGAATTTTGGATATTACGCATTGTGAAGCTTATTTAGTAATGTAGTAACAGTAGTGTATTATCCGCCGTCACGTACGGTTCATAATTTTGACCCTTGGTTTCGGGAGCTGGATGCAATTGTGTTTGTGCCGTTTGATCGTTGGGCAAGTCTAATGGACTTTCGATTTCGGACTCTTCGTTTTTTGACTTTTATTGAACTTTTGCGTTTTATTCGAATGTTGTGATATTCATAGGTCGTACATTGGCAGGTGTTTTGTACCGCATTAGAAGTTAGAAGAAAAACCTGTTTATCTTTTGATATTTAATTAATTTTTTTTGTTATTCACTGGCTGTACGGGTAAAAAATATTAGGCAAGGCGCTTCTGTGTCACATTAGATGAAGAAGAAAAAGAAGGCGTGGAACAAACGAGGCAGTGTGTGTGCTCAAATTCTACGAATGTTTTTTTCTTCCTTGAGATGCGTCAAGATGCCTGTTCTGTGGCAGATGCGGCTTGTTTGTTTAGATTTTTGTACCCGTTTTCACGTGCATTAAAATGAACACTATAGTATTGGTATGGACATATTTTGTGTAACTTAACAGGTTTATTAATTTAATGAATTGTATTTCTGGTGCAGTATCGCAGCAGGTACATGTTTTCTGTATGAATTGGTTTTTGAATGGATTTGCTTTTTTGGGTAGTCAATAAGAAACTTGAAAGTAATGTATGTATATAACTAACCTACCTAACCTCTCCATGTTTTTTTGTATTCACCCTGAATTCCTTTTAATACTTCTCTTTCAAATATCCTGTTCAAAAAACGTGCTTCGGCACCCCCCCCCCCCCTGCTTATGCTATAAAAGCAGTTATAAGTCATTGCAGTGGGCTTAATAAAAGTTATGGACTGGGATATTTTTAGAGTTTGCAATTCACCGAACTGGGACATTTCGTAATTAAAGTCTTTGCTGCAATTGGTTTAGTGCATGCATAGCATGAATTGTAGTCAATTCATGACAGGAACAGACTTTCTAGGAGCCCTTCTAAATATCTTCTTGCATGCTCATTTCGTATCCTTCCGCCAAATTTAAAAAACATTTCCATGTGTCTGCAATGTAGCATCTGTCAAAATCAATGTTTACATTCCATTGTGTGTATGTGTACATGCGTTTGTATACTTTCGCTAGACCTATACATATACATTGAAATGTGACTTGTATTTTAATACCTCTCAAATGCATTGTTTACTGTTTACAGCTTTTCAAATAACTCTGTCATATTCCAAATAACCATTCCGTACGAATATTAACAGTTTAGGTCTATAACAACATTTAGGTCAGCTTTATGACGTTTTAAAAATGCCTGAATTGATGATAGTTCTTACAGTTATTTTACATTGTTAACATATTTGTTTTCCACGACATAGCACATAACACGTAATGCATGTTAATATTTTGCCATGACTGTGTTTAACAGTTACAACTGGGGTAAAGAACTGTAGCACATATTTAACCTTTTGTTATTGATATGTGTTGGGTTACTTCTTTAAAAGGGCGGCTTCAATTCGAATAAATATTAAAACAAAGGAACAACCGGTCCCATGAAAAAGACACATTAAATTCAAGCACGCAACTCGTGTCACACATTTTTTGTCATACAAACTTAAAATATAGCTGTGAACATGCACACAAATCTGCCTACCGTAACTCTTACTCTGCTCATATTTCTATGTATTGCTACTTACTGTATATTAGATTTATTGAAATTTATCGGGCTGGGCTTAGTATGTTGTTGAGATTATGGCAAATCACGTTTTACGACTGTGTTTTAGACACCTAGGGCAAAGGTACTACGTTGTGATAAATAAACAAGACATGGATGTAAAATATTAACTTCGTCATAAAATCAGTTCACAGTTAAAATGTATAAATATTGCACATCAAATATTTGACAGCAACACACACAAGGCCAGCGTAACGACCACCATGCCATTTCACACGCAGCGGTTAACAAAACACGTATGAGTACATGTATTACTGCAGTGGAAACAGGTAGGTAGGTTTAAAAAACAAAGTCTACAAATGTGATGTAATTTGAAGTATTTTTCGGAGTTGTATAATTTACGCTTCCTTTGACCAAAAGCAACACTACATGTTATGGCTCGCCACGTCTGCCAACTTCACAGATGGTAACCATCCCACCATCATATCTAAATTTATTAAAATAAGTATTCAAACATTAAAATCTCTTTTCAGGTTTAAATTACAAATCAAGAATCATTATTTTGCTGTAAAAAGTATGAAATATGCTAACATTGTAAACATGTGTATTTTGTGTGCTACTTAAAGATTCGAAACGTCCCGAGGGTGAGAGAGCGACAAGCCTCGCCCAGTTGACAGTTGCTTCCTCAGTTGATAAAACAAACTCTGTGTCACTAGGGCCTATGTACAATATTTTGCACTGTTATTTTAAATCGTAACAATGAAATATGTTGCCATCAGGGCTACATCAATGTTTCAATAGGCAATGTTTAATTTACAATTAACATACCAAAAACTAGGTTAAAACAATATTTATCTGTGAACTATTTCTTACTAGTCATTGCCAACACATTTCTGCTCTCGCTGTTGCTAATTCATATTTAATACGAAATAAATATTACAAGTTATAGACCATACTAAGGTAGAGTTTCATTTATTCAATAATATAGTACTGTAAAGTTAATCACAGTGTTATATATTTGTGGAATACAGTTTATTGAAAAAACAGGTCGACATGTTACGCCTTGGTTGATTTTCAAAGGTTTGTTTTCAAAAGTTTATTCCAGTCGTGAATGGACTATAGAGCATTTCCATTAAAATAACATAGGCTACACAGAACAGTTCTAAAAATTAAAGTAAATTATGCTTTGTAAATTGGGAGTGCGGTAAATGCTAAGCATAGCAGTTTTTCCAGGGGGGAAATCCACAGAAAATGGTAGAAGTCCACTCCACTAATTATATAGAACACAAATTTACTAGGGGCATCAATATATTATCAATACAAACCACAAAAACGATAGTGGTGAGGGCTATGAATAACAGGGAAATTGCAAGGTAAAACAAGCAAAAAAATATGGACGTAATCATAATATTTCATCATGAAAATACATTAAATTGCAAAAAGACCTAACTGGACAATGCCTAAATTGACATTATTACCAATACAAACTACAAATACGATACTGTGGAGCACTACGAAAATCAGGTAAATTGTGGGGTAAAACGAGTGAAAATATGTATGTAATCGTAATATTTTATCACGAAAGTATGTTAAATTGCAAAAAGACCTAACCAAACAATACTTAAATTCACAATATTACCAATATACATACACACACACCCTATTTTCTTAAATGGCAAACTCCCAAGTTTTGCGGATGCAAGAGCGTTTCCTGTTCTATACCTAAAAATTCTGCAGACGTGTCTTGAATTGCTGTTTTGGGGATTTACTCTCCTGCTGGCACTGGGTCTCTGGCTCTGTGTGTAATGTTTGGCTATGCTAGTACAGTATTTTAGGCTTATCCATTTTATTGTAGACGTTCTAGTTAAATTATCATCACGCCCCTGTCAATATCAAACTGGAATAAGTCTTGTCTTTTGCTCTTCAAAAACTTCATTTGTGAAATCCAAATTAATTTTCTCAGCAGCTTTTTTTTTTTTTTTTTTTTCATAAAAGTACGCTTTACTGAAATCATTTAGTTTCTTCTGTCAGAGGAGCATTACAAATATATAAAACTGGTTTATTTATTATATTTAAGATTGCATGTAAAGAAATTCTTCTATTTGATAGATATTTGCAGACTTTCACAGTCATTTTCATGACTGCTGTCTTGGCTTATGGACTGGAGCTACGTCTGGTTGGTTCCTGGAATCAACATTTCACCATACACTGAAAACTCAGGGTTGGATGAGGCTCTTATATAGTGATGGTTTTAGTGGGTTCAGTCGATGAATGGCATACAGCATACAAAATTTGGTTTAAATTGGTTGAATGGTTCCCGAGATATGACATCACCATAAATATTAAAAATGGCAGCCATTTTGGAAGTAAGTGCCCTGTGAGGTTGAAAACTATAAAAGTCATATGTCCTCACTAATTAGTATACACCATTATATACCGAGTGTGGTGAAATTCTGTTGGTGCATTCAAAAATTGAAAAGATTGGCATGCCGGGGGGGGGGGGGGCACAAGCGCGCACACACAGTAAAGTGATCTCACAAGCCTTTCTTTCCTCTGGAGTGTAGACTAGGCTAAAAACCACCAAAATTATTCATCAAAGGATAAAAATTTACACTTTAAACAAATAAAGTGGCAATATTAATAGCTTATTAAAAACAAGGAGTTACTGTTAACTAATTAGCCTACTTTCCTCTGCATGAGTGCAAATAAATTTTTGTGTAGTTCTTAAAAGCTAAGATGGTAGGTATGCATTGACGTCTCATTGACAGCAATGTCTTAGATGAAACCTTAAATATGTGATACAGTACCAAGACATTAGAATAAGTGAGTGACTTAACCATGATTTTATTTCAGAATGATAGGGTTCACTGACCTGAAATATTTACATGCCCATCAATTTGGTAAAAAAAAATTTGTGAGCCATTAAAAAAACATAAATTTACATGGTCTACCATAATGCTACATGTGTGAAATATTTGATGGTAATTGGTTGATTGGTCTCAGAGATATGGCATAATTCCTCCCAATTGTTCATGTGACGATCTTCATAAAATGGAGGACAAAAATTTTATGTATTAGCACATTTGATGATTGTCATGAATACAATATACAAAGTCAAAATTTTATTTTGTTACATAGTTTCGTAGATGTAGCACACCAAGCTAAAATGTTTGTATAGGCGCAATTTGGAAAATAAGAGACTTACACACTTAGCATATAAATTGATATGCCCTACCACAATACAAGTTCTTTGCCAAATTTGAAATAAATTGATTGAAGTTTCCCGAGATACAACATAAAAATTGTATTATTTTATGTGGGGGCTATTTTACAAAATGGTGGAGAAATGAGGCTTTGCATAGACAATTTTGATGGATATTGATACTGTCAGCATACAAAGTTAACTTTAAATTTGTTTTATAGTTTCATAGATAAAAAATTCTGAGCTAAAATCTTTTTATAGCTGCCATTTTGGAAATATGTGTGTCTGACATACCTTAAACATATAATTTAACATCATCTACTGCAGCACTACATGTTTGCTCTACTTGGTAGGAATTTGTCAATGGTTTCTCAAGATATGACATAAAAACTCTATTTATTCATTTGGCACTATCTTAAAAATGGAGGACAAAATAGGCTCCGTGTGGCTACGTGTTAAGTTTTTTTATATATACCCCTAGCATACAAAGTTAAGTAGGGAATTAATTACATGGTTACGAAGATATAGCTTACTAAGCTAAAATGGCTAGATGGCCGCCGTTTTGAAAATGTATCTAACATACTTGAACATATTTGTACTTATCAACTGCTGTATTAGGCCTACTACTTGTATACCAAATTTGGTAGCATTGACAATTGTTTCCCCGAGATATTTCACAAAAACTCAATGTAGAACTATCGTATGAAATGGCAGACAACAGTGTTTTTTTTTTTGCTTATGTGATGCTTGTAATAGATATGGTTAGCCTACAAAATTTTGTTGATGTTGGTTTAACGGTATTGTAATTATAGCAAATAAGCCTAAAATATTTGTATGACCAGCATTTTGAAAATCAGTGCCTATTTAAGATTAATTACTTGCATTATTTACCTAACCTATCATAGTATTACATACATGCCAAATTTGGTATAAATTGGTTGAGTAGTTTTTGAGATATAATGTTAAAGCTTCTTTTTTCATGTGATGCTATCGTCCAAAATGGCAGACCAACAACAGTATTTACGTCTGAATTCATTGCTTATAACCTGTTCTGTTAGCATAAAAAATTTGGTTGAATCGGTTGAATGGTTTCCAAGATATTTCACCCTAAATTTTAAAATGAACACCATTTTGAAAGTAAGTGTCCGGAGTGATCGAAAACTCTAAATGTCAAGTGTCCTTACTGAGTTTGGTGAAATTCTGTTTTTTGCTTTCAACGATTAAAAGGGAGGGGGGAGGGCACAATAGCACACACATATACATACACACATACATACATACATACATACATACATTCATTCATACAGAGAGAGACAGGAAAGTGAAATTAGGCTAAAAAACCTGTTCTTTGTATTGAGTCAAATGAAGCTTGCTGTGTTATAAGTTGATTTCAACTCTTACTTTGTAAACTTAGCAGCAATCAAATTAACGACGATAAATTTCAAAAGAAAGTAATTCTACAAATACATGGCAGTTGTGACAGCAAAGAGTGTTTATACTTTTTGCGCAACAGCTTTTCGTATTAGGCAGGGATTATACGATGCAAGATGCATTTCGTGCAAGATTTCGTACGGGAATGCCAACTAAATTGCATGTGAAACGAGTTCACACGCAGATAAATAAGATGACCACTGTCTCGCATCAAAATTAGTTGATAGCGCTGGTGAGTACCAAACAGCCAAGGTATCATAATATAAAATATGGAGTTACTTACCTTAACAAGGTATTTGTTTCAAAGCTATCCCTCCAATATATGATTATTATTTTATTCTCAGCGAACTGTCTAAACGCTTTAAAGTTATTTTCCAGCAATGTTTTATTTCCCTGTATTCCTCTTCGCACACCTCAGATTATGATTTTCTTTTACTCTATGGTTGAGATTACAGCAGGTCACATGACCAGCATACAAGGACCAATAAGATTGCAACTTGCATCGCCTTGCACGAGAAAAATAGGACCTGCTCTATCTCCTCATTTCCTGCAAGATGTGCCTTGCACACAAACTTATGCAAGAAATTCTCCTGCAAGGTCGGCATCTCGCGCAAGTCTAACACTCATCTTGCATCATGTGATCCCTGCTTTAGGGGGGCCTGCTAAGTTTCATAGAATGTAAACTAAAATGAGAATTTTATATGTGCATCTGTGTGTGTGTGCGTGCGTGCGTGTGTGTCGTCCACGATAAAGTGAGCACTTTGATGAAACCCTAGTTACTTTTTTCTTTGAACTAATTTATATCCTCCCACCACTTGTTAATGTAAACCCTGCTATGTGGATAATGAACATAGTGTATAATTTTACCATACCCAAAACCAAAAGTCCAAGGCCAAAATGAAATGTGTTTCTTGGGTATTATGTCTGATGAAACAGCTTCAAAAAGTGCTCGCTTTACCGTTTTATATATATATATACACACACACACGGTACACATGTATATGGTATAAATAAATAATGGTACACATTACCATTAAATGTTGTTTTGGACTTTCCGTGCCTCTCTCCCCTGCAGTTCATGTGGAAGTCTTCGAAAAAATCATTCGCTCAGAGTACTGCGAATTGTGTTGTCATTCGAACGTTATGTTACCTAAGCACTGCGTTCTATGTGATGTGAAAGATGTTCAGATTTCTTGGCATATGTGTCAGTTACTCTGAAAATTTATTAAAGACTAACAAGCCATGCTGAGTTAGGCCTATAACAATATTTATAGGTAGTAAAGTAGTTGAATCAAGTGTATTTACACATCCTCACGTGTTAAATCTGTAGTTCCTTGTGAATACATTTCCCCACTCTTTAGCAACATCCTGCGGGAAACTAAACTATTTTACGCCAGTACTTTAAGTTTTTATGCGAGTAATTGTTACACCCATACACTGTACAGCTCAGCATAGTCGGATCCTGAAAAAAACACAATTACAGCACAGCAACAAGCAAAAATCTTTTACATAGAGACAAACACACACACATCCTTCATTCTCCTTGTATGTTAACGTTATGGAGGGCAGGCAGAGGAGGGTAACATGTGCATGACTTCACTTTATCTCCTTAAATCAAGGGTTAAATCCACTAGGTGTAATAAATAAGTAAATAAATAAATTAGTATTTCATGTAGTGAAGTATATAAGTACTTCAATAATTTAATGTTGGTTTTTCAGTGCTTGTTGAAGCAACATGTTTACCTCCAAGAATGAGAAACCAACAGAAAATGAGCCATCTCGCGAAGCAGTGTTGAAGAAATTACGAGCTTTACATGATGAACGTAACAACATGGATGCTTCTAACAGCAAACGACCTCGCAAAGAACTCTACTCACAACCAAACGTGATAGATACGCAATGCAAATTTTTAGTCGGTGAGAAGAAGGTACAGTTTTTGTTGTATTGATGTCTTTCTGTGTTGCAGTACACTTTCCTACTCTCCGTCTCATATGACTAGGCAAGATCACGACAGTCAGTGAGTGGCCATTTAAAATATCCTGTATCAGCTGATTCATGAGCAAATGAAAATTAATATTACATTGGCTATTTTGACTGAACTACAGATGCAAATCAGACAAGCAGAAAGTACTCGGATAAGAAAGAGTTCCTAGATGAATTAATACATTTCATTTTACGTGGTCACAAACTAGCTGTTAGTGTTACAAACTAAACTTCGTGCTAAAGTAGTAATGCATAGGTGTTCAAAATGAAATGCAAATTAAAATGGTCCATATACAATTGAAATGTAACTTCAGACATTAGGAGTTTTTCCCTGTGGTACCCCCAATCTCCACACCTTCCATGCATGTTTGATATTAATTTTAAATGCCTACAAAAATATTGCAGTGTAATGTTGAATTATTTTTCAAATAATTTGACGAAATATATTCCAAACTTTTGTCGTTTTGAGCTAGTAATAGGAGAGAAGTGAACTTTTACAAAGATGGAATCAAGAGGTGGCCAACGTGTTGCTACCTGTTGATAAACACGCGTAGCTCACAACATGTTCTGCGACGCCATCTTTTAGTCAGCTCCTGAAACACAACCAGCCAGAAAAAAATTGCTCGTTTTTTGTAAAATAACAAATTTACAAAGAGATATCAATGGTTTTATTTGTCCGTGAGCTCTGTATAATTTTTTAAGTAACATTTGTATTTCTGTGTACAGCAATTTTTATTACTAGTAATTTTAGTGGGCCGGTAATCGTTTTCCTTACACCTACGTCCATTACATGCCAAGTTCTCCTGCAAACCCATATTTTGTTATTTAAGTGTTGTTATTATTTACTGTATTAATAAAATGAAAGTGGGATATGTGTGGGTATTTTTGAATAAATTCTTACGTTATTCCATGCCACATATTTCTTACTCAGGCTGTTTAGTATCAGTAATAGCAGAAACTGATTTGCAAAAGTCGTTGGTAAGTTGTTTTGTCAAGCAAGTTCCCCATAATTTCCTGTGTTAAAATATTAGCTGTAACGTCCATAGTGTGTTAAGAACTATAATTACTGTCTAGCAAATGTTAACCCAAATTCGCTGTCTGTAGTAAATGAAAAAAAGAGTTTAACAAATATTTCATTTTTTTTTGCAAGGTTTTCTATTTTTACTTTTATAACCTACAAATTTTTTAGACAGATGGCAGGGCAGTCTATACCTTAGAATTTGTAAGCGGATTAGCTGACAGCATGTTATTATAATAAATACACACCCACCACTTGATGCACCAGCTTATGGCTAAAGGATATATAAGTGAAAAGAAAACATTGGTGCTACTTTTGTTGTACTGTCAAAATCTTTTCCGAGTTACATGAGACAGAGAGTACGAGTCATATTTTTGTAATTAAATATTGATTAAGCATGGTGTTGTATTATTTATGCAAATGCATATTGAATGCAGTTATTGTATTTAATTATGTATATTTGTAGGTGCCATTCAAAGAAGACAAGATTTTTTTGTCATCTATGAGCCCAGTATTTTGGCAAATGTTCAATGGCACACTCAAAGAAAAAGGTGCTGTAAATATACCTGACATTGATCCTGAAACATTCACCATAATGTTGAGGTATGTTGAGATTGAGAATAAAGTTAGTTGCAGTAATACACACATTTTTGTAAGTCAAAATTTTTTGTAGATAGTCAGTTCATTTATAATCATAAGACACTTACTATGGGATGTTCAAAAGCAATCATAGTAGAACTGTAAACAAGTTTTAATATTACTTTGGTGGAAACAAAATTTCCAAGAAATTGCCACTGTTTCAAAGTGTTATTAGTTTGTTTTATTTGTCAGGGTATCTTAAAAAAATGTTTGCGTCGTAATTACAAAAGCAGTTTTATTATTTTTAAGTTAGATATAGTTACAGCAATTTGTTGTGTAATATACATTGTTTTAATTAGAATTTCTTTAACTAACATTTAAATGCTTATTGGTATAATTCCAATGGCAAATATGGGTCACGGTGATCCCCTTTGCGTATTTAGTGTGCGTGGTATTACGTATTTTAGGCTGCCATTAGTTGAGCGTATTCCAGTTGGAAACAAATGTGCGTTATTTACAGAACCATGTCGCACGCGGTTGAATTAGTTCAGCAGTTATCTGCAAGAGAGTACTACAGTCTCGCACCCTGTACCATGTACTGTCACAACTTGCATCTGTTCGCTGCTAAATTATTATTTATGCCCTTGCAATCTGACATACTGCTTGTTACGTAGGCCTCACCATTGCTGCCAAACTCCGAATTGCACGTTCCAGCAATCACAGGTTTGCATAATGTGGTGTTTACAGTAGAAATGCCAAAGTGGTGTGCAAATGTGTCTCAGGAAGACGAAATGTACAAAATGCTCTCAAGTTTTTAAAACTGAAATAGGCACCAAAATTGCTTTTGGCATGATGGTTGCCATACTTTTTTATTCCTTTACATTCTCACAGAGAAAATAAGTAGAGGTTAGCAAAATTGGTGGCAGTCAGTATACATCAGCAGTGGAAGAAGACACGCAAGTTTAAATCACTACAAGAAACTTCTTTTCAACAAAACTGTTTCACGAATAACAAACAAATATTTGAAGGAGCCATTTTGATCAGACTTCTTGTTGACAAGCAAATGAGAAAGATACTTTTATTTTAATGCTCTAACCACAAATTTGACTGTGTGTCTGTAATAAATACGTCCATGATTATATTAGCTGCTATAACTTGATTTGAAACTAATAACTGTCACTAGAGCCACTGAATGGTATACAGTTTGAAATACTGTATACAGTATTCCCTGCTGTCTTGTTTGTTGGCACAGCGTTTACCACGCAATGGCCTCTTCACTTTGGGAATAAGATCATAGTCACATGGACTAAGATCGGGAGAATAGGGAGGGTGTGGCAGCACCTGCCATCCCCCAATGCCATAAACAACATGTAAGGCTACGTGCTGTATGAGGTCTAGCTTTGTCATGTAGGACTATAGCATTGCCCAACAGTTCAGGACGTTTCTCTTAAACTGCACGACGAAGTAGCTGTTAGTTCTGTATATGTAACAGTTATTACTGCTGGTGCTACTTCGCCCTGTAGATAGAGGCTGCAATGTCTTCTGAAATGTCGGAAAGGAAAATGAAAGTGATGTGGCTACTACTCAGAAGCCAAGATTTGGCAGACAATAGCCGCAAAAGCCTGCGAACTTTATTTATGAAACTGCTTGTATTCTCATATTTCACTTGGTGTGCCCTGTGGTGTGTTTTTCAACTGCAACAATAATTGAGCACTACCAACCTGATTTTTTTTTTCTGTGAACAATATCGACAACTGTAGCAGTTATGACATTTGTTTTATGTGAGGTCAGAATTCATTATTTTCCATTTTCATTAACAGGATCTTCCTTTTGATAATACTAAACTTTTAACGAAATCACTGAAATAAACAATTCATAAAACATATGTGGCTAGGACACTGTCACTACTGAATAAAAAATTGAGTTCACTGTAGACTTATTTTTATTGATATTGTTCATACACATCAACGTGCCAATGGAATGGTTATCTCGGTCATGACTAGCCAATTCCGCTTGGGTGCTCCCCAGCCTGTAATTAACCTAGCGCATGTCTAAATGGATGATCTCACCTAGTTCCGTGAAAGCACAGTCTTCATAAGGGAAGAGTGCTGACAGTCGCTAGGGTGGATTGACTGTTTTTCCTTGAAGACAGGACATGGTGAATTACAAATAAATACCCTTAATAGACATTA
Source organism: Dryococelus australis (assembly GCA_029891345.1). NCBI lineage: Eukaryota > Metazoa > Arthropoda > Insecta > Phasmatodea > Phasmatidae > Dryococelus > Dryococelus australis. Next base: position 19,106,224 of record CM057008.1, on the reverse strand, counting down.
ACACGCGTGATTACTCGGCATCACTAACGCAAACTCAGGGCTCGTCCTCCAGCACATGATTAGTGTAGTGACGGCCTATACACACAGCCGGCTAGGATGGGAATAATTTCACCGTACACTAATTACACAATTACATATACCCTTGAATGATACATGAAATAAAATGGGACACGAGATGAATATTCACAATAAACACACACACGTGTGAAAACAAGCTTAGGTGGCGCAGAGGACGCTGGATAAAGTTCGTAGCGGACCATGTGGTGCAGGTGAAATTACGATATTTCTGCATGGAAACTGCAAACTAAATTCAGATAAAATATTATTCGTGCTGAGCAAGTGATTCTCCTTACGATTAGAGTCGTTGCAGGCTTGTAACATGCCTGATTGCGGTGAAATCAAACATTACTGTGACCGCGTGGTCAAGTACAAAAAGCATCAATTTACGTGAAAAACACATTGAACCCTGAATGAAAACTACATAGAACCCTGAAATAACTGATTGCACATACAATGTTATATAAATAAGCTCTTAAAACGCAATGATGGCGTATACAATGACTTGGCTTCAGTTGGCCACGTGGTTATACGTGATGTTGCTGTAAAATATTCAAACACGAAAATTACCCTTAAATACATACATAAAAATAAAGCTCTTAAAATTGTGTGTAGCAATAATGCAGAAGTAACACTGAAATGCCATAAACATAGGCAGATGGCATCTGATTCAAATGCGCAGGTCGCGTACCTCTCCGACATCTTTCTCCTCCTTCTCCTCGATTAAGTTTAAAATGCCATAAGGGGTAAAAAAATTAGTAAAGCGGAAGCATAATGCTGGGGAAATTGTCTGCCAAAACGTACGCAAGCAAAGATTAACCAGTAAACTACATTGACTATGGAAACCTAAATCAGTGAACAAACTTTGTAGTGCGCATGTGACAGTGTCTTACCTCGCCAGCTCTCCTCGACAGAGTGTTTAGAGACAAGTGTCGCACGGACCTATCACGGCCACCTACGGGGTTCACACAAGCGGAAGTGCTATGCACGCCGAGCAAAATATTTTATATTGAAAATAAAATTTGATATTGTTTTACATTTCTATAATTTTGTTGCGAATTTCAATATTATTTTAATGTGTCTTTGTGATGGCGTTCATGCCAGAATATTAAGTGTTCTGAATCTTGGCGCCACAGGCTCTTTGAATATTCATAACCAAACAATTAAAATTAGTACAAACACTTTAAAACATTTTGACATATTAAACACTGTAAAGACAATATAACACATTTTACCCTGAAATTAACATTTATTGGAAAGTTCAAATTATCGGCCTCTTTGCATACGTGACACGTGAGCGCCGTCATGGGCTCTATTGCCGCTGGCTGTTAGTCGGCGTCAAGTCTAAAATGAATAAACACAATAATAAAGTTATTTAAAAATTATGTACATTGCTGAGGTGTGGGGGGAAGTCTGGCTAATAAGATGTGTGATGATAGACAAGCTTCGTGTAAATGACTGCAGATGTAGCATTCACCTGGTATTTGCCACAACCAAACCCTCCCATTAGACTGCCACATAGTATAGCGTGATTGATAACTCCAAATTCCAAATCATTCATCTCCAGTGGTGGTTGCTCACATTCACAGGTAAAATTTGCTGTATATGAGCAGGTGCATTGAGCTTTGACTCCAAGTCCTTGTAACTCCTTGCATACAGCCATAGTACTGCACAATTCACGTGTGATGGTATCACACAGTAACGTGCAATTTTCTTGTACTTCCTTTTACACTGCTCTATGGTCCTTGTCTGCCAACACACGTGGCCTACTTGGCCATGGTATTGTTGTGGTTGTGGCTTCCCATATATCCGCTTCACAAATCACATTCCTGACAGACAACTTGGACTATTTGAGAATGGCAGAAATGACCCTGATGGATTGCTTACTGATGTGCCGACCAATACCTACATCACGTTCACAGTCACTCTATTGAGCTCCCTTGCTCCAACCATTCTGCCGGTATCACATAGCACTGACCAACATTAATCTCCCAGCCTTCTTTTGTAGTGGCATCGGGAGTCATAGTGACATATGGGTGCGAGTTTACATTTACAGAACTGCGGTGTCTGAATTATTTTGACCAGATTGTGTGTGTATCTTTTTATTTTACTCTTTCTTTGTTTTTCTTCTGATGTATGCGAAAAGTTGCCAAAGTACACAGACATTAATAAATGGTAGTCAGTCTTCTGCTTACATGCATTCAAGTTTTATTTACAGTTGCATTTCCTTAAGCAGTGACGACACCTCAAATAAAACTTCACATAAATGGCATTCTGACTTTCATACATCAGGAGACTAGGAACATGTTAAAAATACAATTTATCTTTTTTGCTGGCAAGTGTTGCTAACAATAAGAGGATATTATATGTGTAATTGCTAAACTCATTTGTGTGTGCGAGTGCGTGTTTTTTTTTCTATTCCTATAACGTAATAAATATTACTGTATAAAATTTAATTTACCCTTTTTACAGTTAACTCAGCCTATGTATGCTAACTAGTTAAAAACTACTGCTATAAGCTGTTCGTGGTAAAGTGAGCACTTTTAAAAACAACCTTGGAAATAAAATCACTGGCTATTAACCTCATAGACTCTGGCTTGCAGGCTCCCAGTTGGTGGTAATTAAAAAATATATTTTTCCAACTCTTGAGATTGTATTGCGACTGTACAGTCCATTCACAGTTTCTTCACACTTTTTGAATCAAACATTTAAGAAATCACTCCATGAATGACGTGCTCGGTTGTTTCCTAAATATACCTGCATGTATCACAAGTGTTTTATTTTTCTGTTAACATAAATGAGAACCTTATTTTTGATTAAATTGAACAATTACTTATATTTTCTCTATACATTATAATTCATAATTAATATGAATAAAAGTAGGTAGAAAATAGGTGTGTAGGTAATGCTTAATATGAAATAGTTCTTATGCAAAATTTTATTACACTGAGTGCGCACAAATGCGGTGTGCTGTCCCTTTGTTGTGATTTTTGAAACTGTGTTAAGCTTTGTTTGCATGAGGCGGAGGAATAACCGTGAAAGGCGGCTATAATATTTTAATTTATGGCTAGTTGAGTTTGTGTTTTTCTGTTTCATATACATTAGAGCATGCATAAAATCATCAGGCCCAAGGCAATGTAAATTGTTCATATGGCAGAAGTTACGGATACAATACAAGAATAAAATTTGATCGTAAACAGGGCTTTCAAAAGTGCTCAATCATGAACAGCCTTGAGGCAACAGTGTGGCTGCAAGGACAGACCGGTGAAGCAAGTAGAATTAATTGAATGCACGTTATGCAGGTTTTTACATGAGAACAAGTGCCACTTTAAGTCGAAAGGGCAGGCGGCACTGGTGATGAACGCAGCGGAGAAGTACATGCTGCCCGAGCTGAAGAGGAAGTGTGCGCTGTTCCTGCAGCCAGAGCACTCTGAGGACCTGTGGATCGCACTCGAGTGTGGAACCCTCTACAATGTTGACAACCTCACAATGGCTGCCTTGCAGGTGTGCCTCGCTCCTCTTGTCTATCGAACAATTGTTAATGATTTGATGTATTGCCTAATCACTGTCTGAAATCTAATATGTTGTTATAATGGCTTTAGAGTTTATTTATGATATATGCAGGTTGTATTCCGCAAGTCTCAATACATTTGTTTAATCTTACTGCATAATTTAATGTAAAATTTTTCGAATAATAAATTTTCCTCCTTGATTGTTTCATTTATTTTTAAAAAATTAAATTTTTTCTAATTACCTTAACATAATTATTATAGATAAGCATTGATCAAAATCCAAAGTGATACCTACCCATGAAGAGACAGAATTTTTGTACAATTTTTCTGTACCAAAGGTGTTATATATGACCTTTAAGATTTTTGGTACCTAACATGTGTAGGAACAAAACAAGGTACATTAATTTTCTGAATGTACAGAATTGATTATATGTTCAAAGGTGCTACCCAGGCTATATTTTACAAAAAAACCAAATCAAATTAAACATTAATGTGTTTAGTCTATTTGCATTTTTTTTCACACTTTTAGAATCAAACCATCTTGTGTACGACATATTTGGTAGTTTTCTAAATATTCACGTATTAAAAGCATTTTGTAAATACAGTGGAAGCCCAGTATACTGCGGATAAATAAGTGGAAAGCGTGCAGTCAGGTAGACGTGTGATCTGTCGGCGGGTGGTCGTGAGTCGGGGACATCAGTGTATGTAGTAGAGGAAGCAACCGCACGTTCTCCCTTCTTTTAGTGCCAAGAACTATTTTAGTGATTCATTACAGCCAATATTGTATGGTTTTCCATATATGCAAATAAAATGTGTTCTTATATTACCATCTTGGCGAGTAAGGCCATGTGCATGTATAGGCCACATCAGAAGTGTTTGATGAAAAATTCGGAATAATTAATATTTCAAGTAGACTGCACTAAATTTTTATATTCCTGTAAACATTGCCGGGCCTCATCATGCTAGTACAGAGGCCAACATGCCGCCTAAATTTCATTGAAATTCAACACATTGACGTGAATCACATCAATCAGTATATGTTCCCAATACCGAGCCACTGTTACCAATTGAACTGGCCCTGTAATGGTGGTAGTGGCGGCTGTAGCCCGCCAGAATAATCTTGTAGCAACCTACCAACAGCTGCCCAGCCCTGAAGATCTAGGCACGAGCGACAACAGCAAGCTGCCGCATCAATCTCCTGAGCAAGCGACATGTTTCACAACACTTGCAGCACTGATAGATCCCATCTGTAGTGCAAGCTTGCATTCGACCTATGAACTTGAGCTTCCTCTCTCCTCCTCACTTCCTACCAACCAGGCCCAGCAGGAGGCGGAAGGGTTGGACCTCCTCTTTCAACCCGCTTGAGGAACGATTCGCCGCAAACACTATCCATGGTGGAATAAGTACATCCTTTGCCTGGAAAATGCAGTATTTTTTAGTTATTCTTGCTTGAATGCATGTGACCACCTTCATCCCGGTGTGTTTATCTTCTGTTTCCCTCCCTTGGGCACTGTCAAGTCCAGTGATGCAGATTAAAAAAAATAAAGCTCCGATAGGAAGGGACTAAACGTTTGACGAATTATGGCAGTAAATAACAACACTTGCTCCGTTTTGACAGATAGGTCACTAGAACATTGGCTTTTTTTGCTGCTGTACTCTGTCACTCCCAGAATAGCGCAGAAAGCTATAACGCGGGTCTGAGTTATGTCCCCCCTAACAGTCGCGTTATATCGGGCTTTTACTGTATGTCATTTTAAAACTACCTGAATTTTAGTTAAATTGAACTTTTACTCATATTCTGTCTATAAACTGTAATATTTCATTAGTAGGTAGTTATTATGAATAAATACAGGGAGAAAAGGTGTGTTGGTTAAAATGTCTAGTAAAATAATTGTTCTAATGGAAAATAATATTACACTCTGTGTGCACAAATCAGGTGTGGTGTCCCTTTGCTGTAATTTTGTAGACTTAGTTAAGCTTTGTTTGCGTGAGGTGGAAGTAGAACTTAAGCAGAGCTTCAGAAAAGTTGGAAGTAACTATGAACAGCCTGTAACACAGTTATTTTTTGTTACAGGTAATTTCAGAAAAGACTGATGTTATTTTAAAACATCCCATGTTCTTGGGCATTAGCAAAGCATCACTTTTGGCAGTTGTGAAGAGCAAGGCTTTGTGCGACACATCAGAAATACAGCTGTTTGAAGCAACCCTTGCTTGGGCAAAGTCCCAGTGTGAGAAACAAGGTATTGTAAAGGAACGTTATATTTTGTTTGTGTGTATACTTTACTTTTGGAACAATTATTTAATTATGTGTTGTAAGGACTACTGATTTTCTGTAGAAGTTCATCTCCCTGCATAGTCTCTCCATTTTAATGTTCTTTTCTGTTTGTAGGCTACTTATCAATTGAAAAATGTTGTACAGTCAACTCTAAATTTTAAGACCTCTGGAATGACAACCCTCTCAAAAAATAATTTTTTTTGGGGAACCATAAAGCAATTTTCCATTAATGAATGACCCTCTCAAAATGACCCTTTTCCCAGGACCTCTAAATCCTTATCAGAAATTTTACATTTGATAACTGTTCAGTATAAAGTGCTTTCACTGTTAAGTGTAAAATTGGAAGTCACTGTGTGTTCTTAATAATGAGATTTCACTATATGTGGATTTTCGTATTTGAGAAGCCTAAATTTGTTGTTTTTTTCCCCCATCAGGATATTTTAAGATGGTTTTGTCATGATTTTTTTATAAATTTGTTCACATACGTAATTGTGTTAAAGTTTTAAGTGGTAAGTGTAAACTTGTGAAATTTCTTACTACTTGATTGTTATTACGTGACACTTTTATACAGATAATACTGGTAAAATTACGAAATGTTTCTTTTGCTGGTTAGTTATCCATGTGGCATTTTTTTAATACCACGAAGTATTTATTTTACATTGATGCCTGGTTGTAGATTTCTAATGCTAGTGGCATTGCTGTTGTTGTTCAAGGCATACAGGCTGATGGGCCAAACTTGAGGCAGCAGCTGGGCGATGTAGTGAAACACATCAGATTTCTTGTCATGGACTCCGAAGAGTTCACTGAAGTGAGACAGTCCGGTGTTCTATCTTTAGAAGAGATGGAAGAGTACGAGGACTACACCAGGTCACGGGGAACCGATAAGCCTAAGCATTTGTGTCCTGTTGCCAAGCCAAGGAAAAAGGTGGAAGAACAACGTGGTTGTTCTTTCATTCGCATCATCTTTGCAACGCGGCCGTATTTCCTGCACAACAGCGGCAAGATAAACGTGCTGAGGGAACGTTTTTCGATCGGGAACACAATCTACCTGAAGAGTGTCATCGTGTCCAGCCAGGAGATCAACAGCATGAACCGCGGTCGCAGTTACTTGGAGGACATTCGAGTGAGAGTGAACCGTAGCGAGGGCAAGTACCGGGGTCAGGTTGCGTATGGCCAAGAGATATGCATTCCCTTGTCTGAACCGGTTGAACTGGAGGAAATGAAGTGTTACAACTTCTACACACTGTTTGGAGCCCGGGGCTACTACCCATGTTACACAGCAAGGGTGTGCTCCTCGTGTGTGTTGAAGAGTGACGAGCCAGGTGTTATCATTGGTTTCGAGTACAGCATAGCAGATGAGGAACTCCTAGATGTCAGTGCTCTACATCACGTCACTTTCTGAACAAATAGTTGGTATTGTGTGTAATAAGACTTATTTTGTCTTTCCAGAGCAAAACATAAATAATGAAGTTTTATTTTGACATCAAGTGTAATTGCACCTTCTTTAAATTATTTTAGTACCATTATCAGAGAATTACACTGTGTGTAGTAAGGGTACTGATGATCCTGTGGATCTCCTGAAGTGGTCAAAAGCGGCTCGTAATTGTTTTTGTGAATTCGCTGTCAATGTTAGCATAATCCTACAGTTAGAAATAGTATCAATGAAAAAGTATTTAGAAAACACATGTGATACAACCACATTGTCTCAAACAGGTTGTATGTTGTTTATAATAAGTAGACTGCAATTGTTATATTCCTCATTCTTTGCTTTGAACAGTTCCGCAACCACTGTCTGGTACATGCCATGTGACATACACAGCACATACAGTGGAAACATACTTCTAGCCCAGATTGATTGAAAGGTAACCACTGACAATTTTCTTTGGTCCTCTCAAAATTTCCGTGTAAATAATCATAGAATTTATGCATGTATAGGCCGCACCATAAGTTTTTGATGAAAAAGTAGGGATAATTAGTATTTCAAGTATAGGCCGCACTTTTTTTGTATTCTTGTAAATATTGCGATGCCTCATCATGCTAGTGCGGGGGCCAACCCACGCAGCAAAAGAAAAATATGGCAACGTCAAACTAATTAGTTTGCAGTTGTGTGTGTCGCCGTGCTTGCATCATCAACTCACACACACACACACACAGAGCTGCTGTTGGCTCTCTCATCCGACCAAAGAGAGAGAGAGATCATGAGAAACAAGGGGGAGGGTAAAGGGGGGCATTCCCCTCCTTTGCATTTCTCCTCCAACCACTACCAAGCAGCTGTTTGGAGGAGCAACAGCAAGTGTGAAGAGGGGAAAGTCACTCGGAGGGGAATGAGAAAGAACCCAGTCGTGAAGAGGGGGGTTTGGGGAGTGGAAGGGAGGGTTGCCAAGCGAGAGGGAGAAACAAAAGAAAGGGAGCGAGCAAGCTGGGCTGTGACGGAAGAAGAGAAAGGGAGCCACTGGATGGGCTCTTAAGCAGTTAAACATGAGCGATAATTTTTTTTATAGAAACTAAGTTGAAACATTAAAATGTACTGTATGTTGACAAATTTGTGAACATGTTTTGAGGTGCAAATTTTTTTATTTGTTGCCGATGTTTCGTAAATAAGCTGCACCCCACTTTTTGTAGTAATTTTTTGTGTCACATTGTGAGGCCTATACATGCCTAAATACAGTATCAGTTTTTTTTTACTGATCACTGAATAATTTTTACAGTATCGATCAAACAACAATTTCAATCCTGCCACGAAAGATTGCCTTTTCTAATTGTTTGGCAATGAAGCATTAACAAAAACAAATTGTAAAAATCTTGAAATGTAGACAGTGCTAAATCTGCTGTGTTGTACTCACTGCTAAAACTGTAACAAAGAATTTAATAACAAATCTCCATATAAGTAAGTCATATTTTCAACGGTACCAACAACTAAATGTGAAGTTCTCATCCACTGACAGAGGAATTATGGACAGATATGGCAAATTGCTCTCAATGAAACTGTACTGAACGTGATATGAGGTTGACATCTATTATGTGCACATGCACAATTAATTTTAATGGATGATAGAAATAAAACAAATTTTAACCCACGTGTTGTTTGTTAACCCACGTTTTGTTTGACATCTCACTTCATTTGTGTTATTTACCCCTTCAAAGTGATCTAACGTACGGTCATTTTGTCAGCGTGGCATAAGTTAACTCATGGTGCTTCATCACGAAGACATTTAATTCTTAAAATAGATTTCTCAAATTACACACCACATCTTTAGCAAAAATTAAGTAACTAACAATATATTAAACTGGTTTATTAACAAAAGGTTTCAGCAACAGCTGGGCATTGAAAATCATTGTTTACATTGCTAGCCTTGTTAGCAATGTCGTAGATAACGGCCAACAAAAACAGCAGTGCCTTGTTTTTTGGGATACTGACTTACCATGCAAAGTTGCTAGAGCACTTCACAAACTCAAATGTTATTTTGTGAAAAATGTTAACTATATTTAAATGCAAATCTGACAAAGATGTGCAGAAAATTAAAAAATGGATACTGCATTTTATTACCACGTGTATGAGATTTTAATTTCGTAGCTTTTAAGGTGCAACAGTTGTATTTAATTAGTTATTTTTTGTTTCTCTACAGAGAATACTGCTGTTACGTCAGTGACTATTTCCTTAGGTGTGTTCTATAAAATAATGAATTTTAGAAAAATTGATGTGCATAGTTGTATAGTGTCTGATGTCTTTATAGTAGCTTGCCCAATTTCAGTGAAGAAGTAATAACACTAGCAAAAGATTTTAAAAAAAAATTTTTCTAGTCTGTAAGGTTTTATATTGTAGATCCATACTTTTCAAAATGATTTATAAAATCACAAGTTTTCTCTAAAGGATCTTTAAAATTTGTTACAACTTGGGCAAACAGGGCGACACAAAAAATCAAATGTCCAATACAAACAACTAAATGTCAAAGACGCACCAGCAGAGTTAAGAGGGAAAGATTTCTGAAATGCAGAGTTTAAACGCAACTTAATATCTACAAAGATATACATAATTCACAAATGAGTGGGTTGGCAGAACTTCACTATATTGTTTCTTTCCAAAAATACAACGCACGGAATATGTTATGCTCAAAGAAATATTCTATCAAAAAATTCTGCTTTTAGTTGAATGATATTTCTTGGTGCAAAATTTAAAGACTTAGGGACCACTCAGGGTCCCTCTTGCATAATGACCAGTCTGAAAGGCTTTAACTACATATTACAAGAATAAGGTGCTTAACTGTCTCAATCACAGGACTCGACTTGCCCAGAGGCAGACTCCGGGGGTCGTTAAATACTCGACAAAATCCAGAGAAAAAAAAACTTGGTTTTAGTTAATCAGAATTCACCAAAATTCCACCAAACAACACGTGTGTAAAGTTCTCACTAAATAGTCTTTTACAGGAAAAAACAAATGTAGGTGATGCTGCCTACTTCGTAGATGCTGCCCTCGGTTGGGACCTTGAAGAATTACAGCCCACAATGCCAGTTTACTGTTCGGTCGTCTGCTGGCTGAATGTGCATACGACTCCTGCATCTGTAACCTTGCAGCAGTTGCAAACTATTGCAAACAGTTGAGCACTCGCAGATTACTAGGAGACCAGTAAAATGTAATTTGTACTTTCTTGGCAGTCATCAATTTATTTTGGAGTTTGGGCTAAAGACCCAAAGAGAGAGTGAAAAAAAAAAAAAAGGGGGTGTGTGTGTGTGTGTATATATATATATATATATATATATGTATATAAAGCCAGACCATAGTATTTAATAAGAACTAAACATACAGTTGGGCCAATAAATTTTGAAATTTTTGATATTAAGACTTTAACAATGTTAAGTATTCAAATTCCGTATGTTTTAGTTTCAGGTTAAATTCTTTTTGTGGCAAAATTTGGAAATTAGGGTTTTTCTGTAAGGTCAGACGAAAAGGGTGACATCTGCTACCAGTAGTTATCAGGACTGTGCTCTAAACTTTCCTACTTTTTTTTCCGCTGTTACTAGTTCTGTCTCTCCCATCTATTCTGTTGTGGGTGGCACGTGGTGACCTTTCTCTTAGTCGGTCAATGGGGCCCCACTCACAAACATCTATCCTATCTTCTATTAAGTTACTTGTATCTGTCATGAAGTTTCTGTTATTCACCTCCTTTAATGGCGCTTCTTAGGCAACTTGTTAGGGGTTAGCTCTGTCCCCAGCAAATTTTAATAAAGTCACTTTAACGACTAAATGTTTAGTCACTTTTGCGATCTTTTCTCCGTAGGTCGCAAGTTTGTGTAGGTATTCTAAAGATATTTTTGTGATTTATGTATTTGTTTTACCGACACTACGCTGCTTTTTTTTTTTTTATTTTATTAAAACTGACCCTAAGTGTTTTGTTTTATTGTTTCAGGATTTTTAAATACCACCACATAGATCTTATGGGGTGTTCTTTAATGTTTTATTTTGGAAAATGTGTGTGTTTTGTTTTGAAGAAACTTTAGCATAGGCAGAGTACAGTGTCTATGCAGATGATGTTCATTTGGTTACTGGACTGGACCAATCACATAGGAGTGCGAGAAGGGTGCGAGGTTCGAAAATCCCATATGTTTCAGTGGGGAGAAATTTCTGTCCCGAGAGAGAGGACAAATGGATAATGGCGTGCCCAGGGAGAAGTAAATTCACTGAGCCTGTCATAGGAGAATATGAGGTGGTGTAAAGAAGCGATGCCACCTTCTGCCAGTTCCAACAGGTACATTGTAGGTTGTGGGGGAAGCCGCAGTAGACGGGTTATGTTGTTTTCCCTCTACTGTAAAAATAAGGTTTTGTTTTGTTCATGGTTGTTAAGTTTTTATGGTACACTGTTCATGGTTGTTAAGTATTTATGGTTTAATGTTCATGGCTGTTAAGTTTTAATGGTTTAATACTCTGTTCCCCGACAAAATTGACTTATGATATTATTTTGTTTGTCATTTTGTGTGTTGTTATTTTCGAAGTTTGAATACTCAGTAGCTTTCTAAATATAAGTTTTTTTTAAATTAGTTTTCCCTGAGGACATTGTAAGCAGTTAAAGTGATTGTTGCAGAAAATGTTTAATTTTCTTTTAAGCGTGTAATACTCAATAGATAATTGAATTATAATTTTGATAGAACCTGTGGTATGGAAAGTAAAATTTTGTTGTATTAGATTTAACCTGAGGACATAAGAGTATAGCAGTTAGTCGATAAAGGAATTTTGTTGAGAATCAAGTGATGCCAAAACATTTCTGTTTGTTGTCGAGCCAAAAAGAAATTTTTTTAGAAATTTGTGGCCCATTAGAGAATGTTGTGTAAACAGTTAAAGGAGAGGATGATGAATTTTAGTTGTTTTGTAGCGAAGGCCAACAAGCAGTAAGCCTTTTAATTGGATATGGTCTACCTAAACTCAAGTGAAACATAAAGAGAGAAAAAAAATTAATAATAATTGACGTTTTGGGGTTTTCACAAGTAAGTTTTAAAGAATAGGTTAAGTGTTCTTTGTGTATTTCACCTGACATAAGAAGAAACATCCGCTAATAATGTAAAGTCACAATGTTGAGCCGCCAAGGGTTACCTGTTATACACGTTCCCGTGTTGTTTGCAGCTAATTATGTAACATGTATTTGTGTACAGTAGAGTCCCGTTATAGTAAGAAGTCACGATTCCAGGTTCGAACTTTGCTATAAGTGTCCTAGCTGTTTCCGAATTTGACCGATTTTGATCCCCATTAGGGCCTACTACTTAAAAATTGCCCTCGAATTGCTTTTAAATTGTGTTCAAACCACCATAACGTAAAAATATCATGTTATATGAAAACTGATTGCGTGAAAATGAGAGCTAAATCTGACAGCCCCATATAAGTATAGCCGCTCAGCCTACAATCAGTTGCTCGGCCTACACAGCATTGTCTCACAATCAGTTGCCCGGCCTATGCAACATTTCTGCTATTGCTTACTCTGCCGCCAAAGCACTGCCCTGCAAGCGATAACTTGCCCGTCGCAGCTCCGCATGACCACCTCAAATCAAATACCCGTATGTACTGGCATAATTTTCACACCTATTTTACAGGATTTTAGTGCAAAAAATTTGGTTGTGTGAATTATGCAAGGAATTGCCAAACCATATGCATGTAAACATTAAAATGGGGTCTACTGTAAGTAATCCCTGGCTAACCGCGGGGGGATACATTTATTGATAATAGGTACGAAGATACATATTCAAAATTAAATCACTCATGTGCTAGGGCTAGCAGCGTAAACATTGCAGTGTGCACACAGCTGGGCGAGTGCCTAGATCCTCTTAGCGTGGCAGACGACTTGCCGCTGTCACTCAGCCCTAGATCCTCGGGTGGGCAGCTGTTGGTCGGACGACACGATTATCTGGTGGGCTGCGGCTGGCCGCCTCCTGCCACTGCCATCGTTACAGATCCAGGTTACTTCGTAACAGCAGCCCGGTATTGGGAACATATGAAATGCACGTTAAACACACAAACAATGAATTTTCGGCTCCCTTCTCTATTTCTGTGTTCCTCTGCATACACAATTGCCTGAAGTTTAAATGCAGCAGTTTGATTGGCGTATTTACCCGTTATGGATTCGTACTAAACAAAAATGAACATAAATGTAAAATATTCCCTTCACATTAAAGAAACCTCCTGCATATAAATAAACTCCGTGATTGATTTTGTATACATGTTTGCAGTACAGGCACGGCAGCCAGAAATCAATAACGGGACCAGTGACCTTGAAGTGTCAGCAACCTGGCACTGTCAAAGTGCATGCCGCATGGCCCATTAGCATTACATGTCTCATTTAGGTAAACATGACACGTGAAATGTGAAAGGAAAATTTTTTTTCCCCTAATACAGCACCATAAAAACAAGGCATGAATTGTGCCTGTAAATTTGGTAGAGTCTGGAAAATTATACGTTTTCAACTAACAAAACCTGCATGGTGCGAAACTTCAAAACCAGCAAAAATTCAAGAAAACTTTATAAAAGTGGATTAAAATTACGTTAGTTACAGCAGTGATAAAATGTGGTAGTAATTGCATCCCTATCCTTAATTGGTATGCCATAGTATGTAAAAAAAAAAAAACACCAGCAAAAATCTGTTAATACGTAACTGTATTCTATTCCAGCTATCACTTTGATTGTTATGTTTAAATTAAATTTGTTTTCATTGAACAATAACATTTGACCCACGTACGGAAAGTTGTTCGAAACCAAACACAGTGCACAACTATGGAAAAGCAGAACTGGTTCATGAAAACTGTGTCAAGGTAGAAGAAAAAAAGGGGGGGGGGGGGGAATTCTATTTATAGAACAATGCACTTGGTTTAAAGAGAGGGGGATTAGGTGGCAAGGCGGAAGAATGTGACACATGAGAGCAGCACAACGTACATAGGGAAACGAGGAGGCGGGGCGAGGGAGTGGAGTTATGGCAGACAGATAAAAGCATGCTTCACACGGTCACGAGTCCCGCCGCAAGCCTGCCTCATGCTATCTCGCCACTCATGTTTCAACTTGTAAAATTACTATTTTTGTGATTTTTTGACTGTTTCTCAAAATGACCACGATATACCAGTGTTTTCGCAGTTGCCGTACTCGCTGCAACGGTATTCTACTGTACTTATACGTGATAATTTTAGGCACATAATTTAAGATGCCAAGTGATTTTTGTGAAGACCCACAAGAGATTTATCGACATGGTGAGAGACTGTACTGAGCCGCATAGCTGTTTTGGTTGATGCTATGTCATTTTGTAAAATTTTGGGGTTAAGTCTTGATTTAGTTAGATGGGTGGATTAGGAGCGGGCTGGCCTTTCTCTCATACCCTCCCTTAGATGCTGAAGAGAGAGTCATTGGTGCCTTCTTGTGAGAAATTGCTGACTCTCATGTCTAGTGAAAGTTGTTTTTGTTGGGATACTCTGCAGTTTTTTTATAACTGGACACTCCCCCTACATTCAACATCCATAGCCATATACTTTGAAGAAGACGACCCGGCACCTGGTTCCAGTGAAGTTGACAGAGTGGTTGGGTTCCTGGCAGCTCCAGGAATGGGTATTACTGAGGGGGTCCCTCCTTCCCCCAACTCCTTGCCCGTGTTGTCCATCTGGCCAATGGAGTCCGCCACCTGATGGTCGAGACAGAGATGAAGTGCTGCATGAACTTCCTGTCCCATTTAGCAGTTTTCACAATGGAGGGACACAGCAAGACGAAGGCGACTACACTGAAGAGGCACGCAGTGGCCAGTGATGAACCGTCGTGCTAAGATGTTTGTGCCCAGCTCAACTTCGTCATGTGGACAGAGTCACAAACCCCATTCCCTAGTTCTTTGTTTCAAAGCTATGACCCTAAGAAGTGAGGCCTATTTCCTAATCATAAGGTCTGCTAATTAGGTTAATGTTTTGATAGGAGGTTTGTGTTTTTTTGGGAAGCACTGACCTTTTGTTTATTTTACGAGATCTTGTTGTACAGTGTCTCACCCCTCATGATGATTTGGTTTTGGTTGTTGATTAAATAACTATAAAATTTTAACCTTGTAAACAAAGAAAATGAGGTTAAACGTAGAGGAAAAAACCCAACTGTTTATAGATGTATGTTGTCAACTGCTTGTTGCTGTTCATGTACTCGTGTCCTAGAAGTCAAACCTGAAGGAGGAGAGGTCATGGGCTGATTGCTGCTGCTGGAGCGGCGTTGGCTGTTCAGGGGGCCGGTTGTGGAGATGTTTGCTGGAAGTCAGCTCGGCTGTGTTGGTGACGACCCCATTAAACTCAGGACATCTCAAGGCAACAGTCTTGAGCCCATCTCCAAAAATAATGTGCAGATATGGAGTTATCAAAATTTTGTGAATGCTGCCTAATGGAATAGAAACTAGAAGAAAATTCAAATCATGAGAACTTAAATACACACATTGACTCACCATGAGCATAGAATACTTTTTTTTTTTCCTTAATAAAATTTTTTGTATGAAAATTGAAATTTGTTTTTGCTGAGGAGAATAATTTTCTTAACAGTGAGTTGTACATTAAAATGTGAGCAGTTCGTGAATCTCATTTTTTAGTAGTTAAAAAAATTATTAATTTGTAGATGTATTGAAATTTGTGGGGTCACAAATATTTGAGGAGAGGAAAGATGTTACGAAGCTAATATTTTGACTTGGAAATTTATCTTGCTTTGGGTTTTTTTTTGTTTAAGATCTGTGTAATACCATATTGTGTTTTTCTGTTCTTTGTTCTGATGCGAACCATTATTTGATTTTTTGGTGGTTGAGTTATTATGTATGTGTTGTTTGATTTAGGACCCTTTTTTTTTTTTGGCTCTTAATTGTTAGTTGCAATTTGTTGTTTTAAGTAAATCTATTCCAAAATTTGCTCACCCATCTTATAACCTGATGACTGTATTAAGGACATTAGACAAGCTGGAGCTCTTACAGTCACAAGTGGGAGCTGTGAGTTGGTGCTGACCTGGACTTTCGTGTCAGCAGCATGTGAGCCATGGATGACCAGATGCGAGCACATAAAAAGCAGGCGTCAGGGTGCACTGCGGCAAGGATAATTGTGCTTACCTAGGGCACTCGAGATGTAAGGAAGTTTTTCTCTGACACCCACCTAGCAACGACGCTGTTGTGAGAGTCAGTTTTGGTCTACGAAACAGTACAGATGTGTGATTGAAGCAGAGGCCAATGACTGCTGTATTTAGAAATTTTTTTTTTTTCCCCATTGAGATTGTTCTAGCTCTTTAAACAGACTATCAATTAAATAGTTAAGGTCGATGTTCCTGTATTAGATCCCAAGATAGTACCTCTTCACCATGTCAGTGCTCTTAGTTCAGTGTTTCAGCTGTTAGTGTTCTGCAGTTATTAAGTTAAGAGTTTGGAGCTTCAGGACGTTACTTAAACAGACCTGTGGTGGACCTACCCTATCCCAACACCTCCCCCCTTTTTTTTCTCAT
The DNA here is from genome assembly GCA_029891345.1 of Dryococelus australis. Taxonomy (NCBI): domain Eukaryota; kingdom Metazoa; phylum Arthropoda; class Insecta; order Phasmatodea; family Phasmatidae; genus Dryococelus; species Dryococelus australis. The sequence goes on along the minus strand of CM057008.1, from coordinate 19,089,417 downwards.
AACCAAAAGTTTATTGAAGCACAGTAATACGTTACATTGTATCTTAGTTCAGTAGCAGTAGTGATCTTGAACAGCCCCTAAAGTTCACCTGTTTTAGCATACAGTAGTGTCCCGATATAGCGAGATATCACGGTTCCAGGTTCAATTCTTGCTATAAGAGTGCCCTTGCTGTTCCCGAATTGGACCGATTTTTATCCCTGGTAGGGTCTACTACTTAAAAATCGCGCTAGAATTGCTTTAAAATTGTGTTCAAACCACCATAATGTAAAAATATCATGTTATATGAAAAATAACTGTGTGAAAATAAGCAGAAAATCTGATCGCGCAAAGTAAGTATAGCCACTTAGTCTGCAATCAGTTGCCCGGCCTATGCAGTATTTCCTGCTATCACTTACTCGGTCACTGAAGCACTGCCCTACAAGTGATAACTCACTCATCACAGCTCCGCACGACTGCCTCGAACCAAGTACCCATATTTACTGGCATAATTCTTGTGCCTATTTGTACAGGATTTTAGTGCATAAAATTAGGGTGTGTGAATTATGCAAGGAATCACCAAGACACGTGCATGTAAACATTAAAATGGAATCTACGGTAAATAATTCCTAGCCAACCGTGGGGATACTTTTTTTTTTTTTAACACAGCACTTTTATTTATTGATAATAGATATGAAGATACATATTCAAAATTAAATCACTCATGTGCTGGGGGCTAGCAGCGAAAACATTGTTGTGGGCACGTGGCTGGATGAGCACCTAGATTCTCTGTAGTGCGGCCGGCAGAGCGCCTAGATCCTCGGCAGTGCGGCCTGTCCCTGGGCCCTAGATCTTCAGACGGGGAAGCTGTTGATCAGACAGTCACTACAAGATTACTCTGGTGGCAGCTGGTTGCCACTGCCGTTGTTACAGGTCCAGTTCACTTTGTAACAGCGGCCCCAGTATTGGAAAAACATGACATGTACAGAAACAATTCATTTTGGCCTGCTTCTCTATTGCAGTGTTCTTCTGTTGATGGGAAGAAACAGGTAGTAGTCTAATGTGTATGGCTTAGTTCAGTTTAATAACTTCCCCGGATTCTGTTGGCAGTGCACAGCGTAATATTCCTCCAAATGTGGATACAGATATGTACCCTGGAAATTAAGCAGCAAAGTAGAAAGTAACGTGTGTCTATTGAAAGTTCAATAGACACGTGACCTGTGCTATCTCATACCAAGTCGAGGATAGCCGAAGGTAACCTGGGTTAAACTGGAAAAGCTGATTCTAGATGAAAATAAGAGTTACACTTAAATTACTATTTAAGGGTGTCTAGAGGAGACAAATGAAGTTAAAAGAAGAAAGTTTGTGTGTTGTACATAGTTTGTTGCCGTGAAGGCGTACTTGTAGGTTCGAATTTCTCTACGGCTCCCGAGCACCGAGAGCACTCTAGCGCTTGGCTACGGCCGGCAGGGAGCAATGTCCTCCAGCCCTGGGTGGCATGAGAATTATTTCACCAGCAGTTCTGGCTTCGTGCCTCATCGGGTCTGCTCGGCCGTGCCCGAAGTCTGGGCAGCTTGTAGGCGTCGAGCATGGGATGCCTTCCAGGTGAGAAGTTAAAACACAGAAGTTCCGTTGGCTGTATGGGTAGGCAACGTGTTGCTCACATCTGCAGAGATGGAAGCAATACTCCTGGGTGATGAGTTGAATAGTATTATAATAGGTGTAAAAGCTGCATGCGTCAAATTAATACTGGCAAAATTACGAAAACATTCTCACCGAAAACAGGTGTCTCTTGGTACATGAAACAAATAGAATTTGACACAAACATAACATTATGCATTGTTTTTCGTATCCAAAATTTTTTACGTTAATGTTCTATATCATTATACTCGCTAGGAGACATTTAGAGAAAAATTGAGAAATAGCACTATATACTATAGTAATTGTTACTTACCATAGCAATCTATATCACACTAACTGAAAAAAACATGGTGGTGGAGTGTCATGCAGTTCCAGCCTGTTTGTCAGCAATGACATTAAAAAAAACTGTCTAAACGCTGCAGCAACAATTCATCAATTATTCCTGGCAAGAAATGATGTTTCAATACTGTAACAAAAAAAAAAGGTTTATTAAATAAATAGATTCAAGAGCAGAAAAATATATATAAAGAAACCTGCTGTTTTATATATATATATTTATTATATTGCAATTTATCACATTGAGAACTGATGTGGGTGAATTGAGTATGGAGCAGCACCAGACTGAAGGGGCAGGGGAAACCTGCCAACCAACAGCATTGTCCAGTATGATTCCCACTTGCGAAAATCTGGAGTGTATCGGCTGGGAGCGAACTCTGTTTGCTTTGTTGGGAGTCAAGTGATCCAACTGCTCAGCCGTTGTGACCCCTAAGAGAGAGGAAGCAGTTACCTAGTAACCAGTGTGGTGACATTGCATCCTCTCTTCTGTCTCAGCTGCGCACCTTTCTTCCCATTACATGCCTTAGAGAGAAGCTGTTGTCCAGCAATGTGCGTGTCTCTCTCTCTCAGCCACACAAGTTTGTTAGAAATTTTATCAAGATTATTTGTTGCTAAAACAGTTGCACCCATCATTTATTATTTCAAAGCAAATGGTTTTCCCTGAATATGTTATGCAATACATTTTAATTAGGAATTATTATTTGCGAAGATGTCTTCTTTTGTGAGTAAAGATCATTTCCCCCGTAAAGTTGGTGTTTAATATTGTATCTGGCATAAAGTAACTATGATTTAAAACAAAATAATTTAAATTAATGGACAGCATCTTCGCAAATAAAATTATATGCCCAGAAGCGACTTGTATTATTACTAAGTGTTAAGTTCATTTTCAATAACTTCCGGCGGGAAAACTGGAACATTTCTTTTAATTTATTTCAACAGACACTTATCTTTTCAATAAACTGATATCCTGGAAAGGCCTATTTGACGTCTTTGTTGTAAGCACCTGGCGCAGTGTAACTTGTTACAAATAAGCGTGCAAAAAAATCAGAGGTTGAGGTGAAATGATTTTAACGTATCATTTACAGTAATACTAACAGAGTAATATTTTTTTCATTCACATTTTTTATTGTGTTGACTAGTCAAAAACTGTATCCACAGGAAAATGTACCGCTCTTATTATACTCATAAAGTCTAATAAGGTTATACGTATTTTGTTGATGTAAATGTCTGAACCCTCATCTACTGAAATCCCAGACATATGTAGTGCATAGGAGGCAAAAGTTCACACAACTGAGGTGTTTGTACAACATCTTTATGGGAAATTCTGCTGACACAGCACATATACCTACAGAGTCCTCCATTCCTATTCGAGATTGCTTTAGGGATCTCGTCTAGTGACAAATGCTATTGATCCAATGCGAATGCACAGAAACAGATAATTAGAATGTTCTTTATCTATCAGTGAAGTTGTAACTTATAATTCACAAATCATTGCAAAACAGATTGTTAATAAATACTGTATTTCACCTAAGAATACAATACGGTGACAATAAAGCGTAAAACACATCTGAAATGTTACGTCCTGAATTGTTAGTCTGAGAGTGCAACTATGCAGCCAGTGGACACCATTATCATGTTACTGCAGAGTGGTGCACATCCACATGGCAATATTAGTCTCATGTATGTTTGAAACACTTGTCCAATTCTGACATGAATTATGTACTCATCAAAACTCTACACAGCTGATAAGCAAACTCTACATCACCAGTTGCAGAATCTCTAACTAACCTGTCTCTCTTTGACATCAACAAATCAGTGGTATGGTAGGTTTCCAAAGTGAGTGTACTGGGATAATACCAGTCTGCTTTGGGCAGATACAATACCTAATCCAGTTAACATAGGTACAAATAATGGTTTAATGCCAAATTAATAGCTTATAATTAGATCTCTAATATTGCTTCAGCAACAAATCCAATGAAATTTTTTTCCTATAATGTTTTGTGTGCCCAACACGATACACACAACAATTCAAATGTTTTACGAGTATGTACACAACTAAAACTACACTCATTAGTAACATATTTTGCACTTTTTCTTCTGGAAGGTGGTTTAGCTTGCCCCTTGTGACGTGATAAATGGGCAAGTCAGTCAGGTGGGGAAAGGACAGCGAAAGAGTCCGACTAGAAGTTGGTGAGGAGTGGTGGCAGGTGGAGGCTAGCCGACACTCTGCGACATCACCTCGTCTGGCTTGGGCACATCAAGCGGCCGGTCCTCCTGCATCGGCTCGTCGGAGGTGGAGGTGGCCGAGCGACCCGGGGAGGGGCTATCCACAGGGTGGAAGCTGAAGCCCGGAGAGTCTGCGCTCGACAGTGACTCTGGAGTGCCTACCGAGCTGAGCGAACTGGGCAGGGGACTTGACGTTGCATCTAACCTGCACACAAGTGGTGTCACACCATCACCACACACTGCCATGCATTTTTACATGTTTGGAAAAAAAAAAAAAAATGTATATGGCAAAGATATCAAAACTAGAGACGGGACATTTGATACTTCGATACCCTGATACCAGGCCATATTGAGTATTGCAATGTGCATATGAAGGCTTGGTCTGCCATTTTCCCTATTGTCATGAAGCGGAACCCGTTTATATTCGTTCCACAGTTTACTAGTTTAGGAAAGCCAGTCAAGTGTCATATTTATTTTTAATGATGCAGCTGATTATTTTGTATCAATGACAGAGAAACGTGTAGTAAGGATTGCAATAGAACAACATGTATTCAGGAGATGCAAATAGGAATTACGAACAGTAAGTCAGAGTGTATTGTAAATAATGTATTTTATAACGGTTATTAGAATATTTGAAATGTATGTGGCATGGAAAACCACCAATTCAACTGTGCTTGGCACTGTAAAAATAACACTTCTATTGTATGGACAACACACTTCACCAAAAATATTACCAGAATGTGTGTAATATTCAAACTGGTACAAACAACATATTTATCACATTTTCTTTCTGTGTGGCTAAAACTTGACAGGTTGTACAATAATTTAAATGTTTGTTTCATACGAGCAAATCTTCGACTCGTCCACTAAACTAATACGTAATTAAAGATGATACAGTCTCCAAGAAGTGCAAATAAATGCCGTTTCAGAAAAGACGTTAAACTAAAGTATCTCCCCTACTCATCCAATCTACTGGCAATAAAATTAATGGAGTCCCAGCAGTACGACATTGCCATAACAAAATAAGGTAGGTTGGAATGGTAACCTACATTGATTATAGCATTTATTTTACTAACACTCGTTTTACTCATAGACAAGAGGTACAGAGCAGCTGTGGTGCAAGGATACATTGCGACCACACTACTTTTCTAGAACTGTCAAAATTATGTTCGGTATTCTGAATGCAAGTACATATTTCAATTTTTTATGTGCCATTTGTTTTTACAACCGGTATTTCATTTTTTTTTTTTTTTTTACGTGTTTTGTGTGTAGACAATCTGTGAAAACGACCAATGGAAAACAACAAACAGAATAATAAAGTGATTTTACTTCTGGTAGCGGAAGAATCACTATTGTTGGTTTTTCATCCGGCGATAAACCATTACCACATTTCCTCTATCTGGTTTAATCCAGAAAAATAATAAAGCTTGTTTTTTTAAATAAAATTTTTTTCAGTGCTCTTAGTTTGAAAAATTGACATGTCTGATGTATTTTTTTTGTATCATATAAATATTTGTAATATTTTAACACTGTACAGCCCTATCATAGGTGCAAAGTTATATAAATAATTTCAAATTTGTTTCCATCATCTGTAATATTATCTTGCGTTATTTTTCCTTGAGTTTACAAAAATTTGATTGCATTGTTGAAATTTCTTTTTCAAGAGTATCAAGTATTGAAAGTATCAAGCTGAAAATTGTATAGAGTATCGAAAACAAGGTATCGTCCCACCCCTAATCAAAGCACAACTTTGGAGACACATGCTGTTTTTAATGTTATAAATGACTTTCCAAGTCTTTGAAGTCCCAGTATGATGTCCATGGAAATCAAATCCTGGGATGAGCATCTACTGTGTGTTATAATTTTAAACAAGAAATAAAGCATGAAATGAAAAAATGAATTACAGTATAACACTGTTGTATAACATTTTCCTCCCCATAACACCATTATTTCACAGTCCCACCATTTCTCCATAAGACTTGATGGTTTCATTTCCTGCATATAACTATGTTCATATTTTTCATTTCCTACTTACAATATCTGTGTTTGTTCAATTCCTTGCATCACAAATGCAATTTTTCTCTTAAGCAAAATTTCAGACACATTAACAATGCAGTAGTGTACAGACAGATACAAAAAACAGTTTATACTTGAAATATTGATTGTCCAGAAAATTACTAAGATAACCAAGAATAGAGTGAGTAAGCACCATAATGCATGTCATTGTACATTAATTGATGATGCTATGGTCCATGGAATTCAGTCCACTGATATTTTTGCATCAGATTATTTAGATGACGATGATGTATTTGAGTAGTATTTTATATACAAAAATTATTACATCAGGATTTTGTTTTGCCTGAAGTGTCCCTCGAGGTGTAATAAAGTTTCCACTTGAAAAAATGTTATCAGGGTTCTACTGCATTTGTTAGTGCATTACGCCATTTCTTTATAACAAAGTACCAGTGACTGCACACCAGCTGGGTCGCTTATGTGCTGCAATTTCCCATATTTTCTAATAGCCTAGACCACTGAAATTGTTTGCAGGTGTGCCAATGTAGTGACTATTAAATAGGGCTGTTTTAATACCAATGCCTGATACAATACCCAAAACCACTGTCACGGCTCTACGATCTGGCTGACCCTTGGTCATACTGTTCCCTGGAGATATGCTGGTCTTCTGCTGGCGTGGCGAGGGTTGGTGGTCGTCAGGGAACCGCCAAACAAGGAGGTTCTTCACCCCTCAGGAACACCTCCCCCACTGGGTGGAGGGTGCCTGGGAGCCTAATTAAGGTTGAAAACAAAGGGGTTGGTAATTCCGAGAGGTGAGTCCTCTCTGTGGAGCAGACAGTAAGAACTCTTCCCCGCTCAGGTAATTGACTGCTGAAGGAAGTAGAGGAAAGGGGTAGGCAAGTTGGACTACCTTCAGAGGTGTATGCTGTCTTTTGTAACATTCTACGCACACCTCCAAAAGTATGGCATAAGGGGATAGGTTCTAATACAGCCTCACAATGTAGTGTTTGCACATGCCTTACGTTACCAGATGTTAAACCATAAAACATCTCATAAGCAATTCAAAAATTTATTCCAGCACAAAGGTTTGCGAACTTATGGTTATCTGTGACAGAGAAACAAAGATGTAAATAAACTGTTTGTGTGTGTTTTGCAAGGTGTTAATAGCAAGAATATAATAAATTTTGTGATGCAATTTGCAGGAAAGAGTTACATTACTTCTTACTGCACAAAAACGGTACCTGAAAAAAAATGGTACAACCCGTGGGAAAACGTAAACACCGAGAATGTAGGCAAGAGGTTTCGCTATAATTGTTTAAAGTAATATTGAGAGTTATGTAATATGCATACCAATTATAAGGGGTGGGCGAAGCTTCAAAAATTCGAATTGAATATCTTCAATATTCGACTTCGTATTCAAAATCAAATTTTTGCTTCGAACTTCGAAACAAAAAAATACTTTTGGGCAACTTAAATTATTTATTCGTCCAAAAAGCAAAAGAAGACAATGTGCGCTTTATAATAGCAACGTTTTTATCCCACGCTCGCCACACACGACATGTGAAACATGAATACATAACCTCAACTCAACAGAATGCCTACAAATTAGTCCAAATGGCATTCGGTGCAAAATAATTGTCAGGATCCAATTTTACTCACAGTACAGCAAAACTGAATTATCTGGGAAAAAAATCTTTTTATATTACTACACACTTCATTATCTTTTCAAACTTAATTTGGCACCTCACATTTTTAATCTGTATTATATGATCATTTTCCTCAAGTTTTACAGACTTAACTGCTGTGACAAGTGTGAAATTGAACCCACTGCTATTCAAATCCCACTTTTCAATAATGTAAATTTAAAAACCGGAAAATTGTTAAGAAAATACAAGTGTGGTTTCATGCCAGAAGTGTTGTATTGACTCTTTACGTATGTTATTATGATTTGATGAATCAATTTTATTCGAGAAAATTGATTTTTCCACGTATTCACAGACAGATTTGAAAGTTTGTCATATGAGCAAACAAATAATTGTACGTCATATATTATGTAACTTGAGCCATTTTGCTTCCGAGCAAAGCGCTTCCTCTTTGCAGCCATTTGGAAATTAATCAGATTAGGATTAGCCCTTAATCCGCAAACTCAATTTTTACACCATCCCATCAACATGTCATTCACCTGGTGAATTACAACCCGCCCGCTCCTCCTACTACTACTACTACTATTACTAGTCAAGCATTTTATTTCCCTAGGTGACATCAGAAAAGGGGACCCTTGTTAAAATTGACAGGTACAGTCGCAGCAATACAAAAAATATGTCCAACCATAGGGCACACTGTATTTAAGCATGAAAAGTATTTGCCAAAATCCTCTGTCTCATGTCATACCAATTTTGGAGGATTAACTGCTTCCTGAGTAAAAAATTATGAATAGAAGCCTGTAGTAATGTTGTGCATGTAACTTAAATACTGAACTAGCAGTGTCACACATTGATGGTATTTGTAGTTGTAGATTTTGAATTGAAGACGACCCCCACCCCTTATGTTTTCTATTCTGTTTGTCAAAAAAAAAAACCGTCTTCCTTTCGGGTAAATACAGAACATGGTAAAATACTGTAATTTTTTTTTTCAAATCGGTGGAAAACATTTCTTTTTTATCTGCCTTTTACCTATATTGTAAAAATGTATGAAGTTATTAAATTTATAAAAAAAGAAAAAAAAACACAATTGGTGCAATGTATACTTGTCAACAAAACACTTTGAATTGATATTCAATTCGTGAATATTTTAACAAATTTGCTTTGAAATGAAATATCCAGCTTCGCCCACCCCTACAAATTATTCAAAAATATGGCACAAACTGGAACATCAAACATTTTTGCAATGGATAATTAAAAATTGTTTAAAAATTCTTAACATCTACAAAAATTTTGTCCCTGACATCATGACATTAAAAGTCTCTGACTTTTCCATATTTTCACAGTCTGTAGCCACACTGAAGAAATACTGTAGAGCAGTATCTAACTGAGGTACCTGTTAGTGTGTGTCATAAGGAGACCACCGGCCCTCTCAAGTCCGAAGCTGGGCCGCTTAACAGGTGGGGAGAGGTACTGATCACACTTCTCATCATCCAGCTCAAACTTGCGCTTCACCGGCCCTAGGGAACTGGGCCTCATGGCAATAGGACTTGAGCTGCGCCTGTACACAAACATACGGACACTGCATACTGAGCTCTGCAGGTCTACTAGGCTCCATGGATGTCAAGATACGTTCACACTATGGATCAATGCTACGTACAGACTAATGACTGTCTTGTTTACCTCCTAAAGGCTGTTCGTGATAACTTTTGAAATCAACCTTGGAAAAAAGTCATTGCCCCTACCATCATATATTTTAACGGGCGCAATGGGCGACATGTGTCCAGTAAAGTTGATAACTGTGGAGGGGAAAGTACACACACACACACACACACGCCAAAAAAAGAGTTAGGGAACCATTTGTGATAACTTAAATTATTTGTCTGGCTTTCTGTATTTTTTAATGCATCGAAGCGTATAAAATGAGCAGATTTGTACAATATTTACTTTTATAATAATTCCACAGTTTCACTTGACCAATGAATGAATAAAGTGATGAGGCCCATGGCATTGTTAATTTTACATAAGGCGGAAGAACACACAATGGATATACAAGTAGATCTTAAGCAGGGCTTTCTAAAGTGCTAATGTTATTGTGAACAGCCTATACCAACATGTACTGTTCGCTGGGCAGCAAGACACAATTCGCAACATTTAATGTCTCTACACCTGGAGAATTCAGCAGTCGTACAACACACGTCAAAATAATTTATGGATGGGCCGATTCTACTTCTCTATACCACAATACCCTCAATACTTCCAGTATTTCTATCAAAGTTGAGTCTTTACTGATATACACTATAACAATATTTTACTGTATTTGGCTCTGCTTGTATAACATTTGGTGTGGTTTAAATAACGTGTAATATCAACTTGTCTTAAAACTTAAATATACAAACTGCATCTTCGTTACACACTTCAGCACATTGAATGCATATAATTATGATATATAATAGTTCCCATTAGCTGAAAGTCATCCATCTATGGTGTTATTAATACATGAAGTAAGATCACCAATATGAAACCTTCCTGCCTCAAAAGCTACAACATACTTGTTAAAATCCAGACAGCCACCTGCGACATAAACGTAATACGAGGCTAGTAGTGGTAAACCACTTCTAAAAAAAGAAAGAACAAAAAGGTATTATAAAGAGACCAAGGTACTAACTATAAATAGTCAAACATGACACTGAAAAAATCAAAATATTATGTAAATGTAAAACAGTTGGTTGCAACTAATGATGGGACAATTCTAGGTTTTTGTCGACTCTGATTCTCGATTTAATTCCAAAATTTTGTTTTGATTCTCGATTCAGGACTGGTCAATGCGGGTGAAAAACTGGGATGCTTGCGATGAGAGGACGTGACACCCCCATCCCCCCCCCCAACAGAAGCAAGGTAGATGAGCACTGTGACACAATATAAAATACAATTGTATTGTATTGCGTGTGTGTCTCTGTAAGTATTACCCTATGCGTACTTCTGTTTTCATTATCTGTTTAAAAATATATATAATGATGAGTACATATACTTATTATCACAAAAACCCATGAAACGTTAAGAAAGCCACACTTATTTTATGTTGTCTTGCATGCTGCACCTGAAATTCACCTATATCCATGTTGCTACATACGTAACAGCCACCTAATATTAAAGGACAGTACAATTTTTTTATTAGTAACTATAACATAAAATTGCATTGAGTAATTAAATAAATTAAGAGGCTTACTGCAATGCAACAATTATCAAACTTTGCCTCACACATCATTATAGGCTGTTCACGGAAAAGTGAGCACTTTTAGGCCCTTGTTACTTTTTTCCTATCAGCCATTTAAACCCTCCAATTTTTAAAATAAATATTGCCATGTAAGTAATAAACAGTGTATATATTTTACCGGACTCAAAAGTTAGCATCTAAAGCTACAGCAAAATATATTATTGAAAATTATTCCAAATGAGGCTTCAAAAAGTGCTCACTTTAACCACAAATAGCCTATACATACATTTGATGTTCACCGGGGGGGGATTTTTCGTGTGAGGGCCAAATCCAGATCTCCAGTTTGTGCTGTGGATTACACTATTAATTTTTATTGTTCAGCGAGTTATTGCATATGGTATACTCAGGTTCTGGCACTATCATTTACAACGCCTTTACATTTTATGATTTTACTACTCCCACACATATAGGCTACAGGGAAGAGTAAATTTAGAGCCCAATATAAACAAATTTCCAAAAATATTCCATCTGACACAAATTATTATAACTTCTGAAAAATATTACAGAACAAGAGTATCACAAATGAAATGTAGAAACAATACCATAAAATATCATTGACAGGTCTATGCAAAACAATTATTGTCACAAATAGCAGTTAAGACACCTGCTGCTCAGTGGCATGTGGTGAAAATTTATGCGTGGGCAAAAATCGATATAGTATCATCTATTAAACAAAAAAAATTTAACTGTGCAGACAAGAACATAACATAATACAAGACACTAAAAAACCAAAAGAAAAAAAAACAAAAAATGTAATAGCTTAGGGGCAGATTATCCATAATATAATATGCAACAATAAATTTATCAGTTGTCCATACATCTAAACAAGAAAAGACATATATAACACTTGTGTTCATACTAAAACTCTGGCAGTTCAATTTTACGAATACTGCTGATATGTAAAATTATCAACTTCTTATAGTCTACACATGAAGCAAACACGACACATAACATTGATATTATTATATTTAATGAATGGTTTATCTAATTACAAATCAACAACAGTTACTTATAGGTAAGCTCAATTCTTCTCTCGTTCTTTGAAAACTCATCTACTACAGTCATAAAAGTTTTGTTCACTCTGCATTTCACTCAGCAGATCTTTTTCAACGGACAATAATGCTAATTTTGCAGCTGTACGTCTTTATTCTCTTCAGTGCTGAAAAAATTCTTTTTGTGGAGGCGCTAGTGGCGAGAATAGTAAGTGTCAGTTTGCACAACTTAACTACTTCTGAATATGCCTTATCTAAGTTGTTAGAAAAAATGATAAATAGAACTTCCCCTACATTTTTTCCTGAAAATTCCTGGGATATATAAACTGCAACAAGTTGTGCTCGCAGTGCAACAACATCAAAAAAATTACCATACAGATTTAAGACAAACTGCAAACTAGTTTCGGGAAAACATTCTTGATGTTTTTAAAAGTTACTTAGGTCTAGAAGCTCTAGAAACAGCAGAGATTCTAAATTCGAAAATCTGTCGTCCATTTGCTGAATAATTGTGTCAATAATTTCATAATACAGATGCCTGAAAAATGTTTTAAGATCACGACCAACACTGTACTTAAAATGTTTCCTGTTCAACTCTTGTGCATCAGCTTCTGGTTCGGCATTTGTTTGCTCCCAAAAAGTTTCAAAACTGTTTCATTTTGTTTGAAGTAGGTTAGAGAACTCCCTTACTTTCGTAGTGCAGTACCCAATGTCATGTAGCTTAGTTTGAATAATACTCTACAAAACATCTGTATGAGGGGAAATGTCGGCAAAAACCTTTAAAAGAAAATTGAAATTGAAGTTGTTCAATGGAGCTAGAAAACCTTTTGCACTTATGACACATTCCTGGTCCCAGTTTCCTTCAGGGTCATTGATTTTCTCCAACACGCAAATAAGATCGTCTCAGCATTCATGTACAGAGCCAACTAAACGTGACTTTAAATTCCAGCGCAGCTGAAAGTAATGACAATCTCTTATTTACCACATCATCAAGGGTCTTTGTTCACTTTGTGGATTTTGCAAAAAAAAAATGTAGCCAATTCACCCAATGTATTGAAAAAAATTTTGCATTCTTTCACTGAGCATGAAGATTGTGACAGCACCAAATTTAACCTATGAGCCATGCAATGAACAAAGATTGCCTGGAGACACTTTTGTCTCACTTTCACTTGTAGGCCATTCAAATGACCAGTCATTAACAGCAGCACCGCCATAGCTTTGAGCTATCAGTTTTTTTCCCGCAGCTGTAATCAGCCACTCATTTGACGACAACATTGTAAATGGCCTCAGCAGAGCGATTTTCAGAGACATCAAACAAACCTATAAACCTTTCTTGAACGTTACCATCCTCCCTAGTGTACCGAAATATGCAGAAAAGTTGAGCCTGATTGTCTATATCTGTTGTTTCGTCAAGGCTAATAGAAACAAATGTAGCGATTTCTATTTTATTAATTATGCGTTCGCTGACAACAAAGGATACACTAGAAATCAAATAAAGTTGTATTAGATTTGACAGTCACGAAAAAACTGTGGAAGTTTCAAGATGCGAGATTTATGAGTTCTACATAATTCCCTTTGTTTTTTTAATCAAGTTCTTCATTGTGACCTCTGAAAGGAAGCTCCTGCTTTTTAGATAACAAACAAATATACAAACCGTCTCAATATTTCTGTTCTTTTTAACACGTTCATTATGTTGTTGATGGCATTTTTTTTTTTTGTTCATCAAGCAAGTGGTCAATCCTAATTTTGCCAAAAGTTTCCTCACAAACAATTGTTTCCAAATAAGTGTGGGACAAACAATGCTGCTTTAAAGCTTTGTGCAAATTACCCATATCACTGTAACCAGTTTTGCTCCAAGCGTTTCTTCTTCTTCTTCCCCACAAAACGTATACATGGCCAACAAAATAGTTAAAGCAATGGACAGCCCGTCAACCACTCATTTTGCGAATACAATTTACTATCAAAATGTCTAACAAAAGATTTTCCTGCAGTGTTTGTGTCTAGAGCTGGATTCAGTCTCCTCACCGCCAAAATTTATTTTTGAAAGGAAAATTAGTAAAACCAGTCTTTCAAAACAGTACAAATAGCGCAGTGGGTGTGCGCTTGGCTGGTGCTGGGTTGAGGGTCCCGCTCCATCCTGAACAGCATAAGCTGCGGAACTCACAGCTTACCATACAGGGAGATGGCAGTCAAACACTAGGCATACAAATGCACATACAACTGACACAAACTGTATTCTACACCTGTATAGCACATTAAAAACCTTCCTTGTATGAATAAAATGGATTACTTTTTTTATTTATCACTTGCACCAACCCCCGTACATAAACAAACTGCCGGCGCAGAGCCAGCTGCTTGCTGCGCCTTCAGCGGGCCTTGGCGAATCATTCCCGAAGTAGTCTACGAAGGCACACAATCCCTTCCCCCACGTTCATGTTACCATGACAACCAGCAAAGAAAGAAAATGTGAACTAAGGGAAACGAAAACACAGTAAAACAAAACCTGAAACCATGGTCGCCGCATCATAGAGCGAAGTATTCGTGTGAGACAGAGAGATATTTGTGGCACAGAGGTGTTTCACGGCTCGCAGGGAGCGAGAATTCACGTGCGCAGAAATTAAAATATGTATAAATATGGATTCTCAGGATTGGTAAATAACATATAATACTACAGTAATAACACAAGCAGTGCTTACCTAGCGTCTATTGAATACATGCCACTGCTGCTGCTATCTTTGCATTTCATTGACATTAAACATTTTGTGGGGTACTATACGCCACTTCAGTTATGTTCGCGGGCAATTTTCTATGTAATTTTGGAAAGCTGTGGTGGGCCACTCAAGACAAGCTCGCAGACCAATGTTTCCCCCACGCCTAATGTACACTATCCAAGGTAAAGCTTCAACATCTTTGTAAATGCATACCTTAGTGGGAGGAATCCTTTTTAAGTTAATAAATGTTTGAGATGCTAGCACAAAACCTGCACGCACGTGGTGGAGAAGGCCTTCCTGGTGGGGCTGGGGGAGGGACTGTTGCGCAGCATGGCCTGCATGCCCGGGGAGAAGCACTGGCGGCCGAGGCCCTGGCGCGTGGGTGAGGGGGAAGAGCACGCAGACGAGCAGGCGGGCAGGCTGAGGTGCAGCGGGTCACACACCCGTGACGCTCTTCGCTCCTGCCTAGCCGCCGCGTCTCCCTGCTCCACCTGCGGGATGTCCATAACAAGCAGTCAGCTATGAACACAACCCTCTTGAACTACCATCTACAATACTTCAGATCTCAATACAGGACTTCGTGCAAACATGTTGCATACAACTTTTTATATGTTCAACGTCCATACAACTAAAAATTTTCACTGACAAGAGTATTAAGACACACTTCAGAAAAAAAAAAAATATATATATATATATAAATGATAGAAACTTACCAACATAGTACCATCAAAAGAGGTGCGTAAAATAGCAAATGCTATGAATGCTAAATATATACTAAAATTTTCAATAAGTGGTACAATTTGCTACATTTGCAAAAAACCCAACCTATAGGATGACTCCGAAAATAAGACACACTAAAGTTAAATTACCTCAACTATAAGTTTTTTCAATTCAAGATGCCCACCAATACAAGATCTCTAACATAATTAATTGAATACAAGCTGCCCCCAATTAAGGTGCAAACAAATTCAATATGCCAAAAAAAAAAAAAAAAAAAAAAAGACCTGAAAAATATAACCTGAATGTGTTGCGAAAATAAGATTCATCTAAAATAATTCCAAAAAAGACATTTCCCCATCCCCAAAGAAATTGCTATGAAAGAAAAGTAACGTTTCCTGTTTTACTCTGGTATAAGAAAACAATAATTCGAAATATTTGGGAACATATTTTAGCAGACTATTTTGACTTTTAATAAATATTTCAAATATCTTTATATGTACGTATTGACATAAAAAATAAAAGTTAAACATTGTGCTTTTATTCAGGAGAAAAAACTCTTAGGGTAAAAACCTGCTCACAGTAAACTGAATACATGATAATTATACAATAGGCAACATCCAAATTTCGCTAATATAGTTGAAAATTATACAAACACATTTGTATATGCGTATGAAAATAAAAATTTGCCGTTTGTTGTATAAAAATTGGTATTGACCAAGTAATTTTAGTTTTAAAACAGCAACTTTCTTGGCCGCTGTAACGTGAATGCGCAATGCTCTCTCATTGGTTTGACGTTACTAGTCATATGCCGGAGGCCGGCCCCGGCAGATTGCAAACACACAGCACTAGCATGGAAGGCAACTTTGTGAAAGAGCAGTCGGACAATCTGCCACGAGTAAATAGCATTATGGTACTTGATTACTTCAATTCCCATTGTTTTGTGGAACCTGAAATAAGAGATGTAAAATTACAAAGCAAACTTGCCAACTTTTAAAGTTTTCAATCAGTAAAATGGATAAAAACTATTAAAACACACATAAACTGTCCGTGGCAATTTCACACACACTGATTTTCTTTACATTCACGCTTAATTTCCAGTAATAAAATTTCCATCATTTCACAATGAAAATTTAATATAATCTAACATTTGCTCAGTGTTTCAGACCAGAAACTATGATTTCCCTAGACAAGACTTATACATCATGGAAATGTGTTTGCTTAGTATGACATGCAAAGCAAAATTATATGTATTCCTTGCCTTGGCTGAAATATACATTAATTTAAGATAACTTCCATGCCCGACTTATATTCACATTTATAGTATTCATGCGCTTACCATAAAAGTACTAAAAATTCACTTTCTAATATACAAAATCCCTATTCTGCAATGATTTAAAATTAAAAATTATAACATTTAAAACTTGGATGGTATCAAAAATGTGCAATACTCACATGCCAATTTTTGAACTAAGAAAGCTTACAAATTATTATTTAGGAAAACAATCATTACATTTTCTTCTGGATTAAGTCAGATAGAGGAAATGTGGGAATTGTTTATAACTAGATGAAAAACTACAATAGCAATTTTTCCGCTGCCTGAAGAAAGATAAATTTATTCATCTGTTTGTTGTGTTGTGTTGGTCATTTTCACAGATTGTACACATACATAACACGTAAAATGAATATGAAATATCGGTTGTAAACACAAGGCAAGTAAAAAATCAAAACATGCACTTGCATTCAGAATACCGAACATAAGTTCACTAAATTTTGACACTTCTAAAAACGTAGCACAGCCACAATGTATCATTGTGAAACAGCTGCTCTGTCTATGAAGAAAACAAAGAGTGTAAACAAATGCTATGATCAAGATAGGTTACCTTTCCAACATACCTTGTTTTTGTTATGGCAAAGTTATACTGCCAGGGCTCCATTAATTTTACTTCCAGTGGATTGGATGGGGTTGGGAGAGACTTCAGTTTAACGTCTTTCATGAGACTGCATTGTTTTGTACCTCTTCTTATGAGACTCGGCTGTCACGACCTCAATCTTAAGGGCCAACAAAAACCCTTCACTCACCTCTTCTTACGAGACTACGATTTTTAATGGGAGCGACTAAAATTTGCTCGTATGAAAGAATAATTCAAATTATTATATAAAATGTTAAGTTTTATCCTTACCTAAAGAAAAAGCGATAAATAGGTAGGTAGTACCAATTGAAATATTAAACACACTTAAAATGTAAATATTTTTGGCGAAGTTAGTTTTCCATACAATAAACGGGTTATTTTTACACTGCAAAACAGAGTTGAAATGGTTTTCCAGGCCACGTACATTTCAAACAAATATTTTATAACCGTTTCAAAATACGTTATTTACAATACACACAAACACTGTTCGTTATTCCTATTTGCAACTCCTGAATACATGTTGTTCTGTTGCAATCCATACTAAACGTTTCTCTTCCATCGATACATATTATTTATCTGAATCATTAAATAAATATGACACTTCACTGGCTTTCCGAAACCAGTAAAGGCCAGTTTCACCACTTATTCATTAAACTCTGTTTAACTAAACGAAGGTAAAATTTTAACTCTTCATTCACTGGTGTTTAACGTCGGAGCATTTCACCATGCACATTTAGCAGATAATTAAACCTGTGTAGAAAATCTAAGTTTAGAGCCAGACATTTGAAGAAAATAGTTAATCTAGAAGGCGGTGGCAAGGATTTTGCTCACTAATCAATGGCATCTGAGTTGCGTTGTCTTGGAATCCTGGCAGAACGAAATACGTGAAAATATTAAACAGTGATTGAAACAGGGTGCTGACACTTTTATGTTGTAAAATATAATACAAATACTGCCAGTGAATGGGAGATCGCAAAATTGAATAATAATTGCTGCGGATTGTAATTCAGCCAACATATAACATGATTTTTCGTGAATCACAATTTCATTGTACTCATGCATCAAATTGTTTGTTATTGCTGCCATGTAGATAAACTAACATAATCCCAGCAACAAACAATAGAATTAGACTTAACTGTCAAATGCACTGTACTTGGCTCAAAGAGCCTATAAAATACAAACAACAATTAAATGAATACTAATTGTTTTACATAACATACACAATATTTGTCATTAATTTAATACTAAAAATGCTTACGACATGTATATTTGGCATAGCCAACCTAACATACATTTTTTGTATGTATTCATACAGCAAATATGAATCAAAACTACATCACAGGGACTGCAATTAATATTGTGATCGCAATGAAGGCATCTGCCGAATTTGTTTATCATAACATTCAAAATATTCTAATAAGTTTCTGCAGCCATATTTCTTTCGTAAACGGAGTTACGAAGTTAAATGGCCGAAAATGGGCATTTAAACTTAAGCTCAGGTAAGTTAAAGTTAATCACATTTTGACAGTGGTGAAATGCAATCGATCAGTAATCCTACTTAATTTGTTCTTAAACTTGAGTTAGTAATTAAATCTTGTGTGGTGAAACCGGCCCTAAACTGTAGAACCAAAATAAACAGTGCTGCTTCATGACAATTGTGAAAATGCTGGGCGGACCAAGCCACGCATCAAACAAATGTAGCTATATGCATGTTGCGATACTCAATAAGTCGCAGTATCGATAGATATTGAGACATCGAAGAACCAAATGTCCCATCTCTAGTAAACATTTACTTAAAATTTTTCCCAGTATTGGAATTCGGAAAAAATCAAGGCGTTTTCGTAAAATCGTAAAAAGGGCATGATTTCCATAAATTTTACAGGAAAATCGTAAAAGTTGGCAAGTCTGACAAAGGTAAGAACGTGTCTCATATCGCACAGTCGTAATCTTCAAAGAAACAGTAGAGTAGGTGTTATTCACAAAAAAAAACAAAAATTTAATGAAGGTGACTGCAGTGAGCGTACTGTGTTGTCGCATGCTGTGCTTGATGTCTGATAAATAAACTACTTTATTTAGAATTAAAATGTAATGTTGAAAAAGGTTACAAATATTTGCAGATTCTAAACCACGTTTCAGTATTCATAAAACACTTTTTTCGCTTTAGAAATGTCAGATATAGTCCATTTATGCTTTCTTCTGCCTTTTGGAATAGAACCTTTGAAAAATCACCCTAGGTGTAACATGTCAACCTGCTGTGTGCAATCACTTATATTCCAAATTATATAACCCTGTGATTAATGTTAAAGTACGGTGTTCTTGAATAGATTAATAATCTACTTAGTATCTTCTATAACTTTTAATATTCATTTCATATTAAATACGAATTAACAACAGCGACAGCAGCGACGTGTTAACAACGGCCGGTAAGAAATAGTTCACAGTTACAATTTGTAAATTAAACATTGCCAATTGATATATTTGTATTGTTAAGTAGCACTGATGGAAACACATTTCATTGCTGCAGTTAAAAATATCAGCACAAATTACAGTGCTTAGGCTCTAGAGTGACAATGTGTTTTTTTTTCCATCCGAGGTTCAATAAGGGAAGCAGAGCGTGTCACTCTCTCTCTCAATCTCTCTTCTCTCTCTCTCTCTGGAAGTTTGTACCATCTCTGCAGGAAAGGTATACATTTTGTTATTTCTATTTTCAGCACATTTCATACTGATTATAGCAACAATAATTATGTTTGAAATTGTAATTTACAACTGAAACAAGATTTTATTGTTTAAATACATATTATATGTTATTTAGATGCAATGCGATGGCATGACACTTACAAATCCAGCAGGTTGGCAGTTGCGGTGTGGAAGGGAGAATCTAGAATTTGATCACCTTTCCACATGAAACGGTTTGTCCCAATATGACAGGCGATTATACCCAGTGGGTTACGACTAGCAGTAATGTGGCGACATGTCAATGACACTGCATGTTTCTGAACGAAACTTCAAGTTCGTACTCATGTTTAAACTTTCTAGGCAAGTTACAATGTTGTGATAACTCTGTATTTCCACGGCAGTAATAAATATACTGTTATGTGTGTTTCGTTAACCGCTGCATGGTGGTCGTTTGGCTGGCCCTGTGTGTGTGATTTCAAATATTTGATGTGCTCTATTTATATGTTTTAACTGTGAACTGTTTTTTATGACAAAGTTAATTATTTACAACCACGTCTGTTTATTTATCACAACATTGTACCTTTGCCCTATGTGTTGAAACACAATTGTGTAACGAACTTACGTTTCTAGGATTTGAATGTCTGCCACAATCCCTACAAAATATTAAACCCAAACACATAAATTTAAATAAATAATAAAATGAACCTAAAAACCAGTAAGTACCAATGCATGTGAATATTAGCAGAATAAACGTTACGGTAGGCCTATATGTTTGCATGTTCACAGCAATCTTTTATGTATGTCGATGCTACAAAAATTAATAGGTGACACGAGTAGCATGCTTGAATTTACTGTGTCGTTTAGTTGGACCGGTTGTCCCAGCGTTTAAATTTGTATTCCAAATAATGCCATCCTTTGAAATAACCAAACACATATTAATAACAACAGGTTAAATACTACTGTTGTTTCCGCCACAGTTGTAACAAACACTGTCGTTGCTAAATATTAATGTGTATTATGTGTAATGTGCTATATCGTGTGTAACAAATAGTTATAAAGCCAACCTAAATATTGTTATAGGCCTAAATTATGAACATTCATAGATAGGATCTTCCACATGTGCTGGCTGGGCTGGTGTTTTTGGGGACTAGAGGTCCCGTTAGTGTCCTCTCACAAACACCATCACATAGTGTAGTGAAGCCAAGTTTGTAGAGTGGTGTGCTAATTAATTTATTTGATTTCGGTTTCGGAGTTCTTCTTCTACAACATGTGAGAATATTCCAGGTTCTCTCTCCTTGGTGGGTGATATTTTTATTTTTAGCTATCCCTCCCCCCTATTTTATAATTGTCGTTTAGGGTTTAACTAATTTTTCTTCCTTTTAATCTCTTTTCTAGAGAGGGTGCAAGTTCGCGTGTACGATGTACACAATGCATGGAATGTGCGTTATCCATCGTTGGACCAAATTGCCATAATTCACCTTAACTACAAGTAAAGCGATGGCATAATCTGCGGGATATGTTCCTTTCTTCGTGTTGTGGCAATGCCCGGCCGTAACCCCTTCAAGTATTTCGTCTCGCCTGTTGTCTGTTGGGGACTGCTACATTTGTTTCATCTTGCAACTAAGTCACCAAAGCTAGTAATACGTCATTTGTCTCATTCCATGAAACAAGCTAAGTAAAAAACTATATAAATTTGAGTGAAAATCAAGTGAACTCGCGCACATTTAACTGCTCTCTTTACTTGTGACCTTTATTATTTTTGGAAACAATGTTTTATTTCATACTGGTCATATTGGCTCATTATTGTCAAGTGCAAATATTTATTTTCACCATATTATAAGGCTATAATTTGGTAATGTCCTTAAAAATTACGTAATTCAATATAAATTTCAATTCGTGATTTTAAATTTATATTCAGTAATTAAGTTACGTCAGGTACCCATTTGGTAATATGGTTTTACACTGCTAGCAGTTTATATATTTGACACTATACGTTATCATTTAACCGAAATCGATATATTTTACATGTTCATGCAACCAAATATATAGACCAACATTTTATGACTTACTGTCGTATTGTTAAAACTATTTTTATTAATATTCTAAAGTGCTCATTTAACTAATTGTTTGTTTATGAATTTCTATTGTTTATATGTCCATTCACAACTTTAAAATACAAAAAAATAAACCTAAATATATTATTTTAGCACACCATAAAATCCAAGTCTTTTTATTTTCAGTATTCACTTATATGAATCTCGTAGATACAGGGTAGATCCATGCAGTACGGACAACTACAAACACGCTACATTAAATTATCTGCAGTATTCTCTGTCAGCGTCGTTCGGGTTGCTTAGCAAAGACACAGAGGAAGTCCTTGATTTTGTATGTGCAAGAATTCTCTTTCACACAATTACTCAGTTCAATTTTATACACACACACACACACGCGCGCGCACACACACACACACACCTAATACAAGTACATTAACATTTTCTGGTTTTATTAAAACTCTTGAAAGTTTGCCTGCCGGTCATTAGCTCCTACTAAGGTTAACTGTTACATACAGCAGTAAGATATTAAATTTGGAAGGAAACAGAAACTATATAGGACTTTTAAAAATGCTAAGTTAATCAAGAATTACATTACTACTTTCATCTTTACTTAAATTATTGCTCCCTTACACTGATGAATACATTACAAACTACCAAAAGGTATCTTTAATGCATCTGAACTAGCTTCCATGCTATCTTAATAATTATGTAACCAGAACGGGGTGCAAGACAGAAAACAGAAAGTCTAGTAGAATAAGGTAGTGAGAAATGTAAAAGGGGGCAAACCACATACCAAGGTGAGGTCCTCCCATGACTGGGACATCTGCATTGTGGAGTGCAACTCTCTCTCCTGGGCCACCTCCCTCTCCGCGACGTGAACGCACTCCTCCTGACGCAGCTGGCTCACTCGGGGCGTCAATCGCGGTGGCATACCCTGCACCCACCCCCATCAACATCCACCAGCGTCCACACACCCACACACAACATTTAGGTGTGAAATTACACCCTGATCACCTGCCGGTTCACTATTCACACAACCACAGTGACTACTGTACATATACAGCATACTGGGCTAAGGCAGTGATTACAATAACTTCACGTTACAAGAAACAAGTTCATGTATGCCGGCTATACCTTCAATGGTGTATTTCAATGATAACTATTACAGCTGTTTCGCATTGCATAAAGAAAAGCTTGTCAAAGCGAAGCTTGCGCGATACATGACTCTCTATCACGTGATATTTCTGACCAATCAGAACAGGGATGGAGTTTGCTTTATCTTTGTTTTTCATAGTTTTGTTTTAATTTTTTTGTGTTGTCTGCTTATGTATGTAACTAATGTGTATACAGTGAACTCTCAATTTACTATTTTTCAGGGGACTATCAAAAGTTTCCATACATCCAGAATTTCAGTAGATGAGGGTCTAAAATGTACATCAATAATATACAACTTCTAACTTTTTTAAACTTGATGTTGAGTATTATGAGAGCTGTATATTATCTGTGAATAAACAAAATAAAAATTGGAATTTTTAAAAATAGGATTACCGGATTTGTGAAATTGTAGATAATAAATTTAAAAAAGATTTCACCTCAACTTGTTTAAATAAAGATTATAGCTTTACAAAATACCATATATAATTGATGGTAATCTGATACAGCATGCAAGAAAACTCCCAATCTTTCAAACCCCCTGAAAAAAAAAAAATTATATTTCACGGAATGGAAACATAATTCTGAATGTCAAACGCGCACTTGATTGGCGGAGAGCAAGGCAGAGAGGTTATCAACTGGGCAATGTGTTCATGGTGGGCAAGACTGAGAAGGAGAAGTTTCAGCGGATGGAGGAGAGAAACAATCTTCCAATCCCCTAGTAAAACTGATCAGCTTACAGAAGGAGGGTGCAAGGACGCCATGCTGGTAGTTAGGAAACTATCTACCACCCTGCTAAGTGGAAGAAATTAGCTCTGCCGAACATCACTGTGAAAGGCCAAAGCTTACACAATCCAGACTACATATTTACATCCATCTCTACACTTACATTGCCAACACCATACTTACATGGCAAATGTGTAGTTGAAGTAATGAATAATATTTCACATAAAAAAAGTTTCATTTTTAGACAAAAATTAATAAATGAGACAATTAAAATTTATTTATCTAATGTCTTCAATAATTAATCGTTCCAAACCACGTCCTCTGATTTTCTCATACACTTATGCCATCTTAACTTACGCTGTGCTTGGGCTCAGTGCTTTATGCAATTTCAAACAATTTTTGGAGACAAGGGGAGGTCAAGTATACGCTTCTGGGCAAATCATTTTATTCGGAAGGTGCCTATTGAGTTAAATTGATATTTTGTTTAAAAATCATGTTGATGATATGCCAGATATAATAATTAAACACAAAAGAAATCATCTTTGAAAAAAATTAATCCTTGTTGAAATATTAATGGTGAGAGGTGCCACTATTTTGAGGAATGGATAATATTGATAAAACTTCTACGGTCAGATTACCTTCCTATACTCCTGCCTGCAGTGACCTTGTTAGATATCAGAGTTGGCAGAGTACTTGACTGCTTTGTGGTGCGGTGCAATTGACACGATGACAGTGTATTGTTAAACTGTGCTCACATGATTAGTTTTATTTACTGCTTAATATACTCTACCAATTCCCCACTCACCAGGCGTATAAGGGGTGGAAGCAAGCACGTGCGGCCAGGAGAGAGAAGACACAGCTTCTTTTGCTATATAACAGCTTCCCCTTTTGTCAGCATGTTAGGCGAGGAAGAAAAGAGCATGGTTGAGAGAGAGCATGAAAGGATGTGCCACACTGGTTACTAGGTAACCACTTCCCCTCTTGTCCGGCATGTAAGAGGATGGAGTATGCCAGACTCGCCCAGTCGCTGACGCTATCAGCTGAACTGTAGAGCACAGCTCACCAGAGATGATAAACAGTGATGCACTGAACGTATTTCACAGCCAGTTAATAGACATTTGCATAAACAACCAGCATAAAAATTATTGTTGTGGGAAATCTTAAAACAACAACAGGACCAAAAAATATTTGGACTGTTGCAATATCTGATAAATATTAAAAAGTAGGTAATTTTATTATTATTTATAAAGGAATTTTGTAGTGGGCACTGAAAATTAACAGTGGTTACAGTTTATCGGCACATGCATTTTTGGTACAGCAAAAGTCCACTGTATTGTCCTTTTTCTGCTGATAAATGGAATCTCTTACACCCTGAACCATATGATAAATGGAATCTCTAGTTTAATAACACAGCTTTCAAGTAAAATCCAAGAAAGCTGTTCAATGTAGCAATAAAGCACACATACATATAGTAATGTTTGCACAATGGAGAGAAACAGAACTTAAGTCATCAATAACTAGCAGTATTCAGGTACAAGAACTACAGCTAATTATTTTACTGTAAATTCTGCAATATTTACAGCATTCATATATTGCTTAAAATTACTAATTATATTTAGCAGGTATACCAAAGTGCTTATATGTAGTGCAATGTTTACCATCAAACTGAAAACATAAGTTTTACACTAATTATTTTAAGAATTTCATCTTTTCAGTCCCTCTCATGATTAATGTGCACATGAACAAATAACATATTTCTTTCTGGAGGTTATGGCTCATTTAGTTGTTTTCAGAGTTTGAATAAAATCATGAACACAAAATTTGTGCCACACTAGTAATAATACAAATACGCTTCTACACTGTTACATTTAAGAGCTTTGAATAAGAAAAACAAAAAATATTTTATGGCATTTTGATTTAGTACACAAAGATTAAATGCTTACGCGATGGATTAAAATATGGGACCTGAAATGACCACCTTTTACGTACACGTAAAAATATAAAGTGATGTTTGTTATGTGTAACATGAAGTGATCATAATCTCCACCTAAATCTGCAAATAGGCTCTGCCATTACCGTATCAATGACTTGTGCAAAGCTACAACAGAAAAACTTTATGTAAAGGGGGAGAAAAAGAAAATACTACGAACTTTCAAGCACCCCATTGCAAAAAGTCTACCTCCAACTAAAGCTAAACAATTTTAAATTATGAATGTTGTAAGTCTTGTTAAATTACATCCCATGTTTGTATAGGTAAGAGTCTGTCAAAGGTTACTGTACAATCAATGAATATTTGTTTCCTGTTTCACGTTGATAAAATTCACCATTAGAAAAGAACTGCTTACAAATTGTATTTTATTTTTTAAAGTTTTCAATTTCATTATGACACCACATTAATAATATCATTGCAAAAAAACTCCTCAAAAAGCAACGTAAACAGTTTAACAAACTAGATTTCACCACCACGACAACAGCCATCAGGTTTAACAAAGTGTCGCAATTTTATTTTAAATATACATGCATGTAATTAATTTCATGGGTAACACAAAAAAGGTACTAGGCATAATTATCAAAATTTTTCTGAAACACTTTTGTAAATTGGGCTGTAATTTTAAACTTACATACTTCTGCATGTGGCATATTGTCTGTACCATTCATTTTAATTGTACACATTTCTTTCTCAAAGAGAAACATGCCACACTTCTTGTGCCACCCCCATTGGTTGACTGGATGAGTGTGGCATTACTTTAAGGGAAATAATATAAAATAAAAAAGCTTAACATCAGTGCTTAACATCAGTCGTGTCAAACATTTAACAAGTCATACTTTCAAAAATATATTTTTTTATTGAAAAAAATTAAAACGTGACTTGTGGGAAAAAGGGGAAACTTGCTTTATGGACCAATTTCCAAAAAATGTGAAAAACCTTGGGCCCACAGTTCTCTGCAAGCCACAATTTTATATATCATTTCACGCATGACTTACTCAAAACCACAAAATCCAGAAAACGTTCACCTATTCATACCACATCATTTTACAGCAAGACAGGTTGCACTTTAAAAGTAACATTTACCTGACTGACAGAAGGATATCTATTTAGCACACCGTCTCTGGTGCAAGGGCTGATATCACCAATGGAAAGATGCAAGAGTCACGTCACAAGAGGCCAGTATTGGTAACGTGTGAGTTACAACATGCAGGACTTACAACAGAGGCGCTGCTGTGGACGGGACTGAAACTTCCGCTGAAGCGACGAGGCCTCGGAACACCACTTGAGAAACTGTTGAAGGGCAGAGTGTCTCTGCAACACACAACAAACACACACCATGCTGTGATGTCAGCAATTTGCAGTTCCTGGCCAATGAACCATCCCATGTAGGAGGAAAAATAAATTCCTTTATTACGGTGGCTGCCTGGTTGAAGAAATTTTGCACGTCTGAGGCCTAAAAGCATGGAAGCACTAGGGGCGATCAAGACATGTGAATCAACTCTCTCATCGCCTCTACCCACAAAGTACTGAACTGGCATGCAGTCTGGCCATCAATAACACGCCTCTACGAGACATTCAGCGGAGACCCTACCATTTTATGATGTAATAATACAAATAAAGGTTTGATGCACATCCCTATTCTTTTCTTAATGTTTTCTACCAGAATGTTCATATCTAAAAATGACAGTGAAAACACAAGTTTGAGCCATTTTCACTATCACAAAAACATGCTTCAGAAAGAAATGGAGGAGCTGAAAAATGTGTAGGCCTACAGATGTGTAACGTTCCTTAAATGCTATTGGTAACCTGACCTCCCTCAAATAAGTTGGACGGTTTTTTAATAAAACATTATTGCTGGAGCTCTGCACATTGTTTGGTGGCCTACCCAGCGGACACCTTAAAGTGCCCATCTGCCTGGAGCTATTTCGTGTTTCTGATGAACAGATATTAGAAAAATATAATGGGGACAAAGGCACATAGATTGAACACCCCGTAGCCTCTATGCACAAGGCACTGAACTGGCATGTCAGCTTTGTTTTTGGTGTGTATAACTATGGGACATTTGATAGGTGAAAGTTAAATGCAGGATCTTATACAAGTTCCATAAATACACATGTACTGAATTTGCAATTAAGATGTTCGAAGATGATGCTTTAGGCTATGATAGTGAAATGTGTTGAAAGCTGTATTCCAAGATAATCAGAATTGCGATTCTTTTTTTTTTAAACAGATTGCAAACACATTCAGTAATATCTTTTAAAATCTTACTGCCAAGTTTTGCACTACAGATTATGCATCAGGTACACCGGCACCTTACGTGTTCATAGGTATACAGCCTTCAATAGGCTGTCGCAGTATCAAGAACATTAATGAAAGGAACTTGACAGCACAAATCTCACATTTAAACAGTGAATGAAATACCCTAATATAACAAACATTTCAGAAGCACCAGACAACTGTCTTGCCACTGTCAGTGGATAGTGCCGAACACAATTTTTTTAAATGACATTTACATACACTAGCAATTAGGCTACCGCCTGGTGGCGAGCTCTCTCAACTCTCCTTCACCCAACCAACTCCTTTTCCACTCCCTTCCTGAATTTACCAACCCCTCTCACAGATACCAATTCCTCCCTCAACACATTCCACTCCCTCACAGATCTCACAAGCATGGACTGCCTACCCCGCTCCATTTCCTCCACACCCTCTGAAGCTTCTCACTGTTGTTTCCTCTTCCCCTAAACACCCCCTTACTTAGCCTGCAGTGTAGCCATCCCCATCCTCCCTCTTCATTCACCACCCTGTACATCCTGACTAACCGTTCAACTTACCTCCTGTCCTTCAATGAGCTCCGCCCCATTTCTTTCATCACTGATGGCCTATAGTTCCCATCTTTTTCCTCACCATCTTGCCCCTGCCTTCTCCACTTACCCTTCACCCATCTTGCTGCCCTTCTCTGCACCTTTTCCAGTTCTTACACCTCCACCTCCACATACGGGTCCCATACTGCTGCAGCATATTCTAACACTGGCTGTACCATTGTGCCATACGCCTTCTCCTTCACCTCACAGCTGACTCCATTCAGCACCCTTCCCAGCATACCCAGAGCCCTTCTTCCCTTTGCTACCATCCTCTCTACCTGTTTTTTCCACCTGAGGTCTCCCTGCAGTACAACATCTAGATACTTATATTCTGCTGCTTCTTCTATCTCTTGTCCCTCCCATATGTACATGTCCCTGCTAATCATCTTCTTCCTTGTGAACCTCACGACCTTAGTTTTTCTTACATTTATCTTCATTTTATTTTTTCTGGTCCACAACCACATCTTATCAATGTCCGCCTGCAAATTTCCGCCCCCCTCTCCCACCTCAGCATATACAACACAATCGTCTGCAAACAATCTGATTTTTCCCCTAATCCCCAAACCCATGTCATTTACCATTATGGTAAATAACAAAGGACCAAGCACGCTTCCATGTGGTACCCCTGACGTAACCTCCTCTTCCTCCGATATTGCCTCCCCCACTTTCATCCGCTGCCTTCGCCCCCCTGAGAAAGTCCCCTATCTATTCCACTACCCTCCTGTCTGGTACCAGCGCCTCCACTTTCCTCATCAATGTCCCATGGGGCAGCTTATCGAATGCCTTCTCAAAATCTATGAAGCAGGCATCCACCTACTTCCCCTCATCAACTACCTGCACCAGATCCTCTAATAACCCAGCGAGCTGAGTCTCACATGAGTAACTCCTCCTGAAGCCATGCTGGGACTCCTCCAGCCAATTCCTATTGTCCATAACCCTCACCACATACTGCACCACCAGCCTCTCCATTACTTTTCCTGTACTTGATGTGAGACTCACCGGTCTGTAGCTGCCAGGCCTCCCCTCTATCCTCTCCCTGCTTGTGTATTAGGTACCACCATAGCATCCTTCCAATCTTGTGGTAACTTACCCTCTCCTAAGGACTTTTCAGCACTTCTAAATATTTTGCCAACTCCTTGCCAACAAACTTTAGTGCTGCGTTTGCTATCCCATCTGGACAAGTACTGTCCTTCCAACATCTCCGATTTTTCTTGGTCATTTGTCGCATGCCTACCATCCCTTCCTGTTAGCAGAGGGATCCCTTCCTCTCCTCCCCTTAACCTCCTAACATACCTAAACAATTTCCCCCATTCCTTGCCTTTTCCATCTTCCACTATGTTCCCCAGAAATACATTCTTTGCATGTTTGATGTTCCTTTCAAGCTCCCTACCCATTTGTTTCATCATTTCTTTAGATCTTATCATCCCTTCATTTCTCCACTTGGCATGTAATTTTCTGCACTTCTTCATTTACAAAATATCCTGTCCATAATATGGCGGATCTCCCTAAGTCCGTAACCTTTTCATTGTCACAAATATCTCCAACATAACCTCCATTAATCTTCTAAACTCCCTCCACAACCCCTCTACACCCACCTCCATAGACCATTTTTTAACCTGTCTCTCAGGAATATTTCTGCCCCCTTCTTGTCTCCTCTCCCATTCTGCCACACCAACCTTTCTGCCATTTGCACTTCCCTCATCCTGCCAATCCCAATTTCCATAACCGGGATATGATGGTCACTTATACCATCCAATACTATTGCACCAACTACAGCATTCCTAGGTCTGACCAACACCACATCCAGCACTGACCCAACACCCTCCTCATTCCATCTCGTAGGTGTTTCTACTACCTGGACTAATCCTCTGTTGACTAACTGTGCTGCCATTCTCTGCATCATGCTACCCATTCCTTCTGAACCCTCTACCCATTTCACCCCTGGCACATTCAAATCCCCTGCTACAACAACCCACTGCCTGTCCTTTAGTCTATCGACCCTCTCCTTGATCATCTCAACTGCCTGCCATCCCTGTCCTGGTGGTTTATACGCTGCCAGCAAAGTAATACTCCTATTACTACTACCATTCAATTTAATTTCTATTACCTCGACATCCTCACTAACCCATTCTACTGCCCCTTTTAGCCCTTTCCTTACACACACCATTATTCCTCCTCTTCTCCCATCCCTGTCTCTTCTGAAGATGGGGAACTCATCCTGCCTACACTCAATGTCCGGTACTTCCTCAGTCAACCAAATCTCCACAGCTACCACTATATCCGCCCCATATCCTTCAACCTTTCCCCAGAAGCCCTCCAGCTTGTTGTACACACTCCTACAGTTCACCACCATTATCTTTATACTAGTACTCTGATTTACCATCCTACATTGCTTACCTCCTATCTCCACCCCTGCAGCCTCATCAATGCTATCCTCTCCATGCTTCTAACTGATTGCTATTTCAACAACTGCTGCTCTGCCCTGACCCTCTCCATGCAGCCAGCTACTTCTCTACCTAACAGATCGCCTAGAATCCTCTTTCCCTGTTCTGTCAGGTGAACCTGGTCCCTCCCTACACTTTCCCAACCTACCAATTTCCTACTATCTATAAATGTAGCCCCCAAATCCCTTGGCACAGATAATATGCCATCCAAATCCAGCAGCTGATTCACCAACCATCCAGGGTAAATAGTGATGAACAAGTTCAAAAATGGCATATTGGCCTGTGTCAACCATTATTAAATACAGTAAACAGCACCACACACACACATAGTATGTATGTCAAAATACCATTCTTAGCGAAATCTGATAGTTTAAGTTACTATATTAAAACTGAAGCACCAGAAAAACTGGATACTCATCTAATACAGTGTAGAACAATTTCTGATTTGTAACAAAATAATCATGCCTGAGAACAAGCCCCACAACCTTTCTTAAGGCTGGTTCCACAAAACAAGATGATGGTTAATCTAGATTAACTGACAAATAACGTTGATTATCTGTATTTTATGTTTCACCCCGCACATTAATATCGATTTTCTCTGACTATCTAGATAAAATATTAACCCACCGATTTTGGTGGTTTAAGTCACATTATCAGGATTGAACTGTAAAACATAAACAAATACTTTGGGAAGGTGACAAGAGAGCATAGTTATTTCATCGAGAATAAAGAGAAAATGGCTCAGGCAATGTACAGTTTAATTTTTGAAGAGGAAAGTGATGACAAGGATTTTATTGTTCATTGTCCGCGACGTTTACGTGAAACAATAAATTATTTTTAACTTTATGATGAAGAGGATTTTAAAGTACACTTACGCCTTACGTCAAACACTTGATTGTCTGTTTAAGTCAAACACATTATTGTCAAACAGACTTTTAATATATTACCTGTTCCAGTAACTATTTGAACACAGTCTCTATTTAGTATTAATTACCTGTTCCATTAATGTCTAGTAACGACTTTTGATTTTCTGCAACATTTGTTAATTTTTAAGAACTATTTTTTTTCTAAACTGCAATAAGCAAATATAAATTGTAAAAATTGTTCAGTGTAAGAGACGGCAGAAATGCCTTTACTGCGCCAAATGAAGGTGATTTATTATTATTATTTTATGTTTTTCACGTAAGATTTAAGTTATCCGCCACCGCCGTCACGAGATGTACAATTTAAACTATTCACAATCATTTATTCTGTTACTAACTCAATCAAAATATGTTCATGGATGAGAAATTTCTGCTTCACTGTTTCCTTAAAACCAAATACCTTCACGACTTGCCATAATTTTCTCAAAATGATTTCTCCGTACAAGCTCAAAGCAAAATCTCTAATGTTTACCAAGAGAAAATGGCGATTAAGTCAGAATATCGACATAATTTTAATGAGATATTTTTTACGACGATTAATCCTGGTGAAACACGCTCAACATTATGGACATTAAAATATAAGTTAAACCTCTCATCTGGATAAAATTCTATCGATATTCCCAAAAGTTAATCTTCGTTGGTGAAACCAGCCCTTAAGTTGTTTGTAGACAAACCCCATACCTCCACCACGAACAAACAACGGAACTCTGTACTATTCCGAAATTATGTCTCTCTGCTTTAACATTTAAGGGTATCTGAATATGCTTGATGACAATTATCACATCATGTTAACGAGGTAGTGGCTTAATCCTGTTGGAAGAAGCCAAACCAGTTGAGATAAACGCAGGTGACAAATAGCTGCAACATGTTCACAAGGACACGAACACAACATCCGTTCACCACAAATGTTTGCCAGGTGTAGAAAGGGTTCCTAATGCTTGCTAGCTGGGCTATCACTAGCCAGTCCAGTCGCGTGTTGACATGCAGGATTCAAGGAATTTCCACCAAATGCATCTGCCCAAATCATTTGTAAGCATGATTCTCCAAGCTAAGGCACACAATTTCAAGTCCTCAGAAGTTCAGTGGCTGTGTTCTTGTGCCACGACGAGGCACACAGCTTTGATGTGTGATTTAGCAATGGTTCCGGCTTGATCAGCTCCTACAGCTCGTATCATCCAGGGAAAGTAGCATAGGCCTCATGCAGATGTTCATCAAGAGACAAGTGTTTAGCTTCAATAACTGCAGCAATTCTGCAAAGCCTGTCTCTTGAAACAAATCAACACTGACATGTTCATTGAGTCTCAATGGCTAAAATGATATATGTTCAATTTTTCAAATATAATTATTGTGGTTGAAATAAATAATTAAAATAGTAAAATGTAAAAACACTTTTTTCTACCATCAACAATATGCCAGTACACATTTCATGAGCTCCCACTACACTGGTGTGCAAAAATTAAGGATGAAATGGAAAAATGAACATAACAGTGGAACAAACACTTCCTACCATGGCAGTCGCCTTTTCAACAAACTTCCACAACATTTACACAAAATTTGTTCCTCAAACCAAAAGCTTTTTAATAACCAGCTCAAGAATCTTTTTATAGAACATGCTTTCTATTGAGAAGTATACCAAAATCATAAACATTAATGTCTATATTACAGTGGAACTTGGCTTTATGAGAACCTGATGATGTAGAAAACCTGAGTTTATGAGAAAAATTTGCTGGCCCTTCACTTTTTCACCTTTCTCCTGGCTTCATGAGAAATAGGAATGTTACCTTTATTTGCAACAAAATATGACAATGCTTTTCTTGAGCTATCCTCCGCCACATCACCTCGACTCGTGAGAAATGTCCAAACACAACAAACAACGAACACTTGAAAAATCAACCTCGAATCTGTTAAATGAACCAGTTGCCACCATGCGTCCTAAGAGAAATGCATTTTGCCATACAGCCAGTGATAAAATTAATTAATTAGTGACATTGAAAGTGGGAAGTCATTTTCAGAGAGGACTCAGGAGTGCTGCTATCTATTGTTTAGATTTTTGAATAAGGGAAAAACATAAGCAGAATCAGAGTGCATTGATGGGCAGAGGAAACAACGACGTGTTCAACGCCGATGCAATGTCTTTGTTTTACAAATGTCTCCCCACTGCAACATTTGCTGCATTTAAGGGTGATTACTGCCACAGCAGTAAATTTAGTAAGGAACGCACAACACTACTTGTTGCCAACATGAGTGGGACTGAGAAATTACCCTCGTTGCTGGGAGGGAAATCCAAAACACCACGCTGTGTTAAAGGTATCAAGACTTTGCCGGCAAAATACAGAAAACCAATAAAAATGCTTGGATGACACGGAATACTTTCACAGATTGTCTGAAGGGTCTCAACCGACAAATGAGGATTGGGAACAGAAAAATCATGTTAATTAATCATCGAAAATTGCTCTGCTCACACCGCATTGCCTAAACTTGATCACTTGAAAGTTATTTTCTTCCTCCCAGCATGACAAGAAAATTAATGCCCAAGGACCAAGGGATTGTCAAGAACTTGAAGCTCCTGTACAGGAAAGAAGAAGTCAGCTTCCTCTTTTCCTCCATAGAGCAGACTTCACAGCAGCCAGACACCACCATACTTTGCAATAAGGATAGCTAGGAAAGTCTGGTTAGACGTTAAACCAACGACAATAGCCAACTGTTTCAGTAAGTGTGGATTTGGCATCTCGATTGGAGAAGCGCTGAAAGATGGAGTAGAAGACGAAACAACGGAGGAATTAAGTTGAGTTCTCATTCACCTTCCGTAGTTTTCAAACACCTACATTTCAAGACTATGTGTCCGTTGATGATGAGACTATATTAATGGTCAGAGTACGGAGGAGGAAATCACTGATCGCTGCCTCAGTGTCACTCATTGTTGAGACACATTTATGCGTGTACTGGTTCTACATAGGGACTAGTTAATTTTTTGTTTTGTTATGGATGCCGCTATCTCTATTACACACTAGCACTGCTGCGCCATCTCTGGCACTCATTTCAATGTTTAGATGCTAACATCTTGGTCCTCCGGGGCCGGATAAAGTGATTCCAGCAAAATTACGTGAGAGAAACATTCCAATTTATTACTATACGTGCAATAATATGTATGATTCCTCGTTATTGCTTGTGTTTGCAGCTGCTGTTTGTCGCAACATCTGTGCCGTCGCTCCAACACTGCGTGTTATGTAAACATTGCGATTATGACATTATACCTCTCAATGAGGTTCATTGAAGTTTATTTGTTTCTTCATTACTGTGCATTGTGACAATCTGAAGCACGTGATCTTGTTCACAAGATGTACACTCTGCAGTGAGGTGGAAGGCCGACAGTTCGAGTACCTCATCTAAGGCTCTTTTATACCACAGTATTGCACATCATTATGTAATAAATGACTATATGATTTACCTAACATCCTCTTATTGCTACAACTTAAAAATACAATAACGGTAAACCATCTCCATACATTTGCTACCTCATATATCTGAATGTTTCAGTCCTCTCTATGTTATATTGTCCCTTTGATATTCTCAACCATTCGTTATTGAGTGATGTGCATGTTGCCTGCCTGCCAGGTTTTGAACATAATTCTTTTGACATTTCAAACTCACATTACTAGAAAATGGCAAAGGTTAGGGTGTTTACAAAAGGCAACCTTTTTCGTCAATTGGAACTTGCTGATTCATATTCCATCAATAAGATCCCACATACACTACCGCGCCATGTTGAATGACTCACAATAAGGGTGGTAACCGTTATTATTTCTATGAATTAATTTGTTGACAGCGACGGGTTTTGTGGTGTTTGTAGATCATTTTACACATACACATAATCCAGAAATGCAGTGTTTTCTCCGATATATGTAATAATCTGGTGTGTCAGGTCCAACTTCAAAGACGTGTACCGCCCCTGGGAGTCAATTTAGAACATAGGTAGTTTGTCGGTCAAATTTAGACACACCCTGTATAGACAACAAAATGCGTAGTACAGAAATGAGTTCTTTAATTAATGTAGTTGGAGTTGCTATGTTTTAACTGACTCAAGACCCAAAATTACTCAAACATAAACCACCTACAGTCCTGGTGGAGATGTGGTGGAATGAGGATAAGGGAGGAAATGGGAGAGCTTTGAGAAAACCACCGCACCATGACCATGGAAGTGTATGCCACACTCCATGTGAGAAAACTTCCACATCTGAAGATGCCCTGGGAGGCCAGTAATCAAATGAGCCTATTAGGGCCTGTCCACTATAGCTCATCCACTGACCTACCTCGTCTACGGACGCATGTCCCAACAAGTGTGTGTACAATTGTGACGTAAAAACGTAAACTTTAAATTACTGGCACCAGACTGCACCAAATAGGGTGCCACCCAAAGTTAAGTTTCCAGACACTTGCTCTAGAGTGAAATCAAATAGGTGCGCCAATAAATTGCATGCGTTTACTCGTAAATATTGATATTTGTAGCAAATTTTATTTTGTTTTCTAATTTTAGTCATGCAAATTAATATTTTTTTGATTTTGCTTGGATTAACTTTATTTGGATTTGGTTTTTTTTTTTTGCTTGAGTCAGTACATTTTTACTATTTTTATTTATTAGATTTTGTTTTCACAGCTGCGAGATTGAAGGTTATGCCTTAGTACATGTACGATTTTTATCAATATTCATGGTTTGGTATCAATACAGCATTATTTACTTTTACAGTTTGCACACATTAAAGTATAAAAAATATAATCTGGGACACATCCACACGTGCAAACAAAATTTGAAGAATGATACTGTATGTTGTCTGCCACATACAAATTAAACTTTAACTGTCCCAATCAGCGAGCCCAGGTTCATTGGGATTGAAAGGAAATAAATAAGTTTGCCAATGATCTTGGGACACTGGACATTAGGATGCAAGCTGTGACGCCCACAAACCTTTGTGTGCAGACCAGCTATCGTGGACAAAGCCTTTAGGGTCCAGGAGAACAAAGAAATTTCTTTATTTTTATTTCAAGTATTTTGGTATTTCTGCCCCAATCATTACAAACCCTTCCCAGTACCAAGTTGTAAGATATAGACTGAAAAAACACCGCAGGAATGTTTCAGCACAGTCTGTAAACCCCAAAAAACATAAGTTTCTCTTTATTTTTTTTTTGTATAAACATTAGGCCTACAGGTTTTATTTCTAAATCAAAAATTTTTTACTATAAAAAGTGCTTATTTTTCACATGGACACGCCATCTGGACTCACTCTATCGTAAAAGGGACTTGAAAGCTAGACCAATCAGAGATGTATGATGAAAAGGAATTCATGTGTGTGTATTATCGAAATAGCTACAATGGTGTAATGGAATTCATGTGTGTGTATTATCGAAATAGCTACAATGGTGTAATGGAATCTACTATCATCACAAAAAGACAGATAACTGGACTACCTAACTGGGAATTCACACTTCCAGCACCCAGCTACATAGGTGAGTTTTGTTCCTATAGATTTTACATAGTTTGATTGATTATAGTTAATAATACAGGTAGTATAAGGAGTTTGTTTTATTGTTTTAGGTCCCCTGCCAATAAGTGCTGTTACGTATAATGACAAACAAACATTAGCGAAGTTTGATGGACCAGAAGCGAAAGAGTTTTTGAGAAATTTGGCACATACATAAAATGCAGAAGAACTGTACTTTTGGATAATAATATTAATTTTTATTTTAACAGTTGACAAGAAACTTTGTCATTATGTAAAATATTATTACATTGCTTGTTTTTTTATTAATACAATAAATTAATTGTGCTATAAAATTACTTTAGGTTTTGTAAAGTTGATGTTTATATAGAAGAATAAGTCAAAATGAAGATCAGAAGATGTACGTTGGAAAAGCGGTACTTAATAAGGAATGATAGTAAAATATCCATGGTAACTGTTGTCAAGAAACTTAGTCATAGGTAAACAAATTTCTTGAAGTTTAAACTCTGTGGCTGATTAATACAATTTTATGCTATACCAAAATAAACTAACACTCTGTAAAATATGTACTACTCTTTTCATAATAGGGGAATAATAGAGATAAGTCCACATGGACGCAGCTCCTTGTTTTTGCAAATGTTAGTGCATATGTTGGAAATACCATGTCAAATACAGTTTATTTACATTGCATTTATTTTTAAACATGTGTAATACTACTAACAATACACACACACACACGCACGCGTGCGTGCGCACACACACACACACCACTCTACGAAATTATGCAATATTAATTCACAAATTTAACTAGGTTTGCTGGTTTTCAAAGCTTTAAACAGTTCTCCTGAAATATTTGAAAATGTTGGCTTATCACATTTATCCCCAGACCCCTTTGTGTGTTACTGAGGAGCAACAACTATTTAGATATACAATGTGCTTGCTGGAAAACTTTCCAAATTTACACCTGTTAACTTAATAATATTGTAAAACAACTTGTTTACCTACAAAACTATAAAAAAAATCCAGAGTAGTAACACACCCACTGAAGATGTTGAGCACGTTAAGTTTTATCACATTATCTAAGTTACCAGCGGTAGTTCTTAAGAATAGGGGCTTTTTCAAAAATCGGAAAAATAATACCTGGACGTTGGATACAATTATACGTAATAGTAATTATTAGGAATTTTGGAGGGGTTTCAAGTGGTTTTCTGCACAAAAAAAATTTCATGTGATAGTGAGGAGGGTTATCGAGATTGCTGTGCTATAAAACACGTATAATTTACGTTGAATACATTTATATTGGGTTGCTGAATTTTTTTACATGTGTCGGAAGATTATGTAATTCTGGCTTACCTGGTCCATATTAACGAGAGGAGTATAGGCCGTTCACGGTAAAGTGAG
Source organism: Dryococelus australis (assembly GCA_029891345.1). Classification (NCBI taxonomy): domain Eukaryota; kingdom Metazoa; phylum Arthropoda; class Insecta; order Phasmatodea; family Phasmatidae; genus Dryococelus; species Dryococelus australis. The sequence continues at coordinate 19,050,256 of CM057008.1, read as the reverse complement.
CACTTTTTGAAGCTGTTTCATTGGACATGATATCCAATAAATACCTTTCATTGTGGCCTAGGACTTTTGGTTTTGGGTATGGTGAATGTGTACATTGTGTTTATTACTCACATGGCAGGGTTTACATTAACAAGTGGTAGAAGGATATAAATTCGTTGAAAGAAAAAAGTAACTAGGGCTTCAAAAGTGCTAACTTTATCGTGAACGGCCTATAGAATAAATATAGATATTGTATATGATACAGAGTCAAGTTCATAGACTGTATTTATCTTTGGAGGCTATGTATACCGCCATGTTATTTTTAATAACATGGTGGTATACACTTATTTTCAATATACTGTGCATGACTGCGCATCCATTTTGGTTGACATCAGGTGGATTGTGGGAAATTGCAGGACGTTGGTTTGCACCGGTCCTGTCTGAGGCTTCAGATTTACGAGTGATTAAACGCGTGTTTTATTGCAATTCATGTTGTTAAATTTAATAATTGTGAGAAGTTACAAGTGTTTCTATGCTATTATAGCAAGGGAAAAGGTAAATTATAATATATGTGCGGTGATTAGTGTACCTGTGTAGTGTGGTCAAATGGACCAAAGTTGTGGAGTACGTATTCATATATGCCGTATGAATGGCAAGTGATTTGGCGAGTATTTACTCAATTAAATTAACTTTTTGGGAAAAAATCTCGGAAAGTGATATAATTCCACTCCACTAATTATACAAAACACAAATTTACTAGGGGTATCAAAATATGATCAATATAAACCCCACAAACGATAGTGGGAAGGGTTCTGAAGATCAGAGAAATTGTGGGGGTAAAACGAGTGAAACATATGTACATATTTTAATATTTAACAAAAATATGTTAAATTGCAAAAATACTGTACAAGTGTAGCCAAACATTATGCACCGAGCCAAAGTCCCAGCGCCAGCAGGGGAGTAAATCCCCAAAACAGTGATACAAGATGCACTGGCAATTTTTTTTGGTGGTGACGCAAAGCAACATGCATCGGTGCAGCTTTGGAGTTTTCAGATAAATTGTCATGTGTAGCCTATTAGCACGGAGAAATAATGTGTGTGTGTGTGTTTTGCAATTTAACATATTTCTTTTACTATTTGTAATATTACTGTAACATTGTCTAATGAAAACATGTTTCATTGCAAAAAGATTGAACTGAACATGACCTCAGCTGACAATATTACCAATTCAAGCTACAAATATGATAGTGGGGAAGGCTATGAAGATCTGGGAAATTGAGGGGTAAAAGTTTATAATGAAAATGTACTTATTTTGTATTTTTTCAACCCCACAATTTCCCTGATCTTCATAGCCATCCCCGCTATTGTTTTTGGGGTTTCTATTGGTCAAATGTTGAGCCCCCTTGTAAATTTGTGTTCTGTGTAATTAGTATACTGGAATTATACCACTTGTAGAAATTGGGATTGGCCGGATGAGAGAAGTGCAAATGGCAGAAAGGTTGGTGTGGCAGTATGGGAGAGGAGACAAGAAGGGGGCAGAAATATTCCTGAGAGACAGGTTAAAAAATGGTCTATGGAGGTGGGTGTAGAGGGGTTGTGGAGGGAGTTTAGAGGATTAATGGAGGTTATGTTGGAGAAATTTGAGACAATGGAAAGGTTACGGACTTAGGGGGATCCGCCATATTATGGACAGGATATTTTGAAAATGAAGAAGTGCAGAAAATTACATGCCAAGTGGAGAAATGAAGGGATGATAAGATCTAAAGAAATGATGAAACAAATGGGTAGGGAGCTTGAAAGGAACATCAAACATGCAAAGAATGTATTTCTGGGGAACATAGTGGAAGATGGAAAAGGCAAGGAATGGGGGAAATTGTTTAGGTATGTTAGGAGATTAAGGGGAGGAGAGGAAGGGATCCCTCTGCTAACAGGAAGGGATGGTAGGCATGCGACAAATGACCAAGAAAAATCGGAGATGTTGGAAGGAAAGTACTTGTCAGTGTTTGAGGCAAAGGAGGGTTGGAATAGGGGGACAAACAGGGTTCGGGGGGGTGTTTAGTGAGTTTAAGATGAGGGAGTGGGGGATAGAAAAGGTCATTAGGGGGTTGGAGAGCAGTAAGGCAGGGGACCAGATGGAATAGCAAACGCAGCACTAAAGTTTGGTGGCAAGGAGTTGGCAAAATATTTAGAAGTGCTGAAAAGTCCTTAGGAGAGGGTAAGTAACCACAAGATTGGAAGGATGCTATTGTGGTACCTAATACACAAGCAGGGAGAGGATAGAGGGGAGGCCTGGCAGCTACAGACCGGTGAGTCTCACATCAAGTACGGGAAAAGTAATGGAGAGGCTGGTTGTGCAGTATGTGGTGAGGGTTATGGACAATAGGAAGCGTGCTTGGTCCTTTGTTATTTACCATAATGGTAAATGACATGGGTTTGGGGATTAGGGGAAAAATCAGATTGTTTGCAGACGATTGTGTTGTATACGCTAAGGTGGAAGGGGGGGGGGGGGAAATTTGCAGGCGGACATTGATAAGATATGGTTGTGGACCAGAAAAAATAAAATGAAGATAAATGTAAGAAAAACTAAGGTAGTGAGGTTTACAAGGAAGAAGATGATAAGCAGGGACATGTACAGATGGGAGGGACAAGAGAGAGAAGAAGCAGCAGAATATAAGTATCTAGAGGTTGTACTGCAGGGAGACCTCAGGTGGAAAAAACAGGTAGAGAGGATGGTAGCAAAGGGAAGAAGGGCTCTGGGTATGCTGGGAAGGGTGCTGAATGGAGTCAGCTGTGAGGTGAAGGAGAAGGCATATGGCACAATGGTACGGCCAGTGTTAGAATATGCTGCAGCAGTATGGAACCCGTATGTGGAGGTGGAGGTGTGAGAACTGGAAAAGGTGCAGAGAAGGGCAGCAAGATGGGTGAAGGGTAAGTGGAGAAGGCAGGGGCAAGATGGTGAGGAAGAAGATGGGAACTATAGGCCATCAGTGATGAAAGAAATGGGGCGGAGCTCATTGAAGGACAGGAGGTAAGTTGAACGGTTAGTCAGGATGTACAGGGTGGTGAATGAAGAGGGAGGATGGGGAGGGCTACACTGCAGGCTAAGTAAGGGGGTGTTTAGAGGAAGAGGAAACAACAGTGAGAAGCTTCAGAGGGTGTGGAGGAGAATGGAGCGGGGTAGGCAGTCCATGCTTGTGAGATCTGTGAGGGAGTGGAATGTGTTGAGGGAGGAATTGGTATCTGTGAGAGGGGTTGGTAAATTCAGGAAGGGAGTGGAAAAGGAGTTGGTTGGGTGAAGGAGAGTTGAGAGAGCTCGCCACCGGGCGGTAGCATAATTGCGAGTGTATGTATGTATGTATGAAGGTTTATGTTGGCTATTCTGCTGCTGCTTTTGTGTGTAATGTCGACTGCTTTGTTTAGAAGTTGCGGTGACATAGTTTTGTTGGTATTATTTTAATAGAAGATACTAGAAAAGTTTTAATTTCAAGACCATTTTCACATAATTGGAAATTATGTGTCTGCGTTTGTTTCATCCCTGTGAAGGAAGGGAAGAAAGTGATCTTGTGGGCAGCAGTTCCTCAGTGTTTACTTATGTAAGAATGTGGTTGTTTGTGTGTGCTCGGGAAAAACGTGGATACGAAAGTGATATTCCAGAGTGCAAATTGTATGCTGCAATGATACCCTGTGAACAACCAGTGGCGCAAGTTAGCTGTTAAATTATTATTTGAAATGTGTGCTAATGTTGAATGGTTAAGCGTTGCCCCCTTAGTAATTTTTCAGAGATTTTTGTCTTCAAAAAAGTCCCTATTCTTAAGAATTACCTTAATCACGTAGGAGCTATGATTGCCGCAACCACATGTTAGCAACGTAATAAATTTGTAGCTTTAGCATGGAAAGTGTAGTGTATAGGCTGAGCACTGTAAAGTGAGCACTTTAGAGGCACTAGTAAATTTTTCCTTTCAGCCATTTTTTATCCTTTAACAACTGTACCTTTTTAAAATAAATATTGCCATGTAAGTACATAGTGTGTATATTCCCCCCACACTCAGAAGTGAACGTATAAGGCTACAATAAAATATATTTATTGAGAAGTGCTCACTTTACCGTGAACTGTATTTAGTGAATTAATCTGTGTAGTATTGTATGCAAATGATCATAAAAGGGCACCAGAGGCATTTTTGCCACTAGTCATTTATCATGTAGCAGACCGAACCAAATTAAACCTAACTTAATGATAGGTGAGTCACAAGGGTAGATGAACCTCCACGAGTATACTTATTATACTTTTTGTCTCACACTATCTCATGTCGACACACACTGCCCCTGTAATGACTTATCATGAAGTTAGGTTAGGTCTTCTTGCATTTAACCTGGTTAAAGGACTAAAATATATCATTTACATACATTTTGTGTGTTTTACCTCACAATTTCCCTGATCTATAAAGCAATCCCCACTATTCCATTTGGTAGTACGTACTGTGAATATTGTGATGCCCTTGTGAATTCGTTTTCTCTGTAATTATTCCTGTGAAAAATTATTTCGTTTTCGAGAAAACCCAAATTTTATATAATTACCCAACCCCTTCCACAGATTCGGTTACAATACAAAATTTCTAGTTCACAAATTGCCCTACAGTCCTATAAATAGATTCCAAAATATGATATAAAAAAGAATCATTCCGCAATTAATTTGCCAACACAATAAACTCTGGTTACTTATCTTAAAGGGTAAAAAAAAAAGGCATTCAGGGCCAAAGTTTGCATCATACTGTACTCAAAAATTTTAAGAAGAAATAATTATTCTGTAGCTATGTACCTTGTTGATGCAGTTGTGGTTGCTGATGCCATGGTTGTACTGAGTTCATTTATCATTGGCGCACTACTCGACCTTTTCAAACTTGCTGGAGAATCAACATCCATTTCAGTAGAAGATGGTTAAAAAAAAAACCCTCTATCTTTCAAATATATGCATTACTTGATTAACTACATCTTATAAACTCAGTCGCTCACAAACAGTTCACTTATGTATAATTATTAAGGTGAGATCAAAGATTGAGTGAAATACCTCCTAGTATGCTTTCACACGGGAATTTGTTTGTAATAATACGGCAAATATTTAAAAAGTAATACAATCACGAAGTAATAACAACTCTTCAATGTTATCTATAATTAAGAGCGAGACTAATATCAGTTGAAATTAACTGCCAAATTACAAAGTACCACCATGGTGTAATATTTCAATTTAAAAACTAAAATCATGCGGCAAAAGTAATTCCAGAAACCAGCCATTTCAATAATACAACAAAATTTATTGACATTCCACCGAATCACCCGCAACACGGCACGGTTGATTCGCTTTCGCACAGTATTGTAGAAATACCAACATTCTCAAGCAAGTATTTGTTTGTGTGACAATGGCAAATGTTGGTATAAACTGAACCAATGATTAGGAGACAAATATGATACTCATGAACATTCTAAAATATAATTCAAAAACCAAACACGTCTCCAGAACGCCGGAATAAAACAGGCCAGATAACCGTAACAGACAGCATAACAATTAATTTTTTGTGAGTGTTAAATTTTAGCACTGCTTGTTTAGATTTCATTTACCGAATTGAAGCAGACCATATAAAATTCAAAAATTTTGTTGTAAATAGTTGCAAACATTGTGAGGTATTAGCTGACGAAAGGATTACTTGTGACTACTGCAATAAGTGGATTCACTTTCCTTGTGCTAGGATAGGTACCATTACTGTTCCTGAGGGTGAGTGGAAATGTTTTCACTGCCAGCTTAAGGAAAAGTTAGACGAATCACATCACCAGGCTGCTATACTTCAGGAAAGTCTGAAGCAAAAAGGGAGTGAACTTGGAAACCTAATGTGTGAAAACGAGCACTGGAAATAAGAGTGCCAAAGAAAATCTAGCAAATTAGCTGTGGCAGTTAGGGAAAATGGAGAAATACTCCGAGATTTCTGCTCACCTCCCGAAATGCCAACTCAAAAAGCCATAGACACCTACAGTGTAATGACAAGGAAACATAGGGAAGAAAAAAAAAACCAGAAACTCATTTCCACCCCTAGTGTGTCCACAGGTTCATGAGCCAAAATTGCCTTGCAGCAACAGTTTTACTGCACTCATAGAACTGGAGAACGAAGAAGAATAAATGAACATCCCTCTTCCACCACCGACCAACCCATCAAGACCCAGGAGGAGGAAAGTATTCATCCTCGGTAGTAGCCATGACGGAGGGCTGGGAAAGCACACCAAAGAAAAACTGGGTGAGGAATACGACATTCTTACTTTTTGTAAACCGAATGCTGGCCTTGGCAGTGTTGTGGAAGATATTGGTAGCCTTTCTAAAGATTTTTGTAAAACAGATCAGGTTGTTATTGTGAGAGGAATCGGAAATAGCATTGATAAAAGAAATTATTCAGTTGGAAAAGATATCAACAATATTGCTAGGGCCACCGGCCTCACCGATGTGTTGATATGTGAGATGTTCCATTGGCATGACAAAACTTTCCTTCAGAGAAAGGTGCAGGCAATAAATGCCACTTTGTGAAGCTGTGTAAGGTCTGACAGAAGCGGCAACATCGGTGTGGTGGGGTTAAAGATAATAACCAAGGTGGACGACACGAGAAATGGTCTACACTTGAATCATGCCGGCAAGAGGAAATTTTGTGACCTCATTGCGGGCAGGATTCTTGCAGAACATGGCTTTGTTCAGAAAATACAGGTGTTTATTGGAAACCATCACAAATCTTTAGGCTAAAGAAATCTATGCCATTCAAGCCAAATTCTTGTTGAAAAGAAATTCCGCTTACAATTTCAGCTACAGAAACCCCTCAAAAGTGACCAAAAAAAAACTTGTATGTAATGAACATCAGTTATTTCTCCTTCATCAGAACATAAGAAGTGTATCTAGCAAAATCGACGAACTCTCTTTATGTCTGGACCAGCTGTCCACGAAATGCAATCCGGATGTACAGATATTATGTTTAACAGGAACCCATATAATTGAAACTTGTGCTAAGCAACTAGGAATTCCTGGTTCCACATACTGTTGGAAAAGTATGAATAAAGGAGGTACTTGTATTTTTATAAAATAAAATACAAAAACAATATAACTACAAGTAATCATATCTTGCAAATTTCTGGTGAAGGCCATGTTTTTGATTGCTGTTCTGTTTGCTTGGAAATTAATAATATAAAAAAAAAATTAGTGATTTTAAATTTATACAGGGGCCCTTCTGCTACTTCTAGTTATTTTATAAAGAAATTAAAAATTACTCTTTTGTTCATATCCAGTCCCAAAGTAGAAATTATTTTATGTGAAGACTTCGATATTGATTAATTGAAAGAAAATGATAGAAAAAATCCCCATAAAATCTCCTTAAAACATTCAAATTGAAATCAATAGTCACATTTGCCACCAGAATAGAAGGAAATACACAGACAGCCATTGATATCATATTTGTTGACTTGAATTTGAACGGGCTCTGTCAGTGTTTCCCAGTTGTAAATGGATAATCAGATCACGATGCATAAGTTTTGACAGTAGCATCTCTTGGTGTATTCAATGAACATCAGTATTTTAAAAAAACAAGGCAGTATACTTTTGAAAACATATTAAATTTCCAATGTGACCTCAACAAAGAACTGTGGTTTGATTTATTCAACACATCCAAAACAAACTAAAAGTATAATTCATTTCTAAATGCTGTCCTTGATCTTTTTGAAAAAGAAAACTTTCCCTCTAAACAGGTTCATTGCAACATCATGACAAACAAAAAAACCACGGATGACAAAAGGAATAAAGATTTCTTGCAAGCACAAACGAGAACTTTACAAAATAACCACAGTAAGGATATATCATAACGTACCAATTCACTATAGAAAATATTGCAAAGTTCTGAGGAAAGTAAAAAATCATTAAAAAAAAAAAAAAAAAAAAAAAGGTGAACTTCAGTTCTCTTATTTACAACTCAGAAAACAAAATCAAAACTACGTGGTCCATTATAAAAAGTGAAACCGGAAAATCCTATGAACGAAACCCGGGGATAAAGCTAAGAGTCAATGACATGGAGCTGTCAGATGCATCTACAGTTGCCGCCACTTTTAATTTATACTATTTAAATGTTGTAGATAACTTAATAAATAAAGGCCATAATAATACTAATAACAATTTTCCAACTTCACTAAATATAGATTACCCCTCTACGTAAAGGTTGTTTACAACTTCAAGAGAAGTGGAAAAAAGTTATAAAATCAATAAAATCAAAATTCTATTGGGGCCATGATGGCATTAGTTGCAAATTAATAAAGCAGTGTACATGTTAATGTATTATCCCCTTAAGCCATGTGTGTAATGCCACTTTTAACACCAGAGTTTTCCCTGACAGACTCAAATGGGCAACTATCATTCCGCTTTTCAAGAAAGGTGGAAAAGTAAATGTAGCCAATTATAGGTCCATTTCATTACTAACTTCCTTTACGAATGTAATTGAAAAAATTATTTACAACATATTCATGCAACATTTTGAAGTGTACGGAATCTTCTGAGACTCACAATTTGGCTTCAGGAAACATACATCAACCAGTGAAGCAATAAACAAACTGACGGATGTTATCCTTAATGCTCTGGACAAAAAACTGCCAACAATTGGAATTTTTCGTGATCTGACAAAAGCTTTTGAGTGTGTAAATCATGACGTACTCATTGACAAACTTAAACATTGCAGAATAAGAGATGAAATGAATAACCTAATGTGTTCATATTTATCAGACAGACAACAACACATTTGTCTTAGAGACAATGCATGCTCTGTGTATTCGAAACCAGGAAGAATAAAGCATGGTGTACTGCACAGGGCTCAATTCTTGGACCTTTGCTTTTTTTTTTTGTGTTCATTATATGACTTACCTTGATGGCAAGGTGGTTGAGTAAAGCAGTGTTCATTAAGGTTGGGAGCGGGACAAGTAAATGTTCAAGAGATTCTCGCCAACTCTTCTACTTGTAGATGATGGGTGCCAGGTATTATTAAGTGAAATACCAACTAGCTAGTGTAGAGTAGACTCTTCTCCTCTCCATGTCGTGTGCCGACAACCAACGGGTGGTGTCCTCCTGGTGCTCCGACCATCATGATTAATACAAAAACAGTTATGTTACTGAAACCCTACGCAGTGAACTCTTCGGGTGACTCATACACCCATAATTAGTTGTACGTAGATAGAAACATTGAAAGATAATACAAAACACTGATACATAACCCTTAATGATTGGCGGGAAAGGTGGTGTCCTGTGCCCCTTTGGCCTAAAGGCAACCCGAATGAGAACGCACACCATTTTATGTTTAATTATTGGGTTTTGTTAATAGCTCCTTCAGGAAGCAAACTTATACACAGTGACAGGCTTAACTCGCCGGCAGGGTGCCACTGTACAAACGGCCCGAAGGCGACAAAGAACTTACATGAAAACATAAGGCTTCCCAGGCGATGCTATTCCATGGGAAGGAAGGAGTGGAGAATAATCGGCTGAGGTAAGGAAGTAAACAAAAGTTCTGGTAAATTAATGTCTATTACTGTGAAGTGATTAGTGATCAAAGATGAAGCACGCAAAATGGGACCCTGTCGTCCAGCACATCATACTCCTCGAGACACCACAGTTTGACTAACTGCCCTGCGCGGCATACCAGCCGAGGTTTGATGAGCAGGCCAGCAGCACAGACTTACACTCTAAACTCCAGAAAACACATCCACCTTACTTTAAATGCTACAAAACTTACAAAAACAATTGCCCTTGGCACAGGAACCCTTTCATTGACATATTACACAGTATGAAATGAAATGTGAAAGAAACAAATGAAAATTATAACAAATGAAAAATACAAAACACTGTAATTAAAGCCCGTGAGGCATCAAATTATAATAGGGCTCCTTGATTGACCGTTTCGTGAACAGGCATCCTTGAGCATTTCTTAATTAAGCTTGATTACACTTAGGCCCAGATATGCAGGGTCTCCTTTTAAGACACGTGTGTCCGTGCGCATATGTCTGTCTTGCTAAATACTTGCACTTTCCTGCTCCAATCACAAGCACTTTCTTCAGCCCCTGCGGCTGCACTCGTAACTGAGGTGTTCGCACTTCGGCCAATGCGGTGCACTCGCCAACTGTTGCACACGAGCACCCAGTAGAGTGGTTGTAGTTGTAGCGGCTGGGTAAACAGGCTAGGGGGAAGTGGATGGCAATAACCTTGCCACCTTAATCCAAGCATCACTCCAATTATTTTTGCAGACGACACTAGTATTGTAGTCAAAGGTAGCACTGGGATGGTTAGCCAGTACCACTTTTAGACATTACATGTCTAGTTTAAATCCAACAAACTAATCCTTAACCTTGAAAAAACATATTTTATCCAATTCTGTACTAAAAATTCCAAAGAAATAGACTTAAACGTCTCCTATGATACAGAAGAAGTCAGTGGAACTGAACACGCCAAATTCCAAGGGCTGGATGTAGAGAATCGCATAAATTGGAAACTTCATATCGAACAAATTTTACCAAAACTCAGCTCTGCCTGTTTTGCCCTGCCTAATATTGTAGACATTTTAAGCAGAGAGACTGCCGTAATGGTTTACTTTACATACTTTCACTCAATCGTGACATATGGTGAGATTTTCTGGGGAAACTCAACTGACAGCAATAAAGTGTTTCACATGCAAAAAAAAAACGGGCTTTAACGATATTATTTGGAGAAAAAAAAACCATCTGATTCCTGTAGGCCTTTGTGCAAAAGAGATAGAATCCTATCACTAGCATGTGAATATATTTATGCTTCAGTTATGTTCATTTCCAAAAAACACAATTTATTTCAGAAAAATAATACTCTCCATAAACATAACACAAGAATTAAAGAAATTTCATTTACCTGTTGTCAGATCAAGAATTTCCCAAAATGGGCCTTCTTACACTTTAAGACAGCTGTTCAACAACCTACCCCATTACTTGCAGAAATTATGCTTTACAAATATTGCTCTTCAAAAAAGAACTAAAAGAGGTCTAAATAACCAAACTTTTTATTCTATAGACGAACATTTATCATAAACACAAAACATACTGACCACTACGTTATTTTAATCAAGACTAGAAATTCTACCCCATGGATATTTTGTGTGAGGTATTGGATAAAGCCATTGGAATGTGTGCCTCTCATTTGGTTTTTTTTTCCTTAAATATTGGAATGTCCCGGGACACAGCACAGATGTGCAGAAGAAATTGAAGAATGAACATTAAATATTGGAAATTCAAGATTATTTGTTTTTTATTTTATATTCGTTTTAAAATTCGATAATGTTATTATACTTTGATGTTTTCATATTGTCCTGTAAATAATGAGTTCATGTTACAACTTGTCTGTGTCTTTGTACTAACTTATACTCGAAAAAAGACCAAATGGATGCAATAAAAATAAATATATAAAATGACTAATAGAAACCACGAAATATAATGGGATGACTATAAAGATCAGGGAAAATGTGGGGTAAAACAAGTGAAAAATATGTACGTAATCATAATATTTAATCACGAAAATACATAGGGGGCACGGTTGCCGAGTGGTTAGCCTGCTGCCGATTTCTTCTTTCAGCCCTCCTTCAGCAGGACCTTGAAGTTTGGCTGGACCATTGAAGAGAGTAGGTTATGTGGATATGATAAAATACCATCGTTTTCTGGGTGGGTGCCAGCACTCTCAGTGGAGAGCACGGTACAGATTGGTTCACTCCTTGGACAGCGAAAGTAAAAAGGTTCCGATTACATTATGTAAAACCCCTTGAAAACTGCATGATTAACACAAAAGTTTGAAGGTCTGGGGAGGACGATACACGCACGACCACTCTGCTAGACCATGGCGACTCTACTCAACTCCGGTTGGCGCGAAACCCGCTGGTAGGCCGGCCCTCTGCAACAAGTCACATGACTCATTTTAGACTACTATTCCGTTTAACTTGCATTAATGAAATGCGTGATCATGAAGCAAATGAATAGATGATAAATAAAAACCCTTTCAGTAATTTCTTACTAACTGTTAAACATTAAATATTAAAAATAAAAATCTGTCGGTGGCAGTGTTGCTCAGATCGCCACAACCTCACTTTTCACCACTACTATTTTCGGAACTGGAGCTCCACAAGAGTCTTCCCTCATCAAACTCATGTGCACATAATTATTAGAGCCTTGACAAAAAAACAATACACTTGACATAAAATTGCAAAACACTCTTAATTCTAAGTACTTACTTTAGAGGTTAGCCTGCCAAATGCCAGCCACATTGCCAGGTATGGTGGCTGGTCGCCCGAGAACCTGATCACTATATAGGCGATGCCTAGTATTCAATGCAGTAATTATTATTATTATTTATTATTCTGATAACTTTATATTCAACTGTTGTGTAACAATAAGTTCGAGATAATATTTACTGTGCTGGGCATTACTCTCATGTGCCAAACGTGTTACTCTATTATAATAACATGCACCCCTTGCTGAAGACCACAACACTTTACACATTTGTCCTTACTCTCAAATAAACATAACTAACCTAAATGTCGGACAGACTTGAGCATATCTGTAGCAAAAGTAACGCAAGAATAAATAACAAGAACACATGACTTTACCCTGTCAAAGTCAACACAAATCTCAAAAAATATTACATTACCAAAAGTCAAGATGAAAAGGTAAACAGAACCAAGTGGTTCCTCTCGGCAACGTAACAATAACAACACCACTTCTGGCATTCTAAGTGGCAAGGAAATAAATACACATACTTACATAATATAATTTACCCTGAACTAATAAAAAACAAACCTGCATTGGTGTGAAATTTCAGAGTCCGGCAGGAACACATGTAGGTCCAATGTAAACAGACACTTCATTACACATACACTTAAAACAATAATCCTCAAACAATACAGACATGAAAAGTAAATGAACACACGTGGATGTGTCTCTAGTTTATTATGTTGCACTTGTGATTTTAGGATACAGTTGACTTACACATGGTTGTACGAGTGCACAGATTGTACGATGTGGAACACAGCTTAAAACCTACCTTGTGAACACTTTGAAAACAAACATTGCACTAGTACAATTAAAATGGCTATGAAAAACAAAAACAATTAAATTTTACTACACTAAAGCACTTGTACTAATCCTCATAGCACGTGGAATTGCATGGTGCCAATGATCTACGATGCTATTGTGTGTTGACTGTAGTGCTGACATAAAGGCATGGTGAACGGGCTGACATGCACTACACACATCAACCTAAATCGCCTGGTGAAGCATATCTTCCACACTTAGGTTTTTATTGGCTTCGCACCTTTTTTGAGCAATGTTGTCTGGCCGGCAGACTAAGCCCTGCACATAATGCCAAGTGTTTACCATGGAATTATGTGTAGCATTTATGTCAAGTAAAATTACATTGGTAAAATAAATCTCATGTTTTCCTTTCGCCAAGCCTCCAGGAACATCAGGGAATGAGGCCCTTAGAGTCCGCCAAAAATTACCTTACTTTTGAGCATCAATCATTCAATAAGTCAGCATTTTCGTATCAGGCAAATAGGCCAGCTTTTAATAGGTCTGCCATTTAGTAAACCATGGGGTTAATATTAAATGTGAGGGGTTACATTTATGCAGGAAAGTTAACTCCATGTGATCGCCCCTCAGTTTTGGAGAACTTCAAGTCTCCAGCACTATAACCACATCGACACCGCACTGACAGTGTCTGGCACCTGTCAGGTAATGTTATTGCCCACCAATTTCCTAACCCTCAACCTTTATCACCCTTTAGAACAACCTTGATTAACCTTTCACCAAGCCACCAAATGGCATCAAAAATGGAACATAATGTGGGATATATTTTTCCTTTAATAAAAATCCCAAGCCAATCGAACCCAAAAATCAGCCACTGAGAATTTTCCCATCAAGAATTTTTCCTGCCAGTAATTACCACCCCTCCCCTTTCCTAAATAACGGAAACATCACAAGTGATGCAGAAGGGCAACAGCAGAGCAGCCGCCATTGGAACATATGGGCCATGCAAGAGCAGGACAGTGGCCATATTTGGGTGGAGAGGTAATGTCAACCCACCCACCACCTCCTCAGCACTGGATAAATGAGGGTGCACCCCACAACCCTCCCCACCACATTTCAATGTCAACACCAGCAAGGGAATATGGATTGCAGCAGCAGGTCACAGGAGCAGGCACTCAGCCTACTCTTCTCCTCCGGTTGGTCCACCCACTAGCGATCACAGAGGCACCCCCTGTGTGAGGAGAAGGTGTTCCCTCCCTCCATCGCCGAACCATGCGCCTGTGCCAGACATGTGTTTAACATGGCTGGTAAGCTGCATGTGGCCGTGCTGGCAAAACTTAGCCTTCAATGCTTGTATGCCATCGCTCAGGCTGTAATGGCTAAGTATGAGTTAGGCACTCAACACTGTCGTTGCAATTATAATTGCACTTTTACCTTAATCTGTGTCACGTACAACAGCGAGTGAAGAGAGAGAGCTCTGGTGTCAAAAAAAGGGAAAGTAAGCAAACTAATCTCGATTTAATTGCAAGTTCGGACAGTGAACTTCTACAGCATTTTGTTATTCAAAATTTCAGCAGGCCAAATCAACCTACAACATCCATACCGCAACGAGTGCATCCACCACAGAAAGGCAGGCTAGATATGCTACCAGCATTGGCACGCATCCTAGTAGCCACCACGCACTCAAAGAATAGGAGCAAACAATCTTGGCTTAGCATCCCAGAACTCTCTGCCGCGCCCACCTCAGCGGGAGTAAACAATGCACCATGTGGCCAGCTGGCCTGATCAATACCAGCCGCAGCTGGCACGCTGTAGCAGTGTACACCTCCAAACAACAGTGAGCCAACTCCAACTGCATTTCACAGTACGGGAGTGGACATTGGTATGCTGACACACATGCCATGTCCGCCCCATCCCTGCAGGTACTGTCCAGCAACTTGATGCCACTGACATAGTGTAACTTTCAAGTGTAAACCTTGTGACTTTCATCCTGGCAAGACATTGAACTTTCGGCAAGCCAATTCTGTTTCACAAGTCTCTCACACCTGTTGTTTTTGGGTTGATCGTGCACGCATCGCCATCCACATTTTTTTGTGTACTTTCGGCCCAACATATCGAATGGCCATGTGGCAGGAAGTGGGCAGCAAGTCACTCTTCTCCCCCTGTCCTTCGTATCACGGCCCCATGCATTTCAACAACCTCTTTCATGTTGGTGCGATGGACCAGACAGTTTTACAACCCTCCCTCCATCCCTCATCAACAAGCAACCAGCATCATGCTGAATGACACAGTAATGTGTGCAGGGATAGCTGCATCATCTGGACTACAGTGCTAACTTCAGCATCATCTCACAAATGGTAAGTTATCACGAGAGTACATCAGGATCCATAGGGGCGTCATCATGCTGTCACATGGTAACATCGCCGACGCAGTTGCACAAGGTGCACCCATGACCTACATCTGCGACATCAAAGTCAAGCTCCAGCAAGCAAGAAGAGGAGATGAAAGTGGGCAAGCACTTTCCTCGGAGCGGTATCCAGTGACAGCCACCCTGAACCCATTACAACACACTAGAGCAGCAAGAACACTGCAGCCAACCAAGTGGGAACTACATAGTAGTCACCACTCCCTGGTCGCCACCTGCCCGAGTTGCTTCCGCCGGCAGCAAGCTAGCGATGCGAGAGCAGGAGCAGAAGCAGCAGTAGTGATGGTGGCAGAGAGGGCAGCGTGTCGGCTGACTCGCTCGACCTCCAACAATCATGTTGGCGGCCACAGCCACCATGGGCATGCATGACATGCATGGCTGCCACAGCATTCCACACCAAGACAGGCCACCCGAAACAGCAGCAGCAGCCGCTCAAACGGTGTAGGAGGCAGGCAATGTGACCCTACGCATTACGTCGGAGGCAGTGAGGAATAAGGATGTGGCCCTATTATGGTTAATGATGCATGGCTGCAAACGTCGCATTTGAGAGAGGGGGTTTGACGTGTGTTGCATTTGTGTCCGCCAGACAGTTTACCCGCCATGCACCACTCCACTGCTGCAACAGGCATCCACGCTCAGCAACATTTTGTTAACAAGTGCTTAAGTACAACAAAGCGCTGTAGTGCGGTGAAGTGCAAAGCAGTGCAGTATAGTTAAAGTATGGCGCCCACGAAGGCCATAACTGCTCACGCCTTTCAAATTCTAGTTAAAGGGACTATATAGACGCCACAAATTATTTTATCTAGTGCTGTTTTATTGCCATAATGTTTACATCTCACATGTTTCATCCCCATCCCGTTTCATACATTGTGCAAGTGTTGTTTGTTCCAGATTAATGCAAATTGTTTTATTGTCATGTTAATTTGTAAGTGTTTGGTATTATAATAAATTTCCAATGCAAATGTGTCAAAAAGTAGTTCCAGTGTGGTGTGCAAACTTGCCAGGGTGGGTTCGCTTAAATGTGAAAATAAAATGTAGTAGATGTGTACTTAATAAAATCTGAATATAATAGTGATTACAACCATAAAAATTCGATACATATAAATGAAATTCAATTAATTTAAATAAAATAAGGATCTTGTGAGGAAAACATATTTATCTTCATACAGACAAATCATATATTTTGGAAATTCTCATTCGTTTATAGTTTATTTTTGGGAAATTGTTCACTAATAACTAAATTACAAAATGTGTGAGTAAAGAACTCCTCTTACTATATCATACGATTCTGAAAAGTACTCTTTTACACTTCCTTGATTGCACAGATAAATGTAACATACGAACTGTGATTTTAGTGATATTTTAGGTTTGTTATAGTATAAATTTTCAACAGTAAGGTCTAGCCGCAAATTAAATCGTCGACACCATTGTAGTATACAATTCGTCCTACCAAAATCAAACTTTAATAACACAACAGCCAAAATGTTTCCCACCATTGTGTGATGCTGGGTGATGGCTCGGTGCATGGTGCAAGGTGTTTATGAGGGGGTGGTAAAGGTTGAGGTTAGGAAATTTGTGGAAAATAGTATTACCCGAGAGGCGCCAGAAACAGTCAGTGCGGTGTTGATGTGGCTGTAGAGATGGAGACTATTCAAGTTTCAACAACTGCTGGCCAGTAACTTCCTTCCATGGGTATTTCCCCTCACATTTAATACTAACCACTTTGTTTACTAAATGGAGGGTCTATAAAAGGCTGACTCACATGCCTGATACGGAATTGTTGACGTATTGCATGATTGAAATAATTGTACTCACAACGCACTGCTCAAAATTGAAGTAATTTTTTGGTGGGCTTCTAAGGCTCCCGTTTCCTGACGATTCGAAAGGCTTAGTGAAAGAAAACACGTGATTACTTACACATCACTCCATGGTGAACACTTGACATTATATGCTGGGTTTAGTCTGCTGACCAGACAACACTGCACAAACAAAAAGGTGCGAAGCCACTAAAAACATAAATGTGAAAGTTACACTTCCCCAGGCGATTAAGTCCTGGGAAAGGAGGGCCAACATCTCCGGTGGCTAAAAGAATAAAACAGTTCTGATTAAATTAAACTGAAGCTATTGATACACTATATTGTTAGTCACGAACATTGCTGGCCACTAGAGTGCGACACAATGCAGCCAAGCTCCCTGAAGAGCAAGATGCTACTGACTTTGGCGTAGCATGAGACAATAAAAAATACTTATTAACAAAAGTAAAGAAAAGTATGTACACATCTCCATAGGAATGTTTGAGTACAAATAGAAAACAATTGTGACGACATCATACTCTATCACTGTGTCACCCTCAAAAAACTCAAAGCTACACATGAAACAAGTAGACAATAATACAATAGAGTCGAGTGCATAGACAAAGGACATGGTGAGAACATTTCAGTCCTCATCAGAACCACAGTCTTGACAAAATGTAGCATTTATTGCTTCAATTATCTGGACCTGTTTTAACATACTTGGATGCCACCCATTCACTAAGTAATAAGTGTAAACCATTCGAATACTCTCAGAAATTCATATGTAACAAAAATTGCCAGTGTACTCCGGAAATGTGCAACATCTGAAGTAATACCATACACCTAATTTTTCATGTAAATGAACATTAAATTGAAAAGGGGTTCAAGAATAACATTGAAATCTGAATGTATAAAAGTAAAAGAAGTATATTTTAACCCATGTTTATAGTGTTATAAAATCTCTTGTGATTTGTCCTAATTTATCAAAACTATATTAGTTGTAAGTCACACATCAAAATTAACTAAAAATGTTAACTAACCAGCTATTTTCAGAGACAATGCTCAACATTACAACTAAATTTCTGATATTTCTTTATATATACACTCACTCTCTATCTTTATCTCTATCTCTATCTCTCTCTCTCTCGCTGGCTTGATTGTAAGAGTGCGGTTTTAGTCCTACACAAAATGAATAGTTCAAATTTCCTCAGATGGAAAATCGCAAATTACGTTAGTTATTAATTGCAAAGGAAGCAATGTGATGTGTGATGGTATACAGTTCTAATGGTTGCATAAATAATATTAATAAGTAAGGATAAAATATAATCATAAAATTTATCGCGGAAATATACTATAAATGTACACTGTTTTCCAATTTTGCTATTTTCAAATAGCAATAAATTAATGTATTTCGTTATTATACAACACATTTTCATACAAAAATAATACAATTTATAGTGCTCAAGTTGAAGACAGAGTAATCTAAGACACATGCAGAAGACGTTAGCAAGTAAGTGTGAAAAAGGAACAGTTTAACAATAGCTAATTAAGTACTAGAAAGCATACTTTTAAGGAATAAACACAGTGACACACAGGGCAAATTATCAAATTTTGCTTACACTCGGATTATCTTCTAAAATAGGTTTTTTTTTTAAATATATTTTTTTTCTTTTTTTTTAAGTGAGGTTATTTTCAGTCACAACAACTTAAGTTCTCTTAAAGGTTTTAAGTTTATATGTATTGATGTTAAAGGGTAAATGTTTGTACCGAGCGAGGCGGCGCAGTGGGAGGTCCGGCCATCCTGATTTTGGTTTTCCATGGTTATTCGAAATCACTCCGGGCGGAGGATGGGATGGGTCCCTAGAGCCGATATTACACGATACCATCAACCGTACTTGGTTCTATTACATGCTTCTACAAGTCCAGGTGCACGAGCTGGTATGCCAGCCGCTATATGAGGACCCATGGAAGATTCATATTACACGACCGCAGTTCATGTACTAACATTTGGCACCCTCGATGAGAGTGCGGTCTGTGGATTGTAGTAAATATGAACCCCATTCGTAGAACTGCTACCAGTTAGTCACTTGCGTAGGCCTATGAAAAAAACTAGCTGGCACATCATAATATTGCTATATTACTGTTCCCCCTTTACACAAACTGATTACTTACTAGTATAGTTTCATTCATTTTCTTGAAAATGACGCGGTCACTAGAATACGAGTGTGTCATTTTTAATTTTGACGAAAATTACTGACCGGTTGCAACAAAAAATTGTTTTTTCTTTACGTACCAGGATATTATCAGTATTTAAAATATATTGATGAAAAAGATTTGGTTCCGGCAAAGTTCCGAACTCACGCCCAAAAATTATATATGATTCACGGGTACCGCGAATTTACCACTATAGTACCACTTCACACACTAGTTAACGAGTTTATATAGTGTAGATATAACTATTCTTTGAATTAATTTTTTTCAGACAGTAGGTAATGTTCTAAGTATTTATAACTGTTTTAAACAGTAATTAAAAGTTGTCATCGCCAATATTATTCGTTTTTGTCGTATTGTAAATCTATTTGAAAGAGTTTCAACCTCACGGATGTATAACCAAGATGGAGGCGTCCTTTCCTGTTTCTTCGTCAACTCGTTTCAAGTAGTAGCCACGTGGAGCGCCCTATGCTCTGAAATTGCAATGTGATTAGCCAGGTACAACAGCCGGTGTGGAAACTGCCACGAAAAATAGGACGTGTCACTTTACCAAACCTGGTAGGAAATCTGGCCGTACAATGCGGGAAATGCCATGATGGGTGCCACACTAGCCCATGTAACGGCCGCTACGGCGGACCTTGCACAAGCTTTTACATAATCTGGTATCGTGTAATATCGCCTTAACAGAGGCCATGGCCGAATCCTGCCCATTTCTTATGCCTATCCTTTCCTGTGCAACTTGCACCGTCTCTAATGACCTCGCTGCCGACGAGGCGTTTGGCCCGATTACCTACCTAGCAGGTGGTAGTGGCGAGTAACACGTCTTGATCGAATGTGATTTAACTTCATATTTGCATTTAACAAAGAAAGGAGAAAAAAAAGGTGTATTAAGAGGGATCGTCTGAAGGACAAGTAGCGGAACCACATTGAAACAAAAGAACTCCAGAAAACCGGGATGTAGCGATTTCAGAATGAAGTTGTGTAAAAGATATCACGAGCACTCGTGACGCGATAGAAATGTTGCACACAGCATATGGTCTTCAACATCTTTCCACATCGTTGGCAAATGTGTGTTCAAGACCTTGATGCGGTGGAGGGGGGACATTTTTAAGGATGTTAGCCACTTCTATCTACTTTACTATACTTCTCTGGGAACATTTTCTTAGTAATAGCATGTTTTCAATCGACGATGCCTCCCCCCTCCCGGAGACCCCCCACTCCTGATACTGGTCCAATTATTAGCAGCATTACTTTCCACCTCTCTCTACAGACACATATGTTTTACTTTCGCAGTGCCTTTATACCGCAGGTTGCCATGATTTCTGTAGTTACCCTCGTTATATACGTCTACTATATACTGTTCGCGGTAAAATTTCTGAAACGACCTTCGTTATTTACATCTACTATGGGCTGTTCCCGGTACAATGAGCACTTTTGAAAGCCATGCTTCAGATCTACTTCTTTGCATGTTGCGTATTGTTCCACCTTACGTACAATTAATATTGCCATGGGCTTCATCACTTTGTTCATGTGCCAGTAAAGTGAAACTGTAGAGGTATGAGTAAAGTAAATATTTCACAAATCTGCTAAACTTGCAACCTTTACCACCCTTATAAACACCTTGCACCAAGCCATCACCCAGCATCACACAATGGTGGGAAACATTTTGACTGTCGTGTTATTAAATTTTGATTGTGGTAGGACAAATTGTACACTACAATGGTGTCGCCGATTTAATTTGCAGCTAGACCTTACTGTTGAAAATTTATACTATAACAAACCTAAAATATCACTAAAATCCCAGTTCGTATGTTACATTATCTGTGTAATCAAGGAAGTGTAAAAGAGTACTTTTCAGAATCGTATGGTATAGTAAGAGGAGTTCTTTACTCACACATTTTGTCATACACAGACTGCTCTGTTCTGATTGGTTGTCGATTCATAAGACCTTAGCCGTTCCCAAAGATCCATGACCATTCCCAAACTTCAACATTCGCAATGGATGCATGCATGGATGTATTCCAAATTGTTTTGTTTCGTTGGTGGATGCAGGAGTGCATGTATTCTCAATTGTTTTGTTTACATTTTATAGCATGCGAACGTTAAAAGTAAATAATTATGTACTGATATAAAAACATGAAAATTGAAAATATAAAACTCGTTATTTGTTCAAAGGATTAACTATCTATCTTGCAGCTGCTAAAACGAACCTTTAAAAAATAAAAATACAAAAATGTACAGACTAACCAAAAAAAAACCCAAACGAATTTAAATTAAAACTAAACTAAAATATACTCATTCGCATAGCTCAAATTAGAAGACAAAATAATATAAGCTTGAAAAATCAATATTTACAAGTAATCACATACAATTTAGTGATGCGATGATTTGAGTGCAATATAGTTACTGTGTATGAAAGCTTAGCTATGCATGGCATCTAATTTAGTGTATGCTGGTACCAATATTCCACAAGCTTAGCTTCGGGTGTCATTATTGAAGATATTGACCACGGATACACAAGTGCTGTTAAACACATTTGGCACCCAGGTATGAACAAGTTTAAAAACAGAAAGTGTTCTCACGGTTACACACTCAAAGCAGAATGCCATCTATGGAAATTCTAACCTTAACAAACATGAACTTAAAATGTTCATTATAATAGCCTCTAACATTTACGACTATTGTCCTTTTTTAATTGTGATGAAACCTAGACTTTTACTGTAATGGCATAATTGATGAATATTAGTACAATCCAACCTTAAACTTAATTCCACAATTGCAGGAATTTCTGCCAAATACAGCAATATATTTTTTACACAGCTTGACTGCTTTGAAGCAGCCAATAGGAGTGCAGCAAAGAGAGAAAGTTGTTCCAAACTACTTATGAAAACTGTTCACTTCGAACGAGAAATAACTGTGATCAGAACTCGTTCGAAGGTAATGTAACCTCTTCAATAGCTGAACTTGTTTAAAGTGAAGTAGTTCTGCATCCCGTGTAACCGTGGCCATTGGGGCATGTGTCCACGGACAAAGTAGATCCGCAGGCCATTCGACTGCAGATGAGCTGTTGTGGATAAGGACTAAGTTTCAATTAAGATATAAAATATAACTATTTATTTTAAGGGTTAAGGAAATACCACCCATTCACATGACCTACTAAGTAGAGCCTAACATTGGAAATCAATACGTAAGATACTGTGTTTTCGACTCTTCTACACGCAACTTAATGCATATTTAATGCTTAAATTTTCTATTGCAAAAATTGTTAAAACAAAAATCATTACATCACATTCTCCCTAGGTGCTTAAACTACTGTGAGGTTCTGACATGGCTGTAGTCACAATAACAAAATTAATTTTTTTTTATATGAATTGCATTAAAGTAATTTCGAGAACAAAACGACAAATGAGATGTATAAATGGTTTCATTATGTAGGTTACAAGTGGACCAGAAAGAAAACATGGAATTACACAAAAAAAAACACTGTATTAGGATTTTATTATAAGAGGATTACAACTGCATCAACAAGATAAACACATTCTATAAGCAAGAGTTACGTTTTCAAACAGTCAAATACATTAATATTGTAGAACATGCCACAATAACTGCTCAATGAAGTAAAATACTATCATTGGCTTATAACACACCAAACATAGATGCAAAAACACTACACGCAATAAAAAATACTTTTAACAAAAGTAAAACAAAAGTATGTAC
The DNA here is from genome assembly GCA_029891345.1 of Dryococelus australis. Lineage (NCBI taxonomy): Eukaryota > Metazoa > Arthropoda > Insecta > Phasmatodea > Phasmatidae > Dryococelus > Dryococelus australis. Next base: position 19,027,042 of record CM057008.1, on the reverse strand, counting down.
ACATCTCCATAGGGATGTTTGAGAACAAATAGAAAACAATGTCAACGACATCATACTCTGTGACTGTGTCCCCATCAAAAAACTCGAAGCGACACATGAAACAAGTAGACAATAATACGATAGAGTCACGTGCATAGACAAAGGACATGGTGAGAACATTTCTGCCCTCATCAGAAACACAGTCGACAAAAGACAATTGCAACAGGTTCTTCCTAGTCTTGAGTGCATAGAAACGAAGAAAACCTCAAAATGCTAGGAAATGAAATGCATAAATTAATTTAAGTCAATTTAATTATTAATACAACAGTAACTCAACACAGCTTCGGAAACTTGTGTCTAAGACAAAACAATTACAGGTACATAAAAACGAAAGGTAAGGAAAGCAAAACACTGAAATAGGGCCTAATATCGTTGGTAACAGCTAGAAAAGAATTCTAACTACTCTGTAACTAAACATTTCAAGGATTCATACTGAATAAGAAATTCATTGTGGGGCTCTTTCTGTCAAGTGAAAGAGAATACATAATGATGTCCTTTCCCTCACTTTAGAGCAACTCAGTGAAGTATGTTGAAGGAACAGAAGACAGATGCAGAACAAAGAGGATTCCGATGACGTTCACGAGTATAATAAGCAGCTGTCAAGCGGCATTGTAAGTGCTGACAGCTCGCGACAGTTATGTACATCAGTCTTATATCTTCGAATTCCTTAAGTCCCTCTATCGGACACAGCACATATAATTTCATATCAACAATGTGTATATGTCTGTTAATTTACTCATTGTGTAACTCCACTTAAATACTTGTTAGTCACGCGGTGTGTCCGATCATTTGCGACTGAGCTTCAGGGTCGTCTGTCACAGATTTTTCTGTGTTATCTGCTTCTTCAAGATGTATTCGGTTCCAAGACTGCTCTTCCACCGAGCCGAAGAAGAGAAAAATGAAAAAAGGAACTATCTTCACACCCGCCCCTATAAAGAAGACAGTATTCCACGCTGACAACGTTTGCTGAAACAAAACAAATGGTCTGTTTTTTATTGTAAGCCTTATTTTATTGTAATTTAGAACTATACTAATATTTAATTTCAATACTTCTTGAAATCATATACTGAGGAATGCATTCATAAAATTCACTTTCTTCCAAATGGAAAATAAGCTTACATTGTTTTCCCAAATAACTTAAGGTATATTGCGAATGAGGATTAGCCCTAATGGTATTGTATAGAAATAACAGTTTTAAATTTAATACACTAAAGACCAATACCTGACAACTTGAAGATATTTGTGAGAAAAACCAGCAGTGTTTTTATCACCTCCAGCCAGTAGACAACATCACATTTGTTTAATAGTACATTCCAATGATAGTAAAGATACAATACCAACATGGGTAGGAGAAAGAAACTTTCTTTTCTCTATGGAAAGTGAATTTTACAATGGCCACAAATTAAACAACGGAAATTAATTCATATATGTCAAATGTTAAATGTAAAAAATATTTTCTAGCAAATGATAATTACTATGAATTTTTAAATATTATTGAAAATATAATAATAGTAACACCTAATTCTATTTATATAGAGCTGTCCCGTATTGGACTAGTGACGAGCCGAGCTGTCATGGGATGAACATCGTGCTCGTGGATGCTCTCTCCGGGATCTGCCCATGCCTTGAGGACCACCGAAGGCGAGGTGTTTCTGTGAGTGCGATGGGACCATGGTAGCTTTGGTGCTGTTACTATTTCGCAACACGTGTATCCAGGTGGCGGATAGCAGACACCCAGGCTCTGGGGTGGCTGGAAATATCCCAATACCAGCCCATGGACCAACTGGTCGGTGGGAGAGTACCGTCGTTGTAGACGTCGGGAACCTGGGCAGCTCAGAACGAGATGGCGTAGCGCATTGTGCAGGAGGCAGCCCAACGATCAAGACAGGGAGGGGATCTCGAGGTGTTGAAAATTGCGAAGTGTAGCGACCCTCTCTGTGGGCTGCCGAATGTGGATGCGTAATGGAGTGGAATGCATCGGACTTCGGAAGCACAGTGTCAGCCTTCACTCCTGTGCTAGCGGTTTTGCAAACTCAGAGACCGACGGACTATTTTGAAGGATGGAGAGGGTGAGGCTCACCGTTTCGCTGATCACCGCCTGCACCCATGGCGTGGAGATGCTGCCGTCAGCGCAGAAGAGCGAAGATGGAGTTGGTGCCATGATTGAGCTATCCAGTTTTCCGATGCACACGACGAGAAGCAGGGATGGCTCTGCATCCAATTGCTTCTGGCAATGCTGATTCGCCTGCATAGCTGCATGGTAGCATTGACAATAGTTCAACATAAAAGGCACCTGCACCCACACAATGACTGGCATCGGCGGCTAACTGATCTGCCCCCCAATACACACCAGCCACATACGCATCTCATTTCACCCAGCATTAAACACACAGAAGTCTTTCTTCCCGAACTAAAAATTACCCTGCTTTATCCAGCCGTAATCCATTAAAGGAATTTCGTTCATCCTCCGCCTAGACCCATCTTCTTTCAAAATATGTTCATGGCTACAATTGCGGCCATGACACCAGACAACCCTGCTCAGCTGCGATGCATGCACCCAATTTCAATAACTAAACACGACCTAAGGCGAATAGGGCTTGCCCTGAGACGCATCCCATTCTCCAACCGACTTAACTACTAACATTCATGCCAGAAAGCACACATTACTGTGAAGCTTCTCATGCTGGCATTGTGGGATTTGGGGGCTTAGCTAAAAACCCTGCCAAGCTTTCTTTAAATATTGTTTAAAAATTGCAACAAGCTACAATTTAATTATCTCAAGAGCTCCTGGGTAGCTCCCAGAGCCTGGTCCCATTGCTGTTTCATGGTTGCCTGTATACACTGTCTTCCTGCCTGGTTGGTGGGAGGGAAGGGTCAGTAAAGTTAAATGTCTCTAATGTATTTGTTTATATTTATCTGCAATGTACAAAAGTTATTATTATATTTGAGTCAATATTTTATTTGATCATCAAAAACAATATATTTTATTCCACTATAGTCAAAGTTCAGTGTGACTTTAAAATATGTTTTAATTGATTTTAAACCAAACGAAACAGAAAATATACAGTATATGCACATTTCGACAAGAGCTCTTCTGCGAGTGCACTTGTCGAAGATGCCACCTGTCTGTACTCCAACTGTGTGTAACAGTTAGTGACAATAGTTCACAGCATCAGGGTAAGCATACTTGTGATCGTGGAAGTAGTAAATTACTGAAGTGTGTTTATTAATATTTAGTTTACATTGAAAGTCAGGGAAATGGGATACTTATATTGCGTACCATTCTTTGTTCATATTCGAGAATTCTTACAGTCATATGATATTGGGAATTGCTTATAATACAGGACAGTTGACAACCCTACTGATACTGTTTCCCGCTACATCTGTTAAGTATTAAAAGTCACAGTAGTAGTTTATAAGTAGCAAATTAAATTACTGGAATCATGCACATAGCACCCAACACTTGTTATTATGATGTAGGCAGTTGAGAACCACTTCATTCTGTTTATTCAGATTGACTTGGCCAAAGGCTGGGGATTCACACCAATCCCCTGGGTCCCACGATTATATCATGCACACTGAGTTTTGTACCAGTGTCCAAACTCCTCCAGGACGCGACACCAGACAATCCCTTATACAAATCTCCCTCCCCATCAAGATCTATCCACTACTGCAGACCCCAGTTTGGGGCTGTACTCTCGGCTCACCGAAGGCAAGCAACATATACAACTTCTGGAAGCTACACATGACCTGGCAGTAACTGTCACTAGTGCACTGTCAGGACTGCCACTAACCTACAATAGTCCTCACTCCGTTAAACATGGTGCAAAGCACCGTGTTTCCAGCCCTGACCTTTCCAGGAGGTGGAGATGGACTTGAGCAGTGTTAGGATATGTATTCGCATCGTTGCCCCATTTCAGGTACCAAGACATGACCTACATGAGCAGCAAAGGAAAAACCCCATCCCTATTAAGGTTGAGAAGGCCCCTACGGGGCTCGTAAGCCGATGCAAAGAGCCCATTACTGGACCAAGCACAGTGTGTCGTGAAGGTCCAGTGGGAGGGTTACACCACTACATGCTGAAATGTCCTTACTCCTAATTACAGACCGGTCGCACCACTCACACAGGTCTCCACCAAGGGGGATGGCCGAATGAGAACAGTTATTCCCTTAGTCCCGACTACCCAACCATACACTCAGGAGGTGGCATACTCTGTATAATTCCTACACACCGCGATGGGGTACCTGCTTTAACCAAGTACATTTTCAACCCTCCGACGTTGTAGTACATCAATACATCAGGCAAAAACGTTATATGCAAGAAGAGTGGGTGGAAATGTTTTTGTTTAATGGTAGCTGAAGGCATTAACACCAATGTGACCATAGCATGAAGATCTTGATAGCACAAAATATTATTCAGAGGACTGTTGTTTAATTCCACATCATTTATAAAATATTGGAAAAATGCCATTGCTTAGCTCATTTTCCAGGTTGTATATCTCCCTTATGAATTGATCTAGGGTATCAGTTGCATTGCATATATTTACCTCATCACAAGGAATCACGTTCCGAAATAATTCGGGTGAGTTTCCAAACAAACTGTGTATATGTTCAGCCCTTTCGAGTTGTCATGGTTTATGCCATAAAGTAATAATTGCGAATAAGAGGGTTTTGTGGTGTCTATGAAAAAAACGAAGTCTCGCCCCTCAACTATATGGCGAAGCTGCTGTATACCTAGATATATAGCAAGGACCTCCCAATCAACACAACTGCTGGACAGACTATACATGAAAAACAATGCCATTTGGCTCTAGACAAGTTGCACATAGAGAAGAGAGAATTTTAAGTCATATTCAGGCTTGGCACAGCCCATCTTTCAGACTCGTGGTCTTGACCACTGCATAGTGTACCTAAGAACATCGAGGAATGGAGGCCGCCCTGTGGAGACTACCACATGCTGAATTTCCGTAAAATCTCAGACCACACATAAGGGATGTCACCCATACACTTCATGGCCTGAATGTCTTCCCCATCTGGTCAAAACCTATAGCGAAATGCATGTGGTCGAGTTAGGTATCCATAAAACCGTAATCACAATACCCTTTGGACTTTATGAATTCTCATTTATGTATTTTGGATATTGCAATACTGCCTAAGCTTTCCAGAGATTTATAGACTGTTTTTTTCTCATCTTTCCTCGACAACATACCAGTGGCATAGAGTTATGGAGTTGAACATGAATAGCACCTGGAAAAGCGCTTCAGGCACCTCAGTATGTATGATCTACTTATCAATGCTTCTAAATGCAACTTTGGTGAGAGACAAGTGAAATTTTGGGCACACCACCTACATGAATGAGACTCTGCCTGTTCAGCGAATGTGGACGCCGTATTGCACTACAGCTTGCCAACTACTGCAATGCAGCTGCATAACTTACTGACATGCTCAAAATCTGCCAGCGCTTCATCCCGAATACCGTAGCATTACAGGTTCCCTACATTAACTTCTGAAGGTAAACTTGAAAGGCCCCCCCTCCACTTATATGGATACCTGTTGACAGTGAAAACGCCAGAGTACAAGACCAGCCTCTCTCAAACTGCCCTGCTTGTCCATACCATTCTGATTGCTTCATTGACCATAAGGACCAACGCTTCGCACTTTGTAGTTGGGGCGATGATCCAGTTGTTTGTACAAGGATTGTGACAGCTCTTAGCTTTCTTTTCCAAGAATATCAAAACTGTACAGCAGAAATATGGGTATATGATAGGAAGGTCCTTCCATTTTGATTGGAAATACTTCGCAGATATGAAAACACAAAGAAGGACGATGCCAGTGTGAAATGTCTGGGAGTCCTCATGGCGACCAAACTTATGATGCATTTGTTACAAAGGAAGTGGGCTAACAAAGGTGGAACCAGTTCATGCTGAAATATAATGGCTTGTTACCAGAAGGAATGCGTACACACCCTGTTGTTGGTCAGGACTCCAGTGATCATAGGGGCCACAATCCCGACCAAGCCTTGCACAGTGGACGCAATTCCGACAATGGTGCCAGTATAATTGATGGCGATGTCCATCTGATTCAGCTGACTGCCACCAATGTACGCCGATGACATGACGCCCACCAGAGTCAACAAGGTTATTATGGCCACGTCGTTACACGGGACGAAGGTGATGCAGATTAGGAGACCACCGGATAAGAGAGAACCTGGAGGACACAAACATAAAAATGTTACTAAATTTTTAAGACACATTAATTTTAATTCGTATATGGCCAACAGTGTGCCTGGAATTGAAAACTGAGGAGAACACTACCTCGGAGTATTTTAAACAACTAATCATATGAAATATTTTCAAGAATTATTGTTAAATCTGAACTTGGCTCTGTGATACATTTATATGTAATTTTTATGGAATATGCGAATATAATTATGGAAATACAAATATAACCCAAAAACTGAAAATTTTAAAAATGTATGTGAATATGAAAAGTATCCATGCTACTTAATTGCCTATTACGAACCTGTTATGATGTACAAAAATCATTTCGAGTTCAGTGTGTACATGTTGTTGGATGCATATGTTTATACATTCATTGCAGCAATGTAATTAACACAGTACTCAACTAAAATTTATTTGTTAAACAGTAGGTACAATACTACTTTATTGTGTCTGCATTTGAAATATCAATTTTTTATTGGCTAAAAGCTGAAAGTATCGACAACACTATCCCAAAAATTGGGTTAAGCAAATCTCGCATGTAACATCTGGAAGTGAAACTTTGAATAGGAACGTATGTTATGCTCATATTCATTGTGAAAACCTATACTGTAAACACTTACACAGACTTCGCTACACCATCCAGAGGTTTTGCATGTGTTTTAAAAAGCTGACAAAAAAACTAAGTATTCTGAATAGCGAAAAGCCGCAGACGACCCTAGATTCGGATAACTAGAAAATGCACCTCTTCCGAAGAGGTTCGCCTGCTCATAAATTACAAGCTTATCTTTATTCGTTATTCACTGGTGTCAAGACGATTTCTGTGGGAGTTATTTATGAAACATGTAAATGAATGAGCATGGAAATGAACAGCATCACTAATCTTAGCTATACTTGGTATGTTGCCGACTTGCATCTCGTAGTCTGCTTCTGCCTAGGTAATGCAACTTATCACACTTACATTTCTCTTTGTGTTGTTAGTATACATGACTCTTATCAACACTTAGATTATGGGTCCAAAACTGAGCAGCTATTTTGAGAAACATTTTACACATGCAACACTACTCCACTTTTAGTAAATGCTGTGTTATTTCGGTATTGTGCTGTACCATTTCCTTATTTAATGGATAAATTAAGCAGTTAGTTAATGTACACCGAGGGAAGTAATCAATATAGATGCAGTAAAAAGAGTCTGATTACACATTGTTGTTTACGAACGTTCTATAGGCTAAAGAGTAATAAAAGATAGCTGAAGGAATTATTATTGTAAATAAAAATAATAATTAATGCCAATACTTGGAGCCAGATTCGAACCTACAAACTACGTAATATTTTCTTGGCATACTAACTTCTCCAGATGACAACAAAAACTTTGGAAAGATAGGTTTGATTAAACTTATAATAGTAACACTGGTACTTACATATGCCATTGAAAATGTGGTATGTTACAATTTTTGAAAAATACTGTTTCTTTTGTAGCCATTGTGAAAGGAATCCAAAAAATAGCATGGATATGAAGCCAACAAATGAAGGTATTGCCGAGATATTGCCTATCTGAAAAGAAAATACAGAAACATTTTAAATTTTATGCTTCCTTTCGGAATAGCTTATCTACATAATGTCTAAGTGTAAGTACAAGACAAAGTACAGACAAGAAAGAAGGGTAAATAACTGAGGTTATTCGAACGATTGCATGGTATGAGAGATTAATTCTGTGGCAAAATTAACTTTGAAAATTTGTATTACCTTTCGTTAAGAAATTAAAAATCGCATACTGAAATAATAGTGGATTACTTCGACTATATTAAGACATATTAGGACTATACAAACATCCTACTTTACCTTGGCTGTATCGTAGTGCAGCATGTTCTGCATGTAATTTGGCAATGAATTAGCGAGTGTGGCTGAAAACCATGTTCCTGGCATACTCATAGCAATGTGTGCCCACACTGGCGGAGACAGCAGTATCTCCTTCCATGGCAATCTGGCTTCCGACTACATAAAAAAAACAGCCGCATAACCAACAGAACCCTAATATTAGGTACTGAAAAAATTTCCACAGTGTTAGAAATAACTAATTTTATTACAGTTGGAATTGAAACAATATATACTTGCTCCATACAGGCCAATGCAAATACACTGACTGAATAGATAAAAAGTAAAACATCAAGAAGTGCTCAAATTTTAGGCCAAACTGCAGGCAGAGATAGTGAAACTGGTATGTAACAAATTATTAAATTTTCACATAAGGATGAAGTTTTAGTGGCCTTAAAATACAGTATGATCAATAAGCAGTGAGATCGTCATGTTCAGCGATACATTGCTGAAACCGGCACAGCATCGATTCAATGTGTGTTCGAAAAATCTCTCACGGTATCGCGGTACATGTGTTTTTGTTCCGAGTACACATTTCATCTTCATTAAATGAGGGTGAGAGGGTATTCAACCAACATCCAATCATGTCCCACAGATGATCGATTTGCAAGAAACTGGAAGATTGGGCCGGCTTAGCAGGCCACCGCCAGGAAACGACCGGAAAGGGTAGGACAACCAGACGTCGCCTCCCCAGTCCTGACGAGCTGATCCCAACTCTAACTCCTCAACAGACTCCTCGCAGGTCCTCGCAGCTCAACAACATACACCAAGTAAGTTTATATGCATTCCAGTGTACATCAACAGTGTGAAGTGCTATGCCCTTAATGACACAGATGTATCCCACAACTTTGTATGATCAGGGTTCGTTGACATGAGAGCTCTTCGGCATCACAGTGGAGCCATTCATTTAGCCACAACCAACAATAGCAGGGATACCATGGGAGAAGCCAATATCACAATATGCATACGCGATCTCGAGACAAACAAGGTAGCACTCGTCACAACGAGCTACGTAAAAGCATCATTCTTGGTCTCCCATGGCTAACTGAACAAAACTCGATTTTTGAACCAGCAGCTAGGAGAATCAGTTTTGGCACAAGGGAGCATAGAATAGTCTACACTCTAGACCCCTGCCTTAGCAACTGTGTGCCCAGCATCAAGCTTGACATTCTGGACCAAGAAGAACCACCAGCTTACCGTAAGCTGCTATGATTCGGTAATCACACAGGCACCTAAGAAAGATGGAACATGGCATTTCTGCATGTTTTTTGACCCCTCAACCTGGTGACAGAAAAGTGCCTCCCCCCCCCCTCCCCCCAAACACACACTCAACATCAGCATTAGGAAATGCTCAACATATTAGGGAAAGGCCAAAATCATGTCATACCTGCATCTGTGTAATGGCTACTGGCAGATTCCAGTGATGCCAGAAGACAAACACAAAACTGCATTCACCACGCTAGATGGAAGGCTGTGTCAATACTGAGCTATGCTGTTCGGGTTGAAATGTGTGCCATCCACATTTGAAGACATGATGGTCTATGCATTAGACTGTCTGGTAGGCAACTTCTCGCTTGCCTACCTAGATGACGTCATCATTTGGTCCGAGATGTGGGAGGACCACATTCACCACCTCTCCCTAGTACTGGAGTTCCTTGCCGTCAATGGACTGACGTGCCGGAGCCCCAAATGCCACCTAGGAAAAGTACAGCTGGACTTCCTGGGACACATTGTGGACAAAGATGATAACAGACCAAACAACAAACAACTGATGGTGATAGAGGATTACGAGAGACTGAGCATCAGGAAGTTTTTCGGCCTGCCGGACTGGTTACGTGAGTACATCCAACTTTTGCAACAATAACAACACCTCTCACTGCATTCATGTCACCCAGCCACAAGTTTCCTGGCCATCAAGAGCAGTTTTAGGGAATGCAAGGCCCTAACGCACCTTGACCCCAGTAGACATCTCTATGTCCAGAAGGCCTAGCCACCATCTTGTCCCAACTTTGCGACAACGGCTAATGGCTGATCATCGACTACAGCAGTGCTAAGTTCGGGCCAACTGAAAAACGATATGGGTGTCAATGAGAGAGAAAGAGTGCCTTGCAGTAGTATGGGCACTCAAACGGTAAACTCCATATGTGTAGTACCAGCAATTCACGCTATGGACAGACAACTGCTGTCTGGTCTGGTTGCACAGTAAACTGGAAACACAGAACAAACTGATCCGCTGGTAAATGCTACTGCAAGCATACAATTTCAACATCGAGCATGTCCCAGGCACAGAGGATCAGTTGGCCTAATGGCTGTCCAGGTCACCAAGTGCAGAAAACACTGTGTATGTTCAGGAAGCGATGCTTCCCCCACCCCTACTGAACATGCCGGTGACACCAACACACCAACCTGTGCTAACCTTGTTGCACCAGACGTCAAGCTTGACGAGTTCTCTGATGTAGTAAGGTCACAAACAACTGAACCGGACATGCAGGCCAAGGTCACACTCTGCAACCAGCAGACCACACCATAACAAGGAAATCACGAGAGGTAATGTTTTGGTGTTTGTTTTTAATTCATACACATATCACTCATCTATCTCTCAAATCAAAAAAGTCTCTCGCCTGCTATTTCTTTCCTGTGTACGTCCACAAAAATAATCAAAACAGACCAATGTTTTAAACATTTTTTATCCAGAAATTATATTTAGTAAATAAAATATAGTGATTGTGTTACGGTTGGAAAATATAAGTGGTGTGTCAGTAAAATTTTGAAAATATTTGAGTGAATAGTTTTCGAGTGAATATTTTTCAAATGCGCGAAGCGAGCACACAATGGTATTGAGTTTGCTGTATGTGCAGAAGCCGAGGGAGCATGAAGGAGGTGCAGATAGGAGCGAGATTCCCGTGTTGCTTTGTGGCTCCGGCCAGCACGAGAAACTGACTGGAGGAGCAACAGTTGAGCTCAGCCACATTAGAGCACTGAGACGGTGCACGCAGGGCTAAAAACCTACAAATAATTATCTTTGGTAATAAAACTGAACTCTAAAACAAGAAGAATGCTGTATTTTTAAAGGAAAAAAGCATCAAATTTGAGTCAATGATACTTCATATTTGAAACTTTGATTAAATAAAATATTCGGCAAAAGTATAGAAATTTGGTCAGTGGTAAAACACGAGAGCTCTGACTAATGCACCGCCGCTACCGACCTACATAACAACAATGAATATACAATGACAAGTGGAAGTACAGTATTTAACCCATTAGATATGTTGCTATACTCTCATGGAAACCTAGCAATTACATACTTCTGCTGCTGAACTTGAAAATACACAGATTAATGTGAGAAATGAAAATATACACAGCTTACCTGGCGTTCGTCTTTCTTAGTGTTTTCATTTATGTATGCACGTTCCTCTTTAGAGATCCTAGGATGGTGATCCGGAGATTCGAACGCAAAAATCATCCACAGTATAATCCAGGCTGTGACAAGCGACGAGAAGAGGTAGAAGATAAATCTCCAACCCATGATAGATATCAAATTGCCAGTCATAATGCTAGACAAGATGGCGCCAATATTTATCGCTGCAAGAAATTCAAAAGACACACATCAGACCTACTGATGATACCATACACAGAATATGCTGTGTGGTAATACTAGTACTTGCATGTGCAACATTAAATAATTAGCAGTTGTAGAAGATAAAAGAACAAAGAAATTCAAAAGTAGCATTTTTACTGTAAATTGCTCGATATCTACTGTGGTGGTAATAGAAGACATTTTTACAGATATACCAACAATATTTATAATTACTGTAGTGACTGAGGTTTCATTTGTACTGAAGTGGTACGATAATACTTGCAATTTCTGCATATTAGATGCAATTGAAAGGTGGATGGCAATAAAAGACAGTGGAAACACAGGGAAATAAAATTCGGGAGGACCCGAGTTCGATTCCTGATCTGGCCATCCTGATTTATGTTTCTCATGGCTTTCCGAAATCACTCCAGGAGAAATATTTGAAACAGATCTTGGCCGACGCTGCCCCCATTCCTGATTCTCTGAGTAATGTGCTCCTTGTTGTCGACGAGACATTAAATCTGTCTACCTAGGGTCACCTATCGATGTGCCTCCTGTCTCATTGGTTCATGAATGTTGCTCTGTATCCACTGTACTGACCTTCGCACCAAAGAGATACTATTGGATTTGCTTGCAGAATCCATTTTCTCTCTCATGTTGATGTCAGATCCTCACCCATTTGTAGTTATCCTGACAATTTATTATCATCAACTCCGATTAATAGTACCATTTTAGAAGCTTATATTTAAAATCCATTAGGTAACACAAACTGTTTTCTGAATTGTTCTTCAACAAATCTGATGATCCTAAAAATGCAAGGATTTTGTCTACCTACAGACCCACACAACAGGTGTACCAACATGCCGAATTGACTACATTACGTTTAGTTTGCTCTGATGCTACCAGAAATGTTTCAAATTTTTAATCCATAGTTCCCATTCAGTTGGCATCCATCGCTCAGATGTAACTACGAACACTGTGCATAATGTGCTTATATGCGCATACAGGACAGCAAACACAGAGAGTTTAAGTCAATGGTATGGTCGGACTTTCCGGTACTTACTTTGAAGTGATCATGTACCTACATGTCTAAACAAAAGAATTTCCAGCTTGGCGGATTATTATTTGTGACGAAATACCACTGCCCCAATCCTGACATATCACAAAATTCACGAATATTCTGAACCACTTGGGAAATCGCTGATCATCATTTTCCTTGCAGTCCGCTAACATTTTCCATACATGATATTTCAATACGAACTAAATAATGCACCTGTAATTTTAAAACACTTAAGGTTTTTAAAAATTGTCTAGAGCGACATTTTATCTAGTTATTAAGAGCGTTGCAGACTTACCAGAGAACATGATTGCAGCAGCAAGTTGTCTTTCCTGTGGAGGAAACCAGGTTGCAAACAGGGACATCATTACAGGTTGCAGTGGACCCTGAAAGTATTTGTTACATTTATAAATGTTGATTTACGTTATTTATATACAAATGCATATTTCATTTTTACAGTGACACATTACGCTCCTAGGGAACTGCTGCAATCACAGCACTACAAACAATTTGAGACATCGGGGTTTTTCTTGTGAAAAGTAAATGATCATCTAACACAAGCAGTATGCATTTAGTGAGATATTTGAAGTCATATATTTAACAGAGGTCAAATCAGTGCAGAAATGCATACCTTTAGTTTTACGAAATGAATTGCATTGGGTTTAGTTAGTCCTATATTTATAATTACATTGCTCCCTAGCATCAAATATGACTTGAATGGATATGATGATAAATTATAACATACGGGGTAACGAATTGTTCTAGTATCTTGGGGGAAAAAAAAAAAAAAAAAAAAAAAAAAACATAATTAACAATTTTTTTCTTTCTTCTACGCTTGTTTATATCGAAAATTTTAATAAGTCTTACTGTTCGCCCAACAAGTGAAACCCCAGAGAATACATAGAAAATACCCTCTTCACGTTTCGCACAATATTATTGAACCAGCTTCGAGATCATGTAGAAATAGTTTGGACAAAATATGTGTAATATGCCCGCATATGAGAAATACTTTTACGAATATCTTCAGTTAGTATGTGAACACTACACTTCAATAACACAGAATTGGTTTATTGTGGAAAGCAAAGTTATATTATTATCAAAGCATAATGTGTTGAATCATGTCATTAATATGTCAAATGACCATGAAAGGAATAAAATACGTACAATTAAAGAAGGAAATGACAGTAGTTAAGAAAAAAATTAAAGGCATGTCACTTTCATGCATATTTTGCTGCGAGACGAGCCACAGCTATAACAAATAAAAAGACGTTGCTGATATAACTAATTAGTCTACTTTCCTCTACATGGGAGCAAATACTTGTTAATGAAGTTCTTAAATGATGAGATAGCAATCACTTGCGTCTTGTTGACATCAATAACATTATAAATAAAACCAGAAATATATGCAACAGTAGTGAGGATTGAAAATACACATATGACTCCCCTAGGACTCGAACACAGAAAACATTGTACCATAAGCTAGTGTGCAATCATCTGCATTACTGACATTGGATACGGAGCATGGGACTGGTCAGAACCACAAAATATTGACATTTCTGAAAATGGGTTAAAATTTTGTTTTCTAGAGAGTACGCAGTCTTCTTGTTTGCACTTGTAGATAGCACTTCTCAGTCTTGCATGGGAAAGCTGAGGTTATTTTGTTTGTGAAACACTGCTGCGACAGTAGCATCACTGCCACAGCAACTATTTTTGCTTCACTCTCATTCATGAAGAAGTCACTGTCATGAGGCATCTAAACAATGTCAAGGAGAAGATTCCAGTTAAAAAATGTTAATTCGTCCCTTCGTTTTATAAAGTTATTTATACAGCAAATGTGTTTGTACAAAAAGATCAGAACTTTACAGAATGGGGTACTTTTAGTCTATTTCTCAGGAGGACATTAGCGAGCATGTACTGCATCACATTGGCGGCAAGTAGGCCTACTTGTATTGTAAATTCTAGATACTTGTGCATAACTATTGCAATAAATTTTACCGTAGTTGCTGTGAACAACTTAACTAGTACCTCAGTAGGTATTACATAATTTTCTAAATATTAAGGAATGATATCGCCACCATTAGATACCAACTGATTTTTATCTTAGATATTAACAAGACACACAGAAACTTAGAAACCAAGTTGCAATGATTTAATTTCGTGGACTCTATTTTTGCCCGATCTGTAAAGTTGAAGATACTGTCTTAACACGTTACTCAGAGTTGCCCAAATATTGGAGATATTATAATATACTTAAAAACGTAAAAAACTGCAAATAGAAGAAGAAAAGCTCAACATTAGAAATATATTATCTCATGAAGAGGCAGCAAGCTATTTTGGAGAACTTGCAAAGGAAATTGGCAATATATTAGAGGAATTTGATGTATGATTATTGATGAATCTACCAGAAGAATAAACAGAGAACACTCTATAAAGCATCTTACGCCTGAAATTGAGAGTGTAGAACCACTATAGAATCCAAAAAGTGGAAGTGGATCCACTTCCCGGATTTAACAATGAGTAAAGCCACTGTAGTATTAACATTGTAGTGGAAGCAGAGCCAATACGCCTTGGGATAACCTCAAATAATGTCTTAGATATTTTTAAAATGATTATCAACAGGCAACTGAGGTGTTGAGGGACCTTGCCCCCCCCCCCCCCTCTTTTTTTTATGTACTGAAGATAACACACATGACGACCCGGCAATTGACAATAGACTGATGTAATGGAGTAACGAAGACCAAGGCAAGTTGACATGTTCCTGACGTCCGCAAATACCTTGTGACCTTTTGTTCCATCGCACACAAACTACCCAAACAGCAACACTCGACCGATCTGCATTACGTCGCAGTCTCGATCAGTGCAGGTCGACAAGAATGGCGTTCACACTTTTCTTGCCGCCCTGTAACTCGTGGCAGTGGGTCATAATATTTAACATTCATCACAAGAGATAGCTCTCGTGATGAATGGATATGTTGCCTAAATGAGTGTGTCCCGTGAAGTCACGACCGTTAGAAGCAAACAGCCATTGGAGGGGACACTGGGATAAGTGGCGCCGCATATTCCCACAGCTATCCGATGTGCGCAATGTCGACGGGGCCTGTGACCAAATCCGGAGTGCGACGTGGCTCCAAGTACTGTCAAAATACGGGGAATCACTTTCCCGTGGGAAGTGTAAAGTGGTGAGCGGCTCCCTAGCCGCATTAATTAATAGGACTATTTTTAGGCATTTTTGGCAGTGATTTCAACACAATTAACTTGGGAAACCGCCCGCTTCAGCACAGAGAGTAGATAATGTATCATAGAAGACAGGGCGTAGCTCCGCCCCTGTGATTAAGTCCGTGTGTAGTCACATCCACACGCATTCCTGTGATTATAACCATTACGACACACACCGATTTTAATATGTTAATTATAAGAGTGTAAATGTAATCATCTATTGAGAATCAGCCAACTGAGACATCATTTCATTTCATATCACCCTTCAAGTGCGGCGACATACTCGTGACATCACATTCCTAGCCATATCTGGGGCTCCAACATTCACGAGTATGTCACCAATTATGTACAATTTCAGTTTCATTTATCATGTTGATTATTAAGTTCCATTTTTTCATGTTTTCATATTTGACGACGGATTCGCTGGACATGCGGCGAATCCGATGCCATGTCATTAGTCAGACTTCAGTACTCCAGACAACCGGCAGGCCAGATGGTAAGCTCCGCGTACCCCCTTCGGCAATACAATCTTGGCTGCATTTTCTTTCATCGCAATAGTTAACGTAATTCAAGAACATTTAAGTACTTTTATTTAGCCTAGGGGAGGTCTCCATGCATCCTGAAGTAGCGCACCAGGATTTCACATGCAGGACGCGTTTTGCATTACTCTAACTTAAGGCCCAGGCCCTCAGGGTCCTGCGCCCTCATTGCAGCATCAACTTATAAGTGTTTTTAAGTGTATGTTTTGTATTTACGGGGCCTGCCTTCCTCAAGCAGAGTAAATTCAGTGATAATATAAGCGTGCGAAGTGGTCGACAGCTTCGCCCCAAAGGAAATATTTTACATTCAACATAATTTATCTGACAATTAAGTTAGCTCTCCTTCATATTGACCGCGTATCCAGAGTCGCCATAGGCCATCGGCCGTACGACCCCATTCAACATCGTTCACTCTACTGAACGTGGTGCCAGGCACATAACCAGTTCCTGTTCTCCACATGCTACCAGGCGGAACACGAACACATCCCAGCACCTCTGGAGGTGCAATGCGTCGAAGTTAATAGGGGAACGAACGTGGTATTATGCAGACAATATGAATGTAAACGGAACACGTCTTAGACGTGATTCATAACAAAAGGACTGACTACAGGGTGAGGGGGATGAAAAGATGTCCGAAGGCACCCCTCTCCACTGGATGTCGATACAGAAGAATGAATCAAAAGTAGAATATCAGTTAAATAGTCAAGTAGTAAGAGCTGCTATATAATGGCATAGATATAATGTATAATACAGTATATTCTGGGAAGTGTGGGGAACTGGGTGGATGACAGGTTAACTGCGCCACACCACTACTCCAGACTACTTTGATGTAGACGTAATAGAATAAAATCAAATAGGAGGAAACATTGTGTGGCCCCGATTGCAAGCCTTGACGGTCTGTCTTATTCTGCTTCAAGATCAACCTCCAAGTATGTTGCGCTCGTCACACAACCTGCTAACCGCAAATTACATGTTTTATTACACATACATATTTCTGATAGTCATTTGAGAAATCAGTAGATTATAACTGAGTCTAGAAAGAGAGGTTTTATATTTTTAGTATAAAAAGTTAAAAGAGATAGACGAGTATGGGCAGTCTCTGCTTTTTGTAGATGCGCTGTTGAAACTGGGGTTTTCTTATTAGGTTTTTACTGACAACCTGTCAGAAGACATCTGCGTGTACACCATGAAACGAGTAAACTGTAATGGGAAAAACCTTGGTCATTTATTTGGCAGAACTACCACTTTCTGGGAGACATTGGATGTCACCTACAAGTACTTCAATAATCCCAACAAGTGTGTCCCCAGATATAGGCCATTCACAATAAAATGAGCACTTTTGAAAGCCCTCTCATTTTGAGTAATAGTCATTAAATGTATGTCATTTTAGCCTTAGACATTAGTTTCCCAATGGGACAGAATCTACACACTGTGTTTATTACTTACATGGCAATATCTATGTAAAAATTTGGTTGCAGAAAACAAAATGGCCGAAATAGAAAAGTAACTAGGGGCTCAAAAGTGTTAACTTTACTGCGAATAGCCTATAACTAAAAAGCACTATAAATTCGAAGATTTTTGTTTAAAAAAATGCAAATATACTTGGCGAAACTAAGAGGATATAAATTTTTTTTAATGGTTTAGGAATGTTACGATAGACTCACTGCCATTAAGCCGGAAATCACTTGAAATAAAATGACGGCGACAAAGCTCCAGTCAGCAGTGACAGGCAGCAGCATGGTAATGAGAGCAGAGACGCTATAGCATATGGTGAAGATATACTTGGTGTTCCACACTTCTGCCAGTCGACCGCCGATTATTGTCGTAACCAGACTTCCATAAGAACCGGCAGTCATAATGGTGTTCTGGGTCACTTCGTCCCAGTAGAATTCTCCACTCTGCAAAATTCACACCAATGTTACTACCGCAAAGTAAGTAAATTAGGTACACTGCTGGACAGAAAATATATCAGAAGGATGCATATTATTGTACTGAGACTTTACAGAGGTATTGATACAGGCAAGCAATACACATCATCACAAAACCAGAGCAGCAGTGCAATTACATATGGATCTGTGGTATGCCGTATGGTCATCTTAAATAGTGCGTCGCACTGTGATACACACTGCAACACGGTCTAGCATGGAGTCAAGCAGACGTCGGATGTTCTGAGGTAAACAGAAACATAATTTTTGGGCAGTGTGTTCTAAAACCCAGATACTGTGGCATGGCGGCAGCTGGTGTTTCAACTGATGACACACATGCTCGACTGAGGACATGTCAGGGCAGCGGGCAGGCCATGGTAGTGTTTGGACATTATGGAGGCAGTTATGAACTACCTGTGCTGTGTGTGGCCAGGCGTCGTTCTGCTGGTATATCACATCTGGAATACCACCCAGTAATGGGAGCAGACATGACGCAGGATCTCACCCACATACTGCTGGGCCGTCAATGTTCCACGTAACACGACATGAGTAGATCGGCTATTTTGTAGGCTCTGGCTAGACCATAATGCCTGCCGTGGGGGAAGTGAGTCACTCAATAGAGATATTGCGATTGTGGCTTTCGCCAGACACCTTCCACACCCAGAAACGATGATCATCAATCTTCACACTACAGCAGCACTCATCACTAAGCACCACACATCACCAGTCTGTTGCATTCTATATTTCTCTAGCCTGGCATCACTGCAAATGGAGTAGCTGCTGTTGCAGAGTCAAAATGGTAGCACGTGTAGCCCCCCTACACATGTCTCCCATAATTCCTTTTTGCACCCCCCCCCCTTTTTTTTCAGCAAATGTCACCCCTTCCACCTCCTGGGAGGAGAATGAGGGCTACGGGGGGGGGGGGTGCCTTTTGCATTTTCTGAAATTCCTGTATGGCCCCAGTTTTATCTAGTTTGCTCACGATTTCATGGGAGTTTGTTTTTCGGTGCCCCATCCTCCCCCCACAGGAGGTTAGGCCCTTCGAACCTACACTTCCCCTCAACATTTCCTTTCTTTTTAAGCTTTCTATCCTCCCTAAAACAGGTTAGGCTCACGTAACTTCCGCTAAAATAAGTGCATTCCATAATCATGTACACAAAGTCACTATGAACCATATTTGTGTGCCATAATTAGGGTACAATGTACCATAACTTCTGTATTTCGTACGATAATTACAAAATATATACCATAATTTACTCTACTACTCTCTAGCATTCGAAATACCTATGGCAAAAAAATCTAGTACCATTAAAAGAGCTAATAAAATTGAAAATGTGTAAAAACGTACCATAATTTAACGTTTTTGCAGGCTCGGAATGTGCGAGCGCCTATAGACGCGAGCGAATACCTTCCGAAATTATTGTAACTAAATGTGTGTTAGGGCGGCAGCTAAGCGGGTGGTATGGAGACTTAGTAGGTAACGGCTAAGCAGGCAGCATGAAGTCTTAGCAGGTGGCGGGTTAGCAAGCAGTGTGGAATTATTTTATTAACTGATTCACTGATGGTGGCCTAGCCCGTAATCTAGAACGAAATGTAGTGCTGTTTATTTTTAAAGGAGTTGCTCAATACAACATTTAGCCTGAATTCCCACCTGCAGTCATCGTATCGTATATTGTTGTAGTATTTTTTTTTCAAAAATACATGGGGTATTTCAAATAAGTTGGTGGCCATCATGGATAGATGCGCTGACAAAGTGTTTTAATGTTGAAAATGGATGTTGCTTACACAGTTGTTTTCTTTTCAAGTGGCCCCACAAATAAAACTCCAATGAATTTAAGTCTCGAGAATTTGCAGACCAGCTGATATGTCCTGCACGACCTATTCACTTATTCTGAAATCTTCCGTTCGAAAGATATGGCCATTTGGCTAAAATGCAGCGGTGCACCATTACATTTCATGCGACTTACATCAAAGGGAATATCTTCCAGAAGTTCATGCTAATGGTTGGTGGAGAAATCTACGTAAGTTTAGCCTGTTATATCACCCAACAAGTCGTGATTGTAGTGGTGCTTGATCCCTCAATGCAAAACCGCTAAATGAGCCAAATATTTTGGTTTTTTTAATTTAAATAGGTGCTTGGTGGAATAATGAATAAACCAGAAAAAATGACTAAGTAAATGAATTAGAATATTGAGATGAGGTGAAGCAGTGTATTAAATACTTCTATCATGAGCCGACACTGGAAATTGTAGTTCTTGAGCGATGTTATGTAGAAATGAAACGTAATCAGGTATAGTTGAAGTGTGTTCTTGCATTGTGGACAATGTTTTCAGTCTGGACAATACTTGGCTGTCTTTGAGAAAGGCTCATAGCGCCGTACGCATAGCAGATTTGCATTAGAGAAGATATATTTCTTCTACGTAAAATAACATCTTTTGAGATAATTTTGTAAGGAAAGCTGAAAATTGAGTAAATGTTTTGCATACAAAGTTATTAAAGCAGTCTGTATTTAAGGGGCTGTCTAGGTGCGACTATTTTTCCATGTTTGAGGTTGAGAAACGATGAGGCGATAAGGGCTACACTGAGCCATCGCCACTAAGCGTGCAGTGTTCTCGTCATGTAGCGTGTACTTAATGCGAATAAGCAGTGACCCTATTATTTACTGGCGGAAAGTATGTGGCATATTTAACGCATACCTGAGTATTTTTTATGCATTTGATTTGTATAACCAGACACTTTGAGTTGAGTTGGGAGATTTGGATGGCTCTTGACAACGAGGTCTTGAGAGCACATGAGGGTGAAATGAGGTGAAAATGGAGCAGCGCTGGGATGAAAGGAAGGGGAAAACGGGATGTCCCCAAGAAAATCCACCGACTAGCGGCATCGTCCAGCACGATTCCCACTTGCGAAAATCCAGAAGTGGCCCGGCCAGGGCTTGAACCCTGTTCGCCTTGGTGGGAGGAGAACAGTCTAACTCGGACACTTTAAAAAATCCGATTTTTTTTTTTTTTTTTTTTTTTTTTTTTTTTTTTTTTTTTTTTTTTTTTTTTTAGCATCTTGTACTGCTGTGAAATGATGTTTCTAATATGAGTGATGTCTTGAAAGCAGTCGACAAGCTTTACCTGAAAAGTTTTGTGTTTTCACAGGTCAGCACATTGCACGCACGTTTAATAGTTTCTCGGGAAGATGTGTATTTCTTTTCTTTTTCTAATGCGGCGCAAAAGCGCCGGGCCTTACGAATTTCAACCCTGTACAGCCTGTGAATACCACAAAAATCAAATATCCAAAATTCGAAAGTCCATCAAACTCCCCAAATCGTCAAACGGCACGCACACACACACAAAGGGACGTTGCAACCCCAACGCCAAGGTTCAAAAATACGAACCATGCACGACGGCGGATACTATGCTATGACGTGTATTTCAAACACACTGCAATGCAATCCCAGCACCAGGTCGGCTCTCTGGCAAACCTACATAGAGCTATGCACATGACACACAAGAGTTGTCGCCTCCAGCACGTGACACACTTGTGTCTCACCTCGACAACGGGGGCGCTGTTGTTGGTGACCTCGTGTCCTGTAGGTCCTCCAGGACAGGTGTCCGTCTCGACATCGCTGGTCGGAGTCGTGCTGCTGTTCCTCTTCACCATGACCGTCAGGGCGATGGGCAGCGACCCGCGATTCAGTATGTTCACGAAGATGCCCAGAATGAGGATTACTAAGAACACGTACCTGGCTGGCACATAGCACCTCTGTTCTGAAACACACAGTTGTACGTTCCACAATTCGAATTGTACAAACTGCTAAAGGCTGTTCACCATAAAGTGAGCACTTCTGCAATCAACCTTAGAAAAAAGTCACTGCCCCTACCTGCATATATTTTAACGGGCACAATGAGTGAGTGACATGTGTCCAGTAAAGTTGGTAACGATGGAGGGGAATGCAGTTCCATATTAACGTCGAACATAAAGTGTTAGGTAACAATTTGTTAATATCTTACATTATTTATCTCGCTTTCTGTATTTTTTTTAATGCATCGAAGTTTTAAAATGAGCAGATTTGTACAATATTAATTTTTCTAATAATTCCACAGTTTCACTTGACCGACACATGAATAAAGTGATGAGGCTCACGTCAATGTTAATTTTTCGTAAGTCGGAAGAACACACATGTGCACACGTAGATCTTAAGCAGGGTTTACAAAAGTGCTCATTGTGCCGTCAACAGCCTATACAAATCGGTGACTTTGACTGTGGAGTTGTTGGAAAATACTTCACATTGAAATCAGGAAAAATTTAAGTGATTATTCTAGTTTCTCTTATTCGCTGGTTTAACAGTAATCTGTGCTGATTCCTAGTGAATTTCAGTGCAAATGACTGATTTTCCAGCAGATAAACTTATTCAGATTTAGAGTGCAACTGTATACTGCGGTCTTAGTCTTCACTGTTCGTTTATAGTGCAACGAATATGCGCAATACTCACAGCATTTGACTCTGGTCACCTCATTACACAAGAAAACTACGATAGTGTTTTCACAACTTTGTTATTGTAAACCACACAATTGTGTATACGTGTTCTATATCGCATAATTTTTTGTAAACCTGTTTTCAAGTTAATGACTATAGAAAGGTCTCGCAGTGCAAGAATGTAATAAAAAGAACAATTCGAGCTACTTAATATTTTTTGACAGTGGTACATTTATCGATAAAGATGTTTGTATGCTGAAAATTATCATGTACAGCAATGTGTCATAAATTCTGTTATTTCTGATTTAAAAATACCATATCATTGTGAAGCATTGCAAATATGAACAAAAAAATCAGTAAATGTGTAAAAAATGATTGTCATAAATAAATAATGTTATGTACAACATAATACTTAAATTTATATAACACGATTAAAATATCATTTTTAATCATCATATTCTAATAGGTGTTTTCTAGATGAAATTCTGTTCAAATTAAGGTTTCTTAAGTATGTAATTATAAAATGTACATAATAAAATGTTATAAAATTTAAATTAATTAATTTTGTATATGTACCTGATATTCTGATTTCCATTCCATATTATTCAAAAAACAGTAATGAAGGCCAGCTTACTAACTTCAGAGCAATCACACCATATCTTCATGGTAAAACTATGGCATATTAGCAATGTATTTTATAGTTATTGCTATATTCCTCACTTCAAGATCAGTAGGATTCAAACAGGATGCGACAAATCACACTTTACGATGTTAAGTTTTGTCATAAATGCACAAAGACCTTGCCTTGGTGGTGAATCAGTCCACTATATGGTGTTTCTTTGTTTTCTCATTTTGTAAGAAATATTTCAGCACACTTCTCGCTGCACTAAAATGCACTCTAGAAATGATTCGCACGAATTCATTTTTTACTTTAAAATTATAAATTCTGCTACTTAAAAAATTAACATTTACTTATATAAGTGGATTTTATGAACTAATGTAAAATTTAATAATAAACATACCGTACTTAGTATCCTTGAGCCAGTCAGTTTTACGCGGGTTTTTTATGAAATGTAGCATTTATTGCTTCAATTATCTGGACCTGTTTTAACATACTTGGATGCCACCCATTCACTAAGTAATAAGTGTAAACGATTCGAATACTCTCAGAAATTCATATGTAACAAAAATTGCCAGTGTACTCCGGAAATGTGCAACATCTGAAGTAATACCATACACCTAATTTTTCATGTAAATGAACATTAAATTGAAAAGGGGTTCAGGAATAACATTGAAATCTGAATGTATAAAAGTAAAAGAAGTATATTTTAACCCATGTTTATAGTGTTATAAAATCTCTTGTGATTTGTCCTAATTTATCAAAACTATATTAGTTGTAAGTCACACATAGAAATTAACTAAAAATGGTTAACTAACCAGCTATTTTCAGAGACAATGCTCAACATTACAACTAAATTTCTGATATTTCTTTATATATACACTCACTCTCTATCTTTATCTCTATCTCTATCTCTATCTCTATCTCTCTCTCTCTCGCTGGCTTGATTGTAAGAGTGCGGTTTTCGTCCTACACAAAATGAATAGTTCAAATTTCCTCAGATGGAAAATCGCAAATTACGTTAGTTATTAATTGCAAAGGAAGCAATGTGATGTGTGATGGTATACAGTTCTAATGGTTGCATAAATAATATTAATAAGTAAGGATAAAATATAATCATAAAATTTATCGCGGAAATATACAATAAATATACAGTGTTTTCCAATTTTGCTTTTTTCAAATAGCAATAAATTAATGTATTTCGTTATTATACAACACATTTTCATACAAAAATAATATAATTTATAGTGCTCAAGTTGAAGACAGAGTAATCTAAGGCACATGCAGAAGACGTTAGCAAGTAAGTGTGAAAAAGGAACAGTTTAACAATAGCTAATTAAGTACTAGAAAGCATACTTTTAAGGAATAAACACAGTGACACACAGAGCAAATTATCAAATTTTGCTTACACTCGGATTATCTTCTAAAATAGGTTTTTTTTTTTTAATGTATATTTTTTCTTTTTTTTTTTTAAGTGAGGTTATTTTCAGTCACAACACATTAAGTTCTCTTAAAGGTTTTAAGTTTATATGTATTGATGTTAAATGGTAAATGTTTGTACCGAGCGAGGCGGCGCAGTGGGAGGTCCGGCCATCCTGATTTTGGTTTTCCATGGTTATTCGAAATCACTCCGGGCGGAGGATGGGATGGGTCCCTAGAGCCGATATTACACGATACCATCAACCGTACTTGGTTCTATTACATGCTTCTACAAGTCCTGGTGCACGAGCTGGTATGCCAGCCGCTATATGAGGACCCATGGAAGATTCATATTACACGACCGCAGTTCATGTACTAACATTTGGCACCCTCGATGAGAGTGCGGTCTGTGGATTGTAGTAAATATGAACCCCATTCGTAGAACTGCTACCAGTTAGTCACTTGCGTAGGCCTATGAAAAAAACTAGCTGGCACATCATAATATTGCTATATTACTGTTCCCCCTTTACACAAACTGATTACTTACTAGTTTGATTCATTTTCTTGAAAATGACGCGAAGTCACTAGAATACGAGTGTGTCATTTTTAATTTTGACGAAAATTACTGACCGGTTGCAACAAAAAATTGTTTTTTCTTTACGTACCAGGATATTATCAGTATTTAAAATATATTGATGAAAAAGATTTGGTTCCGGCAAAGTTCCGAACTCACGCCCAAAAATTATATATGATTCACGGGTACCGCGAATTTACCACTATAGTACCACTTCACACACTAGTTAACGAGTTTATATAGTGTAGATATAACTATTCTTTGAATTAATTTTTTTCAGACAGTAGGTAATGTTCTAAGTATTTATAACTGTTTTAAACAGTAATTAAAAGTTGTCATCGCCAATATTATTCGTTTTTGTCGTATTGTAAATCTATTTGAAAGAGTTTCAACCTCACGGATGTATAACCAAGATGGAGGCGTCCTTTCCTGTTTCTTCGTCAACTCGTTTCAAGTAGTAGCCACGTGGAGCGCCCTATGCTCTGAAATTGCAATGTGATTAGCCAGGTACAACAGCCGGTGTGGAAACTGCCACGAAAAATAGGACGTGTCACTTTACCAAACCTGGTAGGAAATCTGGCCGTACAATGCGGGAAATGCCATGATGGGTGCCACACTAGCCCATGTAACGGCCGCTACGGCGGACCTTGCACAAGCTTTTACATAATCTGGTATCGTGTAATATCGCCTTAACAGAGGCCATGGCCGAATCCTGCCCATTTCTTATGCCTATCCTTTCCTGTGCAACTTGCACCGTCTCTAATGACCTCGCTGCCGACGAGGCGTTTGGCCCGATTACCTACCTAGCAGGTGGTAGTGGCGAGTAACACGTCTTGATCGAATGTGATTTAACTTCATATTTGCATTTAACAAAGAAAGGAGAAAAAAAAGGTGTATTAAGAGGGATCGTCTGAAGGACAAGTAGCGGAACCACATTGAAACAAAAGAACTCCAGAAAACCGGGATGTAGCGATTTCAGAATGAAGTTGTGTAAAAGATATCACGAGCACTCGTCGTGACGCGATAGAAATGTTACAACATATGGTCTTCAGCGTCTTTCCCCATCGTTCGCAGATATGTGTTCAAGACCTTGATGCGGGGGAGGGGGGACATTTTTAAGGATGTTAGCCGCTTCTATCTACTTTACTATATTTCTCTGGGAACTTTCTGTTAATTAAACCATGTTTTTAATTTTCGATGACCCCCCCCCCCCCCCCCTTCGGGAAAAAAAGGGTGGGGCATTGGCCCTGGTCTAATTTCGTTTTTCCACTTCTCTCTTCAAACGCACGTGTTAAATTTGTGCGGTAACTTTACACCGCAGGTTGTCACGATATCTGAAATTACCCTCGTTATATACATCTACTATAGACTGTTCACGGTAAAATTTCTGAAACGACCTTCGTTATGTACATCCACTATAGACTGTTCACGGTAAAATGAGCACTTTTGAAAGCCCTGCTTAGGATCTACTTGTATGCATGTTACGTATTCTTCCGCTTTATGTAAAATTAACATTTACATGGGCTTCATCACTTTATCATGCGTCGGTAAAGTGAAACTGTAGAGTTATGAGTAGAGTAAATATTTCACAAATCTGCCAATCTTTACACTTCGATGCATTTTAAAAACCGAAAGCGAAAGAAATCATCAAAATTATTCTCAAACGGTCACCTAACACTTTTTATTTGATGTTAAGATGTGGAATTAGTTTCCATCGAGCGTTACCAACTGTACCGGGCGCATGTCACTCAGTGTGCCCTTTAAAGTATATGCAGGTAGGAACGGTGACTTTTTTCTAAGGTTCATTTCAAAAGTGCTCACTTTATCGTGAACAGCCTTTACTTATGCACACTTTGCCATTGTAAACACGCATTGCAATGAAGTTTGCCTGGGATTAATTTTAATAATTGTCTCTTAAACTGTAGACTTTACCAATAAACTTTGTTATTAAAAGCTAATACTAATAAACTGTCATGTTCGGAGAACCGCTACGGCACGCCAGTGTACTTGAAGCATCTGTGTTGTGCTACGTCTTGCTGGGATGCCAAACTATTTATTGCCTTGTTCTGGTGTCATTTGTATCTGCCCCCTCAAACACGGTGTGTTATGCTGCAAGCTATCAGTTCATCGTTCTTCCATAAGGGTCCAAGCATTCCTAGACAATTATCGTAGGCAATTTGTTACGAGGGCTGTCTGTGGCTCTCATTAGTAGTTCCTGTGTCTGGCAATGATTTTGGCTCGTTTATTATAATATATAATCTATTCGCGGTTCCTCGACACTTTTGATGTGAATAGGTCTTTAAATATGGGACCATAGAGTGGGAGGCAATCCAAAAAATCCGACGATAACAAAATCGGGGGATACAGTTTGACATTGCAGCTCCGAATCTATCGTCTAGATTCAAAATTAAATTACACCACTCGATTGCCAAACGATCAAAGAAAATGTTACTTTGAGTGAGGACTGCGAAGCATCAAGCATCAAGCGTGTTTGGGGGGGGGGGGGGGGGGGAATTTTGAGTTCGTTTCTCAACGTCTCAAAACTTCCGCGTAGCATAACTTTTGACTAGGATAAACTACGATGCTCGTTCGAGTTTCAATCGACAGCGCTCATCAAGATCAATCGATTGTGTGTATAAAAACATTTGTGTGGAGTGGTCATGGTGAAATTGTATATGTTTAATGTAAAAAGTTAAGAAAACTTAACACGATGTCGACCTATACTTGTCAAAAAGCCAAGTCGAAATACAGAAATCGTATACGATTGGAAAGAGCATCTCAAAAGCAATCCAGTGATACTCATAAAACGCCATATAATCGAGTAAGGCGGTGCCGACAACGTAAAATAAACATCAAGGTATCCGAACGCATCAGCGTAGACGTATTCACGCAAAACAAACGGCCGTGTCCCCAACAAAGCCAAACCCAATTTTTGGATCGGACCTTTGAAAAATCTCCCCTTGTATGACGTGTTTAGTCGTCCCCAAAATATGTCATGCATCAAATATATTTTGTACCCATTTGAACTTAACAGGAACCTCGTTTATAGTTAAACTGACCTTTTATTAATATTTTGTCAATAAATTACAATATTCCATTTGAATTTACGTGCATAAAAATAGTGAGAAAATAGGTGTGTTAGTAATGCCTATTAAGAAATAGTTCATATCTGAAATTTTACTACAGCAAGTGCGCACGAATGCAGTGCGTTGTCGCTGTGTTGTAGTTTTCGAAACTCGGTTAAGCTTTGTTTACGTACGGTGTATGGATATTATGGAAGTAATACTTCAGTAGAGATTCAGGAAAGCTCGAAGTAACCGTGAATCGACTATACCAAAAGGCGACACTGATGCTGAAGGAAGGTAGATGCCTGGGAGAGTGTATGGTACACAGAAGCTCCCATAAAAATGTATTATTTTAAAGATAGTTTAGTTTTATAATTTATATTCAAGCAGAATTTAAGTTACAAAACGAAATAAAACCGGTTTCATATAATTTTCACAAGATCCATGTGAACGTTATTCAAGAAATATGACACGAATTGCAAGCAGTTACTATTAAGAAAACCAAGACATCTTGTATGCTTGCTGTGAATGAAATAGCAAGCAACAGAAATAAATTTATTCCCAAATTTTAAATTGCGTATTAATTGAGTACCTTGTAAATTTATCCGAAACATTTATATTCGACATATCTCGAACAGTAAGATTTGAAATTGCAGGAAAACTTCATGAGGCACTAGAACTAGAACACGAATTGTGTAATTCACACACACACACACACACACACACACACACACACACACACACACACACACACGTACACACACGCGCGCGCAAATACACAAATACGTAGCATTCCTAACTAAACTTATGTTTGTATTTTCCTGTCAACGACTGATAAAAATGCGCAAGAATTGGCCTAAAAAATTTTTTTTATCTTTATGGCCAAGTCCTTGACAATAACGAACAGCAATTTACTAATTTGACAAAGGTTACAACTCAACTGACACTCGACACAGAACTACGAACTTCATAAACTAACGGATTTAATATAGGACAGACAAAGCGCTTACAGGATACCATAATTTCGTTGAGCTTAAGGGAGCTTTAGAGAGATGTTGCTTGATGTAACCAGGAGCTGAGTAGCTTGTCTGCGTTATCCTTACCTGCTGATGAAGTGTGACGCACGTGTTTCTCGTCCCCTGTTTCCATAATTGTGCAGCGAGCAACAAGCTGGAAGGAAGAGTATCTTTAAGGAAGGTCACGGCTGCGTTTATATTTGCTGTGTGCAGTATCAATGCATCACATTTCGGGTTTTAATAAGATAACGAGATGTTTAAAACACACCATTTTCCAAGGCCAGTTGTAAGCTTTGGTGATATCACTCATACTTAAAAAAAAAAAAAAAAAACCCTTCGATAACGAGTAGAGGGATCGGACGATAACACTGACTGGCTGTCGACTACGCAACAATGCTATTTTTAAAGACTTACAGGTGTCACGTGCAATCATATCTGAACTGGGGTGACAAATCTGCTGTTGTTCTGTGAACACCGTGCGATAAGTAGGTACTGCTTCACTCTAGCTCAGGTGCTTATCGTATTAGGCTATATGCCAATCTCCGCCAAGACTGTGTCACTCTCATGTAGGGATTTGCAGTCTCGCGTTACATTCCAGTAGTCGTTACTTCTAGTTACTACTCAACCGAAGACTCGTTACTTTGTACTCGTTACTTACTATCTACTAGTTACATTTTCCCGGACCTTCGGAAGAAAGCATATAGAGACCATTGATTTTCCCCCCAAGGAAGGCTCACGCCTTCACGACATGTTAGGGGGGGGGGGGGGTCGTGGGCGCCAAAGTATAGAAGCAAACTCGATATTGCCAGTGATTTACGTTGTGCAATCTCTTCTATTCAACCAAGAATTGGCACTCTTGTTAAAAATATGCGAGCTCAACCGTCTCATTTATTGATTTGTTCACCACCATTTTTGTTCAATAAGCATTAAAATTTAATGATTAAATAAATCCGCTGAGACTTTTGCTCGTTTTTTTTTTACCCTTATAATAATGAAGTTTTGCACGATGAACCGGAGGGGGGGGGGGGGTTATTATTTTTTTCGCAGAAGGGAGGCGTGATAAGATAAAGTAAACTACAGTTTGGGAATCCCTGGACGATAGGTAGACCGATCTCGCTGGCTGCGCACAAACAATCTCCCTGTCCCAACATTGAACTGCTTTTATGCCAACACGTCTAGCGAAATCCGCTTGGTTTTGATTTTAGGTTAGAAAACTGATTTGTAAACAAATGATTCGAGATGTATGTATACTTCGCCTAATCAATTTGTAATGTAGTTTGATTAAACTGATACTGGTAAAGGTATTTTATTCATATAACAGCGCTTGCCATTTAAAAATTAATATATAAACAAACACGTTCATCGCTGTTGGCCATGTGATTGATATGTGTGTTCCTTTGGGATAGGTCAATGTATAAACGGCTAGTTGAGAATTTACGACGCTATTTCAACGAGAGTAATAATACGTATGCAAAGCACGTACCTATTTTTTGTGAACTTAAAACCATATAAGTAATTTTTTTTATGAGATAATATTTACATCAGACGCACACTGAACGG
This sequence comes from Dryococelus australis, assembly GCA_029891345.1. Classification (NCBI taxonomy): domain Eukaryota; kingdom Metazoa; phylum Arthropoda; class Insecta; order Phasmatodea; family Phasmatidae; genus Dryococelus; species Dryococelus australis. The sequence continues at coordinate 18,995,876 of CM057008.1, read as the reverse complement.
CTGCGCGTATAGGTCTGGATTCGATTGCCAGATATGTCAAACTTTTTATTTACAGTAATTTTTAAATTAGACTGAGATTAATTTTCTTGCAAAACCTTTCAGTAGGTTAAGCGAAAAAGATTTAACAACAGAAAATATCCCCAAGTGTAATAATATATTAGCAATCACATGCAAATAAACAATTAAGTATCTGTACATAAAAACTGATAGTAAAAAACGTAAGTTAAACAATAATGTCATCGATATCATAAATCCTCTAAGAAGGAGTACCATTCCACACGAACAAAATATGCAAAAGTTTTACATAATGAACCTTGTTTATATCAATTACATGAAGCTCTCAAATTTATTTTCTGTAGTCTGAACAGCAATGTATACAGTGAAGAGAGAGAGAGAGAGAAAAAAAAAAAGTAACACACAATAAGACACACTGTCTATACAGCTTAAAGACTTTTAAATGTACAAACGTTGTAATTATAAATTAAAAATTATTCCCCCACCCCCCTCGTCCTAAATCACGCGTAACACAGTGGTTGTTTCCGCTCGACCCTAATTCCTTAGGATGCTGAGCTGCGTCAAGGAGAGGGCTCCTTCACATCGTATACAACCAACATGGCGCACATAACACATGCACAGCACAAAGAAGTAAAAAACTGTATTTGAGATGGTAATGTCCACAACTATGTGACTTACTTGGTGTTATTTGTGTGACAGCGTTGGTCATCTCTGAATATCTTACGCCAAGATTTTAACGCCGGCGAATGAGAATGTGAAACGTCATAAAAACTGCTGCAGCCAACTTATGCATAGAAAAATCCTTGCGCGGGAAAAATTATTTCCTATTGGTTTGCTCTTTCTAATTGGTTAGAAAAGGTTTATTTTTTTCTTTCACCTTAACGCCGATTGTAGACAGACTGTTTCGCTTGTTATGCTGAAAAGTGCGCAAACCATTTATCACCACTAGCAACTATTTTCTTTGCATAGGCTACTTTATCACACATTTTATGATAAAAAAAATAAAATTGGCCAAAGTTTTTTTTTTTTTTCATTTTGTATACTGAATACGTTAACAAAATAAAAACAATCAGTTAATCTAGATGACTTATAAAACTTACTTTTGTCTGTTAATTGAGATTCAGCACAGTAATAAAAACGTTTCATTAATTTTATAACATGAATTTAGATGTCCGTGTCAACAGTTTAGTTTGATATGATAGCTAAACAGCACATCGCTTCACAATATTGTTTTATTTACACGCTAAACACTCATCTTATACCTATTCGAATTATCTTAGGATAAGAAAATGCAAAGTTATGGCATGTAATACAGATAAAAACACTACTCCAAATGTTGTCATTAGTTTAACCAGTCTAAAGATATAGTTAAATTCATCAGGAATTTTGAAAATAGTATTTCGTGTTTTCAGGGTACTGTGGCTTTCGAAAAATCCGAAGTATGGAGACAACTTTTTCTAAATGCTCAAAACACAGGGAATATTTGGAGCGTTGGCCGATTCCGAGAACTGCCTGGTAGGAAGGTGGCAGTTTTCCCAGCTCTTTCATACAATCAAGCTACCTGGCTCTGAAACAGCAGGTGGCCTACCGTTAGGCACTTTGGTCCCTACCCACCACACCTCGCCCCCCCCCCCCCCCCCTGTTTTTCTCAGCGAGCCCATGTAGTTCCACGACGAGCCACACTGGCGAGGAGTACGCCACTTCTCGAGAACTATTTACCAATTAATCGTTTCTCAGTAGTATTCCCTTTATATGTTACTTGAGCTCGATAATCAAATATGTTATGAAATTCATAAGGTTTTCCCCATGTTACTGTAGCTTTGTTTCTTTGTAGTCTTTTTCCATTACTTTGCAGCCGCTACTTTTAGAAAAACGAAAAATCCTACGGTTCAAGGGGTATGGAAATATCGAATTTTTTAAGTATTCTGGACGAAATTTAAAAAAAATGCCTGAAGTACGGCAAAGAACATAGTTTCACAGTTTACAGAAAACTAAAATTCATGAGAAAAAAAGTAGTCAATTCATGTTTAAGTTGAAAAAAAATAGGTATAATTGTTTTTCTAAACCATAAAAAAACTAGTTTAATTGCTGATAAATACAATTTTTAACATTCAGATATCGAGTTATTGTGAATTTAATCAAGCTTGTAAGCAGAACCCTTCAATCATGAGAAAAATAATTAAGGAAACTACCTCCTCAAGCCAAGTTGATTGTGCACGGGGCCTTACTTTCTACTACGCACATCCTCTTGAGCCTGCAAGATATGTAGGCCTACCTGCGAAAGCTTCGTGTAACGAGTATTTTCGAGATTCGGTACTCGTTACTTCGGATCCTGAGTGGTAACGACTACAAAAGTAACGAGCAGTTACTTTCCGCCCATCACTAATGTAGAATTGCGAACATGCCGCGCGCGAGTTTTAGGGACAGGGAAATGTCTCTAATTAGATGTCCTTCAGAGTGGTAGATGAAGGCGGACCCGATATTTCTCCTGTCTCTAGACGGGGCTGCACGTGACTTGTAATTTCAAAAATTATGCAAGCTACAGATATATTCAGTTTGAATGTAAGCCAGTGACCAAAAACTCGACACGCGAACATTTCTGATACACGTTACAATTTATGGACATCAAGTCGGTAATCATATAGTTTGGAGTCTACTCCAGTAAAAAAATTTGTGGCTTCTGAAATTTTTCATAAATAGACCTGAAACACAAGCCTCTAATTTAACTCTCATGGGCTTATACAGATGCCTAGTTAAGTATAAGACACAGAAAGCTCGCGGAAAAGTCCATGTCACACATTGTTTTGAAATATGTCTCTTACGTGCTCGTTGTGAGGAGAGGTCTTTGAAGCAGTCGACAGGCAAACGACGACATGCAAGACTGCGTCACGACATCACTCACTGCTGTCCCTCCAGCCGCCGTCGTTTTTCATCACTGGGGCTAATCCCCTCAGAGCGAGGCAAGTACAGATTGGGCTGTTCGATATCATAAAAATTTTATATCGATGATTTTCTAAACAGTTACTCAGCATTTTCGGTATACCGAAATCAACGATGGTACCGAAATTATCGATATTGCCTAAATGATCGAGAATACCGAAATTACCGATAATACCGAAATAATCGATAAAACCAAAACAATTATAATACCGAAATAATCGAAAATACCGAAAATTTCGATGATACCGAACATTTCTATAGTACCGAGAACTTCAATAATATCGAAATATCGATATACTGGCATTTTTCAAAGTTAGATATCGTTAGAAAAGTTATTTTTTCATATCGATAATTATCGATATTTCGAACAGCCCTAGTACATACCCGTGAAGGTCCTTGTCTTCCCAGAGGCAAATAGTTAGTCGGTGTGGGTTTAGGGGCAGTTAGCCCACCACGCCCAGTCCGTCCTTGTTATGGCAGGTAACTTGACGTGGGTGGAGTTCACATGCTCAGTTTGCAGACTTGCAGGCCAATATGCCCCCTGAACAGCATTTCTCCAATCCTCATTCCCCTCCCTTAGCCTACACAAGAGAGGGGAAGGGCGGTGGAATCCCCAGCCCCTTGTTAAAACCAAGTTTGGGGGGAAAAAAAAGTGCGTATTTTGAGGAGGCAGGGAGGAAGTTCCAACGCAGGCCCTACTGTCGAGTAGTTCATATGTTAGCTTCTCGGACATAACTGACGAGTTATTCAGTGTGGGCAGTTCTTTTAAGATGTTCCCGTCCCCTCTATTTAGTTTTAAATTTCTCTACACGACTTAGATTTTTTAAATTAAATCCCAACCAGCCAGCCAGCCCTCCCTGGCCTTGTCTTCGGTAGAGAGGACATAGAATAGGAGGTTCCTGGCTTTGGGCGGGCACACTTGTGTTTTACTAGGGCCGCAAATAGGTTTCAGTGTGCTCCCCCCCCCCCCCCCGGTTTTACATCGCTGTAGACAACGAGAGATAACGAAACCATAGCAATACACAAATAATTAATTTAATTATAATAATCCTTGCCACTCCAGTCATGGTGGGAAAGCTACTTATATCGATAATTTAACTTCATTTGGCTAATAACCTCCGCTTTTTATACCAAACTTTCGCTAGCTCTCTCACAGGGAGCTCGTAACAGTACTTCACAAGTCCTGAACTTTAAAATTCCGCGCTGATAAATTCAATTAACTTCACCACTCTCTCATCCCGCACAGGCAGGGAAAAAAGAGAGTAAAATACAGCTATGGAAACAGCTCCCAGGCGCCACCCTAGGAATCCTGTAAAACAATGTTTGCTCTGCAGCATTAAGTATTTTTGATAGGTGTGGAGGGGGAGGGGGTTATCTTCTCCTCGCCTCCACAAGCTAACTGATAACTGTCTGGGTGGCCAAGGGACCGATCCACCCCCGCGCTGAGGGAGTAGTGGCCCAGTGATGTAAAACCGGCGGAGACCCCGGGGCTGCCATGGACGTCCAACAACAGTCTCTAAAGCTCTCAGTTGAACACTGATGGGGCAACACTAACCGGAGACGAACAAGCGGCAAAATGCGTAATCACAAGCGAACGCACCCCTCCCCCCTCCCCCCTCCGACCCCACATGGTGACTCCAACAGCGCCATCGCAGCAGCCAGCCTTTCACGGTACACACGACAAAATTCACATCTACCCCTGCGCTGGAACGAGCACCAGATGCTCACATGACTCTGTCGTGAAGTGCTGTCTGCTGCGGAGCTGACAGAATTCGTGTGCATACCAGTTCGATAAATGACTTTGTCAACGCGATAAAAATTGTAAAGCAGATGGGCTACGAGCAGCGTTTGCTCCGACAAGCAGAAGAAATACCAGCCAAGCTGGTATTCTGTCGTAAAGGCTGTTCACGATAAAGTGAGCACTTCAAAAATGAACATTAGTAAAACGTCACTGCCCCTGCAGGCATATATTTTAACGGGCGCACTGAGTGACATTCGCCCAGTAAAGTTGGTAACGATGGCTGGAAAGTAGTTCCATATTTTAACGTCGAATATAAACTGTTATGTAAACATTTGTGATAAATTATAATTGTTTCTTTCGAAATCTGATTGTTTTCAATGTATCGAAGTGTAAAAATAAGCAGATCTGTAAAGTATTTACTCTCGTAATAATTTCACAGTTTCACTTGACTGGCGCATGAATAAAGCGATGACAATGTTAATTTTACGTAATGCGGAGGAATACACAACGTATATATTAATCAGAGCTTTCAAAAGTGTTCATTTTACCGTGAACAGCCTACATCCACGCGGACACTTCAATGGAAATCCTGCAAGAGATTTTGAATTATTTCCCGTCGACTGGATTTTTTTTTACGGTGTCCATGCCGGTTTTCCCCAGTCTCTTCTTAGTTATATCTTCAGCTATATATATATACTTAGGGAGGTAGTCATGGCCCCAATCGCTGGCCATGGCTGCCCAATCCCCCTCTGCCGCGATGCAGGTCTCCTTGCGTGATTTCCCTTCCCTTGTAGACGTATGGGGTTCGCCCTGAGACACATTTAGCTCCCGTCCCACCTTCGGGCTTCCACCTAACACTTAGCAATAGGGTAGGTTAGAAAAAAAACACACCACCGATTAGCAATAGTTAGGCACACAACACATCCAAGACACACACACAACACTTAGCTAACTAAGCAAAAACGCTAAAAACGCAATAAAAATAAAAAATTACTAAATCAATTAAAGATTATGAAATCAATTAAAAATCCAATAAATAAATATATTCCCTATTGCTATATTAACACCAGGTGCCAAATAGAAAAGTTCGCCGTTGATGGACACTGCCTTTAGAGATAATTACATGTCAGACTTAAATCCCTCCCTCCCCCCCCCCCCCTCTCCAACCTTCTGTAAAGGCTCGCAACGTATTTCGCGATCGTTTTTTTTTTTTTGTGGGCGCCGACTGGTGTGGGGCTGCCTGGGTGCTGTCGTGGCTTCTCTTGTGGCTGCCATGGCTGCTTGGCAACACCGAACGCCACGAATTTTATAGTTAACAGGTTTTTATTTAAATTTCAACATCCATCCCCGATATTCAAAACTTCATTCAGCACTCCAAAATTCTATATGGTAAGCGCAGAGGTCTTTAGACCTAAGTATATCGACCCGCAGTTCCAAGAGAAAATTGGGTTTGGCTGGGTTGGGGACACGGCCGTTTGTTTAGCGTGAACACGTCTACGTTGACGCGCTCGACGCCTTGGTGTTTATTTTACGTTCCCGGCACCGCTTCACTCGATTGTATAGGGTTTTATGGGTATCGCTAGATTGCTTTTGAGATGCTCTTTCCAACCGTATACGATTTATGTATTTCGATTTAGCTTTTTGGCGAGTATAGGTCGAAATGTGTTAAGTTTTCTTTTTTTTTTTTTTTTTTTTTTTTTGCCTTTAAACGCATACAATTTCACCATAGCCACGCCACACAAATTTTCTTTTTGTCCACACAATCGATTGATCTTGACTAGACTTGTCGACTGAAACCTAAACGAGCGTCGTAGCTTCCCCTAGTCAAAAGTTATACTACGCGGAAGTTAGGAGACGCGGCGAAACGAACTCAAAATTGCGCCCTCCCCCAGTCCCCCGCACCACGCGATGCTTCGCAATCCTCACTCAACATAACATATTCTTAGATCATTTGGCAATCGCGTAGTGTAATTGAATTTTGAATGATTCGGAACTGCGATGCCAAACTGTATCCCTCGATTTTGTTATTATAGCATTTTCTGGATTGCCTCCCACTATGGTTGCAAATTTAAAGACGTATTCACGTCAAAATTTGTTAAGTGAGCGGACCTCCGTAATTTGTAGCATTTAGCGAAAACCCGCCAGTCCTTTCCCAGATCCCGTGGAGGCAGGATCTAATGCTCCCGATGCCGGATCCGTTATGGACGCGATCAATGTAGCGTTCCAAAGCGATCCTGAACTTAAAGATAAACCCGACATGGTCAACGAATTGATGCCCCGTGTCCAACTAATTGTTACTTGGACAACTCCAGGCATGTTGCAAGCAAAGAAAATTGGACAAACAATCGCCCTTCGTGTAAGGATGGTCAAACATATTATAGGCTGTTCACGATAAAGTGAGTACTTTTTAAGGCCCTTCTAAATTTTTGTCTTTCATCCGATTTCTATCTCCTGCTGCTTTTTAATATGAATATTACAATGTGATCAATAAACACAGTGCATACATTTCACCACTCTCCAAAGTTAACGCCTGAGGTGTAAAATTATTTATTAGTGGTTAATATCTGTTGGAAGGGCCTTAAAAAGTGCTCAATTTACTATGAATAGCATATAGCCATGCCTAAACAAACCATTATTGCAGTTCCACTAACTAATTCCGAAACACAAATACACATAATTCTCTACTGAAATGCACACTGCCGAAGCAATAAAAAGGACGAATTTATTGATTATTTGTCTCGTAATAAAGTAAAAATCGCGGCAGTAAACGAGACATATTTCATGCCTTATGAACGTTCTCTGTCCCAGGCTATGACGTATATAGACGAGACAGGGCGCAGAACATGGTAGAGGCGGTGGAGTTGCCATTTTTATTCACCTCTCAATTGCTCACCACAAAATAATACTTCCAGATTTTATCACACTAGAAGCAGTGGGAACAGAACGCAAATTACAACAAAAAAAAACCGAACTGCTGTACATCTATGCCCCACCTGGGCGCACTCTCGCAGTGGCAGATCTTGACACATTAATTAATTCCCTGTGCACACGTGACACCATGGATCGAGGAATATTAAAAATCTCCACAACTTCTGAAATCGAATGTCCCATCCTTCTGGCACCCACAATTATCCCCCATTCGAACTCTGATAACTCACGTCGCCTTACCATGAGCATGTAAACAACAGTCAGTCCGAATGACATGACCACTTGTTCACAACTGGCCACATTTTGCACAAAACTGCCCTGTTCCAGTTTCCAATGCCTTTGACGCACTGGCGTATTATCCGCCATCCGAATTGGATTTCCCAACTATTGCCAATTCATATCGTCGTCAGTACTGGCAACCTCGCGAAAAACCCCTATCAAATAAGGGTAAAAAGACAAATAAATCGCGTAACAAACATTCCCAGCCTTCCGAGTAGCAAACAATCGCCTCAGGCGCCCCCCTCCCCCCTCATGCAGCACCAGCAGTCACTGTCTCATACGCCCTCACTTCACTGCAGGCAACGCCTTTACCCAGACCCTTCGCGAATAAATTCGCGGGATGTTCAGGCTTAGCTTCAGCTTTTACAAGGAAAGACTGGCCGGGAGTCTAACAAACTCTCGTCCAGTCTATAACTTAACCTGCATTTTTCAAAATTAACGAAATTCAAGGGACAACAATAGGTAACAGCCTCACTGTTACCTCCTCCCACGAACCTGTGCAGGCAGGGGAGTGGGGGGTTATCAGCATTGGGAACCAGGGTTTGCTGGGAGTACTCGGCTACCCTATAAGAACTATAGCACTGGCCTAAAATATTTTGATGGGTGTGGGAGGGGGAGAGGGTTAGCTTCTCCTCTCTCCTGCATTTCAGATGAGACCGCCTGGGTGGTAAAGGGCCCTCACAAGGACCCGGGCTACCCCCGCTCTGAGCTTCGGCAGTGATTAGAAATGGCGGGTGTCTCATACGCGGCCAATCAGGAGCCAGCTCAACGCCCATTGGGCGAGCAGGTTTCTGCCAGCCAAACAAAACTGGTGCGCCCAGCAGGCCCCCAGCTGCCTCCAGTACTGAAACCCTCGATATGCAAAATTTACTGCAGGAGGCGAGGGCTAACTCCCTCAACGAAAAATTTCCCGCCTTTAGCGGAGTGCTGGAGGCACTCTGCACATTGCTAATGGTTTGGACTTACCAAACCAAATCGGTCGAAGAAAAAGGGCGACCCTGACTGGGGCCGCCCTCTCTATCGTGCAAGGGCAGCAGCGACAGCCTGATGGCTGTTAATACGCAGTTGCCAAATACTCTGTCCTTTAGGTTTAATTTAGTCAGTAGTCTTATTTACTGGAATGCGAAGAGCATTCACAGTAAAAAACAGGAGCTGGTAAATTTTATTTCTCGCCATCAGATTCTTATAATTGCAATAAACGAAACTCATTTAGATCCACAGCATAAATTCTCAATTCCGAACTATAAATGCATTCGAAATGATCGCTACAGACACAGCAGAGGTGTCATGATTTTAATACATAATTCAATAGTATGTAATCCAGTGAAATTAATTCAACTTCAAAGACTTGAAGCTGTGGGTGCTACCATAAAACTCGGGAATCAACACGTTGCAATTTATTCAGTACACTGCCCGCCAGGCCGCACATTTTTGCGCGCAGATTAAGACGAATTAACTAATGCATATCCAGTTTTACTCGCTGTGGGCGATTTTAATGCAAAACATCCCGCTTCGGACTGTCTCGCGCGCACAGCCAATGGGAATACTTTGTTTATACACCAAGAGCACCATAATTATATTATTTACGCCCCTAGCGAACCTACTTTTGGCCCTCGTAATACGAATTATAGGCCCGATATTCTTGATATCGTGATAAATAAAGGTTTTAATATGGCCCTAGAATTTAATGTGCTACATGAGTTGGCTTCGGACCATTATCCTGTCCACTTGTCTTTCAAGGAACTTGAAACTGACAATACACCAATTCGTAAAATTGAAGATTATAAGCATGCGAACTGGCCCGGCTTTAAGGAATATCTAGATGAAATTAATCTCACAGCTCCTATTAGTGCTCCCGAGGAACTGGACTCCGCTGTCGAACACGTCACAGAGCTTATTCAGACAGGAGTAAACAAGTATGTCCCAGAAAAGACACAGCCGATTAGCACAGATAAGCTTCCTGATCATATCAGGGAGCTTATCTCAAGTAGAAATAGGCTGCCTAGGCTCTTTTCTTGAACTAGATCCAGGCAAACCAAAGCCCAGATTAACAGTCTTAGAGAGTGTATCGACATTGAGATCACTGCCTGGCAATCTAATATCTGGTCCAACAAGGAGTGTTTTGTAGAAGTTACCATGGCATTTTTGTGGGCACATGGGCAAGTGGGTCACAAGTTACAATAAATTCCCCTATAAAATAAATGTTAAGTATTTTATTGATTTTAACACAACTTGTCCTACAGATTACTGTTTTTTACCTGGCTTATTATTTATTTAAACGAATGCATAAATTCCCGCCAATTTCAGCCATTTTAATAATACTACCTATTAATTTATAGCAACCAATTAGAGCACAATACAGAAGAAAAGTCGTTTCGATGTACTTACACAGCCGGTTTACTTTGAACAAGAAACTAGTTGGGAGCCAGTGTAACTGCATGCAGCGCTGAACGTGTTTAAAGTGGAGTAGTTCTGTATACCGCGTGACAGCGGCCTTAAATTACTTTCATATTGAATTTATGTGTTTTTATAAAGCAATTATATTAATTTGACTAAATATTTTGTTTTGGGTGACTTCACGCACCAACCACGACAGTCACTGTCACTATACAGTGGCAAATGGTACTGCATTGTAGACGAAAAGTAAACATTATTGGAAAATCAACTTTGACTAGATCGCATGTTAGAAAACTGTTTGCTGGTTTATCTGTTTTAATTTACGTACTGTACCTCCTATGTTTGTCATGATACGCTGCGTCACTTACGAATATTTTGTACTTATTTACAGCAAAAATCTACATAATGTGTGCTATTTTACACTTACTTCGTCTATCGACATTAACTAGTTCCTTTGTTGCTGTCTTCCAAGTGTCATGGATTCACGGCCCGCGGTCTGTTCTTGAAACTCAAGCTTACATCACCTCGTTGCGTTTTCTGCTTACGTCAGTTGGGTGTGGTGATTACCCTAAACAATACTGACGAAATTTGTCCCAAGACAATGCACTATTTGCAGTAGCGCTGGAATGTCTCATATTATACATCACATGCTTCTCTGCTCCAGAGGATGTACAGTAGATTATTACAACTATGTATTCAAAGTAACGCATATTTCGTGGCTCGCGAACACGTCAATGCAAACACGTGTGGGCTTTCGTAGTGAAACGTTGAAGACACATCTGGCACGAAGAGATAGAGAACCGCCGACAGAAGAGCCATTTGGCTGCAAAAAAAAAGCATTAGAAACACATTGCTTTTTGTTGAGTAAACTACCTAGACCACAAATTACATTTTTGTGTGATCATGCATATTGTAAATCAGTGTGAATTTAACACTTTCCTTTATTGTTTAGGTCGACTTTATTTTTTTGTTTAACATTTCACTATAAAAAATATGTCTGGCATAGTAACCTATCATCTTAGTTACGCTGGGTTGCAGTAACCAAACAAAGTATGTTTATTGATATGATTATTCAAACGAACATACGTAAACTTCGTTACTGATGATATGGTAGACTATAGGATATAGTATATGGTAGGCCTATACATGTGTTGATTATAGGTGTATTTTGTTGCAATTGATTCGACGGAATGTTCGATACGATCAAAAAACAGATAAACGCAACTACATTTAAACCTTTAAACGGCATTCCTGGATTAATACTACCTAATGTTATGATTATCAAAACAATTCGCCTAGTAAACAAGTTTCCTAAATATACTCTAGGAGTTAAACACAAAGGCTATATGATACGTACGTTTGCAAATATGTACACATTTTTTGTAACGTCAGTGTGTTTATCCACAAAACGGCGCAATACCTAAAACATTTCATGCTGCCTCGTGAAAAGTATTGAATCTATAGTCCACTACCGATTGGAACCTTTGAAAAAAAAAACTCTCTAGGCATAACATGTCACCTGTTTTTTCAATAACCTGTATTCCACAAATATATAACACTGTAGTTAACTTTAAGAGTACTGTAGTATTGAATAAATGAACATTTACCTTAATATCATCTATAACTTGTAATGTTTATTTATTTTTTAGATATGAATTAACAACAGTGAGTGCAGCGACGTGTTGGCAACGACCGGTAAGAAATAGTTCACAGTTAAAATATTATTTTAACCTCGTTCTTTAGTATACTATTTGTAAATTAAACGGCGCCTATCGAATTTTTTAAATATTTAAGTAGCCCCGATGGCAACATATCACATTTTTACAGTTTAAAATAGCATCGGAAAATATCGTGAGTAGGCCGTAATGGTACGGTATTGTTTTATTGAGCGAGAAAGCAATTGAAAAACTGTCAGCAGGCGAGGCTTGTCGCACTCTTTCTCTTTCTTCGTCTCTTTCACACTCGGGAAATTTCACTTCGCTATTATGCAAGGTAATTCTATATGTTTTCAATTGTAGAACATTTCATACTTATTACAGCAATATAATGATTTTTTAATGTGTAATTTACAACTGAAAATAGATTTTAATGTTTGAATACGTATTTTAATATATTTAGATATAATGGCGGGGCAGTTACCTAGTGAAGTTGGCAGACGTGGCGAGCCATGATATGGCGTGTTGTTTTTTGTCAAAGAAACGTAAATTATTCTTACTCCGAAAAATACTTCAAATTAATACACTACGTTTGTAGACGTTGTGTTTTTAAGCCTACCTAGACAAGTTACCATGTTGTGATAAATCTGTGTTTCCACGGGAGTAATAAATATACTGTAATGCATGTTTCGTTAATCATTGCGTTTGTGAAATGGCGTGCCTTTGTGCATCGAGGTCGATACGCTGGCCCTGTGTGTGCGTCATTTCAAATATTTGATTCGCATTATTTATATGTTTTAAATGTGAACTGTTTCTATGAAGTTATTTATTTACATCCATGGCTGTTTATTTATCACAATGTTGTACTTTTGCCCTAAGGGGTTTGAAATACAGTAGTGTAACGTAATTTGCCACAATCCCAGAAGAAAAATACCAAGCCCAGCCCGATAAATTTCAATAAACCTTATAAACAGTAAGTAGCAATACATAGAAATATGAGCGGAATAAAAGTTACCTTAGGCTTATTTGTGTGCATGTTCACAGCTATCTTTTAAAGTTTGTATGACAAAAATGAGCAACACGAGTTGCGTGCTTGAATTTAATGTGCCTTTCTCACTGGTTGTTCCATCGTTGTAATATTTATTCCAACTGAGGCCGTCCTTTTAGAGCAATGACCCAACACATATCAATAACAAAATGATAATTACAATTAGTACAGCCCTTTACCTCGCAGTTGTAACAGTGTTAAACACAGTCGCGGCAAAATAATAACGTGCATTACATGTATTGAGCTACATCGTGGAAAACAAATATGTTAATGTTCAATAACCATAAGAACTGTCATCGATTCAGGCATTTTTAAAACGTCATAAAGCTGACCTAAATAATATTAGAGGCCTAAACTGTGAATATTCATACGGTATGGCTTTTGGAATATGACAGAATTATTTGAAAAGCTGTAAATAGCAAACAACACATTTGATAGGTATAAAAGTAGCAGTCAGATTTAAATGTTTATTTTTAGGTGTAGCGAAAGTATACGAACATATGTACACACACGATGGAATGTACACATTGATTTTGACAGATGCTACATGGCAGTCACATGGCAATGTTTGTTTACATTTGGCGGAAGGATACGAAACGGGCCTGAAAGTAGATATTTGGCAGGGTTCCGAGAAAGTTGCTTCCAACAGGAAATTGACTAGAAAAGTTTTGTTTACAGAACATTACATTTTGACCAATACCCACGATTTAGCATACTCTTTAGTGGACCATGTTAAATCAGGTTTTTGAGTAGAAACATTTATTGGATTACTATATTTTTTTACAGGTCCACTGATGAACGTGCATGAATATTGACAATTCTGTACGAAGCCCCATTATGTGTAAGGCTACTGGTGAAAGTTCCATGATTTTTTTTTTTTTTTCAAGGACGAGCTACTTGTGTGGGCGGTTGAGTATCAGTTCTTGCTGATAACGCGCTGCTCCGCGAGTGTTCTCCGCAGGTGATGATGACTTTGCAAATCATTTCCCCTCCCCTAATCATCCTTTACAGAGCAGCACCATCTAGGCGGCGGTTTCGACAAACTACACCTCACACTCACTCGCTGCATGGCTTTCCTGGCGGTTGGGTGCGCGTACCTGCCTTTTCGAGAGTACACGATACTAGCTCGCGGACACACGGAGAGTCTCGGCCTGTTGCTCTGGTTCAACAGGTCATCTCGAGCCTAGCCCGATTGGGTCAGCGACGAGCCTCCGTTCAGCGGCCTAGGGGTATTACTCTTTTTCATCCGTAATTTTTATTACGAACTAGCTTATATTGCTGTTCCAATACTATCCAGGCCCTGGAAGGGACGATGGTGGCGGATGCGGGGGAGGGCGTGCTGCGGCAACTGGCCGAGGTGTCCTCCCAGACACACACTAAATATGTCGACACAGTTGAAGTAATTTTCCATGATGTTTCCACACAAATACCAGCCTCGGAATTCCACCAAAAATCCCGCATCGACACACAAAACACGAACACAAGCTCCCCCCCCCCACCCCCCTTCCCCGAGAAACCAAGGCGAACACGAGCTCGACCGCAACAGTGGAATGGAAATGGAAGCAGAAAACATACATCCCACTGAGGCGGAATGGACAATTGTGAAGGCGCGAAGGAAACTAAGTAAGCGTCAAGCAGAAATGTACGAGGAATCGCACCGACAATTCGAGATGGAAGCGCGAAACGCCTGGCTCCTGCCAGAAACCAACCCCTCCCAAGCCGCACTGCACAGTCAGAGGCGATGCAGTCCGGTGTGTCGGTTTCAAACCGATTCGACGCACTCCAAGATGTCAGAGACACTCAAAACGCCTCCGGCCCTTCAGGCCTTCCTCCCACACGAACTCAGCTGCGCTCTGACACAAACAAGAGGAAACCACACTACAGACATGTAGTTCCAGGCCCACAACACTACTCGAAAATCATCACCAATCTTCGGGCGATCCACGCATCCGGTTTCACTCTCTCAATGGCCCGTAACGGCATTCACATTGTGGCTGAAGACTTACAAAAATACAAAGCAGTCTCCGACTTCCTCAAAACCCGCCACTTCCCCTATTTCACTTTCGCTCACTCGGTGGATCCCCCACAGAAAGTAGTGTTCGACCTGCCGGCGGACACAGACCCTGACACCATCAAACAAGAACTCACAGAGCGCTGCTGCAACATACTGGACGTATACTAGTTCAAAACCAACATGCCAGATCCCTCCAACCCCGGACACACAAGGCTGACTCCGCTGCGCCTTTTCCATGTGACAGCCGCTCGGAACGACACTCTGCCCTCGCTTCTTACCATCAACCGGCTCAGCATGATCGTAGTTCACCCCCACCCCTACCGAAAACGGCTGTCCGATGTCGCCCAGTGCAAAAACTGCCATACCCTCGATCACACCAAAACCTACTGTCACCTGCCCACCGTCTGCCCTCACTGCGAAGGTCCCCACACCCTGGATGAGTGTACGAAGGAAAGCCCTACTTCACGGTGCTGCAACTGCAAATGCCTTCACCTAGCTTCCTCCAAGGAGTGCCCCAAAGTCATGGAGATAATTCAGCGCCGCCAGGCAACAATTGATCGTAGAGCTGAACAGAGGGCGCAGCACAGATTGGCTGCACCTGTAGCCTCCCCCCCCCCCCTTGCCAAAGACATCTTGGCTTACCCCAAACTCCTGAATGCCCGGGCACACTCCCAGCCTCCTCTTCATAAGCAAGTGCAACCAGGGGTCCCACACAAACATACACACTCCCTCAGCAATCCCTAGTAAACACACAAATTCCGCGAGTCCGCTCTCCACTTCTCCCCACCCCCACCCACTTCCCCTCCCCTCACCATGCCGCACCAATGAGTGAAGTTGGCGAAACCATGCCAGAAGTCCGGGAATTCCTGGACTTCCTGCGGGATGCAAATTTCAAGGCGTTGATGTCGCATTTCCGCACCTACATGGAGGCAGCAAAACAATTCACAGATCCCACTGAAAAAGCTATGCTGCTGCTGCAGGCTTTCACCACGTTCCACGCCACTCCCTAATGGGCCATAACACCCAGCATAACCCTGGTTCCCTGTCCCTTCTGTATTGGAACAGCAATGGCATTCTTGACCAACTATACGAGCTAGAGAGACTACTGGAAACGTACGGTATTGAAGTCGCTTTAATACAGGAGACAATGTTAAAACCAACTAAAAAATGCGCGATTAAAAATTACGTAACATACAGGAACGACTGAGCTACCAAAGGAGGCGGCACAATGATATTAATACGTAATAAAATCCACCACCATTTAAATGCCAATCCAGACTGCCAAAACTTAGAATCCACTTCTATTAATATTCAAACAAATACCAGACACATAACTTTAATTTCGGCACATCAACCCCCAACGAAGACACTTTTAGAGGCAGGTCTGGACAAAATAACCACGCAACAATACCCGTTTCTACTCGCGGGGGACCTAAATGCAAAAAAACCCGCATGGAATAGTAGGGAAAGGAACCAAAAAGGCGGGCTTCTATTACGCCACTCGCAACAAAATAATTATCTCATTCATGCCCCGAACAGGCCAACATTTTTTCCAGCTCAACGCAGATACCAGCCAGATGTTGTAGACATAATATTAACTAACTTAGCAAACCTCATATTAGAGATAACAGTCCTGGATGAATTAAATTCTGATCACTCCCCTATCTTTTGCAAAATTAGCACGGAATTGGTTCGACATCCCGAAGTAATTTTAAATAAATTACCACAGGCTAACTGGGATCAATTTAAAATCGATATAGACGATATATTTATGGAGCATCCATTAAATATTACAAAGAAAACGGATATACAGCCGGCCATAGAAATATTTCAGAACACAGTCAAAACCCAGTTGAGCAAAAACACATCGTGGATGACGTAATTACCAAAAACGAACTGTGTCGAAGAGTATTTTAGAATACAAACAAGACGTATTAAGGTACATGTCCCAATAAAATTCAAAACAATCGATTTTTACTATGTCATGGGTTTGAGGATTCAGATTTTTGTTTTTATGTTTTATCCCAAGAATTTAACGTAATTTTTGAGTAGTGATTGAGACGCTTTACGCAGCCAAGAGAGTGGTACGGTAGCGAACTGAAATTTAACTAACATACAAGCACATTCTGCACTTACCTTAAATATGTTCCAATTAAAATAAACCAAGGCATTTTCTTAACTTCTTAACGAATAACAGCTGGTAGTTGAATGTTGCAGTCACGCATATTCCCGTAAATAACCACTCACACGTTCAGTTGTATCACAGGTATTTTCAGTAAAAGGAAAGCTGAGAAGCTACGTTTCAGATTAAGAAGGAACAAACTCAAAATACGAATTCACGAATCGTACACCAGACATGCCTTAGTTAACACATTTTACGTATAAGTATCCAATACGCGCGCGAAAACCACATAGTTGGTTGTAGTACAAACCAGACAAAAACGGTCGATATTATGACTGTTCGTAGAAGCTCGTTCACCCCTCGGCTAACATCGTGCCTTACACAGATAGCCTCGTTGCTTCCACGGCTCCCTAATTCCCCCGCCCCGCGACAGATGGCACTTCTGGTCCTATCGCCGCACTGGCCTTCAGCAGTCGTAGTCTCATAGCACTCTAAGAAGCAACCGAGAGGATTGCTTCCACGACACACAGAGAACGTCGGGAGACACGAACCGCCATTTACCGCACAATTAGAAAATATTTTGTGTTCGATGGTGAACCAGCCCAGTTCTGAAAAAAAAAAAAAAAAAAAATTATAATAATAAAAATAAATAAATTCGGCTGCAAATTTTTAGAGTGATTATTATTTGACAGACTGAAATTAAAGGGGAAGCAATGCTTTCATTGCTTCCATGGACACTTCGCCCCTGCTACCTAAAGAATTCCTTCTGACGTATGCACAATATGAAATACCATGTGTGTACAAACATCTGTCTGCTGATTTGCAACAAGACGAAGAGATTTTCAGCTGTATCCCGTGTATGGAATGTTTTCAAGGATGTGCTACTGTTACGGACACACAATTCAAGGAGTTGGTATATTGCATGTTGGAAGAGTGCTGATGTCATGAGAGTGAGAAAATAAACGTGTATCCAACATTGAAAGATGTACACGTGTAAAGAAGAATTATTTATGAATGACTTCGCAGGTTAGATCATGAGCGGGTTGATTATCCTTCGTAAAACTCTGCATCAAACTTATTGCTTTTTCGTTATCATATTCAGCAGATGTGTAGTGAGACACTCGAGATGGATAACATAAACGGATTGTTCTGTAGTGAAAACAGTATATAAGCATGCATCCAGTAAGGGGTTTTTCACTTCTTTGACGGATGTGTCAGAGGGCAGATCATCAGAAGTAGAAACATCTAGTGATAGTGTATGTGTGAGTTTTTGTGATATGCATGAGGAAAGAGCTGGTGAGGATGTGTCAACATCTTCAATGGTAATGAGAAAACCCTCGGGCTCTGGGAGTCGAAGTAACACAAGTGTAGCAAACATCTGTAAATATTGTGGCAAGATATTTAAGAATAGATCTAATGCCAGACGAAATAGTGCTAGTAACTGTATATTCAGCACTTCATACAAGATGTATCGATATGTTAATTGTGGTGTGGCATATGCTAACAGGTAGGTGGATTGCTCACGACAAGATTTGTTCTATAAAATTATACTAAATTGTAAATATTTTTGTTTAATGAGGAATATGTTTGAGTGTGAAACTATTAATATGAATTTTCGATAAGTGTGCGAAATAAAGTTAATGTGCATGAAAGGCTTCAGTTTTTATTCGATCCCTCCTTATATTAAACTGTTCGGGAGAAACAAATATGTCAAATCTGAGTTGAATGTGAGGATAAGATGTTATACATTTTATCATAAAATATATGTATTTTTTCTGATGGTCGTACGCAATGTCTTGATACATAGACATATTTGTAAGCTGTGGGAATATAAGAACTTTTAATAAATAAATAAATAAATAAATAAATAAATAAATATATATATATATGCGCTTAGTGTAGGTAATGGTTTGGAAATCCGTGAAAATTTAAATCGTAATTAGAAAATAAATACTAGATTTTT
Source organism: Dryococelus australis (assembly GCA_029891345.1). Lineage (NCBI taxonomy): Eukaryota > Metazoa > Arthropoda > Insecta > Phasmatodea > Phasmatidae > Dryococelus > Dryococelus australis. The sequence goes on along the minus strand of CM057008.1, from coordinate 18,976,774 downwards.
TCCGGAAATAATTTTCCAAGTAAAAGGTAATCTAGGAATAAAGGAAGGAAAACCTGTAATAATTAATGCGAGATGTTTGGAATGCAGGTAAAAAGTAATAATATGTGATTTCTTCGTGCTTATCTCAAATTTTATCCACTCCCAGTAGCAATAATTTTGACAGTAGTTAGGATGTATGAGATCATATCTGTTTGAAAATGAGGTATTTCTCTGATATTACAAAGTCGAGTACTGAGCATATTTCTATATGTACAATTTATTAGATTATCCTATCATTAGATGAAAAAAACCTGCTGTTTATATTATAAACATCATTTAGTAATAACTGATGGTGAGTATAGAGCGAATATTGGGCAGGAATACTATTTTCCGAAGTTCCACAATGTGCTGGAGTTGGTTTGCCATTTACTAGAAACAACAATTTTAAATTTGCATTAACATATGTATGAAGGTGTTGTTATATTGTATGGTTTGTTTGGTTGAAATGTTTTGGAAAGTAAGTTAGGTGGTATGGTGTTAGTATTATCGATTGAAATCAGTGTTTGAAATATTTTGTTTGTTTGGTGGTTGATATGATTTGTATGTATGGTACCGATATGCTAGTTTTGCTGGTATTGTTCGATGCTAATGTTTTTTTGCAAATGGACAGTATGGCATGTGTAAATAAGCTGTGTGTTACGATATGGTTTGGGAGTATTGATGGATATAATGTTTTCTGCTGGAACATCTGATTTGCTGGATTGGTGATATGATCTATTGGCATGAGATTTCGTTAAGGTTGGATCGCTGGCGAGCATATAGTGTGTGGGGCGATGCTTATATTTGGCTGTGTGTTTGCTATTGAATGATGTGATGTTTTGTCAGAGTAATTCGCCAGAATATTTCATAGGAAAGCTTATACGATTGCTTTGTTATCTTGGATGGTGTGAAGTGTTTAGTATATCCGATATGGTTTAATGGAGAGGAGTGTAAGTAGCGATTGATGTTAAGGATTGTTCATGTATTTAGGGTAACATATGATAAGAATATTTTGGTTTTAACAAACTGTATAAATAGTTGTTTGGTTTTTTTTTTGCAGCATCAAATATTATGACTTAGTTAAAACAATTTTCGTTGGGTAGTTGAAGGTTTGGAGTGTATAATTGGATGATATGTCATTAATTATAATTGGGTGGTAGGGGAGGCTGGTTGACATGTTTCGTTAATAATATGGTGTTAGGGGTGAGCTCTCTGTTTCTAGCAAATGAAAAATAGACTTAAAAGGATGTATAAAAAGAAATTAAAATGTAAATTTAAAAATTGGTAATCATTTTCGCAATGTGATAAAGTTATGACAATATTGCAAATTTATAAACTGGCGCATTGTCTTGCCACTGTTAGGTTACTCAGAGTGTTTGTTTCAAGGGATATTATAAAATTTCCAGCACTGTTTCTACGCACTCGCTCCACGATGAACGATAAACATTGACAAAATATAATTTTCATTGTAATTTATAGATGTTATATTATGCGATAACTAAACTAAAGGTACATTTGTTTAAACAAAATTTTAGTGCGAGTGGTATATATTGGAAGTGTAAATTTTAAATTAACATTTAGTAAGTCTACTGATAATGTAGGTTCTAGTTTTTATCTCGAGCTAACACCGCTCCTGGAATGCGAGATGGAGCATTTAATTAGAGATGATAATTTAAAGAGGTGTGTAAAATATAATGTTACTTGCTAGGGTGGTAAGATAGATTGTGTTATTTCATGAGAATGATTTGATGCTATATTGTTGGTAATGTATTTAGAAAGGTTTTATGATAACGTTTGTTCGTGTGGTTTGTTAGTAGGGTTAATGCTTGGTCAATTTCTGCAACAGTTTAAGTATTTTATGTAAGTATATTTACATGTGTGTATGTTTGTATGTTTCTAATTACCTAAAACCTCCAGTTAACAGTATTTGCTTGTAATTATAATACAATGTTTGTAGGAGTAGGCCAAATCTTTGCTAGGAGGGGGAAAATGTTTCCTAGTAAGGCAAAATGTTTGTTAGGAAGTCAAAATGTTTGCTTATGGGAGGGGAAAATGTTTACTAGGAGGGGTAAAATGTTTGTAAAGAGGTGGTAAAATGTTTGGTATGAGGGAGCAAAATTTTTTGTTAGGAAGTGAAAATGTTTGCTTACAGGAGAGGGAAATGTTTGAGTGTAGGAAAGAAGAATTGGAATACTTAAAGAAACTACAAATTCCATCTACCTCCTCTGGTCATTACTTTAACAAATATGTATGTTGTTTACAAAACAGATATTAGATTATGATCACTAGCATTAATTTAGTATGGGAAACCTTTGAATTTCCAGGGATGCGATTCTGTTATATCTTGACACGCACACGAAAATTTCCTGTGATAAATAATTGTTTATTTGTATTACGAAGGAATATTATCTTCCCACTCACATCAGTTTTGTTTTAGATAAGTGATAAATTAATGAAAATTTGTATGGTGGATTGACAAATATTGCGTGTTTTTGGTAATAGGCGAGTGGCTTGATCGATGTTGCATCAGAAAGTTAGACATTATGTTTCCCGTGTGATGACAGAGATAGGGAATTTTGTAAGGAAAAGTTAGGATGATATTTTCTTAATTAGATTTCATACTTAACTAATTCATATGAATATGTGGTGTATATGGATCTTTCGGTTCTCATTTTACAAAATTTAAATGGAAATGTTTGCGAGGAGGTGAAACATGTTCAGTCAGCATTTTTATAACGATTTTTATTAAGCAAATAGGTATGTGTTGTGGAATTAACATTCTATCATATAAGTACTTTTACGAAATAGGAAGTGGTTAACTCTATTTGTTCTGCTAAGGAAACATAGTATGGTGTGTAGTATGCACACATCACAGCATTCGCCTGGAGTGACTTGGGAAACCATCGAGAAAAAAGAAAGAACTCTGAATGTTTTGGAGGGGATTCGAACCCACACCCTTCCGAACATGGGTTAGTTCTAGTCCGATTCCGATCACCGATCATAGTCATCGGCCGATTTCCACGCATCAGCATCGGTAATGATCGGCAAGCCAGTTGCCGATCACTAAATTCCGATCAGTATAGAGCAACCTAACCACTGCATTCATCACGGGGTCAAAATAACTGACCGTTTTACAGATCGTAATAATGCTGATTATGTAATGTTACTTATTAGATTGCTGTTGCGCACTTCTGCGAGTGTTTCAATCAGCTGGATGTGTGTTATCAGCGGATGTTGATAAGTGTGTCGCAGCTCCGAGCTCTGTAGCCTTTACCTTTGCGCAACTGGATGTGGTTTGCAAAAAAACGGCGCCATGCAGGCGGAAGTACATCCCCTAATAGTGACAGGCTGGGGACGGCAACGCCTAGTTGCATTGAGCGTTGCCGGGGAGTTGACATTCCCATGTTATAAGTGGCCGGAGTAGGTCCAGTAGTAGGAGCGGGAGAGTTCCGGACTATTTCCAATTTTTGTTTGTGGGTGTTTATATTTTATGTGAAGGTATGTATGCATTGCGGGTACGTAATTTACGTGTTGTTTACGTGATACATTTTATGTATAGAAAGTTATTTGTTACGTTGTTCACAAGTTACTACGAATCGTCGACAGATCCGAGCTTCCAGGTATTATCCCATGAAGGTATATTGTAATATTCATCACATTGAGAAGGACGTTAATAAGGATAATACTGAATGGAGTGTTATGTTGTTGATACAGAAGAGAGTTACATTATGCTGTCTTTCATGTTTCGATTTGGCTTACAAGTTATAACTGCTAAAGCTGGAAGTGATTTGTTGGAATTTTGTTTCTTCAGAAAAGCTGGCAATTCAAAAGCACCTACTCCAAAGAATATAGGTGAGATTGATTCCCGAGACATTACTTGCTGGAAGACATTTTAAGTTAATGAAGGCGGTACTAGCCATACTGCTATTATGAGTTATTTTAGTAATCCTGTGATGATGTCTCGTAAGAAGATCATGTTTGAAGTTGGTGATCAGATTTGGTTGTACAGGAAGTTAACTGGTACTACTGGTAATATGAAAGTTCTTGGTTATGTTCAATTGTATTTTAATCCGTGTTACTGTAGTTTGTGTATATTGGTTTGCAGCAAGATTTATTTACTTATAAAATTCTATTATATATTGCTATTGTTTGTTTTAAAGACCATTTATCGAGAACTGTCATATAAGTTTCACTGTATTTTGTGTACATGCTTTGGTTTGCCGAAAGGTCTGCATTATTTAGTAATACATATGTTTTTGCTTACTTTCAATAAAAAGCATCAAGAATTTGTCACAAGTGTTTACATAAAAGATATGATATAGGCTAACTTTTTGAATATTAACATTTAAGGTACAGATTATTTTTTTTTAGCTGCTCTGATTGGCACTAATCGACGTCGATGATCGGCACTGATGATCGGTATCGGAATGATCGGAAAATTTGGTGATCGGCTCAACCCTAGTGTATAAATAGAGTCTTTGCATGATAGAGGAGTAAGATAGAAACATTTTTTATTTATTATATGTAAAATTGGTTATGAAAAAAAATTTAAAGAGTTTTTCATATATCTAAGCATATAATTTTACATCCTATACAAAATAGTTTAATTTTCCTGGGGATGATTTTCATACAAGACAGTTTTGACCTTGTATGTTACTTACTTCATGACAAGTATAAAAGTTTAGGTAGTTATTTCATCATGTGTGTTTGTTTACATGTAATGATTGGTAATAGCTATTTTTAGATATTCTTCATGTGAAAAGCATAAAGCCTCTGCTTAGGTTCCCTACTCACAACAATAGCATTTGAGGTATTATATACTCCATTCACAGCAAAAAGGTATGTTATTATGAGAAGGGGTATCTCGATGTAGGAGCCTTTGAAATTATTTTAAAATTATTTTTTATAGTTCAATATATTAGGCATATGTCGGTTTGGGCATAAAATATTTTAAATGGGCAACAAATAGCTTCGACTGGAGGTGCGAGACTCCAGGGACTCGGCCACCATCTTGAATTTCTGACTTCCCACTCAGTCAATAGGGTAATGCAACTGCAATATTGAATTCTACCATGTTGGTAGCCAGTATATCGTTAAATTTGTAGCCAGTACATCGCCATATTGGGCTGCCATTTTGGTAGCCAGTAAGCTATATTCATACTATATCATTCCATGTTGTTTTCTCATGCCATTTTCCATGCTCTATCATTCCGAGGGTTTTCTCCGAGTGCTCCAATTTTCTCTCTATTTCCTTTCTCTTTCTTTCTCTCTCTTCCTTTCTATTTCTTGCTCTCCATCTTTACCTCTTCCTCTCTTTCTCTCCCATTCGTTTGTCATTTGTTTACATTGGCTGTCATTCATCTCTCACATTTGTTCGACTGTCATCTTGGTATTTTAATTTTCATTTGTCATTTGTTTTTAGAGTTTGTCTCACATCTGTCGCCTGCGCTCCACTGCCATCTTGGTTCTAGTGTTGGTCACTAGGGACGCTGGTTTCGCTCATGTTCGATTAGTCTCATGTGCTCCACTGCCATCTTGGTTCTACAGTTGGCTGCTATGAGCGCTGGTGTTGCTACACCACCATATTGGTTCTTTAGTTGGCCACTAGGGGCACTGCTTTTTTATAACTCATAATATCATCTGGAATAGTGCAGAATCAAACTGCTGGAACTTGGGTCGCCAGACTAATGCCTTAGACTAATTGGTTATTGTGACATGCGCTGGCGCTAGTAAGACAATATTGCTTTAAATTTGAAGTTCACCATATCAAGGACAAAGATAATTCTGTAACTGGTGTTTCGCAAAGATGAGTTTGAAGTGCATGTAGGTGATCCGAATGAACCACAGAAAAATAATGCAATACAAGAATCAGTGTCAGATGATGTGGAGTCCATAGAATTTTTTAATACGTTGCTAAACTTTCCTGATGTTTTTGTAGATATTAAATAGCACCAGAAAATAACATAGAATGTCAGCAAGTAATGTCAGATTTAGCTCAGTCTGGTTATGTAGTTGTTATGCACCACATCACGTACATGTCGCCAGGATGGCTGCCCGGCTACTCATGTTTTGCTTTGTGGCTGCTGCTGTTGCCAACCAAACGACTAACATACTACCTAATCTAATTTTAGGTGAACACCATACACAACAGTTCCTCCTCACTTAAAATGTGACACACAATGGCCCGGAAGCTTCGACTCCCACTGCAGGTGTGGAATCGTGACTGCACACCAGAACACCAGGGAGGACCCTGGTGTTCTGGTGTGTTGCAGCAGACGTCCTCGCACCCATTAATGCAGAACATCGTGGGTCTCTACTATTGTGAGCGATCCTGGGCCCGAACTGCTGTAACACCATGGTTGCTGTCTATACCCTGCTGGAAATTACTTCTTTGGCCTTTGACACTGGTTGGCAACTTCTCCATCACAGCTGGTCTACATGTCTTCTATGAGAATTACCCTGCTCATCTGTAATATGGTAAATCAACTGTCCTTCCTCCCCACCGATACAGCCCAGTATCCATTTGAAGCCACTCATGTAGTTACACAACCATACTGCCTCTCCCACACTGAAGTGTCGTGGGCCCCTGCCACAACTGCACCTGCTACATGCACATTCTGGGAGGTGTGCCTGTTTGTGCCCGGATGCAGTTTGGCCAGAACCGTCTGCAGTGATCACCTCATTAATAACTCTGTAGGAGTCTTCCAGGTATTATTTTCCGCTTGTATTGGGATTGTCCGCCAAGCTAATAACAGGCGTGCCAATCATGTCCGCCATTCACCTTCAATAACTTTTCTTAAATTCTGATTCACTGTTTATACAGTCCTTTTGGCCAACCCATTGCTGGAAGGATGGTATGGGGGAGAAAAATCAATTTATATACCATTATTCTTCACAAACCCTGCCATTTCTTGAGATCGGAATGCAGTCCCATTGTCTGCTACAATGATGTCAGGCAGCTCATAGCAACTGAACATATCGCACAGCTCCTGAATTACTGATATGGCGGACTGACTGCCGACCCGCCTGACTTCAGATCATTTGGAAAAGGCGTCAATAACTATTAAAAAGGCTGAACCTGTAATGGGTCGGCAAAATCAATGTGCAACCGCGACCACGGTTTATCTGGTTTTGGCCAGGCAACCATTTTAACTTTAGGTGGATTATTTTGGCACTGCTTGCAAATGTTGCAACCCTTTACCACTTGCTCGATGGCCGCATCCAGTTTTGGCCACCAGAAATAGCTTTGGGCCACTGCTTTCATATGCACTATCCTATTATGTTGAGCATGCAGTAGATTCATCACCTCTGAATGCAGTTGGGATGGAATCACAACCCTGTTTCCCCGAAACAAACACTCTTTATGTATAGACAGTTCCTGACTGCGCACAAAATATTGTTCCATATCCACAGCCACTTTTGCTGGCCATCCACTTGCAGTTTACTGCAGAACCTTAGACAGTAATGTGCCCTTACCTGTTTCTGCTGCTATTTTACCTGGCTCTACCAACACCTCTGCTGACTCTTCCAACATGAGAATGTCACTAGGCGCTAGTACCTCAATTCTGGTGCCTGGGGCGGATGTCTGCTGAGAGCATCTGCATGTTGTATCTAGTGTCCTGGCCTTAATTCCAACTTAAAATCGTACGTCCCCAACATGAGACTCCATCGCAACAACCGAAGGCATATTGTATCTGGAAGTGTCTTCTTAAGATGGAGCAGCCGCAAGAGAGGTTTATGATCCGTAACTATTTTGAACTTCCTGCCAATCACATATTGTTTGAACTTGCTTACTCCAAAAACCACAGCCACGGCTTCTTTGTCCACTTGTGCATAGTTTCGCTCGCTCTTCTGTAGTGTCCTAGAGCCAAATGCTATTGGGGCTCCCCACCCATCACCAATGTCATGGGCCAGTATCACTCCTACACCATACTCTACAGCATCACACGTCAGAATTAGGGGCTTATTGAGGCTATAATGTGTCAGTGCCTGCTCTGACTGCAGTTGCAGCTTGGCATTTTTGACAAGCCTTACTGTGTTTTTCTGTCAAACGCCATGGAGCATTTGCATCTAATAACCGGTGAAAGTGCTCCAACACTTCTGCTTTGTTGTAAAGGAATCTTTCATAGAAATTTAACAGTCCAAGAAAGGCCTGGAGTTCCTTTTTGTTTTTCGGTTCCGGTGCATCATGCACAGCATCCACCTTACTGGACAAGGGATGAATACCCATCTGGTCGATTCTGTGGCCCAGGAACACTACAGAATCGACTTCAACTACACACTTGGCTATTTTCAGTTGGAGTCCTGCCCTTTGCAGCCTTTCTAGAACTTGACACACCCGACTCCAGTGCTCTTCATCTCCTCCCAATATCATTGTGTCATCAAGCAATACTACAGTCCCTGGAATGGCAGCAAGCAGAGTATCCATCAACTTTTGGAAAATAGCTGGACCGCTGCTAACCCCGAATGGCAACCTCTTGACCTTGAAAAGACCTTTCACGGTATTAACTCTAAGCAGTTCGGCTGTTGCCTCATCCACTGCTACCTGCAAATATGCTTCCTCCAAATTGAGCTTGATGATGAGTTGTCCTCCCCTCAGTACTACCAACGCCTCGTTATCCATGAGCAGTGGATACACACACATGGCACATAACTGTTCACTGTTCCCTTATAATTCCCACACAGCCAAATTGTGCCATCTTTTTTTTTTTAATGGGTGTTACAGGTGTTGCCCATTATGAAAATTGTGTAGGTTCATAAACTCCCCACTGTACCAATCTCTTTATTTCCTGACTTACCTTGTTTCTCAATGTGAAGGGCACTGGCCGGCCCTTTTTTAAACAGAGGAATGCAGTCTTGTGGGACTTTAATGGTGACTTGTGGACCCACATATTTTCCCATTTCACCTGCTTTGCACACTGCTGGGTATTCGCTAACAAGCCAGTCCACCATGTCTTCCCGAACTTTGTTTACCCGATCATTTTAATTCCAAGTGGCTCGAACCAGTCACGCCCCAACAAACTTGGCCCATGTCCTGGTACCACAACTAACTCCAGCATAACTGCCTTACGCCCCTTAAATTTCACTACCACTTCCTTGACCCCCAACACTTCTAAATGTTCACTGGACCATGTATACAATACCATGTTCCCATATTTCAAAGGTGGGTCATTGGGCTACAGAAATTTGTATGTGTGCCAGCTGATAATTGAATGGCCCGCCCCAGCATCAACTTTAATGCTCACCAGTTATCCGTTCAACAGCACTTCGATACACCACAACTTCCTATGTGCTTGCTCCTGCATACTGTACAAAGTATATTCTGAACCTACACAGTCTGCAACGTCCACCTCAAAATGCTGCACTTCCTGTATGGTGCCAGTTCGCTTCAAGTCCCTCGCACTCGAACCTGCCTACTGTTTTTTTCTTTTGTTATGCATGCCCGCTCAAGGTGTCCTTTATTTTTGCAAAAACGACACCCTGTATTTGCGTGCCATCATTTATCGATTGCAGGTTACCATTACACCGCCAACATAGCTGATTCCCTTTACTTATTTCCTTCTTTTGCCTATCATCTGATACACTGTTCGACTTTACCGATCCTCTCGCGTTCACATTCCTCCCGACTGCACTGTTTATTTTGTGCACATTTTCCTCCACTAATGTACTGCCTCGCAAGTCCGCCATGTTCCTTCCTGTCGCTTCCATTCCCATCGCGATGTCCGTGGCCTATTGCAAAGTCAATTTATCCTTAACGAGGAGATCCTGTTGTACAGCTTTGTCCCGAACCCACAAACCAAACGGTCTCATAACATGCGATCCAAATTAGGAAAAATTGCAGTGTATGCTTAGCCATCGCAACTCTGCAATACGCACAACTGTTTCCCCTTCTTTTTGATCGCGCTTCAGGAACTTAAGAGTTTCAACTATTTCACTGGGCTTTGGGTTGAAGTTATTCGTTAATCTTGTGAACACTTCCTCCAGAGACACTGCATCGGTAGATTTCGGTGACAATAATGAAGTCCTTAAACCATACAATTCTGTTCGACATACTGTATAAAACACCACCCACTTAGCTTTGTCGTCCTTGATGTTGTTCGTGATGCAATAGCATTGTAGACGTTCGCGATACGAATTCCACGACTCCTTGTCTGGGGCAAACGAACCTATAGCTCCTATTAGTGCCATTTTTGTGGATTCTGGACCACATGCAATACTGTAAACCTCGCCGTTAACTGTTATGTACCACATCGTGTACATGTCGCCATGATGGCTGCCCGGCTACTCGTATTTTGCTTTGTGGCTGCTACTGTTGCCAACCTAACGACTAACATACTGCCTAACCTAATTCTATGTGAACACCATACACAACAGTAGCTTATAAAGGATTTATTGGGAAATTGCCGAGAAAAGGAAAATTTCGTGTGTTTGTACCAGGTAAGTTAAGACCGATGATGTTAAGTATTACCACGAGTCCTTTTTCGGAGGGTATGTAGATCGAGAAAAAACTATTTCACGAATAACTGAGATTTTTACATGGCCTGGTGTGCAAATAGACATTGAGACACGCATAAGGGAATGTAGCACGTGCCAACAAGGCAAGCCGAATAAATCAAAAGCAGGAAGGAAATATTCGAAGTCTCCCACAAAGCTTGTATGGGAAAGGGTGTAATGGATGTTATGGGGCCTTTACCGTGTAGCAAATCTGGTTACGTCTACATGTTAGTAGCGATCGATAATTCTAGCCAATTCTGTTTATTTTCCCATTGTGGACAATAAAAACTGTTGAAATTTTTAAGATAATGTTTCATCATTTGTTTTGTGTTTTCGGTCACTTGCATTTGTAGTCACGGACAATGTGTCGTATTTGTGTCACAAGAATTTCGAGACTTAATGTCCACGTGGCGAGTGAAGTTAATCAATACATCGCCTTACTACCCGCAGGCGAACTTGGTAGCAAGAGTCAACTGGAACATTAATGTGGCCTTGTGTTGTTTCCAGTTAGGAACACAGAATGGGACACGATTTTGTACAATCTTGTTTTGCAATTTAACAATGAAATTCATAGTGCTCATAAAAGTACTCCCTCTGAGGTCTTTTTGGGAAGGCAACTTTTAAATCCCCTTTTAAATACATAGTCATTGCAACCATTTCATGTGGAAAATGTAGCAAATAAAGATATGTTAAAATTGTGGGAGGAAGTTATGCAAAATTTGGTTTTTCATCACAAGGAAATTGTAGATAAGGTGAATTTACAATGTAAATATGTTACGTTATGTGGTGGCGACTTGATTATGGTTGATACTCATTTTCTTATTTCTGAAATTTATTATTTCAGTGCAAAGTTAACTCCGCAGCGTACCGGACCATTCAGAGTTGTACGATATTTTTAGCACATTACTTTACTTGTTTCTGAGCTACAATTTCCACATAAAGAGTTTAAAGTTCATATAATTCATACTAAAAGATTTTATGGTAAAGTAAATTAAAAGAGCCCTGCCCCAGACCTATGTAATTTGGAGTATTGTGTGTTAATAGATCTTAATTTGTTGATATACCATTATATTATATGCATTTAGTATGTGTAAAGGATCCGATTTAAAGTTTAAAAGAAAAGTAAGCTAGAAGATAATTTCTTGTTAAATTTCAAGAATTATTAATGTGAGAAATTTTATCATTACGCAAAGGAAAATTTAAAATTCTTATGGACATTGTATTTGTGTCTCATGTCCAGTATTATTGTATTATTAAGAAGTGTGCTGAGTAAAATCCACTTGATAAATGCTGGTTTTAATCATGTCGTCCTGGTGTGTTTAAGGTACCCCAGAAGTGAGTCCGAGAAGAACAGATCTTCCAGTGTATGTGAGCTGTGCTGCCGACCCGGTAGCGACTAGGTCTGACCACCCGAAATCGCTGTTGTGGTGTCCGGCCAACCACACTAATACCTGAAGGAGGGAAGGAGATGTGAAGGTGCTGAAACACCATACATCGTATTTAATTATTCTACGCTGCAAATTATACCTATTACATGGGATTATCGACGAAGGAGCCGAGGTTTACCCATTGGATGACCCGTTTGACGTCAACGAGGACGTCGCAGCCAATGTGGGTGCGCGATTTGGGAGGCGAGCGAAGACTGAAGGTGAGAGGCTTAAGGCTGCCCCTTCCAACGTGTATGGTGAGCGTCCAACAACCATCTGGCACTACAATCTACGCCAACAAGATTTGAATTTACTGGACTTGAGCCACTTGGAAAACCATCTGGGATGTCCCTCAACACTGGACGTGTTTTTTGGGCTATAAAAGGGGTCGTATTTCGTCTTGAGAAAACCAAAAGGATAAGGACCTCAACATGAGAGGATATTAACTTGGCAGAAGGCATATCCTGTTATGTTTTATGACTTTATTATGGCGAATTTATAGGGAAAACATTTTATGATAAGTGTGTTTTATAATCAGTAAATTTTGAAATGTTACAATATTTGGGCTAAGTTTGTTATTCTTGGTGAGCCCATAATTAATGTAACTTTATATAATTTATTCTTTATAAACATTTTCAATGTAAAGTCTTTTAGAGCCTTTTATTTTAGCTGTTTGTAATCTTTCGTTATGCTTGTGTTTTTCAATTTGGGCATTTTATATGAAAAAAGAGAAACGGATAAGTCCATATACTTATAAATAATATAAAACAAACTGTCTGTTGATTATTTCTCACAAATTTTGGAGGTTAAGTACTCGATATTTCAATCTGTATCAAGGAATGGTTGACTTGTTTGCATTATTTTGCGACTGCATTATTTATTTGTGCTCTTAAAATTTAATCTCTGCTGATTGAAAAAATTTGGTAAAACTGATTTGTGACCAAATGAGTGGCATGGAAGGAAAGGGAGTAGAACATCATTGTCATGGCATGGTTTGGTTTCCTATGGGTGCTCCCGCTTTGTGACAGTTTACACTACTGAAGTTGCTTCTTTGTTACTGGTAAAAGTGTTTCCCTGTAACAAGTACTGATGATGCTTACACGCCTGGAACTGTATCGCTGGTCGTGGGCAGTTGCCACAAGAGAGCAATTCTCGTTACTTAGGTCATTCTGCTCAATAAACCAGCATCAAACATTCATAAATCCTGGCGGTAAAACTTCTCTTCTCATTGATAATGGCGGTGGGAGGTATTAATGAGTGTTTATTCTTAGGTTGACTATTCTGATAACATAAAACAATGTTCAGAGAACCGTAATTTAATTTTTTTTTTCTTTTCGATATTTTGCAAAAATACAGTTTAAAAATCTTGATTACAATGACCTCATATCTCCCTTAATATTCAGTTAAGGTAGAAATCCTCCCATATGTACCCCACTTTATTTGCTTTATGGAATCATCTCATGAGGATTATCGGTCGAATCCTGTCCCATACTGTATATTAACTACTTCGAATATCAATGCATCACTTTTGCATTTTGAATAATTACCGAAAGTCACATCGTAAAAGTTCCCAAGGCCAAGTGTGAGCTTTCCTACTCATATAGATGCTAAAGAATACGACAATGGTTATATAGCTCGAGAGATAAGATAGACAAATGGCTGTTGGCGTTGGCGATATTTTGATTTCCTTACTCACAATCAAACCTGATCACAAAAGAGGGTCGTTATATTAAGAAGAAAAAAAAAAAAAAAAAAAAAAAAGCCGCCACTTCAATCCTGAAGCGCAGGTGTTTATCGCTCTTGTAGATATGCAGTATCTTATCCATGACCTCTGTCTCTAAGGCGTCATGTTGATTGTGTGAATGTTCGTGAAGTAATACCGGCCTGAGTCATAGAGGTGCGTAAGTATTAAAGGACCTGTAGGATCTAAGTGGGCTGTTGTCTTTATGAAGTAAGACTGTTACTTGGCTACATGTAACTCGTATCTTGTGTTGGCTACTGGCTCAAAATTCGCCATGGTGTATTCGAACTGCCTTCAAAATGGCCAAAATCGTGCAACCACGCATATATTTGCAGTTTGAAAACTAACCTGGGACCATGTCAGTTTGTTAATTTTCATGATAGTCCATTACAATCGATGGATATCGAATCGGAAAGCAAATACTTTGGAACTTTATATAATCAAAAGATTCGTTTTCTTTTAAAATTTCTCACCCCTTCAAATGCAGAGAAAATCCCCTATATAACTCAATAGGGACGGTCCAATGTCAACAAATTTTTTATACTTGTATTCATTAAATTATGTACGTATTTTAGCGAATATTAAATATCATCTTAGGCATGACACATTTTCTGAGTCACTTTTGTAATTTGGCTTACATAAGGCAATTCCTTTAATTTTTTCATTTTAAAACAATATTTTTATTTTAATGACTCGCGTCATTCACAGTTTTTTGTGTGTGCGCGTGTGAATATATAGTGCGTGTCAGAACTGAGTGTGTTAATTTCGGGAGGTTATTGCTTATGAGAAATAAAGAAGAAATATATTTCGGCATTTTGCAATAAAGGGAAAATTGTGGCCGCTACTGGCCACCGAGAATCGAACTTGAAATTACATTTCGTCAAATACTTCGGAAGTCATTTGAGTTCAAGCAATATAGTTCCGAACAGTGATACAGACAATCAAGATCTTGGTAATATTATCCGCCCTTCGTCGCGTACTTGGGCTTCATCGCCATTATTTGGTCGTTACTTTCGAAACACTGATATGCAAATGGACGTTTTTATACGGTGTGTTAATCAGAATGCGAAAATTAACAAAAAAGGTAGTCTTGTTAGTACTCGCTATGGCTAACCGTTTTCGCGATATCAGCACTTGTATGTTAAAGGTGTGCCTAAGAATGCTTGAGGAATACGCAAACTGAAATGCAGTGTAGCCAAAGAACTAGGCGTTGTCCAGACAAGCAGGTATGGAAGCACCATTTTGCTCATCTTGAATGTTTGTTGACAAGTTACTACACAGGTTTAGAATTCCGTTTAACATTGCGAACAGGATGGTGGATTACAATGTTTGCATAATCACATTACGAATTATCACTGACAAAACTACAATGTAATCGTTATGTTTGTAAAGAAATAATGCGTCTATAACTTAATTATTGGTATCTTATTGCAGTAGCTGCTGCCATGTTATCGACAGAGATATTTTGAAGATTAAAATACTCAAAGTTTGGTATCAAAACATTACAAAGTTGAGCCCAATGTCTTACTACACAAATTTTATTACATCAAGAGCTGCAACATTATGGTTTTAGCACTTATCTGACAAAATTATTTCAAAGTGTGTACGGAACAAGAGACGCCTCCCTCTGACGCCTGTATGGCGTCGAGAACGCAGTTCTGGCACGCGGAGCTGACAACAAAGCTTCAGCACGTGACGTATTGCTGCTGTGCTGGACACATCACAATCTACAGAGAAATGCGTACTATGTCGAGAGAGACTACATGCATTACACTTGCAGCCAGTAGAGTCACATCACTTGCCAAATCGCCCTGCTCGGTTGCAGGTTTCTCTAAAACCGTCCTCTTCACTGATGAAGCATCATCACGACAGATGACATATTTAAATATAACAGTGAGCATGTGCATGTACATGTTGATATCCATGCCATTCGTGGATCAAAGTACAAAGGTCAGTTCTCGTTGAATATTTGGGCGGGCAGAGTAGACCACATATTAATAGGCCGCCACATTCTGCCTGGGCATCTCAATGGAGCCTCATAATAAGCTTTCTTGAAGAATGGACTACCAGGGTTACTAGAAGATGTACCACTGACCCTGCATTGTAAAACGTGGTGCATGCATGATGGTGCACCAGCGCACTTCAGCCATACTCTCCGAGAGTACTTGGGCACAACTTACCCTCAGCGCTGTATTGGAAGAGGCCCAATAGCATCGTCACCTAGATCACATGAAATAAACCTCCTATATGTTCACCTGTGGGGCCATCATGGCTGGTATGTCAAATAGCACTCTCAACAGCATTGCGGATTTGATCACATCTCACGTCACCCCCTTGGGTGTGTGACTCGAGACTAATAAAGAGGCAGTACGCCGTAATATCTAACTAGATCTGTCTGACTTTTGTACTTGCCGCTTCGTATAAGACCTCATCCTCAGAGTCCGACAAAAACAAAAACAATCTCAATATGTAAGTGCACATACACGACTGTGGATTCATTCTACAGGCAGTGTTTTTGTAATGCAAACTTGGCTACAATCAACTTGATGCAAAACATTAATTGTTAAACGTCCCCAAAATATAACTGGCATGTCTACAATCAATGTTAACAGAAATAAAAAATGTAGGTGTATATATAGAAATAATTATATTTGTTAGTAATTTCAGAAAACCTCTTTTATAACATACAGCGATAGTGGTGCCATCTGTTACCATTTGTCTGTACCATTTATTTTCACTTGTTTGTGACGTCTTGGATTTTGATGGGCTGGCATTAAACACGATGACTTGAATGTTGGCCCACTATTAACGGGTTATATTTTATGTTTAGCGTCGATTGTAGCTATTGCCATTATTCTCCCTGGATTCACATGTTATTGTAGTGTCAATGCGATTGTAGCCAAGTCTTTACCTGCATGATATAAAATTACCTCTGAAGGCAGCGGAGGAAGTGGTGAATGTTTGCAGAATATGGCAGTGTTCAAATTAAACCAGTTAGGGAACCTTACGTGTCTTCGTGCCCATGGAAAGTGCATCCCGGATTTGACATCACTTTGTTGCTATAATAACACACACAATGCACACTAGAATGTCTCCTTCAGCAAAGGGTATAAGTCACTTGTCCTTCTCGAGTCCTAGATTGTTTTCTAATGATACAGCTGTTTGTAACATTTAATTTCTTTGTGTTTTCAACTCTGCACAGCTGCAGAAAACAAATGCTAAAGTCACAAAGCCAAACGAAAACTTGCATAGAGTGAAATTCTACAAAATAAAACTTCAGGTGGGGAAACAAACACAGGCATCCAAATATTTCACATGAATGGAACAAGGGCTTGTGAAATGGGAAGGGATCAACTGTACGTGATCAAGGACACATTGCACTGAATTCCAACACAGACCATGTGTAATGATACCCCAATAGGTGTTAATTTTTGCAAATACTTACAAAGATAAGGTGGTCTTCCTGTAGCTATTTTGGCATTAAAGATTTAAAAAATGTGGTTCATCTTTAACCTAAACCAACTTAAATTTTTTTTGTTAGTTTAGAGCTGATTTAACAAATCCAGATTCAATTATTGGTTATCTCAATACACAATCACTACAAACAAACTTTTAATTACTGATTTTCATCGTACACTTTCTCATTTGAGCTTGCATGTTCACTGCAAAGAAATACCTACCATAAGCTAAAATATTTTCAGCAATTTTTACTTTATTTAAACTGAAGAATAAATACTGTAGCCTACATAGCTTTGGAAACCCCCAAAAATAATCTGTTTTTACAAGCATAACTTAAACAATTTTGGTGATTAACCTAATTTTACGAACAATTGTTAATTTTAACCTGTTCAGTCACCATGTCCACGATCATGAACATGTTGCATGGGAACGATATTTATGACAGGTTCTGTACATAATAAGGCATTAGTGTTTAGTCTTCCTTATGGTTAATCTGATTTCTGAGATTTCCTGCACCACTTTGACATGCATGGTTAACAAAATATAATCAAGCACACAGCATGTTCACTGGTTGCAAGACAGGTGCTGAACATAAGTACATTGAAACAAAAAAATAACGTGATTACAACACTTGAACTCAGAAATTAGTGTGTGACCGAACTGAATAAAATGATTGTATCTGCCTCTGAATGATTCCAGCATAGATCTGTTGATGTTATAGTTATCCCAAAAAACATTAAAACTATTTGTCAACATCACCAATTTTTTTCATAGACAAAAGTAACTTCATATCAGCCAAGAATAACTACCACAGGCTTATTTGTTTTAAATGTTGTGACCAACCTAGTAATTGGAATCTGATATTGTGTCAGCTGTGAGGTGAAGAAAGGCATATGGCACAACGGTACGACAGATGTTGGAATACGCTGCAGCAGTATGGGGTCCATACGTGGAAGTGGAGGTGCGGAAGCTGAAGAAGGAACAAAGAAGGGCAGCAGGATGGGTGAAGGGTAAGTGGGAGTATAAAGACTGGTTAGGATATACAGGATGGAGAATGGAGAGGGGGAGGGGGGAGAAGGTTATGCTGCCAGCTAAAGGGGGTGTTTAGAGGGAGAGGAAGAAACAGAAGATCCAGAGGGTATGGAGGATAATGGAGAGGGTTAAGCAGTCTATGCTTACGACTTCCATAAGGGAGTGGAATGCATTGCAGGAGGTAATGGTTACTGCGAGGGGTGTATGGACTAAATGCTGTGGGCTACAGGCATTTATCTAGGGGCTTGCAACCAGGCAGTAATCCAAATCAGAGTGATGATTATTATAAACATACAGACAGATGAATTAATCACTTATTTCTGACCATACGTTGAGAAACAAAGTTGCTAACCAGCAATTTTATGTTTAATCAATGCCGAATCAGAACAAACATTCAGACATTGGTCTTAAATGTCATCAGGGTAAAGGACTTTTAGTTATTAAGTATTTGTCCAAAGAAATTAATTATTTTGTACAATGTGATGTTGAGACTGTAGTGTTGTGGTGTTTAGTGTACAGCTGGTCGGGTGGCAGGCCTGCAGAGAAGTAGCCTAACTGTATTAGGCAGAATGCCACAGCGTGGGCAAGATGGCGGCTATGAATGGTACTAGAGTAAACACTGCAGATTCCTTGGACTAAATGGGGGGAAGTGGTTGTCTTAACTACGATACAGGTGTAACGTGGGCAAAGAAGGTCAGTTTTTATAGACGCGGGGCATTTGTGTTTCCTGCTATCTTCAATGTTTTCTTCTGGGAACTTCTTTTTTTAAACAAAGCAAGTGCTCTCTACTATTCCTTTTAAAAACAGTGTGGTTGAAGATCCCTAACTATACTTACAGGCTAGTCACAAAAAACTTAGCTTTTTAATACATTTTAAGTAGTACTAGTTTGGGACACTTAGAGGAATATGTACCTGCACATTCAAGGTCAAGAAGCGAGTGAGCAATACAGATGACACGCACCCCTAGCACCTCATTACTCCTACGCGCAAGACCTACAGTGTTTCTATTGTGCAAACTGTATTTGTAACAGTGGGATGGCCTAGCACAAATTAAACTACGCCCGTATGCTTCTTACCGCTCAAGGAAACTACATATTCTGGTTTCACAAATGTGATAGGCCTATTCAACAATTTTCACACATGTTTTTCTCCACGAATACACTTACTACGATGAAAAAAAAAAAATTGTCCTACCGTTTCTGGCAAAAAAAATTGTTTCCAGGACACTGAGATACGCATATTCGTGCAAACAACAATTTCACATGTATGTTTCAGTACATACTTCTCGTAGTGACACTTTTTACTTAATCATTATAAACAAATGAACATGTAAGTTACAAATCTTATATAAATAAAGCACTGAAATGTTTATTTCTGTAGCAGTGCCCAGCTCATTTACCAGTGAAAGGGTAGAAAAGGGATTGTCTGTATGGAGATAGTCAGCATGCAGCCTGTCATATTTTATGGCCAAATTATCATCGCTAACAGCGCTTGGTAAATTACTGCAGTAGGTATGTAATGAATACAGTTAGATATGAAGGACACAGAAAAAAGCATGTTCAGGGTCACATAAACCTAAATGTACAAGAGTGCATTTTAAAGTTTGAAGCCATACAACTCCTTAACCATCCCACTGAATTAACCTGCAACATTTTTACTGTATAAAAGGTACTATTTTCTTAAACGGTAAATGTAAATAACAGAAATATCACAATTATTTTGCGTATAATGATTAATTCATACAACTGATGTACTGACTGATCATTATTTCACTGTACTTTGTTGGGAAGAGTATACTAAACAGTAATTAATTGTTACAAAACTGCTGTCTTTAATGTCGATAATGTTGCAAGGATATGATAAAATAACATATAATTGTACGTTCCACGAAGTATTCTTGTTCGGCTATACCTATACTCCTTAACGTCACAATGTCCTTTTATGTGCCAACTACACCCAACCTTGCTGCAACTGATCATTATCTGTACTTGATGTGACATTTTGTAAATATTCCCTTTAAACCCAGAAACATAACTAACATCAGATTAACATTCAAGTCTTTTACAGACGTAGTTTCTGTGTCTCTTTTAGGCTGTAATGGCTTTACGTCTTAAGAGACTGTCCAATTGCCTCATTAGTTGTATCAAATAATTAATTTTTCCGTTGATTTTTGTTCTTTCCTCTTTTTGTCTGTTGGTACGAGTGCTGTTTTAATTGTTTGCAGACGAGCTGTTACTCCAACCAAGGATATAAATTCCTAGAAACAGACCGGAATATCTGCAAGACTATCTTCTCGAGACACACAAACCTTGTAACCGTAGGGTACTCTCAATTCAATTACAGGTTCTTGTTAGGTGTTAGTACGGACCACCGCGTCTATTCCTCACGGGAATAAATACGTTTTCTATCTAACTTACGAGTACATATTTTTAGGGTGACTGTGACTTTTATACCCCATAGATGTCGGCCCACTAGGGAAAAGCAGGAGACAGTGTCATTTCATCCCATTTACCGAACCTAGAGTAAGACTGCTGGCTCCATTAACCAGGTACACGTATGTCTCAAACAAGCAAATTCGACAACCACCCATACTGTTGATCAGGTAAGGCAAAGTACATGATACACACGTACAGTAGAGCCATTAACACTACGATCTCAATCCACAAGGCACTTGTCAGCCAGTCCAGCTAATTTACACCATCCCCCGTGCTGTACTGTCACCGGAAGGAGTGGTAAGACTGGCTCCTTCCGGCATCGCCAGCCGCAGCACCACCTCCACCCAAGGACTGGGTACAAGTTCTAGCTAGCAACAGCGGATACTATCTACAAGTATCTGAAGACCAATCTTTTATTTATGGCGAAAAACTAACCCAGTGAAGGGCATTTGTGGAGTATTTAGTGCATTTACATAAGTTTTTGCATTTATCACCAAATCATAAAAATTTAGCATTTTATCGTGAATAGTGCAACTTTTCATATTTTATCGTGGTTATTTTGCATTTGTGAAATTTCCAGGGCTCTACTCATACCTGCCAATGCCTCCCCCTCCCAAGCTTCACCCCCACCCCTGGGTGCATCTGACCTACTAGCACCCACCACAAACACCTTGGCCTGTGACGTACCTCACTCGCCATAAAGCGTCACACATCAAAGTTAAATAGTTTACATTGTGTATTTGATCACGAATTGAGAATCTTACATTAAAGTGAAGTACCTAACACAATTTTACTGTATGGTGCAAGACCACAAATAGCACAATGCTATTGGTTGGCACAATACCATATTTACCCGAAAGGTAGATCAGGTTTTTTTTTGACAGAAAAGGAATAGAAAAAATAAGGAGTCGTCTAAAATTCGGGGTAGTCTTCAATTCAAAACCTAGGCACAAATACTATAAATGTGCGACACTGCTAGAACAGTTGTACGTGTTTTTGTAGTGCTGAGACTGTACCTGTCAACTTTGACAAGTTTTACAGTGTAAGAAAGATGCTGCTACCATACAGCCAGGTTAAACACACCTATTTCATTGTGAATAGCTTTTTTTTAAAATGAAATAAAATATATATTATTCATATAATAGCATTTCTTCTTGAAGGGGTTGTCGTAAATTCGTGCAAAAATACTTTAAACCTAAATAACTTTTTCAGCACTTCACAGGGGTAGTCTTGAATTCAAGTTTGAATATTTTTCCTTCAAAACATTTTTTTAGGAAGGGGTCGTCTTCCTTTCGGGTAAATACAGTATCTACAATCTTCAAAACGAATGGTATCAATGAAGTCTTGCAAAATATCACTCCTACTCTGAAATTTGCATTTGCAGGGTTAAAGAAATTGGAGCTAAATGATGGCACAACTATGGAGTACACATTACTGCAAAACAAGGTAAGAGAAACTGCAAGCCATGAACAAAACTTTATTTATTCAATATCTTGTACATTTTTTCAGTAACCAATTTTGAATGGCTACAGCCAATTCCATAAGTAAAAAAGAAAGGATATATTGTAAATGTATGTGTCTCAAAAGTTTTTAACATAAAACAATTTCAATTCATAGTTGTCTGAATAAAGTTCATAATTTAAGTTTATTTAATTCTATGAAATATATTTTGTACTTTGATTTTTATTATAAATGCAAGCAAACATAACTGTCTTATTAGAATTTGCAGTAACTTTTTAAACACTTCAAACTAATGTAACTTTAATTTATTTGCAAAGTTAATGAAATTTTACAAAAATTATTAACATATTTATACATCATGTACCCAATTGTAATTTGACAGCAGTTTCTGAAGTTTCATGGTAGAGAGCACATAAGTAAGGTACAATAAGATAAATGGCAATATAATTATAAACACAGGTAAAGAACAAGCTTTATTTATTATACATAGTAGTTCTTGCAGGTAAAATTAATATCACAGAAATGTTGACATGGCTATAACAATGCCTACAAATAAGATTTGATTTCAGGCAAAGATTAGCATCACGTATTATTCTTATGCTACATTGTGAGCAAAAATAATTAAAAATACTGAAGATTTTTAAAATATGTAACAGTTTTCCACATGAAAAGGCAAACTTACACTTAGCTATACAAAATATTACATGTCTATGCAGAATACCAACAACTCTAATACTATATTTGCACACACAGACTGGGTCACAATTGAATTAACAGTTTTTTTTTATGGACGGATAAAGCTGGCCAAGCATTCCGCTATGGAAATGTTTAACTCTGCAATAAACTGAACAAGTAGATCCAGCATCAACTAACACTTTATGAAGACACACGAACATGAAACTGACTATACAACATCAGGAATTGTCAATAGAAATGTCAAATGTGTATGTACCTTACACAAGGATGCTCTTGAATTGCTTCGTGCAGCTTCTCTCTTTGTTCGTACTCATCATAAGATTAAAAAGGATGCCAGTGAATAACTTCATTACAAAAGTTACAGTACACCTATATCTTATTTTCAGTTTTTGTTCATGTTTCGGGCTCTGCAATGCTAGCTTTGATTTGTACAAAATAAAAACTACAGAATTGATTTGACAGTCCATTTTTTGAACTTGCTGTAACACAAATGAGTGCTCATCTACCATGTATTTAAAAATTCACCAGTTTAGCAACCTGATAATTTGGTGGATCTGCACAAAATCATCAGACGGATTTTCGAACACGTCCTCTTCCCGTAATTTCCAAGCATTCCGAAATATACAAAGGTAATTCAAACATTGGGTTTTATAAATAGGCGACGAAAACTGTAAATTTGTGTGTAATTGCATTAATTTGCCTCTGGAAGCAGCAAATACCACTGAAAAGTCAACCTGTTGTTCGAAAAATGGCTCAACTGGAATTCACCATTGTTCCAACCACTTGTGGATCCATCAATGAATTTCCGAATACGCTTCGTGACCAGTTCCAACTTAAAAAATGAACAAATCTACAATTCATTAAACTGAGGCAAATAAACATGCTAACAATCGCTAAAGGAAATGGAAAGCTCACATTAACAAGCAAAAAGGGATACAAACTTTTTTAAAAATGCCTACACTGTTCTTTATAACAGATTGACAGACACTTCCACAATTGTAGGCTGTTCACGGTAAAGTGAGCACTTTTGAGTCTAGTTACTTTTTTCTTTCTGCCATTTTTAATCCTTTAATGACCTTATAAAATAAATATGTCCATGTAAGTAATAAACACAATGTGTATATTCCACCGCACACTGAATTTAACGCCTAAGGCTAAAATTAAATACATTTATTGACTATTATTCAAAATTAAAGTGCTTTCAAAAGTGCCCACTTTACCGTGAAGAGCCTATATAAATCTGCTCATTTTTATTTGGATAATAAAACACGATCAACTGAAAGTATGTCCATGGCCTAACAGCACTCATGCCTAGTCTACCCAGCAGCAAGGCCATGGATATCCAAATAAAATGGATGAATGCACTATCTATTAAGAATTTACCTATTAAACTACCAAGGAAAGATGTTTTTTTAATTATAAAAAAAAAGCTTTCCTGCATGCCTTCTTGGTTACAATAACAAACCTGGTAGTAAAGTGGGACACCAATGGTTTACCAGTGAATTTACTAACCACTAAGGAAATATGAAAAATATATCCATCTTATGTTTTTAAAGCAGGAATCAAATTTCATACGGGACGACGACGATGATGATGATAAAAGACAAGTCTTATTTTTCTTGTGTACGTGTCACACAGCTAGTTTACTATACAGTGTCATTAACTCTCAAATACAAGAAACTACATCCCCACACCGTCACACACCTTCTCACCCATCCACAAAATGAAATGTTCATACCAATAACTACAGCTTGAATGCTTTGACGGCAATAGCAATCAACCTGAATATTATCTAAAACTATCCACTTAATTGGTACAGGTTATTCAACTGACACAACAAATTAATAATAAAAAAAAAGTTTTATTATACAGGGATTTGACTGTCAATGTCAGAGAAGGAATGAAAAAAATGTCCATAAGGATTTTCATACAAGTGGGTGTGTTTGTGGGGAGGGGTGGAAGGAATAGATTTAGTTTTATGTTTACAAAACTGATTCTTCAGAGTGAGACTGAGAAACAAAAAGTTATATTTATTCAGGCATGCTACTTCAGGAAAACAACTCTAAACTCAAGAAAAATTTCTTGTAAGAGTCAGGTGGCTGTACTCCGTTGCTCACACCTGTTCAATACTACTTGTCAGTTCTGTAAGCTGAAAGCTGCGACAGTCATCATGCTGGCTAACATGTAACATGACAGCTGAAAGATATGAAACTGCGAAATGATCAGACATCTTGGGTCGAACTTGGACTTCATGTATTCAAACACGTGAAGCAATCAAAGTTGCATTAATATCGGGACTGAATGTGCAAATACAGTACATTTCAAACACATCACTAACCAAAATTACTACCATACCACACTTGCCTGTACAAAATTATGTCCAACTGTAATAGCAACAACAAACCACAGTCACACAGTATGAATAAAGGTTGTAAGTTTTCACTAGTCCTCTATAGACAGCAATAAGTGAAAATCTTTTGAGTTGTACATATATAAATACATATTAATAAAATTTGTTTTGATACTTGTATACCAGTTTCCTGTTTGAAAGATATTCTCACATTATTCTTAGATAACCGTAATGGTAACTTTTGGCAACATTCATTAATCGTACATCACGAACGTGAGAAACAGTACCTTCCTTTCAGTTTGCGATGTTCAAGGAAAGGTTATAAATGCCAAAATATTTCAAAACACATTTAATACTCATTTTCACACCCATCTTAAAATATATTATGAACAATGATACTTGTTTATATAATGTTAGCAACACAATAATATAAAACAAAATTATTTACTCTGTCCAGTTTTGTCTTCTCCACTTCACAGTGAATGTGTTCCTGATACTATGTTAAGTCTAATGTGCTAATGTATTATACACAGACTGTCACAACCCCACTATGTATGGACACAGCTAAATATTTGGTATCACAGACGAATACTTGCTGCTAGAAGGCCACAAACCAACAGTGCAATGCGCGTACACACAATTTCAATTAATACCTAAATTTTACACTTTAACCTGAGCTGGACTAAAACTGTGTCAATATTTTTAAATGCTTACAATCATAACAAATTATGGTCTGTACATCTTGTAATAAATGTAAATAATTTGTACAGCAGAGGAATATGCTACGACATTACATTCTTAATTTGGAGCATTATTTCTTGTGTAGTACGGTAGAGTTTACCACAAAGCAGAAACTTGTTTATCTGGACCTGATAGGACTGTACATGGCTTGGCTGATCCTGGAAATCGTAATCTTATACTTGGGTCGGCTAATGTAAAAATAGACAGATCATACACACATATACGTACATTTTAAAGAAACAAATGTTACAACACACACATCAAACAATTTTAATAAAGAAACTGTTTTGAAACAAAATTTTGCCTATCAAAAATGTAAATAAAAACATAGGCAGCTATGTACATATTTACACAAATGTACAAAACATACGTAGTTGTAAGAGTTACACATATTCACTAAAAAAAAAATGATACTTGTTATTGTTTATCAGACATGTTTTAAACCACACAGTATTGTACAAGTTTCACTGTTACAAGATCACTAGCAACAGACGCAACATACAATTTCTTAATAACAATATGGTTTAACTTCTCTACGTTGATGAAATAACAGTTGCAATGTTATCTCTATGCACTAAAATATAAACATTTATGAAGTGTACGCTATACGTACAGTAAATTCCCTTAAACCAGTCTAAAATGTGTAGTCCACATTGTCGGCACCCAAATAAACAGGTTTCTGCTGTGTTTCAGAACTACTTTGCAATCTGTCACGAGCACCTGTTCTACTTTACCAATATCCACACACTCAACCTTTTTATAAACATTTACATACGTGAAAATAACAAATTACCTGAAGATATACGAACAAACTTTTATAACCCACTACATTACAATGCAGAAAGATTAGTGTCAATTCCGAGTTATTCTTAAGCTATTAGCAAAAATTTTTAAATTTCATTTTTGTCTTTTGGTAGATAAAATGACAATAACAGCAAGATACTATTTGGCTACGGAACTACTATTTTCACTCAATTACAGCATCAATTCTAGCCTTACTGGTCACAGAACTTTGATACTTCTCTTTCATAAACTCTACAAAACACATGTTTGTTAAATATCACAAAGATTGCTGCATTGTAAGTTAAAAAAAATTAAGAGAACAATTACATATAAATTAATTGAGTCTCAGTTAATTTAGTTTCCATGGAAAAATCGAACTAGATTCAGTTTACAATATAACAACATTGTACCCTGGAGAAAGAGAAATAGTAACATAGCTCTGTTTCTGTCTCTGCGTACAGCATGGTTAATGTGCACAAAAATATATTGCACTTTTGTCACAGAGCACAGCAGTGAGAATAGAAAGTTTTGTACACATCTGTTGTGTTAAGGCGTCTTCTTAAGTGGGCGAGATTGATATTTACAGCTTCGAGCCGAGTCAAGTAGAGTTTTGAAGTGTGTGAAAGTCAAGTCGAGTTTCAGTATAATAATATATATTTTTTTTTAAATCGAGTTTGCACCATACATGTAAATGTGTACCTAAGCAGTCCACATTTGAAGTTTATACTACCAATTAGTAGTTTTTTTTTTAAACACAATTTTTTAAAACAGTAATTAGATGAGAAAAGTAATGAGACGTTTACCAGTATGCACATTTTTGCCTTGTGCTGAGACTGTACCTGTCAACCTTGACAAGAGCCCCATTAGCTGATGTCACCAGCATGGCGAAAAGAGGAAACACTTTGCTGGGAAGCAAAATGGATCAGGTAAAGAATATAACATCTACCCAATTTTATCACAGCGGAACATCACAAACATCAACCAAATGTCAAGGCATCTAGCAAAGCTATTGTTTTCATGGTTTAGAAAGAGAGAGAATATATATATATATATATATATATATATATATATATATATATATATATATATATATATATATACATATATACACACACATCACATACATATATACATACACACACACACACACACACACACACACACACACACACACATATATATATATATATATATATATATATATATATATATATATATATATATATATATATATATATATATATATATATATATATATATATATATATATATATATATATATGCGAGACATGAAATGTAATTGTTAGGTGTGAATATTTGTTGTTTATAACCTTAAATAACCGTAACTCAACTTGCACGTTCAGTAGCTCGATGTCTGCTGTACAAAAACTAGACTCAAGCGACAAGTCGATTTTTGTTGACTCGATTTTCCAAGAATCGACCTATCACTATTATTTTTGTTATTTAATGGTTGTTAGGTACTTTTGGCTATGTCAGCAATGCTTAGTTCATTAATAATAAAGTGGTCTGAGCCAAAAAGAAAATGACAAGAACAACATTATAATGCTTGCTATGACAACACACACACTTGAAGAATGGGCATGGCAAATTTAATTTATTTTAGTTACCAATAATAATATGCTGTGTGTCCCACAGCTTGAAATTTATTGGAAGATATTGACATCAACCCATTTTAAAATGTTTACAATATAACTACAGTAATGTATGGTACTTGAATGGAAATTTTTTGGCGACACTACTTGTAACTCATCCTCAATAACATTAGCAGCAACTGAAAACTAACATAATGGTACATAAAATTTCTCCCATTCTACATAGGGAGGAGGAGAAACTAAAGAAGTATCCAAAATATATCTTCAGTTTAATTTTTGAGCTTTACAGTAAAACATTTAATAGCTCAATATCTGCTCTTGTACTAAGCTTTCATATCCTTTAGAAAAAAACTGAAATACCACAGTAAAATCCCCTACCTACTAATGCGGCCTATTACGAGAATTCCGTACTTACAGCAGATTTTAATGCACCATCATATAGTTACAGCGAATAAGGGTTGATTTTATATTTCCGTTTTTACAAACAATTCAAATGCATTTTGATTAATTGTATTTGCCTTTCCTAACAATTGTGGTGAATTGAAATTGCTTAAATTGTGCATTTAGTATAATTAATATAGTAAAACGTGTAAGCCACACTCCATGAGAAGTGGTAACGCTGTAGTGCAGTAGATGTCGCAATGCTGCATGCTTTGTCCGACCTGCGCTCGCATCCGTTGTCAAGGCATTTCTGTTAAAACAGCGACAATAGAATCAATACGAGCACGAGCAGATGATTGGTTGAAAATATGTGGAAGAATCTGCAGGACGCGGTTTAGGTTTCCCAAGATGACCGGTACAATAGGGGCACTGGCATTTAGTTAGAACAGAGGCACTGGATCAATACGAGTGCGAGCAGATGATTGGTTGAAAATATGTGGAAGAATCTGCGGCATGCGGTTTAGGTTTCCCAAGATGACCGGTACAATAGGGGCACTGGCATTTAGTTAGAACAGAGGCACTGGATCAATACGAGTGCGAGCAGATGATTGGTTGAAAATATGTGGAAGAATCTGCGGCATGCGGTTTAGGTTTCCCAAGATGACCGGTACAATAGGGGCACTGGCATTTAGTTAGAACAGAGGCACTGGATCAATACGAGTGCGAGCAGATGATTGGTTGAAAATATGTGGAAGAATCTGCGGCATGCGGTTTAGGTTTCCCAAGATGACCGGTACAATAGGGGCACTGGCATTTAGTTAGAACAGAGGCACTGGATCAATACGAGTGCGAGCAGATGATTGGTTGAAAATATGTGGAAGAATCTGCGGCATGCGGTTTAGGTTTCCCAAGATGACCGGTACAATAGGGGCACTGGCATTTAGTTAGAACAGAGGCACTGGATCAATACGAGTGCGAGCAGATGATTGGTTGAACATTTGTGGAACATACTGCGACGTGCAGCTCAGGTTTCGTTATCGATAGAAGTTTATAAATTAGTTTACGAGTGGAGTTAAATTTAATAATTAAATTAAATTTACTAATAATGTTTACATAAACACAAACATTTTTATCATCATTTGGTCTTGCAGGATGTTTTGAAATGTATGTAGCTTAAATATTTTTTTGTTTTTTCCTTCTAAGCCGCCATGTTGAAAACAGTTGCATTGCCATTAGTTTGCACACGCCTTCTTCTACATTTAGCTGCACGGTAAAATAAAAACAATGTGCAGTAATACTAACGATTGCCTTTATTTTGTTCCTGTAATTACTTCAACTGAGAATGTAGAGGAAGCAGCTAGCAATCGGCCACAATATGCAAGTACAGTAGACCTCATTTTGTTTACACGCACGTGTCTTGGCGATTCCTTGTATAATTCACGCACCCTAACTTTTTGAACTAAAAAATTCTGTAAAAAAGATGCGAGAATAATGCTAGTAAATATGGTATAGAGTAGTAACTTTTGTGAATAATTTTTGCTGCTCTAATGACATCCCCCGCTATCACATCTGAATAAAAATTTCATATGTAACTTACGAATTTTAACATTAAAATCATGTTTTAACTATAGATCATGAATTTAGACACGGTTATTTATTACTATATAAGAGATAGCGCACATAATCTAGCTATATTTGTAATTCCCCCCATGTTTTGCTGTTGATAATAACTCAGTTGAGTCACTCTACATTTTCCACAAAATTAATACTCAATTTTTTGTGATTAATCTGATGTTACTAGTACTCGTAATTAAGTCAGTTTTTCACACTTTTATGAACTCTCGTAGGTACGGGATTTCACTGTACACTGATACTGAACAGCCCCAGATGCAACACATTCCAACATTTTCATCATCAAATTGCATGTTGGTTCAAAAAATTGATAACATCTATATAATTTATAAATCACGTTAATGCCAGCACATTTATTACCTTGGTTAACTGTTTGATAGTTGGAAATGAGTGCAATTAAAATTGAGATTTATCTATACAACAAAACCACAACACCTGTGATTCAAGTTACATAATTTCGAAAGAGTGACATACCAGATGCAAACATATTATTTACGGTATAGTTTGCAAGAAGACATTTCATTCATTGAAATACCATTCACATTACGTACACATCTTGTCGACTACCCAAGTTAGCTCAGGTTTGATTATAAGTTAACAGATTTACATGAATATCTTGTTATTACTAAATTACATTCCTCCAGTTCACAGTCATGAGTGCTACATTTTCCATGGTCTGTCATATGCCACAGTCTTGTCCAAATCCGGACGTGTTGAAATAACAGCACTGAACGTGAAAATATTACCTGTTTACAGGAGGACTTGTTTTTCGCAAAAATATTACATGGAGGCTAGACTTCAATATGTTAGGTGCACACTTGCAGTCTCCATTTGACTATTGGGCATTTGTTGTGTGAAGACATGAGTGAGCCAATCAGAATAAGTTTCTCTGATACTGACAATCCGTGACTCGTGGGCAGACAGATAAGACACAATTCAAATGATCCACTCATGAATGTGGTTCTGAACTAAAGTGCTTTGGAACACAACTTGTCCTGAATTAATAGGAACAAAGTGGTTAGTAATTTATTTCCTGCTTCATGTACTTCTTTATATAACTAGCATCTTTACTGTTTTGGTCGAAGTAGAACTAAGATTTGGACACAAATGCTCAGTCCCTGTCCTCAATACCAAGAAATGGTGGAACAAAATCTGACTAACTGTAACCAACCCATCTGTACTATAAGTTCTCATTATGGTGCACTGTAATATATACCACTACCACTATACAAAGGTTACCGTCAACTTAAACATATTTAAACACGTTTTTAAAGTTAAAATGCTTTATTTGTATTTGTGCTTATTTTTTCTTACCATAATGTTCAGCTTCACTTTAAATGTTTTCCCTTGCTTAATCACATTACGAAAACTGTTCAAATTCATGCCAGAATATTTCTACTGGCTTCACACAAACCTCTGTGGTACAAGGGGAAGTACAGCAAATGTAAGGTATCAACCGAAATTATTTTTCACATTTCTGCTATTTCATCAAATTCACTGCCAACTTACAACTGCATAGTGGCTACCTTGAGGACATTAAACATGCAATATTTTGTCACAAACACAACTAATCCCACAGTGTTTTGCCTTCCTGGTCTGTATCACATTATATTGTCACCATTATTGGTATTTCTTGCTGATTGGTACAAAAATACTTTCAATAATAATAAATCCCCTTGAGAAGCTGTAAACCAATCCTACACATTTCCCCCCTTCTATTCATTGTTAACTATATTTATTTCACTCAAAATTATTATTCATACATTATGCTCAATTGCTAAAGCTTGTTGCTGTCTGAGGGACACTATAAAATATACAATTCTGCCTTTTAAACTATTCAATAGTCAAAGACAAATTATTTCAATTGTATGCATTACCTTGACTGGCAAAAACATTATTAACATACTCTTGTACAAATTTAGAATTGAAAGGAACCATTGGTTATTTAAGAACTTACTGTGATGATATACACATACGTACAAGCAAAAAACTTCCTACAAATTAAATGCATTGCTTATGAATTAGAATTAAGTTTACAACTTTGGATGAAAACTAATGAAACAATTAAACTCTAAAATAAATAGTAAATACAAACATTTACATGTATATTACATACACCTACAAAAATCACCATATGAAAAACTTGGGTACTAAGATCTCTGTACACATCTGATCAAGAACTACTGTACAAATGCCTAAAAATTATTCAGAATAACAGTAATACTAAAACATTTGGAACATCAACTCTAAGATTGAAGACAGTAACACGTCCTGTACGATGTACGTTCACTATCATCCGCCAGCTGAGCAGCTACAATTATATTATTTGCTCAGCGTAATATTTAATTCCATGACAAAGTCACACTGAGAATATTTAGAATAGTAAATTAAAACAGTAAACATTACCTTTTTGCAAATATTTGCAGTTGTCACAGCACAAAATGCCTTTATACAATGATGCCACTTCAGTTCAACAGCACCAAATTGGATGGTGTTTCAAAATTGCATAATTTTCATGAGTTTCTGCCACTTACAATCACATTTCTATTTGGTGTAATGCTTTCCCACTACAGTATTAATGAGTAAAGAATCTTTTTACAATTAAAGTTGAACAAAGATGTCAAAGCATTAAATTTTACATTCAATGCAATACGATTAGTCGCCCCTCCACAATGCTCTATGGCCAACCATGATGTACTTGGGAATAGCTGTCCCCAGGGGGAGCGTCACGAGCAGCTTTAGCCCTGTGCTACAGTCAGCTGGTTTAAGTTCCTGGCTGGGAAGTCACCCTAAATAAACTGTGGAAGGTTAATTCTGTTCCCTGCGCACTGGGGTGGCCAACTCTGCCAGCCCTTCACTCTCTCCACCCGGGTATATAAGGCACTGCACAGCAGGACTGGAAGTACACGTACTGCATCAAGTTATCACCTTTAAGATCCAGAAGCTCCCAGCGTACTCTGCTAGCTAACTATAGTTGTGGAGCTGAATAAGCAGCCAAACCCAATATTCCGAGTGTCATGCAAGTTTTCAAAGAGGTGGAGCCAACAGTTCACAACAACATAAGTAAAACCTCCATATAACAAAATATTGTGTGTTGTAAGGATGTATGTTGTGTGGAGGTTCCTTTCAAGTCTAGTTTTAAGAAGAAGTTTTGGAATGGGGGAAGCTCAACGGCAGCTGTGCAGTCGTTTTTGTTTACGTACCACGCCACATCACTTAAAACAGAAAATTCAACAGCAGAATTAAAAATAGGGCGTAAATGCCACATAAGGAAAATTTTGTAGTACGAAAGCAGGAATAGCAGGCAAAACATTATGGCAAGAAATATAATAAATTCTACATTGGCCAAAGGATATATGTGAAATATAATATGGTCCGTGTCAAATGGGTTGCGGCAGGAATTGTGACACAATTAGGAAATGTCATGTTCTGGGTTAAGTGAATGACCACAAAATATTGAAACGGCATGTAAAGCAAATGGTTCCGGCTAGGGACTCCTTGTAAAGATGAAGCCAATGCACCCTTAAAGCAGCCAGGAACTGCCTTTCAGTACAGTGACAGGGACGGTAAGGAAGAGAGCGAGGATGAGGGTCAGGGTGTGGACTGTCCTAGTAGGGAGCAGGAGGAACGTAGTGAAAGTGAAGAGCCATTCCTAGGTTTAGACGATAGTACAATACAATTTGAAACAACGTTGAGGCGGTCTCAGAGGAATAGGAAAACTAGAGAAATACTTCATTTATAAGAAAATAAGCTGGGTTATAAGTTGCTAAATGTACTGTATACTGAAATTATGTTTGACAATTATATTACTGTGTTGTGTAAAGGGTAATTGAATTGCGCAGAAAATTCTTGTGTAACTGCACTGCATAGTAAAATGTTTGCTATTCTTTTGTTGTAAAGGTAATTGTACCTTAATCGTAATTGAGGTGAATAGTTAAAAAGAATGGAGGAAAAATAATTAAGGAGGAAGAATGTGGGATATTAGAGTACAGACAGTTGGCAATAGCACCACAAGAGAGATATCGCATCATGTCAAAAACTATATACAGAATGTATGTTAAAAAGAAATAAAGGTATGCGAAGAAAAAAGAAGTGTATAAGTCATTCCAACAACACTCCACTTGGTAATTTTAATTTTATCACACTTAACACATTATGTAACTAAATAAAATGCCTTTCTTTAGACTTTACGTAAAGAAACAACATAATTAAGAGCCATACACATACTTGTAAGACCCATCCCAGCCACAGGGACATGATAGACAGTGCATAGGCTGCCAAGTGACATGCTGCCTTGACACCAACCTTAGTGAAGGCCACTGGAATGGAAGAAAATTATAGTAGAGATTTCCTCCCTGCACCCTCATAAGTGTTCGCAAAATAATAAAGCACACTGTTTCAAAAGAGTGGCAACTGTTGTAGCGCCATGTGAACTGTAGTAACAGACTATAAGATATAAGAGTCCAGTTGGACACAATGAGCTAGTTTGGGAACCACGCAGAGTCCACCTCACTGGAGATGTGGGAACAGCCTGCTATAAACTGTGCCTGCATCTGGAAACAGTGTTCTTGTCTTGATGTCAACAGTCCTCCTTAGGAGGGGCCTTCATTCCTAAACACAACCTCGACTATAATAGGAACTTAACAAGCATCCTCTTACCCTAGCCTTGATACTGCTCGCAGAAAATGACAGGCTGGTTCGGGGATGAAGTTCAACCCTCTACGATAATACACATGACTACAGGACCACACCAGCAAGTTGAATAAGCCAGTCACACTACAGGAGCACGGGAGCTGGGACAAGTGCCAACTAGTCACTATGGGCAGGCATCTTAGTACACTTACACCATCACCCTATGTTGTCCTGCCCAATGACATGTGACCTGCATCAGACACACTCCTGGCCAATGGTTTCCCTGGAGCCACCAAGTCAAGTCTGTCCAGAAAGAGAATCTACAACTGCCTGTTGTGGGAATGCCTTCCGTGGGTCTCAACTGAACTTCCCCAAGAAAACCAAGCAGGTAGGTGATCCACACTATCAAGGATGGAAGGCCCTAGCACCAACCCAGTAGCCAGATGTACACTAAGGTGAGGATGAATCATGGCCACAGTCAAAGTTGTCACCAGTAGTACGAACTACAGAGCTTAACTTTCCTGTAGAATTCTAACACTTTATGTTAGCAATTCCTTTCTCTTCTATTTATTTTTCAAAACTAACTTTTAAAATTTCACTTACCCGAGCACAACTGATTGTGGTATGTTACTGCCTGCTTTAAAAATGGGAAAACAGACACACAACATACAAAATAGAGAGCAATACATTCAAACAATTCACGTTTTTTCTGCACAAAAAAAAGTAAACTGCTATGCCACAGAATAAAAACATCTATATTATATGCCAAATGTAACATATGATCATCTATGTTACTGATACACACTCTCAAAACTTACCTGAGAGTAATTTTCAAGTACATACAGTTGGCAACAACATAAAATAGTTAAACCAAGTTGCTGGTTTAAAGTTGTAATACACAATTTAAAAAATTAAAATTACAGTAATTAGCAGGCTGCAGTATACATTTCGAAGAAATGTGTACATGCCACATAACGTTTACTACAAATATAACATGTGCATGAGATTATTCTCCTGTGCCGTGCACAAAATCAGCTATGCTAACTACGTTCCTTACAAGATAAATGTCATGGTATAAGCAGACCCTATCAGCGGGCAATTACTTCCATAAATTTATTGGAAGATACAACCAACCTCCAAAAAATAATGTAAACATTAAATTTTGTAAAACATCCAATAAATCCAATAAAAAAGCATATGTGAGGTTCGTCATTCTGCAATGCCACAGCATTCTTGTCTGGTCTAAACTAGACGCACGAAGCATGAGAAATGCCCTACCATTATTCTGCAGTCATCCTTCACCACACAACTTTTCATAAAAATGGGTTGCTGGATCGGGCAGCTGGAGATGGCAATGCACCAAGCTGTAGGGGCAAAAAATAATAAAAACCCTTTGCAGTTTCCGACATACGCAACAAAACCTACATAGCTTACAGTTTCGTGCTTATACAAGCCGGTACTGGCTCCTTCTATTTGAAGCTGCTGGTTTTTCAGCTTCTGTAACTCCAAAGTTTAAGTAATCATAAATGAAGGAAGACCAAAAGGAGACGGCAGGAAATGAGAATGGCAGAAGGGAGAAGATTGGAGCAATAAAAACCAAAAAGAGTGGCAGCGAGACACTTTGCTATGCGAACCCGGCCAAAGGCGGGAAACAGCAGTGAATGATGATTATGACAAATGCAGGAAGATTTGGGAAAACAGCTTACATTGTTAAACTAATATGCCTTGGCACACAAATGATGTTGACATGCAAGATTATCTCCACCAGAAAAGGAACATTTGAGCTGGCAAAACAAGCTCAGAAAGACACACACTCATGTATACACATACATCTTATATTATTGTATTTGCTTGCATAATCGTAACACCTCTTAAACTCGAATTTTTTTTTAAAGTAATGGGTGTGAATAATTGGAGAGATTGCATGTTGCAGCAGCACCGGTATGTGCAAATTACCATAATAACCTCCATGCGAAGCGCCACCTTTGTATATTCTCTAGCCGCCCGGGCCTGCTTCTCCCTTCTCCTTCCCCACTCCCTCCTGGCATCCAGTCATTTCTTGTAACAGGCCTACTCACCACTCGCTGCTTGGCCTGCCTACAGTCACCATACCTCCTAGCTGCCTGCGCCAACGTCATACTTTGGGTCGACATGGACATAGACTTGATTTATTTTCAACCCATAGGTATCACACATTCTTTGCGTGCATTTCACGTCAGAATCTGCAGCAGTAATGTACAGATTAATCAATGTAATTATTTTTTGTTAGCCAACGAGAGAAACTCTCAGGGTAAGTGGTGGACTCTATACAACTTGTCTTTTCCGGAGTACTGGGCTGACGTGCGGTGCATAAAAATTGAGTATTGTTTTTCAGTGCTAACAATAAATGTGGGCGTGTAATTGTGTTAATATTTTGGAGTTTAATTTATGCCACACTATCAAATTCTTTCGGTTTAACCTGTTTGAACTTACCAATTATGTTCAGGTTTTCTTCTTCTTCTCCCCCCCCCCCCCCCACTTTATACTTTTTATACTTCAATATCACTGACGTCCCAGTTTGTTCTCCTTCGGCCATACTGATTTTGTCGCAGTGAGTGTCCACCACTTTTAGTGAAAGTGTTTATAATGGAATGTAAAATATTTTATGTTTAGGAGCTCCAATGGGCTTTTAGGAATTAAATATTAGCTGCCTCCTAATTAATGTTCATCTTTTTTAATGTAAAATTTTACTATGATTTTAAAAGTAGTTATCAGTCCTGTAGTGAGATTCTTTGAGGCTGTTACGTGTATGAGTTTTTGTACGACTCGTTATTTGAAACATGCCATGTTGAATGCAAATTTTACGAATATATTTTTGGTGAGGAATGAAAAACCATAAAGGTAGTTGTGGGCATGACAGTAATTTAGGCAATTTGTCGGAGTGAATGTTTTTGAAGCCCACTATTTTATTGAGGTGCATTATACCTACGTAATATTGAGTGCTTTATGTTTGCACTAATTTATCTAGTCATGTATTCTTTTTTACAAGCATATTTTAGGAACATTGATTAAATAGGTCTCTTACATTTATTCAAATGTCCTTCCCAGTGAGTGAGTTATGTTTAACTGGCATATAAATTGAGGCTGTGATATTGATTCACACTGAAAGAGTTACATTTTAGAACCACCCTTATATTCAAAGTATTAGTGATGCCATCAATCATTTACACATTTGTTATTAATAAGTTGTTCCTAATTTTTGTATTCTCTAGACATACACTCCTACTTTGGTGCTACATATTATGAATTATCATTGTAATCAAATTCTACTATTTATGGGCTGTGGCGCAGTTAAAGGAAATTAACTTGGTAAATGCTGTTTGTGGCACGTGAAGATGATTCAATATTGTTTAGAACTAAGCACCCTTTGTGACATATACTTTATTATTGCTAGCCAAGCAGATTGAAGTTAAATATTATCACAGTGTGAACTCACTCTTGTACCTGACTTTGAATGTTTATATGCTCTCTTTGTTAAATAAAACCTTGAAGTGATTTTCTTTAATTATCAATTGTGCAAACCTGTACAAAATTGTGCATAACCTGTACAAGACGACGACGACAACAACAATAAACAACAACAACAACAACACCACCTCCTCCTCAAGCACTACATTTAAACCCTGTAAATGGCCCTGATTGTTGAAACGCTTACACTGATGGCCAATAATAAAAAGACAAAGGAAAAATAAATATTGCAATAAAAGTTGTGTGTGTGCGTAGTGGAGGTGGTGGGGGGGGGGGGGGGGGGGTAATTGGATGATGAATACCAAGGACGGGGTGGGGAGATAAAAATAAAGTTCACTGTTTGTTTCCACTATACATTGACATTTCTACTGGTAAATTTTTTTTATCCCTTTGCAATATTTACTTCTGACAGTATTCAATTTCCTGTTTGTTCACATTTTTTTCAAAGGATTCAAGAAATTTTAACATTATTTCAATTTGATGCAGAGTTTTTAAATATGCTGGAATTGATGTAATTGTATGTTTTAATGTCTCAGGTAGAGTGTTAATGCTGTTTATTACGAGTTGTTTTGTCTTTGTCTAATTAGTGCCATGCATAATGTAAGTTTTATACGCCTAAGAAAACAGTAATTTCACAGTACACTCCCGTTTATTCGTACTTCGCTTAACTGGTTTTCAGCTTAACCATGCATACTGCTTTTTGGGATTTTTCGTAACTTCTGCGACAAGGTAATGCTGTAACGTGTCGTATAACAAGCAGCGGTACCATGTACATATATAGGCTGTTCATGGTAAAGCGAGCACATTCGAGGCCCTAGTTACTTTCTTCTTTCATGCATATTTTATCCTTTAACCACCTTTTAAAATAAATATTGATATGTAAGTAATACACACTTTATGTACATTTCACCGCATTTGGGAGTTAATGTATAAGGCTAAAATAAAATATATTTATTGACTATTATTTCAAATGAGAGCGCTTTCAAAACTGCTCACTTTACAGTGAATAGCCTATATCATATCGCTGTGCCGTGTAGCTGATGTTATCTCTTTAAACTGCCAGCTTGTCATAGGGACCTGCATGAGTCATCCATTTCCGCCCGTGTAAGCACGTATCTAATTGCACTCATTCAGGCCATGTCCAAAATGGCAGATTTTGTATACAAAATGGTGACGTATTTAATCATTTGGTATTTCGTATCTAGCTGATGTTAGCAAAAATACAAAATGACAAAATCAGCGCCATGTTGTTTTTTACCTTCAAAACACATGTGCAAATACGTAAATAAAATGTTTTTTAAAACAAATAATTGTTCATGAAATACACTAGGCATGTTTTAAAAAAGCAAGTAAGTTTTATGCTTTGTTTATATATTCCGCAACCAATTTCTTTGAAGTCATTATTGCATAATTTATTATTTATTAACGTATGTGCAGCATTCCTGTGATGATTGTAGAAATATTACGTTATTACAAAGTAGCCAGATTTTGATCGCTTCAAGTTTGTATTAATGAGATTACACTGCAACTATATTTTAGGGATGGGCCGTTACCACATTTAGTAGATACCAGCGATAATGATTCTCAGCTGCCGATACCAGTTTTGATGAGCACAATCAAAATTCCCAATGAGTTCCTTAAAGACAACCTTCAAAACTTCAGACAATCTGATGCGGACTTGTATTTTAGACATGAGAAATTACATACATGACCTCAAAATCAATGTTTGTTTAAACTAACAGCCTAAAGACATCATTAAAAAACCTTATTGAAATCAATTTAATATTAAATATTCACTTGAAATTGAGCTAATTTTTTATTTATGTTAATATTTTCAGTATTCCTTTGTCGACCAGTCTATACTCAATCCGTTGGTTTAAATGACAACTGATTTATTTGCAAAAATTTTTGCCAATTATTACTTGCAGAGTCTTATTCAGATCTTTAACATTCTAACCAAACTCGCAGCCGACAGTTTCTAATAAGAACTATGTCGCCAAATTACAGCCACAGTTATAACCTTTAATTTGCCATTTACATTAACATCACCACAGATAGTTGAATAGTGTCAGAATGCGAGATTTGTTTTCACTGTCGCGAACTTACGAATGCAATAATGCATAAGAAAAATAAGAATACAGGTTGCTTTCTCACTGTCACCGATCAACTAATGCACTAAAAACGTAAGAAGAAGAAGAAAAAATTCTTGCGGGATGTAATCAATACTATCGATAGCACCAGTTATCCATTATCTGTGTTGTTTTGCATTCACATTAAGTCCAAAAACGAATGATGCACACAATCTTTGGCAAATGCACCAACAGCAAATACGGTAAAACGTAAACCACTCGAACAAATCATTGAAAAACATTTGTTCCAAATATATTTTGGGTTTCAGACAGAATATCCAATTGATGGTTTATTTAACAATGTCTAAAATAAATTAGTGCTACTAATTGGTGAATATTAATCTGCAAATATTGTTCAAATGCTGCCAATGCTGATGGTCGTAGTATCTGCATATCCCTACTATTTTTGATTTTCTTAACCTGTTTTGTGACGTAATCAGCAGAGCATACTCACAATCCTTGCTCAATATTTGCAAATGCTGTAATTGCTAGTTGTTAAGAACCTAACCACAAAGCACAGAATATGAACAAAGGCAGCAGTGTGTACAAATACAGTATGAACATTTAGTGCGTAATTATAAAGTTCTACAAAAAATATTTATCTGTGTTTTATATATGTATACTATTAACTTTAGTCATATCGTCAACATTTTTGGTTAGAGATGTTTGTCATTAATAAAATACAGGTAGGTGTGATTCTGCCCGTGAAAATGCACCATGATGATTCGGCTTGATATATATAGAATCTTACATGCAACAAAATTTTTTCGACCTTGCTACCACCAATTGATTTATGTCATTCTCGTGACGTAAAATTTAATTTGTTTTCATTTTTATAGTCAAACAACGTGGTCACACAAATAGTTAGTTATCTGCATGTATGTGAAGTAAAACAGAGATAATATAAGACTGTACAACAAATGGAAAATGGTAAAATTTAATGTTTGTAACGAGTTTTCATGGTAAAATAAGATTGCACTGTGATTTTAGATGGAGTTATACAGACTCCCTGATACCGTTGCAGATACCCCGACACCAATGCCCTCCTGTTTGTTTGTTGTTCCAGCTCAATATTTTTGTGCAGAAATACGAGACATAATAAAACTTAAAAAGATATTTTCCCAATACTATCGCCACCAATAGCACAGCGATATGAAAGTTCTCCTCTGGCGTCCATGATATATGTATTTTGGCGTGTATATGCAGTATCAGAAATTTTTGATGACAAATTAGGGATAATTAATATTCCATGTATAGGCCACATTGAATTTATGTATGCCTTTAAATACTGTTAAGTTACGATACCGTACAAACATAGTAAATTCAAACTTAATATCTTCACTACAAAATATCTGAGACAGAAAACTTGAATTATGTTGCAATGATTACAAATAAACGTCGCGCGATTACCGTTTGACAGATGGTAACGTGACTTGTGAAAGAAAAACCATGCCAACACGTTACACAAAATGGTGTCTATCAATGTGTATGCAAAATATCTTTCTCTTGTACAGCAGCAAAATATTTTTCTCATGAAAGACTTGAATAGTTATTAATAAAGTGCAGTGAATAGGGTTTCCTTAACTTTGTGTTGCCTTTTTCTATCTGTCCAGACATATTTATTTGTGTTACATTTTTATACATAATGCATTCATAATTGTCATGAAAAAATATTCAAGAAAAATACTTGCGTGTGTTGGCAATGTTGCATCGCGTTTCAATATCTCAAAAATATGGCATCTCTGCTTCTTGCTCGTCTTTACCAACATGGCTGCCAGTCAAAAACCACTGAAATTCTTTGTTGAAAATCTAACAAAATTCTACAGTACATATTTATGATACATATGTACTGTATTCCCACAATTTTTTTTTGTATTTCGTGCTCTCTAAATACACAGTGTGTTATTATTTATAATTTTTTGATACTAAGTACAAGTTCACAAAAAGTATTTGGACAGCTGATGGAAATCTGTATTAAAGTCAATGTCACACTATGTAGTATTTGATGCTTTAAGTATACATACAAAACAATACGTAAATTAATTTCACATAAATTCTTAAAAATCTGAAAATAAAAGCGGCAATAAAAAAATACTTTGATAATATATTTTTAATCTTAAGTAAAGGAAACTTCAACATTTATATTACGATATATCTTCCTAGGGTAATACCCTGAAGAACGAATTCATTTCCGATACATTTTAATGTGTGTGTGTGTGTGTGTGTATATATATATATATACACACACACACACACACACACACACACACACACACACACACACAAAACCCGCTAATCGAAACGAAATGAAACTCATAATTTAATAAAGAAATTTACCTTATAATACGTTAATAATACACAAAAACTGAACTTCAGAAAATTGTAAAATCCTTACGCTCCCACTACTAACAACAGAACCAACTCGGGCCGCATTTAACATGGGAATGATATGTTCCGCTGCAGAGCCCCATAGGTATTGGTGCTGCAGAACGGGAGGGTTCTTATCCCCGGAGCACATCCCAATTTCAGCTGTAGAGGATTATCTCTTACAGCACCTGTCATGCCTGTCACAGGCGGCGGCAACAATGGGATGGGAACTACATCTTGCCATCTTGCTCTCTCCCTTTCACTTCCTGTAGATGATTATCTCTCAGCAGGGTCGCTTTTCCCACCACCCTTCCTCGTTGTTAAGTGCCTGTCTGTCAGTTTAGTTCTGAGAATAAGAACGGCAGGTTTCGGCTTCGGCCCAGTACTAAAGCCTGGTTTGTGCGTTCGCATATCCACCGGGTTTGACGGTTCGAGTTTTGACTGTAATAACCAGATTCCACTGTATACAACCAATGCTAAATTGGCCAGATACCATGCCCCAATACTGATACATAGAAAAAAGGTTAAGTTTTGGTATCAGAACAACTCTAGTTTTAGATAAACTTCAAGCAATTTCATCAATGTTCTGCGAATACAGGAATTAACACAGAATTTTGACAATAAACGTAATTACTCTGCATTTTGTATTGTTTTGCATCATTCTGCAGTTCGTGAAAATTTCTAGGAGGTACTTATACTTGCTATGCCATCCTGTTGATAATTATTTCACGTTTCTTTGCTGCTGTAATGACATGCTATTACACAAAACCTAGCTATATTTGTCAATCACACCATGTTTACATCGGCCGAGTCACCATACATTTATCATAAAACTAATTTTTTTTGTGATGAATCTGATACTGCAAGTACTCTTTAACACATTTTTCACACTTTCATGAACTCTGGTAGGTATGGAATTTCACTGTAATTTTAATTCTTAAAGTCACAGTAATTTCACTAATATTATTTTACAAGTGAGGAATGAAGAGATTTGGACGGCTCTTAGCAGGTCTGGAGAGCCGATAAGGGTGATTGAGTTAAGTATGGAGCAGCGCCAGAATTAAAGGGTGGGGGAAACGGGAGATCCCCAAGAAAACCAGCGGACCAGCAGAATCGTTCGGCAC
Source organism: Dryococelus australis (assembly GCA_029891345.1). Taxonomy (NCBI): domain Eukaryota; kingdom Metazoa; phylum Arthropoda; class Insecta; order Phasmatodea; family Phasmatidae; genus Dryococelus; species Dryococelus australis. The sequence goes on along the minus strand of CM057008.1, from coordinate 18,932,752 downwards.
GATTCCCACATACGAAAATCTGGGAGTGGCCCAGTTCATCTTGGTGGCAGATGAGCAGGGTAATCGCTCAGCCACCGCTGCCCCTATTTCACAAGTTATCGTGGAATAGGGCCCTACAGTGCTTTTCTCAAATTCACTAAGCTGTAAAAAGTAATTACCATCTTGCACGAAATACTGAACAGAACCGAAGGGGTCTTACCGCAAATGGGTTCCTTGGAGGATGTGATTGCCACGGCTTGGCAGCGAAAGTCATAGACTGACTAGTAGGGAAAACGTTGGCACCTAGTGAGGGATGGTATGCTGTCGGCACAACACCATTGCTGACCTGGCCGTTGGGCATGCCATTCATACCAACAGTGCCCCAAGCCTGGAAGCCATCTGCAAACACAGAGAAGAGAATGGACACCAATAACAGTACCTGACATGCTGCAGTAAGAAACTACATCAATCAATACTGTGAGTATAAAAAAGGTACATGCTGCAGTTATGATTAGCAATTACATAAGAACTCGTAAGTTTTCATAACATATACTAATTTATGAGGTTTAGGAATTTTAATTATGTATGGACAAAGTAGAGTAAACCCCTCTATTACGACCCAATACCGAGGAACCGTGAAAAATTTGGGTTAGAAAAGTATAAAATTTGAGGCATGTCTAAAAATAGATACAGTAATCCCTCGCCAACCACTATCTTGAACAGCGGTTTCAGTTATGCGAGGATTTGTTTTTGTATATCTTTTCACCAACTACAAGTTTCTATTATCCACGGTTTTCAGTCTATGGGAAACTAGCCTTTACTGATGTTAGTGGTCACCCATTTCTCAAGCTGCCATCATAGACTTTGACACTTGTTGTCCCAAGCAGCGTGAAGCAATAAATTACTTCATGAAAGAAGGGGACCCTGGTGTACTGTCCATTGAATTGGGGGGAGGGAGGTAAAAACAACGGCATATTACAGACTAGTTTCTTAATCAGTGTATGTATAACTTCAAAATTAATTCAATGTCGCTTCTAAAAAGATTATTTTTTAAAGTTTATGTGCGCCCATGCCTACGTAACATGATAATTTTTTTGATGGGCATTTGTTTTTTTATTGTGAAGTCAATTTTATGTATAAAGTGAATAAAGGTAGGCAAGTGTGTGCAAATAATTCAGAACTAGAGTAGAACCCTGTTTTTGCATTACCGCTTTTTACATTTTACCACAAATTACACCATTTATTTTTGGTCCCGTTTCATTTCCATTTGATTCTGTGTACATCTTTCCCGCTAATTACAACACACAATATTTTTGTTTCCTGCTATTTACACTTTTTCTTTACCTTATTGACAGGGGACAAAATCCACACGACAAGAAGATAAGCGTGTTGGCTGCGGACCACATTATTTCTCATGCATGGAAGGAAGTTACACAGAAAACAATTGTGAACTGCTTCAGGTAAGAATGTTTTCCATGTTTAGTGGTTGGCAATGAAGATGAAGCCAATTGAAACAAATGTATCATTGACTTATTTAGTCAACATTGACTCTGACATGATTATACTGAGGAACAATTAGTTAAAGACATCGTTAAGTTCCCATGTCATGGGACGTCAAGACCAAGAAGATGACGAAGTTTGTGAAGAAGAGGGAGAAGTACGTATGCCCACCAAGCATGAGGCATTACAAGCTACATCAACTGAAGACCTACTGCTCAGGATTCAAATGTGAGGACTGTATTTTCAGTCAGCTGAATGTCCTTAACAAAAAAATTGAACATGTTAGCGGTCAAAAGCTGAAGCAGATGAAAATCTCAGACTACTTCTCAAAGTCTAATTAACTGGAAAGTGTGAACTGTTGTAGTGCATTAGTAAATAATCATTCTAAATTTGTATTACCTTGATTCTTACTTTTATATCCTATATTATGAAAATTCCAAATGCCGCAGAAGTTTTTAAGGAAGTTCTAGGCAAACTTTGTCAGTATGCCTATATTTGTCAATTTATTTGTTCTATCTTCAATATTTGCTAATGTTACATACTTTTTCTTGCTATGCATATTTAATTTGTAAATGTACCTTATTATATTTTGGTAGAGCTTTCCATGTTTGGCAAATTTTTTTTGTAAAAAGATTTTTGTATAGTGTTAATGGTATGTCAATGTTGATTTATTAAAACTTCATTCAATTTGAAACACTATACTGCATTTCCCACATTTTGCACTTTTCCGGTTTTTACGTCATTTTTGCTGGATCCTTTGAATGGTGTAAAAGAGGGGGTCTACTATACTTAGAATTGACATTATCAAGAATTGAATAATCAAGAAAAATACTGGTGGAATTGTCCCATCTCTCATACATTTGCATGCATGTACGTATGTAATATCTGACCTGATGGCATACCAAAAGGAATTTCTGCTGTCCTCATCACTCTGAAAGGGTTAGCTCCGAACCCATCTGACACGCCCTGTACGTTGCTGGGTGCGGGAGCGGCCGACACCACTGGAACCCAGGGATTTCTATTGCTGGCTGCCACTGCTAGACAAAATTTACATCCACATTACTTCTTTGATCATCCACAGCTATGTCCAGACACCACTTCTTTTGCATGGATTATTTATACTTTATATCACAGTTTCTTTACACTTTTAGAATCAAACCTTTTAAAAATGACACAATTGTACGATGACCTATTTGGTCATTTCCTAATTACGTTATGTATCACAAGCATTTTATACTTGTGATAAAATATAAGTACCTCATTTTGGGTTAAACTAAAATTTTTATTAATATTTAACTTATAAATTATGATATTTAACTTATAACTAATATGAACAAAAACAGTGCGAGAATAGGTGTGTTGGTAACACAGTAAGAAATAGCTCTTACATAAATAATTATTACACAGAGAGTGTTTGCATGAATGTGGTGCGTTGCCCCTTCGGGGTAATTGTCTCACATTTTGTTTAGCTTTGTTTACATGAGGCGGAGGAACATCCTGGAAGTAGTACTTTAGTAGGGCTTCAGAAAAGTTGGAAGTAACCATGAATGGACCACAACGAGCATGCTGAACAGGACCAGGGTGATGCCTATTTCAAGACCAGCAAAAATATGCTACACTTGTTTGGAAATTCTAATATCATTTTTGTAATCTTTACTATTTATATAAATATTTATCACTAAATTATAAATATATTTGGCATATGTTGTTAATTACACTCTTCAAACAAGAATTTTAAATCCTGTGCTGCAACACTATGAGAACCTTCTTCTGGAGGAATAAAAAGAGTTGTAACGCAAAGAGCTCTAACAAGAAGGGCTCAGAGTGTTAGTGATGTTTTTTATTTATTGGATTATGAGGGGGGAAAAAGTAAGATATGAGTAGGTACTTAAGTTATGAATAAAAAGTTCACTAGATTTAACCTCAATGTGGCTACATTTTGACACTCAACTACACCCATTCTGCACAACATAAACAACCTTAAATCAGGCTACCTGTAGCAGAATTCGGCAATGGTTGGCAACACTGCATAAGCAACTTGCTGGAGTAAAATTAATGTTCCAGTAACACTGTTGATTTTTCTAATGCATGAAGAACCCAGAGGATCACTAAACAAAACATTTCTGTCGAGTTTCTCTCAGAAAACTAATTAACGGCTGCCATCTTGCGAAAACACTGATCACCTTTGCTTGAGTCAGACTTGCCAACTTTTGCAGCCCACAATTTTAGTGATGTCACATACTGTAGTACTATTTACAACACAAACACTGCTTACCATACAAACCTCCCCCCACCCCCCAACCAAAACGTAGTTTTCTTTACTGGGAAAGCAGGGGGGACAACTTTCTGGTGGGATGCTGGAGAAAACCTTGTTATGCGCAAATGGAGGCTACTTGAATGACTATCTGGTCCTGGGTTAACTGTAGTATCTCCGTCCCAACTTCCACTTTGTAGGAGGTAATTGGTCGTCCTTAACCAGCATGAGGGAGCCCACAATGATGGACAACTGCTGATCTGTCGACTTGGACCTCTGCTGCAAAATATGCTGATAGTCTTGACTCCAGTGTTTCTAGCAAGTTTGGTGTATTTGTTGGAATAGTTGCCAATGATTTAAGCATGAAGAGGGCTGTGTGACAAGTCAGGTTATGGAATTGCTGTCAATGGTTCCATTACCAGGAAATGTGAAAGGCATCAAAGCTGTAGGATCGCCACTAACAGAACAGAGGGAGCGGGAATCAAAAAATTGCCTCAACCTAGACAAACAAGGTATTCAAATATATAAAAGGGCAGGAATCCAAGAACTCACAGCCTAATACTTGTCGATAGGCACACACACAAAGTAGGACGACGACATTTTTTCTCACACAGTTGCGCAATCGCAATGTTTCGCTGGCCAAGCCAGATTTTGTAATAAATTGATGAGTCAATTCCCAGCACCTGAGTACTGGGCTATTGCTTGAAGGTGGTAGGGCTCTATCAACTCTGGTACTGTAGCAGGGATCAAAATCTGTTGTGTGATGCTGCATGTGCTGTAACTGGTTTGTCTTGTAGGTTATTGATGTTACCAGCTATAGCTTGATTGTTGTCTGCTGTGTGGCTATTCATTCTTTGCCCGAGCATTGTGGTGGTGAGGCCGATGTATTCTGCATTAGTGTTGGCACTGTAGCTGATAAATCAGATTTTGTGTTGCGCAGTTGTAGTTGCTTTGGATGGGGTATGTATGGTTAGTGAGTCTGCTGTTGAAAGAAGCTGAGAGCTGGTGAATGGTGTAGGTGCCACAGTAAGAGCTATTGCAGGTGTGGGATCCTTTGGGAGTGATAGTTTGATTGACATTTGTGGTTGGCTGCAGCTTAGGACAAACCAGTTTGTTGCGGAGGTTAGGTAGCCATTTGAAGACCAATTAGGGAGGTTTGGAGAGCAGGTCTTGTGTTTGCGGTGAAGAAGCTAGAATTTTGTATCCAGAGTGGAGAATGTTCCTGAGTTTATTTAAGCCTTCATGATATGGGACCACCAGGGGAATATCAGAGTGGTTGACCTTGGTTTGTGTTCCGGTATTTGAGATGGTTTGCTGTATCTGTTTGTGGACGAGGTGCCTGGATTAGCCCCTGTCGAAGAATGCTCTGGCTATTTGTTCACACTGTTACTGGAGCCCTTGTGGCAAGACTGTACGGTAGGGATTTTTTGGCATGATGTGGATGTTAGCTGTCGAAATGTAAGTACTGGAGGTTGTTGGTGGGTTTAGTGTGCACAGCAGTGTGGATTGTGCAGAGAGAGTTCAAAATCTAGGAATATGGCATGTGTTTTGGTGTATGATTAGGTGAACTTGAGTGTACTGTATCCATTTAAATTGGTTAGAAAGTGAAGTAGGCTGTCTTCAGTGGAAGTCCATATCATGAAGATGTCGTGGATGAAACACATCCACCAGTGTGGTTGGATTGGTTGGTGACTTAGGAAGTTTTCTTCTAACCGGCCCATAAACAGATTGGCACAGGATGGGGCCAAATGTGTACCGATTGCTGTGCCTTTGACCTGAAGGTAGTGCGAGTCTTGAAATCTGAAGTTGTTGTTGCTGAGGGTTATCCTGGCGAGTTCAACAAGGAATGCCATACAAGGTTGCTGTAGGGGGTCTTTGTTCGAGGTAGTATTCTGTGGCTGACAGTCCAGATTAGTGGGGGATGTTTGTATAGAGAGATGTAACATCTATGGTGACTATGTATGCATCTTGGGGAATGGGACCCAGGTGTCTCAAGCGTTTCAGGAAATGGCCAGTGTCCTTGACGGATGAAAGTGCTGTACCAACGTTGAAGGTGGGCATCTACAAGGGTGAGATTCTCTCAGTGGTGCTGCCAATCCCTGATACAATTGGATGTCCTGGGGGTGGCCGTTGCTCTTTGTGTATCATCGGAAGCCAGTAGCGAGCTGGTGTGGGTTTTGGGGTGAGCAGTTTTATTGAAGCCTCGAATAGGTCTTGGAGGGGCCGTGGGATACAAGGTTATGATTAATGTGGTCGCAGAATCTGGTGGTTGGGCTTCCTCTTAGACATTCACTTATGAACATCTAAGAGAAGACCCAACCACCAGATTCGGCTACCACCATCTCCAAAGGTCCTACACACCAGTTCTTAAACAGTAAGCCTGCAGACACCACTACCACACTCTCCGTTGTCATTCATACTGGTTCGACAACCACCACTACTTTCTGGTAGTAGCAACTACACTCACCGCCATTAAAAGTAGTGGCACCTTTTTTCTTAAAGTCTCTTCGAGACATCCTGAGTTAGAGTAGCTGCGACTGAGTTGTTTTTATAGCCATCAAAGTTATTCTATACTAAGTTAGTTTACGAGCAGGTCAACACCTGTTTTACCATAGGTTACTTCCGACCATGTTTTGCTTGGTAGGAGATAGTATGCGCCACCTTATTTATTATCAAGAGGTGTATTTCCTACTTGCACCACACATTGACAAGCGGTTAGCCTGCCTAGCCCAGAACCCAGCATTCCAGCAGTCAACACTAGCGGTAAGACTCCAGATCATGGGGCCAGCACCAGTGGTACCCAACCATCCCTGCAGTTGGAGAAACAGGTTAAGAGTCAGGTGGGCGAAGTAAGGAAGCCTGACCGAGTACGTAAGGTGTGCTCGCAGTCCCTGACAGTACCAAGCCAGATGCCAACGCTGTCTACTCCGCATAATCCAAGGCCCCGGTATTCAGACAGTAACCTGTAATCTTGATCCTGCACGCCTGACTTAGTGCAACCAAAATCACATGGACTATGTCTCAGTTCAGTCTTCAGAAAGCAAAATGCATCACCCTTAACAGAGAGTAATCACCAGGGATGGGCCGATACCACATTTTGCCATATTCTCAACTGCTGATGCCGGAGATTACACCGATGCCGATACCAGTTTTGATGAGCACAATCATAATTCCCAATTCCCAATGTTTGGAAATACTTTTTATTACTTAAATTTAAATATTCAGTTATATGAACCCTTTAAGCACTTTGTATTAAGTTTCTGCAGCATAGAAATGAAATGTTACACACAATACAGCATTACTTACAAATTGAGTTCATTAAAATCAAACTTCAAAACTTCAGGCAATCTGATGCGGACTTGGATTTTAGAACTGAGAAATACCATACATAATCTCAACATGCATGTTTGTTTAAACCAACAGCATAAAGATGTCATTGAAATCAATTTAATACAAAATATTCACTTGACATTGAGCAAATTTTTTTTATATATATTAATATTTTTGCATATTATTCCTTCGTTGGCCGAGCCATATTCAATCCCTTGGTTAAAATGACAACTGATATATTTGCAACAACTTTTACAATTATTACTTTCCAAGTCCTATTCAAACCTCTGTGCTAACCAAAACTGCAGTCGATAATTTCCAATAAGAACTACGTCCGTCAAAATCTTGTGTATTTGCTTTCACTCATCACTTTAAATAACAAAGAGTGCAGTAAATGGATAAGAAGAATAAGAATACAGGTTGCTTTCTCAGTGTTGTCACCATATGAATGGAGTAAAAATAGTAAAAATTTAAAGAAAAAATGAAACAAAAAACTATTGTGGGATGTAATTAATACTTTTGATAGCACCAGTTGTTGATTAACTGTGATGTTTTGCATTCACATAGTGTCCAAAACGAATGATGCAAACCATCTTTGGCAAATGTGCCAACAGAAAATACAGTAAAATATAAATGGGAACAAATCATCGAAAAACAATTGTTCTGAAAATATTTTGGGTTTAGGAAAGGATATCTGATTGACGGATGTGGTAAATTAATGCTATATGAGATGTAGCATGCCAGGTTATTTAACATTGTGTTAAAAAATTGGTGCTACTAATCAGTGAATAATAATCTGCAAATTATGTTCAAATGGCACAGATGCCGATGGTTGTGTATCGGCCTATTCCCTAGTAATCACCACACATTCGCATCAGAATTTTAAACAAAGGATAAATTATTTACATCATACACAGTGATAGATTTGTATGCAACACATATGCAAAAGTACATGCAATGAGTTGTGCACCAACTAAACTTCACAGTGAAATATCTCATACCACGAAAATATACCACATGAAATTGGATGATACAGTATATACCATCCAAGTCCGTTCCTCACAATCATGTTACTCACAGCAAAAACAGTGCTGCTGTACACAGAACACAGGCATCATTTCAAATATTTCAGCTCTCATACAATATGGATGTACATACCTGCAAAAGGGTTGGCTATGCTGGTTTCTGTGAAGCCTCCTTGATCGGAACTCTGGGTTGTCAAGGTGGTGGTGGATGTCCACACATTCCCAGATGTTGTTGCAGCTGCAATCATAACTCTCGATTATATTTCCAATGATTTTCTAAATGTAGTACTTACTACAGAGTCATATACTCTAGTACAGTATTTACCAGCCTAAAAGATAACCCCCCCCCCCCCCCCCCCCCCCAAACTTCACTTCTGTAACTGTTACTTTTTTTATCATCAGCAAGTGACTACAATTACCATTCCTTTTATGTCTTCCCCACATACTGTAGTCATTCACTTGGCACGAGGGAAAAGGCAGTGTTGTGAATCTTTTAACCAAGCAAAGGATTATTCTCATTGGTAGAAACTAGTCCAGGTCTACCGTTTTAATGGATTTTATCCGTTTTAATGGATTTTTAACTCAAACAAATCTCTATGAAATAAAAATAATTCTAATATATCCCACTAAGGTGTACAAAATAATTTCTTGCAATCTTTTATATCTCTACTATGTTGTATACTTTAGGCACCATAACTAATGTTTAAATTGGGCGTAAAATATCTCTAAATGATTACCTATAACAAAACTATATGGTACAAAGAAACATAAACAAGTCTCGCCCAAAGCTCTTATAGAGCAGTAAGACCACTGCATGTTTACCTCCATTTACACAAATATATTAACATTCGGAACTGTGAAATTTTTATCTCCACACGAATATCCATTTCCGTTATTAATACTGACGCATGATGTTCTGTGGCAGCAGGAGTGGTGTCACGAGCCTAAGGGTGTTTTGGTAGGTGTGAGGCAGACGACCCAGGGGGTTATTGCACTTATATTCCTTGCGCAGAACTGGTGTATGACCAGAGTACAGTACTGGCCTGGTTGTTTTCCGGCAGGGCACGAAGTCTGGTACTGCAAGTTTGACTTTGTGTTTTGGCAGGACCCCTTTCAGTGGAATACCTGGGCAACGTGTGACCTGTTTATCTTGATGGGTTTCGGACAGCGATACCCTGGGGTGAGCTCTGGTTTCCGGCATGCTGGTGCGCAAGTGTTCGTTGGTGCTAGTGGTTGCAGGCGTCGACTGAGGGAGTGGAGTTCCTCAGAACCACAAGTTGGGTAAGCAGTGTGCTGTATCTCGGCTGGATGAGTGTCGCTGTCAAGCTTGGTAGGTGGAGTGAAGAGTGCTGGTTCTTAGTCAGGTGTGGTTGGTCTCTCGAATCGGCGGAGGGCTGCTGCTTGCTCCCGGGGACTAAGATGCTCGAGTTCGGTGGGGATTGAGCTAGGCTCCGGCTGGTAACCAGTGAACACTCCATCACTGAGGAGAAATCTGCCTTCAGAGTTTGTCACTTCTGCTGGGGTCTTTGAATGTGTAATTGACTGTGCATCACCATACAGCTCAACAAGCTACGCTGTGTTACTACCCAGAAGATACACTTATGTACATTTGTCTTTTTTCCCACTAAAGCCATCCACATGAGGTTCTTACTGACCTAAATTCTGACCTCTGGCCGAGGTTTGTATACCAATCTCTATTCTGACTGTGGGACGAACTGAACACAGTTCACGGGAAGACAGTGGAAACAGGCATGTAGACAATAAGGAATAGAGAGCTGGATAACATCTGATACGTTGTTCAGAACAATATGAGCAACATACTTAATTTAAAAATTTGTAAGCACCAATTTAATACTGAGAGAAGTAAGGGGAATGTTCATTTACATGGACAAGACATTGAGACACACACCTATGGACCAGTCGTTGAGCTGCGCCTCACTCTGCTGGGACTTCATTTGGCTGTCAAGGTCCTTAAGTGCAGCGTAACGGTCCTCTGCAGTCGGCTGGCCTGATCCAGTCTTGTTGAATGCCACTGGTTGCAACCCACTCACACCCATCGAACTGGCAGCCTTACGCGCTGGGCTGGCAAACGGTGACATGTTGGCAAGGGCTGCTACAGTTGGCATACCTGCAAACCATCACATTCGTCACAAACCATGCATTCTGTCATCAATTTTTACTACACATGGCCCCATACTAAAGCAGAGCATTCAACAAAGGTAATCCCTTTGGTTATTTTTGCTATAGCACAATGTTCAAGAAAATGTTACCAATGCAAAAAATCAATTTGTGAATCAGAGATTTAGTGAGAGTATACCAAAGATTTATTGGGTATACAAAACTTTGGATAGCAATTTGATGGTTCTTGAACACAAACTCACACATCCATGATATATGCATGCACATACACAATCTTCCTCCAAACATCTGTTCACCCACAGTGACGTAATGGAAGAAACTGTTAAGTTGATACTCATACCATTCTTCCTTTCAGTCAAAAAAGTACAGTTTGTCGTCCTTAAATTGTGACTTAAGGGTAGAAACTCATATGCCAAGGTACTCAGCCATTATACAGCTGTGCCTGCCAGGGTCTTATAAAGATGCAACACAAAATGTCAAGCTCATTTCAGTAAACACCAAATTTCAGAGAGAGGGCAAAACCAGGAAATTCGCCATCTACCTTTCCACAAAATGTGAATGGAGCACAAGACACAACCCACTCATGGGGTAGTCAGATGATGACTCAATAAATATCTGCACAACAACGATAATTCCAGTGGGTCCAGCCGTTACCTTTACTCATTACTTCCTGCAGTATGTCTGGCACCATGTTTAACTACCTTCTCTCTCAAATAACACAGAAATAAATGTTTCCTAGATTATAAAGTTTTTTGGCTAGTGGCCTTTTAATTTTTTCCCTCAAATTATAGTAACCAGTAGCAAACTTTACTCCATCCTCTTCTTATTGATTTCGAACCATGCAAGGGAATGCAAATGAAGCTTGATGCAACACAGGATATTAATCTGGCTCTTTTACATTTTTTAAAATAACAGAAGCAAGGGAACATAATATTTGGACAATTTCTCAATTGCTGCAAATCAATCTGTTATGTTTTTCTATTATTATCTGGTAAAATTCTCTGGGGTCTGAGACCTCTGATAAATAGACACACCTGTTTTTCGCGGTGCGTGAAATCTAGAAATTTTCGCAACATCCGTTTATCTACACGAAATTGACTAATTGTTGTAAATCCGCAAAATAATCATGAAAATAATGTATTTCTCGACATAATCAATATATTAACTGAATCAATTACTACACACGTGTGCAATAATTATCGTGAAAATTGCTAAATATATCAAAATTTCCGAGATATACTGCAAATATACTATATATATCGTGACACATGCGATACATATCATAATATTGCAGCCGATAATCAGTAACAACGTAATGCTAAACAAAAGATGCCAGACGAGTGTAGTAATGGTTGTGATGGCATTTGACCGTAATTTAGAATCTTCTCACGAGGGGTTATATGTATTTGACTAAGTCAATAAAATACTTATGTGCAAATTTTTGTAATGTACGAATAGAAAGGGCTAGAAAGGACACTTGTCTAAAGCACATCCAGGGCAGTGCTACTAATAGCAAAAACAAAACTTAGTGATGGAAGCGAAACAAGTTCAAGGTGTATTGACGTTTGGTATCACATGTTGAATTTCGCATACCGATCTTGTTTCCAGGTTGAAAAAAGCGAAAGTTGAAAAATAATGATTTAATTTGTCAACAACTCGTGCTTTCATGGAAACTAACATTCCATGGGAAAAAGTTGGTCACCCGAAGTTACGGGAGTGGATGAATAAGTACATTGCAGGCACTTAAAAAATTTGTATAAACCCTTAACTTATTTGGAATAAATCTTGACCCACTGACCATGTTTGTATTACCTAACCTCTAAAATTGTTTTCATGAAAAAGCTATCTTGTAACCAACCTATGCTGGACCTGGGCCAACAACATTCCCAACTGACTTATGTGACTGTTTCACTTTTATAGACCTGACAAATTAAATCACTACTGAAAATATAGGTGTACAATTGTTCATACTTTAACATAATTAATTTCAGTCCTGGAATGTAATTGCTTCTTACAAATATTTTTATCTGAAAAATGGGTAAACCCTGCTGAAGGAAAGAGACTAATTGCTGGCACATATGCTACGATTTTGTCACAAGTGTATGTTTTATTTTTAAATAAATATTTGAGTATAAAATTAAAAAACAAATAAATTGCAGTAAGCATATACGTTGGTGTACAGTCCACATTCACTTAAATACAGTAAGAAAAATAATACTGAGAACATATTTTTGCTATCTGATTATAAAAATTGAATGACAACACAGTAGAAAATATGAAATTGGTGACTACACTGACATTTACTTAAATCTGAATTAGCCTAATTTATGTTTGTTCAAAAATACCTGAATATATATTTTCACTTATTACAACTGAACAGTGTAGTTGCATGGAAATTGTCAAGCACAACAATTATAATGCTTATTATTGGTCTAATAACTATAAATACATACATGAAGTGATATTAGGCTAGATGAATACACGTGTTTCTCACAATATGTTTTTAAAACTAATTTCAAACATTCAGCTTTTGATTTTAGAAAATAACGAAAAGTACTTAAATCACTTACAAAAATGACGAAAAATGAACTGAAATCAAGTGCAAAAATGACTAAATTTTCCATTTTTTTTAACCATAAACAGATGTGACTAATCATACATATACATATTTTTTTTTAATATTAGTGCTCTTTTTTAAATTGGCGAAATTTTTGACGAAATAAAAAAAAAAAGTGATGAAAATACACTGAAATCGTCTAACCAAAACTGACTAAATCAAAATCACCAAAATCATGTGTCTCTTCTGATATATTTAAAGATTAAAAAGGCTTTATGCATATAGCAGCTACAAATCAATTACATACCATTGACTCGTGGGAGGCATTTAGTATTTGGTGAATTTTAAAATTAAAGATGCGTTCTCTTTGAACTGATATGTTGTACATGAAATGCAAAAATGTACAGTGACTTGTCAAAAGGACGGGAAGAGAAAGCTTGACGAGAAGGATGTTGGAACTGGAAAAAGGCAGTGAGGAAGACCAAAGAAGAGATGGGTTGAACAAGTGGCTGAAGGAAAATGATGGGGAGGCAGAGGAAAATGGAGGAATTTTACCAAATATTCCTGGCCATAGGCTGCTATTTGTCCTTTGTATAATTTGTGTCCTGACAGTAAGCTACCTTGCAGTGAGAGTCAACTAGCATTCAATGCCTCACCTACAACCAACTTGACACTAAATATTAGCACAGAAAATCTACCAAACTACAATCAGAAAATTCCCGGTTTTCCCGGAGATTTTTAAAATAATTTGCCTGCGTTATTGTAAGGAGTTCGACACTTAGTGGTAGGCCTATATACAGAGGCCAATATCTGCCCTGCCACCACACAAAAACTGAAAGTTCAGGTATATGTAACAAATTTAACCAAGTAGTTTAGACCACAGTTAACTTAAAGTTCAATGGGATTTAGCTTTTGGAGTGAGCAATCTGTTGACATAACAAACACCGCATGACCCACTGCCTGAAGACTATAAATAATGAGCACACTGTGCAACCCCCCCCCTCCCGACACGGCAGAACTTTTAAAGCAGCAAGACGTGTAATTGTCGGAGCCGACAATGAAGAAGAGGGCATCACCGCATCATGGCCTGAAGGAACTCTGGGCCATTCTGCAGACTAGTCTATATGTATAAGTCTTACTGACGGGAACAAAGTGACGTGAGCCACTGTGGGAGCAGTTCGAAATGCCGCTCACACAGCCTTTTACACCGTATCGGGGGCATGTTGACAACGCTCTGTACACAGGACGTGTGTTCCGCAGCAGGAACCAGGCAGCGCGAGACACCTGCCAAGCCATCCTAGCCTTTGCCACAACAGGGGACAACTGCAGCACAACTAACGCGTGGAGAGGGGATCCACGACTACCAACCCCACACCGAGTGCTGTGCCACCACAGTAGCTACGACGTACTGCTACCATTGCCAGATACCATTGGCAGCACTACACAAGTGCAAGGCCTGCTCCACCATAGCCATAGCGACACCAATCGCCAGACGAGCTCGAAAGGAGGAGTGGGGAGTTAGCTTTGTTCGCAGCGCAGCCAAGTTTACGGCTATACTGTTTTTTGTTCTGCCAGCCGTCCTACCCATACGAGCCCCATACAGGATGCACGTCGGGGTTAATTTGACCCCTGCCAACGTCAACTTTGTATATGAAGACAGCGTTCCCATCATATAAACTATATTATTACACTTTCCCACAACCCCTGAATCTCTCGACCAGTATTTACATGTAGCTTGCGCCGATCACATGTCCAACTCATGTAAGAATGGTAAACTAATCTATGAATATAAATGAGCAGTGGAACGTGGCATACTGCGAGAATTCCTTGATAACATTAAGTACCCAGTTCCGCCCGAGATGAGGCAGTCAATTTCTCTGTGATGTGAGTACGCGGTGTTGTAACATTTTAACAAATAAGCACTTACATTCGTTACTTGAGAATGATGCTCAGTTGGACAGCCAAATTAATGCACTAGCTGATAACATACAAACCACAAACAACGCTCTTAATGTGACTTTTAAAGTAATCAACGAAATACAACACCAGATGGAACGTAAGATTAACTCTCTGGCACGAACCATTAACGGCATATCCCACGTTTTACAAAACCAAAATTCTGCCATCAGCAAAACTGACAACATTGAGGCTCAGTATAACTTGCTATCCACAGGTATTTTGCAGTTGATAACAACATTGTTATTGAAAACTTAGTACAAACCTACAGTCATTCATCCCAACTGCATAAACTACCACTTAATGCAGTTACCCAAAATCAGCTGTCAAATGATCTCACTAAATTAAATGTGGATCTTCAAACTGAATCTAACATTAAGTATTAGTGTCCATGATATAACTAAATACTACTCACGTTCTTTTACAAAAACTCAAATGGTAATAAAATTACAAATCGTCATTACCAGAGCTCATTCCACATGGCAACTTTATAATATAATTCCAGTGTCCTACCGTTTTGAAAACCAATCATGCAGAATTCATATGCCATCTTCTACCATTGCAATTGATCCAAATATGGACATTATAAAATCCACTTCACACTCACCAGAAATGCCACCGGATGTTATACTCATCCCAAAACAATCAATCACTCACATGTGATAACTCTAAATGTTGCAAAGCAGCTATTCTGCTCTCCGATGCTACTTCCTAATTTTCAACCGGTAAATTCCATTGTTTACATGACATTTCATTTTCCATTCACAATATATTACGGCATCAGTATGTTCTAACCAACCCCCCTAAAGGAACAGTTTTACAGTGTGTGAACACCTCCCTTAATGTTAATGTAACAAGCCATAACCTAGGAGGTGTTGAATTACACGTGCCATGTGGATGCCAAATTGCTACACCAGAGCAAATTATTGTTGAGGCCACTCACCCGTGTGATGTACGTGTGCCTACAGTTTCTTTACAACAAACTGCTATACCTGTGCACTGGCTAAACCAGCAGTCCTTTCACTTGCAACAACTATCCTTAACAGCTGGTATACATTTTTACAACATTAGTACTGCCATTGACACAAACTGGCAGATTAATCACACTGCTTTGCCAGTACTCCCAGCAGCTGATCAAGTTTACTCACATGGTAAGTTCAAGGAAAACTAATTGTTTTCAGTGTTGGAACCAGCGACATACGACTACATTACTATGGGAATCATAACCCTTCTTTTGTTCACCATACCTGCTCTGTATATCAAGCTTATAACGCTCTCTATAATACTGTAACACTACAACATAAGTATGCAAATCACATGAATTACGACTCGCAGAAGGTTCTGCACATGTAGCACGGCGGCTAAAAGACGGCAACGACCGTCCAGCACTACCAACTGTGGAGTGCATTCTAGCTTTCCCACAGGTAGTATACCTATATTTTAAGTATTTCCTTTGATTTTAACTATTATTATCAATTTTACTTTTGCCATTTGTAGCCAATATTTTTCCAGAATTAAAGTTTCAACCAGTTGACCTGTTAACTTGCAATTATGTAAATTCTTTTAGCGTAAAAGTTGTGCTGGCACGTTGTAAAGCAAATAGTACCACGCCCACACATTTCTCAAACTTCCTCTTCCCCATGCTCACTGCCTAGCTAGCGGAGGTTGCTTAAATATTATTAAATGTTGCAGTGAATGAACCTTCTTTACCCTATGGTCCCGCTACACAACTTGCATAAGTATTCTTAAGTACAGGTCGACCTCGTGATTTCACTTATTGTAATATCTATCTATCTTATACTAACTGTCATGTTATATTTTTGTTAAACATCACATAATATAGTTTTGCTTTCTCACCTGCCTTGCCACTAGTAATAAGTCACACTATTTCAATTCTCAAAATTTACCCAGTTCTTACTCATTGTAAAACATAGCTTCAAATTTAGTCTTCCGTTTTCGATACTGCCACTACACAAAATCCACGCATGCCACCACTCGTCTTCGACCTTACTCCAGTGTCTGAGCTACTAGGCCCAACCTTGCAACACCCAAGATGAACACCAGCTGAGACCACCTTACTATGCAGCAGCCGGGATGGCTGCAATTTCAATGAGGGGGGCAGTGTAGTGGCCACTAAGGGGCCGCACACAGTTAACTGAAGTTCAATGGGATATAGCTTTTGGAGCGAGCCACCTGTTAACATAACAAGGGCTGCATGACCCACTGACTATTAATAATGATCATACTGCACAAACCCCCCTCCCCCCAGACACGGCAGAACGTTTGAAGCAGTAAGGCATGTAATTGCCGGAGCCGACAACGAAGAAGAGGGCATCATTGCATCACTGCTTTGAGGAGCTCTGGACCATTATGCAGACTATTCTATATGGTGAGCATAATTCTGCATGGCAGTTAGGCGCAAGTCTATATCTTGAGACCCTGTTACTCCATCAATTAATTGAGTATTAATTACTGGCAAGGTTAGGTAATATAATCTCAACTTGTAGTATAAATGTTAGTAATTGTTAACCTAGCATATATCTGTTCGAGGAATTAATGAGTCACCTTGTACTGTTAAATGTTTTGTTCTTTATCATACAGGTAATGTCATAGTAAAAGTGTTACGTTTAAAGAATTCTCCTCTTATTAGTTCAATAACTAACAACTACGCTTCCCTGAGTGATCCCTCTTCCACAGTATCTACATATTACGAGAAGTCAGTGGAGACAGAGTAGTGAGTACATAGACGAGTGTTAGGAGGAAGGACAAATAAAAGTATTCAAATAATTTTGCAGTCCAGAAGATGGCTTAATGTAACAATTCAGCAGGGCCTGCTTTGATTGGTCAGAATATCCAGTAGGGGGCAGAGTCCCAATTTCTCAGACAATATAGCAGCAGTGCCTAAATGTAAGACACTCGTAAATATTTTACAATATTTTATTTTTGACGCGTACTGATGTTCTTACCTTAGGCCTGCTATATATCACAATGCTGTAACGCAGGCGTTGTGTGTGTAAAGCAGACACAACTGCATTTGTAATGACGTCTTGTACAGCAGATGAGCAGCACTTATTTAAGTTAAAGTCTTGGTTAAAATTAAGCTAAAACTTTGAGCAGCAATAATACCTAATATTTAACCTCAACATAATCAAGGAAGTAACAATGTCTGTATGGCTTCCACAAAAATTCCTATAAGAAATATCAAGTAATAATAACTGCCAAATACAAACATTCAGTAAGAGAACAAGTCGCTGGCTGCATTAAAAAGGGGACCATTCCACGTAATAAAATTGTGTTTGTAAACAACGTAAAGTGTAACGAACATGTGGAATTTTTTATTAGTTAATTCTTAAGTGCTTATAATTTTTACGTAAAATATTTGTGTGCACTGAAATTTTATGTGATAATATCGAGAGCAGTGTCCATTGGCCTTTTGTTTTGGCTGTAAGAAGGGTCACGCACTACCCCTCCACTCAGGCAGCCGCCATTATGTGATATAAGCCACCCCCCGACTATGTAGGTATGTAAGCCGGTCGCAGACAGAACAGAGCATAGAGTGCATTGGGAAACCATCGCTGAGGTGGAACTCCAGCGTTCACTTGCTCTACACACCCACTCACCCTCCCACCGACCAGGGACCGAAATACGCTCAAAGTTGTATGGCTTAGTTCTTTTTGTTGCAAGGATCTGAAATGACACTGGTCTAAAAGTTTTGTCTTTTAAGTATCCTTTATGATGTATGCCAGCATTTCCAAGTGAGCCATCTAACCTCCCTGGAAATGTATAGTCAGCAGTTACAGGGCAAGAGGTTGGGACAGCAGACAGTTTTAGGTTCGTTGATGAAGAGTAAGGGTTAGAAGAAGGGCAAAGGATGTTTAGGGATGGAGAAATGCAAACCTGCCATTCACCAACATGACACTAAATTCCTGCAATTATCGTGCCATTACAGGCTTTTCCCCAGTTTATTCCCAGGTTCATCAAATTCTCGCCTTTCTTCCAGGTATTTCCTAGTTTTTCCAGTTGATAGACACTCTGCATAAGAATACTAGCATTTCTACACCTTACAACAGCTATAAAAAATAAGGTAGGTGTATATGTTTATAAATATTTTAAATTGTGTTTGTAATTTTAAAAATTCCTTTTGTAAAAATGGATCCCGCAGACTTCACAGTTATTACGCTGAATTATTTTTAATGTGTTTTGTGTTATTTGTTAATTGATTTCATGTAAGAGAAAAGAGCAAAAATGTATGGCTATGGTGGCGACATCTGTTGGGGAAAAAAAAAAAAAAAAAAAAAAAAAAAAAAAAAAAAAAAAAAAGGGCTCCAAGGTTGGCCAACTTTTAATATGCTGCATTTGACATTTAGCACTGTGGCAATGTTTAACGTCAATTGTAGTCAAGCCTCAAGGATTATGGTGAGGATGATGAGTGAACACAAATTATATGGTTTATTTGCCAATACTGTCACAGCAAAACTCTACAGTGTGAAATTATTCAACTAGACGGAAGATGAAATGATCATATACTAACTGATTTGCTATCCAAGTGCAGATTATTATCTAACTACAGACCTTAACAGAAAGTACTATTGATGCCAACTATTTCATTGAATAAAACTACTTACTGTCAAGGACTGTAAATTTCTACATATAGTTTTACTGATACTTTTAAATATATAAAAATTCACTACTATGAATCTAAATAAAAAGTACTTTTTACCAAACTGTAGCAGCATTGTATTTTAAACATACAAAGCAGAAAACTAACTCGTACTTACATGCTTCCCAATAACATAAAACATTTAAATCACACTTTGTGCTAAAGACTAAAATTGTATAGTGTTTCAGGATAGCACAAACTGAATTATGAATAATGAAAAGAAAGACATTAGCAAATTACACACACACATAAAATCACAATCTTAGTTGGTACTGCGCAACATCACAGTGCTCAAGGGAGGGAAGCGTCTGTAAAGCTACAACATGGTACAATACAATTAAACTGACAGAAAGCATAGCTACAAATAACTAAGTCCATAGAATTAAAACACACAAGAAAACTGTGACAACTTAAAAAAACCACAAAAAAAAAAAAAACAGCAACACACCCACACACATTGCAAAAGTAAAACAAAAATAAGACTCAACGTTTTCAGTTTCAAATTATCCATGTAAAAAGGAAAAAATTACTCAATGGTGGAACCAAGCACATTAACAAAAGACAGTAGATTAAAAAAAAAAAGTAAACATGCGTGGCATGACTATAGAAAGTGCGACATGTAGCTAGCATATGACTCACTCCATCGATTGGTGTTAAACCTGGCAGGCACGCTGACCACATTGCCAGCTATGTGTACGTCTGTAAGTAACACCACCCAGCACATTACACTATATTCCACCACCATGACATCACATATACATAAACAGCGATGGCAAGAAGGGATAACACCACTACTGTCTGGCAATTCACTCATTCTCAACAAAACTCAACTTAAAATGCACAAATTAATTTCTTTATTTTTCCAAGTGTAGTATACCAACAAAATTATAAGTCTTATAGCATAATATAAACACTGCCTCCTGATTAACTGCCATTTCTTGAAAGTCACCATTCTGAAAGTTGCTTTAAAGATAAACCTGTTCTCAAAGAAAACTAAATCTATATAAAATGGAACACTGAAGCAAACAATTTTTGTTACAAAAACATAATGGAAATTCCACAGTAAGTATTTCATTTTATGATTATTGTTATTTCCTGTGTATATTTGATGCAAATGGCAGATGTACCACACATTTTAACAGCATATGTACATAAGAGAACTCTGCTCTCTCAATTAACCTCTCAGCAAAAAATTCTTTAGAAGTATTAATCATAAAAAATTACAAGAACTACAGAGCAATAACTGCTGAGGAAATATTAATAAACTTCTTTTTAATAAACCAACAGAGTAAAAAATTACTACAATAAGAAACAGGTTACCTACTCTGTGAATACAAAAGTCACAAGACACTTATAGGTGCTGGTTCCACAGACACCAGATGTGTAACTATAGTCAGTACACAGTAAACTGCGCAATTTTGAAAGCTGTGCTTACAATCCACATTATGCAAATTGTGTATTCTTTCCACATATTGTAAAACATAACATTGCCAAGGACCTGCTCACTTTGTTTGTGAAACCAAAACTATAAGAAAAGTGAATATTTTACAAATTTTCTCATTCTTGCACTTATTTGCTGACGCGTATCCGATTAGACTGACTGAACATGTTAGTCGAGGATTTTATCCACTAGACCAAAAGCAGCTTAGGTAGCTGGAATGAAACGAGGGGAGTTGGCAGGTTCTTATACACTCTTACTTTTAGTTGTGTATTCTAGGTAGATATGTCCTTAGGCAGGATGAATTATGTCGATTCTGGAACAGATGTTCCACAGACAAGCTTCTTTAGACCAGAAGATGTAATTGTCCCAGCCTCGGTGCACTTTAGTACCGGTCAGAAGCCCAGTGACAATCGGGCGACACTTGGTGTGGATGCGGACACACGGTGGAAAGTTAATGAACACAACCGGAGCAGACGTGACTGCTCGTCGTCTGAGTTTGGCGGCACGGTCCCATTCCACCTGTCTATCCCGTGTAGGATGGGGTAATGCTATCCTGGCCTGAGAGTAGGCTGAGCCAGGTGATGCTCCCTGGGTTTTCTGCCACTCCTCCTCTCATGAGGCATAGTGTAACAGCTCTATAGTTCACGCAGCGCACTGAGACAGAAATACTAACAGTGTAACTCAATAGTGACTTGCCGGCTTGATAAGAGTTCCCACTGTTCCCCCACCGCAGGCAGGCTGATCAGGGACGTGAAGCAGTGTGGACCGCCAAGCCTCTACTGGTTATGCGTTTGCAGTAGGATGGCCGGCAAAACTACAGGCCACAGTCACTGTGCACTAACTAGTACGGATGGTGAGAAGTAACCAACCCTGAGTCTGTCGTGCCTCCTGGTGTGAAGGTGTTGCTAGTGGTTGTGGCATCACTGTTTCTCCTCCACGAGCACTGACAGTGCTGATGTGTAACTGGGAAGAAACAGGTAGCGTCTAATATGTATGTCTTAATTCGATTTAATAAAATTCTCGGTTTCTGTCAACAGTGCACAGCATAATCTACCTTCAACTGTGGATACAAATAAATAACCTGGAAATACAAATAGAAAGGTATAGAGCAACGTGTGTTTATTGAAAGTTCAATAAACACGTGACCTGTACTACTTCCTACCAAGTCAAGGGTAGATGAAAGTAACTGCGTGGTTTCAGGTGTAGGTGACCTGGTTCTAAGTAAAAGGGAAATACTGGTTCTAGATGCAAAATTAAGAGTTAAAGTTAAACTGCTAAATAAAGTGAAGTTAAAAGAAAATGTTTGTGTTCATATGCCGTCGGGTTAATTGATCGTCGATGTACGTAGTAAGTAGTCACTCGACTGCGGCCTGACTTATATAGTGGTAGCTTGTAGGCGGGGGAGGCGTAATGTCCTCTCGTCCTGGATGGCGTGAGAATCCTCTCGTCAGCGATTCTGGCTTTGTGCATCGTCGGGTGTGCTCAGCCTTGCCTGAGGTCTGGGCAGCTTGTAGGTGCCGAGCACGGTGTAGGGGGGGGGGGGGGGCCTCCAGGTAAGAAGGAAAGAAAGCAGAAGTTCTCGTTTCCTGTAGGGTACGCAACGTGTTGCTGTAGAGATGGAAGAAGTACTCTAGGTGATGAGTTGGAACCGTATTAGAATAGGTGTAGAAGCGGCATGTGTCAATGCATTAAATAAAAAACAGAAAGCAGAAGAAATCACTCCAGCATTCAAAAATGTTTACCAAACTATTTTAATGCAACATTAAGACCTGGAACTATTTTCCTTCTATTACCAACTTTACTGGGTGCAAGCTAGTCACTGTGTCTGTTAAAATACATCTGGAAAAAGGCTGCAACATTTTTTGAAGGTTAAATTAAAAAGTGCTCCATGAACAATGACCAGCCTATATTGGGATGTCAGAGTTTCCCTTGCTTTATTACAGTGTTAACCTTTCGGCATACACTCTCCAAAGTTGTAGTACACAGTTGGTGTAATTTGTTCCCAGTCTTCCTATAGCAAGGAGGGGGAATAATTTACATTCCTTGGTTGAATGTACATGGCACAAAAACAATGCTTCAGTTCATCCTAAAGATATTCTGTTGGGTTCCAGCCTGCACTTTGGGGCAGGCCATGGAGCAGACCAGTTAAACAGACTCACTAAAACTGTCTTCAAATCACAAAACAATTGACCTTACTTTATGGACAAGAGGATTACTTTTCTGTTACAGAAAATTATGGCTGATCGGTTCTCACATTTGTAGTTCTGTTCGGTTCATGGTTTAAAATGTTGGTTCTTGGTTTGGGTTGGTCATGGCTACACATTTTTACGAGTTGCTAGTAACAGTTGTGACATAACCTAAACCACAGAAATTATATATGTTTACATTTCATTAATATCCTGTCATAATATTTAACTATTAACTACCCCAACAGATATCAACCTCTTGACAAAAGGATATAAATGTTGGGCCTATCAATGTATTTACACAAGTGTTGTCGAAACGTCCCTTTTGAGGTTAACTATCACAGCATGTCTCGTGTGTGTAAACACAACCTATCGTGGCGGTTACTGTCATGCACTGTTGTGATAGCTACTATCGTGGTAGCTACTATCACCATGAAAACACACCCTTAGTAAAAAATTTACTACAGTTTTTGAATTATGACATGTATGCCCAAAGAAAAAACAAAAGAAATATTCTTTTAACTACACTCTTGTAGGCAATGGAATATGGCTTCACACAGTAAAGAGGCCATGGCTGGTTTATAATCAGGCTGTTTAAAACGTAGTGGTTAACCTAAGTTGGTTGGGGTTGCGAAGAAAATGACAAAGCAGTCAGCAAGCAGAGGAACATAACAAGAAAAAAACAATTGTGTACAATGTTGTGTCTGTGCAATGAATAAAACTTGAGTCAGTAACCGTTCACTGGGAACGGAAAACTGCATGAGCAAATGTGGCAGCAGTGGCTCTGTAGTATCAAATTTATTTGCTGAATATTTTTGAGGGAACTGTTTACATGCTTCGTTAATATGAAATTATAATTAAAGTAATTTACATTTCTAACATCTGTGTACACAATTTGAATATATATAACTACATTTAACAGAATGAAATAAAATCAGACACAATAAAAAAACATCAACAGTATTCCTGTATTGGCAATTCATGGTTTAATGGGAAACCATAACCTCTTTATCCCGAGGAACTGTTTAGGATGATTTTAATGCTACAACACGTAAGTAGTAATATTGTAAATATAATGCCTCAGATACGCTACATACTGTAATATATGTGAAAGTGTCATTATTTGGTAAATTGTTAATAATTTGTTAGTTTTAACTTCAGTGCAAGAAAAACCAGACTGATTGGTTTCGGTGTTTGTAAAAGTGACCGGACCGAACCGAAAAATCAGTTAACCGATAAGCCCTACAGAAAATTATCTACTCCAAACTGATGGAACAGTGTAGGAAAAATGTTATTGTTCAAAATGTTTTGGTACATGCCACAGTTTATTATTGATCTATCAATTAAACTAACAACCCAAGCCCAAACCAAGAGAAAAAGTCTCAGGCCATTACACCATTGGCAATAAATTTGACCATCAACACAATTCACTCTGGGAAAAGAAAAAAATTGCTATGTCAGGCACGCTCGGGTTTTAACAGATTATTTATTCTGAGGTGGTTTCCTACTGGATGTTAATACTGGTCGAGTAGACTGGCGACTTGACACAAAATCAGGTGTGGATGGTACTGCAATATGTCTTACCATTACACTAGCCCGTTTAGGTAGGACAGACTTACCAGGGTATTCAGGTACCTGCTCCTTTGGCTCCGATAAAGGAGTGGATCGGCTGGGACCAGCCATCTCCATTGAAGTGCTGGAAGATGAGTTATTGTACAGTATGTTATGGCACTTACTGCTCCAATCTGCGGCTTCGCTGCTGCCGAAGGTGTTGGCTATGCCGGGCCTGGTGTCAGTACCAGTTACCAGGTCACGAGCAACTGGATGATAGTCTACGCCAAGCCTAGTGTGTGTGGAGAAGAAAACAAGGCTGCAGACTGGAGACGGAGGCATCTCCAGGTGTTGGGCGGCTTGAGCTCTGCCCCGAGGGGTGACTCCATAAGGTGCACATACTTGCTTAGCAGCAACAAACCTTCCTTTGAGCTCCTTGCCTTTCCCAGATAGCATAGAGACAGAGTTGATACTGAACTATCCTCTTGGTATGTGCAAGCAGTCGATGGTGCCAGAGATGTGAAGAACCAGCAGTAGTTGACGTCGCGAACCCTGTGCTCCAATCATTCCTACACCACTGGCGCAAGAACCTGGAGTGGTGGGTTGTGTGGGCCATCTTCCTATTACTGCTGGGTGTGGTTCAACACAGGTTTGGCCTCCAGACCCAGGCAAATACTCCTGCCAGCACAGTCGCCGCTCCTGCAGCAGTACAACCTGGGGTGGCTATGCTACCTTTCTTGGACGAGTACCTAGTGGTTGTGGCTCTACCTTTCTATACACCTGAGTGCATAGAATGGGTCACCGCCGAAAGTGGTGTGTGTACGAGATGTACAGATTCCTGAAGGAAATCTGCTGTCATAATCTATGGTTCGTACAGTTATGTAAACCTAGTCTCCTGCTTGCTCCGCACGAGGGTCTAGTATCTAGCAATTGGAAAAGGACTTACCTCTAGAGAAAATCACTCTCGGGATAGGAACAAAAGTGTATTTATTACACATAATAAATATGGTTGACACATACACTCTCACTACTATGCTAAGTGTGAACGGAAGTAAGCTACGCTATACAGGTGGAGGTAACCTGCTCCTAAACTACTCAAGATAAGAATGACTTCGATGGCTATGAAATACCTCTGACATAGTTACTCTAACCTGGGGTTGTCTATAAGAGACTTTAACCCATTTGCATCTACTGACCTTAAGAGCCTGAAAGACCATGGAATCCCACCAACTTTTTTTTTATATGTGTAATGGAAGCCTTTTTTTTTTTTTTTTTTTTTTTTCGTTTATTATATTTCTTAACAAAATGTTTAAAAAATTTTTGAGTAATGATCATTTAAATTTGTTTTGACAAAACCACTCATATGTGGTATTTTCTAATTATTCATATTCCAATATTTCTAACAATCTTCTATCAAAAAGGGATACAATTTTTAATCCAATTTCTAATGTATATACAACACTTTCAATATATTTTGACAATAATTTGCTAAATATCAATCAAATAACACGATGAGTATTTGTGTGTGTGTGTACGTATATACACACACACATACAAACACACACACACACATATACATACACACTTATGTCTATCGACAATTCTAAATATTCATGTATGCAAATCTACATTTGTAAATATTTTTGTTTACATGAATTCATATTTTTACACTTGTATGTTTTGTATTACATACATTTGCATGAATATGCTCGCTCTCTCTCTCTCTCTCTGTGTGTGTGTGTGTATATATATACACATATATAACTTTATAAAAACATACAAGCATATCCATAAAAACTTATGTAATACACACATATATACATGGTCTTATCCATAAACATAGCACAAATATTCACTTACATAATAAGTAAAGCAATCATATGTGGCTTTAAAGAAAACAAATTACCAATAAAATACCAATAAAACTAGCAGTATCTCTCTGGGCTGTCTTTAGTAATTCTTGAGTGTGTGGTACGGCTTCAAGTGTTCAATACACAAAGCAACATTACAACTGTCACACTTCCAAGTTGATTTCCTTCTTTGCTTCTTTTATAAGCACACAACACAATGTTGTGCGAATTTTGCCCCCTTTGCTACAGAGGGAGCAAGTTTCTCTGGGAAATGTTGGCCACTCAAACGTGAAGGCAAATCTCCAGGTGTCGCAGACCTTCTCTTGACCACATCCTCTTTGAAGTAGGATTTCAGAAGTTCTTTTGCTAATTTTTGTTTGAATACATGGAACGTTCTGTCCTTACCATGTAACTTTTTATACAGTACATAACTGTTCAATAGCATCATGTCCACAACATAAAAAAATACTTTCTTGCAAGCCTTGCTGTATCTATGCATTACATGGAATTTACTCAATATTTGGTCTCCTACATCAAAACCTCTCATCTTCATGTTGTAATCAATAACTGCAGTAGGCTTCATAATTTTAGTTTGCATTTTCCGATGCACCTTCCCTGTTTCTGCGAAATCAAGTGTGTGTTTTGTTGACAACATGCTTACCTCCCTTTTATCTTTCCACTTCATTGCTGTAATATTAGTGCTAATGTTGGCTACAGCTTCTCCTACTTTCAATTTTTCTTTTGCAAGTTCTTTGGGCATATGTTTCCTATTGGTGCGAACTGTACCGCAAACATTTGTTCCTGCAGAGAACAGTCTGTGGAAAAGAACGGGTGAACTATACCAGTTGTCTATGTACGAGTATCCTTTATTTAGCAGATCACATTTCTGCATCGTCTCCATCACAATTGCTGTGCTAGCAGGAGTCCCATTTGTCTTTCCCCACATAAATTTTGAAGTCGCAGATGTACAAGTTCGGGGAGTCACAAAGTTTGTAGAACTTTATTCCGAATCTCGCACGTTTCAATTTATTGTATTCAATAAAATGTAGTCGTCCCCTGCACTTCATCAATGATTCATTGATGCACATGCTACCTGACGGTGTATAAACTGCCCAAAACGAATCTGATGCCATAGTTATTGTAGGGCGAATTTTGTGTAATGGATCTGTGGGGTCTAGAGTTTCATTATCCACTAAATGCAAATACTTGTTTAGGGCTACAAAACGCTGCCGTGGCATAACACTCCTAAAATATGGTGTATCTACAGTAACTTCCTTACTCCAGTAACTTTGAAGTGTAGGTTTTTGAACGATACCCATCAATTTCAGAAGAGCGAGATACACTCGGAATTCGTCAGGTGTTGTACTAACAAATGTGCTGTTCAACAATATGCTCTAAAATATTATCATTCAAAAATAACAAAAATATAGCTGCACTTCCAGTCAACAAAATCGCCACAACTAGTATCCACAGCAGTGTTATCTTTGCCAGACTCTGAAGAACTATTATCTGTCTCATTATCAGCTGCACGGGACTGGTTTGCTGCAACTAGTCTAATATTATCACAGTCCATTCCATCTTCACTGCTCAAACTTCCAGATGTCAGCATTTCAAAATAACGCATCATTGCCTCATTTTCTTTACCACAAACGAAGATATCGCTTCTCTTTCGTGCTGCCATTTCCACATTTACTAAAGATATACAATAAAGTTTACAGAAAAATTATACTTCTTCGAAAGTTTCACAGCATTGATTTACTCTAAGCCATTGTCACAATATTAATAATAATAATAAAAAGTAGTTTCGCAAGTCTTACAGTCTATATTTTGTATAAAATTCACACTAAATTGCTACTAAAATAACATCCAATAAACGTAACACACACATAGTGTAAACTAATTATATTACTATCCCAGATATATGCATCTATTATGAACATAATATGTGCCAATATGAAAACGAAGTTAGTATTTGAAACGATAGGTGGCATCATTTATTAGTAAAATGCTACAGTTGAAATTTGTCATTATAAATGCTATACTCGCGCCGAAACACGTGATAAAATAGTCATTCAACAGACATTCACTAAATGCTCGTAGATAGCACTGCCAGTTCAATCGACTGCAGTCAAACAATCCCGCGTACCCGTACGCCTGCGATGTTATTGGCCAGATATGCGGCCGCATAACAAAACACGTGGTAAGATAGTCGTGGTGTGCATCGAGAGATGTCGCCACAAGCTGCTTTTATGCCCAAGACGACAGACATTAACTATATGCTTCATACACTCAGCTCAACTGCAGTTGTGCTATCTTGCGTCCCAGTACGCTTATGGTGTTATCAACCAGATATTCGGCCGCGTACCAGCACGCCTGTGGATGCAAATGGGTTAAAAAGGGGCCACTACCAAAAGGGTAGTGGGTGTAGTTGCCACTACCAGCACGTCGCAGCGGCTGCTGAACCAGGAGATTCGACAACGGAAGTGTGGAGTGAAGTCTTGCAGGCTTCGGATGTGAAGAGCTTCTGGTAAGCTGTTGGTGGTAGAAGCCTCTGGTGGCTGCTGAAGAGCATCTGCCTTGAGCCAAGGAATGGATCCTCCTTATATAACAAATTTTCCAGTTTGTAGGTCCTCAGAGGGGTGTGGGGGTGGCTAGCCTCTCTCTGCAGGGGTAGTTTATTCTTGCTTGGTGGCAGCGCCACCCTTTTCTGATCTCCTGTGATGTAGACGTTGACATATCTATCGCCACAGCGCAAGGCGCTTGGGGCTGTGATACTCCTGTGGAAGGAGTGCTGCTCTCTTGCAGTACCCTGTGGAACTTGCTTACCTTCTGTTGATGGCTAGTCGAACAATAAAATCCTATGTTGGGGTTAGATCGACTGCATAATGGCTTTGGAGTGAACGGTACAATTTCTCCACCCACATCTCTGTAGTCGCTCATGACGTGCAGTCTCCGGACCCTGTAGGAACGTGATTATTGTACTGTTGGGAGTATAACTTGCCCATGTAAGCGCAGGCGCTCAATGATGGGACAAAGTTGTAAAGTAGAGAGTGCATAACCAATGCACAGTAATGCTTCACACAAATTATACCCCAGAAAAATAAATACGTCTTGTCGACACAAAAAAAACTTCACTGCCACATACACAATATTTAGCAAGAGCTAATCACAGAATGTCGCTCGCTGAAAAATAGAAGTGTCCCTTATAAACGAGTTATACTGAATTATTAATCACTTCAAAATATAGACGTCTCCCAAACCAAACACCCATTATTATGGTGCTGATGGAAGTGTAAACATCTGGCTTGGAGACAGAGTTCTGGCTGTCTAGTATCTTCAGTGATACGAGACACACCAGTATGGCTGACTAATTTTTTCCCTTACATGGCAGGCAAGGAGGGGGATGGTTGCAGTTGCATAGAATGCAGTACGACGTCCTAACCCCTACTCAGGGAGTGGGATGAGTAGTGAACCAGTGGAGTGGGGATGGACAGGTGCTATTTTTTTTCACTGCCACTTTCTGTTGCGTTATCTCCTTCTCACTTTTGCTCAGACAGCCACCCTTCTACTTTGCCCCCAACACTCTTTTAGCTGCTCCTATGATCAATACTTTTCTCCACCCGTCATGTCTGAGAATGCAGCTCTACCTGGCAACACTACAATAGCAAACCAAGTTAAAAAGGAGAGGAAATCGGCGGTACATATTGAAAGAGAAGAAAGGGATGCCACTTCATTGTCTTCTTCCTTCCTTCTGTGTACTGTATACCGGTCAGGTCGATTATGGACCTTTCTCCAAGAGACGTCTTACTTAAGGTGTGTCATTTATACGACTGTCTCGATGCCATTCTGAAAAATTGATAATGTTTCTGAGTTACTTAACTGCATTGTCTTGCCTAAGACGTCATAACTATGACTTGTTGCTCACAAAATTTTCGTAACATGTTATTACTAATGCTTCAGATCTTTGTTTATTAGCCAGTAAATGACAAAAAAATTTTTATTTTTTAAATACAGTCAATTGTTGACAATTTTTCAGTGGACCAACAAAAGAAAATTAGAATGCAGATAAACAATGGATGTGGAACTGGATTTTAGGTCACAGAAATACAGTACATAATCTCAAAAGATGTCTAAAGATGATGTTAAAAACACTTTATTCAAGTTTATTTATAGTTAAATATTCACTTTAAAATTTTAAATTAAAAACTTAAATTCTTGCAATTGAGAAAAATTTAATTTTTAATTAAATTAATGTTTTTGTCCAGCGTTCTTTCGTCAGCCGAGTCATTCTCAATCCCTAGTTAAGATTGCAACAAAAGATTTATTTGGGACAATTTTAGTCAATCATTACTCGCAGTCTTTTTTAAAACTCTACAATTCTAATTAAACTGGTAGCAGATGGTTTCAGATAATAATCACACCCGTCAAAATACAGCCATGGCTATAACCTTATTCCAAATTCTGTTTACAATAGCAAGACCACAGATATTTGAATACGGTGTCAGAGATTGTGAAATTCATTGCCATCGTCACCAACCTAAGAGTGCTTGCTTGTTTGTTTTATTGCATCCATTTAATATATTTTACATACATAATAGTACACAGATATTGGACAAGCCATACAAATCTCATAATATTGCAGTAAATTCATAAGAATAGTAAGAATACAAAATGCTCTCTCATTGTCACCAGTCTACAAATGCAGTAAAGACTTATGAAGAATAAGTGTAGTCAATAGAACATTAAAAACTGTTGCAGAATATAAACAATGCTATTGTTAGCATCACTTGACAATTATTCGTGCTGTTTTGCATTCACACAGTGTTCAAAAAAGATGTGAGCAATCTTTGACGAATATACCGAAGGTAAATATGATAAAACGTCAATAACAGCAATGAATTATCGAAAATCCACTGGATTTCACAGCTAAACAGTCGTTCCAAATAAATGTTGGCTTTCAGACAGAATATCTGGTTGGTGGATGCGGTAAACTAATGCTTTAAGAATTGTAACAAAAGGGTTTGGACAAACATGCTGCATCCTACTGCAAATGCCAACCAAACTATCACCCCCAGAGGATCCACCCCTGCAATAGCTCACGTTGTGGCTCCTGTGCCATCCATCAACATTCAACTTCTTTCAATAGCACACTCACTAGTTGTACGTACATTATCCAAGGAAAATACAAATGTCCAGCAGAAAATCTGATTTATCATCTACAGTGCCAACACTGTAATGCAGAATACATCGGCCTCACAACCAACACACTCAGGCAGAGAACGAATGGCCAAACAAGCCATAGCTGGTCACATCAATAACCTACAAGACAAACCAGTTATTACAGCACATGCAGCATCACACAACGAAGATTTTGATTCCTGCTACAGTACCAGAGTTGTGAGAGCCCTACCACCTTCAAGCAATAGCTCAGAAATCCAAGACACCGTAAATGAGCTCACCAATTTATAACAAAATCCACACAGCCGCCAGGCATCAACATAAGATAATCACAGCTCTAAACCAAATTCATCAGCTATACCGGCAAATTTTCAATTTTCCACCCCACCCTAGTTCGCTACCTGGCCGTTAGGTTTACTACTAACAGCGCCCTCCCACCATACCGCAGTGTCCTACAACTCGCCGCCGATTAATCTGGCCTAGCCAGCGAAACATCGTAATCACGCAACCGCATGGAAAATGTGTCATCCTTGTGTTTGTATATGTGCGCACGCACGAGTGTATGTGTGCATGCACATGTGTACGCCTGTCAACAAGTACTACACTGTGAGTACTTGAATTCCTGTCCTTTTATATATTTTTGGTAGCCAAACAGCCTATTTGCAACCATAACTAACTTATTTAATATTTGCAAAAAGAAAAAAAAAAAAAAAAAAATTCTTTACAACTATCTGTACTCACTTGCTTGGCTGAAGACAGGATTGTTATCGAAATCTGCAAACGATGCTTGCGACGTGCTAGGTACAAACTGCGATGAAGAAAACGGGTCCGCCTTGCTGAAGTCTGCATTAAACTCGGATGGAGATTTGTCTGGTGTGAACATATTTGCTGTGTTACTTGGAGCCTGAAAAATAGGGCATAGCAGAACAGCCAACATCAACATCACAACAACATGCTAAGTAACACCTTTTAATTATAATAATTTGAAACATGAATATGTATGTACAAAACCTGAAATGAGAGCAGCAGTACAACAAATACCAATTACACAATATTTTTTTTCGCAAGAATAGTAGTACTAGACGTACAGAAAACCTATCTGTGTTGAACCCATATTACACAAGAATTTGGAAGCAAAATAAAGTTAATGATACGAGAAACCTTTGTATCAATACATACAAAAATTTAGGAGTTTGAACTGTCACTGTTGCTGTCAAAAGACTTAAGATTGGTGTATCGACTTGAAACTTACACATTTAAGGTTTGGTGAACTGTAATGAATGCCACGCATCCAGCCCTTGGGTCGTTGCTGGAGATGATGGAGGTATTCTTGATGCCACCGCCTCCAAAAGGATTGGTGGATTTACTGGATAAGTTGCCAATGCAAGAGTCTATTGAGTGAGATGTAGGATAAATCTGGCTCAGGCAGCAGAAAGTGGCTTGGAGTCAATACCATCAGGGAGTTAGGGTCGGTGGATAGAGCACATAGTGGCCGAAAGTTGAGGGTCGCCTCCACCTGTGACATAACAGTATACAGTTCTTCATCTGTGAATGTTTGCAAAACCCACACTCTTGATGAGCAAGGATTTGGCAGCTTGACCCCAGCCTCCCACAAGCCTTCAACAAAATGAGGGGTTGAAGGGAGGTTGAAATGCCATGTCGCTTGGTGTTCGATCATGGCCTATGCCAACACATCTTGCATGCTCTTATCAATCATGAACATCCTCAATTCTGCCAAGTATCGATTGGCACCAACAACGTTGGTACCACTGTCGCTATAGATGCCGGAACATTGACCATGGTGAGAGAGAAAAAGACAGAATGCTGCCAGAATGGTTTCAGTGGTGAGATCAGATGCAAGTTCAAGATAAATAGCCTTGGTGGCAAAGCAAACAAATATGGATCAAGGACTTGTGCCTTCCTCAACTGTGATAATGTAATCTTGAAGGGTCCTGCATAATCGACACCCACCTTGATAAATGGCTTAGACTGCTGAACATGGGTTAGCTGGGAGACAGCCCATGGGTGGCTTTAGTGATGTAGGTGGTACCTTGAAGCAAGAAACACACAGCTTAGTCTATGTTGAATGAGGTTGCGAGCACCCATGATCCAAAATTCTTGTTGTAGAACTGATTGCAGGATCATTGGCCCACAATGCAACAGGTGTTCATGAAGGTGGTCAATCAAGAGCTCTGTGAGACGATGGTGTTTTGGTAGTAGTATTTTGGATGCCTCTGGTGCGCCTTTGAACTACTTGACCGCTACGGAGTGGTAGCGGGTGCACAGTCCACTGGTTCACTCGTACTGCATCTTCTGAGGGGGTGGCGTGGCATAGCTTACTGACAGCGTATAATGAACACTATAAACTGACGCGTCTGTACTGTATTACTCTCCGCAACAAGGGAGTAACCCATAAGCACTCAGGTAGATATTACACTAGTTAGGACCCCGTCTTGGTGCGCCAAAGAAATTACGCACGGATGAAATGAAGTTGTAATTGCTTAGACCAGTAAGCATCACGCATCACGTAAATGTGTAATTGTGAGTGGTAGCTTTAATCATGCACTAAATAAAAGTTATATTGGATCTTTTTGCAAGTGCTTACTTCTAACAATGTGTACACATTTACAACCAGTGCCCTCGAATATTGTAAAAATACACAGAATATTATGTATCTTTACATATCTAATTTTTATTGTCCCTTCTAGTACGACACTTGTGATATAAACAAGATATATACAGACAAACTTCACACTCACTTGTGTGTTGAAGACGAAGGGTTTGACGGCCTGCCCCAGCAGGTTGGAAAGCGGTTTGACTTCTGGGAAGGCAGCTTGTGCGGTTGGCGTAGGAGTGGACGTTCGAGACTGACTTTGCGTAGAAGGCGGAGAGAAGTTCACGGGTCCATTATTCGTGCTTGCTGCAGATGGTTCCAGATAATACCTGTGGCAAAAATTGTTCCCTGTATTGCAAAACAGCTGCCACCAAACAACCAATACCCTGCATAACTATAATAAAGTTATGATCAAATACCACACCCTGAACTATTCTAAATTGGTGTTTCCAACTTCTGTCCCAAAATTTAACATGGTGAAACAAACTCCATCTTGATTATAGTACCACTGTTTAAGATGTAAACTACTGTACTCCATTTAAGTTATGAACGCCAGATTTTGACAGTTGGATGACAAGCAGAATTACCAACTTCAGAACAGTGTCACAAATTATACCATTTGTAATGTCTGCCATTAGCTAGTTCTTAAAAGAGTGGGACATAAATGAATGGAAATATGTTAGTCCAAAAGTTTTCATAAGCCAGTATACAAAAATTAAGGAAAATCCTAAATAATTTTTAATAACTTGTAAGGCAAAGTCTCGCCACACTGATGCAACTACTTCACATAATATCCTGGGCTACAATGGCATATAAAAATTTACAGCATTACGATACGGCTCATCAAAAATATTTGCTCAGAAAGTTAGTAAAAACCAGAATGTAGGATAATCACTTTTTTTTTTCTGCATTGACATTTCACGTACTTGTAAAATGCAATTAACATTTTTTGCATCAATTTATGTCACATGCACACATAACATGTTATTGTATGTATTCATGATAGCAGCAATTTATAAATTAACAACTATAATACAAATATATTCCAGTCAAAAGTTAACAGCAATACGTAATTAATTTCCAATAAAATTTTTTATTGGAAATTTTTAAAAAACCTCAATGAGAGCTTAACGGAAGCTTACTGCACTTGACAGGTGTTTGCCCTGAAGGAGCCAGAAGTGTGTAAGTGTTCGACGACATAAACAACGGAATCTTGAGCACCAGGAGTGCGGTGAAGACAAGGTTAGAGGATGATCTCCAACACCAGGAGCACGGTGAAGGAACAGGACAGACTGGCATTCTAAGGACCGGGCCCCAGTATTTGTACTCTTCCTGGCTTGCCCTTGGTCTGGTGGAGGGGGTGGCAGCATTAGATTCTCTGGGTGTGTGACGTTACCGGCCAGCTGAACATTCAGGTGCTGTATATCTCACCGATTCATACTATTAGTGCCATCCGGCGGTGCGCTATAGTACTACATAACCTTATTGCGCCTTCTCATTGCGCCAATCTTAAAGATAACTATTTCAAACCAAAAATTTTCTAAGTGAAATTTCTTAAGGAATGACACTATGTTAAAATATTTGCCAATTTTTTTGTTTTTTCCGCACTCACCTTTTCTTTTCGTACTTGGCCACCATGAAAGCCCTAACCTGCTGCTCGTCTTTGGTGTCCGACGTGTTGGCATCGTAAAGGCCCAGCCACGTCCGTCTGCAATACTACGCATAACACATAAACAGCAAGGTCCATGCGGGGTCAACACTTGTCTTGAATGATTACTGCATGCATTGTGTAAGAATGCATGTTTTTAGTTCTCTTCCTCCACAAGATGACATGAAATAGAACCAAGGACAGTATTACCAATGCTCTGCAATAAACAGTGCAACTGTCAAAATCCACAAAAATTTATTTTCATAAAATTAAGCTGGAGTCACAATACCAGGTGGCAAAAAAATTTACAACAGCCAATAAGGAAAAAAGTGAGCCCAAATAAAATGCAGTCCTGACAGAATGACAGAAGCAAATTCTATTTCTACTTTTTATCATGTTTGGTTCGTTACAATGCACAAATGGTTAAAATTCCACATTACATAATAAAATGTGCTAATTTGCTTACTTTAGTAAACAACAAACTAACTTGGGTGCCAAAATCACCTTTCTTTCAGTTTGCACCTCTGGCAACTATTCTACTCTAGTTAGTGGCGCCTAATGCGACAATCTCCAGTATCCTCGCGTGTTTCCTTTCTTTGTCTCAAGCTCTTTGCCCCCCTCCCCCCTTTTCCCTGCACATGCATTTTAATTCTGCAGGCCTATCCAGACTTTTTTAATGTGGCATCTGCCTCTTGGGATCTCTCCTCTTCGCTCCTTTCGTAAACCTTCTACTCAATAGGATGTCGAATGTTGTACAGTGAGTCATGAGTGATCATATCGGTGGTAGGCCAGTAGTTGTGTGCAGGTAGTTTTTTTTTAATTATTGTCGCATAGCGTAACTTGTGCTTGGGGCGTTCTGTTGTGTAGTGGTTTTTCGATATTCAGGTTTTGGACGCCATTCAAAATTATGTTTGGGTTTAACGTGAGTCGCTTCACGGCAGTAGCATCTCATTTTTGTGTGTAAGGATTGTGTTTATTTTCTGTGTGGCTGTCCTGTTTCTTGTGCCAGAGTTTTGCAGATATTGACGACAGTAATTTCTTTTGGTAATGCGAGACACGACACTTGTGACCCAGTTAAAGTTCGACATCACAGTGGATTTACATAGACGAAAAAAGCGCAACTTCTCTGTCACCTGGCGACTAGATGAAACATCCCTATAAAATGGGAAAAATTTATTTTAGAGACTAAGGACGGGGAATTCCTTGAATAAGAAAATTATATACTACAACCTCCCCCCCCCCTTTTTTTTAGAATTAATAAAAATGTTTGAAATGTGTACTTTCTCAAATACACTGAATCAAATAATTTCCCCTGTAAAAGGAATTTTTGTGTGTATACATATATACACACACACATTTGATAAAGTCTGAGCAGAAATTTTTGATCAAGAAGGCAGATATTTTAGTTTCAGATTTTGCCATTAGTGGCCGCTCACGGGGACACACTGCCTCCACCACTAACCACGTATACATCCTCTCAAATGGCAAAGGAATGCAGGAGGGAGGAGAAGGGGGCAGGAAAGCACCGAGTGACTGGCGGGGTGGAAGGTGGGTGGGGGAGAGGGAGTGGTGGAATTAGGGCGGAGTATATTTACCAGATTCATGAAAATATAGTTCCAGAAAGACGATGCATGAATGACAGTGTAAAATAACACACGAACAAGCGACAACTACGGCTGATTGTAGCATTCCCATTATTGTAGTATGAGGAGATGATTGTCAGCTTATCCGAGCTACTGCCAAGGTAACACATCAAATTCGTTGACTTGTGCTCACGTATAGGGAGACCCGTTACACAACTGCATTGCACACTTCCGAACTTCACATGTTTAACCTAGATTACCATAAATTCTGTTAAAAATGCCAACATGAATAGCAAATATTGAAATGCTAATCTAAAAGGCAGAAGAAAATTATATATATTGAAAATAATGTTTCTTGAAGGCCCCATTACCACCAACCATCAAATAAATCATTTTAAATAACCGGCTGAGACAACTGCAGAAACAAAATTCCGTAACCGAACTACATTAAATTTTCTTGTTTAGTATGCTAGGCTTGGACGTAATCTGGGATGTTACTGGATCGAGTCCGGCCTCTGTATGATTGTTGGATTTTATAGTACAATATATACTGCCTCCGTTGTAAAACGAATGATGAATTAAACACCTGATGTTTAGCAAGCTGCCACAGCATCTAGAGCAACAATATGAATTTAACCAACGTCCGCCATCATTGTGTACGCATTAAAATAGGTAAAATAGGTATCTGTGACATTCGAGAAAAAAAAAAAAAAAAGTATGTTTAATTTGTTAAGGATAAACACAATCAACACAAAAATATATTTTGAAGATTACTAACATTGTGTTTCTGAAGAAACCTTTAACAACAAACACACAAATTTAAGCAAAACAAATCAACAAAAATGTTTGTAAGAAATATCGGTAACTCCATAATATGGTTTTGATAGATACCATTAACCCAGAGCTGTGTATATAGTCCATTTACTGTCATTTCAAACTTTTTTAAAGCCCTGCTTAAGTTTTACTTCCACGATACTCCTCTGCTTCATGCAAACAAAGTTCACCGAAATCTAGAAAATTACAACAAAGATGCAGCGCACTGCCTTTAATAATATTTTGCATAAGAACCGTTTCTCATTAGGCATTGCCACCACATCTATTTTCTCTCTGTTTTTATTCACATTAATTACAATTGAAGAATTTTAATTAAAATATAAAATAAATAAGATACTTTTATGTTAACAGAAGTATAAAATGCTTGTGGTACACGACATATTTAGGATACAAACAAACATCTCGAACATGGAATGATTTTTCAAAGGTTTGATTAAAAAAATGTGAAGATACCACGAATAGACTATGTACATTTGTAATTTCAATTAAAAGTTGTTACATTGTTTATAATTGCAATACATTTATGAAAAGTGCAGGGATTCCATTTATGTAATTAAGAACTGTGGTTTCAGTGAATTGCTGGAATGTAAACTGGACAGGTGTTAAAATACACTGTAATATATGTTTTCACGTATTTTCCAGAAATGAGCAGATACACATATGGTAGTTCCAAGCTATTTTAATTAGTGACATGGATAAGGGGGAGGAATAGAGAGGTTTTAATCCCCCCCCCCCCCAACACATAACATCGCCAACTACAATAAACTAAATGCATATCAATTCCGAACACGGTGGCGCAGTGGTATGCCAATGGACTTGTGTTCTGTAAGACCTGAGTTCAATTCCTGGTGTGGCCATTAAATTTAAGGTTTTCTGTGATTTTCCAAAACAACATCACGCAAATGTCTGGGATGTTCCTAAACAAAGGCGACAGTTGATTCTCTCCCCATAATGTTACCAATACATATTTTAGTGTTTGATTGTGATCAATAAATCTATTTCTCGATAATGTTGTTACCAATCTAAAAATTCAAACAGATTGTCTGGACTTAAAGATACTGAGTGCAGTTTCTAAGTATTTATTTTAAATAGTGATGTAATCATTCTTTTTTTAATAATTTTATTTTCATGCCTTTTGGCACAGCTAATGCCTATTTTGCAATTATGCTTGGAAGTACTCTCTTCCCTCTCATTGATTTCCAGCTATATCACAGTTTTCAGTCACCAGGGAAATGAGTTTTAATTTTTTCATACCAACAACAAAAAGTTTATGTCATACTGTCCTAGTGCAATAATTCAAACAAAAATTATTGCAGTGTTAAGTTTGAGATGAATGAAATATTTTTCTCGTAGAAAAGGGTTTCGCTTAATTTTCTTGTTAGCATAGGCCGACTATCAAGTAGAAAAGGTTCCTACATGTAAAACAACAAAATTTATTTTAAGCCGACTATTGTCGAATAGACTGGGAGTCAAAAACAAATACTGTACAATTTGCGCTTGTGTAGAAGAGAAAGGGGAAAATGTTTGTGATCACGCTTGCAGTAAAAACCGGCGTTGTCTCCAAACATTGACAAGCATGGAATCTATATAATTCTTTTGGCTTTATTGCAAGTGAAGAAATTTATTCCGTTAGAAATGCCAAACTTGTTGGAGATTGGGATTGCTGAATTTACAATTCTCAATGCATGACCTTATACATCATCGACGGTAGAGAAAATTGAGTGCTAGAATCACCTTTTGAGAAATTATTGCAATAGATCAAGAAATATTACAGGAGAGCTGGCGAGGTAAGATGCTGTCACATACGCACTAAAAACTTTTTGCACTGATTTAGATTATAATAGTTTCACTTTAGTATACCAGTTAACCTTTGCTTGCGTACGTTTTGCCATACATTACCCAGCATTATGCTTCTGTTTAACCTAGTAATTTATGCCCTTGTGGCTTTTTGAACTTAAGCATGCAGAAGAAGGAGAAAGATGCCAGAGAGACCACGCGGCTCGCGCAACTTGAATCAGGCACCATCCGCCTATGTTAAAGGCGATTCATTGTAATTTCCGTATAATTGTTGTGTGCAATTTTAAGGGCTATATTTTCAAGTATGTATTTTAGAGTAATTTTCACGTTTAATTGCTTTACGGCCACATAACTCGTGGCCAAATGGTTCAGAGCCACCAAGTCAATGTCCGTGCCATCCATGCACTTTGAGGGTTTATTTGTGTAAAATCATGTGCGCCATAATTTATTTCAGGGTTCTATGTACTTTTATTCAGGGTTTCATGTAATTTTCACATAATTGATGATTTGTATGTTTGACCACGTGGTCATTTCAATGTTTGATCTTGTATGTTTGGCCACACGGTCATTTCAATGTTTGATCTTGTATGATTGACCACATGGTCATTTCAATGTTTGATCTTCTTGCCATCTGGCATGTTACAAGGCCAAAACCCATTCAATCTCCAAAAGAATTATTTTCTTAACAGCAATAATAATTTGTTTGACCAGCATTTGCCATTTTTACGGAGGAATACTGAGAATTAATCTGCACCACATAATCCGCTACGAAGCATATCCAGAGGTATCCGCACCATCTAAGTTTGCTTTCACGCATCTGCGGGTTTGCTATGACCACTATGTCGTGTCCCATCATATTTCAAGGGCAGTTGTGTCACCTCACTAACCACGTGCGGCAAGACGAGCCCCCACGATTCCGTGTTAGTGATGCTAAATAACCACACGTGTTTGTTCATTTGTTTCATCTTGTAATTCTTTGCACCCCATCTTCAGGGAAAATCATCAGTCCACCCTAACGGCTGTCGACCCTTTCCCTTGTGGAGATTGTGTTTTCTAACACCACAGGGAAGTCATCCATCTAGGAGTGCGCCAGATTAATTGTGGACTGGGGAGCACCTGAACGGAGTTCGCTAGACACATCCAAGTTTTCATAAGAAGTAACG
This sequence comes from Dryococelus australis, assembly GCA_029891345.1. Classification (NCBI taxonomy): domain Eukaryota; kingdom Metazoa; phylum Arthropoda; class Insecta; order Phasmatodea; family Phasmatidae; genus Dryococelus; species Dryococelus australis. The sequence continues at coordinate 18,891,507 of CM057008.1, read as the reverse complement.
TTGGCATGATCTTGTATGGTTAACAGAATAAAAGCACATACACAGTGCTCTAAGTCTTTCCTTTGTAGTGGACCTCTCGCCCAATTCTGCATGTGATCCAAGTTTAGTAAAGATATTTAGTGATGCAAAGTGTTTCGTAAGTACGCTCAGATGAGACGGACACACAGAACCCACAGCATCCCTGAGAACTCTGAGTCTCAACAGTGTGGTGACTGGGAAACACCACTGGCGCCCACCTACAGTAAGTGTATTGTGTCACCGTTCGTCTCGTGTCTCACCCAACGGCGTCGAATTATTCCGTTTCGAACTACTGTACGTTGGAGGGAAAAGAATAAATTTTTCTAGAGGAAATAGTTAAAAACAACTTGTGTTGGTGCAGTAGTACAACACAACACAGCGCAGTACAACATTCACAAACAACTGAACGACACACGTCTGTAAGAAGATTCAACTGAAAAGAAAACTTAATGCTGATTTCATAAGACATGAAAGGAATGCACAGAATAAATGTTCCAAGAAGTTGTTCTATGGATCAAATTCACAGCGACCAAACACGAACGACGAAGAGTATGAGAAAGAACACTTGCTCAGCATTTCTTGATTCTCTGAAAAGAAATAAGAAGATATTTAAAGAGAATAACTACTTCAAAGTGAGAGTAGTGTGTGGTTGCAAGAACTTAAAACGCTACTCACAGATTTACATTTTGTATCAGTCTGTAAATGCAGTAAAACTAAATGTGACTTCCTAGTGAAAATTATTCTATACAGAAATTCTCTACAGAATGAGGCCATTATGTATGGGCGAGAAAATGAGCTACTCAAATGGTATGATCAGACACACACAGAAAAGGAATTGTCAACCTTTATTACCAAAGGATTGCAGGCTGGAAAGACATGCAACTTTATAATGTTAAAATAAACCCACTTGAGGAGTTAATTTTGCCTAAATTTTTTATTAACGCCACAAAATATTTATTATTATTTTACTAACCCACCATAAATTTTATGATATTCTTTTGAGCGACAACGAAAATTTAACTAAGCAAATCATTTTTAATGAGTTATGTTTTATTATTTTTAATGACCAGTAATAAAAATGTGTACAGACTATATAAAATACTAGTGGTACCCCACCAGTTTGCCTACCCAAAATTTAATTTTTTTCCGCGTTGTATAGATTGAAGATGAACCAATATTTCTGCCATCATTTCGCTCCTCGGTATATGAATTTTTAATTTCTCAGTGAATTTTGTGTGTGGCAAATAAAAATTCTGTTTTTTTTTTTCCCCGTAACAGAGTCTTTTTTAAAAATAAATTGTGTGGGTGATTGAAGTTAAACAAAACTTATGACCATAGCTTTGTATGGCAGAAATATTATTTTTTATCTGCAATTCCTAAAATTAGCCTAAACTTATTTGTTGCTATATGCTACTTTTGCTACATAGATTTTCAGTTTTGTCATACATGTTTGAAATACAAAATATCAGAATAAAAATATAGAAAAAAGAAATTCTGCAGCAATACACGAACGGAATTAAAAATAATTTAACTCGAGTAGCAGACTAAAATTACACAAACACTTTGGTCAACGTCAAAATGAAACAAACTTTCACCCACGAAAATATCTGCCTGGAAATTGAGAGTGATTAGACACACTTCAATTATGGTTTAGAATTTAACGTAAAAAATACACGTAAAACTTTACAGTAATATAAAAATGACATTTGTATAAAAATTAATATATACTATAAAATTTTCAAATAATAATAGTTTTATTTTGACTTTTCAGATCCCTTTAAAAGAAACCAATTAGACAATTTTATTCATAGATGTACACAGCTATCTTAGTGTAACTACCAGCTCAGTGACGATACTGTTAACATACTTTTCAAAATACATATTCCATCAATTTTTTCTGGGATGTTTAAAATACATTATATTATTGCTGTTACTGTACGAGGCATATTTTGTTACTGAAAGCAGTATGTCGTAATTGTTTTGTTTTGTTATGTTATTGTATTGTAAAGTACTGTCCCTTATAAGAATAATTCTGTAATTGTATTAAACGTATTTTCTGTTTTGGACAGTAAATGTTATTGAACCACAAAATAAAGACTGACTTAAAAACAGTACATTGTTTTTGATTATAAATAAATACTTCCACATCACTTTAAATACACGTAATCTCTATTTTAGACCACGCATATTGAACTGACTGGCAACACCTTACGATTTGTTTTGCAACAGTTTTAAGTTGAACATATATTGTGCTATGCTCCAATCCCCAGTTCCTTTATCAACCATTACATAATTTATTTCCCAGATAATAAAAAATAAAATTGGATAACAGTTTTGTAGATGCAATCTGAGAGATGAAAAGTTGTAGTTATCAAGAAGATGATCACGCAGATTTCATACAATGCACACAATTTTAGCGGAATGATAACGCTGTGTATAAGACCTAATATTCTGTATTGCAGAGCTGTTAGAACATGACCTACCATTAATTTTATTTTAAAATATAAATCTGTTAGCTTTACATCGCAAAGATTAGATTATTAAGATTTATATTGCTAAGTTTATAATCTGCTGGGTTTTTACATTTTGACTAACAAACAGTAACTAGTTAGACAAGCTATTCAAGTGTTATGAAGAAAATGTAAACAAAATTCTCGTTCTGTGAAATAATTATTTCTTTTAGAAGGTTCTCAAGTAGCAGGTGAATAAATTGTTAGAAAAGTTGTTCATCAGCTACATTATTCTGAAGCTGTGGCAAATATGCCACATGACCAACTTGTTACATATTGAACTGAAAAGGGTATGGCTGGTTTATATCCTTCCTCAGCACACTGGTAGCTTCATTGCTCGCACTGTACTGTTCAGGACAGGGGGACAGTGTTCATCACTTCAGCCCTGCTGATTCATTCCCCCCCCCCCTCTCCACACAGATAACAGTTCGTGGTTAAACTGCAGCCTCTTCAACCTCCATCCCCACACCTTCCTTACCCTGCGACGAAGCAGGCAGTACGTAGTGGAGGAAACCCAGACTCCTCGTCGTCCACTTCCCCTTACTTACAAGGTGCCTCCTTTCGCACTGCCCATGTGGAATTTGTCATGCTCTCAGTTCTCACCTTAAATACAGAATACGGTGCTTCCCTGCAATGTAATTTTAATTAATTTTTGCTGCTACATGCTCAAGAGTCTTTTGCAATGAATTCTAATATATTTTAATAGTCTGTAATTTAAATATTGCGAGGGCTGTGTTCGGGCCAATTGGCAGACCTTCTTTTAATTTTGGCATTATTTCTCCAGGACTTTAAAGAATGCATGTAGTTCCCACTTCATTTAATATGATTATTTTAATCTAACTATTGTTCAGTAAAGACATATTTTCGATACTCTTTTCAGCAAATGTACTGTTTCATTGATGATTTTTGTAGTAACCCGAGAGAACACCGCAAAATAAAAGTGTACTTTTTGAGACGAGTGTGTGTGAATTATTTGATAGTCGTGACAAGTTTGTTTTTAAATAATTTATTTTTATGCATTAAACTTTTGTGAATAGCAGAGAATCATGTTCTCTAATTGATATTTATGCAATAAATACTGGATATTATTTGAATGAATTGACATTTTAGGTTTTCCCAACAGACAAATACATGTGTTGGACACATGAAGTATTGTGAATACTGAATAAGAAATACAAAATGTTTTTGGGCTCCCCATACTATTGTGACTCCAGCATTACATTAAAAGATTCTCCAGAAAAAACTATAGCAGTCAAGTAACGATATAAAAGAAAATACATTAAAAATAATACTGCAAAATCAAAAATTAAATTGTAATTAAACAAAACATTACTAATACCCTAAAAGGCATACTTTCACAATACTGTACTCTAACGAACTGTGTGAACTGTACAATACAGAACTCCCATCCTGTCCACAATGTTAACGCCATGGCATGTGCCAGAAACTTTTGTACAAGGGAGTGGAGTAACTCCACAGTGAAGTACATCAAAAGTCTTCAAAAATAACAAACTTAAAATTGGTTGACAAATAACTGCAATGCTTCCAGACAAGTACGTTGGGGGACACTCGTCAGACCCACAACACATGTTCGCAGAGGATGCCACCACTACGCAAGCAACAATATATTAACATGTCCCACAATCACACGCCCGATATCAGTACCTCAGATAGCAGACCGAAGGCCATGCCAGGCTAGGCATGCCGGAAATAGCCAGTCCAGCTGCTTCTCTCTCCCACACACACATACTGACAACCCTAATCACCAGCCAGTGTGCAGTTGAACGATATAGGCCGTTGATAAGCGATGGGAGCAGATAGCAGTACGCATTTTCATATTGTAATAATAATGTACTGAAAAATACTCCTCAGAGTATATTAAATTGACAATGCTAAGTAAAAAAACCAAAATATTACATCTAAGGGGGAGGGGGGCGGGGAAACCTTTTTTACTATATCAACAACCCAGAATCAAGCACTAATAAAAAATTTACTCCCATATGAATACTTTAAACCTCAAATCCAATTCACAATTCCCTACTACTGGCTGTATTTAACAAATTAAAATTTTATGAAAAACATCACTTTTTTTGGCAGATTGCTACAAATATTCCAATTTACATAAATGAGTATACATGATGCGTAAACGCAGCGAGCATGTAAATGCTACAAATAAGAAAAACTGGTCTTAATGGTAATCGTGTAATGCCTGGACTTGTTTCAATACAGCAATTTCAAAATTAGTTCTTTTTCTGTTGGGAAAAAATTTTGGTTTCAACAAAATTACAGCAAGCAAACAAACATCTGAATGAACAGCAAACATATTTCTACACGTCCATAATACACAATTAAATAGTTTCCTAATAATTATGTGTTGTCTTAAACCTACCAACTCTGTACTCCAATTCACAAATCTTCATACGTATGCATTCAAGGTTACAAAAACTCGAAGAAGACAAAATTCACCTAAATTTTGTATACCATTAACAGTTGATAAAACATACCATACGAGATTCCAAGCAATATGAGTTAGGTACAAAAAGATTAAACTTGTAGATTATAATAGGCCACTAGGACAGCTGGCAACTCTAGGTTTGTGCCGTGGACTGTCTCCAACAACAAAAATTATTTGCTGCCTACTTAATACTGATTACTGATAATGTAATGATTATGTCCCTGGAACTCTCACTCCCAAGCTTGAACATTTACAACTGTATTGTAGTAAAAAATTATAGAATTACAATTCTCTTATGCAAACTGATGTAAGAATATATACTTTTATTAGCTCTTTTTTACAGCTGTATTTTCTCATTGCAAGAGGGTGGTAACAACCTACCCTTAAAATATATAACTACAATCCCACAGCCTCATTTATGGCAGTAAATTTTAATGCACACCCTTGCAGGATACACACACGTGTTTTTGAAATCTGGACTGCAGGAAAAATTTGCCAACAGTAAGCTCACTGCTTTCAAGAGACTTCACGTATGTACACAAATGAACTCAACACCACATTACGCCCGACCGCCACACAAAGCCATAACCCATTCAGTTGTGCAAGCAGACATTAACTGCTCGCTCGGCCACACACGCAAACGTGACTGACCTTGTTTCTGCATTAGCATTCCACCCATGCACGTTTACGGTCAAACCCACCTCGCACTTGCCTGCAAATCAAGCTCCCTAACCCACACACATACTATCAGAGAAATGTACACGGACACAACAAACCGGTTTGAAAATTAAAACCAAAATGTTTATCACACAGTTTGATGGAAACGGGTACCATCAGCCAAAATGTCCAACTGCCCAAGTGTATCTAAAGGCCGATTTTTTAAATTATAATTACTCATATACACCACTACAAATTTAAAATAAACAATGGGTATTTTTTTACTAATGCCTTTACTGAAACAAATGAGGTAGACTGACAACTTTTCTAAATGAGGTAGCTTGTATACTATAACCCCACACAAATTTTTTTTTTTTATCATGTACGTACCTTGTTGCAATAAGGATATCAATCATAAATTTGCTTAAAGAAAAGAATTATTTTTTACATCATGATTTAAGAAGTAGTTCAGCTGAGAGCTAAATGGGATAAGATTTTTCTAACTTTAAGGCACACGTAACACCCAAACCTTCATAAAAACAGCGTCCTTTCAAACTGCACAAGGTCTAAAATAGTTCACAAAAAAGTGATGTTAAATCTGGTTATTTTGAAAACAAAATTTCTGAAATATCTTATAAGATTTGTGATTTTTTGCCACTGTTTTCATATTTGTTACGAACTCCTTTGGTACACAGTTCTGTGGCATAGCTGATTCAAACCATGTAAAACATACAAGACAAGACTTTACACGCAACCTACATGATAGGCGCTCTTTAAAAATATGAGTATTTTTTTCCCCAAGATCCACACAACTCAAACACTCAGGACCTATCCAAACTAAGCAAAGCACAAGATTCACCACAACTCAAAGTCTAGACTAATCCCCTGAATTTGAACAGTTCCTCACTCGTGCATTTAGAAGATAAAGCATAATGTTACACATAACTTTTTAATTTGTAATTAGTTTTTGTTAACCAGATGTGAAGTGACACTGTCGAGGTAACTACGGGTTATTCACAGTAAAATGAGTACTTTTTGAAGCCCTCTCATTTGGAATAATAGTCCATTAATATATTTTATTGTAGCCTTAAATGTTAACTTTAGAGTCCGGTGAAATATATATGCAGTGTTTATTACTTATCCGACAATATTTCTTTTAAAAAGTGGTTGAAGGAAAAAAATGAATTATAGGAAAAAAGTAACTACAGCCTCAAAAGTGCTCACTTTACAGTGAACAGTCTATAATATCTAACGTCCCTCATAGAGACAGGCAGGCAGAAAGAGGCAAAGCACAAGGCCGGTGCAGTAGGTCAGGAGCGGGACACTCACATCATTGCCTCGGGCTCTTATCAGCTCTATTTCCTCCGGGCTGAACGTTGCCATGGAGATGGACTTGACCCGGTGGGGAGGTGTCAGCCCACGTCTGCAACACAAGCCAGCACAACCCTGTGTCGCAAGCACAACAGCACCCACCCTACCCACACCACCCTCTATCACTACCTGGTTCCAACACACTGGCAAAGTAACCCACATTATTTACAACCCAACCAACAGCTGACAAAGGTGGTTTATGATAAAGTGAGCACTTTTGAAATGAACCTTAGAAAAAAAGTCACTGCCCCAGCCTGCATATATTTTAATGAGAGCACAGAGTGACGTTTGCCCAGTAAAGTTGGTAACTATACATGGAAAGTAGTTCCAATAGCTTAACATCCAACAAAAAGTGATAGGTCGCCATTTGTGATAACTCAAAATATTTCTATCACTTTCTGGTTATTCTCGATGGACCGAAGTGTAAAAATGAACAGATTTGTAAAATATTTACTTTCCTTGTAATTTCACCGGTTTACTTGTCCGACGTATGAACAAAGTGAGATGAGGCCCAAGGCAGTGTGAATTTTACATAAGACGGAACAATACACAACGTGCATACAAGTATATTGTAAACAGGGCTTTCAAAAGTGCTCATTTTACCACGAACAACCTTTACCATTAGGTGTCTTCTGACATCTATACAGGACATACAGAATTGACACAGAGCAGCCTATAATTTTCCATCAATCATTTACACAAAGTTTCATACAATATATAATGCAGCTGACAACAGTTTATTTATTTGTTAGATATCACGTATTATGTTATACATATATTTGTATATAATGTATATAACACACACACACGCACGCACACGCACTAATATGTAATGCAGTGTCATTGCGAAGGGGATAGCCCAGAGAGGCCAGGCCCCTCTCTAACACAAATAAATAGAGAATTGAATTACCACTTAATAAAATATCTGTAAAGTGCAAAACTCTTAGAGAAGATGGAAGGCTGCCAAGCTACACTGTGTTTCCCTACAGTTCAACCTTCTTCTATCCCCAAAGCAGAGTAGCTTTCCTACCCAAAACATAAGTCTTCCCTCATATTCTTACATAACCGAGAGCTCCAAAGGTTGGGGAAAACCTATAAACTGACCCTGCACTTTGTACCCATGAAATCACCAGTTGTATTTTCGTTCCGGGATATAAAGCCACAGCAGACATTACAACATTTAATCATTTATTATGGAGGGGGGGGGGGGGGGGAGAACCCGTTAGTGACTAAATATTTTAAGCTTGTCAATATTGATCTTTTAGTTTCTATGTTTAGGAAAAATTATTTACACAAATTTTCATTGAACGTAAGCAAAATGACTATTCATTTTCTGATTAAAATAAATATGTATGTATTTATTATCTTTATAACAATTCACAGGTTGAGCCATTCCCAAACATCTAATCTGGCTAAAATAGATATATACAATTAAAATAAAATAATGTATAATTTTGATATTACACATGTATATAAAAAATTTATTGAACACCTCTGAAAACGTTCTGGCCAACAACCGCATACAGTTTGGCAGCAAATTATTAAAATAATATTTACTGGTGTGACATTAAATCATTTTTTATAGATTCCTTTTGGTTTTACAGATATTTGAAGAGAAATCCATTTTTTTTCCTAATTATTCCACAGCAATACTCAATGTACAGTTGATTGTCATGTAGGCCAACAGCAATGTTGTACACGTGCCTACCGTAGTACACAGAAGAATACTAGGTACCTACAGGTTTCCCAAGTTTTCAGGCTAACTGCTTCACATACCGTATTTCGAGCCAACTGCATCACACTATTCCATTACACAGGTTAGGTTGAAGAAATGTATTCACATTTCGTGGACAAGTGTTTCAAAAGCTTTCAGATGTAGAGGTCAAGAAAGCTTGAAGAAACAGAATGTCTTTGAAAAAGCACATCATGGATGCTCTCTTAGCTTTTGACAGTTGTGTACACTAGTGGGTACACAATACTACCGGGTGCTTTGTTAAAAATATTATTTATTTCTTAATAAGTTAGGAATTTTGAAGTAAAGTACTTCAGCAAGCCTCACACACACGTTAAAGTTACTCATTCTTTTTTATTTTTTTTTTATTATAGCCTATATTTACAAACATTTTACTAACTAGGTTCGACATTTTTGTAAACAGGAAACATTCCGAGCTGTTTCCCTCTACGATGTACCACACCTATTCCCAGAGAAAAATTCAGCCACACATGTGTTATCAGAACGAAAGATAAGCAGGTGCCACACGATAAAAACAGTGAGATCACAGCATTAGTCAGCCGTGCAATCCCCAGCCCTGGTCCAAGAGACGTAGAAGGCTGCCAGCACACTGTAACTAATGTGTGTGTCAAGACAGACCACATGTGAAACATTCAATCAGACCAATGACTGGCCAACTGGTTTGCTTAAATAAACAGGCTTTGAAACTGGTAACACAAAGAAATACAATAAATATAACAGACACAGCAGAAATAGGTATTAGATAGATAGATAAATAAATAAATTAATTTAAAAATTTAAAAACCATGTGACAGGAATGGTAGCTAACCGTTCACCTAAAAATGCACAGTAAAAACTAAAATAAAAATATACTCTTGCTATATATATTTGTATGTTAACAGTGTCTTAACAGATATCCTCGATATTTTAACTCTTTCAGTGCTTTGACATTATTATGCAGTTTTTTTGCATTGATATGATCGCTCAACAGAAGTTAACTTTCACCACACCAGTCAGTGCTAAAATTGTCTATTTGGCTGTTTTTCTATTTTCGACATTATCACGGAAAGTATGAATGATTACAGTTAAGAAAAACAATCCATAAAGTGTATACTGAGTGGAAAAATTAATTTTAATCAATTATAAATAATTTTCTTTAAATCAAGACATACCATTAATTTACTTATACTCAACAAAAAGCATGTTTCATTTAGAAGTTAAAATACCACAAAGATTACCTGTTATTACAAGAACTGTAAAATATAATGTAAAAATACACAAAAAAGAAGAACAAAGTAGTTATTAAAATTCAGAATGAAACATTGATTCCAAAAGTAATTTCTGACTTGCAAAACAAACTGCACAGAAAATCAAACATGGGCTAATAATCTAGGTGGCCATCCTACTATGAAAAGTTGACTACTAGGCTGGAGAAAATTTTTAGTAGGCCTATGTTTTCAAAAGATATTGCTTTGTACATCTATTTGGTTTGTATCGAGGATTCATATTTAAGAACATAAAAAGATGACTAACTGCTATAAACCTGTACTGCTGTATAATTTAAGTATCAACATATACGCATGCAAAGCATATCTTAATTTTTAACAAACAAATAAAGTTAACAGCTTCTAGGAAATTACGTAACCATTTCTAAGATTACAGACTTTGTAGAATTTCCTGTATTAGCACAAAACAAGACAATTAACGCATGTATAAAATAGAAGATAGATATGAACCGCAGCAGCTGACAGCTGCTAAGTTCTTGGGTTCAAAGTCGCCTTGAAATCACTACAACTTTTCTGAAGCCCTGCTAAAGTTCTACTTCCAGGATATTCCTCCGCCTCATGTAAACAAAGATTAACCAAGTTGATGCCATCGGGTGAGACACGAGACAAATGATGACACATATACTTACTGGTAATTTAGGCGCCAGCGGTGCTTCCCAATCAACGCACTATTGAGACTCAGGGTTCTCAGGGATGTTGTGGGTTCTGTGTGTCCGTCTCACCCGTGCATACTTACAAACATGTTGGCAATACTAAACTTTTAATACAATCACTGAAATAAACAACTGATAAAACATATGTGGCTAGGACACTGTCACTACTGAATAAAAAATTGAGTTCACTGTAGACTTGTTTTTATTGATATTGTTTATACACATCAATGTGCCAATGAAATGGTTATCTCGGTCATGACTAGCCAATTCCACTTGGGTGCTCCCCAACCCGTAATTAATCTAGATCACGTCTAAATGGATGATCTCACCGAGAGGCGTGAAAGCACAGCCTTTGGGAAGAGGGCCAACAGCCACTAGGGTGGACTGACGGTTTTTCCCTGAAGACAGGACTAGGTGAATTACAAATGAATACCATTAATACACATTAACACGAGTGATTACTCGGCATCACTAACGCAAACTCATCGGGGCTCATCCTCCAGCATGTGGTTAGTGTGGTGACGGCCTATACACAGAGCCGGCTAGGATGGGAGTAATTACACCGTACACTAATTACACAATTACATAGACCCTTGAATGAGACATGAAATAAGATTGGACACGAGATGAATATTCACAATAAACACACACGTGTGAAAACAAGCTTAGGTGGTGCGGATGCCGCTGGATGACGTTTGTAGCAGACCACGTGGTGCAGGTGAAATTGCAATATTTCTGCGTGGAAACAGCAAATTAAATTCAGATAAAATATTATTTGTGTTTGGCAAATGGTTCTCTTTATGATTAACGTTGTTACAGGCTTGTAACATGCCTGATGGCGGGAAAATCAAATATTACTGTGATTGCATGGTCAAGTACAAAAAGCATCAATGTACGTGAAAAATGCATTAAACCCTGAATGAAAAATTCATAGAACACTGAAATAAATGATTGCACATACAATGTTATATAAATAAGCTCTTAAAACGCAATGATGGGGTATACAAAGACTTGGCTTCAGTCGGTCACGTGGTTATACGCGATGTTGCTGTAAAATATTCAAACACGAAAATTACCCTTAAATACATACATAAAAATAAAGCTCTTAAAATTGCGTGTAGCAATAGTGCAGAAGTAACACTGAAATGCCATAAACATAGGCAGATGGCATCTGATTCAAATGCGCAGGTCGCGTACCTCTCCGACATCTTTCTCCTCCTTCTCCTCGATTAAGTTTAAAATGCCATAAGGCGTAAAAAATTAGTAAAGCGGAAGCATAATGCTCGGAAAATTGTCTGCCAAAACGTACGCAAGCAAAGATTAACCAGTAAACTACATTGACTATGGAAACCTAAATCAGTGAACAAAATTTGTAGTGCGCATGTGACAGTGTTTTACCTCGCCAGCTCTCCTCGACAGTGTGTTCAGAGACAAGTGTCGCACGGACCTATCATGGCCACCTACGGGGTTCACATAAGCGGAAGTGCTATGCACGCTGAGCAAAATATTTTATTTCTTTATATATATAATTCTTCTGTGCGTGTGTATGTCACTGAACTCCTCCTAAACGGCTGGACTGATTTTGATGAAATTTTTTGTGTGTGTTCAAGTGGATTCGAGAATGGTTTAGATTTACAATTCGGTCCACTACAAAATGTTTTTTAATAAATTTTTTATTTATAAGTTATTGTTGATCTTGGAATGTTTTACATTGTATCCGGCAGACAGCGCTGCGATCGCGGTGTCGAATATCCAAAAATATTTCATTTTACTTCCAGTTTGTCCCGATAGTGGCGCTGCGATCAGATTCAGGAGAATTTCGTAACTTTGTGTTGTTATTGTGTTAAAATAAATCGCGTGCTAATTGAAACATTACATTCAGATGTAATTAGTGTGTGAAGGGTTTTGAAGTGTAGATAAAAACTATACATTGTGCAAATTCGGTGCGGTATTGAAGTGAGTATTTTACATAAATTCCTATCAAATTTACACGTGCGTTGATTAACAATCATCCTAACCTACAAATTTATTTGTGTAGTTAATTGATTTGATAACAAATTTTTAATATTGTTTTTATTTTTAATTGTTACTTATCGGAAATATTAAATAAAAAAAAATAAGAAATAAAATTATACATTATTTATCTAAAATTTGGTACAATAAATCCTTTCAGTCCTGTTACTTAATTAAAATTTTTTCTTAAAGAAATTACTCATATTAGTTGTGTATTTTTTTTACAGTATTTTATTTTTACAGAAAAATGCCACGTCTTCGCGGAAGAGCAAAAAATATTGGTCGACGTACCCAAAACAGGACAACAGTACAACGTATGTACAGGACAACGTCTGTCGGGTCTGCTAGTTGAAAATAAAATGGCACACATTAAATTTGATATTGTTTTACATTTCTATAATTTTGTTACGAATTTCAATATTATTTTAATGTCTCTTTGTGATAGTGTTCATGCCAGAATATTAAGTGTTCTGAATCTCGGCGCCACAGGCTCTTTGAATATTCATAACCAAACAATAAAAATTAGTACAAGCACTTTAAAACATTTTAAGAGATATTAAACACTGTAAAGACAATATAACACATTTTACCCTGAAATTAACACTTACAGGAAAGTTCTAAATTATTGGCCTCCTAGCGCACGTGCGGAACACATGACACGTGAGCACCGTCATGGGCTCTAGCGCCGCTGGCTGTTAGTCGGCGTCAAAGTATAGAAAATTTCACCAAAGTGACAGTGCAACAGATTCAGGCGCACTCAATGTAATATTTTGCATGTCTTACTAACTGTTACCAACACACCTATTTTCTCCCTGTTTTTATTCATATTAACAATGAATGAAATATTACAATTTATTGATAGAATGTAAGTAAAAGTTATATTTAACTAAAAATAAGGCACTTTTATGTTAACATATGTATAATACTTGTAATACGGCACACATTCAGGAAACAACCAAACATGATTTTTCAAAGGTTTGAGTTAAAAAGTATGAATAAACCGCAAATAGACGATACCATACTTATTTGTGCATTGTGAAGCAACCCAAAATTATAACTGATAAGCAAGTTAGTTTCAGTTATAAGTTGCATGTCTGTTTCTTAACACATTCACGCACTGCCAAATAGAAGGGGAGGGGAGGGCCTTATTCTGTTGTTAACTGTGGTCGAGAACTAACATTCCGCAATGGGAAAACATGATAGTCCAAATGAAAGATCTAAATTAGAAGTGAATGAGTTTAATGAATATAACTGCTAAAAGGCACAATGACATCACTTTAATAAAATTAAATGAAATTTTTCTAATGTAAGACAAAGTAAACACAGGGCTCAACACAATTTGGTGGTAGTCGCATATCTCAAGAAAGAAAATTCACATATAATTTACAGACACTGATGTTTTGATGCCAACTTATCCACAAGCTGGTTTTGGTGTTTTAATGCCTGGCTTATAACTGTACTTTTTTGTAATGTGACAGATGGGCTGCCGTGCTGATCAACATACAATGTCCTTGGCTACTTTGGTAGGGCGACAGTGACTGCAACACAACTGCTTGTCCTGTTTATGTAAAACCAGACGTGTGAAGATAGATCAAAATAACAGTCTTCTTTTTTTCAAGTGAACATGTGATACTAGTCTGCAAACACTGTTCACGCATGTACGCACACATGATCACATACAAATAAAAAAAAAAAGCAGAGATAAAATAACAAACAAGGCAAAGTTACACTGCAAATGAAACCCCATGCAACTGCAAAATATTCTGTTTAAGCATTTTTTTAAAACAAAAATTATAAATATTACTATATGAAATATGTGCAATTTTTATTTTATTTTTAACCACCTCCATTTACCATGTTTTTACATACAAGGCATAGTTTTAAAAGTTTTATCAAGTTGTTACTTATTTCTGTACCTAGGATATAATACTGTTCTTACAACACAATCCATTTTCCTAAATGTAGATTTTGATTTTACATTACAGTCAAACATTTTAGGGTGATCTATCTATGTGTGTCAATTAATATAAAATTAAAAACTGACCCACACTATCTATTGCTGTAAACTAATGAACGGACAGTTCATTAGTTTACAGCAATAGTGTCCCATGAACACTTTATCTACAAAAAATAAAAGTGAATGAAGAGATTTGGGCTGCTCTTAACAGCAAGGTCTTGAGAGCCAAAGAGGGTTATTGAAGTGAATATGGAGCGAAACTGGAATGAAGGGATGGGGGGAAACTGGAGATCCCCGAGAAAACTCGCAGACCAACAGCATCGTCCGGCATGATTCCCACTTGCAAAAATGTGGTGAGCCGGCCGGGTATTGAACCCGGTTCACCTTGGTGAGAGGTGAGTGTGCTAATCGCTCAGCCACCGTGGCCCCCTGTCAAAAATATCAGACTGCCCTTGTGGAACAAGATTTGTGGCTGTCCAGTCACAGCATCACTCCACTAGTGGTGTTTATTCCATAGATGCAAGGTAAGCAATGATTACCTAATACATATTGGAAAAGTTTGACCTTTTATAGTTTTCGCCTTAACTTTCAAAATATTTAATTCTGAGTTTCCCGTTTCCAATTCGAGAAACTGAGTTTTCGTAACTCCCTTACTGTAGATGCATAGTGCTACTATCTAGTATTTATTTCAACAAATGGGAATGACTAGCAATAAATTGAACTTGCAAGCAACAACACGCTACCATGTTCCTTTATGCATTCTAAATAATATTCAGTTTAATTATTA
Source organism: Dryococelus australis (assembly GCA_029891345.1). Classification (NCBI taxonomy): domain Eukaryota; kingdom Metazoa; phylum Arthropoda; class Insecta; order Phasmatodea; family Phasmatidae; genus Dryococelus; species Dryococelus australis. The sequence continues at coordinate 18,876,068 of CM057008.1, read as the reverse complement.
TTACATTCATTTGGTTTCCATATTTATAACTAAACGGTAAATATATGTGGAGGGTAAGCAAAGATGGAAGTTGCATTTGTTTGTAGAAATTGTTTACCCTGTAAGAAACTCACTACATGCCACTGCGCTCCACTCACTTCAACTAAAACAAAACACTGTGTGAAAAAATGCAAACACATCATAAGTAGCTGACCACTTTAATAAGATATTCGCAGGCAAGAGGGAGAGGGGTGGCTGTTTTCATTAATGGCATCTTCTGAAAGTTGGTATTTCACTTCTCCAAGATCCAGGAGCATGGAGGTGCTTAAGGGTCCTACGTACTGAAACGTTTTCTGTGAAATTGTTGTTTGCGCGTAAACACGTTTTTCTGTAAATAAATGTTCTGGAAATCAGAAGTTTGGTCAAAAAAAAAAAAAAAACTAATTGCCTATGACACTATCTTTTTTTGCTTTTATCATATTAAGTGTATTAATGGAGAAAAAAAATTGTGAAAATGGTCAAATAACACATTTTTAAAGCTTGCCTCTGAAGTTTCTTTAAGCCGTAAGAGAAAAGGATAATTATATGCAGGCAGTTTGATCTGTGTACTTACATTGCATGTAATAAAACCTTACAGTTACAGATCTAGTTTACACAGTAAAGCATTAGGACAGAAACACTGCACGCCTTGCGCATAGGAGCGATGAGGCACCAGGCGAGCATGTTAGTGTCATCCGTATTGCTCCCTCGTTTCTTGACCTTGGACGCGCAGCTACATAGTACCCTTAAGAACAACCAGGCCAAGTGCAACAAATGTTTTGTCACTCATAAACCCTGTATGCCACAATTGAAGATTAATTGGACAATTTTACGCAAGCCTGCATAGCTGTTTAAATGGACTGTTTTACGAGTATTTGGCCATCTGCTGGTCATTTTCATGGATGTTTTCATATTTGGCAGTGTACAATTTTCGATGGAAGGTTTCCTACAAGGTTTAAATTTTAGCCAATCAGAGAGAAGGTGGTAGAGCAATTTTGTTTTGAGAAAGAACGCAAGACTGTTAAACACAAATAAGTAGTAAATACAAAAATCAGGAAAGTGGCCACAGATTCTAAAACAGCACTGTTTGAAAACTATGGTAAACATTAGTGTTTATTTAACACGTTAGTTCCAGTTATAAAAACAAAGCCGTTAGGCTCTGTGCATGGACGCCATACATCACGAGCAAAGCTTGTTCCAGAACCACAGTTGCAGAAGTGAAATTGTAAAAAATGCTCTCGTCTTTACTTGTGCGGCAACAAGTATGGTTGGATATGCATATTCCAAAGAACCCTCCATAACTGAGTGCATGCAGGCTCGGGTAGCAGGTCTCGTGGAAGCTTCCACCTGAGTTTGTATAGAAAATGTAAAGGCATACAGGCTTTAAATGCAAGGCACTGAACTGTGTGGTGTCTTTCTCTTGTTATCTATGGGACTATCAGAGTGGTGATGATCCTATCATTTTATACTTAAAAATGATTTTGATAGAATCGTATTAACCCTTTTCTGCTTTTTAATACACAGAAACAGAACTAGACAAACAAAATTTCAGTTGTAAAATATTTCTTATATGCTATTTGTAAGACACCTTCCACAATACAAAACAGTGTATCAAGGGAAACTATATAAAAGAAGCTCCATACTTTGGGTACCTGGACAGGCATCATCCTTAATACATTTACACAATGTATAGGGTGGAGAAATATTTGGACGTCTCTTCACATCCAAGCTCTTGAAAACAGATGAAGGTGAAGAGAGTTGAGTATGCAGCAGTGCCAGAATACAAGAGCGGGGGAATCGCCACCCTGCATGACTCACCAATGCAAAAATCTGGGGGAGCAACCCCGTCAGGAATCGAACCCTGTTTGCCTAGGTGGGAGGTAAGTAGTCTAACCACTACTTCACAGTGGCCCCACATTTACAGAAATTACATGGTGTTGCCAACCTATGTGTGTCAATGTTATACTGATACAAAACAAGCATGTGAAGATGGTACACAATAATTAGAACGATTTTCAAAGATAGGTTCAAATAGTTTTAACAAACTATACATGAAAGTCACCAGAGTAATGTATGACCTAAACTACATTCTATAGTCACACCAGTAAGATGAGTTTTAATAAAGTTGCAACATAACAGACTTATCAGGAACTGTGAGGATCCAAAAATTAAGATCACTGGCTTTTCTTCTTTCTTATCATTGAATAGGATTCACACACCCGACTTCCTCAAGTGCACAATAAGATTCACATTTCACAAGAATAAACAGTCACTAGTCTCCACAGTTCTAGTCCTTTATACTTATGTATCTAATTGGTCCACAACCGGTCACCCAAATTATCTTAACAAATTTGGCATATGAAATAACTAAAGTTTTCTTTGGTTTTCTTACAAGAATAATCCACGAATTTAAAATATACCAAACACCTACGTTCTAAACACACTAACGTAGCTGTACAGTTTACCATTTTTTCACCCAATTTACAATTTGTTGCAGTTTACTCATACTTTTTTCAGTTCAATTTACTGATTTTGCAGCAAAATTCCTCCTCCCCTTCTTCAACCACCCCTTTTTTATACTTTTCCACCTTTTGCTACATCTTTTCAGGGTCCCTTGAAAATGGTAAAAATGGGATTTCAGTAATGTTTAATAAAATCTTTAGAGCTACATACACACACACAGCATTTAAGAACAGTTCTTTCATAAGTCGCCCAACCACCTTCACCAACTTCTCACTCAACACACTCCGCTCCCTCACAACTCTCACCAGCATGGACTGACTTGCCCTTTCCATCCACCTTCATAACCGCTGAAACTCACCAGCATGGACTGACTTGCCCTTTCCATCCACCTTCATAACCGCTGAAACTCACCAACATGGACTGACTTGCCCTTTCCATCCACCTTCATAACCACTGAAACTTTCTACTATACTACAGTTCCTTGGCTAAATGCCCACCACTTTAACTTCCCCCCATCCCTCCGCTCGAATCACAACACTGTATATCTTAGCCAGTCTCTCCATCCACTTTTCGCCCGTCCTTTAGGGAGCACCAATCACAACTCCTTTATCAATATGGATGGCAGCAATTCCTTTCATCCTCACCTTCATGCCCTTCATCACACCTTCTCCAACTCCCATACCTCCTCTTCCACATATGGTCCTAACTGAGGCTGAATATTTGTTCCATATTAACTACTAGATTTTACCTGCAGCTTCGCGCATGTATTTATAGGGATAAACAATAAAGTTTTGTAATACTAACTCACTATTGGGTTCTCTACCCACTGAGTTTCTGCGGCCCCACTATTGAGTTCTCTAGCCACTGAGGCCACACTCGATTTATTTCTATCCACTATGCAACTACTGCCCCACTTGGAATAGATCTAGCCACTGGGCCAATACGGCTCTTGGGAAGAAATGGAAGACAGCCCGTAGACAAGAAAGAAGAAACGACTGAGCTTTTTTTTTTAACAATGCTTTTTTTATGCAGGAAAATTACAATAAAAATTTTTCTGAAGGAATTATATAAAATTTCAATAATAATTTTCCTTACGGAATGAGATATTTTCCTGGAATAAAAAGTAGCATATGTCACTCTCCGGCCCTCCAACTATATCTGTGCAAAATATAATGTTGATCCATAGCTCCGTTTTGACGTGAAAGAAGGACAAACAAACACACTTTCGCATTTATAATATTATAGTACGGATTACATATTACTCAGCTGCCAAAAAGTTAGATATTGTATAGTTTCCAACATTGCAATAATTATCATGTTTTTGTCATAATCACAGGTTGCAGCCAAATTGGTCTGAAACTGCCACGCTGGCTCCAGATACAGGGCGGAACATTGCTCTCAGTGCGCACTCATTCAGTGCAAATGCAATTGGAATACAAAAATCTGACAGCTCTAAGAGTGAATTCTGGTAATTGGAATACACTATTAGTTTACTGTAGTGCACCATTCACAAACCCCATTTCACACATCATTGCCTGCTTCAACTCTGTCACATATATATTAGTATTTTTGCATGTAGATATAGGCAGGACAAAATGAATCAATTTTACTTGCAGTGCCAGAGTCACTTTTTATGTGGTATGGAAGAGTCACGACTGTGAGCTAACCTCCGCACATGTTGACAATGTTTCGTTCTACAGCAGTAGTTAGAAACTTGAAATCAACATACTTTTATTTTTCCTCCTTCTTACAGCCTGGTGAATTATACTAAACTGTGGGAAATTAATTTATTTTCAACAGTTGCTGTAGTCCTTCACCTGGTGATTTGTGCTACGCTCAGTTCGGAATTCTTTCATTAGCAAGGTCAATTTTCAACTCAGCTACACAATTTTATATTATTTTGCTCATGTGATAGCAAACTGGAACATTAACAAATTCACAAAAAAATTACCTGCATACCTGTACCCAGCAGTTGGATGGAAACTTATGGTAAGTCTGTTCCAATTATTTTTTTTAAATACCTACCTCATATTATTGTGTGCTATTATTTGGTTGTTTTATTAGACTTTTAATATGCGCACAAATACACACTTTTAAGCGAGTCATGCACCAATCCAAAATTTTTTTAAAACAAAAAACTGCAACTAATATGGCTGCTATATACACGGGTCCTCACAAGTGGTATAATTCCACTCTACTAATTACACAGAACACAAATTTACTAGGGGCATCAAGATATGACCAATAGAAACCCCAAAAACAATAGTGGGGAGGGCTATGAAGATCAGAGAAAATATGGGGTAAAACAAGTGAAAATATGTACACATTCATAATATTTTCTCACGACAATATGTTAAATTGTAAAAAGACCATACCGAACAATACCTAAATTGACAATATTACCAATACAAGCTACAAATACAACAGTGGGGAGGGCTATGAATATTACATACATACATACATACATACACTCGCAATTAGGCTACCACCCGGTGGCGAGCTCTCTCAACTCTCCTTCACCCAACCAACTCATTTTCCACTCCCTTCCTGAATTTACCAACCCCTCTCACAGATACCAATTCCTCCCTCAACACATTCCACTCCCTCACAGACCTCACAAGCATGGACTGCCTACCCCACTCCGTTCTCCTCCACACTATCAGGGAAATTGTGGGGTAAAAAAAGTGAAAAATATGGACCGTACGTTTTTGTGATAAAATTTTACCCCGCAATTTCCCTACAGCTCATAGTCCTCCCAACTACTGTATTTGAAACTTGAATTGGTAATACCTGTGTTGTCAATTTAGATAATGTTTCAGTTCCATTTTTTGCAATTAAACTCATTTTCGTGATATAATATTACGATCATATCACAAAATGGCACAAAAATACATTAAATTGCAAAACACAGACACATTATTTTTCAGTGCAAATGGGCTACGCTTGAAAATCATTTGTGGGGAAACTCAGAGCTTCGCTGATGCATGACCGCTTTGCAGTCACTACCTAAAGCAGAAAGGCAGCGCTACACGCCTTGAATCACTGTTTTGGGGAATTACTCCCTTGCTGGCACTGGAATTCTGGCTCAGTACCTAATGTTTGGCTACACTTGAACACTATGTTCCAGTGCGAGGAGACTATGCTTGAACATCATTTATACATAACTATTGTGACGTTAACTTTTATTTGGTAGGGTCTTCCACATTTGACATTACTCACTGCAACCAAAATGCTCACATGCAATACTACACAGGTAAAATAATTGGAATGTAATAAATTTCAATACAACAACAAAATTAATTAAGTAGTTTACTCAATCAATTGTCGCTCGTACGTCATAGATCATTAAGCACAACACACTGTGTATTCCATTTGATGGTACTCCATACACACTTAAATTACCGGACAAACACTATCATTCCACATTCCCCATGCATATATTAGCATAGAAACACTTGAATTTTCAAACAATTATTTGACTTAACATGCCTAACTGAATTGCAATAAAACACGCCTTCAAGCACTCTTCTACAAAGCTACGACCGGTACGGATGGATTCAGACGTCACAACTCACTAGCAGAGCAACATTTTTATCATCGCAACCCGCACTATAAGCCCTATCGCATTTAACGAGCAATTGACCTATGGTAATGGCTCAGGGTTATCGATCGGCAGTTCTCTGTCATGGTAGGGGGTGTACAATATCATGGTACACTGGTACCATTTTGTACATTTCCGTACCATTACTACCTCATCATGGTACACAAGACCAAATGATGGTACAAATATCAGAAATTGTACGTCTGACATTCGCCCGATGTAAACAAAGCGAGCAAACCGCTCGTATATTTAATTATTTTAGGCTATTTTCTATATTCTAGTTAACGTATCATCAAGCCCCCGTTGATATTGATCAGGCAAGCTATGCACAACTCATAAAAATTTATTTTGTTGCTCTACTACCTCTCCTTAGAAAAGACCCTATTCTAGACAATTACCCAAAATAGTTTAAACGTGAGATCTCCTTTTCTCTTCTATAGTTCATTTCTGACACACACTTTCGGATGTTTCAGATTTCATCCACTCATTCTCATTTTTTTGAGTCTATGTTACTTCTCGATAGCAGAGATTTGTTTATAAGTGTGACGTAATTAACATCAGGATTTTGGTTGTACAATAGACATACTTAATGACATCTGGACGTTGGCCGTAGAGTAGAATAGGTTTCTAGTAGTAGCAAGGAGCAAAGCAGTAATTTACAACAGATGAGGAATTTAGTTTTTGTAAGTTGTAGGCTACGACAGTATGTGTGTTTGAATCTGTAGTAGTTGAAATAAAACAAGTAAAGCTGTATAATGCAATAGCAGGGTATTTAAGATTTCGTAAGTTGTAGGACTGTGTGTTTGTATTGTAGAATAATTAAAAATTTATGACTAGTTAGCCACTAGTTTCGTTCACAGAGTGAATAAGGTAACAGTTTACGTGTTCTGACTCAGTTTCATTACGCATCATTGAGTCATAAAATGAATATGAACACAGTGATAAAATAGTAAGCATTATATAAAATGAAGTGGTATAGAATAAATAATGAATTGGAATAGCAAGTGCTGTCGAATAAAATACTAATTAGTGTATGGAGCTAATATAAAAATATGTGGTACGATAATGTGTTCGACGTATGTATATATAATGTACATACTATAGTGCAAATTAAGTGTGCGACTGAGGATGAGTTTGGCAATACATGTTGACAGAAAATAGATATGTTTGGTAGAAATACAAAAATTGTGTATCAGGTGTAATAAAGTGTTGTAGGTAGGTAATGTTAGGTCAGGATTCTGTAGCACATAACGAGTAACAAAAGTAAGAGGTGCCTGGGGAGGTGCAATCGAAAGTGTAGGAGGAGATTTGAATAGGTGTTTAATAAGAAAAGGTTTCTTAAGTATAAGGCAGTTTGCTCAAAATATGCACCCATTACAGTGATTCCACCAAACACAACTCGGGATAAGGTGTGGCCGAAGTACAGATATGTGTGATACATCATATGTCTGTTCGAAATATGCACCTATGACAATGAATCACCCGCACATGACCGATGATAAACACGATGTGGCTGATCCATCAAAAATTGTGAGTTGTCATTTACAGATATACGTTAATTTAGGTGGGAAACTCGTAATTTATTGACTATGTTTGTTTGAAATATGCACTCATGACAGTGAATCATCCACACACGACCCATAATAAACAATGTGTGACTAATCTAACGAAAAATGTGATTCGTCATTTACACAAATTATACGTTAATTTAAAGTAGCAAAATGATAATACACTATGATCCCAATGTGGTATCGCATTGTAAACTTGGGCAGATGGGCTAATGTGTACTATCCGATACTATATGTAGTACCGGGTAGTACCTACACTAGAGCAGATAGGCTCTAGTTTACTTCACAATACCAACATCTATAAATGCTGAAAGTGTCCCTGCCCAAAAACCCCCATATTCCTGTGGATGCCCAGTTAGATTATTGCAATAATATAAAATATGACTTCCACAATGCCATATTGGTGACATCATAAAATGCACGTAGACAAAGAGGAATCGGTTTCTACAATAATCCCATTTCTGTTTCACTACTACCAAACTTTTCAACTGCACGGCCAACATCCCGACATTAACTACGCCACATTTATAAACAAACACGTGGTTTCCAGTTTGTAAACTTGACTCGATAAATGTATTAATATTGTGATGTCCCTGACACTGCCTACATTCACAGCAAGGTCATGCATGCTCACTACAACTACTGACAAATAACAGTCTTGATTTTTTATGCTCCACTGTTTGAAGTAACCTATTTCATTCGTCCGTATTTACAACTTTACGGGGCCTTTATAAACACTTGCTTATTGCCATAAAGACAAAGGAAACTAGTACAGTGCAGAATTCGTTGAATAATAAATCTACGTGTACAGGAAATGTATCCGAATTCATAAACGAAAACTTTGTAAGAACAAAATGTCATTACACAAAAACTTATTAAGGGCGTGGGTAAGTGCTACTGAAATTAGACACAGCAAAAGCTACACGCAGAGCGAACCTAACCAAAAAAAACCCACAAGGTAGGGTTTCATGTCAGGGTCTCCGGAACGCATGCGGTTAGTTTACATAAATCGTCACACATGAAACTACCAGCCTGCCACAAGAACTGTATAGTATTACTTTACAAGAACACATGCTCGCACAGCGCCGCGAATACACAAAGAAAGCGGTGTTTGGGGGCAAAGCATAAAGAATCCTTGCCCCAGTTTAAAGCTTTATATGTCGTACACAGGTGTGGCACAACATCCCTTCTTATATAAAACAAAATATCTTCAATAACGCCCTTATTCGAAGAATAAATAGTTGGAATATTTAGCACAACTATGATCTATGTCAGTTTCTCGCGATCAGACAATCATGTACTCACAGCATGCCAGAACACGACGTACAAACGAAAGATCCAATTGTCATGTTGACGTAAGTCGGGCCTCTCTGGTGACAATCAAAACACTCCTTATTTCCAGGCAGAGAGACAAATTCACGTAAAATTTTGAGGTGTTTCTCATCTTGCTTCTTTCTGGCAGAAGCCATGTTAAATTTACCCAGTGACTGTCACAACTTGTTTGACCATAGAAACGACCACATGACTGAAAGTAGAGAATGTTTTCGCGAAAACAAAAAAGTTCTTCATAGAGTTGCAAAAAAAAAAGTATTTTTATAACATCTGTGACAATGACACTAATAAATAAATCACGAATTTATAAGAATTTATTTTAGTTATATCATTATATCTTATCGTTTTAATTTTTGTCTGTGTGAAAAATCAACCTGTACGAAGTCTTGAACAAACGCTATACCTGTATTCGAGAGTAATCATTTGAAACAATATCAATAACCGTGGCTATACTATAAAGAGGAGCGAAAGTGTCAGTCATGGAGAATATCGGTTTCTGGTAGCTAACAGACGAAGAATAGTTTAGGAGATATTAAATCCATGGCCAATATAACCCCATTTTAAAATTCTAATGGGGGATAATTCACACAACATAGAACTGTAATGAGTGGGACTTACATTGCAGGATGACTAATCCTCTTTTTAATATATGCTTAATAATGAACTATCAAACATCCTATCAATTTAATTTTATTTATTAGTACAAAACCTACTATTATGTTTAAATATCCAAAACAATGTTTTCGTTGAAAAAAAAAAATCCTTACCATTTATTCAACGAAAAAAAAACACATACATGAGTTATGGGCAGCCCTCCACAAAGTCAGTCAGTAGCAATTTCGTACTCAGGTGAAGTGGTTGTGCGCATGTGTCCTCTCTGGACCCTACATCATTTCGCACCCAAATATGTAGATTATCATAAATTCTAATTAATTACAGGAACCGCCTCACATCCTGGTCATCTTTTATATGACCAGGGCTTAACACAACTTAAATCCATGTATGCCTTGTGTCATTTTTTCAACTCTCGAATACCCGTTACTATAATGGGGTTAGTTCCATGTAAGTGCTTCTTATGAAGATTTTCACGGAGTAAAGCAGTGTTGTGTGTAATGTGTGCTTATTATTTCGCCAGCAGCTTAAAAGCCATTTACCCATTTTCACGAACTATGCATATGATTAGTTATGGTGTCGCAGATGAACCATAACAGTCTCCTTGGGAGTAAGAAGGCATTCAGGGAGGCTGGCAGCAGCTTGGGATTGGTGTGGATGAGGTGCCAACAAATCGTGTTAGCCCAGCCGCTCATTAATACTAGAATCAGCATCATTATCTTTGTACCAGCACCACCAAGATGGAGGACCGCCAAGGGAGGCCACTGGTGGGCTGACGACGTCACAATCCCCATCTGCACTTCATGCTCGCTGAGCTGGTACCTTTACCGGAAGTTAATTCCCATTACATTTTCACATGAAAGCCACCATTCTCCTGAGGTCCAAAACCAAGTACCGTCAAAGTCTAAGAAGTCATCACGGAAGAGTACAGTTTCTGATAGTAATGCAGCCAGTCTCTGTGCCTCTTCTCCACCTTCAATGGCTAAAGCAAAACTAAAAATCCACATAAATGATAGTGAAGGCAATGCACTTAAGATTCTGTGAGATCGGACAGTTTTGTCAACCGCAAATCGTAAGATTTTAAAGTGTACCGGTGGTGATTGACTGGTCGAAAAGGATAGAGGTTAGGTTTTGAGGAGCGGTTAATGTAAGTTAGATTTTTGTAGGAGTATTACCCAGGGCACCAGACATTGCCGAGCTGACAATGTCTTGAAGTCGGAGAGCTGACTCGTTTCTCAGGGTCGTTCGGCCGATGACCACTGCGAAACCCTTCAGGTGCTGTTGCTGGCTCCTCCAGTAATAAATATAATAAAAGTAGAATATTTCCCTTACTTGTAGTGCTGTGGGATAGCCCGGCTCCCCACACGACCATACGAAAACACTGTTAATTTCAATACAAACACGTGACCATTTTAACGTAGATTACACACACTTGCAGGTTGAAGGAAATTTGGCAGGAGTAGGCCCATTCCTTAAATGCCTTGCTGTGAACCTAAATAAATCACACTAGGAAAATACTGCATCATTGTTGAGATTTATTCGGTGATACAAACTACATCTCTGTTGGAAAACACTTACAAGATTGCTGACCATAAGCCCATCAATGTGGGCACTACTGCGAAACCACACAAAGGTCACATATAGATTAAGTGCAAATTATGCCCACCCAGGCAATGCGAACACTGGATAGGTACGAGGAGTGATAAACTCGGGTGCCTTTGCAGGCCGCCTTTTGTTACTCACGAATTTCACTGGTCAGTAATTTCAGTAAGGCCAGCTATTGTTCTGATACTGCTGAAGGCACTGATAGCCACTGATTGTCGCATCTGAGAGGTGCCCTGTGTGTGGCTACAACCGTTACTGAGATCACATATTTTACTGGCACATAAACAACCGTGTTGTCAGGTAAATCCTAAGTTTAGCGGGAATTTCGTTATATTTGAGGAAATTTTACTCACGGAAGGCACAGTGGCTGAAGCTATTACTTATAATTTGTAGAGTCATCAGAAGATTCCCAAAAAGGAGTAGATGAGTCGAATTTTTACTGTTTTAGTCCAATGCTGTATGAAAATTAGTGAGGTTAGTGTGTCCGTCATACTTATTTATATTTCCCTGCAAGCGGGAATAGTACTGCCATATGCGCCTAAACAATCAATTTTATTATGAAAAGAAATATTTTCTGCTTACTGATGTATTGTCTCTAACATGTTCCAAATATCTATGTATCCCTTGTGCCCGTTTATACCACCGCAGATGCATCAACCACAACAGCAGCACCCAACTGATTGACATTAGTTTGTGGTCCCGATCAGTGCAGGTCAAATAGAACACTGTGTTTACACTTTTCTTGCCACCATGCAACTCCTAGCCGTGGACCATTATATTTGAAATTCAACACACGAGCTAACTCTCATGAAAAAGTGTGACGTGTACCACGTGCTCTCACCTCTAAGAACGCTTGTCTTGCTAAGACCTGCAATGCCATAGCAGCAGGGTTGTGCACTATACAGACGGGTAGAGAGTGTGCATGGTCGCCGGGCGCAGAACATAGATCAGGGCAAGGGGACACTGATGCAGAGCAGCCGGTGGTAGCCATGGTAACATTAGAGGCTCCATGAGGCAGGAGAATATGGAAATAGATCTGGGCATAATTGAACTTGTGAGCCCAGTATCTATACCAGTTACTTTGTCATGTTTTTATTAAATGTTTTATTGTTTGTTGTGTTTATTTGTTTCTTTTGTAAATTGTTAACATATTATCATTTGTCTCATCACACATCCAGTGTTATGCCCATATCATTCATCAATGTTTATGAAGCAGGGTTATTTATGTAAATTTTGAAAAGAGATTTATTTCCTAACATGATCCAAGATAGAAAAGGAGGTTGTAAAAGGAATGTAGTGCCGCTTTGGCACGTGGGTCAGCTGAGGCCCGCCCACCCATCAGGTGGGAATGCTAGTCAGTGAGTAGCATCGGAGGAGGGTGGTGTGTGTCGTCGAGAGCTCCGGCTCTTCCCGGATATGCCAGGCAGCATTCAACATTTTGGTATGGACACTTCATTGCAATAGACTTTATTTCATTCTGGAACCTTTCTAGCATGTAGCCGCCTGGTACACCACCCTCTCTCTACCGTAACTTATTATGTCGTAAAACTTTTATCAGTGTAACCGCAGTCACCTGTCTTTGCCACCTTTCATTGTGTAAGTGCTCTCCTAGGGTGATGTTTAATTTCATCGAATAAATATGTTTGTGAACTGAACAGTACGTGATTTATTTGGATCACTAAATGCGTGTCAGGGGATGGGCCCTAACAATAGCTGCTCACACTATGTCTTACGTCATTAGTTTTTGGAAGTGCCAGTTTTAATTACAGTTCCCTGTATTAAGGGTGTGTGGTTGGTTAGTCAACTTTCCTGCCATGAGAAGAATTATGGTACCTAGTCGACCCACCAGGCTAAAGTTTAACAAGCACCTATAAAAATCATTCATTTGAAGTAACAATCAACAGGACAGAGGTCACTAGCATAAGCGGTGAGGAGATTTAGTCCGGGTGGATGGCCCACAACCCCGAGATCTGAAGAGTAAACAATCATCTTGAGGTCGGCACAATGGCGTCTGGCACCTATCCGGGTAAACCACATCCTACACCTCGCCTTCACCACCCCCAAAATCACATCCGACACTTCATCAGTCCATTTCTAGCCATCAAATTACTGGCCCGAATGTGTGGCCTAATCCAACAACTTTCCTTACGATTTAACAACCATCAATTGATATGTGGCCTAAAACGGTATTTCCCAGAAAGTCAAAACCTTTATACGCAATGGCCATTGGAGGGAACACTGGGGTAAATGATGCCGCTTTATCCCACGTCTTTTCAATGGCCGTGATGTCAGTGGTCCCTGTGGCCGAATGCGGTGTGCTATGTGGCTCCAAGAGGTTTCAGAAGATGGGGAATAATATTCCCAGTCCAAGTGTAAAGTGATAAGAGGCTCCCTAGCAGCGTTATTTAATTAGAGTATTTACAGTTATTTTAAGCAACTATTGCACCATAGATAACTAGGGAATCCGCCCGCTTTTCCATAGAAGGTTACCAAAATCCCAAAAGAGACAGGGAATAGCCCCGCTCCTTTTAGTGAAATGTGTATTATGTCACAGGAAATGGAATACATACACTAAATTAAAATTTTCGCCATATTAAAAATATGCCAGCATATATATATGTTAATTATAAGAGCTTACATTTCTTCATTCATCGAGAATCAGCCACAAAAGGCATCATTTCATTTAATATCACTGTTCAAGTGTGGTTATATACTCGCGATGTCACATTCTTAGCCATACATGGGGCTCTGATGTTCACTGGTATGTCGCCAATGTGTTTTTAATCTTTAACAATAATTATGTCAAGTATTAATTTCTTTAATCATGTAAGTTGTGCAGTTACATTTTTCTTTGCATTTTGGTGCCGGGTTCGCCAACGTTCGGCGAGGCCGCAGCCATGTTTTTTAGTCCGACTTGAGCACTCGACCAACCCAGAAGGTAGGCGGTAAGTTTACTCATTACCCCCCGTGGAACTAAAAATTAGACTGCATATTTAATTGCAATAGTGTAACATAGAACAAGCACCTTTTTAATTAATTTACATTACCCAAGAGGAGGTCTGCCTGCATCCTCAGGTAATATTCCAGGACTTAACGCGGCGGGACGCATTCAACTTGTAATTGATTCTTAAGGCCCTCGCCTTACTATTACAGCAGCGAACACCGGCAGGTCTCGAGTGCCGGGTGCAGATAAAAGATATATGCATTATATTTGCAGTGGCATTTGGTTGTATCCTTTTCATCAATAAAACTGTCACACTTTGGCGAGGCGGCTTTTATTGTCTTTACTCTCCCGAGTAACATCGGGCACTCAGACCTATTGCAGATTCATTATCAAGTGTACATTCGGTGTTATAAGTATTGCTTTTATGGGGCTTCACCCATAAGCAGAGCAAAATTAGTGTTAGCATCGGAATGCTGAAGTCACAGACAATTTCGTCCCATAGCAAAGGGTTTCGTATAACAATAACCGTTATTTAATTGGTCATCAAATTAAACTCTCCTTCAAATTGACAGCACATTCAGAGATTCTCATATATACATACCTACACTCGCAATTAGGCTACCGCCCGGTGGCGAGCTCTCTCAACTCTCCTTCACCCAATCAACTCCTTTTCCGCTCCCTTCCTGAATTTACCAACCCCTCTCACAGGTACCAATTCCTCCATCAACACATTCCACCCCCTCACAGACCTCACAAGCATGAACTGCATTCACACCCTCTGAGGCTTCTCACTGTTGTTTCCTCTTCCTCTAAATACCATCTTACTTACTTAGCTTGCAGTGTAACCCTCCCCATACTCCATCTTCATTCACCACACTGTACATCCTGACTAACTGTTCAACTTTCCTCCTGTCCTTCAATGAGCTCCACCCCATTTTTTTCATCATCACTGATGGCCTATAGTTCCCTTCTTCCTCACCATCTTGCCCTTGCCTTCTCCACCTACCCTTCATCCATCTTGCTGCCTTTCTCTGCACCTTTTCCAGTTCTCGCACCTCCACCTCTACATACGGGTCCCGTACTGCTGCAGCATATTCTAACATTGG
Source organism: Dryococelus australis (assembly GCA_029891345.1). Lineage (NCBI taxonomy): Eukaryota > Metazoa > Arthropoda > Insecta > Phasmatodea > Phasmatidae > Dryococelus > Dryococelus australis. Next base: position 18,860,819 of record CM057008.1, on the reverse strand, counting down.
ACGTACCATTGTGCCATACGCCTTCTCCTTCACCTCACATCTGACTCCATTCAGCACCCTTCCCATCATACCCAAAGCCCTTCTTCCTTTTTCAACCACCCTCTCTATCTGTTTTTTTTTTTCCACCTGAGGTCTCCCTGCAGTACAACCTCTAGATACTTATATTCTGCTGCTTCTTCTATCTCTTGTCCCTCCCATCTGTACATGTTCCTGCTTATCAACTTCTTTCTTGTGAACCTCACTCCCTAGTTTTTCTTACATTTATCTCCATTTTATTTTTTCTGGTCCACAACCATATCTTATCAATATCCACCTGCAAATTACCGCCCCTCTCCCACCTCAGCATATACAACACAAATCATCTGCAAACAATCTGATTTTTCCTCTAATCACTTAACCCATGTAATTTACCATAATGGTAAATAACAAAGGACCCAGCACGCTTCCCTGTGGTGCCCCTGACGTAACCTCCTCTTCCTCCGATATTGCCTCCCCCACTTTCACCCTCTGCCTTCGCCCCCTGAGAAAGTCCCTATCCATTCCACTACCCTCCACTTTCCTCATCAGTGTTCCGTGGGAACCTTATCGAATGCCTTATCAAAATCTATAAAGGAGGCATCAACCTTCTTCCCCTCATCAACTACCTACACGAGATCCTCTAATAACCCAGCCAGCTGAGCCTCACATGAGTAACCCATCCTGAAACCATGCTGGGACTCCTCCAACCAATTCCTATTGTTCATTACCCTCACCACATACTGCACAACCAGCCTCTCCATTACATTTCCTGTACTTGATGTGAGACTCACCGGTCTGTAGCTGCCAGGCCTACCCCTATCCTCTCCCTGCTTGTGTATAGGTACCACCATAGCATCCTTCCAATCTTGTGGTAACTTACCTTCTCCTAAGGACTTTAAACAGCACTTCTAAATATTTTGCCAACTCCCTGCCACCAAACTTTAGTGCTGTGTTTCCTATCCCATCTGGACCTCGTGCCTTACTGCTCTCCAAACCCCTAATTACCTTTTCTATCTCCCACTCCCTCATCTGAAACTCACTTAACACCTCCGAACCCTGTTTGCCCCCCTATTCCAACCCTCCTTTGCCTCAAACACTGATAAGTACTGTCCTTGCAGCATCTCCGATTTTTCCTGGTCATTTTCGCATCCCTACCATCCCTTCCTGTCAGTAGAGGTATCCCTTCCTCTCCTCCCCTTAACCACCTAACGTACCTAAACAACTACCCCTATTTCTTGCCTTTTCCTTCTTCCACCATGTTCCCCAGAAATACATTCTTTGCCTGTTTGATCTTCCTTTCAAGCTTCCTACCCATTTCTTTCATCATTTCTTTAGATCTTCTCATCCCTTCATTTCTCCACTTGGCATGTAATTTTCTGCAATTCTTCTTCATTTTCAAAATCTCCTGTCCGTAATATGGCGGATCTCCCCAGTCCGTAACCTTTTCATTGTCACAAATTTCTCCAACATAACCTTTATTAATCCTCTGAACTCCCTCCACAACCCCTTTACACCCTCCTCCATAGACCATTTTTTAAACCTGTCTCTCAGGATTATTTCTTTCCTTCTTGTCTCCTCTCCCATACCGTCACACCAACCTTTCTGCCATTTGTACTTCCCTCATCCTGCCAATCCCAATTTCCATAACCGGGATATGATGGCCACTTATACCATCCAATACTATTGCACCAACTACAGCATTCCTAGGTCTGACCAACACCACATCCATCACTGACCCAACACCCTCCTCTTTCCATCTCGTAGGTATTTCTACTATCTTGACAAATACTCTGCTGACTAACTGTGCTGCTATTCTCTGCATCATGCTACCCATTCCTTCTGCACCCTCTACCCATTTCACCCCTGGCATATTCAAATCCCCTGCTACAACAACCCACTGCCTGTCCTTTTAGTCTATCGACCCTCTCCTTGAAAATCTCAATGGCCTGCCATCCCTGTCCTGGTGGTCTATACATTGCGAGCAAAGCAATACTCGTATTACTACTGCCACTCAATTTAATTTCCAATACCTCGACATCCTCACTAACCCATTCTACCACCCCTTTTAGCACTTTCCTTACACTCGCCATTATTCCTCCTCCTCTCCCATCCCTGTCTCTTCTGAAGATGGTGAACTCATCCTGCCTACACTCTATGTCCAGTACTTCCTCAGTCAACCAAATCTCCACAGCTACCACTATATCCGCCCCATATCCTTCAACCTTTACCCAGAAGCCCTCCAGCTTGTTGTACACACTCCTACAGTTCACCACCATTATCTTTATACTAGTACTCTGCTTTACCATCCTACATTGCTTACCTCCTATCTCCGCCCTTGTGGCCTTATCAATGCTATCCTCTCCATTTCTCTCCCCTTCCGTTTCCTTGCTTCTAACTGATTGCTATTTCAACAACTGCTGATCTGCCCTGATCCTCTCCATGCAGCCAGCTACTTCTCTACCTAGCAGATCACCTAGAACCCTCTTTCCCTGTTCTGTCAGGTGAACCTGGTCCCCTCCCCACACATTCTCAGCTACCCATTTCCTTCTATCTATAAATGTAGCCCCCAAATCCCTACACATCCTCTTATAGACCTAACTCGCAGCCACTGCCTTCCTATATGATACTCCTTTCCTAACCAGCACGCCACTGACTACTGCCCTAGCTCCAGGGAACTTCTTCCGCACTTTCCACAGCAATCCCCTGAGGTCCCGCTTTACCTCCTGCCCCACCTCCCTATGAGCCAGGTCATTTCCCCCTACATGAATGAGAACAACCTTTACCACCCTGCTACCTCTCATACCACTAACCCTTTCCTCCAAATCTCTGGTATTCTCCCTCCCCCCTAACGCTGCTTTATATGTAATTTTCTTCCTGATATTCCTCAGCTCCTACCCCTTTACAATATAGCTACCTATAAAAATTACCTCCGGCTCCCTTCTTACAAGCTGTTCCTGCTTTGTGGCTCTTCCACCCACCTGCCTTCCTGCCTACCCTTGTCTCCGGCCTCCTGCAACACCCTTGTTTCCCTCCCTTTGGCCAGCCCTCCTCTCTCCCCTCTGGTCCTGAACTGTCCACTTTCTCCTGCTTGCTGGTCTTTGCTAATCACACATTTACAAGCCTCAGCATACTGCTTCCTACCTTCTTTTACTGCCTGTTCCCTGCTTTCTGTTTCCCGTTACTCTATTCCTGATTGCTTCCTGCCTAGTACTATCACCTTATCCCTTGCTACTATTTCTTTCCCCTGTAACCTTATTTGCTGTCTTATGTCTCCTACTGCCTTATCCCTTTTTACTGCCTCCAACTTCTCTATCCTCCTCCTTAATCTTACCACCTCTATCTCTGCCTTGCGCCTCCTCTGCATTTCCTTCTGCAGCCCTACTTGCATTCTGTCTAACTCTTCCTTTTTACTCAGCATTTCCTCATGGGCTGGCTTTCATTTTTTTTAGCACCCCCTTTACATCTTCCAACTCCTCCTCTAACTTGTCCACCCTCATTTCTACTCTACTCATACCCATCTCATTCCTGACCTTTTCCTCCCTCCTCTCAATCCTATGCATCATTACCCTCTCTTTCCTGCTTATCAAATCTACCATATCACCTTTCCACCTCTCCTCCTTAGCCATTTCCATTGGCACTGGCACACCCTCTACAAAGCTTCCTTTCAGCATATCCCAAATCCATTTTCCACCTTCTCCACTTATTTGTGTTTCCTTCTCTACCCTTAATTTGTTCCCTACCACAGCCACTAAACCCTTTCCCTCAGCACATTCCTCACACTTCCACTCATGTTCCTGTAGTGATCTCAGTTCCTCCTCCCTGATCCCTATACAGCCAACGTGGTACCAGCTGCCACACTGGTCGCACTGCACACCACTATCTAACCTTCTCCACACCTTACCACAGCCCCATCACTTACACTTCCCTACCATTTTTTTACCCTCTTAAAAAAAATTAACTAACTTGGAACTAAAACTACTCTCCCTTATATAATACATCAAATACCTACGCATACACACACTTTCTAGTCTAACTTACACCATACACCCTTTACCCTCGTACAATAACAAAGGCCTGGGCCTCGTACACACAATCACACACTACTCCCTCCTTATAACTAATTACAAAATAAAACACTAATCTTAACTCTAGTTATACCTCAAACTACCATTCCACCTATTTTTAAACCTATTACTAGAACTAATCACAAGGCAAAACATCCTTAAATACGGAACATCACAACCTGTAGTCTGTTTGTGGCAGCCATCTAGTGTGATTTACTTTACTTGTAGGCTTAGGCCGTCGGCCATACGACCCCCCATCATCATCGTCTGCTTAACCGAATATGGCGCCGGGCAACATCACCAGTTCCTGCCCTACACCTGCTACCAGGAATGATTTAAGGCAGTACGTATTATACTGTATGTAACGTAGGTTTGTCGATTTCATACCATTATTTAATTGGTCATAAAATTAAACTCTCCTTCAAATTGACAGCACATCCAGAGATCCTTATATATACATACATACACTCGCAATTAGGCTACCACCCGGTGGCGAGCTCTCTCACCTCTCCTTCGCCCAACCAACTCCTTTTCCACTCCCTTCCTGAATTTGCTAACCCCTCTCACAGATACCAATTCCTCCCTCAACACATTCCCCTCCCTCACAAACCTCACAAGCATGGACTGCCTATCCCGCTCCATTCTCCTCCACACCCTCTGAAGCTTCTCACAGGGCACGAACACCACACATCATCTCTGGGAACTCATCGCATCATCCCTTGTTGGTGGCGAGTACGGATAAACCATCAGTGATTTAAGTGCTCTTCAGCAGTAACATGAGGCGGCCTTAGAATGAAAGGAACGACTCCAGTGTCCCTATTCGCGTATTCGAAAATTCATTGATGAATCCACCAATGGTTGATATACCGTTGTACACCGGTTGAGGGGTTGTTCGAAAAGCATGTTGATTATAGCGGTTCTTTCCTTTATCTTTCAGACACATATTAGTACCCTTTAACTCAGATTTTGCAGTTTTCAACATTCATTTGTATACTCGATGTCTGAATTATTATGGTATTTTTTGGAATGGTTTAAATTACAAGTTGTGGGTGTTTTTAAGTTTTATTTTAAAGAGAAAGTGCTCGAATATTCATCGGTTGATGTTTTGGTTCGTATTCCATCAGATTCAACAGAGTTCAGGCTGGTGGAACCGATGGATAAATCGGTTCGACCGGACACTCCAAACAATAAATTTTCGAACGTCTTTCGGAGGATGCGCCGGTGAATTTTCGAATACTCGATGAGTTTGTAATTTTATGAGAAATTTGTTAGTGATACGGAGTTAATTTTACCTTTCCTGTGTTGGCTTCTCAATGTTGCCAGCAATGGCTGCTTGAATAGGCAGCTGTTTGATGTTTAAATATATATGTTTATGTTTTGTGTGCTACGTTGGAAGCTGTGTGGTTGTATGCGTGTGCGGTGTGATTAATTTTTGTGTAACTATGTCGAAAGATTCGGAATTATATTCTCTTCCAGAAACGCCGAAAAATTTGTGTTTTGAGAAGGTTGAATTTAGTAAAGTACGTTCAACCTTTTATTATGAGTTAAGGACAGTTGTGTGAATTGCGATGTATCTCGTGTACTTGTGATTTAGTTGTTCATCTCTGCAAGAAATGCTATATATTGTTTTTCTTTCCACCAAAGTCTTGAGCCCTTCCTTTTTCATGAGTCCTTGTTCCCTTCCACTTCCTTTTTCACTAGTCCTTGTTTCCTTCCACTTCCTTTTTCACGAGTCCTCGTTCCCTTCCACTTCCTTTTTCACGAGTCCTCGTTCCCTTCCATAGTTATATTAGTTAAGTGAATTCGGACGCTTGTGTTCGTTTACACCTCAAGTTTTATTGTGTAGAATTTCGCTCCATGTGAGTTTCATTTGTGTTTGTGACCATGCAGAGTTGTAAAAACAAAACATACACAAACAAATGAAAATTTCAAACAATTGCAATCGAAAACTATCTAGGGCTCGAGAAGGGCAAGTTACTCACGCTCTTGGCTGAAGGGAATATTCAAGGGTGCATAATTTGCCCTTGCTGCGAATTCGTGCAGTGGCAATGTGACTGTCACATCCAGGATGCACTTTTCAAGGGGACGAAGCCAGATAAGGGCCCATAGCTGGCGTTTTCTAACACAGCCAGTGTTAATTTTTGTTATAGGTTTTAAAACATTCGAAAATATAATTTCTGGTGCCCTCGTATTATTTTTAATTATTTCATGTAAGGGCATTTTGAATTCAGTTTTAAATCCAAGAGACTTATGATGAGAGAAAATTGAAATGGAAATCAATATAAAAGAGAAGCATCAATGTAACTAAATTTCTTAGAAATTGAAGTAACCAAACTTGCATTTTCACAACATAAAGCAAGCACCCCCCCCCCCCCTTTTTTTCCCCTTTCCGCTAACTACTCAAAATTAAAAAAAAGTTTTGATGCACAAGTATGAAGTGTCACAGTCTCTCAGTTTCCAATGAAAGTACAGACCAAAATGTTTTGGGGGAACTATGCGGAATTCAATTTTATATTTACAGGTATTTTGAAGTTAATTGTTAATATAATACAAGATTAACATTAAAGACTCAAATTTACTCTGTTACCTCTAAAATATAATATCTTACAAATTAATTAGGTTTAGGTAAACAACTGTTTTCTAGGTAATTATATAGAATAGGTGCTTTTCGGAAAATGAAATAAATTTTTACGGAAAATGGTATAAAATGCCACAACTAATTACAGAACACAAATTTAATAAGGGCATCGGGAAATTTGCATTACATACCTCCAAATACAATAGTTGGGAGGGCTATGAAGATGAGGATATTGAGGGGTAAAACACATAAATTGTATGAAAATTTTGTGTCATTTAAGTTCCCATACCACGTGATAGATGAATCACAGCCGGGGTGGATGAACCGATGTGAACTTACTTATTTTACATTTTGTAATACGCTAACTCGTGTCAGCACACTCTGCCCCTGTAACCACAAATAGTGAAATTATGTTGAGTTATGTTAGGTCTTCAGGCATTTAACATGGTTAACGAACCCAAATAATATCTAATTTACGTAAGTTTAACTTTTTCCATCCGTTAGTTGAAAGCAGCTGTCAACAATCTGTCATCCGTCACTCCTCCTGTACTGCAAAATTCCAATGTGACTACATAACATCGTGATCTTTCTTTGGTTGGAAATACATTTTCAAGAGAGAAACATGTTGGAAAAATAATTTTTTTACATGGTAAGACTTTATACTGAATTATTTTTTACATTTTAAATTCTTCAAATTATCAGCAAAGACAAATGAGCACATATCCACCTCCTTGAATTTTATTTCCAAGTATGTATTCACGTCTACGGAATGTCATGAGAAGGCGGTGGTCCGTCCGTCTGTCGTAAATTATAGTTAGAGAAATATTTGGCGATTGAAGATCGCGTGACCGCCGTACGGATGGGCGACTGATGGATGCGGTGGATGGTTGTGAGTTCAGCGTAAGATAACAAATAGTAGATGAGAGTAAGCACCCGGAATGCATTTCACTGAAGATGCTATGGTACTATGGGATTCAGATCACTGACATTTTTGTATAATGAGTCATATGAAGCTGTTGACCTTGATTAACTGTTTTGTTTATATACAAAAATTATTACATTAGAATTTGTTTTTGCGTGATGTGTGCCTGCAGGTGTAAAACAGTTTCTTGCTTATAACATTTTCCTACATATGACATTTTATTTTACTGACTCCTTAAAAAATGTTATAACAGGGTTCTACTGTAGGTATATCAGAATGTAGAGATGGGAGCGACAAGAGATAGAAGAAGCAATAGAATATAAGTATCTAGGGATTGTACTGCAGGGAGACTTCAGGTGAAAAAAACAGGTAGAGAGAGTGGTTGCAAAGGGAAGAAGGGCTCTGGGTATGCTGGGAAGGGTGCTGAATGGAGTCAGCTGTGAGGTGAAGGAGAAGGCATATGGCACAATGGTACGGCCAGTGTTAGAATATGCTGCAGCAGTATGGGACCCGTATGTGGAGGTGGAGGTGTGAGAACTAGAAAAGGTGCAGAGAAGGGCAGCAAGATGGGTGAAGGGTAGGTGGAGAAGGAGGGGCAGGATGATGAGGAAGAAGGGAACTATAGGCCATCAGTGATGATGAAAGAAATGGGGTGGAGCTCATTGAAGGACAGGAGGAATGTTGAACGGTTAGTCAGGATGTACAGGGTGGTGAATGAAGAGGGAGGATGGGGAGGGCTACACTGCAAGCTAAGTAAGGGGGTGTTTAGGGGAAGAGGAAACAACATTGAGAAGCTTCAGAGGGTGTGGAGGAGAATGGAGCGGGGTAGGCAGTCCATGCTTGTGAGATCTGTGAGGGAGTGGAATGTGTTGAGGGAGGAATTGGTATCTGTGAGAGGGGTTGGTAAATTCAGGAAGGGAGTGGAAAAGGAGTTGGTTGGGTGAAGGAGAGTTGAGAGAGCTCACCACCGGGCGGTAGCGTAATTGCGAGTGTATATGTACATATAAGTTGAATTATGTCTGGTAATTAGGAAAATTATTTGAAAAGAACACAGGGCCGACTGTAGGTATGTGCCATGCTCACTTCATTCAGATTTACTTTGCTGCAACCGAAGAATAATGTAGGCTACACATACCTGTTTTCAATGTGATGAATATGTCAACATTCAAATGTCAGGAATGAGTTATTCATATCTTGGAAATAATGTAAAATTGTGTACTAACTTAAAACATTCTTGATGTGACGTGAAAGAAGTTGTGTATAATCACAATTATCTCACTGAAAATTATGCTAATACATCATCAGAAAACTTGTTTGACTTAGCAGTATTAAATTATATAACAAATTTTTTTAGTTACCTACCTTGTAATTATTATATTCTCTTTTTCAGAAAATATTTTCTGCAGATTATTTCCTTCAAAACCACAGAAAGAAGGCTAATTTGGAAAATTTGAGAGATGACTTAGGAGTGTACCTCAAAGTGTTACGCTCTGCCATGATCGATTTAATCAACAAAGACTATGCTGACTTTGTCAACTTATCTACAAATTTGATTGGACTGGACAAAGCCATCAGCAATATTCAAGTCCCCCTGGGCCAGTTGAAAGAAGAAGTGCTGGTATGTAATTGGCTTTATTGAATTTATTCTTCACACAAACATTTATTTAAGTATATTTATTTTTAGATTATAATAAATCAGGTTCTTTAATTTACTTTATGATACCCTTGTCCTTGGAGATGTTGAGAGCACGTGCCCCCCCCCCCCCCCCTTCTCAATGGTACATTCAATTCTGTTATGCAAGTATGTGCACATGCATGCATTCTGCAAGCAGTTTTGTCACTTACAGATCACCACAGTTTCTGTTTAGAGTACAAAATTTTTTACAGCAGTCACACAAAAGAAGCAAAATATATATACATATTGATTGTGAATAAATTTCAGAGTTTTTCGTAGCTGTTATGTGAAGCAATTTGAAATGATTTGTGTTGTATTCAATTTTGTACCATGAGCTTAGAAAGAAGGAGACAAATTACACTGGTGTGCAATTTTTTACAGCATCGTGCAAATTAAATTGTTTGTATTTTGCTGGTATTCTCTGTTTGGTTGGCAGTTTTGAGGAGAGTCTCTGCCTGTGGCAGTAATTTTCCCTAACATTTTTTAAATATGCAAGGCATCTGGGCCACAGCAGCTTCCTGCATGTGGGGGATTCATTGACGCTCTCAAGAATCATCTGCATTATAGTCTGTTCCACAAATGTGCACTTTTTTTACGGTAGGGTTTTTCCTTGCCACAGATGTAGTTTACATAAACACACTCAGCTCTCACCCTACCCAGTGTGTTGACAGAAAATATTTTGCCATGGAAACAATTGTACACAAGACTACGTTTGGAACTGTCAGAAAAAGTGCACTCGTTCGTGGGACAGACTGTAGTTAGGTTTGCAGTAAAGTTTATGTAGGAAGGGAGGTGTCCCAAGGTTCTGTGTTGGTCGCTGGCGTTAGACGTAGCGAGAAGTATGGAGCTGGGTAATTCCTGTCGATAGTGCATGCATGGCCAGTGGCTGCAGTTGAATGTTGTTCGCCTGTCCCGACATAGTTTCCTATTTGTGTGCAGTGTTAAGGTTCCTGTCTGCCTGCATAGTTTTTCTCAGTTTTTGGCCAAGAAGCATGGGAACTATTAGGATTTTACTGGTACGCTCTACCAGAGTGCCATGACCACCACATGCAGAGCTCTGGACTGGCCTGCAGTGTTCTTGTGCTGCGTGTACCTATGGGACTTTCAGTGGCGACCCTACAACTTAATTGATGAAAAGTGTGTATCGTGTCAGGCTAGTATGTTTTAAGATACTGCAGTCTGAAAAAATCTTTTTTTAACTATATTGGAGAGCTCGAAAATAATATTTACAGCATGCGTGGTAACTTTAAAGTACCGTTCCTTCCTCGTCTGGGGTATAATATCTTTTCATAGGTTAACATACTGAGGGCATGTTTGATACCTTCTTTCGAAAAACCAGGATTTCAGACACACTGCAACGCAGTTTAAGTGCCGGTCAAGTGAAACCCTAAATACAGTGTATAGTAGGTAGTGAACTGGCCGGGGCTGTTTCATTTCACAGAACATGTTGTTTTAAGGGCTGCAGATGATTTTCTAGTTTTGAAGCTGTCAGAAGCACACACATTTAGGGATGTATTCGCTCCATTGTGAATGTGATAACATCAGTCTTGATGCCCATAGATGGATGTGGTAGTACAAATTAAATTCCGTTGGATGAGTGAATGAAACTTTGGTTCTTCTCCCAGCATTTTGATTATGGTCACACTAGAGATGAAAATAGCCGGAAAAAACTGGAAACTTTGGGAAAAAACTATGTATATTTGTTTTGTCAGACAGCGCTGAAAAATATAAGAAAATTTGGTTTTTTTTTTCATGTCTCTATAAGAAATAATTTTTATTGTGGCCAAAAGCATAGTCTTATTTAAAAAAAAATGTAAACCACTAATGTAATATAGATCAGTTACTAGTTATTACAAGTTTCATAAACAAAAATACAAAAGTACTATAATTTATTTTAAAATGTAAGGCACACTGTTGTAATGTGAGTGTTGCCAAGTTAAGCTGCTAGTAACTAAAAGTTTTACAAACAAAAAATTTTTTTACACATTTGTTTAGTCTTCATCTGACAAAGAGAGTTGATGCATTCTTCTATAAGCACTGTCACATTCACTTTCTGATCCAGAATTTTTTTAACGTTCAGGGAAATTAATAGGTCCTCCATACAAATTTAATTTTTCATAACTGTAGAAAAAAATTTACTGTGATACAAAAGCACAGTCTCGTTGCTGAAAAACTTAAAGCACTGTTGTAATATACAGTAGTAGTTAATGTATTAGTTGCTACAAGTTTTACAAACAAAAATACAAAAGCACTAAACTTTTTTAAAATTTCAATCTTTTCCAGCAGCAAAAAAAAAAAAAAAAAAAAAAAAGTGGGTTTATTTAAGGCACTCACATTTCCTGGAAAATTTGCATCTCTGTGTGATACCTTTTCTATTTGATCATCCACAGCAGGGTATTTTAACTGTGGGGTAGACACATCTAGCTATCGTTTAAGGGGAACTTCAAGCATTCGACTTCTCCATCACATTTTTAAAAAATGCAGTGAGGTGTCTGCATCCTTTAAATTTATGGAGCAAAGTCATCTGGTTTGGGGCTGTTCCTGGTTTAGTCCTGTTGCTCGAGTAGCTGCTACGTGTTGGCAAGTGAGAGATGGAAACATAAGTGCAGTCACACTGCGGGAGGCATCTGTCCATCCCAGACAGGCATAATGGTTGGTAGTGCAGCAGACGTGCAGATAACATGGTAGGTACACACCTTCCACTGGCGTGTCTGGGATCTGACATCTCTGGGTTTCTTTGCATTCCTCGCATTGATTAATACTCCAGGCCTGACAGTTCAGAAATCTGTGGGGAAAATGATGCTTCAGTGCACGAACACTATGGTAAATGGGGTCTGCCCCTATGCAGAAGGTGACAACATATGTCTGTTTAGGGTTTGGTTCCTGTGTGATAACTGTGATGGTCTTGCTATTCTCAGTTGGCCATAGTGACGAGAAAATTACGCTACCGCAAGGTGTTTCAATGTGCACACAGAAGCATAAAGAATGGTGCCAGTGGCTTCGTGGTGATACTCCGTTAGGTGGTGAATCTGTCATGGCAGCGGGCTGTGTGTTGGGCCGCACATGGCTGATGCTGTGTGTGAAAGCAGATCTGAAACTCAGTAAGAACTGAAGTTGATCATTTGCATGGGTTGAGTGCAGTAGCTGCTGGTCTGATGATTGTTAATGAAACCCTGAGACAATGTGATGGCTGCACGTGAGGACAGTATTAGCATCTGGAGGTAACAGGTGCACCATGTGGCAGAACAATATCAAGGGATGGAATGTTATGTGATAGCAGTGTGACGCATGACATCCTTTCAACTATGAGTAAATGACTTTGCCACATCAGTGAGCAAACCCTACTGCTTGATTCTACAGAGTTTGATTGTTACCATACATCCTGAGACATCAGGAATTTTACTGTCTACCCAAGGCAAAGAACGGACGCTTCACGCCAGATTGTATTATTCACCGGCCGAGCCACCAAAGTTATGTATCGAGATCATCCAAGTACAGTAGCCCGCCACCAGATGCCACTACTAGTACGATCGCCGAGACATGAACTTGGATCCAGCACTGGCTACTGACATCACATGCCAAGAGGATCTATGCCACACTTACCCCCTCCACAACTCCAGCCAGAATGCGGTGTCCAGAGCATAAATAGCGGACCGCAACCCTTAAATGCCAATCATCTTGTTCCTTCACAGCACGCTCGTGTCAAAGTAACCATCAGTTCCCTGGCCTCCACTGCATCTTGTTGCCAGAGATCATCTCCTACTACCTTGTCTTCACCGCAGCCTTGCCAAAGACTCCTTATGAATGCCAGCCCTGTCTTCACCGCACACTCTGCCAAAGATCCCTACCATTGCCAACATCGTCTACACACTAGACACTGCGGCCTCTTCTGGGCACCACAGGTAGAGTAGTACCTGTTTAAGTTAGGAGTGTAATGCTCGTGTACCGTACCCACGTAAGTTACTTGAATACTATGAGTTATTCATCATGTAGGGTCTACATTTGTCTCTCTGCTATAAAAATGTATTAAATTATATATGTGCAGTATAGGAATTGTTTGTGAATAGTTTGTTCTAATTTTCCTTTACAATTACATTATCAAATTTTAGATTCCATGTACAATGTAGCCTAACTTTTATAATCCATTTGTCTTCTAGAGGCCACTGCAGTGTAGTGGTCAGAATGCTTGCTTCCCAGTTAGGCGAGCTGGTTCAATTCCCGGTGGAGTCGCTCCCAGTTTTTCGCACATGGGAACTGTCTCTACTCTCAAAACTATGATGTTAAGAGCCGCCCAAATTTCTCCACTATTTCCACACATACCACCAATAAAATGATAGGTCTGCCATTTAAAGTCTCATAGGTACAGACAGCACAGCAAGATCACTGCATGCCAGTTCAGAGCCTCGCCTGTAACAGGGATAGTGCACTTAATGTATGTGACATTTTTGCCCTTATTACTCCCATGCTTTTAAACCTAAAACACAAAATTTGACTTAGATGGCCACCTTAAATTTGTGCATAATTTTGTGAATTACGACTACACATTTTTACCTCTGCCATAATTTACTGAGACATTAGCTGTCATGGGCTAAAACAGACTTCATATTCTGAAGTGTGGTGAGGTTAGTGCAGCAGGTGAAACTGGCGCTGGAGGAGACTAGAGGGGAAGTGTTGCTGTTGCTGGAGCGACGGCAGCAGCTGCAGTCGACGAAGCGCAGCTTGCAGAGCCTGGCCACTGTGCAGTCACTGCTGCGCAAGTTGGTGGAACTACTCAAGCCCTGCGATGACAAGGAGTTCCCATCGCTCGTTGAGCGGGCAGCTCTGCAGTTCAACGAGCTGCAGTTCCACATGTCCCGCTGTCAGTCCTACCTCAGTACAGATGACGTTCAGGTAACTACCAGCACTGTAATAGTAAGTGTTTCTCAAATAGAGAATTAAAATTACGAGGTTTGGGTCTTGAGAGCCGATGTAAGTGAAGTGAGGTGAGTATGGAGCAGTACCAGAATGCAAGGGTGGAAGAAACAGGAGAGCCCTGGGAAAACCCATCGACCAGCCGCATCATCCATATTGAAGTTGCATTGGATTAAAGCTTTGTAGATTCTTTTAAAATTTGATTCTGATCTTAACCACAAACTCGTAAATAATTCTCTGTACGTCTTTCATTGTAATTCCGTTGACATTGAGATGATTAGACGTATTAGATGTTTAATGTAGATTGTTAATTGCTACTAATAAAATTAGTTCCTTAGTATGTGGTATTGACAGATATTGAATTTTTTAATTTCATCTTTTGTGATATTAACTATGTAAAGGTGAATTACTTTTCTCAATTTTACATTTTTAATAAAACAAAATTTCATACTGCATTACGTGTCAATTTATAAGTGTAATGCTGCAAACATCTGCTTACTTCAGTGTAAATCATCTTCATGTGTGTTTGACAAACTTATTTGTCATTTTTGTGTAACACAGCTTTGCTCTTTGCAACCAAATACAATGTTTATTTTGGTGGTGAATTTTTTTAAAGACATAGGTTGTATTGAAACGTGTCTGGGAAAAGGACATTTTCATAGAAAAGTTAGGGCCTCTAACATATAAGATAAAAGCAGCATGTAGTACAGCCCATCGTCATGTTGACCAGATGTGCCCCTCTGCACATCCACAGATAACAGTCTCCTACGAAGGACAGCAAAAATAGGCACAGAATAAAAAGAGGAATATGAAGCACGAGCCTATAAACATAAACAGTATTGCTTACTCTAACCTTGTAGTTATTCAATCACAGGAACAAGGAATTTTATTTTATATCATTATAAAATGTTGTTAGTGAGGACAATTATATTATTCTTCTCTCATGTTATCCGAAGCACTGTACCAATACTATGTGACACTCAATTGTTCTGAATCTTATTACTGAGACCGACAAGTTTGTTATATTGTACATAGTTATGATATCATTGAATTGTTTTAAAATTTATCATTGTGTTATCAAATTGTTTTCTAGATGTTTATAACTGATATTTAGTGTAGTCTCATCTACTACTTGACCTTACTGTGTTAGGGCAATGGGGCAACTGTAGACATGTAGCAAATAACTTGAATATTACTTTAATGCAACCACTTGGCAACACAAATAAGTTTGGTTTCATTCAGGTTCAACTTAAGACTCAGATAGGTAGGCTCAGGAATATTATACTTTCACAAGGAGAGGTTATGGCTTCATAGAAAATAGTGTGTCTAAGATATTGGCTAGTACAAACATGACATAAGGCACAAAATCCATTGTAAGGCATGTACTCACAACTTCCTCTGCAGTTAAAATCTGTTGCTCCCTGCAGCTACCCAGAAATTTATTTACAACTAAAATTGTCCCAAAATAATACATTTACGGCAACTAGCTTCATACCATAAATAACTCGCTTCACTCCTACACTGTACGAATCTCTAAAGAACTCTCGTCTAAAGTATTAGACTACCTCAAACAAAAATCGGCTTAAAACAAATCATTTTAACCCTTTACTTGTGGAGTTTTGTAATGTTGTAGCTGTGTAATGTTATATTTCTCTGCGGGTGTTCCCTCAAGTGTAGCTAAATCATAGCAATTGTCTTGGATGATGATCTCAGTAATAACATATGGTCTCTCGAATTTCAAGAAGAGTTCACTTGTTAAATGTTCCCATATAGAACTCGTGGTTTGTTTCTTCTGCATCTCATAGCTCGCACATGAGCTTTGGCAAACCTTTAGTGGCGGTAGTCTTCGATCACTTGCTGGTCAAGATTTCATAGGAAGTAAAACCTCTTCTTAGGTGTACAGAATGGTTCATGAAAAACTCTGTTAATGGTAATTCCCTGTTGGGCATTATAGCAATAAGTACAGAGCATGGTAACAAGGTTCTTCAGTCTTCTTTCCACTGGGTTGGACTGTGGGTGCCTCTCAGAAGCAGTTGTAGGTATTATGTCCATTCTACGAAGACCATTTCGCCAAAGGATACTACAAATTCACTTTGTTCGTCAGACAGAATACACTTTGGGTCCCCAATGTATTCAACAAACAGTTTTATTTTTTATAATAAAATTTTGTGCACTGGCAAGTACTACTGAATAGAGCTTCATGTATTTAGAAAACAAGTTAGTCATCACAAACACAAACTGCACTCCTGATTTAGACTATGGTAATGGACCATATATATCTACTGAGACTAGACTCAGATATTTGCTATGAATGATAGCTTTTAGATTACCTTGTAAATTGTCAGAGCATTTCTTAAATGCCATATCACTACCCTGGATTGGCCCCCCTGTAGCTCAAATGTGAACCCAATAGAGCACCTAGTGGATCATCTGAAAAGGCAAGTTAGAAGATGCCCAGACCCTCCCCAAACACCTGCCCAGCTAGTGGAAGCCCTATGAAAGGATGGCTACACATTCCACAAACGCATTTCCAAAGGCTGGTTAGGAGTATGTCAAGATGCTGTGCTGCAGGCAAGAGGTGGCAACACAGCTGATTGACAGTCCACAGGAGTGCACAATTACCACATTCTGTTTTCAGTTTGTTCAAGAACCAATTCTGTTTTACACTTCATTACATTAATTTATCAATGAGTGGCACAAGAAGTGTTCCTTTACAAATGCTCTATTGTTTTCATTTTTCGGAAGCCTTGATAAGTTTGTATACCTCTAGTTTCAGCTGAGTGTTGCCGAATAGATAAAATATATCCATGTAAATCATGACAAGTTTCTTATTTTGTGTAGTGTAGTTATATATGTGTTTATCGTTTGCATCGTGTCTCATGTCGCTGTTTCGTCAGTGTTGCAAGGCAAAATGATGTGAAGGAGGGGTGGATAAGAGATGAAGAATGGAGGGGAACAGGGTAACAAGCAGCAGGCATTGCTGTGACAATACTCATTATAAAAACCTAGCAAAATGTGTTCCCAGCAGGAGTCACTGTTAAAATGGAAAACTGTCAGTTAGAGCAATCCAGGAAGACAAGTACTGTAATAAAATAAGTAAATTAAACATTTGCGGAAGAAGTGAATACCTAATGTTAATGTGTGCTGATTAGTAATGCTTCCAAAATTACAGCTTTGTATACAGACATAAGCAGATAGTGAGATTTGAGAATTCAAAAGTGTAGCAGCGAAAGAGTAAAGGAATTAAAAACAACACCATATAAAAACTGGTGATTTTTTTTTTACAAGAAATGTGTTCCTGCTCACTCTGCTCCTACACTCCCTCTTTTATGTGTTGTTATTTACCAAACTGAAGGTTGGATGTATCAGGCCTTGGTTGTCACATTGTCCCCAGGCAGAAGTGGGCCCTTTGGGAAACCAACAGATCCCACTTGGGATGCTTTGTCCACACCAGTCGGTACTGTAAAGTTAGGGGGCTGCTTTTGTGGTTGTGTTCAAAGGGGAGGGGATAATATTGAGGTTGCTCATTCTGTGGGCGAGTCTGGTTCTTTTCCGCCACCAAGGAGAAGCAAAGTGGGTACACTGGATATTCCACAGCCTAGGCAAGCTGCTCTTGGTGGTGACCCTCTCTGACAAAGTAGGCGTCCACAGCATGTCATAAGGCCTGCAACTGCCAGGCAAGCTGTGTTGTTGCGTGGGGCTGTCAGTGTGGGAGTAACGCCAGGTGGTTCCGGTGAGCGGCGGATTTATATGGGGTCCTTCACCCTAGGTGAAGAAGGTACAAATCCAGCTTCATGGAGCTCCCAATAGGCTTGCTTCAGGGGAGATGGGTACGCAAATATGCTTACTGTCTAGGGTTGGGCTTGGCGTGTGTCCTTGGCATGCCTTTTGTTGCTCGGAGTGGAGTGAAGATATTTGGACAGCTCTGAACAGTGAAGTATTCAGAACCAATGAGGGTGAAACAATATGAGTATGGAGTAGCACTGGAATGCAAGGGCAGGGGAAACTGGAGATTCCCAAGGAAACCCTCCGACCAACAGACGATCCCCACATGCGAAAATTCAGGAGCAACCCTGCCACCCACGGGGCATAGGCAGGGGTAGATGATGGGAATGTGTAAGTAGGTTAAAGAAGGCTCTCCCACATCATGGTACATCTGGTCATGGCGAGCTAGTTATCCACACATACCAGTCTTCTCTTTCGTCTCGAGTGTTGGGCATGGTGCAGGGGTGTTGGGTGCTGCAATACAATTTGGCATAGCAAGCTTGTCTACTACACTCACCAGTTGGTAGTGTCAGGACTGCAGACAGTCCTCTAGTCCTCTTATTCATAAAACTCTCTTATCCACACATCCTAGCACAGAAGCTAGGCATGATGCAGGGGCGTTTAGAGAACTGAGTGGCTGTACTTCAGTGAGCCGTACCTTTCGAGACCCCCTCATTCACACAACCTTTTGTAGAGACTATCAATGATTGTTGACTCTCATAACTGCTAAAAAAAATGAATTAAACAGCACCTCTAATCGCACCGCTTTAAATACTCCTCAGAAAGGCTAGGATAACCGCCAACTTTGCGGTCTCTCCCCCTCAGCTAGAGTCCGCAGCCACTGGGGAAGTTCCAGCCTCTCTATCTCTCTCTTACTGACAAGATTCTTCACTTGCTGGGGAACTCCGTATCTGTCCGCCTCTTCCACATGGAGAGGTCAACCAACCTCTGAGATGCCACAGGGATACCAACTTGTAGCCACTCACCGCAGCTTTCTTACAGCTCAGCATTCCTTACATGAGCTGATAAAGTGGGGAGGGGATATGTTCACCTCATGACCCATTGTGACCAATCCGATTACAATGGTACTACCACTGTTCTTGTTAGCCAGAGGTCTCTGTTTCACTCATAAATAAACTGCCATATTTATTGTTTTAGCTAGTTATTGCTGACTGTGATACAAAAATGAATTTTTTTGTAATAACTATAAAATAAATGTATGTTTTGTAATACCTTTACAAAAAAATGCTTGTTCACTTTAAAAAAAATTAATTTAAACAAAATATTGTACGTATAATTTTTTTAACTTTAATATTTCATTGTTTATGACTTCTATTTTGTGATCTAAAGAAATAAGTATTATGTAATTTGTGCTTATGTTCATTCATAGGGCATGGCCGAATATAAACAAACTTACATTGATTCAAGAGCAACACTTCTCCAGGCTGTATTGTTATAAGGCTTAATAACTGTTGAATAATTATTGGACTCACTGAGTGTTGGTTTAGTGACAGGTGTGGGGACTTGTCAGTGTCAGCTAGGGATTCCTGCTGTTAGATGTTTGATGCGAACCATATTTCATAATTGGTGTAACGATTTGTATTGAAATTTGGGATCATTTTGCCATGGAAATAGTGTGAAACTTACGTAAAATCATATTTTAATTATCAAACTTTGTTAGTCTAGTGTGCAGATCACACCACCTTTAATTTTTTGATGATGTGAAGCATTGATTTTAAAATACTATTAGAAACAGTTTAGTAGTACAAATTTCTTTAGTTATATTTTATAGTTTTGTCTTGATAATAGTAATGGGTATCAACTGGCAAGTGTATAAATCAGTGCTTTTCAGTTAGTTTCCCATCAGGCCACTTACAAATAATTGCAATGCCTGTTGTGCCTCACTCACTCACTCGTCAGTTTATGTAAGCGAAGATGTAATAAATTCAATTATTTATATTTTTATTACACGTTTTGCACTAGTGATGATCACAGTTGATCTTAAATTAAGTAATTCCATTCAAATATATACATTAAAAACAAAGAATTGCTGATTAAAATATATTTTCCCTGAGCCAATGTGATGAGTCTGGCAGGCTACATGTGGCCCATAGTCCGCTAAGTGAACATCCTTGGTGTAAAGACAGAAATATTGCTGTGACACAGATTGGTGTGGTTTTAGCTGTAATGTTGTAATGTTGCAGCAAGCAGAGCTGATCTCCTCGCGACTGTTGTCGAACTTGAATGCCATGTTCCTGGACGGTGTGAGGCAGCACGATGCAGGCAGCATCTCGCAGTGCCTTAGGATCTACCTGGCTTTGGGCCAGGCCAAGGCTGCTGAGGAGCTGTTCAGGAGAGAAGTCGTCTCGCCGGCAATGCAGGATGTCATCAGCGAAATTTCCCTTCAGTCAGACCCCAATGGTCTGCGAGGACTGTACACTCACGTACTTGCCTTCATCGACACCAACATGAAAGAGCTGCTTGACCTCACCACACAGTCTGATAGGTAATTGTACAATTGGTTATACATTAGATGTGTTGGAGGGTGCCCGTTATTTGGTGACCCTGGAAAAGGGCACTGTAATATCATAAATATCAAAACTATTTTTCCACCATACAGAATTAAATTTTAGTTGCAGCATCAAATTATAATATTTCTGTAATATTATCTCAAATGTGACATTATGACTGTAGTGCTCCAGTGCCCTTTACTGTGCATTCACATAAACAACTAATTTAAGGGAAATAGGTTCTGTTCAAAGTAGGGAATTGATGGCAAATGCTAACTAGGAAGAAAACAATTAACATTAGGTACATTGAAAACAGGTGTTCTTAAATATTTTTTATGAAGAATACAACAAATTATGTACATAATGTAGTCCCACTTCAAATTTTCAAGGAAGTATTTAGTACAAAATGTATGACTGATATAGCGTGATGAAATTTTGACAGTTCCATATAAAATGTGATTGATAAAGACAAACAATCCATGTAAGATTGGTGTCTTTTAGTTTTACTGTAGTGGAACATACTGTACAGCTATGAGGCTAAGTGCTAGTTGGGCATGTTATTACCTATGGATTCCAGCATCCAGTGCATATTCATGGGTCCAATACTATAATTAGGTAACTGAAAATATACTGTTTAAAGCATTAAGAATAGTTTTAGATGTCGTACATAATGTACATCTAATAGTAATGCATTGAACCTATAATTTGTTGATGCAGTCAACCATAAGAGGGCACTCAAAATTCCAAATACAAAACTATGCTGGGGTATATACCGTATTTACTCGTGTATAGCACGCACTCGTGTATAGTGCGCACCATGATTTTTACAAGTTCCATTGAAATTTTTTTATATAAAATTGCACCAAAAATTTGTGGCGCCCTGTTAGTAAGTATGGAACAAATTATTCTTTTTAACATTAATGTGTGGTGATTGTGATATGATATGTTTGGAAAATACTTAAATTAAATAACTTGGGTGCAAAAAGCCAAAAAAAAAAATTCTTTTCCTACTACTCAACACTTCGGGCTTCGTTTTTTTTCTCCTTTCAGCTGTGATGGACTGTATTTTTTTTACCACGCTAGAATGTCGAATGTCGCACTCCCCTTCTCTCAAAAAAAAAAAGTCTCCTTGTCCTTCTCCTCACCCCAGCCCTTCTCCCCCCCCCCCCCCCAACTACACATAGGTTTGATAGCCTCTGCCACAGAAACAAAGAGGGATGGGAATTATCAAAGGGCAACATCTGGGTATTATTTCGGGGAAGGGGGGCGTTAACAGGTGGCAGCTGTGGTTTATGGCATTACAGGATGCCATGAGGTGGTGGGGGGGGGGGGGGAGCAGGGTTGCGACCTTCACATAACTGAAGGGTCGCTAAGAGAGAGAAGAGAGAGGAGTGATGTAAGAGGGAGAGATGAGACAACAGACAGTCCCCCATTCCTGGACAATTTATGGCTACCACTCCCCCTTCGCCTTTTTCTTTTCCTGTATAGCTTGCACTCCAGAAATTTTTTTTTAATTTTGGGAAAAAAGGGCACGCTATACACGAGTAAATACAATACGGTAACTCGGTAACTGGGTTTCCATAATTTCTGAGTACCTATTTATAGTGTTGGACCAATAGTATGTGGATCCCACCCTTGCTGAAAACTTGTCACACACAGTTGAAGGTAGCGAGTTCATATCCCTATCATGTTTTTTTTTTTTTTGCAGGGCTATTGCTGTGCAAGGTTTTGACTTCCTCGCCAATAGTTTTTGGGTAGAAGTGGAAGATAGACTAGAAAGAGATTTGACCTCAATTGTTGCTTTCGGCATTCCAGAAGTGTTTCATCAGGTATGCTTGTGGTTCCATGAATTAATGTCGTTGTAGCGTATGGTGCATGCTTGGATGCATCCATCTGCAGTATCATACTCATTGTAGTTTTTTTTAGAACATCGCTGGAAATTTGTTGTGTTTTAGGATACGGTCAAATCTCAACAAAACGATTCTGGTAATAATGATTTCCTCAAAGTAAAAACTTTTTTTTAGAATTGTAACAAATTTGGTTAATAAAATGGAACAATTTTAAGGAAGTACCATATTTACTGTATATTTATTCTAAGCTGCACATAAATTTCTAAGTTAAACTTAAAAAATAATATTTGTATACATATGAGGCCATGGGTCAACAGGAAATGTAATTTCTGTAGGGAATATAATTTTGCCTTCAACAGAAATGTTTTTTCATCAAGACACACTCTGCCAAAAAGTATATTGTGTTTTTGAAGCAAATGATTGCATTGTGTGCTTCTCTCCAGCGGCCCAAGTTCAGTTAATCGTTCTCAAATAGCTTCCCAGCCACTATATTTCCATTATATATTCTACAATAATAATCACATTCGTTTTAAGGAAACCTAGTAATGCACACCATTTTTCTGTCAATATAAATGAAGCATTGTATTTCAATCCGATTGGTCACCAAATACAGCACAGCCAAGGCACGCCAATCATCGATTTGCAGCAGTAGTTTATGTACTGAGAACTGATTCGCAGTGTAAATAACCACTATTTATCTTACAGTATCATTGCCTACATTTTTTTTAAAGAATATATTGTAACTGTAATCCGAATCTTTGAGCTATACCAATCATGGATTGCTTTCGTTTAGAGATAACCTGTAAACTATTTTCAAGAAGCCATATATCTCATGAAATTCTATGATAACACAATCTATGACAGTGATGTTTCACCAGCATGTAGCTGCTGTGTGGTCCGCTAGATAGCTGCACTCTTACTTCATTGTGCAGTTTCTACACTTGCATCTAGATGGCTGGGCTGTTATTCCACATACAGTTGTTAGCTTTCCTACTAAGTAGCTGTGTTGTTTGTTATATACAGCGTGGCCCCCCTAGATCTTGTTCCCATAAAAACACAATATCCGTCTAATTCCCGACATTGGGAATTTCTATTGATTTATGGATAATGGTTTTTACATTATGAAGCTTGTTTACAATATGTTTTGTTATGAAATTACTTCGGAAAACTATATTTCACGTACTATGTACAAACTGGGTAATTTCATTCTGGACCTTAAAGGAATTTTTTTTAGAACTTATCTACCTTATTTTAAAAATTGAAAAATTTATATTTTCATTTATCAAGAAACATACTATGAATTGCGTAGCCATACTAACTAAAAATTATTATTCGATCAAATAATAAAGTTGTACTAAATTTTATTTTGGGCCAAAAAATTGATGTTACATGATTCTAAGCCACAATTTTATTTTTCAAAAATATTTTTGTTTAAAAGTGTGTGACTTTCCTATTCATACTTTCAGTGAAGCAGTAGCATGGTGGTTATTGAATTCAGTCTCAGTCTATGCCCAGAATGCCTGAAGGGTTGGATATCGAGAAGGTCCCATGACTCAAGCAGGAATGGAGGGGTGAAGGAGACCCCTACCCCTGGCAGTAAAGTTCTAAATGCCCGCCGAGGTTGTGCCAGCAAGAGGGTACATACTCCCTAACTTTGCACTGGGAGGAGGCATGTCAAGAGAGACAGGCTACTTCACAAAGCACGGTGGTTTGCCTTGTAGGAGAGTCTTGAAGACAAAGAGCTATGCTGGACAGCAAGGTGAGTAGGTAAATCTGCAGGTAAATCTGTAGGTGACAAATGAATTGCTCTGACGGACCTGTGCTAACTCGTCGCACCGGAAGTGAATGACGGATGGAGAGCAATGAAGAGAGAGTTTGTAATCCCGCTGTGCTAGTGGGATGCACGTTTGGTGCCCTGAGCAGAATGCAACCAGGTCGCCAAGGCATGCACTAGGGGTGGGTGAAGCTGGATATTTTATTTTGAAGCAAATTTGTTAAAATATTCACAAATTCGAATCGAATATTAATTCAAAGTGTTTTGTTGACAAGTGTACATTGTACCAATAATATTTTTTTTATATAATGTTATAGCTACATACATTTTACAAGATAGGTAAAAGGCAGATAAAAAAAAAATGTTTTCCACTGATTTACAAAAAAAATTTTTTTTTTACCAAGTACCATATTTACAGGGAAAGGAAGAAAGGGTTTTATAGACAGAAAAGGAATATAAAAAATAAGGAGTCATCCACAATTCAGGGTCGTCTTCAATTCAAAACCTAGGACTATAAATACCATAAATGTGTGACACTGCTAGTTCAGTATTTAAGTTTGTGTTACACTCACAACATTACTACGGGTTTCTATTCATAATTTTTTTACTCAAGAAGCAGAAAATCCTCCAAAATTGGCATGCCATGAGACAGAGGATTTTGACAAATGCCTTTCATGCTTAAATACTGTGTGTCAGATGGTTGGACGTACGTTTGTAGTGCTGAGACTGTACCTGTCAACTTTGACAAGGGTCCCCTTATCTGATGTCGCCTAGAGAAATAAAACGCTTGAGTAGTAGGGGCGGGTGGGTTCTAATTCACTAGGCGAATGACATGTTGATGGGATGGTCTAAAAATAGAGTTTGCTGATTAAGGGCTAATCCTAATCCTATTAATTTGCAAATGGCTGCAAAGAGGAAGCTTTTTGCTGGGAAGCAAATTGGCTCAAGTTACATAATATATGACGTACAATGATTTTTTTGCTTATATGACAAACTTTCAAATCTGTCTGTAATTATGCCGAAAAATCAATTTTCTCGACTAAATTTGATTCATCAAATCATAATCGCGTACATAAAGAGTCGATACAATACTTCTAGTATGAAACCACGCTTGTATTTTATTAACAAATTCCCATTTTTTAAATTATATTATTGGAAAGTGAGATTTGAATAGCAGTGGGTTCAATTTCACACTTTTCACAGCAGTTCAGTGTGTAAAACTTGCAGTGTAATATCATATTTATCGCACTGCAAAACTCTGTTGTACATGAGGAAAATAAACATATAATACCAATTAAAATGTGAGGTGCCGAATTAAGTTTGGAAAGATGGTGAAGAGTTTAGTAATATAAAAAAAACTTCCTCAGATAATTCCGTTTTGCAGTATTATGAATAAAATTAGATACAATTATTTTACACCGAATACAGTTTGGACTAATTTGTGGGCATTCTTTTTGAGTTGAAGTTATGTTTTCATGTTTCACTAGCCATGTGTGTGGCAAATGTGGGATAAAAAGTTGATATTATTAAGCGCACGTTGTCTTCTTTTACTTTTTGGGTGAATAATAATAAATCATTTAAGTTGCCCAAAAGTATTTTTTTGTTTTGAAGTTCAAAGCAAAAAATTTGATTTTGAATATGAAGCCGAATATTGAAAATATTGTATTCAAATTTTCGAAGCTTCTCCCACCCCTAGCAAGCACGCACACAGCGCAGGTTGCCTGCACACAGTTGGCACCAGATCTCTCAGGCCCTCACACCATTTTCATCTGCTACCACTCATGTTAGGTTTTTGTCAACATGCCTCAGTTTAGGCCAATACCAGAGATGCATAACCTCAAAATTGCTGCTTGCAGCCATGCCATCCCAATT
Organism: Dryococelus australis; assembly: GCA_029891345.1. Lineage (NCBI taxonomy): Eukaryota > Metazoa > Arthropoda > Insecta > Phasmatodea > Phasmatidae > Dryococelus > Dryococelus australis. Next base: position 18,834,880 of record CM057008.1, on the reverse strand, counting down.
CTGGCTGCAAGCCACAAAACAAACAAATCGACACTCGTTTGCATTAACTGAACTTCTTCATCAACAATACATTTCATTGGACAAATATTACAGCACCTACCTACAATCTAACCTCAAAATTGCTCATTTGAAAAACTCTCCTTTTCTACCCGAAGACAACACCATATTAAAACCTACAGCAAAAAGAGCACAATTGCATCACCTGAAGCTCCTAAAATTCAGCTAAATATGTAACAAAGCGATGAATATATGCCTTCTAACCAAACTACTACCACCCCCATCACTGATTGTCTAGAAACACTGTTCAGCTTCAGTCTTGAATCTTCCCACTCCAGATTACGCCATACACACACTTCCCACTCCACCTCTGTGTAAAAACACATGTAAGCAATCAGTAAGTAAACAAACACTGAGCCCAAGTCACACTGTGTTTGAATCTGGCATCTAAACACTTGCCCATTATTGGTAACAACACTAAGTCCCACTTTTCTACTGGGACATCAAGGGTCTTAAGTGCAGACACATTCTCAGTGATGACACTCAACAGTTGATGCAATTAGGTAGGTGTCTTAAAGGAAGCTGAAGGGGCCTGAAGTAATGCCTCCACATGTACATTAACAAGAAGTCACTTGTTCTTGTAACAGATCATACCAAGAGGCTCCCCACTAAGTGCACCCTTCAAATAAGCTAGTTTCTCAACAGGAGACACATCACTGTTATGCGATACCAGGGCGGCAAACAAGATAGAAAAATTAGGCCATTGCCTGGGGTCACAATCAAAATTAGACAGTGATTTTTAGGTAGAGTTACCCTTGAACTGTGTGCCTCGGTGCTGGCAGTGCCTTTAACCTGGCATTTAGACTCATCTGTGAGGGATTCTACAATTTCTATTATGGAGAAATATCTTCAAACTCTACCATGCACCCCGCATGCTCAGCAGCATTAAAATCAGGCAATTTATCTGCTAACATATATACAGCAATAAAATCAACATCAAAATTCTCCAGGGTGGTAGCAACAAAATGATTCAGTTTGGCTGGCTCACTCTTAACCTGAGTGAGATCGTGGGTGCAGTTGAGGTGACTTTCTGCCAAACGAAGATGTAAAAGCACCGCCTGTGCCTCAGACATCTTGTGGCTACGAGAATTCAACACATCAAAACATGGATCAGGCGAGAAAAGGAAATTATGATGGCAGCCGAGTAACTACACTAACTTAAAACCATACTTGGTACAAAACAAAACATGATTGAGAATGCTGTCAACAGTATTCCACGAAACAGCAGAGAACAAAGTCTTACGGCACTAACTGGAAATGCCTAATACCATTAAAAATTAATACCTGCACGAAACTGCATGAAATTTTAAGTGTGTGCTATATTGCTCTCGCAACAAATGGGTCACAGTAAATGACTGGGTCAAGTGAACAACTTCGAAAAATGTGTGTGTGTGTGTGTTTTTTTTTTTTTTTTTTTTTTCTTCCCCTAGTTGCACCTGCCACTCAAACCAAGTGTGTACTTTTACAACATTTTGTGAAAGACAGGCAATCATGAACAAGAAGCAGGAACAAAAAAACTCAAGCGCCGGCACGTGGGTATAAGGGAAACAGAGAGAGTGCAGGCATCTACACACAAAGGAACACTACCAGAAATTTAAAAAAATTAACCCCATAATTTTTATTGTTTACTTTGTCCACTGCATCTGTAAGGTCTCTTCTTGACAATAAAAACTTGTCTTGTTTTGTATTCGAAGCACATGTACACCAAGATCACTGTAGAATAGCATGTTTTACCGCCATTGCAAAGAGCAGTGCACAAATAAAATGTGCACTAAAACGACGATTCCGGCAAGTATCCAGCCCCGTGGGACCAAAAATATTATGGCGAATATATCACTACTAAAATTCAATTGCCTCTAGTGGACTGTACAACAAAATGTCAGCGAGAAAACGACAGACCGGCAGCAGCTGCACGACTCAACTTTCCGCCATGATGTCCAACACAAAACTGCTTTCTTCTTCCTGTAGCTCATAACTTCCAACCCTCGAGACAGCATTGACAATTGATGAACGCGTACGGGAAATTCAAAATGGGTCCTGCACAAGTATTAAGAGGTCAGTAAAATAAATTACACAAAGTTCTGCCATGAAATTACTACTGACCTAAAAATCTATCAAATCCATATTTTCAAGTTCACAAGTCCAAACAGCTATTATCGTTTCATTTTTATGAACATCAGCTAAAATTTTAACTTCTTGCGGCTTGTGTACTTTAGTAGTTTAATGAATTGGACCAATTCCTGCATACAATTCTGTGCTCCAGCTTGGGGGCTTCTTCGTTAAATATCTTATATACCAGTACGTTAATTTTATTAGTTCTCATTTTCAGATGTCTACCTTACAGTAGTACTTAGTTGGTGTCATTTCTAATGTGATTTGTGGTTTCCTTTCTTTTCAGAACTACTGTGAAACAGCAGACTTCTTGGAGAAACTAGAATCACATTTTCAAACCCAGGAAGAGTTGCTGAAGTTCAGGAAAAATTCTCATTACAAGGCATTCTTGGATCACTGGAATTTGACTGTTTACTTCCCGATTCGGTATGATTTTCAGTGGCTGACAGAATTTTTTTTTTAGGTATGGATTACTGAGAGCAGTGTTTCTGTACCAACTACGTAGGTGGTCTGTTTAGAAATAATGGTTATGAATTTACCATAGTTTTGTTTTTGATGCCATATGTGAGAACATTTCATATAAGCTTTGACATGCCAATAAAATGGATGTATGATAATTCAATATAATTTAAACATTTATAAAAAAAATGGTAATACATTTTTTTAAATAAATGCAATATTTATTATTGCAATATGTATATTGTTTTTGGGATAGCAAAAAGGTAAAGACTAAAAATGTAAGTGAAAAATATATTTTTTAAAATTAATTTTTGTGGTATTTTTAGTTGTGATATGCGTAGGTGAAGAATAAATGTAAAGAAAGCCCTACCCATCTGGCACTTTCACTAGGTACATTGCAGCATGTATGAAATACTGGCTTTGTGTTAAAACTATTAAACATCCTCCCCCCCTCTTTCCCTCCATTTTTACACTAATGATAGGTAGTAGGTAGAGTCTCGAAAACTAGAGTCAGTCGAACTGACAAAGATCAACCTGTCATTCGAGTAAAGTGTTTTCCCAGCAGGCATCAAGCTAGTGAATATGCAAGTCGAGTTACAGTCTTTAGGTTATAAACAAATAAACAGTCACACCTAACAGTCACTTTTCATGACTCCACGAATCTGTAATTTGACTAGTTTGCAGGCTTTCGTGGCCATTGTCGTCAATTTCTAGGCTTCTGGGTTTTAGCCGTGTTGTGGATTTCTTCTCCAACGTATCGACACTAACTATTGGTCGAAGAGGAACATCCAGCTTGTGCTGTTGGCTCACCGACTCAGCTGCTGGCCAATTACCTCAACAAAATCCTGCAACCAGCCTTACCTTCTCTGGCCTCGCACATACAGAACTCTGCCCAGTTTGTGGATATTTTGAAAAATATTTCACTACAACCTGAAGACATCCTGGTCAGTTTTGATGTCATCACTCTTTTCACAAGAGTACCAGTCCCAGAAACTCTCCAAACTCTACAAGATCAACTCGGTGAAGGCAGCCTCAGCGAAGAACTGGTGAAGTTAGTGAAGCACTGTGTCACCTCAACTTTCTTCTTATACCAGGGAAAGATATACACACAAAATGAGGGTACTGCCATGGGCTCACCACTTTCTCCTTTGCTGGTTAATCTCTTCATGTCCAACTTTGAAGAGAGCGCTATCCACTCCACCTACTAACCAAAACATTGGTTTAGATATTTTGATGACACTCGTGGTGTGGAGTCGTGGAGAAGAGAGACTACAACAATTCCTAGAACATCTTAACAGCATCCATCCCACAATACGGTTCACTATGGAAATGGAAAAAAAACGATGGCCAACTTCCATTTTTAGATGTTATGGTATACAGGACACAGAACTTCACCTTGGGTCACACAGTTTACAGGAAGCCTACCCATACTGACAGATAACCTGCACACAAACTCTCACCACCCGCCATCACAGAAGAGGACAGTCATTTCCACATTGGTCAACAGAGCGAAAAGCTTATGTGAAGAACAACATCTTGAGGCAAAAGTGAAACATCTCACCATAGCTGTAGAAGCTAATGGTTACCCAAGACGTGAGCAAGAAGCAGCCCGGAATAAAAGAAAAAGAACCCTTACAACACATTGCTATACTGCCCTATGTCAAAGAAACCACGGACCAGCTGGCATGCTTACTGAGGAACAAGGACATACATACCATCATGAAACATACTAACAAAGTCAATAGCATACTGGGATCAGTGAAAGACAAAACACCAGCCAAAGAACAGGCTGGAGTTTACCAGGTACCTTGCTCATGCGAGAAAATGTTCATAGGCCAAACTGGCAGAAAAATAACAACCAGAATAAAAGAACACATCAGGGCCTACAAGTATAAAAATCCGCAGTCAGCTATTGCTGACCAGTTCATGAAAACCAAACATAGAATTGATTTTGACAAGCGCACCACAATAGCCAACATATGAACTTATAGACCAAGAACCATTAGAGAATCAATAGAAATTAAAACATCCGAATAACATCAACAGAGAAGATGGTTACAAGTGCAACAAAATATGGGCAAATCTCTTCATAGACCTGAAATCCTGTGATGCGAGAGCAGAGAACACAGACTTGCCAGGATTGGTCAACAACCTCAGCCAATCATGAGGAACACAGCCTATGATTGTCCAAAGAGCCCAGCCAATCAGGGTAGAGACTTCACTCGCACAAGGAAGACAGCCTATAATTGGCCATCCTTAATTGGTCAGGTATAGTTCCCTGATGATGGCAGCTGCAACGACTGCCGAAACGTTGGAGAAGAAATCCACGACGGTGCTCTAACCCAGAAGCCTAGATTTTAACAATAATTTTACGTTGGTAAACTGCAAAATGTGTGTCACGTGATAACAACTCTGCTACATGCGTTAACACTGTCATTATTTGTGATTTTCCGCAGAGATAAAAGGCAATAATTCTTGACACGTCACTTCCTGTTGCCCCCCCCCCCCCCCCCCCCCTCCAAGTGGATCAAGGTCGACAGGTACAGTCTCAGCATGACAAATACATACAACCATACAACATATTTAAACTTGAAAAGCCTCTTTATCTCGTAGTACATCACACCTTCAGAAGAAGTATGCATAGATATGGTACACTTGCCATAATTTTTCTCATAAGTACAATTTTAATAATTATATGTAAAATAAAAAACTATATATTAACAAACAGAAACTTTTAATGTCATTTGCTTCTCTGCTCACGTGCAGCCGCTGACAGATCAACCTGACAGCTGCCATCCCACTCCACCTCTGTAGCTGTTTTCTTATTTTTCTTTTTCTATCAGTATCAAGTGGCTGACATTACCATTCCTTTTCTACTGTACGTTCATCGGTGGGAGGGAAAGGCAGTGCCGTGAATCACTTAACCAAGCAAAGGATTATTCTTATTGGTCGAAGTAGAAACTAGTCCCAAACTTTTTTCTTGTAAGTCATGACTATAAGAGAGGGAAGATATTATAGTTCAGTCAAGATTATTTCCAATTTTTGTGAAGCCCCACTAAAGTTCTACTTCCAGGATATTCTTCCACCTCATGGAAGCAAAGCTTAACCAAGTCCAGAAAATTACACCAAAGGGACAACCACATTGAATTTGTGCACATCAGTGTAATATTTTGTGTAAGAAAGATTTCTTATTAGGCATTACCAACACACCTGTTTTTATTCATATTAATTATAAATTAAATATAACTTACTAATAAAATGTAAGTAAAAGTTAAGTTAAACCAAAATAAGGTTTTTTTTTTTTTAAAGATTAACAAAAATATAAAATGCTTGTGATATATGACATATTTAGGAAATAACCAAGAACGTCATACATGGGGTGATTTTTTAAAGGTTTTTTTTTAAAGTTTCAAGAAACTGCACATAAACTATATAAGGGGTAGGCACCAGTATATGTAGGTACACATTTACATTTATAGTGCAAACTCAATTTTAACTCGAAAATTTTATAACTAAACAAGACTCTACACAAAAAGTTCATACAGCTTGACTTGACTTAACTCGAAGCCCATCACTAGTTAACACACAATAGAAAACAAACCACAGATGTGGATAGAATGATACTTACATCATTCATGCTATATAGCTACAAATACAACATATTTTGGAGCTTTTCAACTGCTTTTTCAGGTGGCTGTATCTTAAAACATACTACCTGGACACTGGTCAAACTACAATACGAATACAATACGATACACTCACTGCTTAGTCTTGTAGGTACATGCAACACAACAAGAGCACTGCACTCCAGTTCAGAACCATGTATGTTGCTGCAATGGTGCACGTGATGTGCATGTCAGTGTAGCCCTTACCGCTCTTGTTTTTTTTTTTGCTTCAGATGTGGAAAACTGCTTTAGGAAGGCGGCCCTATGTTACTGCAGTTATTTGCATAATGATTTCCTTTACGTAATGAAATTTTCTTTACGAACTGAAGGTGCAAGTATTGTCTAATTGTAATTTTTTAAAGACATTGTTTTAGACTACCTGCGTACCACTAATGCGAACTGGATTTGGTTCCCGGCAGGGTCGGCTCTGGATTCTTGCATGTGGGGATCGTGTCAGACTATGCCGCTGGCCTCTGGTTTTCTCGATCTCCATTCCCCCCTTCATTCTGGTGCGGCTCCATACTCACCTCGCTTCACCCTCATCTGCTCTCAAGACTTAGACGTTAAGAGCTGGCCAAACCTCTTCACTCACTCACTGTAGATCCTTGTCCTGCGAGGAATGAGGTAATGTGTGAAGATAGTGTAAGTTCATCAGAGTCTGTGTGCTACTACTACTAACTAAAACTGCTACCATTTGTTACTAAAACAAAATGCCTGTAAATTGCACAATGCAATATGACTGCAAATTATCAACTAACTAAATAAAAATTGTTTATATAAAGAAAACTTAATTGGGGGAGTTTATCTTCAGTTACTTCCACAAGGAGTTTAATTATATAAGAAAATCTTATTTTAAACAGATTTGTACCCCTGTATTGTGCATCAAATCCAAAACAAAACTGTTTAGTAACAGAAATATGAAGGCATCACACATAGATCAAATCATATTATCCATACATTTATGTTTAGAACATTTTTAAGCTATTACTTTGAGATTGCAAAGATTAATTAAAATTCATAATGTGCAATTAAAAACATTGTAACATCATTTTAATAATAATAAAAACAAACAGTATCTTAGTATTCGATAGGTCACCATATTATGTTCCTTTTTCCTAAATTAGTGCTTCACATTATTTTATCTTGAGTTTAAATTTAAAAAAATACATTTCGAGTTCGTCATGCAGCTCATCAAGAAAATTAATAAATTATTTAAAAAATAACAAAAATTTATATTGAAAATGTTCATATCTGTTTGTGCTATGTCTGAGAAAATCTGGACATCAACATGAGCCGCGCTGGTTGTCAAACTGCATACAGTAACAGCACACTCCCGTTCCCATACTCCGAGAAGACAGGAAGGCAACAATAGGTAAATTCACATCAAAAGAAGACTGCAGTGAGTGGTCACGGAAAGACAGGAACGAATACAGGAACTCGAAATATAGTAGAAAGAAAAAACCCTCTGAGAACAGAGAAATCAAACCACCTGGAATTTAGTGATGCTACCTAACACTTAGGAAATAAGTTTTAAAAAATCAATTGTAGGTAAACTTATCCATAAATGAGGTTTCAGAAGATGTTATTTGAAGTTGTGCATCCCTGCAAACTGGCAGTCACTCCAAATTGTAAACAAACTAATTCCACTATGTTGCTCTAAACTACATCTTCACATAATAAGCTAGCTACATAATAGTGAGTCCAGGGTGCACTCTGAGACTACATTCTTTCTTGTTGTTCCCAAAAACTGCTGCTCTCAAGAGATGCGTGTAGTTACATGCTAGTCCGGTGTCCAGCGCACTCCGCGAAGTGTGTCCTACGCAAAGTGGTATGCTAACTAGAACACCGATGGAGGAAAAACACATTAAAAATTAGTTCTAGAGCTTCCAATAGATGGCATGGGAATGAACAAACGCTTTTCTGGACCGTACAAAGGCACTTTTTTCCTGGGGAACGGCCTACTGACTGTAGACACAGCGAAAATGTACTGTGCAGTGAAGCAATGCTTCAGGAGTTCAGGTACAGCTGGAATAATAAATGCCGCCATGACTAAAAGAGTCACGCCAGCATCCAGTGCATCCATTATGCAAGCAACAAGCGTGGATGTTCCCAGAGATACGGGCCGTGTATAGTAGATCTTGCCTGCCGGCTTTTCTGCCTGTGAACTAAAGGATGTTCATGATAAAGTGAGCACTTTTGAAATCAACTTTTGAGAAAATTCACTGCTCCTACCTGCATATATTTTGAAGGGCGCACTGAGTGACACAGGCCCAGTAAAGTTGGTAACGATGCGTGGCAAGTAGTTCCATATCTTAACGTTAAATAAAAAGTGTTCGGTAACCATTTATGGTAACTTCAATTATTTATTTGGCTTTCTGTTTTTTTAATGCACCGAAGTGTAAAAATTTGCAGATTTGTAAAAAATTTACTTTTCTAATAATTTCACAGTTTCATTTGACCAATGCATGAATAAAGTGTTTAGGTCCATGGCAATGTTTATTTCACTTAAGGTGGAACAATACACAACATTCATATATATATATATTAAGCAGGGCTTTCAAAAGTGCTCATTTTACCGCGAATAGCCTATAGCAGAGACGTAAATCTAACTTGAAAAGCCCCAAGAACAATAACCAAGTCAACACAAATCCACTAAGTTATAATTCCAAAATACTAATTACAGTTAAATAACTTCTTTTAAATAAACTGTAAACCAAAGAGAAATTTAAATCCCATTAAAAATATTTGACAATATGCATTCTGAAAATCTGCACATCAGGGAGTGTGAAATGTGTTGTAGGTGGAAGGAGATAGTGAACTGCATGGAGACGGCACTAGCAGAGGGGCGCAGGCTTGCACAAGGATCCCAGTTCCACTTGCTGGCCACGACGGTCGCCTGGGAGTGCCTGCACCGCTGCTGGTCACGGGGTGTCTTCCTGCCCCTCCTTGCCAACAGGTCTGCCACTAACTGCTGCCTATTGAAACTAACTCAATCATGTTATAGTCTGTTTACTTTTTAAAGTCCCGCTCAAGATCTCCTTGTATCCTTATTATGTATCCTTCCACTACATGTAAAATTAATATTGTCATATGGGCCCTATCACTTAATTTTTAATTTATTTGCGGGGGGGGGCACAGTGATTGAGCAATTAGCCTGCTCGCCTCCCACCAAGGCGAACTGGGTCCGATCCCCTGCCGGGTCACAATATTTTCACTGGGAATCATGCCAGACAATGCCGTTGGTCTGCAGGTTTTCTTGGGGATCTCCCGTTTCCCCAACCCCTTCATTCTGTCGCTGCTCTATATTCACCTCAATCACCCTCATCAGCTCTCAAGACGTCGCTGTTAAGAGCCACCCAAATTTCTTCACTTCACTTTTAATTCAATGTCAAGACATGGAACTACTTTCTGTCCATCGCTACCATCTTAACTGGCTGCTTGCCTGTCATTACACCTTTTTGAAGTACATGCAGGTAGGGGCAGCGACATTTTTAAAAGGTTGATTTCAAAGGTGCTCAATGGTAATTGTAAACAGTGTATACCTTGTTTACTTTAAAATAATTGGATCATTATTGTAATGGAAATTCCAGCTCTTAGGTTCAGCCCCTCAGCAGCTATCATCAAGGTTCACGTAACAGGGAGGCCAGATTGGCAGTGGCTTATTATTTACTCTCGTCTTGATTCAGAATTACTGAGCCCTGTGGTCCAGAGCGTGCTACAATCAGGTTTCTCATTGTGCACAACCAAGTGCAGTGTATTCTCGAAAATTTGTTTTTCAGTGGACCAACAGAAAAAAGAAGCATGTGGGAAAATAATGGATGCAGGCTTGGATATGAGACCTGAGAAATATACATAACCTCAAAATGCATGTTTGTTTGAACCAACAGCCTAAAGATATCATTAAAACAACTTAGTCAAGTAAATTTATTCTTAAGCCAATCATTACTTGTCTAGCTATTTTCAAACCCATACAGATCTAACCAAACATGCGACCAATGATTGATGCATGCCATCTGTTTTGTACCGTCTGTTTTGAACAGACATTACGGGATAAAAAAATGTTGGCAATTATGGATTGAGGTTATTATTAGCATTGTTTATATAAGAATTTTGATGGGACCAACATAAAGAAACTGGAAATGTGGTAAAACATAAATAAAGGGAACGAATAATCGAAAATCCACTGTAGTGTAAAACCGAAATTTTTGTATTCTGCTCAGGTTTCAAGTATATAAGTCCAGGAATAAATTTGTAGTTAAATTGGAAGTTTTCAATCAAAGATACTGTACTTAAAAATTATGTTACAAAATATAGTAATAATAAATATGTGTATTTTCTTGTTTATATAAGTCAGTTGTAGAGGATGCCTAAATGCAACAAATGTCGTGTCAAAATCTTGACACAGTATTTGAGTCTGAGACAATTTCAATATCTCATAGGAAAACAGGAAATGTGCATAATTTGTATGCACAAAACACATTCCTTTCTTAAGTTTCATACTTCAGTAAGTTCTCAACACTAGGTATATTCGAGTTATTTTGAACAGTGCAATCTGCCACAATTACCGTATTTTGGCGTGTATAGGTCGCACACATGAATAGACCGGACCAGAAGTTTTTGATGAAAAATTAGGGATAATTAATATTTCAAGTATAGGCCGCACTGAATATTTGTATTCCTGTAAATATTGTAAAGTTACGATTCCATACAAAGATAATAAATTCCGACTTTATTTCTCCCCTACAAAACATTTGTGACAGAAATTTGTATTAAGTTGCAATGTTTACAAAAATACATTGTGCAATTACTATTCCACAGATGATGTGACTTGATTAAGCAAAACCACTGCAACATATTTCATAAAATGGCATCTTATCAAGTGTACTTGTAGTGCGGTGGTGGGAGTGCGAACTACGTAAGATATCTTTCTCTGTTACAGCAGAGAAATTATTTTCTCATGTATGGCATCTATGGTCTAGCTCCAACATATTTACATTTTACACGTGCGGGATGGTTATTTTGTTTATTAACGCAAGTGAACAAATAATTTTATGAGTAGAATTTTTTTTCCCCCCTTTCTTTTTCTTCCCTTTCCTTCCTTCCTTCCTTCCAGATTAAGTTAAAACATGAAAATGTACTGTATGTTGACAAATTTCTAAATATGTTTTGGGGGGGAAATTTTTTTTTTGCCAATATCTCATATATAAGCTGCACCCCACTTTTTGTAATATTTTTATTTTGTAAAAATGTGCAGTCTATACACGCCGAAATACGGTATTTAATTTTTAATCTTACTTGCAGTGGACCAATTTACATTTCACTGTAGTGTAATGATTAAAAAAAGTCATTTAGTTCTTACACATCTTAAAGGAACAGGAAAAAATGTTACAAAATACTATAGGAAAATGTTTAAAGAGGGGAATTCATGCCGTACGTGTATTGCAGTGGACAAAAGAAAATGTGTGCAAACCAGAACAACATGTAAATTCAGGGTGAAAAAAGTGGTTATACTGTTTTATCACCTCTTTCTACAGTATTGGAATCAATTATATTGTTCATATTTATTTTATTAATATCTTTTTCAGCAGTAATTTTTTTTTATTATTTAACGTGCAAAGAATCAGACATTTTCAAAACATCTTTAAGGGTGTGGTTCCATATATTTCAGGTTTTGGAAGCTGAGCCTCATGATAGTATCTCGATACTGCAGCTGGATAGGTGAAATACTGGAGCAAGTAAGTGGTGCATTGTGAACGTGTGGACTGAAATTGGTCGTGCTAATGTTGGGAATTCGAAAATAGAAGGTAGGATTACTGTTCTTAGAGGCAACCTTCCAACACACAAGCTGAGAGCGAATCTGATGGCGGTGTTGTGACGGACCGCCTGCAGTTCCTGGTGTACCTGCATGCTGATGTGCAACTGTTCGCAGACAAGCTACCCGAGTTTGTGACGATGGCATTCTCTAAGCTGGCCGGCATCTCCAAAAACACACTGGCAAAGCTTAAAGGTTAGAAAAGTTTGGGTCTCTTGTTCTGTACTTTATTTAACAACTAAAAATATATAAAGGGACAGGAATTTGAGTACTCACAATGTAGTATGTGTCGACAGACACACACACACGCACAAAGAAGGACAACACGTATTCCACGCAGTTGTGCGATTGCGACGTTTCACTGACTAAGCCAGCTTCATCAGGCGGCGAGATGTAGGACACTGCATTATGGTGGGGACACTGTTAGTAGTAAAATAGCGGCCAGGTGGCAAACAAGGGTTGGATAGGAAAATTGAAAATTTGCCAGTATAGCTGATGAGTGTGGTTTGCAACTGTGATTATCTTATGTCGAGGCCTGGCAGCTGCCTGGATTTTGGTATAAATTGGTAAGCTAATTCCCAGCATCTTAGTTTTGAACTGTTGCTTGAAGGTGGTACGGCTCTCACAACTCTGGTACAGTACCATAGTTGTGAGAGCCCTACAACCTTCAAGCAATATTAACAAGAATGACCATAGCATATGAATAATGTGGGTGTCATTGTTCCACTCTTAATTCAGCAATTTCAAAAGCCCCACTTACTGTAGTTTGTTCTTTTTATCCATTGTGTAAAAATAACATTGCTATTTACTTGTTACTAGTGCAGGGCTAGTGAAATCCTGTTTCCTGTATATAAAAATCCTGTAAAATCCCGGAATCATTGGACCAAATCCTATAAAATCTTGGAATCATTGGACTAAATCCTGTAAAATCCTGGAATCATTGGACCAAATCCTGTAAAATCCATGGAATGATAAAAATTACGAATTACAGAAAAAGTGTGTATGTGAAAGACGTTTACATAGTCAATGTAGTTGTTTTAGTTTTGAATGTAGAAACCATGTAAATTCTTTTCTCCGCTCACACTTATACTTTCGTTTATACAGCGACTATATCAGCGATAATTTTTGTTTCCTCGCCATTGTGATATCAATGCCAAACACAAAACATAGTCACCAAATTCGGATTGCATGTGTAAAAACCAACAATTCATGGCAAAGGCTCTTTTTAATAATGGCCTTGGTCTTAGCCTGTGATCGTACAGCCAGGAACAGAAATATCTAGATAACTGTATACCTGCACCGGTGAATAATTAAGCAAAATATTTTGGACATACACTATTGAAGCAATGGAGTATGTCCAAAGTATTTCACTTAGTTGTCCACCTCCATTGTAAGAATCTTTGAAACAAATGCATCAGTGAAACTGACACACATAACTTTTGGTGCCAGTGTCGCCGCTTTAAAAAAAAAAATATGGATTTCGATTTTTCTAGAGTGTTAAAAATCCATAAAAACTGATAAAATCTGTTAAAACAGCAGGCCTGTAGTAGGGTCCGTACATTAATGAAGTCACACTGCAAAATTAAAAAAAAACATAGATGTGATACAGTGATACTACATCATTTTAAAAATATAAATCTATTTTTATGCTGTGCCAGTTAGTACTACTATAATGTAACAAATTAAACCAATTTTATTCACTATCAGTTTTGTGTAAGTATACTAGTAATGAAGATGGTAAAACATTGAACTATTTTTTATTTCTGCTACCAAAGTTACTGTAAATACAGGTAGGTATGTAGATATATTTACTTCTACTCTTAAGCAGCATAGTCATGATCACAGAAACCATTTTAATGCAGTGTAATTTCAGTAGGCCCTTTCATCTTCTCTCATTAGTAAAGTGAAATTCAGTAACTTAAAGAACCTCTTGTCTGGTAGGCCTTAGAGTATGGTGTCTGCCATTGGTTTTCCAGGTGGCCAGTGACAATCACATCCTCTTTCAGCCAATCACTGTAGACCTCTTCTGACGTGCTATTGTGATGACAGTGTATTGCAAAATGTTACAACCACCACAGTGCTGTTCCAGCACATAAGTGAAAAATTTGTAGGGGCTTCAGTTGATGTGGCTAAGGCACCCGCTTCCCACCAAAGTGAACCAGGTTCACTTCTGTGCAAGGTCACATATTGTGCCATGTTGTGCTCCTGGTTGGTTGGTTTTCTTAGGGATGTTTCCTCCGCCCTTGCATTCCAGCACTTCTCCATATCCATCTTTCTTCATCTCAACAGCTCTTGAAGACCACGAAGATCACTTTTTGACAGTAATAAGCTAATCCCATCGTTGTTTTCAGTTGGGCTGTTCTAACTTGTGAAAGCAATTCTGTTTGTGTTTGTTGTCAATTTGACACAAAATGGTCGTGATGCACCCTTTCCTATTCATTCTGCTTGCCTCGCAACTGTCTAAATGTGACTTTCTAATCTGAGATAGAGAATAGCTGCAGTACACAGTCTGCGTGCAGTGTGTGTGTTACTTGCAGAGAGTGTGGAGGAGTCGAAGCAGCAGCTGATGGCTCGCTGCCCCACCATCACGCAGTTCATCCTGGGGGAGGTGAGCGGGGACAGTATGGCACAGCTGCGGCAGGTGAGCGACATCCCGCGTCTCTTCCGCCGTACCAACCGAGACGTGCCCTCCAAGCCGTGTACCTACGTGGCCGCAGTGCTGGGCCCTCCTCAGGCCTTCCACAAGGCCCAGCGTGCCTCCGTTAACGTGGATTTCCTGCACCAGTGGCTTGTCCTCATCTTCTCTGCTATCACCACACAGTATGTATATGCTGCACTTTCTGCGTGTGCATTCTATACAGTAGAACCACTCTGTAATGAATAAGGGTAATAAACACACATTTGCTATAACGACAATTTTTGAATGCCTCACCATGTCCTATATTACCATATTTACTCCTGTATAGCGCACCCTTTTTTCCCAAAATGAAGGAAAAAATTTCTGGGGTGCACGCCACACACGGGAAAAAAAAGCAGGGGGGAGTGGTAGCCTAAAATTGACCTGGGATGTTGAGGGAAGTGTCGGAAGTGCCGGAAGTGTTAAGTAGTAGGAGCGTGAGGGTTCCGGATTTTTATTTTTGCTTTTTGCACCCAAGTTATGTAATTAAAGTATTTTCCAAACATATCACGATCACCACACATTAATGTAAAAAATAATAATTTGTTCCATACTTACTAACAGGGCGCCACAAATTGTTGGTGCAATTTTATTTTTAAAAAAATTTTCCTTGGAGCTTGTTGCAAAATTCATGGTGCATGCTATACACTAGTAACTGCGGTAAATAAACTTTTTTGTTTACTGCAAAGTGTAGGGCCAGCCAGTCATGAGGATTCTTCTCTTCCCTTTGAAGAGAAGAATCCTGCTACAAGACAGCACGTTAGTGTAAATTAATAATTATCACCTCTGCATCTGTAACTTCCCCTTCCCAGACAGCAGTGGCAGTGGCAGTGGTGAAATGGCTCGCAGGGTATTCCACACAAATTGGAGGCTGCGGTTTCCGCTTGCTGAGCCAGCTGGAATCCCCCTCTGGCATGCTGCTTCCTCCTGTTTCCGGACGTGCACCTTGGCCGCGTTATCTCATCCAGTCCGATAACGAGGCATAGGAATTAGTAGGGAAGAATGAGAGACAGTGGGTGTTCCGTGGAGGCATGTACGACCTGAAGGAAACAGGAATCAGTAGGTGAGTTAGTCTGGTAGGCCTAGCTGTGCGCCTCCAGGCAAGTGATTTGGCAGGCGGGAAGTCACCGGCACACCCAAGAAACTTTCTTTAGGTAACAAGAGTAGGGTAGGGACGTCCATTCCTATGCTACACAGTAGGCAGGAAATCGCCACGCTAAAGCCGGAGTTCCTTGTTGGGATCATCTGCTGACCCCGTGCGAGTGGATTAGCTGGGCAGGAAATCTCTGTCAGGCCTAAGCACTTGCAGAAAGGTTGCAAAAGTCGATAGAACCTCCATTCCTAAGAGGTGGGTGTTCCAAGTGGAGAAGGATGGGATGTGGTATCGGCGCATGCCTGCTCCTGCAAGATTGTGAGAGTGGATAATAGGTCGAAACGGGAAATAGCAGGAAGCAAGACGCAGAAAGAAAGTGTCTTACAAATTTGGTTTATGCCTGTATTGTCAGGACATCAGACAGGCATAAATCAGCCTGTACCCTGACTAAGACCTGAAGGGCCGACCTAGGATGCCAACCAAGGTGCAATCCTTAGTCGTTGTACATTGTAGATTCGGTTGGGGGGGGGGGGTGGTTACCATAATTGTGCGGTAAATCACGCTCGTTACTGTTATGGCAAGGCTAGTGAGGTAACCGTAAAGTGCTATAGGTGTAGTAAACTGTGAGGCAGCTGTTGGTCTATCTAGTCCAAAGGCGTAGAATCTGGCTGGTGTCAAGAGAAGACTTGTGGCGTGAATACACTGTCGGGCAGCATTTTGTCTGGGAACTGGATGGCTGCATCGGAAGATGTCCGCTGGTAGAGAACATCCTGAAACTACACTACGTGAGTCAGTCTTAAACTCTAGGCTGCAAACTCATTATATACATTAACTGCAGGATCTGTGCAGTGGGTGCAGGGGTAACGGTGTGGCAGATGTGAGAGAGAGAAGCGACGAAGGGCGGTGAAGATGCCCGAAGCAGGCAGCCCGCTTTCCTTTCACTGCCAGTGCTAGAGGGGTAAGCAGGCCCTCTGTGCTGAGCGGGCGCTACACCCGTAACCTTGGGTGATGCACTCCGTGGTGTGTGGTGGCTACGTCTCTTCTTGGAGGGGGCTGCGGTCATGGCGGAGGCTAGATTGGTTTTTATGATGTCGCCCTTGGCGTGTCAGAGTGAAGCGGACTGTGATAAAGTTGTTTCATTTGCCTGTTGACTTAGAAACTCATATCATAGCAGTGTACTGCATTTTTGTTCATTTTAAAAACATATTTAGTGGGCAGTATGTTGGGTATATTGATAAACATTGGTCTGTGGTTATATTGTATGATATGTTACTTCAAATGTTCCAATTTAGTGCCTGCCACCACATGCACCAGGCTGGGGCCATCTTGACTTGCAATGCAATTTGTGGACAGATGATTAAGAAGTGAGTTACAGTTACTCAGTGTGTTGAACATTACACAGCTTGGATGTTGCTACTCAAATTTATGTTTTGCGAACACTACCCTTTCTTTCACCTCTGGAGAGGGTGGGGGGAAGTTGCTAACATTCTTATGACCTCTCTACCTAACCAATTTGTTTGATGACCAAAAATAAAAATATTTCCATGTATTTTAACACTAAGAATGAACTATGATATCACTGCAGCGAGCAAGTACACAAAAGAGCATAGTGAATGTGTCATTATAGTCCATACTTGTTATGGTGCTCTTCTGTTATATTAAGGTTTGTTTGAAGAAAGTATAACATTGTTATTATGAAACATTTTACTTTTAAAGAAGGTGGTGAAATTATATTAAAATTATTTAATATTCCAAAGGCTTATGTTCCTATAAGCTACAAATAGGTATTTTCATTGTGTTTAATGTAACTTGAAAATCAAATGTTTTTTTAAATTAAATAAATAATAACAAATGTAGTTTTATATATAAATTATATAGGTACAGAAACTAAAACGACAAAAATTAACAAACTTATACAACAAAGTATAAATACGATATCTGTTTAGGTTTATTTTGGTTTGTGTCAATTAGTGTATGTACTTGGATTCAAATTCAAACTTGGCACCAACTGTTGCGAGTGCCATGGCCGGTGGCCATCTTGACTTGTGGTGCTATCTATGAATGAAAGCAGTTAGTTACCGCTACTCCGTGTTGCTGGACGTCACGCAGCTGAAATATGTTACAAAATATATTGTGTGGAAATAATATCTGTAAAATATAAATTCATAAAGAGGATACAAAATAGATAACAGTAAATGAAAGTATAATGATTTGGTATAAACATAAAAATAAATTTTGTATTTTTGTGGCAATTAAAAACGTTTTTACTTCATGTAGATATGACAGTCAAAATATTGTACATACTGTAGTTCTGGGAAGGGATTTGCATATTTCATTGGTTGAGCCAAAAAAGTTCAGTTGAGAATGAACTTGGTCAAGTGTCACCTGATTGACTACTAAATATTAATGGCATGTTGTTATACTTCATGTTTCCTTGGGAATGTCTGCTTCAGTGAGATGAGCTAAAGTAGCAGTGTATGGTGTTTCATAGGTACTACAGCTCTGTGGATGATGTGCTGACATCAGTACAGAAGACAGAGGAGTCGCTGAGACGACTGAAGAAGGCACGGGACCGCACCTCTACACCGTCCTCCACAGAAGGGAAGGGTCTGGGTGACGACGACAAGATCAGGCTGCAGCTGGCCCTGGATGTTAGTTGCTACTGCGAGGGGGTAAGTTTACACCTGCTGTAGGTTGTTCACCATACACTGAGCACTTTTGAAAGCCCTTCTTCATATCTACCTGTATGCATGTTGTGTATTCTTCCACCATATGTGAAGTTAGTACTGTCATAAGCCTAATCACATTATTCACGTGTCTGTCATGTGAAGCTATAACATTGTTAATATTTTATAGAATTGCTGATTATCACACATACCGTATTTCCATGATTATAAGCTGCCCCCTATCACATGCCGCACCTTTATTTCAGAAAACCAAATTTGGGGGGAAAAATTTATCACACATATTAATTTTTGTGGCAATTTGTGTTATTGTTTGTTTTATTGCATCCTTAAGATATTTTTTAATACATGTCTGTACAAAGATATTGGACCAGTCAAATTACAGTATACAAAGTTTATACACTGGACATAGTAACATATATATATATCAGACTACACGTGTACACATCAGTTATTTTCCTCATAGTTTGACCAATCCTCCTACAACATGCTGTGGGGCTTCGTCGTTTTGCTGAAACAGAAGAAAAAGGAAACGAGAAAAACCGGAACAAGAAATGCGTACAAAGACATGTTATGAAATAATTTCTTAATTTTAGTAGTTTAGATATTCATCTACACTATAAAATGTTAGTTGAGAAAAAAAATCTTTCAGCTGTTTTTTAAAGAGTTTTTGGTTAGAGAAGCAAATTTCTTGGAGGTGTTGTGGTAACTTATTGAGAAGTTGGCTGCCAAGGTAGGATGGCCCTTTCTAGACAAGTTTTAAATTAACTGAAGCCACGTGTGTTATTTTTCTAGTGTCATGCTTATGAAAGGATTCATTTTTCTGAAATAAATGACTGTTTTTCGACATGAATGTAAGTACTGAAAACATGTACTCACATGCAAGTGTTAAAATCTCTGAGCTCTTAAAAAGAGGTCTACATGAGTCTGACTTTCTTTTGCCATTGATTATTCTTACAGCTCTCTTTTGCATGTGAAACACTTTTTTGCTGTCAGTGGAATTACCCCAAAGAGTTATACCATAACACATGATGGAATGAAAATATGCAAAATATACCATTTTTGCTGTATTTTTGTTCATGACCTCTGCAACACTCCGCAGGGCAAAACATGCTGAACTTAGTTTAGGTAAAATATACGAAATGTGTGTTTTCCAGTTAAATAAATTGTCTACTTTTAAGCCCAGAAACTTAATCATTGCAGTTTCATTAATTTTGTCTCTGTTACTGCTAACATATGAATTAATGTTTTTTTTTTGTTCTTTGTGAGGAAATTCATAAGATATGTTTTATTTAGGCTGAGATTTAATTTGTTTGTAGTAAACCTTGCATTTAGCTCTGTAAATGGTGTGTCCATTTTTTGTGTAAGATCATTTACTGAGTCTCCAGAGACTAAGATGCTAGTATCATCTGCAAATAAAATTGGAGTAATTTATGGGGTTAAGGCACACGGAAGGTCATTTATATAAACTAGGAAGAGTAGAGGGCGTAATATTGATCCTTGTGGGACTTCATGCTTGATTTTCCTGGTTCAGAGTAGAATGAAGTAATTTTTCCGTTGATCCGCACTTCTTGTTGTCTGTTTGAAAGGTATGAGCTTATTTGGTCTACCTGAGACTCCATAAAACTTTAATTTGTCTATAAGTATGTTGTGATTTACACAGTCAAATACTTTAGTGAGGTCGCAAAATATTCCATTAGATGGCATCTTTTTATCAAGTGCATTAAGAAAGCTATTTGTTAGTTTGAAAATTGCATCATTTGTTGACGTGTTTTTCCTAAAGTCAAACTGGAAATTTGATAAGATTTTTGTGGTTCTCAAAATGTTGCAGCAACCTCCTGTGAATTAGTTTTTCAATTACTTTTGAAAAGGACGTAAGAAGTGAGATGGGTCTATATTTGTTTACTTCGGTCTTGTCTCCTTTCTTGAACAATGGTGTTATCATAACCCATTTGAGTCTGTCTGGAAACAATCATGTATTGAAGATATTATTACAAATATGGCTTAATGGAACACTGCATTCAAAAGCGCATTGCTTTAATAACCTACAGCTAATGCCATCATAGCCCCTAGATAATTTTGGTTTCAAATAATTGATTGTTTTCTCCACTCCTTTTGGAGTTGTGTTTGTAAAAGATATAGCAGGGTATTCTGTACCCTGTAGTGTAGGAATTTGGTTTATATCTTGTGTAATGTTTTTTTAAATCATGTTTTCTACGACATTTAAGTAGCATGAATTAAATGTATCTGTGACAAATTTAGGGTCTGAGGATATGTAGTCATTTACTTTTAGGTTTACAACTGGACTCTGGTGTGTTCTTCCTGTTGTGTTTTTTTTACAATATTCCATGTAGTTTATATTTTGTTTTGAGAGTTCTTAATGAGGTTATAGAAAAAATCCTTTTTTGCAGATTTTATGACCTTACTCAAAATGTTGCAATATTTCCTGTAGTGATTCATTATGTCAGGGTTGCTGCTGGTTCTGGCGGCCTTGTATAGTTTTCTTTTGTTTTCACAGGAAATTTTTATTCCTTTGGTGAGCCATAAAATTTTTCTTTGGATTTGTATTACTGTAGGTCAGTCGGGATGGGAAACATTTTTCAAAACAATGGAGAACTTGGTTAAGAAAAGATTTGAATTTTTCATTTGCTTCGGTACAAGTATACAATGTTGATCATTGCTAACTTCTGAGCTCACTTTTGAATTGTAAGACATTTTGCAGCGAAAAGTTTTGTATTTTCTTATAAGAAATTCCTTTGGAGGGCATTTTTATGGAAGGCATAACTAATATTTGTGCATCATGATCTGATAAGCCATTTATTACTGGGAGACAGTGGCACTCTGCAACTGCGTTACTATCAATGAAAATGTTATCAATTGCCATCTGACTGGTTCCTTCTATTTTGGTAGCAAAGTTTACTACGGATTTAAGGTTGAAAGTACTGAGTAGACTATCAAGTTCAGTTCTTTGGTTGCTTTCTTTTAAATAATCAATGTTAGTCTCCACAGTGAATAATTTCTACATTGGCTCTGTAAATGGCTTTAAGAGTTGTTTCAAGAAATTTTAAGAAGTTACTAAAGTCGGTAGAAGGGGCTCTATATATAGTGAGGACCCCCACTTTTTAAATTTGTCAGTTAATACTTCCACATAACTGCACTCAAACACTTGGTCTTCGCCTAACAACTGTGTGTCATTTTTAAACATAATTGCAGTACATAATACACAATAAGTTTATACACTCGACATAGTAAACACACATTATGTCAGATTTAAAATAAAAGTTAGTCAATGTTAGAGATTTATGGTACGTTACATCGGCTGTAGCATCTTCCATAATTTATGAGACTAGATTTTTTATGGAAACTGTCAGTTTATTTAGATATCACACTTCTGTTTTGCGCACAATTGTCAATATAAACAAACATGCGGCATAGTTTACTGGACACGTTCTAGTTGTGAGTGTTCACTTCACACCTTTGTTACTAGCGCTTGGAGGGGGTTTGTTTTCAAACTACTGTAGCTTATTTCGAAGTGTATTTTTACTGTTTGTGTAATCTTTGGAATGTGTTTGTTTACATTTTGTTACGCAAGAAAAAAATACTTTCCTTAAATGCAGGCCACATCCCTGTTTTAAGACCAAAATTTTGGAAAAAATATGCTGCTTGTAATTGTGGAAATACGGCATATGGATTATAAAAGAACCGCAAAAGAAATCAACCTAACACTTTTAATCTAACATTAAGACACATAACGCACCATGAGGCTGCATTCATTAGACTTATGAACGCTTCACTGCAATGCGAACTTCCTTATATCGGGCCCGGAAGGAAACTCCTTGTTTTTGCCAGAGTTGGGTGCTTGGCTGCTAGAAGTTCATACCGCTCTCCTGGGCACTCCCTGGTCAGGAACTTATAGAATCTTTCCTGGCCTTACAGGCCCGAGGAGGAAAAGCTCTGAAGCTGCAGCTGTGCACGTGACTCAAGCATGTTGGCCACCCCTCAGATGTCACTGGAGTTTTGGAGGAGGTCTTAGTGTTCTTTTCGAGGAAAATCAGTACCCTCAACTTGACTGTAAGACTTGAGTGATCTTGTTGCCCCCCCCCCCCCCCCCCCCCCTCATTGCAGGCTGGTAAGGGACTAGTATCTCGAGAAGACCATGACAGCACTCCCCCTCTGGGACTATGTACAGTAGTTACTAACCCTTGCCCCAACAGTAAGACTTGAACTGTCCTGTTGCCCCGTCACTGCTTGTTGATGGGAAGGTAAGTGGGGGATGAACTCCTATTGCATCTGCACCAGGAGGTATTACCGGCTCACTGGGAAGTCCTCGCCAGATTATAGTCCCGTAAGATGACCGAGTATATTAAACATTACCCAGTCGTGCCTGAGCCTACAGGTTTCAGACAGACTCATCCTTATTCATACCTTCGAAACACGTCACTATCCCCAACGCTGGTCACCATGCTTGGAGGAAGAAGGTGGCTAATATTGCACTTACACATGGTTGAATTGACGAGGCCACTTAAGAAGCACGAAGTGGTGTCACATGGAACGGTACATACCATCCATTGATAGCAACTTTGTTGGGAATATGCTAGTAAGTGTGTGTGGAGATAGAAGCAGTAACATTTTCGTAGGTTCATTTAAAAAGTGCTCAGTTGATCTAGAACAGTCTATATGTACATGGTTTTACAACACTTGTGATATAGTTATTTGTGTTAATGCAGAAATTTCTTTTTGAGACTTTAAAGTGAAAATCTACCTTAGCTCACCTTGAAGATGCCGCTAATATTCCTGCTTACATTAGATAGAAACTAGGATATGCGTCTTGAGTAACATAATCAGAACTTTGAAAGGACTCCTCTTGAAAGAAAAACAACCGTTACGAGCAGTTTTCTCTGCATCTTTGACACTTGAAACACTGATATACAATGCATTCACACAATTTTCATTTTGTCTTGCTGTCCTGTGCAGGAAAATGAAGTCTTTTTGTGCAAGTCATACATTCAGTGTATGTTTATGTCTCTGTGTGTGCTGTAACATGTGCGCTCATGAGAAAGATAAAAGGAATATCCACTTCAACGTAGGTGAACAAGTCCTTGGTACAGTAAAATATAAGGAACCACAAACATATTAAACAAGGTGGTTGATAACATAAATGCATCAATGTAAAATTAACCTAATGATGTTCCAAGAAATTAGAAGTAATGAAGTGGCTAAGAAGTGATAAAACAACACATTAATTAAATGCTGGGTGATCTTTGTACATAGATAATAAAAGGCCCAGAGGATAAAATGCAAATATATGTTAAATAACAAGACAGAGATTTGTGGTGGTGCATTGAATAATATCGTTTGTTAAATTTACCATAGTTAATTTCTGTATCATAAAGTTATAAGTGAAAAAAACCAATTGAAGTTCATAAATAAATAAGTAGTAACACAAATACTTGACAAAATTAATAAAAAAAATTTTCTTTTTATCAAAAAAAAAGTTATAAGTTAACGTGTACCAAAACTCAATTAAATAATATAGTGAAACTGATTAACTGCTAGCAGTTTAAGAAATATTTTCAAAAAGGTAACCGAACATAAGTATCTTGGATATAAATAACCATTAAGTTATGTTATTTATGTGTGTGACAAAAATGAGAAAACATGATAGTTACAAACTTGGAGTTATCCAGTCAATAATTCAACACATATGTAACAAATAATGTACCATGCGGAAAATTGCAATTAAATGTGCGTAGGTTCAATTCACAATCGTATAATTATGTACTGAAGAGAACACGTATGAAATTGAAAAGCCTTTGAAACTTAGCTGTGGAATGAGACGAAACACAGGAAGTCCCACATCTAACAGACGATAGTTATACTGGAAGTATTAGTTACAGCCTTTGCCGTAGCACGAAAGGTAGAAACTTTCAATAGTTACGCCAACATGTGCAGGTCAAGAGACAGTACCAGGACTAAGAAACGGGACTTTGACTAAATAATAATAATAATTGCAATAATAATATAAAAAAAGAAAGAAAAATAAAAGAAACCGAAATTAGTGCGTGACAAAAATTATTAGGAGAGGTGACAGGCAAAAAGGAAATTGAAAATGTACTTGCCAAACAAGGGTAGTCGAAAATATTCACATTTTGACTGAACAAAAAGGCGAAACACCAAAATGAAAAATAAATAAATAAAGAGAGGTTAGCACATCACAAAACAAACTAAATCCTCAGGGTTCCACTACGTGATGCAATGCGTGTTGGGTGCCAGAAAATAGCCCCACAGTTACAGTATGTTGGCAAAGTGTTGTGACAGCAGCGAACCTGGAAACAATTAGCATGCAAAGAAGATGTCAAGGCATGCTGTGGCGCCAAACAATGGTACAATGAAAAGGAAAAATGGCCGACCAGATAGTACTAAAGTCGCCGCTAGGTGTCTAAGATGATCCACCAGAGACATGAACAAGAAATGTGTCAGTAAGAAAGGCAAAATTACGTGTGATCGAAAGACTTTTTTTTATGTGAAGTCAATTGCTCAATGCATGACTACAAGAAGATTTTGTCACCACAGCGACACCAGAATGTGAAGTGTGGAGGGGATAATGCTGGACGCCAAGACCAAAATCTGCAAACATAGCAGCTTACATTCGGTCGTACTAAGAAATGAAAGCCGAGGGATGCAGGCTGGAAGGCTCTAAAGAGATATAAGATTGTAATTTTCAGAGTACGAGTTCAGAACAGAATTGAAATTTAACTTACAGGAAAGTCATCCAAAAGCTATATGTAAATAAAGTAATTTATATGGCCAAATAAAGCAAATATCAAAATCTATAAAATATTTAACAACACGAAAACTGGCAGAAATAAATGTCTGACCACCAGATTTCCATTACGAATTACATGACTTACATAATTGAAATTGGGAATAAAACAAATAATTACTGGAAAGATTGACCACAAAGCTTAACTATTTGAATCTCAAATAATTAAAATGAGAATAAAGTAATTAATTACCACAATAATCAAAATCATAAACATATCGAGACCAGTAATAAAAATACTGGCAATCGTAGTAATGACTGAAAAGTAAGATAAAGTTCTCAAAACATATAAAAATGAATTTAATTAGCGGTAACATAAATAGTTATACAATTTGGAAAAAAAAAAAAAAAAAAATTGAAAATAGCTCGTATCAGTGACACAATAGTAAATTTAATTGTAACATATATATATAAACTGTAGTAAGATATTTTAACAATTGAAGTGTTCCATATAAAATTACAGTGTCGTGCCATAAAACGGCACAGTACACATGCATGTGTACATGTGTGTATGGTATATGTATGTCAGTATGTGTGAGTGAGATAGTGTGTGTGAGAGAGAGTGAATGAATAAGTCTGTCTATATATTTGCTTTGCTGTGGAGTCAGTGTGTCCACTTGGAGCCAGAATCAGAATATGAACAATTTTGGGTGGAGTTCGAGTCAGTTGAAACACAGCGACTCTGATTCAAATTACATTGATTAAAGAACTCGTGTTGTTTTTGTATTACATACTTTGGTGCATTTTCCATTGGAATTTCAAACATTTTACTGGGTAGAAATGTAATCTAACCTTTTTGTGTATGTTTTTCTGTAAAGTGAAATTTTTTTTTTTTTTATCCAGAGATGATGTAATACCTTTTCAGTCATTTTGCTACCCTAATTTTTGGGTTTGAAATCACGAGCTAGAGTCAGATAGTGGAAAAACTGAGGAGTCTCAGTCAAAAGTTTGATATATTGACTCCACTGCCCTGTCTATTTGTATATCCACCTATACGCACATATATGTACATATACAGGTTGTCAGGTAATTTGCGGGTATGGACTTCACCACACGAATCTGTGATCAAAACTAAGTATGATATATGTACTTTTTGGTGAAAGTGTATAATAAGTAGAGATAAGACAATCCCAGATTTTGGAACTGAACTAGAACTTAACCCAGAATAATTTTATTGAACTGAACTTTAACCGAACCTTAAAATTTGTACACAAACCGAACTAGAACTGAACTATGCTATAGTTCGTCGAACTCTAACTGAATTCAAACCGAACTTTAAAAAATATGCACATATGCCTTCATAGTTCTGCCCTAAATTGGTGGGGGTGTGCGTGCATGCATATGTATGTGTATGTGTGTATATATATCTATATAGACACACACACACTGGGAAATGTATCTTTCTAGTCAGTTTAGACACATGGTATGTGAAAACCAAAAATTAGTAACACAAAAAATGTAAATTGAAAATGTCATTTTTCAAAAACTCAAGCAAATCACTTATTTTGTATACAGTCATTTAACTAAAGAATAGTGCCTGGTTTTACACACTATAGAGTTCAAGATATGAAGTTGTCATCACTGCTACAAAAACAATAATCAAATATGACTTGTTCAGTAATTTTTTTGTATTGCATTGTTATTTTCAACTTCTTTGAAATGAAGTACCGTATTTACTCATGTATAGTGCACACCATGATTTTTGCAATAAGTTCCAGGAAAAACCTTTTTTGTTTTACTAAAATTGAACCAATAATTTGTGTGGAAAATATTTTAGTTAAATAATTCACAGGGCTAAAAGCATTCTGTAGGGTCATGGTAGGTAACCTTATGGTCGTCAAAATAAAAATGTCAACAACTGAGGTGGGCGGCCAGGTTCCTTCCCCCCCCCCCCCCCCCCCCGAGGGTGGCCTGCTTTCTTTTATTGCTTCTTTTAGGCAGTGGCATGCTGGATTTTTTTGTTGTACTTCTTTTTTTTGCTGTGTCAGTCCTGGTTTTGTTTTGCAGTGGTGGAATGTGACACACTACCCTTCTCTAAAAAAAATGTGTTGCCTCTTCTCTTCACCCCTCACCACTCTGGGAGTAATCCACTAGACTCTTCCCCTACACTTCCCTTTGAACATCTCTGGACAGTTTAGGAGTGGATAATTTATGACTACCACTCTACCACTCCTCAGAAATGTTTTCAGTTATTTTGGGGGAAAAAGGGCATACTGTACATGAGTAAATACTTAAATTTGTTTGGAAGTTCATTAGTGATGTTCCTTTCTGGCATATTTTTGAACCAAACAGGAACTCCTCTAAATTTTTCGAACAGAACTAGAACAGATCTTTGACATGGCAATAAATTTCAAACAGAACCCGAACATAACCTTAAAGTTCGAACATAACCTTAAAGTTTGGTTCGAAATTTGAACGTTGGACCCATCTCTAATAATAAGGCCCTTCACTTATGAGAAAAGTGATATGAAAGATCCCAACACCATTGTAGTAAACATGCGGTATTCCAACCACTACCCCAACAGATGGCATCCAAGTGTGAGTGTGGTTCGCTGGTTGGAGTTACATTGCCGGGAATCCCGTGGTAAAATGGAACCAGCACTGCTCATGGATGCGGGAATCCCATGCATAACACAGATATGAGGTTGAGGATGCTGTACTAACTGCTATTCAACAGGCACCAGCATGTAGCACATGTGGCATTGTGCAGGCAATGGACGTGTCAAGGTAGATGGTACACCAGGTTTTGCATGATGAAGGCTACCATGCATACCATTATGCCAAAATGTAGCGTATGCATCCAGCTGATCTCCCCTACCATATACAGTTTTGCCAATGGCTTTTGCAACAACACGGAGGGGATAAGGATTTCATCAGTCATATACTGTGGACCGATGAAGCATGTTTCAAAATTTTGTATGCTGATGCTGTATGCTGTGCTTAACGTAAAATAAAGTCATTTTATCTACTTTAATATCATTTTCCTCATAAACTAGAGAATATATATTTTCTTCTTAGTTTAGATCACAGATTCGTGTGGTGTAGTCTGTATCCGCAAGTTACCCGACAACGTACATACAAACATACACTGATCTGTCCATCTATCCATTGATTGATGCATATGTCCATACATTGATCCATAAATTCATCAATGTTGTCTCACCCTCTCTGTCTATACCTGGCCCAATAATGTTATAGGAATTACATATTTTAATTTTTGCAGGTGGAAAGTGTTGGGCTCAAGCGAGAAGAGATTACGAAGTTGGTTGAGTTGCTAGACCTCGTCAAAGCAGCTCAGATGAAAAACGACTCAAAGTCTTAAAAGTGGAACATTGAAACCAAGAGAAAGAAAGTTGTGTAAATTGTGAAATAACTATTTATTCTTTGTAGTTATGTTGGTCATGTAAGCTGTATGCTAACTTGTACATTATTTTGGTTCAGCTCTGCCTTAGTTCTGCGTTCAGTATTGTCTTGTATAGTACATTTAGTTTAGAAAAAGGAGTGTTGTGTACAGTTTTGTACTAGCAGGTCTTTTCTAAATCTGAAATTTAATTCATCATTGTTCTATGACAATTTTTTCTGTTCTTGCATTGCATGCATTGAAGTGTGTTGATACCGACATGCACAAACTTTGTACCAATGACAATTCAGGCACATTAACAGTAAACTTCACGGAACAAAGGGCAGCCATAAAGGGAGTGCTGGAAGCTGTCTGTAATGCAGAATTACAGTAAATATTTGGAAGTGTGTGGTTTAAGTAGTGGTGCTGTGGTAATCTACACAGATAGTGCAATAATTGGATGGAATTAACTGCAGGCATCAGTTACTGTGTACGACATAGATAGAGTTTGTTGCAGCCTCTGAAGATGTCATAAACTGTCATGGCTAGGAAAATGCCAAAGAACAGTCTTGACTGGAGTATCTGGTGTGTGAATGGAATGCATATCCGGTGTCTCAACGGAATGCAGTCAAATCTCAATTTTTTGCACGCTCACTTTTCCTCAGAGTTTGTTTATAAAACCCATATTCCCATTACTAAACATGGCAATTGTATCCAAACTGTGCATTTTGCTAACTGGCTACAAGATGTTATATTCACATGTCTGTGACAGAAATACAGTGGATTCTTTATCTACCGTTTTTCAGTGGACTGTCGAAAAATTTCCGTACATCCAGGATTCCAGTAGATGAGGGGAAAGGTTTACGCGGCTCTTGACATTGAGATTGATAGTCGATGAGGGTGAAGTGAGTTGAGTGTGGATCAGCGCTGGCATGCAAGGGCGAGGGAAATGGTAGATCCGTGAGAAAACTCGCTGACCAGTGACATCATCTGGTATGATTCCCGCACGTGATATCCAGGAGCAACTCCGCCAGGAATCAAACGTGGCTTGCCTAGATGGAGGTACCACCACAACCCTTCAGTAGGTGAGGAACTGACATGTACATCAATAAAATAGAACTTCTAACTGTATTTAACTTCATGTTAAGAATGAGAGCTGCACATTATCAGTGAATAAAGTTTAACTAATAAACACAATAAAAATTAGAATTTTTAAAAAGATTGTTTTACTCTAAGTAATACATTTCACTTCAAGTTGCCTAAATAAAGAATATAACACCAGAAAGTAATATTTTTCAGGATAAAATATGGTGTACCATGTTTTGGCGTATAATTGTCACCATCACATAACAGTCGCACCATAATTTTTAAATGTTGAAAAGACTAAAAACATGTATGCCTAAAAGTCATCTTTGTTCAAACGTTTCCAGACCCATCAGAATAGGCACCCTATGCCCATTTTCCCCAACAAAGCCCATGGAAATTACAACCAAATCGCACATGTTGCTGTTGTAGATACCCCCTCCTCAAAGCAAGAGGGGATAAGTCAAAGTGTTTCATGATTGGTGAGCTGTAGCCAAAGGTAACCATGGATAACCAAAGTGTTTCTCTCATCGTGTTAATTTCAAAGGCTACCACTTCCCTTCTTGCCAGGCATGTAAGGAGTGGAAGCGATGTTGTGCAAGGCCATGATGAGCTACAGCTGAGTGAATGTGCACGTAGATAGGCGATATCTGCCTCTCACCTGCAGCAGCTAAGAGAGAGAGGATGTGAAAATGCAGCACTAGTTTGTAGGCAACAGATTCCCCTCTCAGCAGACTTGTAAGGGGAAGAAGCAAGGTTGTGCCTGACTCACTCCCTGTCTCCCAAGCATCAGCTGAACTGGAGTGGAGTGCACTATGCGAAACACATGTCACACCCACTTGTCAGACATTTGCACAAACAAACAGTATAAAAACAATTCTTGCATGAAATATTAAGTGACAGGACTGAAATATTTTTCAATTTGTGCAATATTCGATAAATGATAAAAAGCAGATAATTTTAATATTATTTATGTAGGAATTTTGGCAGAACACTGAAAATTGTTGTTGGATACATATTTTTGTTATAGACTATTCACTGTAAAATGAGCACTTTTGAAAGACCTGCTTAAGATGTACTTGCATGTACATTGTGTATTCTTCCGCCTTATGTAAGATTATTGTCCATTTCATATAAGTGGTTTCAAATTTGACAACGTGACCAACCTACACACCATGTAAACAGTAAATGCTCTCGCTCCTACAGTATTGTATCAGCTGATGAACTGCTGCAGGATCCATGTTGTTAGATTGGCTATTTTGATGATGTCTTTTGAGAAAAATAGTACTCGGGACTAAAAGTTGTAATTAAAAATCTTAATTGTACTTGCAACATTTATGGTTTAAATTATGTTTCTAAAGCTATATTAAATTTTCTGGGCTATTAGTAACGGGACTTTAAAAACATGTTCAGCATTTATGACAGAATATGTCGACGTACGAACAGTAAACGTTTCCAGCCAATGGCTAGCCATGTTTATATTTCCAGCCCGGTGAAGGCAGTTGTGCGTGCACTTTTTTTCTTGTGTTTATTATGCAAATATCTGAGTGGTGTTGTCGGAATATTTAATCGGTAGTGAATTATTTTTTATTTACTTTTTCCAAACATAGTCGGTTGTAGGTACCGTTGTAGTGCGTTTTGTTGAGTGAAATGTAAAATTAATGGGCACGTCGTTAAAACTGCTCATTCCGCCATTTCCTAACCACCTTCCACAATGAAGTGACACGAATATAATTTACGTATGTAAGTTTAAATTTGTTTGTGTAAGGAAACATGTGCAATGTTGATTTTAATAAATGGATTTGCAAATAAATTATTTAATGCTAGTGACGAACAAACGTGATTTTAGTGAAGTAAACTCGCAAGGATTGCCACAGAAAAACACGTGTTCAAGATATTACAAACAGTAAGTGTGCGTGTTTTGTAAATGTATTTGTAAACCGTAAATATAATTATTGAAATGCACATGACCTGAAAAATTCAGCACTTTCCACACCTTTGTAGTGAGTGAATAATATTTGTTTGTCTACATCATAAATTTGAGTGTAAGGTTAACTTCGGTCAAAATGTGTGCGTATGTATATTGCTGCATCTGTACGAATACGAACAGCGACGTATGTATCGTGTTTTGTATTTTCTTGAAAGTTATTATTTTCGATGTTAAATAATTTAAATGTTATTTCTTTACGAGCAAAATTTTCCACTGCTCCATCAAAAAAATGTGCAACTCAAAATGCCACACACTCATGCTGGAATCACATAGCCCCGACCAACACAGCACGACACGACCAAAAATGCAACTATGATACATTTCAATGTGACAACTTGAATTTATAGCACGACAGACACCAAACTCTCTGCATTTAACCTAACTATTTGGAAGATGCTGATAGGCTACGTTAGTCTCAAAGGTGGTGAACAAGAGGGAAATTTGAAATAATTAATTGACAACTACTGTTTCTTTTAAGCCGTGTATTTACCATTGTAGGGAAAGCTTGCAATACAATTTCATTTTGCAATGTTGTGCCTTGTGCCGCACGACACGAAGAATAGAAATAATTTCTAATCCAAAATTGCTGGTCGGACAAAGAAGCGGTTGGGCTTATGACTATCTATCTTGTATTTCATTGGCTGTTGACTGTCGTGCCGTACATGTTGGGGCTATGTGATTCCGGCATCATAAGAACATCAAAATAATCCCATCTTATGAAATACGATAAACTAAAGCCCCCCACCTCACTTTTCCCTTTTCGAAATGAAATAAAGATGATACCTTAATTGGGCCCATATTTCATTGCTATGAACATTTCTCTGTGTTATTATTGATTGAAACTATAACTCTCTAGTTCTGGAGGGTTTCAAAATGTAAAGCTTACTGGCCATACAAACTTGTAAGTTCCATCACTTGTATTTTTTTAGAACATGTATAAAATTTGTCAAGCTTGTTATGCAGGGATACTTGTTAGCAAATAAACTTAAAGGTTTTTCCCGTTTTTAAAGGCTGTATTTGAAAGTAACATAATGGCATGTAGGTTTCAACGTTTGAGTCTTTCATAAACGTTTTGAGCATTTTTGTTTTGCAAATTAAAAGCGCTCATATGTTTTTAACATACGTTGTTAAGAATATTGTAAGAGTAACAGAAGAATAATTCACATAAACAGGATTTACATTGGAAAGAGAACTTTTTGATATCAAGTAAATTACAACATGCTTATCAAACAAAATTCTTTCAGTTTAAGCACCGAACAAAGGTGCTCCAGCATCAAAAAGAAGTGTCTCATGATTCAGTAGGAACTGTAACATTCCAAAATTTATCGCTAAGGAAAATTAACTTTATAATGTATTCAATCTTGGGTAGGTGGAGCATTTTGTTAGTGTGTAAGTAACATGTTCGTTTCATAAATTGTTATTGTAGGTCTTCTCTAGAGCACTTTGTAACATCTCTGAACTGAAATACAGTTTTTCATTAGGTACCTGAGATTGAGCCTTGGGTTGTATTCACAATTTTGAGGAGGGAGGTTGTGCGACTGAACTTCAGTGTAAATATCAACATTGAGTTAAGTTAGAAATAATTTTTTTATTGGCGGCATGACAATCTGAACATGTAGATATTTGAGAAACGTTATTAAAGTATTTTGTTTGTAGACCTGCAATACTTAACATTTGAATTACTAAATGAGAGTTATTAAAATACTGAAATTAAGTGACACTTGCTTAAATATTATTTTGGCTACCTACATACTTTAACATCCTGTGAATTATAACCACCATAAAATTATCAGGCTGTACAGTGTTTGTTTTCATATATCACAAAGCTGAATTATGTACTTTTAATGCAACAGTAGGCATAGCCTGTATGTAAGAATGTATACTGTCTTTGAAAAGAAGGTGGGGGTATTTCTGTATTTGTGCATTCCTGGGGGACGGCAGGATTTTGGTATTTGGTGTTCATGGAAACCATGCTAAATTTTTATGTTTACAAGAACTTTCATCAGGTAAGTGTTACAAGATTAGTTCTCGTTAATATATTTTGAGTACCATATATTAAAAAACAGTAAAATATCTTATTCATTGGACAGTCAAAATACAATTTTATTTTCGTGCATCCTGGTTGCAAATTTCTTGTGAGGTAAAAAAAATAATTCATTTATAGACTTATTTCATGGGCTGTTAGTCATTTACATAACATATTTTTAAACTAAAAAAATGGGATTGTTGGCAACCTGCAACTGTTTGAACAGCCCGTCACAGCTTCTAAAAGTCATTTGGGAGGAGGCACATCCAGTTTGTTTACAAGAACAGGCAGTCATATGTTGTTTGTTTACAAATACTGGCAGTTCCATGGTGGTTTTTTTGCAGTCACCTTCAATGACAGTTCAGCTGTGGTGGAAGGATACATAGTCACCCAGATGCCATTGGCACTACTTTCCTAGAACTGTCAAATTAGAGACCACTTATATGAAATGGACAATAACATTGTCATGGGCCTCATAACTTTATTCATGTGTTGGTGAAGTGAAACCATGAAATTATTAGAAAAGTTAATATTTTACAGATCTGATAATTTTTACTCTTTAAATCATTAAAATAAACATAAAACAAAAGAAATAATTTAAGTTATCACAAATTGTTACCTAACACTCTTTATTCTACGCCAAGATACAGAACAATTTTCCATCCATTGTTACCAACTTTACTGGGCTCATGTCACTCAGTGTGCCAATTAAAATATATGCAGGTAGGGGCAGTGACTTTCTGAGGATGATTTCAAGAGTGCTCACTTTATCGTGAACAGTCTGTACATTTGTTTTCAGTACAAGTGAGACGTGCATGTTTACCATGTGTGCCATATGTAATTTTGGTTGTAATGTTTACTGACCAATCAAGGTGTGGGTCATTAGTAGACCTTGTAGCCAGCATGGGGGATTTGGAGTTGAATATCTTCATTATTGGGCTGGTTAATTGTTTAACTGCTTTGGACTGGCATGTGGCCAGCCATGGAGTTGACAGCCGCAGATTTGACAGCCATTTTTACATTCAGTCAGTGGATAGTTAGCTATTATAGAAGGGGGACGGTGTCTCTTGCATCACACGGACTTGAGAACAGATGCGTGAAATTGAATTTGTCGAGTAGTGCTGTTTTTGTGGTGAGTAAATTGGTGCCATTTACCTTTGGTCTTGTGGCTAGTTCTGGAATAAGGGTTTTAGCTTTTGTGAACTTTTTTTTTTTTTTTTTTTTTTTGGGATTCTAAGGAAAGGAATGCTGTGTGAATTTCACTATTGGATACAGCTGTCTTTTTGGGTATGAAACCGGCAGTGCTCAGTTTAGCGATGGGTAACAAAAAATGACATGGAAATATCAGAGCACGAGTAATTTTATGCCATGTTACTGGGATAATTTTAAGTTTGACTTTTGGAAATGTGAGTGCCACATTGTCAGTGTGGACTGGGTCTACAAGGGCCATGTTGAACTCCGGCGATACATGGTTTGATGCGCCGCAGTTCTATGCCGTACCTTTACGAACGCTCGAGAGGTTGGGCGAGTCAGCTGGTTCTAGTATTTGAGGTTGTTGCACCGGTCTTTAACGTAATATCTGCAAGTAATTTCCTGCTTCACCTGTAAGATCATTACGTATATCTACAGTGTGTTTTGAAATTGTAGTGGCATTTACTTGCTGGATTGGTGATGGGTCATGGAAAGACATCATAGTTTCCATAAAAGTAACTGCCGCCATTAATTGATTTAAGTTGCCTTGTCACTTACCCTTAGTGGGATTTGCTTTTAGAGTGTAAGGCCGAGGTACTTCCTCCCCCTGGATGTTGGTGTAGCCATGGTCGTCGCTTGAACGGGGTTTCTCCTGGTGCCTGAGTTGTTGACTTTTTCCACGTCAATAATTGTGCGTTGAGCTTTGGGTGGTGTGCAGGTGAGTGGTGGGCGAGTTGGTGCCCTGGTAAGAATGTAAGTTGGTGTGACGTTAAGGGCCTTGACTACCCTGGTAACGTTAGCTGGCTGGACGAAGGCAGGTGTCTTCTTCGGCGGTGTAGGTGGTAGCGGAGATACTACCCCTGATACGTGCCAGAGGAGGTGGAACTTGCTGACTGGGTGGTTGACCCTCTTTCACATCCAGCCTCCTCTTTCTTCCAGGAGTATACATGGTTGTCAACTGAGCAGCTTTCCTTTCGTACCCCAGCCTGAGCTAACCCTAGTTCGGCAGCTTTGCCCTGCCCAGCCCTATAATGAGGCATAAGGTGGTGGGGGTAACCAATTAGGTTGATAGTGGGTGGCCAGTAAGGGGTAGACATGGCCTGATGGAATGAGGGATTCAGAGGTCAGGTGAGAGGCCTGTACTACTGGTCTTCAACCCAGAGAATTGGCGTGCAGAACATCGCAATTTGACCCAAGTTCCAAGCGGAGGTTACAGTAGACTGCAAAGAGCATCCACTCCCATGTCTCCCTGGAGTGTGGAAACGTCGCAATCTGACCAACGCACTTACTGGAAGGTCGGTAGTTCAATAGACAACTGCTGTAATGAGGCCCAGGAAGGCAAACATCCTAAGTTGCACTTCAAGATAGCTATCAATGGAGAGAAAAGCAGCAAGGCGTCAGCTGATGGCTAACCCAAGAAGAGTCTTTCTAGGACAGGTGATGAACCGGAAAGAGAAAGGTCAAGGTGTAGGAATACAGATTGTTGAAGAGACAACTTGACCAAGTCCAATCTATGCCTGTTTTATTCTGAAGCGTGCTGAATTGAAGCACTAGCAGAGCACAGAAGGAGTTTGAAAGAGAACTTAAGTCCCCAACACTCAACTACCCGATACTGGGTTTTGATACACCCTGTACCTAGTCACCATTGGCGAAAGACAGAACCAACTCTGGTCGGTAGGACGAGGGTTCAAACTTCGGATGTCAACACTAAAGGATGTACGTTAAATCAGATACCCACCTATGAAGTTACCTCAAAGGAAAAGCACGCAAGACCCCGGCTAACTCTGGAACAGGTTCGACTAATGCTGGGGTGAAAGATTCTGAGAAAGGTTAACTTGTAGCGTGAGGGGCTTTTTTGCGACGTGGGGATTCTGACCCTGATGAATACCTTTGAATTTAAGCGTTCTCTCTTACACATCTTGTGTGCGAGTGGTTTGGTTGGTTTTCAAGCTCTTAAAAGCGAGTTTCATATAAAACATGCCCAGAGGCAAAGAAATTAAACCCGCTTGGATAAGATGCCAGCATCAAGAGTAGGAGGGTTGGTTTATGTAGCGGTACAAAGTTTTCAACAATGGGAAGAACACCTCGTATGTGGGTTACCTCAGGTTTTACCGAATTGGGAGCTCCCTTCATCTCTGCTGATGCTGCTGCAGTGGCCGGCTGTTGAACAGCAGTCAACTCCGGTTGTGGTGTGCTCTGGCTGCTGAAAGTGACGTGTGTTGGGTTGGGAGGTACCCCGAGGTTTAGCCACTGCAATACCCTCAGTATTACCTTGCTAAACTCGGAATACCGCTTGTTGTTACATGTATTTGCTGTCAGGCTATACGCGATGCCGGCATTACTTCAAGTACATTAAGTTAAGAACAAAATATTAAATTCAAAACTTAATTGAGATTTTACTTGTGGCTTACTATAATTCAAATACTCAAGTATTCAAGGGTTGGCACAGTAAGTGAAAAGCACTCGAAATCAATGGCTTGTAGATTTATTACATCTAGTTGAAATCTTACAATAAAGCTAGAATAATGACACAATCTCCAAAGCAATGGTTTCTCACATATAAATTTTCTTTGCCAGTATTAAATGCAAATTAACTTGCGGAAGTTAAAAGTATCAATCACAGCAAATCAAGCGAAGGCAACCTGTTACATTTACTTTACGTCACTTGTTGATGAATTAATTAAATTGAAAGAAATTTAATTAATCTAATAACTAGCAGTGTAACCTGACGGAACTATACGGGATATGTCCAGAAGGTACCTCACCTCATGTACTGGGAACGCTACTCAAGCGGTAGACTGGCCTGGCTAGGACCTTAAGGGGGCTACGCCGCAGTGACCCTAGGAATACCTAGACAGAGCAGGGTTAAGGATAGGGTAAGTCGACATACGAGGTGCTGCTGAAGATGTCCTTCAGGGGAAGATGGCCTCTAGGAGAGTGTCGTCGTCGCAGGGTAGGGCTACTGGTCCTAAATCAGGGGCCCTCTGCCTTCACTGCATAGGGCACCAGACTGTATGTGACACTTGTGTAACACCCTGAGCAACTGCTCATGTGGGCTGGCTCACCTTTTATAGTGATCTTTCTTGATCATAGATGCTGCAAGGGGTGCGGTTAGGCCTTGCCCCATCTCAAAGGGGTGGAGCTTGTGACATCATGTGCATGGACTAGTGGGTGCCTTATCTCACCTCGTCGCTCAGCGCCTGGGGTGCAGAACTTCCAAGCTAAGAGTGTTCATGTGGGCCGTGACCCTCTGTGATGCCGTATTTCTGGTGATGCCAAGTTCAAACTGGTTCATTCTACTGACAAGTATGCTGAAGTCAAATAACTTTGGTCTGGACAGGGCGATGACGTGATTGTTTTCTTGCTGCTGCTGCTGGGTGGTAGTACAAGCTATGAGCACGAGGTTGAAGCCTGTTGAGACACTTATCAATGTTGAGGAGATTCCCAGTGCCCTGCCTCCAGTACTTGGATTAGACTTGCCCATAAAATCAACAATCTCGGATGGGGCAAAGTCGTGATTCTGTAGAGTGCTTTCTTTAGTGCTATTTTTGTCATGTGTCAGTTGATTGCCCTATTAAAAATAACACAAACCAGCCTGCACCCTGATTGAGGTCTGAATGGTTGGTGCTAAGTTGCCAACTGGTATAGTTACCTATGTTTCGGAAGACGTGGCAACACAAGAGGCGATGGCAACCTCAAGACTGCAGTACTCGCTGTTGTGATACCTGAGAGATAGCTACAAGTTAACTGGAAGCACGGCGGCTTCGGTATGGTGATGTACAACAAGGTAATGTTGTGCAGAGCAGTGAAGCATGTCAGACTGCTCCAGAGTATTTGATTGCTTATTTTATCTGGTTACATGTTTATATAGTGTTCATGTTACGTATTTATTGTTTACATGTATTTGTTTATGTTTACAGAACATATGTAATGTGTACATAGTGTGTTTACTAATTTTTATTCTCAGTGTTTTCATCTTGAAAAGATTGTTATTGACGTTATGTTTATATGTTGTTTACTTAAGCGGGAATATATAATATTTTGTTTCTATACATTTTGGCACCACTTTTTAAAGTTACATTGGTTAAAGAAGTGCTGGCCAGAGGGGCAGTGCATGGACGCCCATCCCACTATGATCTCAAGACTCTACTGATGGCGGGTTGGCACGGAGCTCGCTGAGTTGCCGAGCCTTCCCGCATGAGTGAAAAAATGCTAATAAATACTATCTGTTGATGAAATGACTGGGTGCAATGCCGATGGGATGAGAAAAAACACGGACTTATCCATCTTTATTACATAATAAAATGCCTTTAAAAAAATGAAATGACTTAGAAGTAAACATAGGTCTTGACCTAAAAACACATTTATTCTACACTGCACGTTTGTGTACCATGGAGTGCAAACTGTTATAAACTCGTTCAAAGGGATTTTATTTGGTGGGCAAGTGGATGGGCTGTGCAAACAAACTCATAATCACATTGATATATGCACGTTTTAAAATAGTAATGTTAGCTGGCCACGTGATCTGTAGGCTACCAAACCAAGTCTCTACATCGCACTTAACCTAAAATACAGTACAAAAAAAAGACAATACTGGACACTTTATATTAAATAATAATTATAACTTCGGTGGAAATGCGCAAGCAAGCTCTTACATATGAAAAATATTAACATTAATTTTACAGGCTGCGCTGTAATGAAAATGTAGATGCGACGTCTCATGCCTTGTTTTAAGATTCTGCACATGGAAAATAAGAATTTAATTATTTTGTAAATTTGCATTTCAGACCCACAATGTAACATTAACATACATAGCATCGTATATGAGGTCACGTGGGTGGTAAGTATGTAGAGAAACATAAATAACAAAAATATACAAAATAACATGAAACATGCTTAAATATAAAAAAAATCTGAATATAAGAACACTTGTACATGGATATAGCGTAATGCACATGATAACCACTAAAATAAAATAATAATTAAAAAGACCATAAAAACACTACATAATTACTCTAAAACAAAAAAATTATGCTTTTCACCACACACGAACACACACGGAACACACTTGCTGCGTAGAACTGCTCTCACGCGGGTGGTGCGGGACAAAGAGTCTGCAGGGAATGTGTGGTACACGTTAAAGATAAATGGTTACAGCAAAAATTGTATGTACAAAGAGGGGTTAACGCAGAGCGAATCTTCTGTCCTGCTGGTCGGTCCGAGTGCCGAGTTCAAATTGAACTCGTGGCGGCTGCTTCCGCTAGGGGCTGTGGGGGAGCCATCACCTAAAGTTATGGTAAAGTACATCTGAAACTTTTGAATGAAAATAAATATGATACAAATTATTAAACTGTGATTACAAACATATTGGTGACATCCTCGTGACTGAAAAGTATATATTATGTTTGAGAACATCATGTCACAGGGAATTTAACAAAACTCTAAAAATAATATTAATGTAATTCAGCCTTTACAGACTGAATAAGAACATGTTTACCTTCATAGATTTATTACATTAAATTTACCCTCTGATGTCTCATGACATACTTTGCATTCCACTTTGGGAAGAGTCCAAGTAGTCTCCATGTGAGGGGTTGGATGAGGCCATTATTGAAAAGTGGTAAGGCAGCAATGCTCGATTCCCTTCTAATGAATGGATTTTATTCGCCTTTATTGATTTCAATGATACTAACACTATGATCGCGTGCGGAAATTAATTCTCACATATGCATTGCACTTGGGCCACGAAACACTTGTAATTTGGCCAGCAGTCCAGTCGATATCACTCGGTCAAAGAGTATGCCAGGCATCACGGCGCAAGCTGCGCTGTCGTTCCCTTCCTTTGCAGTGCGCCTGATGACTGTGACTTAGGGGTGGACACCATATTGGAACGCTTACTAATTTATAGCAAACATTACCAATTGGGGTAAATAAAGTATGATGGTCGCGTGAGTCAAATAGTGCCTGTTAGGAGGGTGGTGCAAGTTCTGTTCCTGTCAACCTTTACTACACACACTCAGCCTGAAGTTCGGGTTGGCCCAGTGTCAGCTAGTGAAAATGAAAGTGGAGGTCCAAGTGGTCATGAGAGCACTAGTGGACATGTGATTCATGTTAACACCTTTAGTGAGCCTGATGCCCCCAGCACCGGCATTTCACTACATTGTTCCCGATACCGTAGCATACAGGCTGAGTAAACCTGGATAATCTAGTGGTGCTTCTGATGGACTGTCATAGCATCGCGCACACACAAAACTGTGCCTCTTGAACGCATGCATATCTTGTGGCGATACGCAAAGGAGGTGGTATGGCTGACTACATTGTACACAAGTTATAACATTGCACCTTGCTCCATCACACTGTGTAAATGTGTGTACAGTTCTTATTCAATTTTTTTTTCCCCCCCCCCCCCCCCCCTTATGTGGACAACTCCCAGCTGCGTTGATTACATTGCACACACGAACAAATCGGGTTACGGGACAGACTTAGGCAAAAATACTCCAAGACGTGACCTTCACCTTCCAGGTTAATTCACTAGCGGGTTTAGAGTGCAAAACAACAACACAAATGAAGAAATGAGCAGAACAGAGGCCAGGGAAAACCAATACCGCTTTACAGTCTGCTGGCTTACAGGAGCTCACCAGTTTCCACCGAACCTATCAGGGCACCGCCAAGCAATCCACATCATCTGCAGTCATCAGATTCACAGCACATTACAAGGAGGCACATCTTGCGACCACGCAGAACGTTATCACCACCATCAAGATGTTCTACGTAAGTGCGAAGAGGCTTCGACAAGCGAATGGCCTTAAGAGGGAAGGAGCGTTTGACGTGAACCAAGCATCACGCAGAGGTTATTCGCCATGTCTCAGTGCCCAACACACAATGACCACAGATATGTCACCCAACGAGCTGCTACGGCCAGTGTATTGTTTCGTGGGGATGCATCAGTGCTGTGTGTAGAGCATCGTGTAATAAGTGTACATTTCTATTTACTTTTCTTGTTATGGCCTTTTTCGAGCTATTTAATATATTCCAGTGCAATGAGTTATGTTACATTTTAGTTTTTTTTTTTTTTTTTTTTTTTTTTTCCAGTAAATGTATACAAAGGGTTTTCTAGTATTTGTGTATCCAAATTGCACATAGTATTGCTCTTTTAATAGTGTGATATGTATTTTAATATATTTTGTGTGTTTGTAAATTATTAAAATGATATGTTATCTTGTTCCAACCATGACACACCAATGCGTCACCATGGAAATAATGCAAGTAAGTTCTGTTCTAGTATATATAATATATGGCGCAACATTAGTATTGTCACCAGCATGGTGTCTGCTTTTTAAGAGGGTTTTATCACTTATTTTCATGACATATGTTCACGTGCACAGCAAACACATGGCCTGTAGAGAAAAACATTACATTCAACATTTTTAACCATGACGCAGAGCGATGAAAAATATCACGGAATTTCAGTATGCACACAAGAAAGCCAGCCTACGTATTAGCAGAATGTAATAATAGGTTTCATCAGGGACTATTTATTTTGCAAAAATCAACCATAATAAAAGCTGTATTGTGTAGAACGTAAGAGCTAAGTCATAAGGTAAACTTCTTTCATACCCAGTATAACAAAAAATAATTCTTTTTAGGGAAATAAGATTTTCCGAGTCTATAAAAGTGTTTTCACCTTGTATCATGCCATTTCAAATCTCCAACATCCATTACATTTATTCAAGCACACCATAATTTGCCTTCAAGAGTTTTTCATCGTCCGCACGAGAAGGCTCTGCCCCATCCCCCGGCAGAGAGTAACGTGATCGACTCTGAGCTATTTGGATATACGTCAGTGCCTCTTCGCCGCACCTTCAACTT
Organism: Dryococelus australis; assembly: GCA_029891345.1. Classification (NCBI taxonomy): domain Eukaryota; kingdom Metazoa; phylum Arthropoda; class Insecta; order Phasmatodea; family Phasmatidae; genus Dryococelus; species Dryococelus australis. The sequence continues at coordinate 18,791,999 of CM057008.1, read as the reverse complement.
TTGAACAAATAATGTAGCATATCAATATGCGAGTTGTAAAACAGGAACGGTGTTTTCTTTTCTATCCGGGGAGTATGCAACACAGTGGCCAAGTTTATATTGTACATGGCTGGGATGTATGTTGCATTTTAATTCATTGTTGGTTCGCACCACATTTTTTTTAAGTTGTGGTGTACTCCTACTTTATCAGAGTTAAATGTGCAAGAGCATCTTACGATGATTCATTCCAAAAAAATCATGATTGCTGGAGAAATTGCATCATATTTATTTGGTATGGATGATTCTCGACCACATAACATACGGTAAAATACATAACCAATGAAGGTGTGGGATGGCCTGAACAATCCTTACCGGCATTTAGGACAAGTGTATAGTGGGGGCTTTGACATACTCTACTAGCCAAAGCTTAATGGATATAGGTTTCATCATTTTCAGAAATAACTACAGTAAGACGACGGTGTATCAGGGGGTCACATATGGCGAACGGCGAACGACTTGAAACATAATGTTCTCTGCTGAGAAGAGAGCTGGTGCCCACCTGGTAAATGAACTAAAACTCCATCCATCCCATTCATTAAATAATATCCTGAAGCCCGAACTGCAGCCAAATCAGTACTACATGTATTTTCTACGGTGTTGGGTGGCCAAAACAACCCATAGTGTGTGTATTTGCGTTTAGGGGTGGCCCAAACCCCTGCTAGAATAGACAGAATGATTAAGTGATTATGAAATTATTGTTTCTGCTGGAGAAAGATATCGGGAAGCCATGGAGGCCACATAGGCAGTCGGCCATCACCACCCCGCATAAATCTTGTGCTTTGCACTGGCACCCAAAACCCGGTAAGACCTAACAAAACATTTCCTCCAGGTAACATAACCTCCTAACCTCTGATGTTCCGAAATTACATCACGTGAAGTTCCTGCCCTTCTGGTTGACTTTGCAAACCCGCCAAGCCTAATATCCATTTTCCTGGTGAAACAACTATTTACATTAAATCCATACTTTGAAATTTCTTCAAATTTCATGTCCACGTGTATCAACGCACTCCATTACCATTGAAACAAGTGGTTCTGAATATTATCTACCGGCGACATTTCCCACTATTTCCCCATAATCATGGGTCAAAAAATTGGAACCAGTAAAGGAAAAGTCGACAATATATAGAATTTTGCCACCGTAATCGTCATTGTCCAAAGAGATGCCACAAGTCAATCATCTAAGGACCGACATACAACTATGTGATGTCAACCACTCTCCGTCATCTTTGGGGTGTCACTGGTCATTGGGGGTGAACCATCGTCTACACCCTCTTCTCTCCACACTGTGTCAACCTTCCTCTTTCACGTAATTTTGCTGGGGTTTCTGACACGGGCTGTGAGGCTACATGGCCCAGCAGAAACATACACAATGGCCGCAATAATAACTTCAGTGAATTCGCTGCATCAATCGTGTCACATTGTACATCCTATCCGGGTAAACTGGCAAATTTCCAGTGGAAAACCGTCAACACTGTGATAATACGGCTTCGACTGGCACCAAGTCCAGATCCCTTTTAACTGCAATACCTCTTGGAGATATCATGTGTATGTAATGATCCAACCACCATACACCGAACACGTGAAAAATCTAGAACACGGACATGAACAATTACAACGGATCAGTGACATGGGGTATGCAACATACAAGCATTGTATGGCATATGCTCTTGAAAACCGAACCATTCCAAGAAATTAGTGCAACATTGCAACCATGCTAAAGGCAGTTCCAGCTGAGAAATTTTCCTGCCAATGGACTGTTCCAGAGGATGGAAATACTGCAACCGCAAATGTCAACCATCGCACTGGCGCAACAACCATACACATGGTAACCGTGACGGTCACCCCTGATGATGCAACCAGTGCACTCATCCCAGGTGTGTCAACCTAACTTTCTTCCCATAGCAATGCCAGGACCGTATATAACTGGAAATCCAATCATCCTAAATTAGCTGATAGCAATAGCACTTTTAAGATTGCAGGCACTGCCAGTCTACATCAGTATCACCAGTGAGGATCCGGTCCCATTCATGTAGGATTTTGAAGGCCAACTGTGCAGATATGGATCGGCGCATCGGTACTGTTGATCGGCGAACGATTTTCTGGGGATGCCAATTTATAATGGCCTGGAGTAAACAAGAATACAATCACTTTTAAAGAGTTCAATAAAGCCTTCACCTGTATGTTCGCGAGTTCATTAACATCGCTACAAGTGCACAGTAGTTTAGTTTAAGAAGAGCAAGGAGAAGAGTCGCTCTAGTAATTTTGCGACCCAAAAAATTATCCTGGGGGCTGACTAAATACATGTTTCTATGGGTGCAATGCAACATTTGTATTTGTGTTGCACCAAAATGGAATAAAATATAAAAAAAATAGAGGTGCAAATTAGGTAAATTATAAATTCTTTATTTTGTTTTCAACAAATAATTGAAGTGTGTAGAATGGAGAACGATTTTTTCGGAGGGTGCTCATGGCCTAACTTGTCCAATAAGATAAAACACTTTTATTTCCTATAAAACATTCCCAAAAATAATTTTTTATTGAAGTGCTTAAAATTGTTTGTTTCTTATTTTGGAAGGGGAATAGTTATGGATCAAAAAAGTGTCTTGTTTCATTAAGTGTGGAAGGGTGCGGCGACTATTTGTGATATAAATGCTTATGATACTAAATGCAACACGCAAATCGCTACAAGTTTACAAATGTAACATAAACTGCAAACACTTTACATATAACTCAGTATTCAAATTGAGCGCTGCACCGATTGCATTCGCGGAGAAAATATCAGCCATGCGGAAATTTGTTATGTACTTAAAAAACACAGGTATGAAAAGAATGTTTTGTAAACAAATATTTAAGTAATCACAATATATGGTCGGTTGACACTTCCTACAAAATAACAAATCGTATTAACGTTTATAATTTACAATATCACGTCACTTTTTAATGTAAATAACATTAAACACACAATCACAAGCGCATGTACTGGTTGCCTGGGTGGGAGACTAAAAGCGGTGGCACAAGCTCCTGCTGACGCCTCAAACCTGTATTCAACAACACTTTATAATTTAAAATGAAAATTGATGTATCAATTAAAAAATGAAGGTTACACTTCAAATAAGACACCTTAAAATATGATATCAAAAACATAAAAAGAAATAAACATATTACATAATAACCTTCAGTGTTGACATATGAATTAACATTATTCTGAATTTATTAGGTATTTTTGGAACATGATTAATTTATTCTGGGGTTCCCATTTGATGCCAATTACTTCAAAGTGTTTTAAAGGAAGTTGCAATTACGTTACAAACATACAAAGCACACAATAAACTCGCTAAATAAAATCATGAAAAAGTTAGGTTATCTGGCCTCGTGGCGGTAATCGTGAGTATGGCTTTATTGTCCTTCCGGACATAAATAACCTCACTCTCTGAATGAATGTGACCACACTTTTAAACCTAAGGCTGCGATACTGGGCATAAAATAGACACTCTCCTTGTCTCCTCCCTATTCTGCTTGCCCGCCACAACGAAAGTCCTCCGACGAAAAAAACGCACGCTTAATGATGATCGCCTCAACATTCAGTGTAGGTGAGGTGTGCCAAGTAGTGTAGGGCAGTGCAGGAAATAGTAGGGCAATCAAAATGTAGGAGAAGAACAGTTTAGTGTAACTTGTTTGTGTGTTGTGTGTGGGTGTGTGGGTGTGTGTTCAACCAGCCACTGACTCCGCGTGGTGAAAGGATGTGTAAGGTACACCAAATAGTGTGTAAATGTATTATAATTTATTTAAGCGTTCATGCAATATGAAAGAATATTCCGAGTTTGAGAAGGACGTGCATATTAAAGCCATTCTTGATGCCTACCTGTTATCACGAGTGGTCTCTCTGTTTACATTTCATGTAAATCGCCCTCACCTCAACCATTAACAAGTATTAATGGATTATTATGTTACTTGCAGTTTATTTGGAATTTATTGTGTGCCTCTTACCTATATGTTTGACCCAAAGTAGGTTTCATGGTATTGCGTATCAGAAAGTAGTGCTGTGTGCCACACGGGTCCACCAACGCCGGCCCTCGCGCCAAGTTAGTCAGTGCTTGGCAACTGGAAGGGTGCATCAGGCCGAAGTGCCTCGCATCGCGCACGCCCATGTGTTATTCAATCTTTGTTACTGATCATACTTACTGCAATAGACTTTAATATCTCGGAACCTTTTTACATTTAACTAACCAGAATTTTACCCCTTTACTCCCAATGGGTTTTGCATTGTCATCAGAAGCTTACTTTTCACGTAATATTGTGTAGCCCATGTAGCTTTTGTCTGTTTTACTGCTACTGACTGGGAAGTTCGGTGCCAAAAGTAAGTTACTTTCATTGACAGTGTGCAGAGTCATGATGAATAAATAACGTCACTTGAACTTTGTCTGTTTAATCCGTCTATGCCTTCGTGTGCATAAGTTAGGGGACCCTAATTTCCCACCACTTCTTAAGTGTCTATTTTACGTGTTTATTCTAAGAGTGTTCTGTATTTATTGTTTTCAAGTCAATATATTTAATCCAGGGAGTGTGTGGTCCACCCAAAGAGACCACAAATATTTCCATTATCATTTTTATTATCATCTACAAGGAGCAAGAAAGGAATGCATTGATGGTCGGCGGCACGACCCTGAGCATCAACAAGAAACAGCTCTCTAACTACGGCACCACCTCTGGCGATGCCTGGTGCCGGGCAATATCTAACCTATTACCATATGTTCCTCTCAAATGCTCCTTTTCAGTTCTCTATGCAATGGAGACACCCCATCTGAAGTCAAAATGGCGCCCAATTTAGGTTCCATACCTTTCCGCCAGCTTTCAACAAACATAGATTTTTTCGCGCAACATTTTCCCGAACCTCCAAATTCCAAAAGTTTTCTAACCGCTATACTAATTCTAATAACGCGGGAACATAAGGACAACAAAGCACAACAACCACATAACACCAGATAGTAAATCCCCAAATCAAGGGTACAACGGTCATTGTGGACAAGGGACAATGTAAGGGTGAGCAGGCAGAGGAAAGCAGCCATCTTCTGCCTGGCATAATGTCGGCCATGACACCTCGGTGCACCAGAATGTCAAAGGGGCCACGTGCTCACCATCTACCCCCTCCTCCCCGATGTGTCGTGCCACAAAGAGAGGAGGAGGAACGAAAGTAGGAGGGAGAAATGCTAACCTCTCCTCCCTCCCACGCCGGCTGCCCTGCTCCCAGCAATGGTCAGCTGAGCACACAATAGCCATTGACCCCCGCCTGCACCGTGCAGGACAGCTGCACTTCTGCACTCTGTGCTTCCATTCTCGGGAGGTTGCAAACAAAACCTATCATTGCTGGCTGGTCATCTGCTAGCGCAAAGGCTCTATGGTGTCCAATATGCTTACAACCAATGCAACTTTGTACAGCTGTGAAACAAGAATGACACAATCAGCTGTGTGGCTGTTCACGCGAGTCCAGCCCAACGATCAGCAGCGCTATGGACAACCACGAAATGAACATTTAACAGCAGTTTAGAAGACATTCACGAAACAACATTCCAGCCAAGAGATAAAAAATTTCTCTATCCACAACCGACCCAGTTGGTTTGGCAATGTCACATGTACTGGATAGGGTCGAGTGCAAAAGCCATACGAATGTTTACAAGCAAAGAAACTGCTATTCTTTCAGGACTACTGTACTGATGCCATCCGCTTAGACCCTAGTTCGTTTGCCTCCGTACCAGGCAGCCTCTGTAGCTACCAGCACTCTACCGGGTTCTCATGCGCACTAGATGGAGGGTGTGCAACAGTGGTCAAACTGCGAAGACCTCAGTTTTGAGGGTTGCTGCAGGGGCCGAATGAATTCTCGAAATGTGAGCAGGAAAGTGCAAGTGTTGAGCAAGCCACGTGCGCCCACGTGCACGTATCTTAAAAGGGACCCTGCAATTTTGTTTTTTTTTTTTTTTAATGCTCAAGGATGCCTGTTCACGTAACGGCCACTCAAGGAGCACTATAATTTTTTGATGCCCCCATGGACCTTAAATACAGTAATTTGTATTTTTCATTATTTATAATTTCCATGTGTTTCATCCATATTTCGTTTCATACAGTGTAATATGTCAATTAAAGGGTTCCTGGGCCAAGAGTAATCGTTAATGTAAGATTTGTAGCATTTAAAGTAACATGGGTGTTTTCTGGAGTTCGAGAGTGTAATAAAATAATCCATGCGGTTGGCCTACCTGCCAAACCTCGCTGGCAAGCCTAGTGGGACAGTTAGTCATACTGTGGTGTCTCGAGGAGTTGGAAGTGCTGACTGATGGGGTCGCAGTTTGCGCTTTAGCAGCACTTCAGCTTTTTTTACTAATCATTTCACAGCAATAGACAATAATTTATCGGAACCTTTGTTTACTTTGCAACCACCCACGATTTTCCACTCGTCTGTTCCTGTGGAATAACATCGCCCGGGAAGGCTTAAGTTTTCATGTAAGTTCTTTGTCGCCTACAGTCCGTTTGTACAGTGACACCCTTCCGGCTGGCTAAGCCAGGCACCATGCATAAGTTTGCTTCCTGAACGAGCTAGTAATATAACCTAATGATTCAACATAAAATGGCGTGCATTTTCATTTGGGTTACATACGGGACGAAGGGTGCGATTATATAACTTTCCCACCAATCTTTACGTGTTATGTATCAATAATATGTATTATCTTTCAGTGTTTTTATCTACATACAGCTAATTATAGGTGTGTGAGCCACACGAAGATCTCACTGTGCAGGTTTTCAGGAATACATTGTATTAATTACGATGGTCAGAGCGCCAGGAAGACACCACCAGTTGGTCGTCAGCACACGACCCAGAGAGGAGAAGAGTCTGCTTTGTGTTAGCTAATTGGTATTTCACTTAAAATACCTGGCGCCCGTCATCTACAAGTAGAAGAGTTGGTGAGAATCTACAGAACATTTATCTGTCCTGCTCCCAACTTTAGTAAACATAACTTTGGTCCACTACCTTGCCGTCAAATGGCTTTTCCAACTTAGGGGCGTGCCCATTTGCCAACATTGCCTTTCAACCCCCGTTGAAATTTTCTGAAAATTTTCCGCAATTTTCTACTATCAGAAACTGTCATTTTCTGCTTTCCCCGATCTTAGCCCAATATCGAGGAGGCGTAAACAACATCTACTCTGCACATCTGTATCTGTGGGATGCTGTCATGATACCCAGAATGCCAGGAACTCTAAGCAAGTGGTGCAAGGTAAAACTGCGGGGAATAAGCAAGACCACCACCATTACCACCACCATTACCACCACCACAAGGTAGAATGCAGAAGGACAAGGGATAGCGGCCATCTTGGCGAAACAAGGTGTCAGGCAGCTTACGCCAACCAGGCAAAGCGCAGACCAACGGGCTGCGATTTCTTTCCCTCTCCCTGCTTCGCACTATGCTCAAGTAGGACGAAGGAGGAAAACAAATGAGTGAAGGAGGAAAACAAAATCGACTTCCTCTCATACTATCTGCTCATGCACCGAACAGAATGCTGTGCATAGAGTCTTGCTTCGCGCCACCCTGAGCTGGACAGCCACACAATGACGTCAACTATAACACGACGAGCATCGCCAGCTCCCTACCACACTCCCACATGCCGCACATCAGCGCTAACTCTCTTCTAACCACATGGACTGAGCAACAACACGATGGCTGGCCGGGCCAGTAGTGACTCAATCGAGTTTCTCTGGACGCAGTGCTTGCGACCACAACCACAAGACTTTATTACCAAATATGGCTGTGACACTTTATACTGTAAGTGTACCCAGCAATCCAGCACAAGCATCAGCGTCGGTAAATACTGCGAAAGAGAAGAGCGAGTGAACAGTGAACTGAAAACTTTGGAAACTAAATTCAACATTGACATTTTCGACAACTAAACAACAACATGGTGCTATGATCTGCTCTGCCCAAGTCGGTATAAATTCTTATTAAAATGGCAAGTGTGTAGTTACCGTTATGATAAGGTGTGTTTGAACGAAAACGAGTTACAAACAGTTAAAGGGCTAATGTTTTATTGTAAGCAGTGTAGTTCAAAATCCTTATCCTACAAGCAGGTACAGTATAATTGGCACACATTGATTGGCGAGTTGCAAATAATGATCACCTGCGACCGTAATGGATGAACAGGGAACTCTGGCAGAAGAATAAGCAACTGTGATAAATGAAACATTAAGGTCCACCTACAGTGTCAAACGGAGACAGAACAGTAGACAAACAGTGAGGAAAAGTTCAAGTGTGAAGACTGCGCGGTCAAAGAGGAAGCCACATCTTCTGAAGAACACGATGTTCAGAATACGTCCACAGTACCGCCCAGGTCAATAATACCCGAATCACAACCATTGCCTGTAACTATCCTCCAGTAGCAATCTTTGCCGCCAATACCTAGTACAAACTATATTCCACACATGCAAACGTATTATTCCCCGCCTATATGTATAAGCCATATTTTCCATTAATATTGGCATCCATTATGGGCTCAGTTGGGGAGCGTTCATTCACGCATTTCAGTGTCGCTATGGAGAGAAGTTCACATCAGTGCAAGCTCAAAGCAAACTCTCACTCCAGGAACAACAGGAGGGCGAAAAGTTAACGGCATTCGTCAACAGGAAAACACACTTGGTACAAATATTCTGTCCTGGATTGGGTGAACATGGTGAACAGGGAGGTCCTCGAAGTGCTACTAGAGTACAGACCAGCCTTAGTCGAATGATCCACGAGTAATCTGCAACGTGATTCGGGATGCACTAGGGTGCGCCAAGGCCCTCACAGCATCGAGATCTTCCACAACGATAACCAAAGGATAAACCGACAGAACTTTCAACTGTGACGACCGGAACAGCAGAGAATTAAACAAGCGAGCAGTTTTCAACCCCGTGCACGAGGTGGTGGGAACATGCAAAATGTGAATTCGTACAGTGATGTGAACCGGTCCTTTCGATGGGACCATACGAGACCACCTCCAATGCCGTGCTAGTATTGCCCAGGACGGCAGTTCCATTGGCACGCCGATCGCCTGGTAAACCCACATTGGAGACAGCAGAATAACAGCAGTGGAAATGCCCACCAACAACAGGACAGCAGCGAAGACCAGCAGCACCAGCACGGCAGTTACGCCAAAACAAGCTCTAATTACAAAGGTCAGTAGCCATGGTGAAAAATTTATTCATGTATTTTTTTTATGTAAACAGTATTTTTTGTTATGCCTTTGTCGACACGGCTGTGTCACACAACATTTGTCGCCTCACTTCGTCACTAAACATGACATAATTTCAACCAGACAGGTGAACTGGTTTGCTTATTGGAATGTACTAATACAGTAGTCAGCAAGGCGACCATTACTATCAAAATAAGAGCTTTGGAAACCATAACTACGACAGCAATTTCTAATGAAATTAATGAAGCTGTTATTTTAGGAGTATAGTGGCTCTCATAGCAAAACACAATAGTTGAACCAGCCGAACGATGCATCCACTTCAGAGCGAAGGAAATACGAACAGTTTATAAAGTGGACAGCCGTACCAATGAATATGTGCCTAAGTAAATTAAACAGAATTTGAACATGACATACCCACAGTGCACCAAGTTGCTTTTCAGTTCTTGCTAGATTAACGTAAACTTTTTTCGCGAACCATGATGCATTACGCAGGACAATGGTGGCAGAACACAATATCCCATTGACTAAGGAAGAACTGGTCCACTGTATCCCCTGCAGCTACTTGCCTCACCAAGCTAACATAATAAAACAGCAGCTATCTGAGATGCTTACAGACGGAGTAATCGAACTGACTAGGAGACAGCATAACTCGACATAACTGCCACACTGAAAAATAATGGGACCTTAATATTCTGCATGGACTTCAAGCCAATCAACCAGATGACATGCTGTGCTACACCGTCTATATAAGTGTCAAAGATGCCCTTAGTTCACTCGGAAGTGCCAGAATCATGTCGTCACTCGATTTGTGAAGTGGCTATTGGCAAATACCGATATGCCAGGAGGACCGGGAAAAGACTGCCTTCACCACCCCAGATGGCCGAGGATATCAGTTCTGTGCCATCCCTTTTGGGCTAAAGTGCACCCCAGCAACATTCCAGAGTATGAAGGTACGGGTCATCGAAGTTATGATAGTCGAATTCACACTCGCCTACCTCGGCGACATAGTCATGTGATCGGAGACATGAGAGGAACACATAAAACAACTGTCTCTTATATTCGAGCGATCTAGAGTTTTTAGGTCACGTGTTGAACGAGCAAGTAAACCGACCGAAACCTGAACAGCTGGGGCTGATTTAGAGTCAGGTACCACCATGTATATGTAAATAACTATGTAAATTTTTCTGCCTAATCAATTAATCAATTGGGTACGGAAACACATACAGGATTTTGCAGTCATCACTGCACCCCTCACAGACCTGCTATCTCCACAAAAGCGGTATGTGTGAGGCTACAAACTGGAAACAGCCTTTTTGTAGATTAAAAAAAAATTCCGAGAATGTCCCACTCTAGCGCAGTATGATCTAGCAAGACACCTTTACCTGCAGACCGATGCCAGCCAGGGGGTGCTAGGCGCTTTGCTCTACCAGTCCAGCAACATAGGTGAGAAAAGGGTAATCGACTTCACAAGGGTGAAATTGGGAACTACCGAACGCAGATATGACGTCAGTGAAAGAGAATGTCTCGCCGTGATATGGGAGATATGAAAGTATAGGCCATACGTAGCATATCGTAGATTCATGTTGCAAAACGATAATCACTGCCTAGAGTGACTCAACAACATGTGGGAAGCCAGGAACAAACTTACGAAATGGGCACTTTGGCTCCAAGCTTACGATTTTGCCATCGAACACTTACCGGGAAAGTAGAACGAGCTAGCAGACATGTTGTCATGGGCGCCAGAAGCAAAAGTAATGGTCACAGACGATGTTGAATGGGAAGAGGTATTACCCACCGTTACTACAGAACCGGTTACGGAGGCAAACGTAAACAGGATAATGGTAAGAGAGAATGACCAACTGAGAGCAGATTTCTATCTCAACGAAGTGATAGTGCAGGAAACTTGTGAGTTTGCGAGAGAAAAGAAAGAGCGATGTGAAAAAGAACACGTCGATGGTTGGATGTGTTTAGAAGGTCATATTGAGATGTGCTCACCTCAAGACGATACTACAAAATGGAGACTGTATGTACCATCTAGTCACAGGGAAGATGTGTTTGAACACTTTTATGGGAGGGTAATGGCAGGACACTCGGTAACCTAGCAGACAGTTAAAAACATTTTGGAACAGTTTTTCTCGCCTGGTGTCACTCATTATGTCAGAAATTGGGTCCTCAAATTACACAAATATTATTTGTTCAAATCCCGGCTGTCTGATTGAAATGAACAACAGCCAAGGCAGCTTAACGACCCTATGAAACTGTCTGTTTAGATCTGATGGGATCTTATCCGAAGTCAGCCAGCAGAAGAAAATTCATATTATTAGGAATGGATGGTTTTTCAAGATGGTTCGACACTTACCCAGTAAACAGTGTTAGGGCCGGGAAAATTGCAAAATGTATGGAAACAGAATTTTTCACATGCTGGGGATATTCGAGAGAGTTACTTAATGACAACGGATCCCAATTTATCGGGAAAAGATGAAGTGTACTTTGTACGATCTGGGGTGTGTGGCACATAAAACTGCTATTTACCATTCCCGCACGAAAACCACAGAGAAGCGCAACCAGGAGTTGAAGGTGCAACTCCGGCACGTGTGGGTGAGAACCAAAACAGTTGGGCCGAACACCTGCTCGCCACACTCTTCACGCTCAAGCGAATAGTAAATGCCAGAACCATACATACCCCACCACAAGTTCTGCTAAGAAGAAATAAAACACTGCCAAGCTAAAGAAATTGTCTGCGAGAGAGAAAGAGAGATAGAAGCGAGACAGAAACAAATGGTGCACGAGACAACAGGCTAAGGTGCCTTTAACACAAACAAAGGGATTAGCATTTGAGTTATGCGAATCACTGCTGCCCTCAAGAATTTTTGCGCGGTACTGTAACATTGCTGAACGGGGCCGCCCCGAGTGGCAACGACCTTGGGCCCGACCACATGCCTGGTCAAGACGGGCCACAAGATGTTATGGATCCACCATGACAACATTCGGGCAGCGGCTTACAGCACTCCCGAGAACAACTGGGACGAGCCCCAATTGGCGAGGACGGTCTCACTCAGAACGAGCATGTCAGGAGAGATATTGAAGCGAAATGTGGCCCAGGACCTGAAGGCAGACTCAGACAAACTAGTGCAGGTGTGCATTCAACGCCGAACAATACGTAGTTTACCAGGAATCTACATCATGCCAGCACCATGAACAAGGAGTTTGCCGCATCTGTGAAGGACGGTGATGATGCAGCGATGAGGGGAGAAGGAACTCCCGAGGTGTATATAAAGTGAGAGGAGCCAGAATTATCGGCTGAATTAAGTACCACCAGGAGCCCCTCGGTGACGGTGCTGATGACCCCCCTGGTGACCACCCATAGATGGGAGGTAATGCAGTACCTCAAGAAAGTATACCGACAGAGGACGCAGGAGGTCCGGAGCCACCCGATACAGTGGTGCTGACAGGGGTGAGCCCGGCAGCCGACATCGACAGATCAGACAGGGATGGGCTGACGAGCTATACAATCGAACCAGAAGAGCTGGAAACAACACAGGTAATACCAGAAGAGGACGGGGGAGGGGAAGAACCAGATCCCACCCTGGTGATTCCATCTGTAAGCCTGCAGGAAGACAACTCGCCAGAGCTTCAGGGCAGCTCCCTACCCACTGGTAAGCTATTACCGGGATGCGACTGTACACGACACAACTGCAGCAATGAAGAGCGTGTGGGGTGATGTCAAAAGTGGCTAAGCGTCAGGCTCTGCGCGAGGTCGTGCCAACGGAGACGTCAGGAATGCAACAGAACAGCTCAGCGGATCACCTGAGTCGGCGAGCCAGTGCCATTTGTGTGTTACGTGATATATACAGGGACGATTGTGTTGCAATTAGTGTTTATCTCAGTAGTTAAGGACAGTGTAGTGTATGTTTATTTTTGTAAGTGTACGTCATCATCTACAATGCCAATAGTGTTTGTATAAATATGTCCTATGTTCTTTCGCAACAAGTATTAATGTTCTGCATCTTGCAACAGTGTCCACAAGTATGCATAATAAGACTATCACACTCACAGGTACGTACTGATAAAAGATTACCAGTGTACATGTTTCAGGTCTAATTCCATGTGTTTTAGTTTATATTTAGTGTTTACAGTTTTGAGGGTCAATGTGATGTAGTGCCATCTGTTTCATTAATGAGTGTAATTTTGCATGTCCGTAATTATTTAGTTATTGACAGCTCTTGTGCTAGAGGCACCATTATGTGTATTAATCTGTACTGCCATGACGAAGCATGTGTAACACGTAGACATCTCTTTACTATTGCTAATAATTATTAACGTAACTTTTAACGGTACAAACTATTCTTGTATATTTTATATTCTTAAAGTGTGTTCGATCAGCACTGGCAGTATTGAAATACAGGGACTTCCCAACCATGTTCCAAAACAACGCATTAAAGTGGAGGGTTGGTCACAGCCAAGTGGCAAATAGCCACTACAAAATTGTAAAAGTAGTTTGGAACTATTTTTATGTCAAATAAAATGTTTTGCCTCAAGCAAAAATCATACAGAAAAAATAGACTTGACTAGGGTCCAGCCCCTCCAAATACATTATTTTTCATTGCAAATGTCTATAGTGTGGTTAGGTTACCTTGCAATGCACTCTGTTCGAATGAGTATTTAACTTTTTTTATTTCTAAAATGTGCTTTTATATTCTGTTATTAAGAGTTTATTCATATGTACATCTTATCGGCACTGTAGAACCCATTTAATTTCATTTATTGTGTTTCACCTTCAGTAAAATTATGTCACGTGTTGTTTTGGGGGGAGTGTCGGCTAGTGAGCGGCCTCCGCACCATACGAAAGAGAGTAGTGCCTGAGATCTCATGAGAGTACCACCACACTTTGGTTATCCAGGCACTTCATCTTTGTTTATTAAGCATCATGTAATTCTGTTTAATTCACTTTAGTATACCGGAACCTTTGTTTATTACTCGCCCGGAATACTCGGTCTTTTACCCTCGGTTCGTCTTTTACACTACCGAGGCGTAATGTACAATGTAGTTTCATAGGCCCTATGGCCATTTAATATGTGTAAGAGCCCGCCTGGGTTGAACTGCGGTTTTTGTGTAACTTCAGTGCCGCGAAGGGGAAGAACTTATATTAAAAATTCACTGGTGAGATGCCGATATTTTTATTGTAATTAACAGCCAATCGGTCACTTAACTTTTTTGTATGTTTGTATCGATGACGTGTCTTCAATAATGCCATTGTGTAGCAATAGTAACCCTTCGGGAGTGAGCTCGCTTATCAGGTGGGCCAACATCCTTGACTAGACGAGGCAATTGGAGAGTAATTCACAGCTGGCGGAAAGGTATTACAACTGGCAACATCTATCAAGACGTGGATATGGGACAGACTAACAGACGTCCGCCATCATGATAGGAGAGGAGGAATTTCTATCAAGTGTAAGTTTGTGCTCGTAGAGCGGACTGGCACACTTAAACCTGGAAAACAACTATTCCTATCCACCACACCTCATTTCCCCCCATGGTCCAGACCAATCACACGCCCAACACCAAGGGGTAAGCAGTAAGGACAGCAAGAGTGGCGGGTTGACCAGCCAGCTACAGTGTGACCTGCCCCAATATCTTACTGCAAAGGGTTTCAGTAACATAATGGTTTTTGAATTAATCACGACCTTAGGAGCACTGAGAGGACAGTACCCGTGTTCGTCGGCACACGACCCGGAGAGGAGAAGAGTCTGATCTACGTTATCTAGCTGGTCTTTCACATAAAATACCTGGCACCTACCATCTACAAGTAGAAGAGTTGGTGAGAATCTACGGAAAATTTACATGTCTTGCACCCAACCTTAATGAACACCAGTTTGCTCCACTACCTTGCCATCAGTACAAATATAACATGTGCACAGAAGAAAGCCGACCGAACCTAACAGCGAATAACTAGACCAGTTTCTTTATGGGATTACAGCAGATCATGGTATCGTGTAGACGAGCAGGGTGTAATGGAGCAGCAGGAGGAGTGATGTTTCAGTGCCACAGCTGTGGGGTAAAAATTCATGCACAACACAGGACTGTAAGAGAAAGCATCAACAACTAGGTGAGGCAGTTCACATGCGGAGAATGTTCGGCCATAGGACCCATGCTGGTTTTTCCTGTCCGAACGACAGGGCTGATCAGCCAGTCAACCGCATTCCTGCCAAACCTAACAAACATAACTTTCCAAGACCGGCCTACCAACAACTACCACCAACCACCACCATTCCAAACACGCCCAACTCACCGTCACACAATCTCTGTTCCCATTACAACACCATCAATCGTAGCACAACAACCACAACATCCCGGATAGAACATGGCCTACAGCTGGCCTTTCTACAGTGCTTCGCTACTAGTGGTTACAGAATCATAGCGATGCAGTCTTGTGAAATACTGCCTGGGCCTATTGCCAGAAAATTTCATAATATACCAACTTTCTCCAGAGAACCAAACAAGGATTAACAGGGTTGGAATTTCTGCTAGCATACCAGTGTCTCTTCGGAGGGAGTTCGGTTCTATACAAGCTAACTTTACAGGAGTAGCAAGAAGGCGAGTCACTGTAAGCATTCGTAACCTGCAAACTGAATCTTATTCACCGATACCATCCACACTTGCCAGAGCAAGAGCAGCTGGAAGTGGTGGCAGAAACAGCACAGCCTGAGATCCGTGCAGCACTTGTACTGCTGCTAAACAACGTAGTAGTAGAACTGATGAGGGCTGCACTGATTATAGAATGTAGCACACTGCAACCACATCGCGAGACCAGCGCCATACGATGGTGCCACAGGAAAAGTGACAATGGTGAAAACTGGCATGAAGGAAGAGCAAAAAATCTGGAATGGGGACAGTTCGGTGAAATGAGTGGAAATCCACCACTGACAATAGTGACGAACAGTTATGCCGTTGTGTAGATACTGAGGGAAAACTGGGCGTAAAACGGTCCGTGAAGTGGGGCAGAAGCCAATCGCTGGGAACTCCATGTCGGTATAGCAAGGGTGCACAGTACCACTGGCAGACTGAATGATGGAGCAAACCACATGTGCGTGAGCAGCAAGGCGGGAATCAACAACAGCAGGGAAATGGCAAGCAGGGTAAAGGTCGCCTGATGTGCCCTGTACCCTGGTCACCCAGGATACAATGGATATAACCCTGCTACAGGCCTTCATTAACAAGGCGAGTGAGGGAAACACCCAGTTCATCTGGATCCTTGTCAGTGTCAACAGTATAAAGGGTCACTTGCCTATAGATGCCGCCATAACTCATTACTTTGTCCAACGCAGTTTGTAAGCAAACGTTATGTAACCCCCAAGGGCCACGTGATCTGTTTAGCTACAGGGCAAGAGTTTGATGCAGTCATGGGCAAGCGGATGTAACTTTCAAAGTACGCAATATTGAGACAAAAACACAGGCAATAATAACCCACGAAATGATCGAAGATGCTATTCTGGGTTTCTCCTGGTTAAATGAACAGAACACAATAGAAGAAGCAATGGCTGGGCACATTCATTTTGGCGCTAAGGAGAGAAGAAAGGTGTACAACATTTTCAATAAATTGTTTAGCATAACATTCAGCCAGAATATCAGGATGGATTTCAATGCTTACTGATGGATTGCAAAGCAGTTTTTGGCAAGCATAACGTACTGCGCAGAACAGCAGTCGTGGAACAACACAGGACGAGCCTATCTACTGCGGCCTGAGCAGTTATATTACCCCACCAAGCTAAAATAATACGGGAACATGTACAGAAAATGTTAAGAGATGGTGTGACTAAGCCCACTCACAGCAGGTATAATTCCGCCATAACACTAGCACCAAGGAAAGATGGGTTATTGTGCTTCTGTGTTGACTTTTGCCCACTCAACCAAGTGACACGTAGCGTCCTACCACCATACATAAATGTTAAGGACGCCTTGAATACCTTAGGAAAAGCAAAAGATTTAGTTATTCCTGGACTTACGCAGCGGCTATTGCCAGATTCCCGTCTGGAACAAGGATCATGAGAAAACCGCCTCCATATCCTCAGGCGGCCAGTATTTCCAGTTTTGCATGATGCAGTTCGGTCTCAAGTGTGCACCTGCCAATTTACAGTCTATGATGGTGAGAGTACTAGACGCCCTAATTGGACACTTCATGCTCATGTATCTCGACGATGTGGTCATGTGGTCAGAGATATGGGAATAATATCTACGCAATCTGTCTATTGTCTTAGAGTACCTTGCTATAAATTGACTGACATGTGCTGCCAACAAATGCCACCTCGGTGGGACGAGCATAGAACTCCTGGTCCATATTGTCGACAAATCTGGAAATACACCCACACCAGAGTGTTATTGACACGTACGAGCTTCCATGCATCAAAAACAACTGCGAAACAGAACAGTTTCATGTGAGGGAAGGATGAAGACGAGGCATTCTAAGCAATCAAAGCAAGCTTTAAAACAGTGCATAATATCAGAGATCACATTTTTGAGCCGACGTCACACAGTGCGCAAGGATATGGAAACAACAGCGCCTGTTCGTAACCGTTAGCCTTTACCTAATGAGGCCGTATCCAACAATAACACACAGCAAGAAGTTCATTCTAGTAATTATTCAAGGTGGATTGAAGCCTACACTATCAACAGTGCACGAGCTGGAAACGTATCATGCATGATGGAAAATGATTTTGTTATGCGATGGTGATTCCCGCGTGACTTACTCACCGATAACGGCCCACAATTCACTGTTAGAGAATGGCGAGATTTGTGCATCCGGTGAGGAGTACGGCAACTGAAGACAGAGATTATTTAATCAACATACGTATGTCTGGTAGGCTAACGACATTTTGCAACCGCATCATCTTCGCCACAGATCAAAGTGTGCAATTGTCAAGTTATCTCCTGGAGGGATACGTAAATTCTTTATCAATTAAAAGTGATACATGGAACTTATGTGTACTTTTTAATTTGCCGCCGCAAGGTATTTCAGGGTGCGGGCCTTTTAATCCTGCCTTTTTATTGCAAGTATCATCATCTCAGTTTTCATGGGTAATAGTTATTAATATGTGTTGAAGCATGTAAAGTGTTAGTATTTCTGGGAAGTGGTTTGGCCCGAGCAATCCACGGCATAGGGAGTTCTGATAAAATCATTAATTAATTTGCATTACCATACGGCGAATGGGTCGCTCGAAACCCCCCTTGTTTTCCAAACTGTTTGTGAACGAGGACTACAACCAGGTGAACTGCAGAGCATCGCAGGAAAATTTGTCCAGGTGATCGGCAGCAGCATCCTAAGAACAAGTTTCATCAGCTCTAATGCAACAACAACATTGATATTGCCCTAGGTGACGTCTGGCACCTACCGGGTAATTTTCCATAACCTTTCTCACCTTACAGTTCACAGTCTATATAACCTCAACCAACCCTTTTCCAATCACTGACAGCCATCAAAATTACAGTGTAGGAAGCATAAATATCCAACAGCAACTGTGCGAGGGGATACTTCACATCATCTTCAGGGCAATTATGTTCTGGGTGAACAGCCCATGACTCAGAATAATCAACAGAGTCTGTTCTAGCAGAACTTCATGACACCACATTAACAGGCGTTGTCTGGAGTCTACAGGGTAATATCATAATTCCATACCAAACTGAACCTTTAACCACCCATCAAAATATATCACGACTCTGTTTGTCGAACCACATGGCATCAAATTGTCAGTTTTTCATTTTGTTTGTGCTCCTCTAGCATCAGTTTGCTCTTAACTTGGATTGATGTAAACAACCCTCCATAGCAATTCTGCAAAGAATGAAGAAACTCCTCCCACTGTGGGTCGGCCCAGGCAGAGGAATTGGATTGGTCTCAGTGGTTTGTTGTTGTCTTCCAATACTATGTGACCATGTTCTCGCAGCAATGTGGGCCAAACAGGGTGTAGGAAATGATGTGACTTGTTTCAGCTGTGGAAGTTGGTTGTACCGGGTGCATTGGCGGTGGAAATACTGGTATCGGAAAATATGTGGTGAGTGTCAGCAAGTAATGAGCAGATGGCAAAAGTGGTAGTGGGGCTGAAGCTAAGGCTGGCTGATGAGGTGAGGAATAGACGAGTGTTACTGCTGTGTTTACCCCTGCCATGTGCACTGTGGGTGTATGGCAGTTGCGGTAGGATGTCACTCTATGCCGTGCATTACCGACACATGAATATACCATCTTGCACTGTCAGTCTCTCGCCTGACTGTAAGCATTACCCACGTACATGCACAGCACACATCCTGCACAGTAACACACCACTGCTTTCACCCCCTGTACACATTGGGCAGTGACATTGTGTCAGTTGGTAATTTGCACCATTCAGTAATACTTTGCATGCTGGTCAAATGTTCAGTGGTATTACTGTTGTGATTACCCTGATTGCACAGAAAGTTCTGAACCGGTATGTTTACGAGCTCGTATGCAGTTAGGTACTCTGTTTATATCTCTGTGCAGGGGCAGGAGGAGTGGTTACTTCTCACTGTCTTGTTATGGCCGACCCACTGTACGTGCTCTTCATCGTTGGCACAATGGTGGATGTAAGTTGATTTTGGCAGGCTTTTAACGAATGGTTGCAAAAGGAATAAGGGCTATCTGTATTTTGGCATTGGTGCTGAAGAGAGTCAGCTGTGAGGTGAAGGAGAAGGCACATTGCACAATGGTACGGCCGATGTTAGAATGTGCTGCAGCACTATGGGACCCGTACATGGCGGTGCGAGAGCTGGAAAGCGTGCATAGAAGGGTAGCAAGAAGGGTGAAGGATGGTGAGGATGAAGGAACTATATGCCATCAGTGATGATGAAAGAATTGGGGTTGTTCTCATTGAAGGACAGGAGGAAAGTTGAACGGCTGGTGAGGATGTACAGGATGGGGAATGAAGTAGGTGGAAGCTAAGTAAGGGGCTGTTTAGAGCGAGAGGAAACAACAGTGATGGGCTTCAGAGGGTGTGGAGGAGAACGTAGTGGGGTTGACGGTCAATGCTTGTGAGGTCTGTGAGGGAGAGGAACGTGTTGAATGAGGAATTAGTATCTGGGAAGGGGCGGGGGTGTTGGAAAGTTTCGGAAGGTCGTGGAAGAGGCATTTAGTCTGGCAAGGGAGTGGTGATAGTTCACCTTCGTGCGGCAGCCATATTGCGAGTGCATTATTATCATTATTAGAATATTTAAAATATGTTAAAATAATGTTCTTTATTTCGCAATATTTTTGATAGCGTATTTCTTTGACACACAAATTGGACAAAGGAAAAATGGCTATTTTTCAAGGGTGTTTCATGGGAATCATGTTGTGTATTAATTAATCCGTGGATTGTTGTTTTTGTGTGTGTCAGTGCCATAAAAATAATGTTTATTATATTAATTTCTGGTGAAACTCTTTATTGTGATTATTAGTGATCTGCAGGTATTGTAAAGTAATTTTTGTTCAACTGTACATAGTAATATTCTTTCTGATAGACCCAATGATTTGTTGTTTTTTTTTCGCCGGGTGCACCAACGTTGTACCCCCATAGCACTTCCATTAAACAATAGCCGATAACGAAATAAGCATTGTGAATTTCAGACTCCAGAGTCTATTCGTTGTTTGGTATTGTATCAGACAGGTGCCCGTTGGAGAACTGCAAATCCCGTTGGCCGTGTAGTATATTTAAGAAGTTTTTGGCTCTGAAATATTTATTAACATTTTTGACCTTCGACTTCCGTTGTGTCGTGTACTGCTTAAAAACCCTGGCATTTCTCTAGAGGTGTGCGCCTAGGCTATTTCGCGTGAGCACAGTTAGTTGTTTTAATGTACTAGTATTTAGTGTAAGACGATGTTGAAGTTATCAATGTCATCTACCCTAGTATGAAATGTTGAAATTCAGGCCAATTGTAAAGAATACTGGCTCATCTGAAGGGAACGATTTCAGCCTCTTGAATGTGGCATATTTTTCTTTACCTATGCTAAACTGTCGTGTAAATATGCGGTTACATGATATGTTTTGTGTAGAAAAAATTTATATTGTCTCAAGCTGTAGGCGTTGGCCCCGGGATTAGTGTACAATGCGATACCATTTGTTTACACACGTGTTATGTCACCAATATAGCACTGATGTCATGTTTTTTGCTACTGCCCCATCATTTTCCTATTACAGTCTAACGGGGCATCCGTGGGAGTGTTGGGGTTTTCGGGCGGAGACACTTTCTGCATGTATAGATTTTGGTATCGGGAAGTACACTTGAGCCCACCCGCCTTAATATAAGTTATTACCAGGGGCCTATTCCGTAAAAGTTACAACTCTGCAGGTGACAGGAAATTATCGGACAGGTTTACAAATTTGTCATGACAAATTTGTAGAGCGCCGGCTCTATGCCGGTTGCGGCTCGCTCTCACTACTCAAAAGATGTGCCGACAGGCGGCCCGAGGCAGGTGTGCTGGCTTGGATGTATTCTTGCAGTTGCAGAATCTGTCAGACAAACTCATCTATCTCTGTCACACACAAGGCTGTCTTCCCTCTTGCTCTCTCTCTGCATCTTCGTCTTCGTTGCTGGTGAGTAGGAAACGGCGTGCGGCACTTTGGAGTGTAATGTGTGTGTCGGTGATAACGCATGGACTTATTATTGTGTGCCGACCTACATCAACAGCTGTAAAGCTTGGATGCTGACAATATAATTTTCATGAGTCTGAGGAAAGAGCAAACACATTTGCCGACACACGGAATAAGTTGCGACCCTGGAGATGTGATTTTATATAAAATATATAAAAGAAAATATGCCCAAGGCCACACTCGTAAGGCATGTTTCCTAGGTAACTGCTGTGGCTGCTTGGTGTGGTAGATCATATAGGCCCTGCCCTTGGCCTCACTGTCTTAACACGCAGCAGAACAAGTTGTAAAGAAACTATAGTGTTTTTTCAGCTGAGAACTTCCGTCATCTCATCTGCATACTAAAGTGGGGATGAGAGTGTTTTGGCAAAATGGGGAGATAGAATCGTACTTAACCATCGTACATTGATATAGAGAAGAGAGACGCAGAAAGCCCTTGTCACACAAATAAAGCACTCAAATTCGTTAAATTAAATCAACAAATTTTTTTTGTACCATGTTCTTGCTGTCACTTTATTGTCCTTATGTGGTTATGATTTTCACATCAACAGGTATTTTCGTAAGCAGACAGACTTACTGACTATTATGATTGACTGAAGTTTACATAAACACAATAGCAGATATGGTAGAAGGACAATATGGGAAACTGAGGCATTTGAACATTGTCAACATGCGAGACACGCTACAACAGCGCTCCTAGTAGCTTGTGCTGACGAATACCCGAGAAAGTCAGATTTACATGGCTCGGCATGCGCAAATTAAGTGCAGTTGTCATCTTGTAGTATCAAAACGTGTTGTTTTGCTGACTGTAATATAATAGTTGCTTATTCATATTATTATGCCATATTTAAAAATGCACTTAAAGTATAAATATTGTCACTTGAAACAAGGACAATTAGTTGTTACAGAATCATGTTACTGGGCACAGATTTAGGTGATGCAAGTTATAAAGGACAAATATTAATCAATTTAAACTAAGAGAATGGAATGCTAAACAGTATTTAATTTGTGAGAAACATAACTGACTGCATTTATTCAATAAATTCTTGAGAATGGAGCTGTAACCAAGCTTATTTTTCTGCAAAAGAAAATTGGGGATGAACATAACCAAACATTTTTTTGGACAGAAAAATCTCCACAACTTATTTGTTTTTTTTTTTAAGGAAAGATTAATTAGAAATAGCTCTACTACAGTTATTGATTCAACACTGTGGCTGTTATTAGGTCTATAAGCAACAATAGCTTTTAGATATTTAAGATTAACCTCAAAATAAGTTGCCTAAATATTAACTTACTGCTTTTTGAAAGTTTTATCATTAAATTAGCAATAAAATAAATAGTTCACAAATTTTTATTCCTAACAGATATAGTTTTTATTCTACTTTTGTCTTTCATAGAAGGTATATTTGGGTTGGAAATACATTTTCTGGAGAGAAACATTTTGGGGAAATAAATTTTTACATGATAAAAATGTATCCTCAATTATTGTTTAAGTTTTAGTTTCCTGAATTTATGCCCAAGATAAATAAACATATATCCAGCGCATTGCTTTTTACTTCAAAGTGTGTGTACAGAATCTCATCAGAAGGTGGTGGCCCATCCCTCGGTTGGTCGAAAGTTACAGTTTAACGGATAAAAAACCATTGCCCTGGGATTGGTTGAAGATCATGTGACTGCCTGACAGGTGCGACGGATGGTTGTGAGTCCACCTTTACATATATAAATCAGTTTTGTCGTTAAGTTATGCCACAACTACACTGCCTCAAGTGAAACACAGGCAGCTATGGTTAACCCACTGGCAGCCATGCTTCAACCATTAGTAACAAACATTTGAAACTTTAGTCACTTCATAATTTGATTGAACCAGTTATGAAATTTTGGGGGCTGTAACCAAAAATTATACACAAAGGACTATTCTGTTGCTTGGTAATATCTAGTGGCTGTTCATCAACAAACCAAAGTATCTTTGTAGTACAGAGCAACTCGGGATTGGGGGGAAATTTTAATTGAAATGGGTGTACTGTCAAACTTGTAACTGTACTAAAGACACAGTCAAGTACAGAAGGGGGCAAGAGTATTGCCTCCTCCTCCCGCTCATTTCCTAATGCTGGTTTCATAGACACTAATTGATCACTTCATTATTTAGCAGGTTTTTATAAATTATGGTAAAACTGCTCACCTCATTCCTTTTAAAATATTTTATTTGTACCTATTTATGTAAAAAGAAACACACACCCAAACATACCACGCATAGTGAGACTGTGTTCGAAGTTACCATTTAGTACAATAGTATTTTAACATGCAGTAGTGTTCGGTTCGGATGCTCTTAAGTCACTTGTTCAGAAGTGGTTGCGATTTGGTAATTTAGAATTTTATAAGTATCGTTTCATAGTAAAATATCAAATGCGTCATTATTTTACTTGACTAATTCAAATCATGTTACCTTTTAGAATACTATGTTTGTGCCTATGGAAGGTGTCCCAATTAAATTTCGTAGAACTATTAAGTTTGATCATTACTTTGACCACCAGACATGGTATGTTCATATAGTACATACATGCATTGGAACACAACTTCCTTCTTAAGACATCCATTTTCTTTGCTAGTGTCGATAATCCATGGAGGAAGCAGTAACATTGACTGTGAAATGCTTACAGCTATACCAAATATGAAAATGTACCATCGCATTTGATATCATGCCACTTAAGTGACATTTGAGTGATTATAGATGAGATAAATATTTTATATACTACACAAATTATAAATAAGATCTACTGTATTAAGGAGAGTATTTCAGAATATAACTAGATGATAATCGTTAAACATTTTAATCAATCATTTCCCACCATTTACGAATGAAATTTATGTAATACAGCTGGCGCTAGGATTAAAATGCAATTGGTCAGAATATTTGATAGTACATACATATTTAGTCAAGCCATTCAGCTTATTAATTTCACCTCTCAAGTTTTGCATGCATTAAGCGTATTTAATTTTGTAATTCACTTTAAAAAAAAAACTTATTTCCAAATTTTTATAGCATTAGATCACAATGAACAAGTCACTTATAATAACCAACCTGAATTTTACCACAGATTTTCATATGCTTCATGGCAAGAAGACTAGAAAACGTGTTGCAGAATTCAAAAGCAGATGAACTGAAAATAACTTTCATTGGTCGTGAATGTAAGGTACTTTCTGTTCAAATTCATGACACTTGTTATTGTAATGCAATTTGCAAGTACTTTCTCCAATACTGTGATCACCGCAAACGAAACTGTGTAAATAGGCTAACAGGTCAAAAGAAATGTGTGCATATCACAATAAGTGAGTTATCTGCATTGCATAATGTGGCAAAATAATGCATTGAAAAACATCTCATTTAAGTTAATACTATACTGAGTATTTCAAGGAGTAAATAAGAGGAATTGAAATTAAAAAAAAAAAAATCATTTATTTATTTATAAATAATTTATAATATCACTGAAATGTAACGATGACTCTCGGGAGTGAAATATTATAGTTTGAAAGTTTTGTACACAGTTGTGTAATCAAATTTGAGTATGGGGAGGAGGGTACTACTTTTGATTGGTTTTTACAGTAACCCTCACTCAACAGCTGGTTCACACTCTGCAATATGTGTACTGAATTACCAACTGTAGACAACCTGATATCTCCACTGCTGCAATTAAAGTGTTTGGTTTGTGGTGTCAGTACATGATGTTTAGCACACAGAATGAACTTTGATACACTGACTGGAGAAGAATTATTCTCGCCATCGAAAGTGTTCTCAACAACTCTCTACTCATTCAAATAAAAATTAATTGTAAACTCAGTATGTAGAGAAATTAAAATATTTGCACAGTACAACAGTAAGGATATGTAGACCTTAGGGTGTGTAAAGGGTAGGCGACTACCTAGAAAGGAAACTATTACAGTTTTCATTCAGTAGTTTCTTTAATAAATCATCGAAAATATTTGGTAGTTGGTGCAAACACAACCCAAATAACGTACAAATTAATATTCAAATGTATAGTTTCCCAAATGTAAACAATATCATTCCTAAGTATGAAAATATACTGATTAAGTATATAAACAAAATAAGTATGCTGAAAACTGGGCAATTTTTAAAAATGGGGCTTTTCAAAAAAAATCTCAGAATAATAATTCCACTCTACTAATTACACAGAACATGAATTTACTAGGGGCATCAACATTTGACCAATAGAAACCCCAAAAACGATAGTGGGGACGGCTATGAAGATAAGGGGAATAGTGTGGTAAAATAGGTGAAAAATATGTAAATAACGTAATATTTATTTATGAAAATACCTTAAATTAAAAAAAAAAAACTGAACCATGCTTTAACAAAATATAAATTATTACCAATACAAGCTACAAATATGATAGTGGGGATGGCTATGAAGATCAGGGAAATTGTGGGGTAAAAAAATACAAAATATGTACATTCTCATTATAAACTTTTACCCCTCAATTTTCCTCAAGTTCATAGCCCTCCCCACTATAGTATTTCTAAATTGTATTGGTAACATTGTCAATTTAGGTATGGTGCCTAGTGTTCAGTTCAATCCTTTTGCAAGTAAACATGTTTTCATGAGACAATATTACAAATAATACAGAAATATGTTAAATTGCAAAACACACATACATTATTTCTCAGTACAAATAGACTATACATGACAATCATTTATGGGGAAACTCCCAGTTTCGGTAATACGTTATGATTCGGGTTATCACCTAAAATAAATTGCCGGCGTGCCTTGAATAATTGTTTTAGATATTTGTTACCCTGCTGAAGCGGGGACTCTGGCTCAGTGCATAATGTTTGGCTAATATGATAACATTGTACGAGCAATAACCGACACACATGAAAACACTATTTTGACGCAGTTAATAAATCTTATCCCTAGCTCAACTTGCTGAACTATACACAGACGTAAGAGGCCCCAACCAGTTTAATACACGAACACTGATTATGTAAACATTGTACGAGCAATCACTGACCCACATACCTATGTAAACAACTTTTCTGAAGCAATCAATCAATTATATCACGAGCTCAACTTGCTGAACTAAACACACACTTTAACAAGAGACCAGCCAGTTTAATAGATGAATGTGGAATTTGGAAATATTGTTTACTTTTATTTGTCGAAGGTGTCTCTCCACTAAGAACAAACCTCCACCTTTCAGATTAAGGGCTATCAAACTTTGCAAGGTCCTTCAGTGTACAAGATTGGAAATGGCAGCTACGACACTCAATTGACTTTGTTCTTGGTCTTGTGGAATCAAATTTGGGTTGCAAAAATCCTCTTTTCTGAAAAGGTTGGAACACGCTATTCTCGTGTAGGTATAAACTGCCAGTCCCTTTTTTCTTCATTACATCCAGGTCTGCTCTTACATTTCTACATCCATTGCTTGCACCTAAGAAACAACAAAACAGTATTTAAGTAAATTAAGGTTTGTGTGAATTGAATTTGCAATAAAAACACGAATGGAAAATGTTATCCAATACAGCTCGTGTACTTGCAGACTTGCATCCTTTGAAAATCTTAAAAAGGGCTTTGCAACATTGTAATTATTGCAGCCAAAAACTACACAAATCTTTCCTGCCAAAATAAATAACCACTCAAGCAAAAAAAAATAGAATCAAACCACATCCAAAATACTCAAAACTACCCATTGAATGCACAGCTTATTATCGTACGAACAGCGCAAACCGCTAGGAGCGCTGGCATCGGTGTCTCACTTTTTTTTGGCTACTTTTCCATATTGTCCTCCTACCATATTTGACAATAGGCATAAACAAATATCATCTATTTACAATATGACTTGAATGTGTAATATCATTATGGAACTTGCCTCGTATCATTACTATTTACATACGTTACAATTATAAGGGTATGTTTTTTTTCTTAGCTGTAAAGCAACTTTACTTAATTTTCACAATGTGAATGCATGTCTTAGTAAATTTCTTTTCAACAAAGAGACTCAAGATTACTATGTTACAGTAAGTTATGCTATATCATTGTTAACTCATAAAACAAGAGGCGAAACACAATAAGGTTTTCTACATATATACACTGATGCCATCAGGTGAGACACGAGACTATTATGATACTCCTTTTACTTGGTAGATGGGCACCAGCGGTGGTTCCCACGCACTGCTTTTTGAGACTCTGGGATCTCAGGGATTTTGTGGGTTCTGTGTGTTCGTCTCACCTATGTGTACTTACCAAAACACTTTCAATATTAAAAATTGCACTTTAAAACACTTGGGGAAAGCTTGGTTGTAACACTACAAGAATACAAAATTTTACACTCGTAAGATTGTTTTTATTTATGCCAGTTACATCATGCCAAGAATGAATTTTACAGTTAACAACTTGGACGTGACTAGCCAGTTCCGGTGGGTGGTTCCTCCAGCACGTTACTCAACTTGCGCACTCCTAGATGGGTGATTCTCCACAGTGCGTGATAGCATAGTCTACACAAGGCAAGGGGTCTACAGCTGCTGTGATGGACTGTAAATTTTACCCAGAGACAGGCCACGAACGTGAAAACTACCACTGGCTTATTTGTGCCTACTCGTCGGGACTCGTCCCCGAATCACGTGTTGTCTGGCGACGGTCAATACACATAGCGGGTTAGGACATAAAATATATATCACTGATTGGACATGGGGCACGACATGAACAGGCAAAATAAACATGCAGATACGTGAAAACAGTGTTAGATGGTGCAGATGCCGCTGGATGAAGTTCTTAGCGGACCACACATGCATTTGGAAAACGCATTATTTTACGTTAAATTTAGCAAGAATTGTCTGCCAAAATGATGACGGTATTTGGAAAAATGTTCCTTTTAATACACAAGCATACAAAAGCTTGTAGCACGCCAGATGGCAGGAAAATGCAAACGTGCAATGACCGCATGGTCATACATAAAAGCATCAAACATAAAAAATACGTGAACCCTGAATAAAATGATGCATATTACCTTGAGATTGATTAAGGCGCACAAGATGGAACAAGAATTATCCCTAACTAAATGCGGCAATGGCGCGGATATTAACTTGGTGATAGCTAACCACGTGGCCGTGGGCGATGTGGCCGTAAGACAATTAAACATGACAAAACCCTGAAAATAATTATACACAAATATTACCCTTAATATTACTTGCCGCAATTAAGCAGAAACTACAGTGAAAAGTCCTAAACATGGTTGGGTGGCGTCTGATACACAAGTTGCGTGAGCCGCATGACCTCTCCGACATTCTCTCATCTTATCTCGTTTAAGTTCAAAAATCCACAAGGGCTGCAAATTATTAAATTAAGCGGATAGCAATATGCTGGGGATGTCTGGCAAAAGATACGCTGAGCAAAGGTTAATCGGTATACTAAAGTGAAGCTATAGAAATCTACATCAGTGCAAAAGTATGAAGTGCATACGTGATAGTGTCTTACCTCGCCAGCTCTCCTAAAACTACTGTACAGAGGCAGGGGTCGCACAGACCTACCTTGGCTGCTTACGGGGTTCACATAAGTGTAAGTGTCATTCTGGCTGAGTAAAATATTACTGTATCAAAATTAAGTGGCACAAAAAGAATTTTTATACATTTTCACAAATAGAATTTTAATACTCATTTACTGTTATTAATTGATTGTCTTTTGAAAGGTCTCTTAGCCTGAATATCAGTGTCCTGTTCTTCGTTGCCGCGCGCACTTTGAATTTGAATATTACAACATTACATAAACCCTGAAAATAAACATATTACACTTTGCTAACAATTTTGGACCCTGAAAGAAATACGTATCACACTGAAAACGTATCCCGTTTTGGGAAAGTCCGTGCAGTGGGACTGCACCACGTGTTATGTTAGCGGTGAGCGCTGTCATGGTCTGACTGCCACGGGCTCTTAGCTGGCATCAATAATTACATTGATTCTTTAAGAAAATATTCACAATTTACATCTCATACCTTCGGCAGCTGGCTTACAGCTGTCCATTCCATTTTTATCACAGGTTTCCTTTTACAGGATCACAGTATTAGGGTCACCCCTAGCTAACTATAGGGTGTTTTCTTTTCGTAGCATTTCACTGCCATTTATGCGTACATCGATGGTATGCCTACACTATTTGAGTGGGAAGAAAAATACTCAATGATCACTCACTCATTGTGATATGTTGCAATGTTGATAGGGGCTTCCCCCGCTTTAACTTTAATTTCCACTTAAAATTACGTCTCACAATTTTTCCTCGCGTAGTTTTGATGTATGATTAAGTTCAAATGACAATCCTTTAGCAAAAAAAAATGACTAATAGTTCAAAAATAAAATACATTTAAATGACATTAGTTTTGTAACGCTTCAATTTAATTGAATACTGTTTTCTCAGTCTTTAGTAAGATTTTTCCAGCATAATGACAGTCAAAAATCTGAACACTGGGTATACCTTGTTAAGTATGTCAAAATACTTTAAATCTGCAGGAAATTTAAGTGAAATATGTATAACTTCAATTTACGGTTCTTGATAGCACATTAGAATGCTTTTATGGGCCCCTCCGGCATAGTAAACTGGATGGCATCACCTGAATGAAACTGCTTCATTACTATGGCACTGACCGATGCATCTTCTTCAGAGACTTTGTAACAAACACTAAAGCAAAATTATTCCTAGTAGTTCATCTTCGTGCTTGACTAGACTTCGTTGACTTTGAACTCTCTGCTGGGTTTCTAAATTAGCCAACTATTTTATGATGGCATCGGGGATTATAGAGATAATTAATTCCCTGATGTAAAATCTCAAGTCAGAAACCTTTGAAAGTCCCCCCAGAAGTTATTACTTCAGGCAACTACGTTAAAAAAAAAAAGCAACAAAATTAAAACTACTTTTGGGGGAAAAAATGAAACTAATAAAATGAAGATACATGAAAATTAATTACAATCAAAATAAAATTGAAAAAATGTTAAAACACAATAAAAAATTATTAAAATATTATTACAACCAGAACATGACTTTCAAAATCAATAATTTAAAATTCAAGTTAGGAATTACTGTGAGTCATATAACCAATTAAAATTGAATGGGAGCTTCTTAATTACTGTTAAAATTATGTTTATGCAAAGAAGAATTAACTACCTGGGGCTAAGAATAATGTTACGTTAAAAATATAAACATCAAATGAAAATTTCAAATAGAACAAACAGGTTGATAATTACTGTAAACATTAAGTATACTTAATTTCTTTTCCATACTAAAACCTGAAGGATGGCCCTGGACTACAGATACAAATACTGTAGGTAATTTACTATGCAAAATGGAATAAAAAACATTACATGAACAATGTCGTACACTAACTCGTAAGGGAGGTAGCCACCCCTGAAGATCCGTATATAAAATGGTTCTACTGGAAAATAATTAAACCTACATGAAGTGAAAGAACCATTCTGTGAATAATGTTTTCTTTAACCAAGACCTGAAAACCGCAAACAGTTGAGGCATATTATCATCCCTTATATTGAGACACTAGGGGGTGGTATGTTATTATCCTACCAATGTGTGTTTGTAACCCTGGGATATTTTGTAAGGACGTCATAATCATACGTTACTATGATGTAACACTCTCAGGCGAACAGTGTTTGAGACAACGGACAAAGTTTGTAAGGATGCACTCTTGGTTCAGTTTCATAACTGACTGTATTGAACACTCAACAAAAACAGTCTTTGATGTTAAGAGCAACCCAAATCTCTTCACTTACTCACTCATCCTCAATTTATAAAGAAAATTACTTTTTGATGGAACTGCTTCACAATATAAGAATAGAAAATATTTTATTAATTTGTGCTACCACAAGAATGACTTTGATCTAGAAGCAGAATGGAATTTTTTTGGTACTTTACATGGATAAAGTCCTTGTGATGGTATTGGTGGCACCGTCAGGTGACTAGTTTCAAAGGCCTGCCTCCAAAGAGTAGTTTTAAACCACATTCTGGATCCTGAAGCCATGAATAATTTTTGCATGTTAAATGTAACAGGCATCAATTTTTTTTACATGAGTGAAAATGAAGTTGAATTAAATACATGTTTTTTAGAAGAAAGATTTAGAAACACTAAAGAATTCCACACATGAGAGAAAAACATTGTTTCCTGTCACTTGAGGGTGCTAGCAAAATACGTAGTTTTTCCCAATGTCCAATTCAAAAGATTTTGAGGACGTACAGATGGAAATCCTTGCAGGAAACATGTCATTTGATGTTAAGACTACCCAGCATGTATATATGACTCAAGATAGTGACTAGCCGAAGTAAGAAACGTGAATGAACTGGATAATGTGAACTTTTTTTCACCCAGCTGGATCATCATCTCTTGAAATCCTAAAATGACACAGTGTGTCTACTTTTTGAGAATATTGTACGTGTTTTGAATGTGAGTGAACTCTGAACGTCTACTGGAAGACTAAGATACATTGACCCTAAAATGAGCACAAAACTGTCCACATTACTGGACTTCCAACTTCAGAAAGCAACTACTACTACAATAATTTTTCTCTTTTCAGTGCATTTATAAATAAGAAGGTTGGTTTTAAAAGATTTTTTCACAGTTAATTTATTTTTAACTTTTTAGTCTCAACACTTTATTATTATATAGGTAGACTATTTATATATTCACAGACTCGTGAATGTATAAATAGTCTACCTATATATTAGTAATAAGAACAATTGGTGACTAAAAATGTGCAGTTAAACACTGGTGGCCCCTTCCACACTTCAGGCTGCAACCTGACGAACAGTGATGCACTGCAGGCAGACTGTACGCCAGTTCAGCTCATTGAGGTCGGACAGACGCTTACCATACACACAAACAAGACAAGTTAAATAAAAGCTAATAAAAAAAAAACAGACTTAAGTGGCCAATTGGTTAGCTCATTAGTCTCATGCCTTAATGATTTGGGTTCAGCACCTGGAGGGGGGAGGGAACTAGAGCCACTCTTAATATTTTTTCAGCTGACTTGTACTTTTCTTCATGATGCTTGCATTTCCCTACCATTGCGTTCTGCCATCTCGTTTTCATCTCATCTATCTGGGGCACTAAAGATCTAGTTTTGCACGTGTTGAATTTCTCAACTATTAAAAATGATGACACCTCTATCCTGTGAGCAATATTATTTTTAAGTGATCATATGGTTGATAAATAAATGAAAATAAAAAAAAACCATGTGATAGTAGTGTTGTGTTTGTAACAGGTGCGGGAAGCTGGACGGGGAGCCGGGCAGGATGGCTAGCCCATCGCCCCAGTCTTCCCCCATGCCCCCTCCACAGACTCCATCCCCCATGGGTCCTCCGCAGCAGTCTCCCAGTCCCATGCCATCCCCGTCAGGCATGCCCCCGCCCCCGCAGGTGCCGTCCCCTATGGGGCCGCCACAGCAGCAGCACCACCCACACAGCCCCACGGGGTACGGCCAGGGGCCCCCGCCACCCCCTCATGGCATGCAGCAGGGTACTCAGACCTTCCAGCAGCACATGGGACACATGCAGGTGAGTCTGCTTTTCTCCACGTCACTCTTACAAGTATAAGCACCATAAATGATGATTAGTTCTGCTGCAAAAACTGTTGCTCAGTGTCAGTAATGGTTTTACAAATGAAATGTGTCGAACAAGAATTCATACTTACGTGGGAAAAACAAAACTTGCAGGAACTTGAAATCAAGACATGGTTTTCTTGTAATGCCTTGCTAGTGCACATGTGTTTGTGCTAGTGCACACACACACTTCAATCTTTCTCTTTTTGCATCTTGGGGCCATGGTGGTTTAGTGATTGGACTACTCACCTCCCACGTAGGCTAACCGGGTTCGATTCCCATTGGGATTGCTCCTGGATTTTCGCATACGGGAATCGTGCTGGCCAATGCCACTGGTTGGCTGGTATTTCGGGGATCTCTTGGTTTTCCTGTGCTTTCATTCTGGCGCTGCTCCATATTCCCCTCACTTCACCTTCATCGGTTCTCAAGACCTCAATGTTAAGAGCCACAAAAGTTTCTTTACAGGTGATAAAATTTGTACTCTGCTAATAGACGCCACATAGTGGTAAAATGAAGTATTTTTGTTGAATTTTTTGTAAAGCAATTGATATGTGCTGACATGGTAAATACAGCCATGTCTGAGAAAGCTGTAAATAGGTTGTAATGCTTCCCCCTGAATAATTTTTTTATTTACTATGTGAAACCATTGCCGAGAGCAGCGGCATGTCACTGTAAAACACAAACTTTTATCTGCTACTTTTGCTACTTTACCAAGAATCCAAATCTCATAAAAATGTCAGATTTTGTTACTCAAAGTATTTTCTTGTCAAAAATAGATAATGGCAGTTTAATTAATTTTAAATATTTTGCAAGCCATTTTATGACATGAATGAAATTTTTTTGAGGTGTGGTTCATGCCATAAAAATCATCACTGCTACAAATTGTTATTCTGCTTATGTAAAATGGTAGAGGGTCTCGAAATGATGTCCTCTACCACTCCACTATGTTGCCAGAAATATCTTTCACTAACTGTCCCCCTCTGCCACCTGCTCAGGTAGGCTGGCTTCATACGTGTGACCAGCTGTGCTGTGACACTCACCCTCCATGCATGCCGCAGCAACTTTCATTCATAGTCGAGCCACCTCATTATTGTACATTCATATTCTCTTCACATTTTTCTGAAGCAGTTCTACTTTCGGTGCCGATATTGTGTCCTATCACACACAAACAAAAATATCATCATGTGGCTTCTCTGTTTAAACTGTTAAATGTTTTGCTTAAACTACATTTTTCCAACTTCCTATCAACGTTGTTGAATTTAAAAAAAAACCTAACATGTTTACAATTTTAGACCTTATTTAGGCCTGTTTTACAAATTAACTGCATATTGACAAATTGACAATGGTTGGTGCGATTGGTAATTATTTTACAGGTTATTGAAATAAATGTTATACGATATAGCACATTAACAGGCAAAAACCACTAATAAATATATTTTATTTCAGTCCCAGACTTTAACTTTTAAGAATGGTGAATTGTGCACTCTGTGTTTACTGATCACATAGCAATGTTTATATTAAAAAGTGGCGGAAAGATAGAAATTGGCTGAAAGGAAAAAAAATAGCACAGCCTAAAAATTCCCACGTTTTGGTGAATAGCCTATAACTATGTTTAACTTTAGGGGGAAACTGTACAGAAGGTATTTAACCTCTCGTTATCGATGTAGGAAATATTGGTGAAGAACAAGCTGGCCTTGTCACTCACCCTTGTGAACCTTTACCTGTCGCTTTATACTGGAAAAAACACTAAAATTCCAATATCCCACAAAAACAATAAAAATATTTTGTTTTTTTATACAATTCTTTTTATACGCCTGCCATTTCGGTTTTTGCTATGTCATTTTAACTGTTACAAGAATTTGTGTAATAGATTAAACAAAAAAAATTTGTTTAATAATTCATGTAGAAAAAAAAACATTTTTCGTTACCATTCAAAATTTTTTTTTTTAAATAATGAATTGAAAACAAATTGTTCAATAAGTGTTTATAAATATTGTGCAAATAGCTAAAACTGAACTACTTGTGATTCAGGATTCTACTCCTGGCGAGTTCAAATTTTTGTCGGTAAGCTCTTATGTTGACTAACAACATAAAAACTGATACTGCCCATTTCATGTAAGTGGGGTAAATCTTGACAGTTCTAGAAAAGTAGCATGGCCACAATGTATCCTTCCACCGCAGCTGTTTTGTCACTGAAGAAAATGATGTTTGTAAACAAATGTTTTGAATCCAATGTACACTTGCATTTTCGTCCTTCCTTGTGTTCCATGTAATGGCAGGCACTGAAAATCTGACGGTAGCTATCTTCCATCCAGTAATTAATGTAGGATATTACAGCTAGGTTGGCATTCCAACTTGTTTTATTTTTGTAACTACAGAGTTAAATTTGCTGGAATTTTTTGTATTTATTTCGAGGGGAAAAGGAAACAAGTATGGTGGGGGGAGGGGGGGGCCTTCAGTTTTACGTCTTTCGTGAGACGGAATTATTTTGATGTACTTACAAGTGTGTGTGGCATTTTGAGTTGCATATTGTTTGGATGGAGCAATGGAAATTTTGCTCGTATGGAAATAACATTTAAATTATTTAACTTTGAAAATTTTAACTGAAATGAAAAAACAAAATGTGATACATACATCGCTGTTTGTTATTCGTACAGATGCAGCAATATATACACGCACATATTTTGACTGAAGTTAACCTTACACTCGTTGAATTTACGATAGACAAATATTATTAACTGACTACAAAAGTGTGAGAAGTGCAGCTTTTTCAGGCCACATGCATTTCAATAATTGAGTTAACAATTTACAAATACATTTTAAAAACACGCAAACTTACTGTTTGTAAAATTTGCAACCTCTTGAACACCTTATTTAATGGCATTCCTTGCCATATTTACTTCACTAAAATCGCGTTTGTTCATAACTAGCATTAAAAAATTTATTTGCTGAATCATTCAGCAAATAAAAACAAATTAACTACCGATGAAATATTCCGACAACACCAACAAGATATTTGTACCTATAATAAACACGACGAGAAAAAACCACACGCACAACGGCCTTCACCAGGCTGGAAACTGGAAAAATAAACGTGGCTAGCCATTGGCTGGAAACATTTACTGTCATAAATGCTAAAAATGTTTTTAAAGTCCAGTCACTGATAGCCAAGAACATTTAGTATTGTTTTAAAAACATAATTTAAACCATAAATGTTGTAAGTATAATTAAGATATTAAATTATAACTTAGTTCCGAGTACTATTTTATTCCAAAGCCATCATCAAAATAGCCAACTTAATAACACTGATCCTGCAGTAGTTAATCAGCTGATACAATACTGTATGAATGAGAGCATTTACTGTTTACATAGAGTGTAGGTTGGGCCCTTTATCTGTCAGATTTTACCCCACTTATGTGAAATGAACTATATCCTTAACGTTACGTAATACATACATTTTACCCTTCTCCTCAGTCCCATTATGTTTCAACCTCTATTGCTCGCCTCCCTCGAGTGTCATGGTGTTGCTTAATAATACCAAATATATATATGGAGGAAATATAATTTATATACAGAACTTATTTATGAACACAGCAGTCAGACTGTCAAATCGGGCCTCTCATTGATATTTTACACTTGCCGGGATTTAAACCAAGGACCACGGAATGATTCAGTAAATTATGGATTACTAACAATATTAAATATTTTTCTTAATTTTATAATTTTTATTCACTATAATTACAAAAGTTTATAAAAGGTTTCTGAAGTAAACTAATCTCAAGAAAGCAGCCGGACATCAGGGATGGTAGGAAACAATGTTTGTTGTTTATAGAAATTTAGTGACAGTTTTTAAAGCAATAAATGCAACTAAGTATTATTTAAAAAAATTATTGAAATGGTTTTATTAAAAGTATTTTGAAATAAAAGACTTAACTGTAAATGACTGATATAGACATTTTATTTACTTTATTTATTTGTTCAACCTTTTTTTAAGAACTAGCTCTCTGTGATCTCAAGGTTGCCTAACGGTAAACTCACTTCGCACAATGATCTCTGTTGTGAACGTAGGGTCCGGAAAAGGAATAAGCATGGTCCCATTAAAAGACATTGCCTCTCTCTGTAACTTTCTGTCCCAAAATCACAATTTTTCTATTACTCACACTAATGATTATGTTTTGAGGAGGAATGAGATGTCAGTTTTTTTTTTTCACTCGAATACAGTAGATGACTTTAATGAAATGTTTGTTTTGCGAGACAGTGTTTCCCGGCACATAAATAATCTGCTAGGTCTACTGTGGAAAATTAAATATTTGTATTTTGAAGAATATTTCGAACAATTAACTAGTAGAAAAGCAGTAGACCTACATAGCAATTTGTTGATTAGGGCCTACATACAAATACATGTAAGCCTAAACATTTTAATGATCATTCACAATATCCACTAATCATTAGAATGCACACTAATCAGTGCATTTAGATTTTTTTTTAAATTGTATGTTTATTTGTAGTGACAGGGTCATAACACTATTTTTTGCATTCACATTAAATATATACTAGCTTTTTCTATGATAAGAAAATAACTTTACGGCTAGCTATTCACTTTAAATTATTGTCCCCCCTCCCTCCCCTCCATTAGCAAACTGTTCTTTTATTGATATCTTACTGGAATAGTGATGTCATTTTCATATGCATTGCGTGCATGTTTCAGTGTACATTCGTACATTTCTGTAGCATATTTAAAAATGTTTTGTTAAAATTTTGACTGGTTCACAAGACTGCTTAAGAGTAGCAAGAATGTGGTCTTGGTTCGTTAGTAAAACACTTTATTATTTTTTTGGCTTGTCTAAATACATAATACAACAAATAAAGCATGTACACACCGACCGGTACACACAGCCACAGAAACAATGTCCAGTGCAATTAGTATAACTATGGGGAAAAACAGAACTCCGGAAAGGGCATCACGACACTTCCGAATTTTTAAATAACATGTTTTACAATACTTTTTTGTTAGGTTACATTCTCTACAAAGTATTTTGTGCCAGTAGTGTTTCATCCTGTGTCGCAATGCCGTCTCTCTTTTTCGCCATGATAAAGCAACCGCTAAAGCTGTTTTACTTTGTCTACTCTGACAGTGTTTTCTTCTACCCATTATTTGTTGTATGCAAAATGTTTTCGCTAACTACACCACCAAGAAGGTTTTGTACAGTAAACATATGGAGAGGTGGTAGTCAGGGTGGGGGTGAAGTCAGTTCGGGGGAGAAAAGGGTTGAAAGAGGAGCAGAGGAGAGTGCATTTGCCAATAGGACAGCATTCCAAAATGTTGCTTTGCAAGTAAACGTTTCCCTTTGGCTGTCCCAAAACACACACTATTTCAGGGAGTAACAAAGGGTAAACTGAAAATAACAGAAAGTTTAGTAGAACTAAACAAATTAAAAGGAAATATAGACATTCTGTTTACAGACATGCACATGGAAAAATTAATGATAAAATTTGTATTTTTATTTCAAAGTTGACTTTTATAAAGGTAATTTTTTTGGACATAATGTTTATGATTAATTCATCACAAATAAAGCGTTTTATAATTATAACTAATATATTGAAAAAGAAAGAATTTGGGGAAATGGACACATCTTTTGGAAATTACATTGGTTGCTAGTTCCAGAACTATGTTTACTTTTACTTTCCTCAGCTGTTACTCTCTGTTACTTTACTCTACTCTCAGAGTAACGTTTTGGAACACTGCCCTGAAAGAGAGTTTCCAAAAAGGTCTCCGCAAGAGTGGTGATTTCATTTGGTGTGTAGAGCTACAGTAAACGCTGGAGCAAAATACATTCCGTTGTTAGCTATTTCACTGCTTATAGTCAGGCCTTAAATTTGTATTGGAAAAACGAAAACAAATGAAATTTTTGTAGCGAGCGAAAAGCATATCACTTCAAAACTAATAATAATAAATACCTAGTATCTCTCATATGTATATAAATATTAATATTTAAATTTAAACTGTTGTTTCTAAAAATCTAGGTTTTTAGATTTTGCACATATATTTTAATATCGAATATTTCTAAACCTCTCATTTAGCATCTTTATAATTGTTTTGGACTCGCTCCTTTAACTAACTCTCGAAGTAATTATGTTGTATTTTACTTCCCATTAGAATGATTTATTTATAAATTTTCATTGCAATATCGATTAAACGTAGCAGTGCTTAGCCATACAGTTATTTGTTTTTCCAACTAAATTGTTTATAAGAACATTTTTTTTTTAATGCCACGATGAACTGTTATTATATTACATATTATTAAGTTACGAATTGTATCATATTTCAATTAGTTTCGTCTGTAGAAGCCAGATTATGTTTATATTTGTTTATTTAATGTGTAGTCCACGCTATAAATAAAATATTCATTATATGAAATTTAACCACTCTAAATGCTGTGGCTGTCTAAACATATGCTTACATTATGTTACAGCTAGACTAGTAACAGATTCAGTCCAAACAATCGTTGAGCGACTTTTCAAATTCAGGTCTCTGCAGAGAATCAAACCCACGCCAATAGATTGTGATAGTGTACTGTGTCGCGAGGTGAGGCTAGTAATTAGCAACAGAAAGGTGGTTCAAATCTTTATTTTTCTGTGGTATAGGCTTAGTTTGAAAAAATATACAGTTTATGTACTCGTTGACTAAAAAAGTCCTCTAAACTTATCAGTCCATTGCATGAAAACCAGGACACTCGCAAGGTGAATTTCATATGAAATTACTTTACTTTCTCTACATTTCAAATGTTTTCATCCCATATCTGTGTCAATAAAAAAATCTTTTATGCTTCTTTTTACGTGGGAACTTTTCAGGAATGGTACGATAACATTTAGTATGTATCGTTTTAAAAATTATCTTTGGTTATTTTAAATAAATTGCCGGTGTGTAATGGCAAGGAAGAAACTGCGTGTCAACTTCCACAATATCCTGAACAATTTGAATAAACTGTCTAGGAGAAATGGTGTGATAAGTTGAGAGTTTTTTTTTGCATTTGGAATGTCATTTCCCTCACGCCGGTGTGGCAGTGAATCTTTACTGGTGGTTACATCAGCTCCACTAACACCCACTACGAATGCTTGGCAGCACTGGGGGTGTG
The DNA here is from genome assembly GCA_029891345.1 of Dryococelus australis. Classification (NCBI taxonomy): domain Eukaryota; kingdom Metazoa; phylum Arthropoda; class Insecta; order Phasmatodea; family Phasmatidae; genus Dryococelus; species Dryococelus australis. The sequence continues at coordinate 18,751,383 of CM057008.1, read as the reverse complement.
CAGGTTCCATGACTGGGCCAGCTCGCGTCTAGCGGAGCATGGCATGCACTCTGCTGGCGTGTTTCTCAACTAGAATCTCGCGTTGCCCGTACAGATCCCAAGTATTTTGCCAACTGCGTTGAAACTACTGCTGAAGCACTAATTATCAAAGAACAGTATTGGAGAGTAAACTTGGCATAATAAGCCATGTTAAATTATTGAGTTTTAAATGCCCTGCATCCTAGAAAGAGTGTATTTTAAAGTGTACTTTGTAACTAATCAGAGCATACATGTAATAATAAAAAGTCATAAAAAAATGTTTTTGCCAGTGAAAGCATTATTTCCATCATACCATTCAAAAGTACAACTATCGCATGTTCTTATAACACATGAAGAAAACATTGATCATGTTACAAGTGTTCAGAGATCTTTTAAAGTATCATATATATTTAAATATTTATAATTATTTGAGGGAGTGTGTTGTATAATTTAACTGCAAAAATGAAGTAAAAGTCTTCTTCTTTAGGCTGTAGCAGATGAAAACCTTTCAACTTATTAAATAAATACTTTATCGCCAATCAAATACACTAATATTTTATATTGTGCAGTCAACCACCCCTTAATTGTCATAGGTAGGGAGTGTACCCATAAGAAATGTCAGTAAGGATAAAATTTTACTTGGGCATTCATTTTCTGATGATGATCAATGTGGTTTTTTTTACATTGGACTTGAGCCATGTTTGCGCACATTATATACAAAAAAGCTGAAGGTATTTCTCAACTCAGGAAGCCTGTTCAATGTTTCAATGGTATTAGAGGGTAGTGGCAAAGAGATAAAAGTTTGATAAATCATGATAAGTCGAGGTTCCCACACACAACAAAAATGACAAAAGACTTCTGAGCAAATTTGTAACAAGATTCACGATGTTTAGCCACAGCAATGGCAGATTAAACACTAAAATGAAACAAAGCAAAACTCATCAAATAAACACACAACACTCAAATGCAAATTAAAGGAAGATTACCATATTTAAGTGAAAATAATGCCATAGTGTGTAAGCATGCTCAGGTAACTTTTGGCATGTGACACATTCCTCCATATTCGAGCACAACGCTCATACAGGGGTGGGTTATTACCTATAAAGGTGCTTGTGGGACACGTGCATACAAGTTACGTTGGTGTGCATCATGAGCGACTACAGACACGTGATCCTAGAGTGTACTGTACCCAGAAACTCCAAGAAGCCATTACGCCAACCCCCGACGTAGAATTGTACTGTTGGCTAAGACATTAGCACCCTCCAGCGAACGTCAAGCTAGTTCCACAGCTTGCCACCTGAGGGCAGCACCCAGTCTACTCCAGCAGCTCTAGTCTCTAAGACAGGCAATAAAGGATCACACCTCCCGCAGAGGGGATAAGTAATTAATAGCGCCACCTTAACTCCAGGAGACTCAACCCTCGAGAGTGAGACTACCTTACCCTGCACCCTCCAAGCTCCTCACTGATACCTGTATATATTGGCTATCACCCTTTAGCTCTTGAGTCTCTGCACCTCCATCGCTCGCAAGGGCCGGAAGTAGCCGTTGGGGTGCATGACCACTGGGGCATCCGGAGATCCCACTGCTCGCAATGGCCGGGATCTCAACCCAGCTGAAGACATCACCGACCAGAAGCTCAACATCTTCAGCAGCTGCTGACCCATCTTCCACCATACCAGAGGCTCCTGAAGACGTCGTTCCTCACCTACCACCCATCTTCTGGTAGCTGTCATTCTCTAGGTTTCTTAAGAACAACCCTGGCAGTTAGGTGCTGGTAGTTTGTTTTAATTTTTGCCATTTTTATTTTGCCCACGCAATACACCTAGTTCTTGCCCAGGTTGCCCTCACCTGTATTTAAATGATGCAACTTCTGTAACTTAGGTTAGTGTGGAATCACCATGTTTTCTAAATACATACAATATAACATGTATTTTAAACATATCTTCAAGAGTTTCATTTCTCTTTGTGTGTAGTTTGAATAAACCCTTTTCACTTTTGGTAAATGTAATTACCCCTTAGAGGAAATGCCAGCAGATGCGTAACCACCAAGGTAAATTATGGACAAACCGAGCACTGCCAACAGGTATCCCTCCAATTGGAGAATTGATCAGACCAAGTGTTCCATACTCCGCCACTGCTACTCCTGTGGCCGGATCGACCTCCTGTGGATACCGCACCCGGGTAACTCAGCGAGGAAGTGAGGTGCACTGCTCTGTCCACTGCTCACAAGGGCTGGACGAAAGGGTCACAGGTTGACTCACATCACAAGTCTGGATACCCGGAAGTACAAGCTAAGGATCTCCAGCGCCGACTTCTCTTCTATGGTTGCTTTCATTGGTTTTTAAATGCAAAGGCGGTGTATGGAGAAAATTAAAGAAAGTCTTACAAGCTCTAGGAAGGGAAAAATCTAACTGAACCCCTTCAGGGAGAGGTTCTACAAGCTCTTTCTTTCCACCTTTAATAAAATTAAGTGATAGGCAACACCCTATCATAGTAGCCTTATTACATGAGGAAGATATCCCCCTAGGCCTTGGTTAAAGGCACCCCTATTGGAGCCTCTTCATCCAGTTGTCCCCGACGACCACGACGGTGTCGCCCCTACACGTCTCGTCAGCACCGGACCAGAGAATCCAGCACCGAGGAGGAGCACCCCTCTTCCCAGCAAATCAAAAGTACTGTCTCAGACAAGACTAAGGGTTGGGACAGTGGTCACTGATTTTGTATCCACCAAACGGTCAACAAGGCGTACTTTGTATACTGGCTGGGCACCGCAAAACTAAGGATCCCGTCTTCTTTCCCCAATGTACCTCACGATACTGGCATAGCTGCATAAAACTGTACAATTGACCACTACCAAGGCTTCGTTTGTTAAAACCCATTTTGCTAAACTTAGAATAGCCTCGAGTATCTCTAGTCATTGGTCAAAGCTGAAAATCTTGTCACCCCACGTTTAGAACTTAATCCCTAGCTGGGAATAACAACAGGGCATGCATCTAAGATATATATACAGGATGAGTCTGAAAGACACCGACAAATGTCGGCAGGTGATTCCTTAGGAAAATATAAGATGAAAATGGAAGAACCACGTTTTCCATAATTGATTATTAAGGGAGCTGTGCACCCCCAAAAGTCGGATTATGAGATGACTTAAGTCGAATATTTTAGATACTACTTGCGACTAAGTGACTAATCGGCGAATAGTGTTTGGTATAATGGAGATTGTTCACCTTGAGAAACGTGGGTGGTAATAGCATTTCCTTAATGGGGGTGACAACCCTGTGTTTGCACGATTCATGTTTACAAATAATTGTAAGCAATGTATTGCATGAATTTATTAATCAGCATGTCTACATTAACAAAAAAGGTTGTCTTGTCCGAACACTCAGGGTATATACAGTAATTGATGACAATGTACAATTGTAGAAAATTTAAATTTAACGAGTTATTTAATATCTTTGAGCCGAAATTTGGTGTTAAAGGCTAGTTGTAAAAAGTCTAGAACATATTTATATTTTATCAATAAGTTCTCTCCTTTTTGCAAGCAGGAAATAACACTTAGTGAAATTTAGATACAGAAGTATTAATAAACTAGTAAATTGTAACTTCTGTAAGTTTGAAACTGAAATTATGATACGAAAACTAAGAATTTTCTGCAAAAGGGTGGAGCCGGGCTGTAACATCGCTTGTCCTGTTGCTGTGATTCTTCCCACATAGTCTAGGACTATTTTGGTCTTCAAACATGTGGGGGGGGGGTGGATTTTATATACTTTGGGAGAAAGGTGTCCACGTGCTTGATGTGTTAGGGCAGTGCCATGCCCAATAGTCTGAATGTGGTGTCTCACACATGACTGTGAAGGCTGAATGAAGTGTCATATATAAACTATTTCCAGAAAGGTGACTGCTGCTCATTGAGTGATGCTTTAGCAACTGCTGCGCGCTGGGTTTAAGCAGAAGGAAGATATTTGCTGAACTTCATCTCACAGCACTTGTGTTCATGTCTACTGTAGAAAGAAGTAGTACTTGCCCTGTTGGTTTGGATTTCTGCATGACACCTGGGCGTGTCTACTAGGCAGGATGTTGGGGACTACAGCCAGAATATCAATGTGAAGAAATTCTTTTTCGTCATGGAAATAGATACCATTGTAAAATTAACAAGTACTATGAAAATTTTAGCGGAATAATGGGGTAATTTATATGTCCCACTGGAGATTCTCTTGTGCTGATTCAGTGAGGTTGGACACGTGCTGGCAGTGGTTGAAATTTTGTTTCGGGTTTCACCTTACATTAAGCCAAATGACTCATTGCATGTTGGGTAGCATGAATTATAATTTTTTTTTTTTTTTTTTGGTACGTGACTTATATGTAATAATATATACAGAGTATGTCCACCCACAGGGAAGTGTCAGGGAATTTTCACCTGCGTTAGGGAAAATTTAAATAATTGCTACTCTGCAAAAGTTGTTTGTTGTGTGAATACAGGATAATGTAATCATGAGCATACACATTTTAAAAGTCCAATTCTTTTTAAATGCGTGAACTAGCAATAATCTATCTATGCCAAGTGACAAAGGGCGTATACATACAAAATAAAGTAATTGTGTGTTTGTAACGGGCACTTATGTGAAGTCAATACAGTGTATCACAATAAATGTTAATGCGCTGACTAAAATGTTGGCCCTACGTGCTTGGTCTGTTTCAAGGTAATTTAATTCAACTTCACTGATAGCATAATTGTCAGCGGTGGAAAAATATATCAGTAGGTTTCAGTCCTGGAAGTAGGTTGGGGAAAAAGGGTAAGATTCTGCCTAGAAAACAAGAAATGTCAGGGAATTCCAAAATGGAATCTCATTTATACAATAGCAGCACAAAATTGGTATCCGTTTGATTTAGAGTTTCTTGTAAAGTCTTATCTTTAGCCTGGCTTTGTATAACCCGATGTTGGAAATTCCAAACCATCAGTATTAAACGTATTTGGCATTTGCATATGAGCACCTGGTTTGTTACTTACCAAATTCTTGACAGAATCCAAATGGTACTTTATTTACTGAAAAAGGATTGGGGGGGGGGGGGGGAGATCAGCTAATAAAGACATTCAGGAGTATGTTTAATTGGAATAGAGGCTATGGTTTGGACAGAAAAGTGCACTTTCTGCCGTGTTGACTATTGTAGTGTCAAAGAGGACTTTGGAGGGAGTAACAAGGCAGGAAAAGTGCTATTTGACATGTGTTAATGCAAATTTACATGTGCAGAAGTATTAAAACTGAAATTTTGTATATACTCCAGTTGACACACAGGAAGGGAGACATGAGAAATAATAACCTAATAACAAAGTCTATTTACAGTACAGCACACAGTTAGCATTTAATACATAATTTATTTTAACAATAATTATTAATTGGCAACAAAAAATTTACAGCTTTTGAACATGGACCTTTTACACATGATAGATAATTTTGTTATGCTAACAGTACCATTCATGTGTATCCCTCAAACATTTACAGTGCAGATTATGAAGCATCAGCCTCTTTTATGGATTCCACTGTTTGTTTCATCAGCTGATTTGTTCCAGCGCATAGCAACTTGCCAGACATAACATCAAAGGTACTGCCTGTAACAATAAAGAAAACATTGCATTTTGCACCTGACTGGACAAACACATTGTTAAAAGTGAAGTATATAGCTAGATATTAAAGTATCCATAAAAAAAATTCACAGGGTTGCTGGACAAATCAAACCCTGCTTAACATAATATATTATGTGCCTACTACCAGTTTCTTGTATATCATGGAATTCTACAAAGTAAAATTATTTTTGTTATTGTTTTGCTTTAATAAACAAAAGTATAATGCTCAGCGTATTATCTTTGTGTGTGTACTTTATTCCAAACCTTGTTGATTCTGCTACTATTTATTTTTGTCTGTGCTTTTGTTTTTATCATATTTTTTTGAGAATACAGATAAAGTAGAGCATATCATAAAAGAATGTGAGTGAACAAAGTGTCTACAATTGTGTAGTTCTGCTTTGATTATAGTGTTACACCCAGAATCAAAATTTCCATTTTTATATGTTTGTTGTACTTGTAAAAGCAAACGTATGTTAATTTTTTTTCAAGAATCACTATTCAATTTTGTGCACTGTTATGTTAAAACTATTTTTTTTTTTCTTTGCAAATGTACTGCCATAAAATAAAGAATCTGAAAGACACGTAAGGTTGAGGTTTTAAGTATGAACGTATACACTCGTTTTCTCTGATATGTTAAGTTTCTACTATAAGATAATTAAAATTTGCACTCTTACATAATGTTAGTGTGCAGACTTAAGAGTACATGGCCCAGAGATATTTATTTTCGCTTTCGAGGCACAGCAATACATAAAACCACAACATGCGCGACCTAAACCCTATTGCTCCTACGTCCAAGGCACTGAACCTGAGTACAGTGCTTCCGCTGTTACACTTTCCTGTGCAAATAAGATCTGTAACAGTGGGATTATATCACACATGATGAAAGCCCATAGATTAAACTACGACTTTACAATTCAATTTTTCTCCTCCTATCAAGGAAACTGCACAGGATTTTTGACCATTTTCATGATGGTTTTTTTCTCTCTTAGAATAAACATAATATTATAAAAATAAAGCTGCATGGGCTGAAATAGGTGTTTTTAAATCTTTTCTGCCATATTCCCAGGATATTGCCAAGATACACGTAAACATGCAAATGACGAATCCACAGAAAATAGGTCTGGACTATTTAACTCTTAAGAGGGAAATTATCTGCCACGTATTGTATACGACTCGAAGGAGACAAGTTTTATATGACACTGACAAACCATAGCAGAACTATTGTATGGTTTTTTTCTAAACTGCCTTATTCTAAGTGTTATGTGAGGTTAAGGCAGTAAAGAGGGATTGGGCAGCCATGGCCTGCACTTGGGGCCATGACTACCTTCCTAAGTGTACTTAGAGCTAGTCTCAACTATGAAGAGCAAGGGGAAAACCGTCAAGAGAGACCCCTTGCGACCGAGAAGTAAAAATTTCAATTATTGCATGCATTAAATTAAACAGAATGCTACAGGAGACAGAGTGTTTCGAAAACATGCTCTTAGTTAATAGAGTTGGAAAAACTAGGAGAGTGAGAGAGTTATTTTAAACTACAGACCAAAGATTGAATCAGATTGAAAAATAATTATAAAAACAATTAAAAAAAAATACATAACGTGCAATGCTACAGGATTAATGAGTTATTTAGAAGTACCTACTCAAAAATACATTTTACTCCTTTTCACCATCGTGGGGCTTGAATTTTGAAAAATCATGAAATTCTTTTTTAGATGTTTATGTAGCCAACCTTTTTAAATAAAGGTCATATTTTGTAGGGTTAATGAGATATTCGGGAGTCCTTAGAAACACATTTCACTTTTCTTCAGTCTCTTTTAGGTTAAATTTTAAATATCCTTAATGGGTGCCTGCACCCTCACGGAAGCCATCCCCAAATTTTCATATTTTTGCTTTCACCAGTTTGGGCGGTGCAGTGTTATTAGGTAGATGGGTGAATGAATGAGTACACTTCATATTATACATAAAGATTACCGTCATATTCTGGAACTGTGGGAATGAGATACATAAAACCACTAAAACCATTTACATACATACAGTATTTCCATGATTATAAGCCACCCCCTATTACAGGCTGCACCCTTAGTTCACAAAACCAAATCTGGGAAAATATATTTTCCCACATTATAATTCTTTTGGCAATTTGCATTATAAAATCCTTTAAAATAAAAGTTAGTTAATATTAGAGATTTTACTCCACATGATTGTGCATAGAAGCTACCTGGTACACACAACACTTTGACTGTTAGTCTAAAGTCGCATTATGCCACTTAAATTGTAATGCTTAATGAACATTTAGGCAATATTATTCTTTTACAATATAGTACATATTGTATACTTTCTTTATATGAAACATTTAATTCTGGCCAGTATTTAAATTTTGTAACAGCAGTCAGTTTTTAAAGGACAGAAAAATTTTTTTATCATACTTTTTTTTGGCAATTCGTGTTATAAAATCCTTTAAAATTAAAGTTAGTCAATGTTAGAGATTCACTGTCTTTTACATCGGCTGTGCTGACCTCCCGTGGCACAGTTGGCTAGTGCACCACCGATCTGGGGTGCGGGAAACTCTGGGCTCAAATCCTGTGTAAGGCATGGGTGTTAAAAGTGAGGTTATAAGTTAGTCTGTAAGCTGTCCCTTGCTAAGCTTCCAAGCATAAAACTGGGGGACGTTAAAAAACCCTATACAATACAATACATTGGCTGCAGCATCTTCCATAATTTATGAGACGAGATATTTTATAAAAACAGTCAGTTTATTTGTTATCATACTTTCATTTCATGCACAACTGTCAATATAAACAACTATGCTGCCGTAGATTACTGCACACATTTTAGTTGTGAGTGTCCACTTCACACCAAGTTCACTAGCACATGGTGGTGTTTTGTTGTCAAACTATTGTAGCTTACTTCAAAGTGCATGTTTTACTGCTTGTGTAATCTTCTAAATGTTTTGTTTACAACTTGTTACGCAAAAAAAAATACATAACGTATTTTTACAGTGCCGAACTAATTTCATGTAAATATCACACATTTGTCTGTATTTTGTATTATTTCACATTTTACATTGCATTTCAGTGTTATTTCCTTTTATCATGATTTACCACAAAATCGTGCGTCTAAGGAATGTGCATTAAACAACATATCATGGTTTATCTAGCACTTATTTGTCAGAAATTCATAAGGTTTGTTTGAGTGGTATGCTTTTTCTACTATTTGAGAGCAAGTGTTATTTTTCACTAGCCGGAAAGTAGTAAAAACAGCAGTTACTCTTGGCAGGACGACACGAACGACTAACAGCAGTAAATTAACGTTAAAAATATATATAAACAAAATTGTATTTAAAAAATGTTGATAATCATTATTTTCTCTGTGTAATTTACGTACATTAAAAACTTTGACCACTCAAGATAACTTACTTTCTAGGATATTTTTAGTTCTCTCTGCACTTCTTAGAGGATACATATCTTTATCAATCTGCGTAAAAGCAAATTACTATTTGCAATCGTCACTCTCAAGACACTTTGAGGTTTGTAATTTTATTTTGGTGGCCATTTTTTTCCACCTTGCTCGTTTTGGTATTTCTGCTGTATCTCAGCGAGCAAGAACAGAAATAGCTGCTTTTTATAGCACAAATAGCAATTACTACCGCCAACCCAACAACGTACAATAAAAATACTTCCGGTAACAAGCAGAAATAGCAATAAGCTAGCAGAATAGCAAACTACGCGAACACACTTATAGTCTGATATAAAAATGGGTTCCTTTTAGTTGTTAGTTTTGTAGAACTTTGTTTTATTTCATTTATTATCACTGAAAATAAGTTTTCCTTCAATGCAGGCCGCATCCCTGTTTCTAAGCCAAAATTTTGGCAAAAAATGTGCGGCTTACAATCGTGGAAATACAGTACAACATATTGACTGATGTATACAAACACTTCCCATTTTTGTAAGAATAATAATTTTGTATAAAACTACTTTAAAATATAGGCATTGAACTGGGTAACCTACCATCTGTGTTTACTACAAATCCACCTGCCTCTTGAATTATGATGGAACTGGCTGCAACATCCCAGCACTTCAGACCATCAGTTTGATATACATCGAGGCTTCCCATGGCGACAAAGCACATTGCAAAAGCAGCAGAGCCTATGCTGCGTAATCTGAGAAAATTGGAAACAATAAAAATTTGAATTATATTTTAGCATTTGCAGGATTCCCTGTAGCCTTACGAATAAAAATTTTCTGCAACTTAATTGTAGACTGTTGGAAAAGAAGATTGAAAGAAGATGGCACTGCATTAAGGCAAGCAGTAACTCATGGATATTACACATAATTTTGTTATATAGAATACTGAGAAAATTTTGTAATTATATTAGAACTTGACTGATAAGACCCCTGACTGCTTTTAGGAATAGGGTCTTGGTTAGGGATGGTTGCTACTGATACTTTAAGACCAATTTTAACCCACCCCCCATCCCCTATATGTAGAAATTTAAAATTTTTTGCATTAAGTTCCTGTTTAATACGCTAACCAAAGGTTAATCATCAAAAATCTTTAACATAGTAATACCAAAATTTAAACAACACCGTCACTGCACTGTGTAAAGTTAACCGAAACATTATTGAAACAGGAGGCTAAAAAATAATTTAGAATACAAATGGTTAGCAAAATCCCAGTGAAGTTAACTAGCTCTTAAAACAATATCATTACAACGTTAAACAAACACTCCCAAACATTGATCCCACATGCATGGTAAAGCAGCATGTCCATTCACACCGGTAAATCATGTAACCATATCAAGGAACCAATTCATACCCTAGAATGGCATGCTGGTCTTCTCCTGGAACAAAATTTTTTTTTACAAATATCAAGAAGGTGTATGAGTGAAGAGAGTTGGGCGGCTCTTGATATAGAAGTCTCTATAACTGAGAGAGACGCATAAGTTTTACCGAGCATAATGTTCATTGCTCAGTGGTGTCAATAACAAACTTGTGTGTTCAGTTTACATAAACATTTTTTAAAAATCTGGGTCATTACTTGAGAAATTCTATGACAGTCAGATTCCAGAAAAAAAAAAAAAAAAAAAAAACACCTCTCTCTAAAACTATGTACTTATCAAGCATGGGTTCAGAATATAAATTCTTGTGATGTATTTGTGGTAGTAGTGGAGAGTAAGAATTTATGACAATTATAGAAGAATGTATGTATAGGTAATATCTTAAAAGTACAGCCACAATAGCATCATAAGAATGCTTGCTGTTACTATTTGAAAGGAGCTTTCAATAGATTTATAGGTGAAATATATGCTACTTTAAGTTTTATTTGTAATGAAAATTTAAAATTATAAGGGTATTCTTATGTTTTTGTAAAAAAAATTTTTGCTGATGCATGCAGTTGCCGGTAAGTGTATTGTGCAGAAAATTGTTGACAAATGTTGAGACCTAATGTTAAATATTCCTAGATGAAAAATGTATAATAATAATAATTAATTTTAAAAATATTTTTAACTTTTATTAAACTATTCAATAATAATAAATTAATTATTGTTTTCTCATAAAATTGTTGTAAAATGTTGTAAGTCTCCCATTATTAACAACAAAGAAAATACACATAAAAAAGTTAATGTTTAATAAAACCTGGAATTTTTTCTTACAACCTTGAAAACCATGAAGATTCCTCGAATTTTGAATGGCAATTTGAGTGGCCACACCCGTAAGCTTCATACCTAAGCATGGAATTACTTTTGACAAGCGCAGGTGGACTTTTACAGAAAGACTACATGATGATGTGTTTTTAATTATTAATAATTTAAGGTCATAAAGAAACATTAATGACTATTTATTTGCTGCTGTCTCAAAATTCACATATTTAAAATGAAATATTAATATTAATCACTTTGAAAGGCAGATGTCTATCACAAATGAGGTCTTCCAAGGTTGTGGTCCAAACATATATCTAGCTTGGAGGGATGGGATAAGCTGTGGCTGCTCTACATCAATTGTTTTATGCACAACCAGCATGACCTCATTTCCACCCCTACCAGAGTGGGGTATCCTTGCACCCTCCCTCTTGTGGCTGTCCAGGTGGGGTGAACGTATCCTGAGGATGTGTTGTCGCTATGCATGGACTGGAAGCATGTTACTCTCCACTCTCTCAATTCATGCATGTTGCATTATGCAAATGATTGCTGTAATCTACATCTGCCACTGTTTTTGACCACTATCTAACAAGATATACTGAAGACTATGTAGGTCATCAAAAGTTGTTCTCAAAATCAAACCAGAACTGTTACCAAATGGAGTACAAAAAACAAAGTATAATAAGTCATTAACAAATAGTAATGGAAACCACAGAAAATCCAAAAACAGTGCCTATATCAAAGTTCTAATAACACACATGAAGAGAGTAGCATATACTCAAATTAGTGATGACCCGATACCTGCAAACCAATATTTTCAATTATCATACTGTAGTAGACATTTGTCACTAAAGTTGATGAGAGAAAAAAGTTGCCTGGAAAAGTTTGATTTGCATTAAACTAAAAAAGACTTGCTGTTTTTACTTCATGCCTGCTACATCAAAACAGCAGAAAAAATAGTTTAAGATTATTACAAATTATAGCTTGTTATAAAATATTACAAAACTAAGTTAAGGTTGCAAGTAGACCCGCACTAAAACATTTACACGAATATAACTATCATTACGATTATAACTTTGGCAGCAAAACAGTGAAAATCATTTATTTTGTGAGAAATGGTCGTTACTCTTTTGCAAACTTTCTAACCTTTACCACCAAATATTACCAAATTTAAACATGAAAATATCTTTTTGGGCGGCATTTGTAAATAATTAACTCGGAAGAATTGCCAACCTGTGTAACTTTACTGAACATGCTAGTACACTCGTCGCTGCACAGCGCTAGTAGAAGAGGCTTGCTTTTGGTATTTTTAATTTTTACGTAAAAACTAAATCATCAAATGAAATTTACTTGTACCAGTAAACTACAATTTAAGCACAAAGTCAATATTTAAATTAGAGATGTCTCCGGCGAATTGGTAAGAGATTGGAACCGGCCGATTTTTACTGAATCTGAAATTGAAAAAAAACTACAGATTTGTTCCGATTCAGATTTTTTTTATTGCACACATAATGTACGTGCAATATAATTTATCACACTTCTAATAAATAAACAGGCATTCAAGTGTTACTCAAAATGATGACCAAAGTTTAGGATAGTACACGTACGAAAGCTTGTCTCAAAAATAGTGCCATAGAATTTTCAGCAGCACGTAAGACTAATTTTGTAATGCCTCTAACCTAAAACTTGATGAGACACTGTTGTTCTCAAACAAAATAAACTCAGACATCACTTGGTCTTTGAATAATGCCAGTAAAATTACTTATAGCCTCACTTACCGTATTATAAATCCACCGTTATTTCATTGTTTTCAACAATCAAAATTACCACTAGAGCTAAAAATGTATCACTTTATTTGATAAACTACAGGAAAAAGGGCTGGTAGGATAATGTCACTACTACATAACACAAGCTGTAAAAAAAAAATTGTAATATAACACGTATTAAAAACATTTTTTTTCATAAAAAAATTTACATCACACAATATTTGGCTTTATCATTTGGTTGGAATTAATAACTTTTAACGGTCCAACGTAAGCAAACAATACACCGGTTGCCATTGTGTATAGCCAACTAAACAATAACGGAGAACAAAATCCCAACAAGCGTTGATCATCATAAAATTCAAGTTATTATTGAAAAGGTTTAACAAAATGCAATTTAAAATCTTATGGTCCTGTTTTTATTATTTGCAAACAATGCATTTTGGTGTTCAATTTTCTACAAGATATTTGACAAAACATTGACTTTCGTAGTCGTATAAAAAATTTGGAAGTGTGTAATTTGGCAGCCATGTATAAGTTTTTTTTTTAGGTTATTGATTTGTTTAATATTACCGTGGATACGACATATGTTTGAAAATTATTTGGCTTAATTATATTGAATGTGACGTATATACGTTTAGAATCGCCTAATTCTTAAGGTTAAAGGATCTTGATGTCTAAAAGTGTGGTGTGGAATTATTTCACTGTTAAGGCATATGACGAGAGTTTTGCTGTGTGTAATCCGTGTAAATGTGACGTTAAATGCTGCAGTAAAGATAAAAGAAATTTCAGTACTACTAACCTCCACAACCACCTCCGAAGGAAACATGCCATCATTATAGTAAAGAATCACGTTGTGTTACAGTCACATGAATGGGATAACCCCACATTAAGTGTACAAGCCGATTGTGAGGATGACCTACAACAGTCCAGTTTGGATGCAGACAGCAACATCTGTAGTACTGATACTGAATCTCCCCTAACTTCCATGGAATGTTTACCACAGGGTATTCGAAGCACAGATTCAGTCCGCACATGGCACCCAACACTGATAGCTGTTATCAATAAAACAAAAAAGCTTGGAAGTGATGATACAAGAAGTAAAGAAATTACTAAAAAAATTGCAGAAATGGTTTGTACTGACGACCAACCTTTTTCAATTGTAGAAGATGTGGGATTTTGTCGACTAATATCACACCTGGAACATCGCTACCTCATGGTAACGAGACAACATTTATCAAATAATTTAATACCTGGCCTATCATTATTGTGATGTACTACAGAATAATTTAGCCTAGTATTTTTGTGTATTATTCATTATAATGTTTTATTATTGACTGCACGTTGATTGCATTGTCATTGTTTTTAGTGGTACAATGTTCTGTTAAAGTACAGTTGTACACACTGCTGTTGAGAATGTTGTTAAACTAAAAAGTGATCAGGTATTTTGTGTATGTATTGGATTTGATTTTAATTACGTAACCTTTGTTTTCACAAGTTTGTGAGTCGTAGCACTGAATATATTTTGTTAAGTTTAAAAGCCCGTATCTTGTACTGAAATATAAAATACTTGTATTTTTTCCCATAAGTTACTAATATTGTATTTTTTATTTACTATTCACGTATTGATACATTGCAATAATCTTTATTAAAGTATCATTACACTTTTGGACAAATCTGAGTATTACAGTAAAGAATCAGAATTGAAATAAATCGGAATAGGAAATGGTAAATATTTGAATCGGTACATCCCTAATTCAAATACCATAGCACAGAGTCACAGGCCTTTCTTTTTTAAATAGTTTTCTACAATATTTATTTTTAGGACATAATTTTGATGTGCGCTTGTTGGTAGTACTCACTATCATTTGATTTACTTTGACAAACGTATATTGAACATAAGACGGCTTTACCAAAAATAAAAATGCCATCAATGAAGTGAAAAATTGTGATGGCCATGAACATTTAAATTTGTTTTTATTCGAAGGAAATATCATTTTTGCCAGCAAAATCACAGTGGTCATTTTTAATTCTTACCATTTTTTTAAGGACATGTTTGTTGTTAATTGCTTATCGACATATCAATTTAATATTCTTTTCATTAGCATTTCCGCATCCAGATGTTAAAAGCTGAGGAATTAAGTGTGCAACAGACGACAGAAAATACTTTAGTTTTGAGGTTAGAATGGCTATTACTGATGTACCAATATTTTAGTTCCGATCTCCAATAATGATAAATGTACCAATAATAGCGATATCAGATAATGGTTATTGGGCCATCACTTACACAAATAAACAAGATAACAATGGAAAGAAAAAAGACAAGCATGTGACATAACAGTTTTCACGTTGCAGGTGGAAACACTCAACTGTCTGGAGGGGAAGAGATGGGCAGAGATGATGGGTATTGGCTAGCACCGTCAGCCTAGGGGGGAGGGATATATTATTACTAATATTAGATATGTGTTGTTTGCAATATAGCACTGGTCAAGAGAAATGCAACATGCAGCAGGAAACAAAATTGTAACATACTCTTATAACCCTAATTTTTAACTGTTTTTCAAAAACTAGTTGTAAAGTAGAGGTGGTCACAATAAATCACATTACAACAGTCAGGTTCTAGTGGAACAAGGCGACATGTATAAAATTTGACCTATTGTAAACAGTCTGCCAGTATCATAACCATATTGCACAAAGACAAAATACATATTCCTCTATATTTAACGGACTGTGGCAAAAGAGATTAGGTTTTTGTAAATGTATTAAAAATAAGAATAAATTAATACACAAAGTGAAAATGATAAAAGGTCATATGGCAATAACAACAAAGTGACTGGCAATTTTTTTTGGCATACCCTCTAGCTTGTGACAGCAAAGCTATACCCCTCTTCAAGATGACATCTCTGACATTTATGTCTCGAGCCAATGAGATCTCGTAGCCCACTAATGAACTTGATAGATCTGGAACAAATATGCTGTAATGTATTATAATGCACATCTAGAAGATTTTTCTGATGTTAACTAGTTCAGCTAGACTTATATAAAATACAATACACTCCCAATTAAACACATGTTAACTTACATAAAAATACAAATTGAATAAATCACAATAAACATGAATAATCAAATTTATATAAAAAATAAAACATGAAAAATCAAATTTATATAAAAAATAAAAATGAATAATCAAATTTATATAAAAAATAAACATGGATAAACAAATTTACACACATATATATATATAAACAAAATATTGAACAAATTATGAAATGTTATTGTTAAATTATTTTTAAAAACACTACAAGTAAATCAGAAAGTAGACAAGTAAAGTATGAATAAATAAGAGTACAGTGTACGTTGACCAACTGTTGCTTGAATTACTAAAATGGTTTTGAGAAAAGGAATTCTAATGTTTATTTTTCAATATATAAAGGCTTTAAATTTTGGAAGAGTCGGGACTTGCCCAACTTTATCTAGTGTATCAGTACATTATCCACGTCCACACACATCTCGTTATAAATTGAAAACTTATTGTGTCACATGCTCCGCTTCTGTGATCCGTATCTACAACAGTGTATTGTAGAATGAGCCGTAGGACGTGAAATGCGTTACTGAAGTGTGCATTTGAAAGTAAGGGGGAAGTTATTTTTAGAATTATACAACGGCTGGTTACATGGTCACAAAGCATGGTGTTGCTCTAGGCTTTTTTATAGAAAATATTGCTTGCAACTCAGAGCCACTCATACATTTAAATTAAAAATTGTGCATGTCTGTTGTGTGAAATGGCTTCCATCTCAGGAGAAAAATTATAAGCAGGTGTTTCAGTGGCAAGGTTACACACAACACTCAAAATGCCTAATTATTGAATAGTGGCAAATGTGCTTAAATGAATTTTAAGGTGATCGCCTAGTGAGGAGTGTGTTTGTGAGAGACAAAAATTGATGAAGTCCTACGGGCGATGTCAACCAGCATACGTAAAGGGGTTTTACCTCTATGTGCAAGATGCTCAACTGGCTTCCAGTCTTTCCATTGGCGACTGGTCTTAACGTGACTTTTAAGCTGGGATTTATTGGATGTGACTGTAGCGAAGTCCAGTGAATGCCTCTATCATATTGTCACATGTATCCAGTCTGTATATTTTGAAATACAACAGTCTAAAAAAGCAGTTTTCAAATATGTTGGAGGGCATGAAAACAATGTTTCTAATTTGGATCATGTTTGAAGGTACCATTCCGTAATTGTCTAAAATTTGCTTTCTTTTTGTATGCAAACATTATTGGGGGCATGTTTAATAACATTTTCATCAAAAAAGCTTTTCTCAAACACGCAGAACATATTTCAATCGCTAGGTAGGCGACCGTCTCTAAAGGAGAGCAATGATACAGGCAGAATGTCCACCCATTGGCAGCTGTGTAAGGCATCAGAAAGTAATAGGCGGGCAATTGATAACATGGGTGAAAACTTGTCAATGTCAGAATATACAGTAAACTCCCAATTATTCATGTTAATCAATACCAGAGAAAACACGAATAAGCAAATTTTTATTAAAAAACCCAGATAATCAAATGTATACATTCTTACAATTAATGGAACGGTGATATTAGCTCCAAAAATTGTGATAAAACACAGTACCTATTATACACTTCAAAGAAAACACTAATCTCCCACTGTATGTGCAGGATTTAAAGTACTGTACTGTATACTTTATGATGTTTTGAGTGTTATGTAAGCCTATTCACCAATAATTCTCTCTGTAAGAATTCCTTATTTTGTGAACATTACTGAGAAATTACTGGATTATAGCACTAGCCATTTTGATTTTATGTGAGCTATTAACAAGTGCTTTTGCCGGGAACTGCTTCTTACAAATACCATCTTTTGTGTACGAATTACTTTTTTCTTGATACGAATAGATGTTTTTTAATCAAATTTCTGCTCTTCCAATCATCTCATTTGCTTGTGATATATTTTAAGAACTTAAATAATAAATTAATGCTAACAAATTTAATCAATAATTTTGCTAGTATTTAACATTTGTAGTAGAACAGCTTAGTTTACTGTTACTTATGAAGCATGAGTACAGTAGTTCGCCTTACATCTGAGACATGTTGTTTTGTTTTTGTCATAGGCTAGCATTGATGTTTGTGATAATGTTGAACTGGATTTGTCAGGATCATTAAATTTGGCAACCATCAAAGGAAAATTTGTTAGTGTGGCTGCATATGTTATAACCATATTAATAAGATTACAATGACCGATATTATGTAGCTAAGAAATCATAGGAATAGGCTGTTCACTATAAAGTGAGCACTTTTTAAGGCACTAACCTCTAATAAATATATCTTATTGCAGACTCAGAAATTAACTTTTGGTGGTGGTGAAATGTATACACTGTGTTTATTGGTCACATTGCAATGTTTATAATAAAAAGTAGCAGGAAGATGGAAATTGGACGAAAGGAAAAGTTTATAAGGACCTTAAAAAGTGCTCACTTTACAGTGAACAGCCTATAGTAACGATTAATGCAGTCTTCATCTCACCATGCTCATATTATTCAACAAATAATTTAGAATAATCTGGCCTTGCAAAAAATTAAAATTTTCTTATTTCATATATCCTTATACTCTGAGTCATACAAATAAAATAATTTTATTGTACTTAATCTAGCATACATGAAAACAAGTATGTCACTGATGAAGGGTAGTTTCTCTAAATGTATTGATATTCTCTTTGATTGTTTTAGCATTATATGACTTAATATACATACATTTCCTTTAAGAATTTTTACATTTTACTCTTTTGTGTAGGTTTTATTTTTTTTCTTATGTGTGATTAAATGTGCTCATCAGGCAGGTATTTCTTATTCCTGATGTAAAAATAGTTATTTTATAAATGAAACTGTTAATACATTTTGACATATCTCACCTGTGACACTGGAAGTATGTATGGGTTCGTTGTTGAGGAAAGCTCCACGGCCTTTGATAGCTGTGAACATGTATTCCATCATAGGGTTGTACACTATCCCCAGTACCACCTTCTTGTCAATGGCAAGTCCAACACATATGCATGTTATTGGTAAACCATGCACAAAGTTGATGGTGCCATCTATGGGGTCGATGATCCATGTTGGTGCAGATGTTAGGTCGGGTTTACTCTTCTCTGTTGCTGCAGTTTCTTCCCCAATGAATCTAAGTTAATTTATATTCAGACTATTAACTGATGTGCAAGAAAATTTGATATATATGCATGTGTGTATCAAGACCTGATTGAACTAGGGCAGCAATTTTTACAAGGTCATATTCAGAAACCATAAAAAAATTGGAAAAATAAGATGCACAAGTTGTCAAAATATGCAGCAGTGTTGGTTTAGCATTGATTTTCAAAGTGGGGGACGTGCCCCCCAAGGGAGGCATGACGACATGCTGAGAGGGGCGCGGACGCCAGAGTATAGATGCAAACTCGATATTGCCAGTGATTTACGTTGTGCAATTCCTTGTATTCAACAAAGAATTGGGAATCTTGTTAAAAATATGCAAGCTCATCCATCTCATTGATTTGATTTGTTCACCACCATTTGTGTTCAGTAAGCATTAAAATTTTATAAATAAAACCTTTGAGACTTTTGTAAGTTTTGGTTTTACCCTTATAATAATGAAGTAATGATGTGGGGGTGGTGATGGGGGGAGCGAGGGGCATACTTTTTTTTTGCAGAAGGGAGGCATGATAAACTAAAGTTTGGGAACCTCTGGTTTAGAGTGAGTGCCTGTCTGGCGGTTGGCATGCAACACATGACATCAGGAAGGAAAGCTTTGTGTTACACCCACCTCTTTCAACCTAGTTGTTTCTTGTGGTGACACTATCTTGTGGTTCACTATCACATGCAAAGCAACAAGACTGGCATGAGTTACACACTCCACCTTTCTCCCCTTCAGTCCATAGTCTTGTAATCAGTTTGCCATGTTAGTTATTGTGTGCATGGTGTTTGAATTTTGGCTAAGTTTTGTGATGTTGCTGTCTAGGCATGTGTGAAGCTTGAATAATGTAATCAAAGTTGAAACTACTTTAACATTTGATTGCACTTCATAATTAAATGTACTATTCACATAATGCAAAGAAATGCAATCAATGTGAACAGTTGTTAAACTACCAAGTGATGAGTCTCTTGTACATGTATTTGGCATGTTTCATAATGCTGTTATGGAGTATATAATAATCATAGTAAAAAATTAAAATTAAAAATCTTTTTGCGCATATGGTGAATGGCCTAGTGGCAGCAATGATAAATACTCTATGATAGTTGTTAAGTGATGTAGATGCAGGGCTTGAAACACAGAAGTGATGTTAATGATGTTTCTACGCCAACATTTTGTGGCACATGTGTATGATGTGAATTATGGCTGAGAATGTTGCTTATTTTTAGTCTAAGCAATGTAATTTTATTCAGGGTGGATTATCAGGAATTTGTTAGGGAATTTTGGCTGACTGGAATTCTGAACCATTTGGAAACAAATTGACGTAAATGTTAGCGTCAACATTATTTATTTAACCATCCATCTTTAGTTACTTTTGTTGTAAAATTAATGATTTCACAAATTTTGGGGTTAGGGTAAGTTAAAAGATTCTGTAGAAAAATTATATAAAATATGTGATTTTCATTATATTGTATATTGTAACAGTTTCTTCTAACTTTGTAACTTGTAGATACTGTAAAAAAAATATTTGCATTCAATTCAAATTCCCATGAATAGTTACTATTTGCTTTGCAATTGCAATTAGACTGGAAATGTGGAATAAATATTAGCATGTATCTCTGCTGTTATAAGATGATTTTGGCTTCTCTCAATTTGGTTTTTGAGGTCAGATTGCAGTTCAAATTGACTGAATTATTAACGGCCTACTTATGCATAGTTCCACTTGTCTGTGTTTACAGTTTACAAAACAGAAAATACAGTCTACAGTGCTCGTAAGAATCTCTTTCCTCTCCCCTCAGCATGTTTGTATGTGCATGTCTTAAATGTGGAGGTGTAAAACTGATTCAAATTTAAAGCTGATGTCCTGGAATGATAAGTGAAATTTTCCAGTGCAGTGGAAGTTGTTTCCTGCTAAAAAGTTATGTGGAGCTATGTTTAAACAAACTTCGTTTTTGGTGTCAATGGGAGGTCGTATGCATTCTTCTGAGTTATCTCATTCTAATGACTGCTCGATTCCCACCAAGATGAACCGGGTTCAATCCCCAGCCGGGTCACTCCTGGATTTTGGGAAGTGGAAATTGTGCCGGATGATGCCGCTGGTCGGCGGGTGTTCTCTGGGATCTCCTGTTTCCCCTGCATTTCAGTGCTGCTCCATTCTCACCTCATTTCACTCTCATCGGCTCTCAAGACCTCGTTGTTAAGAGCCGCCCAAATCTCTCAACTCAGCTCATTCTAAGGATGTCTAAATACTGAAATTAATTGATATGTAATTAATAAATTCCTGATTTTCCAGCAAAAAGCAACTGAAAATTAGATTTTGCACTTCCTGAAAATTGCTCTGCACTCAATTTAAACTTAATTTTGGACATAAATATGGTTATACATAAGTTTCTCTGGTATTATTTTATTCTGAAAACATCTAGGTATTAAAATAAGTTTATATATTTGCAAAAAAAAATCACTGCTTTTCCTGCAAGACTGAAAATGTAATTTACGCTTGCTGAAAATTACGCTGTGCTCTGTTTAAACTTAATTTTTGGCACCAGTGAATGATTGTATGGTAATTTTTGGGGTATTAATTGATTCTGAAAATGTCTGAGTACTCAAATAAATTAATGTATTTTTTTTTATAAACCTGTGGATTTTCCTGCAAGAAGCAGCTGAAAATGGAATTTGCACTTCTTAAAAACTACGCTGCGATATGTTTAAAATTAATTTCTGGCTTTAACAAGTAGTCGTACATAACTTGCTCAGGTATTATTTTATTCAGAAGACGTTGCTACTGGATGTCCACCCACAGAGAAATGTCAGGGAGTTTCATGTGACATGGAAAAGTCAGAGAAATGACAAGGAATTTTCGTTTTGATCAGGGAAAATCTAAATAATTGCTACTCTGCAGAAGTAGTGGGAATACAGGATAATGTAAATGTGAGCAAGTGTGTTTTGAAAAATAAGTTTTTAAGGTTGTGCACAGGTAAAAATAAGTTTTAAGTGGATTAGTGCCTATACGTACAGATGTAGCATTTGTGTGAAGTCAGTAGCATGTATTGCGAGAAATATGGGATGGCCTGAATAAAAAGTTGGCCCTGCTTGGTTTGTTGCAGTGTAATTTCATTCAACTTCACTTATAGCATATTTGTTCTGCCTGCGGTGGAAAAATATTGTGTTGGAAGGTTTCTGTCCTGAAAATAGGTCAGGGAAAATGGTAAGATTCAGCCTAGAAAACGGGGAAAAATTCAGGGAATTCCTAAATGGAATTTCAGTGGACATCCTGTTGCACTCGCTAAAATTTCATTTGGAAGAAGTCTATGTATTGAAATTTTTTTAAAAATAAATTGTCTGATTTTTCCACAAGAAGCTCCTGAAAATGAACTCCGCACTCACTTAAAGTGATTGGCACACTGTGTTTACATGTTTTTAAACAAGACGAGTTTGTACATACAGTTCTGATGTATACTTGTTTGAGTTTCCGGTTTTGCTGTAATATTAGTGCCTCTGTATAGTTAAAAATTTAATTATTTACATAAAATATTACATTTCAACCACACTAACAGGCAACTATGTCTGCATTAGTGTTACAGCAAAACCAATCATCCAATTGCTCATGTGTTTACTTGTTTATTGGTCAGGCGCTAAATAAGGTATGTTTATCAAGCAGAAAAATGTTTGAAATAGGAATTTATTAGAAAGGGTTTTGCTGTAGTCTGCTGCACCAACACAAATCAATGAACAAGAAAAAAAAAAAAAAAAAAAAGGCAAACTTAGGTGCCTACTTTTCAGCTATTATTAGGCCTGCTTAGTTTGTTTTGCATACTTGCACAAAGAGTTATAGGTGCTAATGTTATTAAAATTGCTGATATGAACACAGTTTACAAATTATCTTATACATACAGAATAGACCTACACATGCTAGCTATTTTATGCAGCCTTTACTCTTAAAAAAACTTTTCACAGTAAGATTTAATGTAGCAACAAATAAAGAAACACACGGGAAGAAATTTCAATTGTTTTGTTGCTCAATTATTTTTCAAGTTTATTTCAGTTATTCTTAACCACACTGAATTTCCAGTCACACTCAACACAACATTACTGTGGGGCAGTTAAAAAAATTGGCCAATATGACTTAATAAAATGTGGTCTACCTTGTGTTTTGTAAACAGCCATGTGCTTTATAAATATGAAACATTACCAAGGTGTACACAGACCAAAAATTGTGGTGAAATACCTAGGTACCTTAATAACACTTGATGTTTAAACTTTCACTTCACCCCAAGTCTCTTGAATAATGTTTCACAATAGCTGCATCAATACTCTTCTATATTTAGAAACTGTTTTATCTTTGCTGAAGTTTCGCAATGACATCCAACAAAAACATACATGTTTTGATACAAGATCAGTACTTCAGCAATCATTGGATAGGCTCGGCTGCTCTCGTCAGAAAAACAATAAATATGGTACTGTGTAATGTGTACTGGCCAGAATTTGAGTTTGTTTGTAAAACTATGGTATAATCACCTTGCTTATTATATGGTACATGATACTCTGTCCAAAAGTATGGTATACATGGTATTTATAGCCCTCATTTCAATACACGTGATTGATGCAATGTGGAAAATTATTGTAAATTGTTGAAACTGCAAAAATTCATCAAATATAATATGCGCTAGTAAAATAGTAAGTTCTGTATGTTTCCTGTATAACTTGCAGAAGAATCGTAGAAGTTGGCAAGTCTGCCATATGAATCAGAAATATAATTAATTGCCTGTGTTACCAGCTTTTCCTGCAGTCTGAAGTTGTGGCTGTCGAAGAAACATGTGTCCTATGCTCAATTAGAGGACAAGGCACATGCATTCACATACTTTTTGTATGAAAGAAGTGTTTGAAAATTAGTTGAGAATTTTTTTTGTTCGTAAAAAAACACAGTCACCTTATGGCTTTTTTCTTAGCTAAAAATATGTTAATTTTATTTTTTTTGTAGTTATATTTTGTTTAAGTATTGAATTATGCTTTGTACAAATCACTTTATTTCGTATTGGGCACCACAAAATTAATTGGAGATAATTTTGGGCTTTGCTGAGATTACTGATTTCATATTCTCTCACATTTAAACAGACATAGCTCTATTTATGCATACAAAATTATGTAACAGGGTCCTGTTTAAAGAAAAAATTAATATGCTATTAATATATTATTACATTAAAACCAAATTAAAATGTCTAAACAATGCTGGGTATGGGGATATAAAACACAACAGGAAGTTTTGTCAAATGGAATCCATTGTCAGATGCGGCAGATTACAAACCCTTCGCACATTATCCAATACTTCCTGTTTCAATTTTTATGACACTGAGCCAGACCGTCATTTATATTGGATTGGATTGTGTGTGTGTGTGGGGCCATACATGTTTATACATTACCTCCCGACAATAAATTTTAAAACTGATCAGATTTTATTTGCTCATGTGGCACACGCCTAACAAACTAAGCAAAATTAGTTTAAGTGCATCACAGTATAAACACATGTTGGTACACCTACAGCAGGTTTAAAACAAGTAGAAATTTCACTTAATAATTCCTAAACACATTAAAATTTAAATTTTACTAACTTATAACACTGTAGGGTACTGAGTTGAGAGATTTGGGTGGCTCTTAACAATGAGGTTTTGAGAGCATTAGGGTAGTGAGACAACATCTTGAAACTGTTTTTGTCAAGCCTTTCTACTGATGTCTCAACCAATATTTAATCTGTAGGACAGCAACACCCCAGTTCACCATGCTCATACAGAAGATGACTCTATAAGCTTGGCAATTTGCAAGTGGACCAGTTACCAGTGTTACTAGTTGTGAACCTAATTAAGCATGTGTGGAACTGACTGAAGGAGGCTCTGCACTGGAGCAAGCACTTCTTGAATAGCCTCTGAGAGCTGTGGATGGCTTATGGGACATTGATCAAACTTTTTGCAGGGAACTCTTCACCATGATGATGCAAATGATTCAAACTTGCCTTAATGCACAAAGATGTATTCTGCTGTACTGAAAGGCATGTTACTGTAAATTACACATTGGTGCAAGTTTCAAGTGTTGGGCATTTGATGTTTTTTATTGCCCTGTGTAAAATTTGAAATTTGTTTCTACTAATGCTCAAAGATCCACTTATTCCCACAATACTTTTCGACCTGCTTCACTGGTTTCCAGGTACAACATTTTTTTTTTATGTATGTATATCCTGTACACAACTTATTGCTAGAGTTGAGTTGACCAATCCAACAGTTTGAAGCATGATGCTTACTGGCTATTAAGAATAAACAACTTCGCTTCATCTGCAAACAACAATGAACGGGGTTTGGAAGCATATAATTTCTACTGGAGAGCGTATAGGATTTTCCTTGGACCAGGGATAATTACAGACGTGTCAGAATTATACGTTTCAACAATACCACCAGCCAGTAAGCCATGCAAAGTGCTACCTCCTCTCGAGAAGATGCCAACAACCAATTGTCAGTAATTGATAACCCCCCCCCCCCCACCATGGGGCTGGTGAGCCCTCGGCCGAAGCAGAATATATTCCTGTGCCTAGGCTGGAACTGTCAGTTGATCGTCAGCTCTTATGAGAGCCACATCACCAGCTAGACAGCCTGCTTTCTGACCACCACCACCTAAGAGATCTTCAGCTCACCTCCGCCTACTGCTAAACTTCAGAAGTCCTCCTCCCCCCCCCCCCGGCCCAGAAACCTTCAGAAGTAAACTGCCAGTCTATCCACTTGCCCCTGGCAACGGCTACCCCATGCGCCCTTCAGGATGTGGGCACCCTAAGCCTCCTGTGGGCACGCAAACACAGACAGGGAAAGTTGTCATTTGTTACCTAGTTAAAACTGCCCCCCGCCAGATTAGAACCACATCCCCTTCACTTGGATAGCGTAGTTTACTATTTCCGGTCAACTATGGGTAGACAGGAGATAGCACAGGCCACTGTGTCTTATTCCTCTTGGAATAAAAACATTCTGATCCTATCTGATCTCTCATTTTCCCTTAAGTACTTCCAGACTACCATAGTAAACACCTACGTTCAACAAGTGTAGAATAGGAGACTAGGTTTGCAGTAACAGTTGCCACCTAGTGTAGGACTACCAGTTCTTCCAGACGGAGGAATTTGTATGTCAAGAACACACACCATTCAATGGCCACCCATTTGGTGCACCAGGTGTACCGAATCGTAGAGCCACAACCACTAGTCTGCTTGAGAGGATAGCTTGTTAGACCAACTTGCACCATTTGTGTTGCCGGAGGGAGTGCTTGGTTGGCTCTGGGTCAGACCTGTTCGTTCAAGGGGCTCACTCGCAGAAGCTATTGGAGCGCCTCCAAGGGAATCCGCTCTTCAACCACCGCACCGTTTGCGTTGCCGGTTGAGAAATAGAGTTGTACTCACCATTGTTCTGGTGCGCGTAGACAGCAGAACATGCGTAGATAGGGAATGCAAGTCGCCTGATCGTATCTCCCAGGATAAGGTAGTTGCACCTAATGCCCTTCACCAAGAGAAGTGGGAAGGACATTAAGGAGAGGAAGGCAACTACCGGTCTACCTGGGGCTGCACCCAGCCCAGTAAGGCACTCTGCCAAGCAACCCAATGGAATGACCTCAAGCTGCTCACAAGTCGGTGGGGCTTAACCTCCCAACTCCCTCCCCCCTTCATTGTTTGTCACCCCGGGAGTTTCCCAAGAACCGGAAGCCTCATCCAGTAATCACAGTCATTCGTCATGGTTCTCTATTTGCAGCTATCTCAGCCTGCAGAGAACGTCCAGCAGCCTGTGGAGCAACAGCCGGACCACCACCAGCAGCAGCAGTTCCAGTAATCAAAGCTCAGTCAGAAAACCTGCTCAGTCTCTGTCAGTGAACACAGTGACAGGCCGCTAAGCCAGCACTGTGGCCATTGTCGACTTTGTACCCAGCCGCCAACCTACACTGCCTGTGTTATAGTATGGCCTGTCGTACACAAGTAGAACCAGCCAAACCACCCTTAGTAAGTGCTTGTGGCCAGCACTAACAAAGTTCCCCTGTTTCTGTATTGAGTATAATCACTCTGACCCAGATACTGTCTCACATCAATTATATGGCATAACTATTTGAAACCCTCATTATTGAAACCAAAATATAATTTTAATACTTACTTGTGTGCAGGGTATTCCTTAGAGAGTGCTTCTTTGAGCAAGGTTTCAATCCGTGTGTCGTATTCTGTCACAAGGTCCCACGAAGCAGTCTTCACATCAACTGTCTTTGTGCTGTGAAAACCATCTACCATTATCTGGAATGACAGAACTGTTACATAGTAATTATTTTATATTTACGAAGTTTTAGGCTCTAAAATCAAATCACATACTGTAATTAAAATACTTTGGAACTCACAGAATATCATACATAATTAAAATGTTCCCACCCCAGAAATCATTTATGTAACTATACTGCATTTCATGTAAGTACACTAAGGTTTGACGGACAATGTGACCAACCTACACACTATGCAAACAGTAAATGCTCTTATTTGCAAAGTATTGTATCAGCTGATGAGTTGTTGCGGGATGTACGTTATGTCGACAAAATCGATGGTTATTATGGATGGACAAAAATAGTACTTAGAACTGAAGGTTGTAATTCAAACTTCCTACTTAATACTTGTGATTTAAATAATGTTTTTAAAGTAATGTACAGTTTTATTTGGGTTTTATCGAATTGGTTAAAAAATATGTTTAGCAATTATGGCGGAGCATACAGACAGTTAGTGAAACATTTCCAGCTCTGTAAACACCATTGTGCATGTTACCTTTTTCTAATCACATTTGTGTGAGTACCTTACTGGTATTATCTGAATATTTTATCAGTAGTTAAATATTTTTGTATTTAATTTAGTTATGTATAGTTGGTTGTTGGGGTGCCTTTGTAGCAAGTTTTATTGCGTGAAATGTAATTTTATCGAAACACGTGTGGCTTGGTCCATCATTTTTGGTACCGTTGTGCTATGAAATGCAAACATATATTTTCGTTTCACAGTTGATTAATTTTGAGAAACCAGTGAAGTGTCGTATTTACTGAATGATTCTGCAAATTATTTCATATCATTGACAGACAAACATGTCCCAAGGATTGCCACAGAACATACGTTTAGGAGTTGCAAATAGGAATTACGAACCACAAGTCAAATTTTTTTAATGTATGTGGCTTACAAAGCCACCATTTCAATGACGTTATGTAGTGAAAAATAATACATTTAACGGAAGTATGGAAAATTCAGTAAGGTTAACTTTGCCAAAAATATTTACGTACATACAAAATCTGTTTATTATTTACATCAGTACAAACAACATAATATTGTTACCTGCTTGCTGCTTCGCATCCCACGCGAGTGAGTGGAAGTGAAGGACAACAGTTTTGTGATGGTGGCGGCAGCAAGTCAATAGGATGTGCGCTAAACCAAGAGCTACGTATCTAGGTATTGCCAAAAAGTGAGTCAACACAACAATAATTTTTGCGGTGTGCGCTGCTGACCCTGACTGAATTGAGTTTCTGCATCTAATTTATGAATTTTCTAGTAGTTTACTGTCCTAGGTTCGGTCCGCATGGCTTGGGGTGCGTCAAACATTCCAGGTCAAGGCCAGCAGAGTATAAATTGTGCTACGGGCCTCCGGGCTAAGTAGTAGATGAGTGACTGAGGATAGACTACGAGCAGCAAGAGAAGTGACCAGCGGAAGGGAAATCTGTGACTGCACAAATCAAGCAGCGAAGCGTGCGGCTGGCAGGCTGGACTTTAGGACTAGATGCGTGAGTGAAAGACAGTAGGGCTCAGATAGACTGAACGCTTGTTAATGATGAGTGTGAGTTAATTGACTGTAACCAGACAGACATTAAATATTGTGTTCATTGTTAATTAAAAAGAATCATAACGGAGACATAATTTAATGCTGTAAATAATACCTATGTGAATAAATTAGAAATCAAACTTATTTTTAATTTTTTTAAGACCTTCATCCCTCACGAACTCAGATACGCCCCTCAAGCGTCCCATGTAACAATATTTATTGTGTTTTTTCAACAAGGTTATAATTATTTCAATGTTGTGTACATACAAAATGTTCTACTGGTCCATTAAAACAATACGTGATTCAAAATTATACAGTCTGATAAGAAGTACTGCAAAACAATGCTGTCTCATGAAAGAAGTTAAACTAAAGTATCTCCCAACGCCATCCACCTGCAATAAAATAAACAGAGTCCCAGCAGTATAACTTGGCTATAGCAAAAATAAAGTAGCCTAAGCTGGAAATGGAATATACCTCTCACGTCCTTCCATGACAAGCTATGTTTTGTCTGTGACTGTTTGTAGCTATAAAGATGCCACATTCTTACACATTCCTGCTGCAACATTTGGATAGTTGTCAGTTATAACAAAAGTGCTCTCTTTACAGTGTACATATTTTATCATTGTAGCAGTGATACCTAGTCTATATTATATCTGCAATATAATGGGTGCATGGCAACTATTATTTTTTCTGTTCACATTTATGCATGTAGATACTGTTTATTTCTCAAGTCCTAGTGCATTTTTACATTTTACAAATAAAGTCTCTGTTCATCAACAGTAAAGCAGTTTTGTATAGGACCTACGTGTGTTCTCTAGACTATGTATGTAGCAAAACCAATTACTCTCCAGAAAATTTTACCAACCTGGTGGCTTGAATAAATGGCTGGGTTGACAATTCTATATGTATAAGATAACTACTGTTAATTAATTTTACATGAATTGGAGATGAACTGTAGTAACAGCAAAACTGTACGTAACATAATACTTAAAAACTATAAAAAACAAAAGCCTGTCCCATTCATTTTTAACATTTATGTAAATTTTGTGTTTATAAATGGGAACAGAATTAGTTACATACAGTAAATTCTCTGTAGCATAAATGTGAGAAATTTAAACATTTATAAAATCTTGACAAAGAGAAAGCAATGAAACCAGTTGTGATTCAGCATAATGTTACAAAGACATGTAAACAGTAATTTCATCAAGAAATTACGAAGTAAGTTAACAAAAGCTGCATATAAAATAAATTATTAAGATAATGTAGAAAAATCTGCTGTAAAATAATGTCGTTTTAAAATTTATGTACATTATTAAATTTGTAACACATTCAAACTGTTCCAATTAATGGCATTGTCTTTGCCTTCTTACAGTGAATTTAGGAGTATGAAGGATCCCGAAATTAAGAAAACTTTTTGGGAATACAGTAAACTTCCAATTAACAATGTTAATCGGGGCCAGAGAAAACATGAATAAGCGAATTTGTATTTGAAAACCCGGATAATCGAATTTACACATTTTTACTATTAATGGAACAGTGATATTGGCTCCGAAAATTGTGATGAAACACAGTACCTATTATACATTTCAAAGTAAACACAAATCATGCACTGTATATGTACACTCATTGTTTACTTCCTACTTACGTAATACATGTCAACAGGTGGTAATTTAAAACCCATGTCATCAATCTATAACCTTTTCTCAGAAGGGGACTAATTAAAAATGGTGCCCCGTAAGTATCCATTCTGGTAGACGTCTACTATTTCTTATATATCTAATTGACTTGCCCCCATTTATTACCTGAAAATGACACGACACCACTGTTTTGTGTCACGACATAAAACTGTTGTTTTTTAATGTCTTACAAAAAAAACATTGTAAATTATGTTTTACAACTTGAATATGATAACCGTTCAATCAATGAGTGCAATTCTTAAAAAAATTTAGGCCTTCACATTGGTAGTTATATGAATGGAATTAGGCATATTGAAAATGCATTGCTTTGCATAATCTGACTTGCATTGTCACCACTTCTATTCTGAGAGATATTTACTTTACTTATTTCCAGGTCACTTCATCCAAACATGTGCACATTTTTCCAATTCGAAAATAAAGCTATTAGAATTATCATTGGTACTAAACATGACACATGTAATCCCCTATTCAAAAAGTTACATATATTAACATTGATATCACAATATAGCTATTCAGTAATCACTTTGGCTGTGAGGAAACCATCTTATTTAAGAAAAAAAAAAAACTATGATGTTCATATGCATAATAGGCTACTAGAAATAACAATGACCATCTCCCTACCAGTCGTTTAAAATTACTTCATAAGGGTGTTCACTTCTCTGGCATTAAATTATTTAACATGTTGCCAATAAAATATTAAAACTCAGTAAAGATATTAAAATTAAAAAAGTTAAAGTCTGCACTTAAAAGGAGTGTGTACCTGCATGTCCAAGGTCAAGAAACGAGGGATCGATGTGGGCAACACAAACACGCACGCCTAGCGCCTCATCATTTCTACGTGCAGTGTTTTCGTTGTGGTCCTGTACTGTGCAAATCAGATCTGTAACAGTGGTAATTTATTACATGCAATGAAAGCCCACAGATTAAACTATGTCTGTATGTTTGTACTTTTCTCTTGCTGCTTAAGGAAACTGCATAGGCAAGCTTTAAAAATGCTATATTTGACCATTTTCATTAATTTTTTTTCTCCACGAATATACTTAATATGTTAAAAGTAAAAAATATAAAGTCATAAATAATAGATTTTTACCTTTTCTGACAAAAGGTCGTGTTTACAGAACATTTATTTACCGAGATACGCGAATAAGCGCAAACAACGATTTCACAAAAAATGTTTAAATTCACAGTCCTCTTAAGGGTTTCCTTCTGGAACACACATTCTACACAACTGAAGAATATTTTTGTTTGTAACTGTTACTGACCAGGTCACTATTTACCAAATGTAATTTTGTCATTTTATCTACCAAATGTTCATTATGTTTATGATAAATTCATAGTTGTTTTCGGTCATTTTTATGTACCGAATGTTATGTTTTGATTATTGCTGTTTTTTCCTATGTTTTCTAGACATATTGTTTTATTTCAATTGCATCTGTACTCTAAGTGGTCAACTTTTGTATTGTAACATTCTACCTTTATGTATTTTTTGTATATTTCATTTTTGTATCATTTAACAAATTCAATATCCTATGCCTTACGCAGCAGTGGCAGGATCTAAGGAATGCTAAAAAAATTTTTTTAAAAATGAATAAAAACTAGGGAATAAGGGAAAAATCAGTTTTTTTTATATTTTTTATATGTACCTACATTAGAGTACGAAATGGCATGTTTTGTAATACATTTAGGTTAAAAAAAATTGTGATTTCAATTGACCGGCATATGAATATTCACTAGGTTGATTAAAATTAACTAGTGATGGGTTATTTGTGAACTAATGATCTTAAGCAGGGGCTTTCAGAAGTGCTCATTTTAACCGTGAATAGCCTATAGGGGAAAAAAAAGTTGATTTGTTCGTAAAATAATTCGGAGCCGAGTCATTATGTCCAAATGATGTGAAGAGATGGGGATGGCCTTCACAACAAGCATCATGCTACTGCATGTGCATATCACTTTGTATCAGGACACCAGACACCAAGTAATAGTTTTGAAGGTCATAGTTAATGTGACATGTGAATTTAATAACATGACAGTTTTTAGAACCATTCTTTTACTGCTAATGCATAGGTTTACTCTTGTAATCTAGGTCTTTCAGTACACATTTTCTATTGTGTATCTTTCGGAACACACTTTATATTGGCATTGACTTAAGGTGTGGGCCTGTGTGGCCATTACATTAAAGAATAAATGTTGATCTGGTTGTTTTTTAAGTAGAGAAGTTTTCTTAGGGCAGCTAAGGGAAACTTTATATGTGTTATATCTTTGATTTTTGCATGAATTTAAAAACAAACTTCACTTTGCGTACAGCATGCTTAGACCTGGAAACACGTTCCAAGAAATCACGCTGAAATGTTATGTTTAGTTAACATAATCTTAAATATTTTCAAGTAGGCCTACTTGTAAACATTTTCTCTGTAGTAAGGAAATAGTTACCTATCTCTATGAACCTTGGAGATATGTGATCTATTTTCAAGCAGAATCATAAGTTACTTTGGCAAACAACATATTATAAAAATTTCATCAAAATTACTTATCCCTAAAAAATCATGGTCTATTAATCAACACTTTTGCATCATAATTCTAAAATAACCAGTTGAAATCTTCTGTTGATATCAGAACTATTTATATATCAAACGTAACCTTACATCAGGCAAGAATGACCAACATATTTAATGTAAATGTTCTGTAGCTCAGTAATTGTAACATATTCTTGTTTAACGTAACCATTGGCCAGAGCCAAATTAATTGTTGGTTATTCGCAACCATACACTGAGAAACCCACTAACCAACACAAAATTTTAATCAGACCTTAACTATAGTTGTGTGCGCGAATACACATATCTCTGTAAATGTTCTGCAAATAGGACTTTTTGTCGAAAAAGATAAACAATTATCTATGGCCCTATTTTTTTTTACTTTTATCATATTAAGTGTATTCTTGGAGAAAATAAATTTGTGAAAATGGTCAAATATCACATGTTTAAAGCTTGCCTATGCAGTTTCCTTAAGCTGCAAGCAAAAAGTACGATACAGACGTAGTTTAATCTGTGGGCTTTCATCACGTGTATAAAACCCCACTGTTACAGGTATAATTTACACAGTACAGCTTCACTTTGGAAACGCTGCACGCCTTGAGCATAGGAGCGATGACGCACTAGGAGTGTGTTAGTGTCCCCCGCCTCGTTCCCTCGCTTCTTGACCTTAGACAAACGGGTCAATTCCACTCAACATCGAGGTCTTGAGAGCCGATAGACCGATATGTTGAAAATCACTTTTAGCACTGTGTGACTTTGACTGGTGATGGTCAAGTCAGTGTTATGGACATGCGAGATGATGAAAATCAGTCTATCTCGTATTTTGTCTGTGTGTGGAAGTACTCAATTAATTGCAAACAACCAATAGGTAGTAGAAGGGTATCAAGATCAAAAAACTGTGCTAACAAAGCACACACTTTTAATATTGCTAATGTGTTAATAAAAAGGTTAGCCTATTCTTAAACCTGAGATTTACAGCCTATATTTTACTGTGCATGTATCCAATTTTTTGCATTAGGTACATAAATTAGGCTACAGAATATTGAAAATAGTCAAAATTATAAGTGAAGAATTTTACACCAGAAGAAAAGTAATGCACCAGATAACTAATGTTTTCCTTTATTTTAAAAGTCATAAATATCATCAATCGATGTCTTGCACCTAGTCTAGATGTCAAATTTTTTGTATGTATTTTAATGTGCGTGTCATTTGTCAATTACATTAAAGTAGGATACGTCATTAAAATCACCAAACAATCTCTTTTCCACTTGGGTAACTATTATTATTGTGAAACACGACTAAAATTACTTTTTTTTTTTTTTTGGGATGCGAACATTAACTTAAATTATAACAAAAGCTTACAAATGCTGGCCTTATGTTAAAAAAGTGAGTTCATGATAACATTTTTAATAAGTGGCGTTATTATAATTGGTACGATCTCGTCTGTGGTTCCTTTTAACACAGTATTTTCTGCTTTAAATAAAATGTGACCATTCAAAATACCAGATCAGCTGGCAATCTTCCCGCTCTACGGCGTGCGGCGAACAAT
Source organism: Dryococelus australis (assembly GCA_029891345.1). Lineage (NCBI taxonomy): Eukaryota > Metazoa > Arthropoda > Insecta > Phasmatodea > Phasmatidae > Dryococelus > Dryococelus australis. The sequence goes on along the minus strand of CM057008.1, from coordinate 18,716,528 downwards.
GTAAACAATACGAGAATTCCAGACTTTTTTTTTTTTTTAGCTGCGTAATTGTAGGTTATCATGCAAAACTGGGTCAAATTGTTATATAGCTTGCAGTCATTACATCGCTTTGGAGCGTGACGACACACATTTAAAACAATTGGCTGAAGTTGGTATCGTGTGGAGCTGTCAGAAACAACCACCGTAATCGGCGTGTGTCTGGCAATTTTGAATTTTCCTACCTTTCCTGCCTCTTTCGTCAGTTTTAAAGCTGTCTCCATGTATTTAGTCAGTTCGTCTTCCATCGTACTTTACAGTGACGAACTTCACACGTTTATTAATATGTATTTCCAGTCACCGGGTGTGAAGCAAATGTACACGTAATTTGCGCACAAACAAAATACACCACCACTACAATCTATACACTAGCGCTTCCATGCGGCGATTGGCGCCAACTTCCTCCTCCATGCACTGCTAAGATATGGTAATTATCGTACATTCTCGTACGATAAAAACAGGCCCGAACGATAATACTCAGCTGTTTTTGTTTGTAGATTTGTATATAGCATACGGTGTCCCACTATTAGTTATGAAAATTTGTCACGAAGTGAAAATGTACTACGCATAGTACGATTTGCGATCGCCGAAGATGCATTCACGTCATAGTAACGAGTGTCTTGCCGTAAGTTTGCAATACAAACGTACCGGACACGAATAATGATTCGACCTAAGGTAACACATACGGTAATACGTTCCAAGGTCACAATGCCACGTGAGCGAAGTGAACATGAGCATCAGAAAGGCGCGGCTCGACAACGGTGCTATCACGTGGCTTACGTGTGATTGCTTTAACTATCTCTCCAAGGTCTTAAGTTCGGCTTTTTTGTTTTTGCAACTCAGGGATATCCAGTTAGCATCTCGCTGGCCAGACTCATTCCTTTATTATTTTATTCATTCATACATACATCTAAGCAATCATAATGGTGTAGGACATGTCATATTTGCTTTCAAAAACAAAACTAAACTGTGGAAATTATAAATAATTTTCAGAACAAATTCTATATATAAAACTTATCAATGAAAATTTATAAACAAATACATATGCATTAGAAATTACCTACTAACTTAATTATAATAGAATGCACAAACTACTTAAATACAAACACTAATATAATAAAGTTTGAAATAGGCTATATTTTCAAGATATAATTTAATGTAGGCACTAAAAAATGTACAGTAGTTATGTTCAGACTGACTAGATGACAAAATATTTGATCAGCAACTATTAATTTTTCTAATTTTGAATACAATTACAAATTTAAACGCCATCAGTACTATTGCTATCACCAACATAAAACTAGTAGTAAAATTACATATTATTTCTTTTATTAAGTCTTTGTGTAAATAATCTATACATGTTAAATAAATTACTGTACGTGTTAAGTAAGCAATGACTTTGTATTGAGTGTGGCCTGTAAGCATGTATAAGTAGCCAGATTGAAAGAACAATGAAATGTATTCCATTCATGGTTACTTCCAATATTTTTGAAGCCCTGCTAAAGTTATACTTCCAGCATATTCCTCTGCCTCATGCAAACAAAGCTTATCCAAGTCTAGAAAATTACACCACAAGGGCGAATTGCCACAGCCACATTCTTATTAATAATAATATTAATATATACACTCACAATTAGGCTACCGTCCAGTGGCAAGCGCTCTCACCTCTCCCTTACCCAACCAAACTCCTCTTCCACTCCCTTTCTGGACTTTCCAACACCTCTCACAGACACCAATTCCTCCCTCAACACATTCCACTCCCTCACAGACCTCACAAGCATGGACTGCCTACCCTGCTTCGTTCTCCTCCACACACTGAAGCTTCTAACTGTTGTTTCCTCTTCATCTAAACACCCCCTTACTTAGCCTGCAGTGTAGCCCTCCCCATCCTCCCTCTTCATTCACCATCCTGTACATCTTGACTAACCGTTCAACTTTCCTCCTGTCCTTCAATGAGCTCCAACCCATTTCTTTCATCATCACTGATGGCCTATAGTTCCCTTCTTCCTCATCATCCTGCCCTTGCCTTCTCCACCTACCCTTCACCCATCTTGCTGCCCTTCTCTGCACCTTTTCTAGTTCTCACACCTCCACCTCCACATACGGGTTCCATACTGCTGCAGCATATTCTAACATTGGCCATACTATTGTGCGGCCACCTTCTCCTTCACCTCACAGCTGACTCCATTCAGCACCCTTCCCAGCATACCCAGAGCCCTTCTTCCCTTTGCTACCACCCTCTCTACCTGTTTTCTCCATCTGAAGTCTCCCTGCAGTACAGTCCCTAGATACTTATATATTCTGCTGCTTCTTCTATCTCTTGTCCCTGTCATCTGTACATGTCCCTGCTTATCACCTTCTTCCTTGTAAACCTCACAACCGTTAGTTTTTCGTACATTTATCTTCAATGTCCGCCTGCAAGTCCCCTTCCCCCACCTTTCCCCCTGCTGCATACACAACACAATCATCTGCAAACAATCTTATTTTTCCTTTAATACCTAAACCCATGTCATCATTATGGTAAACAACAAAGGACCAAGCACACTTCCTTGTGGTACCTCTGACATAACCACCCCTTCCCCCGATATTGTCTCCCCAATTTTCACCCTCTGCCTTCGCTCCCTGAGGAAGTCCCCAAACCATTCCACTACCCTCTTGTCAGGTATTAGCTCCTCCACTTTCTTCATCAATGTCCCATGGGGCATTTTACCAAATGCTTTCTCAAAATCTATGAAGCAGGCATCCACCTGCTTCCCCTCATCAACTACCTGCACCAGATCCGGTAGTAGCCCAGCTAGCTGAGTCTCACATGAGTATCCCCTCTTGAAACCATGCTGGGACTCCTCCAACCAATTCCTATTGTTCATAACCCTCACCACATACTGGACCACCAGCCTCTCCATTACTTTTCCCATACTTGATGTGGGACTCACTGGTCTGTAACTACCAGGCCTCCCCCTGCTTGTGTATAGGTACCACCATCGCACACTCAATTTGGTATTATTTTGCATAAGAACTATTTCTTAAATGCTGTTCATGTTAAAATGAGCACCTTTAGAATGAACCTTAGAAAAAGGTACTGCTCCTGCCTGCATATATTCTAATGGGCACACTGAGTGATGTGCGCACAGTAAAGTTGGTAACGATGGATGGAAAGTACTGTAGTTCCAAATCTTAACGTCAAATAAAAACAGTTAGGTGACCATTTGTGATGACTTAAATTATTACTTTCACTTTCGGTTTTTTTTATGTTTGTAAAATATTTACATTTCTTATAATTTCACCGTTTCACTGGACCGACGAGTGGATGAAGTGATGAGGCCCTTGTCAGTGTTAATTTTACATAATGCAGAATAACTCGCAATGTGCATACAAGTAGATTGTAAGCAGGGCTTTCAAAAGTGCTCTTTTTACTGTGACCAACCTATACTAGGTATTACCAACACGCCTCTTTTCTCTCTGTTTTTGTTCATACTAATTATAAATTAAATATAATTTGTACATAAAATGTAAGTAAAATTTCAATTTAACCAAGAATAAGGTATTGTTAAATGTGGGATGCCTGAGAGCCGTATCTGAGTTCGTGAAGGATGGAGGTCTTAATATAAATAAAAGAACTAAATTTGATTTCACATTTATTCAGTCCACTATTATTTACAGCTTTAAATTATCGGTCTCCACTTTTACTCTTTTTATTTAACAGTGAGCACAATATTTAATGTCTATTTCAAATCAAATTTATCCCCTCCTTAATTGTTTTTTTTATTACAGTCAATTAACTCATACTCATTATTAACACGTGTTCAGTCTATCTGTTGCAATCATTTATAATGTCTTTCACTCAACGCATGCAGTCCAATACTCCAGCCTGCCAGCCGCACTCTTCACTGCTTGATGCTAGCATTCGCAGACTGCCCTTCCACTGGTCACTTCTTTCGCAGCTCGTTCTTCTATCACTCGGAACTCAGCCACTCATTTACTCATCAACTCCAACTGCACTCAATTCCTAGCCCAGAGGGCTGTCGCAATATTTATAGTGTTGTCTTGATCCTCTCGAAGGTTCAACACACCCCGAGTCACAGTGATAGAACGAGGTCAGTAGTCCAGAGCATTCTTCAGATGAACGCAGAAAACAATACAACCAGGGTCAGCACCGTGCGCCAGATAAGGGATTATTTGTTGGCTCACTTATTGTGTAACTGATACGAGACCCCCAGCTTATCGCTCGCCTGCCATTCTAAACTTACACTGACCTGCCGCTGCCACCGCTATCATATAAAAACTTTCTGCCCCCCTCTTCGCTCGCTCACACTGCACCGACCAGCGATACGTAACAGTATTTTAGTGTTAACACACGTATAAAATGCTTGTGATACATTACATAATTAGGAAATAACCTACCATGCCATTCATGGTGTGATTTTGTAAAAGGTTTTGATTCCAAAAGTGTGGAGAAATCGTTAATACTATAGCTTCAATAGTTGGTCAGACTAGTCAGGTGATGGGAGTTCGAGTCTTCTTGTATACAAATGGAATATAAGAACTACTAATTCAGTGACTGCAATTGTGACCAAAATGAGATTGTTCTCTCACACTTTAAGCTAATCAAGATGTTCACCTTCTGTGAGCCTCTGTATTGCTTCTCTGATGATACAGGTATTTATTAATGGGGTTAAGGGGGTGAAGAGGGAGCCTAAAAAAGGAAAAGGTATTTATGGCTGGAAGGGGGGGAAGGCAGCGAAAAAACAGTGGTTGACCCTTCCAATTCACAAATAAATTACATTTAAAAAATCACCCTATTTTGAATTTGCATCTTTTCATTGTTCAAAAACTGCCCATTAACCTACATGAATGTCTGGAGGGTGCCATGCAACATTGACCCTTCTGAGACAGGTCAGGGAGAACTCTCAGGACGTGTAGAGTTTGTGGCGCCTCCCCGCTGTTGCAGGTTTAGTGCAGTGTTAAGCTAATGCTACATTGGGTTGGTGGTGTGCAGTTCATTGGAGAGTGGAAAACTTAGAAGAAAATGACGACACCTAAAGGATTGATGACATAGAAAGTGATAATGAGAGTGAACAAAGTGATCATTTCACTGACACAGAACAGTCGTGCTTCCAGTAATTCAGACAAAAAATGGTAAAACACAAAGGTTGATGCAACTTCCCTGCCTTAATACAAGCACTGCAAGATGTAATGTTACACATCTTCCGGGTTTAAAAGCTGTAAGAAAAATTGCTAAGACAGTTTTAGATTGCTGGAAAAAATTGGTTTTGCCGGACACAGCCATAAATGGAATGGTAAAAAAAAAACACTTATATTTATTTGAGAAAGCTTCGCGAAAACTATAGTCTTGAAAGGGATTGCAAGCACATAAATTTTTAAGAGATTAGTGCATTAGTGGTTCTTGTTTATCTAGTGGGAGTAAAGAAAGCTTTGCATGTGAATGTACAAGAGTTGGTGGAGTTGATGATACGACTGCGCCAAAGTGTTTTATAGCTACAGTGACAGTATGGAGATATTATTTGTTTCTCCATTCACTATGTTTTGATGATATAGATAACTTGTTGATATAAAAAGATAGACATTTGGAAAAGTAATTCATATTTTAGCACCACAAAAACTTTTTGATGATTTTGTCGGTCACTGTAAAACTATCTATCTTGGTTGGAAAATATACAACCGCAGATGAAATGTTGGAGAAATTTCGAGGTTGGTGTAAGTTCTTGCAATACATCCCAAACAAGCCAGCTAAATATGGAATAAAATTTAGTCCTTAGTAGAAGCGCACATTTTCTACACAGCCAACTTAGAAAGAAATATATGCTGGTCGGCAGCCTGAAGATCCCATTAAAGTAGACAATGATTCAAGTGTTGTGATGCATTTGTTGCCCCCAATCCTATACACAGGAAGACATAACACTATGGACAACTACTTGACATCTGTTCCGGTGGCAAAGATCTTCTGGAACAGAGGACAACAATGGTTCGGAACAATGAGGGAAAATAATAAGAATTGTATCTCAGTAAATAAAAGTTATGTAAATATGACTTTTTGTCAGAAAAGATTAAAAAACAATTATCTATGACCTTATTTTTTTTACTTTTGTTATATTAGGTGTATTCTTGGAGGAAAAAAATTGTGAAAATGGTCAAATATCACATTTTTAAAACTTGCCTATGCAGTTTCTTACGCAGCAAGAGAAAGGTACAAATATAAGGACATTGTTTGTTCAGTGGGCTTTCCTCGCATGTAATAAAACCCTTATGTTACAGATATAATTTGCACAGTACAGCGTTACTACGGAAACACTGCACGCCTTGCGCTTAGCAGTGATGAGGCGCTAGGCGTGCATGTAACTGTTGCCCATATCTTCTTGACCTTGGACGTGCAGCTACATAGTCCCCATAATTTATCACTATGAAAGATACGCAACAGTACAGCATTATGTAAGGATTTTCAAAACTGGCGTACTACTAGTGTCTTACGTTACAAAAGAAAAGCAAGAATGCACTACTGTTATCTACCCTTCATTGTAACAACAAAATTGATGAGGACTTAGGCGAGCAAGAGACCAGAAGTAATGAATTTTTTTAACATGGCGAATAAAGGTGTAGATGTGGTAGATGAACTGAAAGACTGATATTCAGTATGTAGAATCCGTAATTTACAGATGGCCTTTGACAATATTTTTTTCTCTTTTGAATATTGGTGGACTCAACAGCCATATGATATACAGAGAAAACACCGATGAGTCAGTAGCAAGATGGGTATTTTTGAAAAAACTAGCTTTTGAACTCATGAAACCTTATCTCGTAAACCGGTCTACCATCACAAACCTGTCACAGACTTCATGTAATGTCATCAGAAAAATTGCAGGGGTTGAGTAGACTAAGAAGACAGCATGAAGATATGTCAGTTTTTTACTTTCTGTCCTCGTAGAAAGAACAGGACAACTAAGAAAGCTTGCAACATGTGTGAAAAGTCAGTATGTCAAGAACATTCTATATACACATGTCCTGAAAGTGAAGAAAGTGCACAAGGTGAATAAATTAACTCTAAAAGTCTCATGCATGACCATTCGTGCAACTTCTTTTCTAGCAACCACTCACGGGTAAAGTGAGTAGTGTGTAGGAAAACTTCAGCATATTTTATCATTTATCTTTTATATTACTGAAAAATAATTAAGTAAATAAACCTCTTTTTTGGAAACCATAAAATGTTTAATTGGGTGAATAGCTATAATTTTTTTTCAGATCTGTTAATAAACTGTTAGACCCATAAGTTTTATTTTAATAGATATAAAATCAGAGATATTCTTGTCCGGCACACCAAAATGCCGGAATGAATACTTTTTAAATTAAAATTAAGAAAAAAAAACATTAAATATCTTTTTATTAAAGTCATGCCTTTTATTCACCCTATTTTATGATAACGAATGATTCTGATAGTATATTTTAAAAAATTTACTACAAAATATTTGTCTTTTAAAGCAATAAACAATAAAATAATATAAATAATGTATAATTTTGACGCTGTCTGGTGAAACACGAGACGAATGATGACACAAATACTTACCGGTAATTTGGGTGCCAGCGGTGTTTCCCAATCACCGCACTATTGAGACTCAGGGTTCTCAGGGAGATTGTGGGTTTTGTGTGTCCGTCTCACCCATGCACACTTAAAAACACGTAGGCAATACTAAACTTATCTCAAAACATCACTGGAAATAAACACTTAATAAAATATACATGGCTAGGACACACTCACTACTGAATAAAAGAATTAAGTTCACTGTAGACTTGTGTTTATTGTTATTATGCATACACATCAACGTGCCAATGAAAGTATGATTATCTCGATCATGGCTAGCCATGTTCCGCTTGGGTGATCCCCAGCCTGCAATTACTCTAGCGCACACCTAGATGGATGACCTCACCGATGTGTGTGAAAGCACAATCTTCACAAGGGAAGAGGGCCGACAGCCGTTAGGGTGGACTGACGGTTTTTCCCTGAAGACAGGATACTGTGAATTACAAATGAAATCCTTAATACATATTACCACATGTGATTACTCAGCATCACTAATGCCAAATCGTTGGGGCTCGCCCTCCAGCGTGTGGGTAGTGTGGTGACAGCCTATACACGGAGCTGGCTAGAACGGGAATAATTGCACCGTACACAAATTACAAAATTACATAAACCCTCAAAAGATACATGAAACAAGATGGGACACGAGATGAGTATTCACAATAAACACACACGTGTGAAAATAAGTTTAGTTGGTGCAGATGCTGCTGGATGAAGTTTGTAGCGGACCACGTGGTGCAGGTGAAATTGCAATATTTCTGCGTGGAAATAGCAAACTAAATTTAGACACAATATTATTCTTGCTGAGAAAATTATTCTCGTTATGATTGAAGTGGTTATAGGCTTGTAACATGCCTGATGGCTGTAAAATCAAACATTAACATGACCGCTTGGTCAAGTACAAAAATGATCAATTTACGTGAAAAATACATTGAACCTAGAATAAAATTGACGTAGAACCGTGAAATAAATTATTTCACATAAGATGTTACATAAATAATCTCTCTAACGCAATGATGGCGTATACAAGGACTTGGCCTCTGTCGGCCACATAGTTATACATGATGTTGCCGTAAAATATTCAAACATGAAAAATAATCTCAAATGTATACATAAAAACCAAGCCCTTGAAATTGCGTGTAACAATAATGCAGAAGTTACAATGAAACGCCATAAACATAGGCGGATGGCATCTGATTCAAGTTGTGTGGGTCACGTGACCTCTCCGACTTCTTTCTCCTCCTTCACCTTGATTAAGTTAAAAATACCACAAGGGCACAATAAATTAATAAAGCGGAAGCATAATGCTGGGGAAAATTTCTGACAAAAACGTATGCAAACAAAGGTTAACCGGTAAACTAAATTGACTATGGAAATCTAAATCAGTGAACAAAAGTTGTAGTGCGTACATGACAGTGTCTTACCTCGCCAGCTCTCCTCGACAGACTGTCCAGAGACAAGCGTTGCATGAACATACCATGGCCACCTACGGGGTTCACATAAGCGGAAGTGCTATGCACGCAGAATAAAATATTTTATTAGTGAAAATAAAATGGCACAAATTAAATTAAGTATTGTTTTACATTTCTATAATTTTTTTTATGAATTTCAATATTATTTTAGTGTCTCTTTTTGATGGCGTTTATTCTGGAATATTAAGTGTTCTTAATCTCGGTGCCGCAGGCACTATGAATTTTATAACCAAACAAGTTTAAAAATAGGGACATACACTTGAACACATTTTAAGACATAGTAAACCCTGCAAATACAATAGAACACATTTTGCACTGAAAAATAACATTTATGAAAGTTCAAAATTATTGGCCTCTTTGTGCATGTGTGGGACACGGGACATGTGCGTGGTAAGTGCCGTTGGCTGTTAGCCGGTGTCAAACGACTCCTCCCACGAAGGCCAAGGCGGTGCGAACAACGTAACATTGCTCTGGCGGGTTCTGCCCGGCTGGTTGTGGGTTGTGAGGACAGAGAATACACGGCCTCGGAGGTTGTCTGTTTCTTCGGCGTTTGCAGGGGGTGGGGGTGTAGGCAGGAACAACAATGTGGGTACGTGGTGGTGACTCGGCTGGCCTCTTGCGAGTGCTGTGTTGCGACTTGTTGACACTTGATGTCACACGCACTGTCCTACTAGTTTCTCTAAACCCTTTCAAACTCTCTTGCCATACTAGGCTCTCCCCTGCAGGAACTGGAAAGCCTCTAAAAGGCATCTTACCTTCACAAGTGGTATCAAGATTTTTATTTACACTTTGGTTACAACCAAATTCAGCTGCGCCCTGGGGAAACCCCTTAAAACTCAACTCACTGGCACTGGTTGTGTTGACATTTACATGTGGACTTGTGTTACCACTTTCTTCGTGTACACTTGGGAACTCCATAAATTCTCTCTGATTCATTGTGTTGTTACATGCATTAATAGAAAAACCCAGAAATGGTGTTGCGGTACTACTTGTTTCCATCTCCTCACTACTAGGCGTTGAGTGTTCAGTTGGTGCAAAACCCTTAAATGACAGTTCATTACTTTGGCTGGGTGTTCCTGTGTTAGTGTTGTTATTCTCTTCAGTGTCCATGTTGACATTTCCCTGTGTACTCCCTGGTGAAATTCTCCGAACTCGCTGCGATACTGGGCGTAACATCTTTTCCTTGCCTCTCTTCCGTACAGGTGGTCGGGCTATCCGCAGGTCGTCACGGTGCTGTTTCGTGACACGTCTGGATCCCAGCTGCACTAGATACATGGAATTTCCCATCTTTTTCACCACTCTCACTGGCCCTGCCCAGCACAGTACTTCTTCGCCCCAGCCGATAACGGATTTTCTCTTACATACACATACATCCCGGTTACAAGTTTGGGTGGTAGCCTCTTGCTGTCTGGTACCTACACATTACAATAACTGATCTGGTTTGCCCTGGCTTCCTCATGTATCTGCACCTGGTGTTCAACAATTTTTTCAGGTGGTCTGGGCGTTTTTTCGCGGGGTGCTCCAGGGGCACGGAGTTCGCGACCTTGTACCATCTCGGTAGGTGTTTTCCAGGTTGTCGCATTCACTCTATTCCGTAGCCAAAACATTACCTCTGGGAACAATACGGCCCACCTTGGGTGATCTTCGCCTAACCGGACACGTAATTGGATTTTGACGTCTTGATTACATCTCTCGGTTAGGTGAGCCCTGGGATGGTAGACTGGTGTAGTACGGTGTTATTTCCCCACCTAGTACAGTACTCCCTCCATTTTCGCCGTACAAACTGTGTTCCATTGTCTGTCAACAAATACTTGGGGTGTCCCCACCTCGGGAAAAACTCATTCTGCATTACCTGAGGGACTGTGTGCGCACGAACATTGCTGACGGAATGCCTCAGTCCAATTTGTGAACAAATCCGTGGCAACAACAAGAAATCTTTTCCCAGTTTTCGTACGCGGGTATGGGCCCATGTTGTCTATGGCTACTATTTTGAATGGCTCGGTTGGCAGCCTTGGCTGTTGTGGAGCGTCGCAGTCTGCCCTCCTCAGCTTATGGGTGTTACACGTGATGCAGCTCTGTACATATTTCCTGACGTCTCCCTGAATTCCTGGCCAGTGAAAAAATTTCTGCATGTTCCTTCGTGTTTACTCGGATCCCGGCTGTCCATGCTCCAAACTGTCGTGTACATACTTAAACACAAGTTCCCATTTCTCTTTTTTGTACATACGTCCACCATCGCACACAATTAAATTACCAGGTGGTTTGGTTTGTCTTTCTCTGACCACTACCCCCAGTGTTCTGTGTAACATGTGGCACAGTGTTGTCTGTGTTGCGCGGCATCTGCTGAATTTTCTTGTTCAGTGGGTACCTCTTTTTACATGTCATGTACATTCAAGGAAACAAGTTCGCCAGGTGGTGTGGCAACAATGTTTTGTACAACGAGAGCAAATATGGTAGCAGGACAATATGAAAAACTGTGGCATTTTAACATTGTCAACATGTGAGACACGCTACAACAGTGCGCCTAGCGGCTTGCGTTGACGAATACACGGGAAACTCAAATTTACATGGCTGGGCATGTGTGATTTAAATGCAGTTGTCGTCTCGTAGTATTAAAATGTGTTGTTTTGCACAATGTAATATAATAGTAGCTTATTCATATTATTATGCCATATTTAAAAATGCACTTAAAGCATAAATATTGTCACTTGAAACAAGGACAATTAGTTGTTACAGAATCATGTTACTGGGCACAGATTTAGGTGTTGCAAGTTATAAAGGACAAATATTAATCAATTATAACTAAGAGAATGGAATGCTAAACAGTATTTCATTTGTGAGATACATAACCGACTGCATTTATTCAATAAATTCTTGAGAATGGAGCTGTAACCAAGCTTATTTTTCTGCAAAAAAATTGGGAATGAACATAACCAAAAAATTTTTTTGGACAGTAAAATCTCCACACCTTATCTGTTTTTATTAAGGAAAGATTAATTAGAAATAGCTCTACTACAGTTAGTGATTTAACACTGTGGCTGTTATTAGGTCTATAAGCAGCAATATCTTTTAGATATTTATGATTACCCAAGCAACAAAATAAGTTGCCTAAATAGTAACGTACTATTTTTTGAAGTTTTTATCATTAAATTAACAACAAAATAAATAGTTTACAAATTTCTATTCCTAACAGATATAGTTTTTATTCTTCTTTCATAGAAGGTATGTTTTGGTTGTAAATAAATTTTTAAGAGAGAGACATTTAAAAGGAAATAAATTTTTACATGATAAAAATGTATCCTCAATTATTGTTTAAGTTTTAATTTCCTGAATTTATGCCCAAGGTAAATAAACATATATCCAGCGCATTGCTTTTTACTTCAAAGTGTGTGTACAGAATCTCATCAGAAGGTGGTGGCCCATCCCTCGGTTCGTCGAAAGTTACAGTTTAACGGATAAAAAACCATTGCCCTGGGATTGGTTGAAGATCATGTGACTGCCTGACAGGTGCGACGGATGGTTGTGAGTCCACCTTTACACATATAAATCAGTTTTGTCGTGCAGTTACGCCACAACTACACTGCCTCAAGTGAAACACAGGCAGCTATGGTTAACCCACTGGCAGCCATGCTTCAAACATTAGTAACAAACATTTGAAACTTTAGTCACTTCTTCATAATTTGATTGAACCAGTTATGAAATTTTGGGGGCTGTAACCAAAAATTATACACAAAGGACTATTCTGTTGCTTGGTAATATCTAGTGGCTGTTCATCAACAAACCAAAGTATCTTTGTAGTACAGAGCAACTCGGGATTGGGGGAAGTTTGAATTGAAATAGGTGTACTGGCAAACTTGTAACCGTACTAAAGACACAATCAATTACAGAAGGGGACAAGAGTATTGCCTCCTCCTCCTGCTCATTTCCAAATGCTGGTTTCATAGACACTAATTGATCACTTCATTATTTAGCAGGTTTTTATAAATTATGGTAAAACTGCTCACCTCATTCCTTTTAAAATATTTTATTTGTACCTATTTATGTAAAAAGAAACACACACCCAAACATACCACGCATAGTGAGACTGTGTTCGAAGTTACCATTTAGTACAATAGTATTTTAACATGCAGTAGTGTTCAGTTCGGATGCTCTTAAGTCACTTGTTCAGAAGTGGTTGCGATTTGATAATTAGGAATTTTATAAGTATCGTTTCATAGTAAAATATCAAATGCGTCATTATTTTACTTGACTAATTCAAATCATGTTACCTTTTAGAATACTATGTTAGTGCCTATGGAAAGTGTCCCAATTAAATTTTGTAGAACTATTAAGTTTGATCATTACTTTGACCACCAGAGATGGTGTGTTCATGTAGTACATACATGCATTGGAACACAACTTCCTTCTTAAGACATCCATTTTCTTTGCTAGTGTCGATAATCCATGGAGGAAGCAGTAACATTGACTGTGAAATGCTTACAGCTATACCAAATATGAAAATGTACCATCGCATTTGATATCATGCCACTTAAGTGACATTTGAGTGATTATAGATGAGATAAATATTTTAAATACTACACAAATTATAAATAAGATCTACTGTATTAAGGAGAGTATTTCAGAATATAACTAGATGATAATCGTTAAACATTTTAATCAATCATTTCCCACCATTTACTAATGAAATTTATGTAGTACAGCTGGCGCTAGGATTAAAATGCAATTGGTCAGAATATTTGATAGTACATACATATGTAGTCAAGCCATTCAGCTTATTTATTTCACCTCTCAAGTTTTGCATGCATTAAGCATATTTAATTTTGTAATTCACTTTCAAAAACAAAGCTTATTTCCAAATTTTTATAGCATTAGATCACAATGAACAAGTCACTTATAATAACCAACCTGAATTTTACCACAGATTTTCATATGCTTCATGGCAAGAAGACTAGAAAATATGTTGCAGAATTCAAAAGCAGATGAACTGAAAATAACTTACCTTGGTCATGAATTTAAGGTACTTTCTGTTCAAATTCATGGCACTTGTTATTGTAATGCAATTTGCAAGTACTTTCTCCAATACTGTGATCACCGCAAACGAAACTGTGTAAATAGGCTAACAGGTCAAAAGAAATGTGTGCATATCACAATAAGTGAGTTATCTGCATTGCAGATTGTGGCAAAATAATGCATTGAAAAACACCTCATTTAAGTTAATACTATACTGAGTATTTCAAGGAGTAAATAAGAGGAATTGAAATTTAAAAAAAAATCGTTTATTTATTTATAAATAATTTATAATATCACTGAAATGTAATGATGACTCTCAGGAGTGAAATATTATAGTTTGAAAGTTTTGTACACAGTTGTGTAATCAAATTTGAGTATGGGGAGGAGGGTACTACTTTTGATTGGTTTTTTACAGTAACCCTCACTCAACAGCTGGTTCACACTCTGCAATATGTGTACTGAATTACCAACTGTAGACAACCTGATGACATCTCCACTGCTGCAATTAAAGTGTTTGGTTTGTGGTGTCAGTACATGATGTTTAGCACACAGAATGAACTTTGATACACTGACTGGAGAAGAATTATTCTCGCCATCGAAAGTGTTCTCAACAACTCTCTACTCATTCAAATAAAAATTAATTGTAAACTCAGTATGTAGAGAAATTAAAATATTTGCACAGTACAACAGTAAGGATATGTAGACCTTAGGGTGTGTAAAGGGTAGGCGACTACCTAGAAAGGAAACTATTACAGTTTTCATTCAGTTGTTTCTTTAATAAATCATCGAAAATATTTGGTAGTTGGTGCAAACACAACCCAAATAACGTACAAATTAATATTCAAATGTATAGTTTCCCAAATGTAAACAATATCATTCCTAAGTATGAAAATATACTGATTAAGTATATAAACAATATGGATATGTACATAAACAAAATAAGTATGCTGAAAACTGGGCAATTTTAAAAAGTGGGGGCTTTTCAAAAAAAAAATTTCAGAAAATTGTGTAATTCCACTCTACTTATTACACACACTTGGCTCCACTTGGAATCACCAATTGACACCATTGGGTGAGAGACAAGACGAACGATGACACAAATACTGGTAATTTGGGTGCCAGCGGTGCTTCCCAATCACCACACTATTGAGACTCAGCTTTCTCAGGGATGCTGTGGGTTCTGTATGTCCGTCTCACCCGTGCATACTTACAAACACATAGGCAATACTAAACTTTTTACTAAACATTACTGGAAATAAGCACTTGATAAAATGTATGTGGCTAGGACACTGTCACTACTGAATAAAAGAATTAAGTTCACTGTAGACTTGCTATTATTATTATTATTATTATTATTATTATGCATACACATCAACGTGCCAATGAAAGTATGATTATCTTGGTAATGATTAGCCAATTCCGCATGGGTTCTCCCCAGCCCACAATTACTTTAAGCACACGCCTAGATGGATGAGCTCACTGAGGTGCGTGAAAGCACAATCTTCACAAGGAAAGAGGGCCGACAGCCGCTAGGGTGGACTGACGGTTTTTCTATGAAGACAGGACACGGTGAATTACAAATGAAACCCGTAATACTTATTAACACATGTGATTACTCTGCATCACTAACGCAAACTCGTCGGGGCTCACCTTCCAGCACATGGGTAGATGGCCTATACACAGAGCTGGCTAGGACGGGAATGATTGCACTGTACACTAACTACAAAATTATATGAATCCTTAAATGATACATGAAACAAGATGGGACACGAGATGAGTATTCACAATAAACACACACGTGTGAAAATAAGTTTAGTTGGTGCAGATGCTGCTGGATGAAGTTTGTAGCGGACCACGTGGTGCAGGTGAAATTGCAATATTTCTGCGTGGAAATAGCAAACTAAATTTAGACACAATATTATTCTTGCTGAGTAAATTATTCTCTTTACGGTGGTTAATATTCTCTTTGCAGTGGTTACAGGTGTGTAACATGCCTGATGTCTGTAAAATCAAACATTATGGTGACCGCGTGGTCAAGTACAAAAAGCATCAAATTACGTGAAAAATACATTGAACCCTGAATAAAATTGACATAGAACCCTGAAATAAATTATTGCACATACAATGTTACATAAGTAATCTCTCAAACGTAACAATGGCGTATACAAGGACTTGGTGTCTGTTAGCCACGTGGTTGTACGTGATGTTGCCGTAAAATATTCAAACGTGAAAAAATTACATTGAAACGCTTTAAGCAGAAGCGGATGGTGCTTGATTCAAGATTCGCGGGTCGCGTGACCTCTCTAACATATTTCTCCTCCTTCTCCTTGATTAAGTTGAAAATGCCATAATGGCGAAAGAAATTAGTTAAGCGGAAGCATAATGATGGGTAAATGTCTGGCAAAATGTACGCAAGCAAAGGTTAACCAATATACACCAACTGTAATAATGTGATGTGCTAGAAGGAAATAGATATTTTTGGGATATTATGTGGACTTGAAAGTACTTAGGTGGAAAGGAGGTTTATGTGTGTGCATTTTCATGTGTGTGTTTGTGTTTTTTTGACTTTGGTGGGGGGAAACTAATGATCAGTAATATGAAAAATTCTAGCAGGTCCTTCCAGCCACTGGAATGCCATGTTCAGCTCAGGCAACTTATTTACATAAGGAAAGTTGCTGATGTTTCCAGCTTTACCGTCTTGTGGAAGCTACCAAATACATGTAACCATTTGCAAGTGTAGCTGTGGGGAAGTGGTTTAACAGAGGAGCTTACAGATGTACACTTCCAAAATTAATTTTTTTTTTCCGCAAAAATATTCTAGTGGATGATAAAAAGAAAACTTTCATCAAAAAAGTGAACTAGTTTGTATAACATTTATAGTGAAGTAGGTAATGTTTATTTATTAGATTTTCTTTGCAGTTTGTATACATTATTATTTGAATTTTATAAAACCCCTAATATGTAATGTCTTTGTATTCTTTGCTTTCCTCATCATCTTTCCGGTTGGAGCTATTTTGCATATGTGGGCCATTATTACTCTTCAGGATGCTTTCTATTGGTTGTCGTGTTCTTTGTCATTATTCACAACTATCGGCTGTAAAATTATGGTTTGTTAATGTTTAATCTTTGCCTGTTACGTTGGTTTGATAAGTCTAATAAGCTGTCTCCATGCCTTTAACTTGTTGTTGGTGATAATGTTCGTGATGTGTGTGTATGTTCATATACTGTCCAGTGCTGACAATAAGGCGAGGCTCTGGAATGCGGGAAATCAATTTTTTCTCTCAAAGCAAAGAGAAGCTTAGGACATGTTGCCACGTGTTTCTGTACGAAATAAAAATTGTGAATGACGTCTCTGATTACTCTCTCATCAAAAGAGTCACAGTGCACATTTCTTTCATGTGGACGTTTTCTTCTGTGTTTACCTGGTGTTGACAGCGAACGGTTACAAGCAATGGCACCTTCTTTGCGAATTATGGAAACACTTCTCTCAGAAATTCCAGTGTATTCTGATGCACGTAGACCGGATTGAGACAACAAATGCTTTAACTGACCTTCACTAGATTCTTCGTCACATTTATTTATCACTTGTCTGATCACCCCCTTCACTTTGCTGTGTATAGTTTTTCCTGTCTTCCTAGACTGTGCCATAGTATACCGTCCTGATACGCACACAACCAAAATTAACTCATGACTGACTGCGAGAGGGCTGCTTCTTTTGGGATGACTAGTAGCGAGGGGTCCCGTTACTGCGATAGCGCGCGATAAGCGAAGGGAGGGATTTGCGACTCCAACCACCACCCCGCCACGCAGACTTACTTTCTCGTCAGCTCCATACTGTACACATGAATTTAGTTTATAATAACTTTTTCTCTGATTGACTGTTGCTCTTGCATATACAAATGTTTAATGAAAGTAGAGAAGCTGTAAGATGTTATACATTTGAATTGGAATCATGCATTGGGCATATTTCTTGTACTGTAAAGCATATTGGCAGCAGCGTTTAGTGTTTTGGTTATGCATTATGGTAATAATTAGCAAGATAGTAACAAATGTTTCAAATAATTTCATGTTGTTCGCTGTCCCTAATGACACGTGTACTATTCATTAGGTCCATTGCACTGTAATTCAATATGCTGTGGTAGGATGCTGATAGAGTAGATAAAAATATCCCAAGTAATGTGTGCAGTGTGAATGTTTGCAGTTTAGCCTGTACATTGTTAAGTTGTGTGTTTGTGTGAACAAATTTTCCATCTTCTGAAATAATAGCTTTATGGTATTCTTTTTTCATTTTATATTAATGTATTGTGTAATAATAAAGTAATATCAAGTCATTTATTTATGTAGTTGTCATTATGTTGTAATATACTAGAGCTTCACCAAATAATATGCATAGTCCTGTGTCGTAAATGATGAAAGGGAGCCTTGGCTAGTCTTGAGGTGTAGCCACTGGGAATTTGTCGTCAACCCTCCTGTAGGAGAAACCTGGCTGGAGCCTGATGGTAAAATTGGCATGGTTGGGGCACTGCAGATTATGTTGGGCAGGGCGACTACCACAGCTATGCTCGTGAGGTCTTTAGCATACCATTAGTACAATGAAATAATGACAAAACGCATAATAAACGTAGGTCCGGAAACCAATCATTTCCGTGATATTATGCATGCATGTGTGCAACTATTGCATCATTACAACATTCATTATCCATGTACCAGGTCTCACATTGAATGTCAACAGCAGTGCGCACTCGCAGCAGCATTTGAAGCAATTGTCATGGCTTTACACACATTACACACTTTTACTAACAACGAGATGGTAGACATGCATTTCATGTATGGACGTTCTAATGGCAATGCATGAGTGGCAACAGGGTTGTACCACGAAGCGTTCCTTCACAGAAGACAGCCAGGCAGCAGAGTTTTCACGAGGTACCATCATTTGTGAGGGAACACTTCCTGGTACAATCGTGTTTCCTCCCTTGCGTTGCCATTAGCACGTCCATACATGAAATGGATGTCGACCGTCTCTTTGTTAGAAAATGTGTGCAGTGCCACGACAACTGCTTCAAATGCTGCTGCGAGTGCACACCGCTGTTGATATTCAATGTGAGGGCTGGCACATGGAACATAAGGCATGAACAATGCTGTAATGATGCAATGGTTGCACCTGGGCATGTGTCATATCACAGAAACGATTGGTTTCCGGACTTACGTTTATTAGGACTTTTGCCACTGTTTCATTGTCCTCCACAGTTTATAACTATGATATTGAAACATGCTGTTATAATCCATCCCTCTGCTCACCTGAGCACTTGGTCTACCACCAGTGGCGTACAT
The DNA here is from genome assembly GCA_029891345.1 of Dryococelus australis. NCBI lineage: Eukaryota > Metazoa > Arthropoda > Insecta > Phasmatodea > Phasmatidae > Dryococelus > Dryococelus australis. The sequence continues at coordinate 18,697,091 of CM057008.1, read as the reverse complement.
GAGTTCTTAATACTCGCTGGTAGGTAGACAAGTTTGACGACCGAGCATTGTTATGGCGGGATGTGGGATCACAGTTCCACCAGCAGTACCGCTGTTAATATCTCACATTGAAATGAGCCCCCACCAGCAATGGGAACCTTGCAGGGTCTTGTTAAATAACTGTTTGCTTCGTACTGTGTTTTGTTTACTTCCCAAGGCTGCCCTGGGGTGTGTACTCTTCCGCTTATCAAAAGCCAGTTTACATTGTGGAAATAATAAGCATTGTGTAAGTTGCAATAACACGAAGTGTATAGGTCATCGATCTGTCAGAAAATCATAAATTATTCTATGCCTGGCTAATAGTGCTCATGTAATTGGACTCCTGATAAGTAGGAAAGTAAATGAGAATCACGCCCCTGGCCTCACATCTTACAACACCAGGGTTTGCCTACTTGGGACTTTGCACTATTCTTAGCTAAGCTCTTCACTAGGTTAGTGTCAGTCATGAAGGCAGTCATGAAGTGTGCTTAAGGCTCTTGCCTACCTGATGCTTTAACTGCATTACAGTGTTTGAAATACAGTACATGCTTTCCCCACAAAGCCATTTCATTGCGTCCAATGTGCTGATTTATGGAAAGAACACACTCTTCTAGCGAGGGCTGTTGAGTGGTTTCAAGGCTTCATGCGTATTGTAAACACCATTTTAGAGCTCTCCAATGTAGCTAAAAAGGGCTTTTTCAAAGTGCTGTGTCTCAAAATGTACATGTCAGATACATACAAAAGTACTCAAGGGCTTTGCTTTGAACCTGGCCACAGACTTCCCAGCAGTGAAATGATATGGTCACATTTAGAGAGTCCCACAGGTACATACAGCATGGTGAGAACACACATAAGTCGTGCAGCATGGTGTTTAACAGTGCTGTAGTAGTGTGTGATGTTATCAGTTTGGTATGTATAGTGACAGCAGTGTCTCGTGGTTTCCCTCCCTCCAGTGGCGAGTGCTTGGGAGAGCCTCCCCTATGTTTGCACCCTTAAAGCTGCACTATGATTATTTTTTATTTTGTATTTATTATTAGCAGCAGATTATTGTTTGGTTATTAGATTGTAGTAAAATTACTGGGTTTAGGGATTATGACTCAGAGAATGTACCATAAAGCTGGCAGTACATACTGCTGTAATAGATGACAAGTTTTTCCTTTTCACCATGGAATTTTTGAAGTGCTGTTTTTTTAACTTCATTCTGAGATGTTTTGTAATTCATTAGAATAATATACTGTATTTACCTGTGTGTAGGACGACCTTGAAAAAATGCCCACATTTTCACTTTGATCTGCGGGAAAAATTTATTTCTTCGCAGATTATTTGGTTTTGTAATTCAACATTATTATTTAATCTTGGCACTCAAATAAAGGTTTAACATAATCAGATTCTTTGCAGTTAATATGTACTATATGACAAATCCATTAAAACAAAGAAGTCTTGCTTTCTTAGTCTTTTTATATGCTTCTTCTGGTTTAAAAAACAGTTTTTAATGTTCTTGACATTTCAATGACCTTGCAGTGTGATGAAATGTATGTCCAGTCAACAATAATTTACCATGACTTGCTACTACTCAAATAAAATCATTGACCTCAAAATATTTAGTATGAAAAAATTATGTGACCAATTTCCCTCTCCCTTTTGATTTTTGGAAGAAAAAACTGGAAAAAAATTTCCTTATACATACTTGGGAACTACTTTGTAACATGATGTTCTGGTTTTTATGTGAGATATGTGTATGTTGTTTCATAGGGTGGACCGCAAGATAACTTGAACGCGTTGCAGAGAGCCATAGATTCAATGGAGGAGAAGGGGCTACAGGAGGATCCCCGTTACTCACAGTTGTTGGTCCTGAAGGCTCGTCAGGTAGTGATGGAGCCTCCACGACCCATGCAGGTGTCTACAGAGAACTCCATAATGTTCATTGCACTTTTCTACATTTTTTTTTTAAATTTCTTTTTGAGTAGCTAAACTGATAGTCACCATGCACCTGTGCTATATTGTTTCTTCGGAATATTTATATTAAGCTTAACGTGCTTAAAGGCTGGTCACGATAAAGTGAGCACTTTAGAAATGAACCTTAGTAAAAAGTCACTACCCCTGCATGTATATTTTTTAATGGGTGCACTGATTGACATTCGCCCAGTAAAGTTGGTAACGATGAATGGAAAGTAGTTCCATATCTTATCGTCGAATAAAAAGTGGTACGTAACAGTTTGTGATAACTTAAAATTAATTCTTTCACTTTCTGTTTTTTTAATGTATCAAACTTTTAAAATGAGCAGATTTGTAAAGTATTTTCTTTCATTTCACAGTTTCATTTAATCGACACATGAATAATGTGATAAGGCCCATTGCAACGTTAATTTTACATAAGGCAGAAGAATACACTATGTGAATACAAGTACGTAGATCTTAAGCAGGGCTATCAAAAGTGCTCATTTTACCATGAACAGCCTACAACAACTGTGGTGTGGAGGCCTGGTTTGGTAAGCATGGCTATTTAATCTGTTGAGTATACAGTAGAAATTTGATTATCCAGACTAATAGAGACCAAAGGTAATTTGGATAATAGAAAATCTGGATAACGGAAATATGTTGAAAATGAAGATAAAAGAATTTGTAAAAAATCATTTTCACACAACATAAAACGTATTATACTTGTATAGAACATAGTTAGTTTATCCAAAACAAAAACTGTGTATAAAATAAAAAACATTAATCAGTTAACAAGTAACCATCCCCCTCCCGGATTGTGAACAACACCTGAAAGGGCACATCACAAATAGCAGACACAAAGGCTTGTCTCTCCTCCGCGGTTAAGGAAAGCGCTGTGATGAAAGATAAATTTGTGTTTTTTCTATAGTCTTTATTTTTGAAACTAATTCCGATAACTGGTCGTCCCTCGTCCATGTAACCGACGTTTGGATAATCGACTTTCTACTGTACTTGTATGAGAGCAAATAAAAATAGTACTTACATCCCAATATTTTCTGAAGTGATAGTGTAACAGGTATTTCTCAGTTTGACTCTGTTTTTTAGACAAAAAAATAAGAGGAATGAAAATGTAGTGTCATTAGTGTGTTGGACAGCTTGTTTGTAGAGGCATTTGTTTTTGAACTGTGAGCTTTGCTCACATGTGTTAGTATTGTTATGTTTTTTTTTAATAATTGGTTTATTATACAAATTTGTACACAACTATAAAGCTAATAATTTCTGCAGACATTGTGCTGCCTACGCTAACTATGTCACATTTTCTGTCCCATTTTTTTTTACATCCTTTGAATTATGTGTTATGAAAGATGAAAAGTAAATCCTTCAAAGTGCATGTTAAACAGAGGTTTTTTTTTCTTCATGGTATTAATTGCTTATCTGGTTGGCTTTCATCATCTGTGTCTTCAGTATTGATACAATGTGTAATTGCTTGAATGAACTTTTTTTTAAGCAGGTTTATTTACTAGTAACGTGTATATTTGGAATTAAAAAATAAATAAAGCAAATATTTTTTACTGTTTGCCCTAAACTTTCTGTTAAAAGATAAGTATCCTAGGTAGGATGGAGTCTTTCAGCATTTGCTTTCTCTTGTTTAACTCATGGAACTTAAACATATTTTTAATTTATTTTATGCATAGTAATAATCTAAGTTCACCTTAAATGTTGATACAGAATATTTTATTTTAAAATAACAAATACACTGGTTTGCAGATGCTAGTTGGTATGGAAAGTTGGAATTATTTAGGATTTGTGTTACAGATTGAGAATTTGGTGTGAACCACTTTGGTTACTAATTTTGCTTGGAGGGTTTCTGGCACCCTTGCCTTGAAGGGATGCCTATGGCCTATCTATGGTCAGTGTTATGACATTTGTACGTAGTGTCGGCCATTCCTCTTTTTTAATGTCCTCTGTCTGATCGTGTCAATGTTTTGTTCCTGTGTATTGTGTCAATTCACCCTGGTTATGACCATTAGAATTAAAAGCTAGGTTTACTGGTACATATTTGTATGGTGTTAAAATTATACCCACATTTATGTAGGAATTTATATTAGCAGATGTTAACATGTTGGTTTTTTTGTTCTATATTGGTGTTTTGGCTGACACTATCTAACAATTGTAGAAAAAAAACATTTACAGGGTTCTTTGTATCGTCATCGTATGATTATTGAATGCTTTTGTGCATTATTTCTACCAGTACATTGTATTTTCATATAGCTTAATTATTTTAAACTGTACCTACACTCATTGGCAAAAAAATAATAACCTCAAGGAAGCAACCTACAGAAATGAAATGTTTGACAATGTAAGACATGCAGATGATATATGTTCCATGTTTGGCTGTGCAAGTGACATCGTTGTACCTGCCAGACTATATAAGATCATCCCGGTGTGCATGTTTTCCATTCTGACTCCTGCTGTTGTGTCTATAGAACTCCTTCAAAGTGTAGTTTGCCTCGGAGATGAGTTTGGCAACACTTTGAATAGTTGGACGTATTGAAGAGGGGTTGCATCATAGGGCTGCGGGAAGCGGAATGGTCATTTTCCCGTATCGCATGCCATACCAGTTGTGTGGATATTACCGCAGCATGCTGTTGGTGCCAGTGGATAGAGGAAGGCACATACACATGATGTGTAATATCTGGGATGCTGCCATGAATTACCATGGGAGAACTGTCAGATGGTTCACCATGCCTGGATTGTCCCAACTTACATGATTTTTATAATTCAGCAAACAGTGATACCCACTGTAAAGCATCCTGTAAGTGACTGTTATGATAACTACTTTACTATCACATCAACGTTGCCACAGATTGCAATGGTGTCTTGACAGACTGTCGTGAAGCCATGCAGAATGGCAGTAAGTAATCATCAGTGACAAATCCCGCTTTCGTCCTGATGGCAACCACCACAGCATTTGTGCGTGGAGGCAATGTGGGTACCGCTAAGATGAATGGTTTGGTATCACACATCACATGTCCAGATGCCCTGGCATCATGCTGTCTTGTATGGTGCACAATCACAGTTAGTTTTAATCATGGGCACTTCGACACCCCGATGGTACATTTATGAAGTCCTGCTGTTTGTGAATGCCCGCGCAGTTGCTATTGGATAGGACAATGCTGGCCCTCAATTTGCTGCCATCTCGATAGCGTACTCTATTATGGCCAGCCACATTGTCAGATCTGTACCCATTTGAAAAAGTTTGGGATACTATTGGCTGCTTTATTGTGACTACACTCCTACCAAAAAATTTACAGGAACTGCAAGCTAATATTTAAACTGAATGGGGTGGATTACTGCAGGACACCGTACTGCAATGCATGGTGTAATGTGTTTACATAAATGGCGACCAATCGTCATTCTGAGACACACATGGGTAGTTCAATAAATATTGCTCACACCAGACTCAGTTTGTAATCATTTTTGTTCTTGATTGGTGGCTTTTGCCTTAATTCCAAATAGCATTGCAATCACACATCTTTTCTGACGAATGTAAGTGTACAAAACTCAACTATCTCTGCTGAAAAATTGCAGAAGGGTAGTGGTTGGATTACATGCCATCCATCACAGAAAACATAGCTCAATTTGCAAAAATGTCAAACCTGGAATTTTGCTTTTGGGAAAACACAGTGGATGCTGTAGTTGATCAGTAAATTATCTCTCTTCTCTGAATACTTCCATTCTTCCTGCCATTGCCTTATTGTATTACACCAGCCTATGCTGTTGTGAGAAAACAGCCCCCACAAATAAGGGTAGCAATACAATATCTTGGAGATAGGCTAACTGTGTGTCTTGTGTGGTATGTTGTTATAGGCTGTTCACGGTAAAGTGAGCACTTTCAGTTGGAATAATAGTCAATACATATATTTTATTGTTGTCTTGGAGGTTAAATTCAGATTGCGGGGGAATATACACACAATCTTTATTACATACATACTAGTATTAATTTAAAAGGTGTTTAAATAATAAAATATGGCTGAAAGAAAAAAGTAACTAGGGCCTCAAAAGTGCTCACTTTACCGTGAACAGCCTATAGCTAAAATGTCAGCAATACATGTACCTGTGAGCAGTCTGTGCATCATTAGCAGTAGTACTGCATTTGTTTTAATGGTGTATTGTAAACAAACACAAAAAGAACACATGCATGTCAACAAATTGTCAAAAATACATAACAGTGATACCTTTTGTTAATAGGTAATTTTTACACAGTTGCGTGTAGTGTTACTGTACAGCTGTTTGGTATTGCTCTGTGATGTTTGTATATTGATGTACTGTCAATATGGGCATCCATGGGTGCAGGGGTTTTGAAGCGTTTCTTAGCACAAGTTGGAAGAGTGGCAGTGGTGATGTGTTAGTGTGTTGTGGCTGTGCAGCAAGGCTTCATGGGGCAGGGCGATCAGCAACAGAAGCATTCATCATTCAGCCCTCACCAGTTGCAGCAACTGCGTGTGCAGATCATGGCGTACAGGGTGCTGGCTCGTAACCAGCCACTCTCTGCACAGCTCGCCATGGCTGTGCAGGGCAAAAGGATGGATGCTTTGCCACCCGCACAGTGCACCACCCCGCCCTTCCAGTCCCAGCCACAGCCACCCCCCCAGCGTGGCATGCCGCAGGCAGAAACTGGTATGTAGTACTCCATCTTGCATCAATTGGTGGCCTTGTCGGCATCTCCACACTAATTGCTACAGCATAACACACCTTGTAAAAACACATACTAAATTCCATTCAATAACATAGCTGTGATTTCAACCCTCCTTCTTCTTGTAATGTTAAACCTTCTGACATTTTTGTATTCACAAAGCATAGAATGGTGTTCACACATTGGTATTTTATTTCTGTGAAAAGTTGTTCATTCACTGTCCTCCCACCAAGGTGAACCATTTTCGATTCCTGGAAGGGTTGCTCCCGGATTTTCGCACTTGGGAATCGTGCCCCGGATGATGCTGCTAGTTGATGGATTTTCTTGGGGTCTCCTATTTCCCCGGCCCCTGCATTCCAGTGTTGCTCTATACTCACCTCATCCTTATTGATTCTCAAAGACCTCGATGTTAAGAGCTTTCCAAACCTCCTCACTCCATTCTTTACTGACCTCCCAACTCTAAGGCCCCCCGTTTTATCCCAAGCCCTGGTGGGTGGGAAATTTTCGGATGGAGGCTCTTGTTGAGAGTATGGTAGTGGTGTGGGGGTTTTCGGGCCTTTTCCAGTACCTCCCTCGCCCTCGTTCTGTTGCTTCTCCACCTCAATCTAGTCTCACGTCATACATTCTTTGGGCAGGCCGGAGTGACAGGTCTGTGCCTCAGGTAGGGCAGCTGGCTCCGATTAGTTCATTCAACACTGTGAAGGAAATTGAAGCTGAATCATAAGAGGCATTGTGGAGCTGTGGCAACAGCTTGGTGAATACATCGACCTCCCATCATGGTGATCCAAGTTCATTACTGTGCAGAATTACGCCTGAATTTTGACGCATGGGAAACATGGTAGATGTTGTAACTGGTTCGTGGGTTTTAGCAGAGTGGTCCCATTTTCTACAACCCATCTATTTTGTTACTGCCCCATGTTTGTTTTTGATTACTTGTAATCTTTTAGAATCACAAGTACGTTTGTGTATCACCTAGAAAGCCTGTCATTTTGTGGCTGATACCCCTGCTTTAGAACATACCTTCCTTTACAGATTAACAGGAGGCATTTCCAAATGTTTCCAGAAAGTAGTTTTCATAAATTCATCCAGTGAGTGTGAAGACAGTTAGTATCAGTAAGGAGAGTAAGTATTTTGGAGGATGATGATGACTCACTGGCTGGTAGAAATCCCAGGTATCGCAGTGGCGATAAGAACAGTATGTGCTCATGAGATAGAATGATACTGAGGTGATTTTAAGGAGGTGAACCATGTACACCAACCACTTGGAAAATTCCAGGGCTGATGCTAGGGACCAAACCTGTATCTTCTGGCTGAAAGGCAACTGTGCTGCTCATTCTGCTATTGCGGTGATCACTTTGTATGAGAGTGCACACAATAAAAGTATTGAGAAAGCTTAAAATGTTTCTTGACCTCTGTCTGAATTACTTCGCAAATAAAGATGATGAATTTTTTTTTTAATGATGTATTTATTGTTTTTATTTCTGGCAAAGTTAAGGACTTCACCTTCTTTATTTACTTCAACAAATTAAGAGAATTGTAATTGAGTTTACCACAGTGTGATAGAGGTGTTGCTGTGACTGAGCGGTTATCCTTCTCGCCTCCCACCAAGGCAAACCGGCTTCAATCCCCAGCCGGGTCACTCCCAGATTTTCACATGTGGGAATTGTGCTGGAGAATGCTGCTGGTTGGCTAGTTTTCTCTGGGATCTCCCATTTCCCCTGCCTTTTCATTTCTGCACTGATCCATACTTGTTTCAATCATCCTCATTAGCTCTCAAGACCTCACTTTTAAGAACTGTCCAAATCTCTTCACTCATTCACTCACAATGTGACAGTGAATATTGTTGACAGTATGTCAGTAAGCCTGGTCCTTGTCTTCAGGTGCATCTACACCACCAGGCATGATGCAGCACCCTATGCGACCTCCTGGCCCACCTGGCGGACAGCCTCCCACTCAGTCGCCCATGATGGCACAGATGGCTCCGCCCACAGGACCAACCCCACCTCAGCAGCAGCAGCAGCAACAGCAGCAGCAGCCACCACCACAGCCGCAACAGCAACAGCAACCTCAACAACAGCAGCAACCACCACCACTTCCACAACTGCCGCAGCAGCAGCCATCGCCGCAGTTGCCACCCATGCCACCAGCAGCCCTGCCGATGCAGCAGCCCCCACAGGGACCCCCACTCCCCCAGCCACCCCCACAGGTTCCCCCCATGCAGCAGCAACAGCCCCTTCCACTGCCTCCACAGCAGCAGCCGCAGCAACAGCAGCAGCCACCTCCCCCTGTGATGCAGTCATCACCACCCATGGGGCCCATGATGCGCATGCCGCAGCCTTCCATGCCACCGCAGCAGCCACCCATGCCACCACAACAGCCGCCGGGCATGATGCCGCAGCAGGGCCCACCTATAATGTCACAGCCCCTGCCACAGGCCCCGCCCCAGGCTCCACCACCACAGCGACCACCTGCTCCTGTCCAGCAACCGTTCACTCCTCAGCAGAAGCAGAACAAACTGACTACTATTAGCCGACCTGTTGGCATTGATCCTCTGCTCATCCTGCAGGAAAGAGAGAACAGGTATGCACTTTGTATTGCTTCTTGCTGTAAACATTACACAGCCAGACACTGCTGTCTGTCTACAGTCTAGGTCACGTGATTGCTAGGGCCCCACCTTTCTCGTAAATAAAATTAGCTAATTTCATCATCAAAATTTCAACATTTCTTCAAAAAAATATATTCATTTCATCAAATAAATTTTGTAGTAAAAAAAGCATGTTATTATTTGGACATGAGTTTTTTTTGTAACAATTCCAGCTGAACGTAAATGGAACTTGTCACTCATTAGTTTTAATCAGTACATATTCCCAAGAGAAAATTTAAAAAAATATTTAACGATAAGGATGAAAGGATAATCTTACGAGAGTACGCGTGGTTATTTATTGCACATTGTCACAGTTGGTCAATTTTGTGTGTCCAGTCTTGTACTTAAACTGCTTAAGAACATTCACTAGCATTTGAGTTTTCTAAGAATTTTACACTGCCCACATACAGTTTCTGTTCATGTTGATACCCCACATTATGGACATTTCAGGCTTTGGGTGACATTGAAGCCTTCTGTAATAAGTTACTGGTTTCTTAGGTGGTGTAGGAGGCAGTGACGAGACAACACGGGGGACGTGCCAAAGTAGCTCGTAGGGTAGATTTCTGCTTCTGCTGGTCGAGCTGGTCGATGTACTCCTCTGCCAAGCTGTTTCCTCCCTCTTCCAGGAATTCACCCGATTGGCACTCTGCTGTTGGAGGCTGGAATGGTTAGAGAAGTCGCCCGTGGTGTATTAGTGTGTGTGTTGGTGCCAGAATTTTAATTAGAACACAAAAACACTCTGTCCCATTGTATCAATTATTCCATAATCAACATACCTTGACCCTGAACACAGAATTGCAGTTTTTGTTTGTATATTTAGTGTATTTTGGGTACATGACTTCCTTATTTTGTTTATACAAGGTAGTTGCCCTCCACCTGTAAAGCATAGTGCCAATGAGGAAAAGGAAAATAATAAACCTGAGCTAAAATTAAAATAACAGCAAACACTGGCAAAATGGCTGTTTACTGTTAATTATTACTCCCACACACATTCACAACCTAACCACAAAAAAAAGTAACAATTTTGCTATAGATAAAATAAAAATACAGTAGAGCCCCAATTTAACAAAGTGTCACTGTTACTGGAAAATCTTTTCTCTATTTCGCTGTTTCATTAAATTCAAATTTACCTATTTTAACACTCCCAACACCTACAAGATGTTATAAAAACGTGTTTCGTTTTCCAAGTTAAGACACTGTTTTATCATTAGTGGTGCAAAATAACACTTTTATTAAAATTAAATACTAAAGTAATTCATTAGGTAGATGTTCTGCAAATGAAATGGTACCTCACAAGACCATAAATAATCTGTAGTTAACGAAAATAATGTTTAAACAGTTCACACCACCAAACTTTTAACAAGTGTGAAATCCGTTTCTGAAAGCCTTTTTGTACAAAATTGGGATGATTAACCAACAAAATTTTAATTTATTCAATTAGTAAGAAGTATTCTTAATAAAAAAATATTTTTACACGTCTATAAAAGATCTGAATGTTAACGAGAAAAAAGTTCAAACATGATGTGCTGCTTACCTTATAAGAGTACATTGATGCACTCGAATGCCCTGATGTTTTTTTTTACGTTCCAGCATGGCTTCACTCGATTACATGGGGTTTTATGGGTATCACTGGATTGCTTTTGAGATTCTCTTTCCAACCGTATAAGATTTCTGTATTTTGACTTCGCTTTTTGACAAGTATAGACCAAAGTTGTGTTAAGTTTTCTTAATTTCTTACTTTAAATTCATACAATTTCACCATAACCATGCCACACAAATGTTTTTATACACGCAATCGATTTATCTTGACGAGAGCTGTCGATTGAAACTTTGAAACTTAAACGCGCTTCGTAGCTTCTCCTATTCAAAAGTTATACTATGCAGAAGTTGTTGCGAAACAAACTCGAAATTGCATCTCCCCCTACCCCCTTCCCCCACCGTGCGCAATGTTTCTCAGTCCTCACTCTACGTAACATATTCTTTGATCCTTTGGCAATTGAGTGGTGTAATTGAATTTTAAATGTAGACGATAGATTCGGAGCTGCAATGCCAAACTGTATCCCCCAATTTTGTCATCATTGGATTTTCTGGATTGCTTCCCACTATGGTTGCAAATTTTAAGACTTATTCACGTCAAATTGTAAACATTGTGACACGTACTATGGATATATTTTTGGCCAGCGTACACCTTCTGCGAGTTCGAAAGCCAACTTTCTCACTAATATGAAATAAACAAACAAGCAATTGTATGTATGTTGCACCATGCCTTCATTTATCCAACACACTGACGGCCCGTAGTGGCACACTTAAAGTCAGCACAGTTGGTACGATGGACGTGGACTATTTTCAAAAGCAACTGACACCTGCGACAGAGAAGCAAGGTGGGTTACAACAGAAATGGGTGCTGCTGGCACTATTAGTAACGTAATGTGTTGTATCCAAAACCATCAATAAAATTGCATTCCTTTAAAAAATAAAGGTAAGGTCGTTAACAAACAATGCAGTCAATTCTAATTGCAGTCCATAGTCAAAATTCAAGAAGAAAAGCGGAAAATCAAAGTTATAACATCACTATTGAAAAACATATCAAACACTGCACACAAAGACGGACATGACGTGGTTACAAGATGAAAGGAGCTCCAGGGAGGGAATGGTAAAGATCTGTTACCCTCACTGTTATTGGCGACCGCTGTTGCTATGCGCACGTGGTTGTATGGCAGCTAGGCACCTTGCATGGAACGGCCAGGGTGGATGAGGCAGGTGTGAAGAACAATGGAGTCCTTTGTGACTTCATGTGTCGCTCAAAGTCTAACTCGCTAGGTGCACACACTGTCAACTCAAATCACCACTGCCGTGGTTTTAAACTGAATTTAACCAATTTTTTTTTTGTTTCAGCGGATAGTTTAAGGGTAGCTTTTGAGAAATACATACATTGTATTACCATGGGCCAGTGAATGTATTTTTATTATGTTTTCACTGCAATTTATTCATTTTTAGCAAGGATATTTTATTCTTTGTACAAATTTTTTGTATTTTTTTTGACGGTTCCTGTAAACTTTAACTTTAGATTGTTGTTTTTGTTACCTACACGTTCCTTGCATTGGGGCTCACCTGTACTCCTTACATATTACATGTGTTTCCACAAGTTTCTAATCGTAGCGCTGTTGAGGTTTTCTAGGAGGATGAGGCAAAAACTTATTTTTTTGGGCAATCTGAAAATTGTTGCCAACAGATATGTGTGTTTTTACACAAAGTTCGTTTTAGTTTAACTGTTTTTTTTAAATGTATCACACTATCGTAGTTCACTGTGCACATGGCACACCGGCACAGCAGTGTCTATGAATGTGTCTTTTAGTGTCCACTTAATGTTTACACAGCAGTATTTGCACTTTAAGTTTATAACTTTAATACGCCTGGGCACCAAGAGGAATGTTTCCCTTACTGCAAGAAGGGCCGTGGTAGCTGAGCAGTTAGACTTCTTGCTTCCCATCAAGGTGAACCGGGTTTAATCCCCGGCCGGGTCACTCCAGATTTTCGCAAGTGGGAATTGTGCCAGACAGTGCAGCTGGTCGGCATGTTTTCTCTGGGATCTCCCATTTCCCCCACCCTTGCATTTTAGCACTGCTTCAGTCCCACCTCATTTCACCCACATTGGCTCTCAAAACCTTGTTGTTAAGAGCTGTCCAAATCTCTCAACTCAACTCCTACCGCAGGCCAGAAGGGCAAACTGGGAGTACAGCTAGGTACATGTACAACACCTGAAAGGAGGTTGCAGGTATGGTGATGAAAAAGGGTTAAAGCAGGATTGGGTAATGAAATACAGCAAGCTGGTACAGAAAGACGATCCAAGGAAGAGTATGTTTGTGTTGGTTGGTAACCCGACAAAGACCACCACACCAAGCGTGTACCCCTTTCCCATGGCCTTAAGGATGGGGCTAGGTGCCAACAATCTCTGACTGGGCTTCATGGTATATGTGACTGCTCTTCGTAGATGTTGCAGCGCGTAGGGGCAAGGGAGACCTCTGAGGAAAATGAGCACTCAAACTTGAGTAACAGGAAGTGTGGCCAAAGTGTATTTAAAATGGAAAGAGTCATGACACCAGTACTTGGTCGGACAGAGTGACATTGTGTAATAGGAGGAGAGATCGCTGAGCTTTCGGGCAATGTTACGTTCTGCGAAGGGCTGGACAAAAACAGCCACAAACTACAATCCACATCTGGTATATATACTCGGAACCCAGGGTAAGTACAGGGGAGTGCAGGGAGAAATGTGGAGTGAGCAAAGGATGCCGGCAGTGTGGCCGAGATGAGCAATGGTCACCCCTCCACAGCCAGTGGCTGAAGGGGGGTAAGCAGACACGCACTGAGCACTAGGCGGTTGTGTGCCGTGGGTAATGAGCTTAGAGGTGGTAGTAGGACAGCAGCTGCTAGCCTTGCATCGTGGACCTGTGGCTTGTAGAGCATAATGGTTCTTGCTTGGGAGGCCGCAGCTGTGGTGAGGCTAAGAGCAAGTAAACAACATTGCGTGTGGTACGTCAAGCCCGTCCTCCTTGTGTTAGCCAGAGCCACAGGCGCAAAGATAGCTATTGTCACAGATGGTGGTGGGATTTTCTCTCGATAGTGGCCGGAATGCTGTGTCCTCTCTCACGCAAATGCCTCCCTAATGCTCAACTCAATGGCCAGGTATGGGCAAAGTGATGGTCAACGTGATCTCTGAAGAGGCTGAAGTAAACAACCCTACCCTCAGGAATGGAGCTGTGGTAAAAAAAAATGGCTGAAGGTGTGATTACATTTAGCTATAGTCCATTCATGGTTACTTCAGCCTTTTCTGTAGCCCTGCTAAAGTTCTACTTCCAGGATATTCCTCCGCCTCATGCAAACTAAGCTTAACTAAGCCTGGATAATTACACCAGGGGGGACAACGCACCACATTCGTGCACACCAAGTGTAACAGCATTTTGTATAAGGACTATTTCTCACTAGGCGCTGCCAACATACCTATTTTCTACCTGATTTTTATTCAGATTATTTATAAATGAACCATTATAATTTATAGATAAAATATAAATAACATTTCAATTTAACAGAAAAAAAAGTAACTTTTATGAACACAAGTATAAAATGCTTGTGATACAGGGCGTATTTAGGAAATAACTAAACACGTCATACATGGGGAAATTTTTCAAAGATTTGATTCAAAAAGGCAGAAGAAACCGTCAATGGATTATATCTCCAAATTGTATGTTGAAAATTCTGTAGAGGGATGTAAGGAGTATTGTATGGGGGCAGTCATTTAACAAGTGTCATGTACATTTCAGGGTAGCATCACGAATTGCAATGCGTATCGAAGAGCTGAGTAACTTGGCTACCACTCTACCAGAAGATCTGAAGATTAAGGCAATGATAGAACTCCGTGCTTTGAGGGTACTGAACTTCCAGAGACAGCTTCGTAGTGAGGTAGGTTATGGGCCATTTGACTTCTGGTAAACTGTTCAGTTACTAATTTTACTGAAAATAAGGAAATAATAAATTTTCCATTATGATCTTTAAAAAATGTATATATAATTTCTTCAGTTTTATCAACAATTAGGAACGTTACAAAATTGGTTTTTTTGTGCACCTCTAACATTTGTTACACAGTTAAGAAAGGCTTAATCACAAACACTATAAGCTCTATCTCTAAGTGCAGTATTTATATGTTTGAATTTGTGTTCGTGAATCTACATTTTTTAGTTAAAAACAGTGATTAGAGAAGTATTACCAAGGTTAAGAATCCACTTTTTATGTAAAGCTGGCAGAATTTTTACTTAAAAATTAAGGTGCCATGCGTGTAATCTTTATGTAGGTAAGGTAATAATTTAGGACAGAAGTGTTGGCATGCAGGAAAGAAGTCGTGCTTTGTAATTGTAAAGTTAAATAGCGATAACCTGTGAAATAGTTAGTGTTAGGATGATTCCACATTTTTTCCTTATAACGGATCCTTATTCAATTTCAATACTTGCTATGTTACTTGGCTAGATACTATGCATATTCCATAATTCATCACATAATTGTTGCCATCACGTAATAGTCACACCATTTGTAATGAATGCAGTAAACAAATTGTAATCACATTTATAGTGTGATCCTCGTTTCTGCACTCCACCGTGGCCTGAAAATGTGCCAGACACCTATCCACAAACAGATTTGTGGGTCGGGTGATCTCTGTCCACCATCCCTTCACAAAACATGGAGGAGACGTGTCAGAATGGCTCAAGCCACTGTTTTTTGCAGCCAGAAATAGCCAAGAAAGCTCAAAAGTTTTTACTCCCCTTCCCAAAGGGAACAAATTTGACCCTGCGTAGAGGCAATATGCTACCCACCGGCCAACTGAGAGAGGTAGTAGGATGCAAGTATATTGCGCTGCTTGCGAGGCAATAGCTTCCCCCTCTCGCCAGGCACATAAGACAAGGATGAGAGAATGCTGCACTAGTTAGTAGACAACCAGTTGTCCTCATGTAAGGAAAAGAGCTCAGAGCAAGTCACTAAAACCTACTTTTTTTTAGTTGAGTCACTAAGGTCTTTATGCAGCTTTGTCACTAAAAGTTACTAATTTTGACAAAAAAGCTATTACGGCACAGATAACAGAAGTTAATGTACTTTACATAACGTACTTTATAGTACTGTCGGTCATCAAAAAAGAGCACTGTAGACAATTCAAACCCTCTTTTTTCAAGTTCTGCCACATGTCTGCAATAACTGTATTTTAATGATTTAATCTGTCACTCTCAACATTATTTGTGGCCATTCATCTCACTTTTATTTTTATTTTTTCAAATGCCCCACAATTACAGAATTTACACATCATTGTCGCTGCTTTGAAGACCTTTGTATTCATCTGCAAGTCAGGTTTCATTGATTTTCATGGACTAATCTCGCACACCCAAGGAAAATGCGATAGTTTCGAGATTGACAGTTCCTTTGCATAATTTTACTGATACGTACAGTAAAACTCTGTATAGAAGTTTGATGCGTGCTGCTTCTACACCTATTATAATACGACTCCGACTCATCGCCTAGGAGTACTGCTTTCATCTCTACAGACGTGAGCAACATGTTGCCTACCCCTACAGGCAATGGGAGCTTCAGTTTTTTTCCTTCTCACCTGGAAGGTACGCATCCCGGTGGGCATGCCTCTCCCCCCTCCTAGCGCTCAATGGCAACAAGCTGCCCAGACCTCGGGCATGGCCGAGCAGACCCGACGAGGCATGATGCCAGAATCGCTGACAAGATAATTCTAACGCCACTTAAGGGCGGAGGATGTTACGCCTCCCCCAAACCCCGCGCTGGGAGCCTACAATCTACCACTATATAAGTCTGGCCGCAGCCGAGCTCTGTAAAGTCATTCTTTCGCATCTCTAGCACCACCCACAACACTCTTAGTGCTTGGGAGCTCTAGAGAAGTTCGAAGTCTACAAGTATGCCTTCGCGGCAACCAACTACGTATGCCGACGACCAGTCAACCCGGCGACGTACAAACACAAACTTTCTTCTTTTAACTTCATTTGTCTCCTCTAGGCACCTTTAATTAGTAGTTTAACTGTAACTCTTATTTTCGTCTAGAATCAGCTTTTGCCGTTTATTTAAAACCAGGTCACCTACACTTGGAACCACGCAGTTACCTTCAGCTATCCTCGACTTGGTAGGAGGTGGCACAGGTCACATGTCTATTGAACTTTCAATAAACACACTTTGCTTTCTACTTTGGTACTTTTATTCCCAGGGTATATATCTGTATTCACAGTTGGAGGTAGATTACGGTGTGCACTGCCAACGGAATCCGGGACTGTGCACTGCCAACAGAATCCGGGGAAGTTATTAAACCGAACTAAGCATACACATTAGATGGCTACCTGTTTCTTCCCATCAAACACACAGCACTATTAGTGCTCGTGGGGAAGAAACAGTAACGCTCCAACCACAAGTAACACCTTCACGCCAGGAGGCACGACACACTCGGGTTGCTTCGCACCACTCGCACTATTAGTGCGCGGTGACGGTGACCTGCAGTGCTGCTAGGTGTTCTGGGTGGACGCACAACCAGTAGAGGCTTGGCGCGACTCCGGCTCAACGTCCCTGATCAGTCCGCCTAAGGTGGGGGATCATTGGGGACTCTTATCTAGCCGGCCGACAAGTTATTATTGGAGTACACTGTTAGTATTTCTGTTTCAGTGCACTGCGTGATTTATAGAACTGTTACCCTATGCCTCATGAGAGGAGTGGTAGTAGACATAGAGAGCAACACCTGACTCACACTTCTGCCTGGCCAAGGATAGTATCATCCTATCTTACGTAGGATAGACAGGTGGAACAGGTCCGTGCCTCCAAACTCAGACATCAAGCAGTCGCGCCTGCACCGGTAATATTGAGTTTCCACCATGTGTCCGTACCAGCTACAAGTATCACTCCTGTTATCTACGGCTTCTTAACCGGAGTGGAAGTTCGCCTAGGTTGGGACAACTTGGTCTTCTGGACGAAAGAAGCATGACTTTGGAACATTCGTGCAGGTATTCACCCCGCTTAAGACTAAACTTACAACTACCTAACTAGAGGTGAGAGTGTATCAGAACTAGCCGACACTCCTTGCCTCATCCCCGCTACCTAAGTTGCTTTTCGTCTAGCGAGTAAAATCGGTAACTACAGTGTCCAGTCAGTCTAATCGGACATGCATCAAATTTTTGAAGGGACTGAAAAAATAATGCTTATTAACCAGGAAAACTTTGTAGAAGGGTCAAATTACACATCTTGTTATGCTCCTGCCTACCTATCACTAATAATATACTACTATACGTGCTACTATCAATCCTTTTCTCCTCACAGCACTTTCTCCAGTAGACCAGGATCGTGCAGGGGACTAATAACTGCTAGTGACTATTAATGAAAGAGGGAATTCTACCAAACATATTTATTACAACTCTTTAACTGAGCATAACACAATACTTGCAACACTACTACAATATCTCTCTCCACAATCCACAAACTTTACTTTTACTCCATCTGACAATATTATACTTTAACACGAGAGGTTACAATTATACAAAATGGTGAACTGCCTTACTGATACAATACAGGATATAGAGCTACACGAACAACAAGTTAACAAGTAATTAAACGGGTACAAGAATATAGCTTTGCAATAGACTCTAGCCTTGCCACCTGATATTATTATTTAATTATGTGGTCTCAATAAAGGGAATGCCACCCTACCGCCTAGCCGGACTTATGCTCACCAGTAAGACGTATCTTGTAGATGACCCAGCGCTCCCCGGACCTCAGTGTTGTACTGTGTCTCACTGACACTAACGTTGTCACCTCAAACGTCGTTGTGTGCTAGAGGTGGTTGGGGGGAGCATGGCTCTCGCTTTTATACTCTCTAATCACTAGGTCAGTCAGAGATGTCATTAAAACAGGGGGCCGCTGTTAAAATCCATAGTACATGCAAGGTTAACTTCTAAGTTCTGGTATTGGGGCCCCCTGGATCCCGCTACAATCTGCGTATAAACAAGATAGAAAATTAATTAATGTATTGAACAGGGAAACATCTTAAGTGAGAACTTCTTTAACAGGGTTTCACTGTACAGTATATCTAACTTTAGAGTGCCTCGCAAAAACGGTTGTAACTATTTGAGGGGAATGGCACACTTATGTATTATATTTACCAACTTTTCACTATTACAATTTTTTTAGAGGGTATATAGAAACTCCCCTCTAACATACATGATAGAAAATTAGTCACTAAATTGGTTACTTTTTTTTATATTCTGTGGTTACTATATACACTATTTTTTTTTTTTTTTGTACTCTGGCCCCTGCAGGAGTGTAAGTTGAGGAAGTGATATTGTGCCTTGCCTTTACTAGCAACAGCAGAGTCTGCTCAAAGATTGCCAAGTGAGGAGAGGAAGCAAGTCCATGCTGTGTTGAGCAGCAGCCGAATGGAAGGAGAGGAGAGCACAATAAATGTTGCTTTTGTTGACAGCAGTTCACGATAAAGTGAGCACTTTAGTCAAAAACCTTGGAAAATAGTCACTGCCCCTGCGTGCATATAAGTTAATGGGCACACTGAGTGACATTCGCCCAGTAAAGTTGGTAACGACAAATGGAAAATAGTTCTGTATCTTAACGCCAAATAAAAAGTGTTAGGTAACCATTTGTGATAGCTTAATATTATTTATTTTGCTTTATGGTTTTTTAATGCACCAAAGTGTAAAAATGAGCAGATTTGTAAAGTATTTCCTTTCTTAACAATTTTACAGTTTCATTTGACCGACACATGAATAAAGTGATGAGGCCCATGGCAATGTTCATTTTATATAAGGCGGAGGAATACACAATGTGTATGCAAGTAGAACTTAAGCAAGTTTTCAAACTTGCTCATTTTACCATGAACAGACTATACATGATGATAGCATAGGTAAACAGTTTACAGGGGATGGATATCAAGTGTGGATGTAAAACAAAATTATTGTAAGTTACATGGAAAACAGTTGCTGTTAAATGTAATTTTTACTAAGTATCTCACCTGTTACACTGGATTTCTCTATCCTTAATTTCTCAGGGGACCGACAAAAAATTTTGAAAAAATGTGGATTTTTTATTAGTGTGGTTTTGAAATGCAGGATTTCAATACATCCAAGTTCAATACATAAAGGTTTCACTGTATTTACATTTCAAATTTTAAAGGAAATTGTTTAATATAAAATTTGCAATGCTTATGTGATGAAATACTGTAATATGATTTCGCTTTCTTCTTTATTGCATATTTTTTTACAGGTTTGAGCTATTCATTTCAGTGTATGGTGAATTGTAATGGAACATTTTGTGCTGTTGATAACACTATCATGATTTATCATTAGTTCTCTGTAAACATGCCTTAACTGCACCAAATAAATCATATTATTGTTATTATTATTATTATTATTATTATTATTAAAATAAATCACTCTTGTGTGGCCGTATTAGCATTTGGGTTTGAAGCTGAGCTGTGTTGCCAACAGATCCTGATGTACACGCGGAGGGACACGACCCTAGAGACGGCAGCCTATGTGAAGGCATACAAGCGCACCAAGAGGCAGGGTCTCAGGGAAGCTCGCGCCACTGAGAAGCTGGAGAAGCAGCAGAAACTGGAGGCAGAGAGGAAACGACGTCAGAAACATCAGGTGACCACTGCCCCTTCCCCTTCGTCTATTGTATCATCCTAAGCCATTCATCTCTGCTTAATCAAACTATTCCAAATATTTTGTGGTCTTGTAGTCACTTGAAAATATAGTTTTTTTCTGAGTTATTAGCAGTATTTAAATGCATTTATGTGTTTATTCTGAAGTAAAATAATTCCCAGTATACATTTGGTTATGCCCTAATTGTTTGCTTTTTCCTGGAGACTGCAACTATTAAATACCACTTTGTAGAAATTACTTGTACCTGCAAATAGAACAAACATTAAGTGACTTGATACCTCAAAATACCAAAAAATTTTATATTTGATTAAATGTTCTGACACATGATGTGCTTTGATAAGTAAATATAAATATGACTTCACCTCATCTGCACATGGAATCATGTAACCCAGGTAGGGTGTGAACCTCGAACAACTTGCATCCGTAGTCTACCAGCATGCCCCTAAATGTGGATGCACTCACGGACAAAGGCAGTCAAGTTAGTTTTGCCTTATTATTAGACGTCACGCCAACCCCACTCGTTTGATAGAAGCCAGCCTAGCACGTCAAATAAGCACCTAAGCTTACGCCAAAACATGGGATGAGCACTGCAGCCACTTCCAACTAGTCCTGGAGATGCGTGAATTACACGGCCTTACCAGCATATTGTCCAAGGGTCACTTCGTCTGCAAAACAAAAATAGACTACTTAGGACACATAGTCATGCCTGATGGAAATGACCTCCAAACCGCCTCCATAAGGACCATCCAAAAGGCCCAGGAGCCCTCCAACCGGAAGCACTTTCATCGCTTCCTCGGCTTATGCGACTGGTTACGTAACTTTGTGCCAAATATCACTCTCCAAATGGCACCCTTTCACCCCTTCCTAGAGGAGGAACATTGGTGATTGACAGATGAGCATCACAACACCTTCGTAGCTCTGGAGGGAAAATGTAATACAATTACACATCTCCACTGACCACAATTTGACAATCCACTAACACGACAGACGGACACATACCAGAACAGGCTGGGAGACGTAGTGTATCAAGAAAATTTAGCTGGCCACCTGCGACTGAACAAAACTGAGCGACGTTACCACATAAACGAGCAGGAGTGTCTTGCCATGATCTCGGCGGTAGGGAAGTATCGTGATCACCTGGAGGGCAGGCACTTCATACTCTGTACAAATAGCAAAGTCCTCAAATGGCTGCGTAAATCTCGTCAAGCCAAAGCTTGGTTTGGGCGGTACAACACTACCCGGGCAAGAGTAATGAACTACCTGAAGCACTGTCATGCTAACTGGACCTAGATGGGGAACCTAAGGAAGAGTGGGAGAAGATGACCCCTCCGCCAGCTCCTACCCGAAAGCTCCGAAGAACACCTATGGCTATTACAATTGCAGCTGAGTAGAGTAGAGAACAAATCACATACCACCAGCAACAGGACCTGGAAATCAAGCGTCTCTATAACCGGACCCGAAGGTTTGAACTTGGTGACAACATTGTCTGGTCTCACACTGGCCAACCAGGGGCACCTTGGAAGATCTGGATACCCAAGAACCTGAGGGTGGATTTCTGTTACCACCATGCCGGACACCCCAGCACTAAAGAAACGCTATGCGACATAAGGGAAAGGTACATCTGGAATGGGATGAGCTGCGACGTCTGCTAATATGTCGGCAACTGCGAGGTGTATCCCGTACCCCATTCTACAGTGAAGTCCCGATGGCCGCATACAGCATGGACCCACCTGGCGGCTGATTTTATGGGACCTTACCCACGTAGCACCGGGCGTAAACAGTATTTGTTGGTTATCTCAGAACATTTTCCTGCTGGGTAGAAGCATTTCCTCTACCCAGCCAGGAAACATGCATCAATGTGATGAAATCTTCAGTTTTGATGATTTTCTCGTCGAAAACATAAGGTTTGGTGTTTCCATTGTCTCTTGTTCGTTGTTTTTTGCCACGTGGGTGAGTAATTACATGTCTGTATCTTGTTTCTTCCTTGCATGTTGAGGAGTGTGATGTTTTTTTACTTATGATTAAATTGACTTGCGACTCATCTGTACAATGAACTGGGGATGTCCAACGCAGCTTGATTTGCCGCCACTATTGATGAGACATCATAAATTGTTCTATCTACTTAGGCATCACGCCAGATATAATTATTCGCCGGCCAAGCCACTGAGACCATGCAGCAGGATCAAAGAGTACCACTACACCCTGCTAAAGGTCACCACCGAGGCTTGAACCAGGATCCAGTACTCGCCATGGACGTCTCACGCCGAGGATCTGTGCCATGCCACTGCACCTGTCACACCCCTCTCCACGTGAACCCCAGGTGGCTTGTCAAAGGGATGCCACCGCCGCAGCAAAGTATATATACCGGGCCACTCGAGGGCTTGTGATCAGTTCCTGTACCTTCACTGCACACACTCGTGGTGTCGAAGGAACCAGTGGCTCCTGCCTTGCTCTTCACCGCAACCGTCTCGGTGCCGAAGACTATCCGCTCCTCAAACTCTTCACTGCAACCATCCTGGTGCAGAAGATCCCTGAAGCTCTTCGCCTCCAAAGAACTAACGTTGTTAGAACATTTTCGACACATGCCGGTCCCTTCAGGACACCAGAGTAGAGTAGAGCTAGGGAATGTAAAGACACTAGTTTTCTGCCTGTCCTGGGTAGATTAAATACAGGCAGCCTTCAACTGTTTGCGTAGGGTGTACGACTTCCTTTAAACGCTAGTGGATAGGAGGTAGTGCATTCTCCATCACTGTTTATTTTCTTAGAAAGAAGTAAACACTGTTTTCACTAACTCACGGATATCAGAACTGTCTAGGGGACAACAGGTGACCAGGTTTTACAATTCCCCCCATGACTCCTAACACCTTAACAAAAACAAGCTTGGAAGGCCAACCATTTTTCTCATTTGTGTGGATAAAGGTAGAGCCATGACTCTAAGATACCGCTTCCGGCCAGTCTGGCGTTTACTCTTCTTACCGCACACCAGAGGTGCCGAGAAGAGTACTTCTCCGGGGCTTGGGGAGACCTATTCTCCTCTGAAACACCTACCACACCTAAGTTGGAAGGCCACCTATTCTCTGCACCACGTGCAGGGAATGATAGAGCCACGACACTAAGTACACAATCCCATTTGTGTCAGCTTGCCGGTTGCACTTCTCATCGCACACTGGAGGTGCTGAGAGGAGTAGCTCTCCGAGACTGGGGAGACAAATCCTTGTGGGACAACACTTGTGTTGTGTCGGCAGCCAGTGTTAACACAGCTTGAAGAACCATCACACTACGGTGTCAGGTTTTAGAGTGAGATATGGCACTGGACGTCAGCCACTTCACCTACACATGCTACACTTGATACACGTCACCTGCTGAACCTCAGCAAGCCCCAATAGTTGTCCTTCCTCATGCCCTTTACCTGTCGTAGTGGTATTCGTAAGAGGTTGAAAAGGGAAAAGGCTGCCTCTAGATCTCCACTGGAGTATGACCCCCTCTAGTAACGCTCGAACGACAGGCCCAGTGAACAAGCAGCTGAACTCCGTAGACACTCCATTTCCGCAGCATGTACCTACAAGCCTGCTACTTTCCAGTCTCCAAACAAGAGCTCTGGAGGAATACGCCCAGTCTTGCATCTTTCTTCGGTGGCCAAACCACCTCTCTGAGTATCACCAACCTCTGGTTCTGGGAATGCCTCGAACACCACGTACCACAGAGGCTGCTGCATCTCATACACCGAATCAAACCCACTCGACCAGCTCCGGGACAACTCAGAGTATACCGCTGTCTGAAACTCATATAACACGCTTCTGCAACCACAGGTCAAACGTCGACCAGGACCGCTGCCTCAAGTAATACCAACCAAACGAAAAATAGTACTCGTAGAGCACGACTTCGTTCCGCGTTGAAAGGCAACTCATCCAGTAGTCTATGATGGCCTGGTTCTGGTCCCCCGTCGCGACTAAGCCAAACACCATGATGCACCTAGTCTAGCATCCGCCAAAAGTCACCTTGACAGCAGACAGGTCAATACCAAGGACCATCACGTATCAAGGTTAGGAAGTTTTTTGACGCCTAACATGGGGCAAGTCATCTTAATTTGAGAGAAGAAATTAGCAGGACCATGTCAGCTTGACGCCCGAGATAAGTTACTGGCCTGGGAACCAAAAAACCGCAAGAACAGGCTTCTGGGAGTCTAAAAACACGCCGTGGTGCTGAACCACCATAACAATGTCCAAAACCGGCATTGATCAGTCCGAGCAAGCCGAGTCCACAATGGCCATGACCTACGTAGAGCAATGTGCGAAGGCAAACTGTCCAGGCAAAGCGACCTATCACATTGAATGTGCTCATTGCCAGCAGCAGTTTCATTATGTCTGTCTGGGCTGGGCAGACCTAGTACGACACACCGATGGGCTGGAGTTCCGCTGTGATGAGTGCCAAACCCGGCAGACAACCTACTGCAGCCGGTTGACATGCCCAGAGCGAGGAATGCACACTATCCGGTGTATCACATGTGCCAAAATATTCCATCACACCTGTATCGGATGGCCCGACGAACGGGTAACCCAACCAGGCTTGGTATGCAATTGCGAAGTGTGCCAACGTACCGCCAAACACTGCCCACCGAATCCAGGACACACTGTCCGAACCAGCACAAGTTGCACGACAGGAGACCTACAGCTCCGAGACTTCACGGGGCGACCCCATGAAAACCCCCTCTATTCCTCTCCAAGTGCGAGAAGGAATTCGGGGACCACGATATTCCACTTAAGTAGTGGATAAACCTGGCCTTGGACAAAGTCAAAGGCAAGGCCAGAGATTGGTGGGGAAAATATGGAGAGTTCCTAGCCAACTGGGCTCATCTAAGTAACAGGCTTGCCATTGAATTTACCGGAGAAGAGATGCTTGCGAACCTCACCACAGAGCTCTATAGCAGGACAAAGCACCCTGGTGAGGAAGCCGAGCTGTTCATACGGCAAAAAGTTCAGATGATCTGCCGCATATTCTATGAAGAAAGCGAATAGAGTTGCGGGAGGCACGTTACAAGAATGTTGTTAACCACAACTTCGAAACCTTCTCATATTCACCAAGCCACTTAACGATGGAAGAATTAGTGAATTGGGCACAAGAAATCGAGCATAATCTAGAAGCTCAGGCATGTTTAGAACAGACGAAGATTAGCAAGGTCGCGTAACCCGAGAAGCCACATGAAAGGAAGGAAAAAGACGCCGCTTTCTGTGCAGCCATTCAGAACCTTCCAAAGTGTTGGTATTGTCCGGAGTATCACTTCCACAAGGACTGCCCGACACATCAGTTTCCACGCAGCTGCATGAAAGAAGGGGGTGCAACTAGTGGGCAGCGACCCACGACAACAGAGCAGAAGGGATCCTCATTGGCAGGAAATGCTGTGGGTGCTGAGTAAAAGGGCCAACCCCACTGGAACCAAAGGGCCTGTGATTCAACTCCTTGACGGAAAAACCGAACCACTTGAAGCACCATACATAGCAGTTACGACAAATAGAAAAAGTGTTCTTGCCCTCTTGGACTCTACAGTTACTAGTAATTTTGTATGCAGCAAACTGTTAACCAATAAGCAATGGGCTGCATTATGCCCTGAGACAAGAGATCTACTAATGGCTAAGCCAAACTGCACCCTCCCTGTCGAGGGGCGAACCACTCTAAATGTCTTGATTAACCAAATCTCAGGACCTGCTGAGTTTGTCGTATCGGCTGAACCTCAAGAAGCACTAATACTGGGCCACCCCTGGCTCCACCAACAACAATGTGTGATGGATCACAGACAGCGAAAAGTGTACCTAATCAATAAAAATCGAATTACTGTTAATGGGAACATAGCCCCAATGCCATGATGCTGCAGCCCCTTAGGGCAGAAGAAATTAAACATAAATTAAGTGGGGGAAAATTCCAACAACTCGAGCAGGTGCTAGATGACCATGCCGGGGATAACCACAACCTCCCCAGTTTACAACCAACCCTACAGAGTGTCCGCAAGATATCGTCTTATAATGGAACAGATAAACTAAATGAATCAACAAGGCATCGTGGAACCCTTGGATTCCCCGTATAATTCACATGTAGTACTCGCCCGCCCATGAAAGACAGACAACTACGTTTTTGTGTAAATTATAAAGCACAGAATGATATTACACATCTGATCGCTCCACCTTCCATTAACTTAGCACACACACTGTGGGATATCGGAGAACCCCAAATTTTTAGTACCCTTGACATGCAGTTAGGGTACTGGCAGATTGCAGTACACCCCAATAGCAGACAATATACAGTCTTAACAGCCCCGAAGGGGAAACTCTACAGTTCCGAGTCATGCCCTTTGGGCTGAAGAACGCACTGGCCACTTTCCAAAGGTTAATGTAGTGTTAGGTCCTAACCGGATATATTGGACAGTTTTGTTTTGCGTACCTCAACGACATAATCTATTCAAAGTAATGGGAAGAGCACCTCATCCACCTTCAGAGAGTGTTAGAGTACCTAGAATTACAGGGAATGGTGGCCAAGCTCTCGAAAAGTCACTTCAGGAAGACCTGATTAGACTATCTGGGACATACAGTCTCACCCGAAGGAAACTTCCCTCAAGCTAGTTCCATACACGCAATCCAAGAAGCCGAAGAACCTGCAACAAAAGAAAAAAAACAACCTCTCAGTTTCCTTGGCCTGTCCAACTGGCTACAAGATTTCATACCAGATATCATCGACATCATGGGAAAGGAAGCCCGGTGGTGATGGAGACCTGAACATCGAGCCACCTTTGAAGCCCTGAAAGCCAGTTTTCAGAAGATAAAGCAACTACATAGACCCCAAGATGAAGGGCCACTTATACTTCAAACTGACGCCTGCCAGAATGGCCTAGGAGCAATTCTGTACCAAGAAAATACCAACGGCCAACCCCAGGTGATAGCCTACGCCAGTACATGACTCAGCGCCACGGAACAGAGGTACCACATCAATGAACAGGAGTGCGTCGCCATAATATGGGCAGTCAAGAAATACCGGTACTATTTAGAAGGGGTACATTTCATACTTTGAACCGACAGCAAGGCCATTCAGTGGTTGCGCGAGTCGAAAAATGGCAAAGCCAAACTTGGAAGATGGGATATGTTCCTCACTGAGTTCAACTTCGTAGTGCAGTGCTGTCTAGGGAAATCAAACGACCTACCGGATGCCTTATCTCGTCAGTCAGACCTGGACCACGACGAAAAGCCAGAGGAACACTGGGATTGCATGGCACTACCTCAACCATCAAAGCTGAAACCCCAAGATCAGATCTGCCTGCTACAGCTCCAGATAAATAGGCAACAAATCGCTTACTACGAACAGCAGGACCCGGAAATTGAGAACCTCCTCCGGGAACAACCACATTGTTTCGAGATTAGGGATGACATAGTCTAGTCACCCAACAGTCGACCTGGAGCAAAATGGAGAATTAACAGCCGTGGAACCTTTCAGAACTTCTAATGGGTATGTTCAGAAGGGACCTCACAATCTATAATGATGTTTCTCTACTCGAGCGGTAGAGAGGCCTGGCTAGGGCCTTAAAGGGGCTACGTTGCCGTGACCTTGAGATTACCGGGACTGAGCAGGATTAAGGAGAAGGTAGGTCGACGTAGGAGTGCTCGAGGTTGATGACGACTGAAGGCGCTGCTGTGGATGTCCTTCAGGGAAGCTGGCCTCTTGGAGAGTGTCGTCGTCATTGAAAGTGGCGCAGGCTTAGAACAGCCGGTCCTAAGTTGTGTTGCCCTCGCCCTCCATGGCCAAGAGGTACTACAAGACTATGTTTCCACTGCAGTATCCAACTCCGGCCTTCGCAGACTTTTCAGGACTGGACAAGTGACTTTGGCGTGCCACCCCAAACAACTGCTCAGGCATGGGTTGACTCTACTTTTATAGTGATTTCTGACAATCATGGATGCTGCAAAAGGTGCGGGGGCCTGGCTCCGCCTCCTAGGGGTGGAGCTTGTGATGTCATGTGCATGAACCAGTGGATACCGTATCTTGCCTCTTCTCTCGACGCCCGGAGTGCAGAACTTCCAAGCTAAGGGCACTTGTGTGGGCTATGACGCTGTGATTAGGCCGTGTCTCCAGCGGTGCCAAATTCAAACTGGTGCGCTCTTCTCCTGGAGAGTGTGCTGGAATGCATAACTTCGGTGTGGGTAGGGTGATGACGTGACAGTTTTTTGCATACGCAGGAGAGCAGTACAAGCTAGGAGCACAGGGTTGGAGCATGTTGAGTTTCTGCCAACGTCAAGGAGTTCCCTATGTCCTGCCTTCTGTACCGGGAATAGACTTGCCCATAAAATCAACCATCTCGAATGGGGCGAAGTCATGATTCTGTAGTGTGCTCTATCTATGCTATTTTTGTCATGCATCACACCTTATATTATTTTAATAGAAATCTTGTTAGCTAAACTTCATAACCCTACATAATTAATTCTTGACATGTTAGAGAGAACTACTAACAGAATTTTTTAAGTTTGTATCGTTTCAGTTATGTCCATATTTTCCCATATACATAGTACAAAAATTATTAAATGTGAATTTCTTTCTTTATGGTTATAGATATGAAAGTGTAATGGCAGAAAAAGTAGTTGTATTTCAAAAAAATTTTAATAAAATGTTCACTGTAATTTGATAAGCTGAAGTTCCAATTGTTGAATGTAGAAATTAAGCTATGGAGGAATTCCAAGATGGTTGGAATTTCTCCACCTTAAATTCTTCTTACTTTGTAAAAAAAATTGGCAAATTAGTAGCAGATTTATAAAATGTAACTCTTAATTTGTATTCTGTGACTATCCAAAACTGACAAAACTATTTAGGCTCATTATTTGTTGTAGCAGTAACCTGTGAGATAGTGTTTGGAAGGTGTCATGGTGTTTGCCATGATAGTACTGGGAATCTTACTTTTCCTTTTTTTCTTAAGATAGCTGCCTGGCAGTAGATCATGTGTAATTTTCAAGTCGAGAAGTGTGGTGGCAGTTCTAAGGGCAGCACAGACACAGAATAATATCTAGTTGTCTCCATACACAAGGCACTAAACCAGCAAGCATTTTTTTTGTTTGCAACGTGTTTCTGTGAATCCTTAAGCAGAGACAATTTTATTGCTTTCTAATAATACGCACTTGTACCACTTCAAACAGATATTGAATCAGAATTTCTGCACAACAAAATTAATTATAGTTAGATCTGTTGTAGCCTGCGTCATTCTTAAAAAAAATCCTTTGAAAACAGTCAAGACACTGACGAATGTAGACATTGGCATAACATTTCTTAAGTGGTGTTTCGTAAGTAGACCAAACCACAATCAAAAAATTAACATTCTTTGAATAAAATGGGTTTGGCTGATACTCAGCACTCCAGTAGCCTTAATAGATGGCCTCTTTAACACTTGCATCCTGGAAGTGCCCTTAGCGAGTTGCAAAGTGTGTTGTTTAACAGCAGCACTTCTGTGTGGGTGCAGGAGTTCCTCATCTCGGTGCTGCAACATGGCAAGGACTTCAAGGAGTACCACCGCAACAACGTTGCTCGCATCACTCGACTCAACAAGGCAGTGCTGAACTACCATGCCAATGCAGAGCGCGAGCAGAAGAAAGAACAGGAGCGCATAGAGAAGGAGCGTATGCGGCGCCTCATGGCTGAGGATGAGGAGGGTTACAGGTGGGCTGTTCTCGGATTTTATATTACCGTATTTACCAAAAGGAAGATGAGGTTTTTTGACAGAAAAGGAATGGAAAAAATTAGGGGTCATCTACAATTCGGAAATGGTCTTCAAAGGCTTTTCATGCTTAAATACTGTGTGTCCTATGGTTGTACGTATTTTAGTAGTGCTGAGACTGTACCTGTCAACTTTGTTGGCCAGTGGCCTTAAAGAGGAAGTGCTTTGCTGGGAAGCAAAATGGCTCAAGTCACAAATAAGTATATAAAACCAACAAAAGTTTTACAGTGTAAGAAAAATGCTGCTACCATACAGCCAGGTTATATATACCTATTTCATTGTGATTAGCATTTCTTTAAAAGTAAATCAAATATATCGTATTATTCATATAATAATATTTCTTCTTGAAGGGTTTGTCATAAATTTGTGCAAAAATACTTTCAACCTAAATAATTTTTTCAGCACTTGATAGCGGTGGTCTTGAATTCAGGTTTAAATATTTTTCCCTCAAAAATATTTTTTTAGGAAGGGGTCGTCTTAGATTCAAGGTCTTCTTCCTTTTGGGTAAATTAAATACGGTAATTCGCTCTTAAGGGTGCCTTCTGGCTGGAGGTATTTAACATGTCTGAGGCTTAGAAGTGTAGGAGTGCTAAGATTACCTAGGTTCTCGCATCGGATGTCTGGCGACCTTTATGTGCAAGGCATTTATCTGCCATGCAGTCTTTTAGTGGTGACTCTTATCATTTTATTGTGTAATAATAAAGACAGATGAGCTGTGTTGCATGGCCCTGTGGGATGTTAATGTAAAGTTTTATACCTAAAAATTGAAGTGAAACTCTCATATTAGCCTTTTTACACTTTTACAAAATATGCATTAGAGATGGAAATAGAAAAAGGAAACTACCATTCGGATGTGGTAATTCATGAAATTATACTTATAAGCAGACACAGCTAAAAAAAAAAAGAACAGTATTTAATGACAACTGTACAACTAGAACTCTATGTTGGGTTTGGGTACAAGGGCAAACAGTTCTCTT
Source organism: Dryococelus australis (assembly GCA_029891345.1). Lineage (NCBI taxonomy): Eukaryota > Metazoa > Arthropoda > Insecta > Phasmatodea > Phasmatidae > Dryococelus > Dryococelus australis. The sequence goes on along the minus strand of CM057008.1, from coordinate 18,665,866 downwards.
AAAAGTCTTGACAGTTTCGGAGAAATTCTTCCTGTTTGTAGTTGAAATAAGTTTTTTCATGTTTACTAACAATCAGAAATTTTTTTTTACAGAGATCTGCGAGTATTAAAAAATTTGAGCTCAAGCCAAATACCAGACTTAAAATATTTTTCTGGCTTGAAATATTTGAGTTTATGAGCTTCTGTATCAATATAATATAATTTGGTTGGTAATCAGTGAGAGTGACTTTTATTACTGTTTATAAAAGAAAACAACACATTGTTTATTAATTAAATGTAAATGTTTAACAGATATGCCGGTTCTGGTAGAAGGGTTACTGAGAAATTGAGAAATGAATGCTCATTGACAACAAAATTAGCCTAAAACTGCAATGCAAATTTACGTAAGGTGTAGCACCCGAAGAGAAGTTTGTTAAATGTTTGCTAGAAAATAAAACTGATGCGTGCCCAGATAGGCTACTAGGCACGATGGTCGAGGATTTTGTCTGCTAGACCAAAAGCGGGGTGGTCTAGATTAAATAGATAGCGGTAGATGAGAGGTGTTGGTTAGTACGTATTTATTAGTGTTTGGGTGCCGTGGTCGTAGTGGGTTTTATCCAGACGTAGTGAGATTGGCCTACGTCAAACTGGCGTTTCCACAGGTGAGCTTTGTTTGTCCAGAAGTGGACGTTATCCCAGCTTAATCCTATAACAGTGCCGGTTAACAGTTCTTTTACTACGGGATGGCACGAGGGATGAATTCGTATGCACGGAGATACAAATAAGATAGTTACCGGAGCAGTCGGTACTGACTTGTGTCTGAGTTGGGTGGCGCGGTCCCATTCTGCCTGTCGCTCCGGAGTGGGCTAAGGAAGTGTACTCAACTGTCTGGTGGTAAGGAATGCTGTGTTTCGTTCTCTACGTTTACGGCCGTGCTTATGGTTGTAAGGCATCGAGTCTCTGCTTACAGTATGCTAGGTACACCTTTACGTGAACAAACTAAACACAGTTTATGGTGTCAGTCCAGTTTTGGCTTGCTGACCAGGCTCTGTTAAGTCTCCACTGATCCCCCACGCTATGCAGGCTGATCAGAGACAGGGAGCTGTTTGGGTCACCAATGCTACCACTGGATATGCGTTCATACAGAGATGGGCGGCAGGTCTCAAGCTACAGATATCCCAGCACTAACAATGCTGTGGGATAATGTAATAACTCGAGACTGTCGCTTCTCCCTGAGTGAAGGTGTTGCTAGTGGTTGTGGCTCCTCTGTTCCTCTCCGCCGGCACTGGTACAGTGCTGTGGCAGTTGAAAAGCAACAGGTGGCCGTCCCATTGGGTGTGTAGAAAATATGACGGACCCCTGAGGGGTGCCCGCTGTTGAAGTTAAATTGGTTATATCAATTACCCGGGTCCCCTCAATGGTGTACGTAGCAACATGTGTATAGCAGGCAAACAGATAGATACTCACAGAAATAAAAGTGGTAAGGTAGGAAACAAAAGTATGTTTATTGATGGTTCAATAAATATGCGATGTGTGCTACCTCCTACCAGGCAATTGAGTGCTGAAGGTTACTATGCTGGCCAGGTGTAAGCAACCTGGTTCTAATGGAAAAGTGGGAAAGAAATATCTAAACGAGAAAAGATATAATACTTCAAAACTGGTCTAAGAAAGGTGTCTTGAGGAGACAAAGTGAATTTAATGTGTTAGTGAGCGTGTTCGCTGGTTGACTGATTGTCGACGGTGAAGTAGCTGCAGGGGGCGTACTCAATGCTTCGAAATTCTCTAGAGGTCCAAGCACTGAGTAGTGCTGTGGGAAGTCGCAAGAGAAGAGCAAGAATCACTCTCGAGCTCGGCAGCATCCAGACTTATACAGTGGAAGCTTTTCGGCTGCCTGGGCGGGGTGTGGGGGAGGGTTTACGTCATCCTGCCCTGGTTGGCATGGGAATACTCTGGTCAGCGTTTCTGTTTCATGGCTTGTCTGTGGCCTCGGCCTTACTCGAGATCTGGGAAGCTTGTTGGCTCTCAGCACGGGGAAGGGAGGCGGCGTGCACTCCGGGTTGCGTATCCTCTAGGTAAAGAGAATACACTCATAAATTCATGTTGCCTGTATGGTAGGCAACGTGTCACTCGCATCTGTAGTGATGGAAGAGGTAATCGTATTAGATTAGTTGTATAAGTGGCATGCATCAAGGCATTCATCCATGAAATAGTATTTTAAAAAGTAGGTGTGTTATAGTTAAAATTATTCCTTAGAGCTGCACATATAAACATATATTACCATCAAAATTAGCATAAAAGAGCTACAAAACTTCTCCACCTAACGAGAGTTAGTGGTTAATAGCTGGCATCTGCGACATCTCCGCCTTCCCCCCCCCCCTTTTTTTTCTCTCTGTAGACGGCTGGGACACCTGAGACATCATCTTGACGGGGTTTGAACTGGCGGCAGGATGAACTGTTTTGGGCAGCTCAATGATAGCCCGTTGTGCACATGGAGGTGCGATGGGATGTGCTGGTCTGGTTTGTTTGCATGTGGGAGTATAACTAACTAGGCATCAAACAACCTGTTCAGAGGCTGTAGGCTCGGGGGTTGTGATTGATCTCTTGGGTGGTGTGGAAGGCAGTGGAGAGATAGCTCGTGGGGTGTGCCACAGGGCTGTGATTTCCACTTGTTGTACAAACTGGTGTCTATCTCTGGCATGCAGCTTCTTCGTGCTTCCAGATGTTCATCAAAGCAGCACCCTGACCTTCCTCTGCCAGACCTCCAACCAGGGCTAGTCCCTGCTTGGTCGTCTTATCTCGCCCAGCCCTGTGGCAAGGTATAGGAGTCAGTAGTGAAGAGCGGAAACAGTGGATGTTCCTTAGAAGTGTGTACAATCTGAAGGAATCGGGTGTGGGAAGGTGAGATAGTTTGGTAGGCCTGACTGCTTGCCACCAGCATGTGACTTGGCAAGTGGGAAGGTGCTGGCAGACCCAAGCACTTGACTGTAGCAACAGCAGGGTAGGGACCGTGTTACACAGGAAGGCGGGAAGTCACCTTTTATCTACGTATTATGTAGTCAGAACTGTCTGTTTGGGACAGCCTTTGGCCCCCCTGCAAGTGGGGTGGCTGAGTGGGAAGTCGCCAGCAGACCCAAGCATTCACAGAAAGATGCAACAATAGAGTGGTCCACCGCTCCTAAGAGTATTATTTTCACTAGGGTGTATTTTCTGGTAGACACCACATCGTTGGGGATAAGCAGGAGACCGTTGAATATTACTTAACCCATTTACGAACCATAGTGTAGGACTGTAGGCTTGCCGTCAGGGATGCATGTACGTCGTAACCTACACATTAGACGCCCACCCATTCTGTGCACCCCGGTGTACAGAAAGGTATAGCCCCTACCACTAAAAAGACAATCCAAAGAGCGGCTAGTCAGTCAGCCCGGGTTGTACTTCATCCACTGTGCTTAACGGTGCCAGAGGGAGTATTTGCCTGGTTCTGAGGGTCTGACCCCTTTTGGACCAACACCCAAACATTGTTGATGTACAGCCTTGGTAAATTCAATGTTCTATGTCCACCGTGCTTAACAGTGCCGGACACAAGAGGAGCAAAGGGTGACCCTTTGGTTTGTTCAACTTCGGCAATTGGCCTAACACTTAGCTAGGGACTTTCATCGCCTGCTTAACTCTTACGAGGTGGATATTTGTACCCTCCCTATCCCCTACTCCCGGTGGAGTGGTACTCAATGTCGAGATAAGAATGCAACAACCGCCTCAGAATCTAAAACCCAACAAGGTTGTAACCCAGAGCCGACTGCACTCTGCAGCCTTAACCCCAGGGAACGAGCTCAAGTTGCCCGACAGCTGGAGAGACCTCACCTCAGTTCCCTCGCCTTCCTTATCTGCATCGTTCATCAAGACTACTGTGAAGCCACATCCCATTGTTGTTGCCTTCCGGAGGAATGAGGACGTTCCTTACGGTATTGTGAACCCCTGGTTCAGGGGCAACCGTCGTACCAGCCCGACCAGGGCGTCTAGTAGTTCCAACAGTAATCACTCCACCAGTGCACCAGAACACAGTGCAAGCCCTAGCTGCCGACTACCGTTGCCACAGCTGGGTCAGCAGCCACCCGTGGCCACCAACCGCTGAAGTAAGCCAGCGCTGGTGTGTCCAACCTTTCGCAGAACCAGAACTACTATCCCAGACTTGGTGCCCAGTCGAAAAGCCACGTGTTTGATACTGTACACCAGCCAGGCTCCGGAGCACCAGTGATGTCAGATTTAAACTGAACACTGTGTTTCTGACCTAATGCAACCAACAAACGTTCCCGATGGTGACGCTCCACCGCCACTAAAAGATGTTATGCATCAAAGTTGCTCGTGAAATTTCAGATGGAGCACTGTAAACCAGTGCTAACACCTTTAGTTTCACAGCCTAATCATGATGTATCAAAAAACCGTACAGGGAATTAAAGTGAAACTTAATGTGAAATGTTACAAAGAATTGATCCACAACTGAATCAGATTTGTTGCTTTGGCTTTAGCTACCTCAGGACTATTGTGGCTTATGCAGTTGTTAAATGTTAAAGGAGTTGGAAATAGAGCTTGCATACTCTACGGGCGACTTCGCCCCATCAATGAGTAGGCAAGAGCTCAGGGAAAGTCGTGAACAGTGGCTGAATACTTTTTACGTGCTGATCAAAGGAACTCCACGCGTTGGACAGCCTCAGATGTAAAAATGATTCATGTGATTAATTATGAATGGTACTGCTCGCCCAGAATCCGGCATGTGAGCGCCACTCTTTCTAATATATATTATTTTATTAGACAGACCACTACCCTTAAATTATCTGAGGAAGAAGTTCCAGCGACACCGCAGGATCTCAGCACATCTGCTGCCCTGTGGCGTCACACCCGCCAGCTTCAGGCTGAGGTGGATAAATTTGTTGTCGCCTCCATGCAGGGAGATAAGAAATGAGTGGCGCCGCTGCAGCCCTGATAAGCCAACCCCTGCAGTGAAAGGCTATACTTCCCCGTACCCTCGGAAGATTGCTGATCCAAGGGGTTTTCCACTATATAAGGAGGTACAAGCACGCCCCTAACCAGAGACGCCGGGCTCGCCGGCCGCATAGGTCAGCGAGCACTCCTTGGTCTGCGAAGATCTCCCTCCTCTTCTGCAGCCTGCAAACTACTTCAACCGCTCCAGCAGCTTGAAAACGTTTCAACTTCCAGCAGCTTGAAGAGGACTGTTCCTGCACCAGAAGACTCGAAAGGTAACCCTACGTCCTTTACCCTGCAACCCCTTTACCGCAGTCAGATTCCTTGACTTCGTGGTAGTAGGTTGTTGTGCGACATTTTTCCCTTCTGCACAAACCCCCTTTCTCGAGGAGAAGCTGTAACGAACGTAAACTTATGTACGTAAACTTAATTTTTATTTTTATTTATTTACCAGGCTCACCTTCGCCTGAATAATTTTTACATCAATATTCAATCTTTATCTAACTTTGTAAAATCCAATCAGTATATTCCCAGTTTCTAAAAACGGTAATAATAAATATTACATAAAACTGAATTCATTAGTTACCGTTATTTTAATATTAGTTCCTTGTTCATTTATTGGGATAATTATTTGTGTCAGTGAAACTTGATGTCAAGTGCAACAGAAAACCCCACTGAGGATTAGTCGTGAGGCATGACAAACTCTACAGGAGACGGAGCATGCAGAATGCTTTAAGTCTGAAAGGACATGCTGCTGCTCTTGGGTTTCCAGCGCTCCCTCGCCTACTCGTTGGCATCCTAATACCGGACTGCATATCTATACATTAGGGCTTTGGGTATGACTGAATAAAACACACCCCTAGGACTGCACACCTGTGAAAAGGTTAGAAGGCTGGTCAGATGCACAACAAGAAGGGTGGAATCAAGAGCCGTACATGGCGCAGAGAATGCCGAGCCTTGCTAAGTTTAATAAGCTTACATGTAAACGTTGAGGTTACGAGTTAGGACACCCTCCCATCTGTTGAACCCGAATTTACACCCAGACCTATCTCGCCTTTCATCCCCCTCAACCACGCATCAGAGCTAGATGCATATTTAGGCACCTGTTGGCCAGAAGCATAACAGGAACAAACACGCTCCCTCCATTCGGAGACTCCATTGCCTGCAGTAACCGTGACCCTTCCTAAGGTAGCCCAGAGCCAGGACGTTCAGAATACGTGCATTATAAAGTTGGCTTCCGGGAAGACTATCCAGGTTCGATTCCCACCTAAGGTCGTCCCAAAGTTTCATGCAGTTTCTTCCCTCCGAAAACTATATTCCTGCACTCCGACCTACACAACCACTGCGGATAAGGCCAATCCCTTCGGCAGGATCATCCACCCCTACTATCATCATCGATTAACTCATCTCACGACTCCTACACCCCTGGGACCACTGGTGTCCCGCATCTTTGCAGCCCTTGTAGTGAGGAAGAGTGATCTCCCAGGAAGGGAAACAGTCACAGTTCGACTCACTGGGGGGTTTGATTCCCCTCTCCTGAGGTGGTATCCTCCCACTAAGCGGCCCCAACCAGAACCTTCTAAGCCCACCGAGCTAGCTTAATAACTAATATGCAGCGGTAGGACTACCCAGTGAACTAGGCAGGGCAGTCAGCGCCTTAACCACTATCCCGAAGATAGGAGCGTGCATCAAACCGGTGACCATATTTGAGGACAACCAGTCATGCATCTGTGCTTTGGTTAGTTGGGAGCAGAAACTTTTAAAACCCATTGATGTAAAGTGTAAGCTTTTAAAAGATCTTTACCAAATTAATGTTATTGCTGTCAACTACATTCCATTAGAACAGAAAGCAGACATGTCGACCAAAGGACGAACAACTTTGTATGTAATACAGGACCTTGAGCTTGAAGCTCAGGTACTTTTCAGTTGACTAGCTCATGTTCAAATGAAATTGAAAATTCCGGGAATGCATACTATGTTTACCTTAATCCATTTGAGACAAGGACGTCTGCTCTTTTAATGGTGTTGAAAGACACATTTGTACTTGCATTGAAACATTTGTGTGTTCACTACATGGTACATTGTTTATGAAATTGTCTTTTTCATTCTTTTCTCATTTAGGGGCACATAGGTTACATGTAAGAGTTTGCATTTTACAAATGTGCAACCTTTATGTGCAATGTTCCACATTCAGAATGAACGATCATCATTTAGTAATGCCTTGTCTATAAGTGTTCATTATTTCTCGTAAAATAAATACATAGTAAAAATTTCTGTATGTATAGTAATGAATTAAAAATGACACATGTTAAAAATGGTAAATGCATAGTTTTTATTAGTAAATATTGAAAATGTATTTTTGTTGTCTTTAAAATACCTAACATTTTTGGATGTAGGAAATTGATAGACCAGAAGAAAGACAAGCGTCTGGCCTTCCTTCTGTCTCAGACGGATGAGTACATTGGGAATCTGACTGAAATGGTGAAACAACATAAGATGGAGCAGCGCCGCAAGCAACAAGAGATGAAGCGAAAGAAGGTATGAAATCATGTATTTTTGGATTTTTTGTTACATACATAACAATAATGATGGGTCAAGTTTGAAAACCCAAGTGAAGCCAACGTGAGATTTTACTGTACGATTTGGCTTGATATTCAAGCCATCATAACTATAGAAGTTTCTCTCAGTCTCGAAATATGCGGTAGTACGAGGAGCGAGGGTAACCCCCCAGTTGGTCAGAACTTGGACTCGTATGTAGAAGCAGCATAGTTAAAGAGACGTGTAGTCGCATTGATAGCTTCTATACCTGTCCGGGCAGGGTGATGTTCAGCAACAGAAGCTCCGTAAGTCAGCCCCAAACTAGTGACCGCGGGTTTTATAATCGAAGCACACGACCAGCTCTTGGAGGTGGAGCGGTAGTTGCAGAGATAGCCGAAGGCTGGGCTGCTCTCTCCTCCGTGGATGGCAGCAGAAGCAGTAGGCACATGTCAAAGCATGAAGCGGGTTGTGAACCAGTAGGTTGCTGCAGCCGGTCTGTGAGAAAAACTTGGCTTCACAGCAGACTGTGCCAGTGACGTGTATGGCTCTTCTTGGGAGGGGCGAGTGACCGTGGCAAGGCTAGAACAGGACACCGCTGTCGCCGACAGGGCGTCAAGCACATTCCATTTGCCAAAGCCACAGGCACGAAGGATGGGCATCTTCTCGTAAGGTGGCTGGACTCACTCTCTTGAGTCAAGATGTCTGGTATCTCTATCCCTCTCTATCACTGTCTATATATCTGTCTCTCCTCTCACTCTCTGTCTTTGTCTCTCTATCTCAACCCTAGTGTTGGGTCTAAGCAAAAGGGAGTCTCCTGCGTAAGGCCCCATGTGACCATAACAACTTGAACTTCAAAGTAGGTATCTAATGGATCAATTCCCTACCATCAGGAGTGGGGTTATTGAACATGAATGAACACAAACCATCACCTGCCACCATGATAGTATGCACTGAGTCAACCAAAACAATGGCACCAGTATGGCCAACTAAACAAATTAATGCACACACACAAACAGTATTATACACCGTATACATCATGAACATACCGCCCACCGAAAATGATTATTTTCAAGTTCACAAGAAAACTATACAATATAAACATGGAATGAGTAGGTCTAAAATCACACTGTAATGTTAATCCACAGGAAGTGGACAGATCTTGTTGACAGGTCGTACGAACTCCCCCTGCAATGTTCTTAAGGTTACCACACGAACTACACCATCTTGGCCTTGATGTACTGCTAACACTCTGGCAGTCTTCCACTTTAGTGGTGGCAACATGGAGTCTTCCAGCTTCACTAACTGGTTGATGCTTGTGTCAGTTAATGGTTGTGTCCATTTTCCCCTTTACTGGAGATTGTGTAGGTACTCACTGTACACTGCATCTCTTCCATATTTGTTGGTGAAACTGTCTGATCATTTGCCAGTGATCTAGATGGTTCAAAGGAATATCACACAGATTGTGGTCAGATACAACTACCAATGGCTCACCCACAAGGAAGTGGCTTGGTGTCAGAAAATCATACTCCCGAGGATCTGTAGAGAGCGCACATATAGGTTTCAAATTCAACACGGCTGAAACTTGTGCAAACAGCGTTGAGAGTTCTTTGAAGGTCAACAACTGAGTACCTACAACTCTGTATAGATGCTGCTTGGCACTCTTGATTGCTACTTCCCACGGACCTCCACAGTTTGGACTTGCTGGAGGATTGAAGTGCCACTTTGACCCTCCCAGGTTCACCGTAGCTGCAATCTCTTCTCATTATCCCCTGAAAACAATGTTGCATACACCTCCTTGAGTTGTTTATGTGCTCCTAAGATGTTGGTTCCATTATCGGAGTACACATCAGTGGGATGCCTCTTATTGACTCAAATCACTTGAATGCAGCCAAAAAAGCTGCAGTTGACAAGTCTGTGACCAGCTCCAAGTGCACCGCCTTGGTGACCGTACAAACGAACAGACACATCTATACCTAGAAGGTTGCCTTCCTCCTCGTTCGTACAGATATGACATGGTAAGGTGCTCCAAAATCCACCCCAACGGACCGTAATGGTCAAACCTGAGTGAACTGTACTTTCAGCAGTGTGCCCATTACTGGATTGTGAGTGATTGATCTGGTCATAAAGCACTGTATGCACTTGTGAATCACGTTTTTTACCACAGAATATGCAGAAATTATCCAGAACTCCCTGCAGACTAGGTACAAGGTTGTGGATGGCCGTGGGTGTAAATTGATGGTATGACAATGGGCAATAATGGGTCTGGACAACTGGCTTTGCTTTGGCAGCATAATGGGTGTTTTGCAACCTCTGGTAGTAATAAATGGTGCAGCCGTCCACCCACCCTGATAACTTCATTTGAGTCAAGAAATGGCATTAGTGGCTGCGTAACCTTGGGGCACCTTCTCCCTTTTTGAAGAGCAGACAATTCTTCCCTGAAGCTACACAACTCTACATGTTTGACCTATAGCATTTCTCAATTCCTCCATTGTCAGGAAATTACTTTTCGCATGGCTCATTTACTTAAATCCTGCTTTTGCATGCAATACCCACGCTGTGATGTTTGTCAATTTGATCAGGGAAGATGACTTGTGAATTAGATCTAACAGATCTTCAGGGCTGCCAGACTCAGTCTGGTTTTCCACCAAGACAACAGCAGCAGGTGGCTTCAATTCTCTCTTGGGTATAGTGGCCTGTATCTGGCCAGTGTTCCTGCGAACGCTGTAACCATGGTGGGCCTGTGAACCATCACTAATGCCTCAGAAGCTGCTCAGGAAGAGCACTGCATGATGCCACGTCTGCTCGAATCTCTCCAAGTATAAACCTCAGACTCTTTGATCTTGTCCTAATGCAGCCTGCTAATGTCACTTCAGCACTAACTTAGTGCTCTGAGTGAGAGATAACCTGAGCTTGTAGCCCCTCCCTGCATGATGGTGTTTCTAGTAGTTGGGGCATTGCTGTTTCTCCCGATCAGCACTGACTTAGTGCTCGGGGGTTGGGAAGAAACAGGTAGCCGTCTTCTTCCTGTAGCTCAGGACCCCCAACACTTGAGACAGTGTTGACAAATGAAGAATGTGCACCAAGGCAGGTACGCGGGAAATTAAAAGTGAGTCCCACACAAGTATCAAGGAAGTAGTAAAATAAACTACATAAAGTTTTGCTGTGAAATTATTGCTGATCTAAAATTCTATCCAATCCATATTTACAAAGCCACAAGTACATGTGTTTGATAATTGAATTTCAGTATGTTTGATACAAATTTGCTATAGATGGTCATGTCTAAGTTATCTTGTTTGATTTTTTTAGAAGAAGAAGAAGAAAAAGAAGAAGATGGAGAGTGAGGAAGGAGAGGGTGGTGAAGGTGCCAATGACGAGGAGTCCCAGTCGTCCGACACAAAAGTCACAGTAATTGAGGTAACAACAGGTATGTTTCATTTTAATTTCTGAATGTGTACAGAAACTTACATTTCACTGTGTGACCTGTCTGGACAAGGGAGTAAAAGCACACATATACTGTAATGTGGTCATGAGTGTGATCTCGTATAAAGTAGGTATATATGTTAGCATTTTGATTTGTGAGGCTTTATAATGTAGTATAGGCTGTTGATAGTTATTTGAGCACTTTTGAAATTACTGTGTATAATTGATTGTAAGCCGGCTGACAATGAATGCAAGCCAAACCCTAACTTTTAAACCCTTTGAAAAAGAAGATAATATGATACTGAATGCAAGCCCATTTTTAACGTCCAGTGCACACTATTAGCTGAGTGAGTACAGTGTCATTCATCTCATTGATCGCGCCAGAGTTTTCACATATGTTGACTGGTTTTTATTGCCTCTTCCGCCCTCCCCTGGAAGAGGCAAAAAGATGTGACAGCAAGTGTGGCACTGTGTAAAGGTAGGGAGAGTAGGACAAAGAAAATTCTGTGTGTTGTGACAGTTGCCTCTAAAGGGGTGGCAGTATTTGGGGTGGGAGAAGGTGTGGTAGAGTGACGAAGGGAGGTGGACGTGGCGTGAGGTGAGATGATGGGCAGGTGGGGAAGGGAGCGGGTGGGAGAAGGTGTGGTAGAGTGACGAAGGGAGGTGGACGTGGCGTGAGGTGAGATGATGGGCAGGTGGGGAAGGGAGCAGCGAGTGGCATAGTGGACTAGACACAACTGCCACCGCTGTGACATTGTTACAGGTCAGACCCAGACAAGCAATGCGAGAGTGCATTTTACACAAGAATGGCATGTTTTTATGAACTGGGACGACTTTTATTATATTCGTACTAGGGCTGCAATGGTACTGATAGATTACACTGTCCATTTAACAGAAATTATTTCTTTGGCTTTTTTTTTTAATTAGGGATGTAAAGTTGATTCCTCGATACTTTGATACCCTCTATTATTACAGGGATCAAAGAATTGAGAATCAAACTGTAAATTTTTTTAAATCCTCGTCCAACTTCACATGATTTTTTTAGGTTATGTTGCACAGCAACAGGTCTTTGGTTTTCCAAATAAGCTGAACCTGTACCAAACTCGCATGCATTGACCGGAATTAATCATTCAATGATATTTTGACCACGAAAGAATTAAGATATTACGGTAAAACCAATTATTCACGATGATGCAGGGGAAGAGATAGTCTGATAATTGAAACTCCCGTTAAACCAGTCGTTTTTATCTTGATGGCTGCCATGTGGCAGATGGCTATTATCAGTATTTGGCTGCCTCACTTCACTCCGATATCACTCTGTGCTGTGTGGTGTGGCATTAATAGGAAAACTGCACTCGTTTTCATTTTTTGCTTACTTTCTAACATGATTCAGTACTACATGTATACTGTTGCAAGAATGCTACAAACGCATGTGGAAATCTACCGCACAATATCTAAACCTGTGAATGTCCAATAGACGAAACACTAAAACAAACAACTGGCAGTCGTGGATGAAAGATGCGTTAGTTAAGCTGCACTACAAAGCCCATCAGTCTGCAACCAGATGTGGTTTGTAGATAAGAACCCTCACTAGCAGCAAGCTCCCAGAGTTAGGGTTGCTCACGCGGAACATGCATTGGCTTTTAGTCTGTTGCACAAGTTATTAGTAGTGGGAGCAAAAGCATCCTAGACCAGTATCCTTAATAATACTAGGATTCTAGTAATTTCGGATTTTTTATTTTGTTTACCTATTATTTAACGGTACATTAGCTAAAGAACAGGTATATTTTTCGTACCATACATATTTCCTGTTTGTGACATTTTCGTTTTTGAAGTAGTCGAGATTGAAAGCAATTTTTTTTTAGTGGTTACCTTTAGCAAAAATTTCAGTCTCTTTTTTTCTAAAAGTGGGTAGTGTTAAAGTTTTCAATATACTGAGGATTTTATTTCTTAGATGTGAAGAAAATGTCTGGCGATGTGTGGAATTATTTTTCAGTTGACTTAAATAACGCAAATTAAGCATTTTGCAGTTTGTGCTCGACAAAAATTTCACCAGGTGGGGTTAGTCGCACAACTAGTAAATTGAGAAAACACTTAAGTAAACACGACAAGTACAAGAAAATTGCCAATAATGATGTTTCAGAAGTTCTTTTGGGCAAAGATGAGTGTAGCAGCAAGTTATCCAGTATCCCTGCAACTTAAAATGTCTGGTTGGAGCATTTTCATTATCAATGCTAAATGAAAGATTACTTGTATTTGTTTCATTACTGACTAGCATCAATATTTGTGTACATATTGGTGAGCTTCATAAGTTTGCCTAAAATATTGCATTGAGGAGTTGAGAACTTTTGTTTAACTTTTTGTATAATACTGTGTCTATATTCATTTCAAATAAATCACAGATTTATCAAAAAAAACTGATGTGAGCTTGTTAGGCATAATTAGATAAGTCTGAATGTTACATAAATATGGGAAAATAACTTCACTTAAAAGACCAGAAAGTATTTCCTGTAATTGTCTCCGTATTTGTGTCTGTCTGATTTGACCTATAAAACAAAATTTAAAAAGGATTGACTGTACGCACATATTGATAATCATTGTATCCTAATTTATGGTATCGGAATCAAGGTGGAATCGCGTGAAAGGTTTTTGCAGTTGGAATCGAAAATTGGAATCAAGAAAAATTGATATTTTGATATCCCTATTTTAAATGCATAAGTGTACATTTTTTAAATAATAATATTAGTGTGTCAACTTGGCCAAAGCATCTTGTAATAATGTGACCATACCCATGGCATTGTTAATTTTACAAATGGTGGAAGAATACACAATGTGGGTACAAGTAAATCTTAAGCAGGACTTTTAAATGTGCTCAGTTTACCGTGAACAGCGTAAACTTAGATTAACCCAAGATATTATCATTGTTTTATGAGAAAAGATTTATTTAACAAGAAAGTGAAAACTTCAGTTAACTTTTATCTGAAAACTTACACAAAATGTTTAGTTGGTTACTTGTCTAGGAATAGTGGATTTCGTCTTTGACCTCACTGTGGAGTTTTTAATGCTTATGACTAGGGACAAGATTGAGTCTTGTTATTTTAAGGCAAATTTTGTTTTTAAAAATACTGTATTTTGGTGTTAGTGGTTTTAGTCTTGAAGGTTCATAATTGAAACTTCATTACCAAAATTATGCATTATTAGAACTATAATCTTACTGGGTTATTTTAATGTAATATTCTGCTATTAAGAATTGTTGATTATCTAACAATAATTTATCCTTATATACATATTTGAATTTTTTAAAAATATGGAACTGCATAAACCAGAGTGAGCATTTGAACCAAAATAACACAGAGCATTACCGTAATTTAAAAAATCATTTTTTAGAGCTCTAATTTTTTTCAAACTCCTATATTATGGTTCCTAGACAGTGTGGATTTTTGTCACAATCTTACAAGAATGGCTTGGATACTGTTTTAAAGAGAAAAACATTGAATCCTGGTAATAGAACTATTTTTATATTATTTTTACAATTTGGCTTTTCTCATTAAATTATTATTTTAGTCCTACATGTTGTCTGATACTTACTGCTGTTGTTCACTCAATATAAATTATAACAATCTAAAAAATAATTTATTTCTTCCCATTGTATGAAAACTTAAATTGATTTTACTATCACCGAAGAGTCTTGTCGAAATCCCAAAGACAGGGAAGACAGCCAGACATCCCGCAGGGTAAGCCAGAGTAACCAAAATACCCGAACCGACAACTGTGGAGGAGGAGGAAGCAATCCAAGCACCTTCCTTCCCACCTGGTACAACTCCCCAGTCAGAAATCCAGGATGTCCGAGAACTCCCGAAGCCGGTTTCTGATGCCGGGGACCTACCATGAACGCCACTAGACCACCGGACACTGGACTTAGAGCGAGCACAGATAAGGCGGAGGAGGAAGAAGCGCAAGGGGCAGTGGCCAAGGACATGCCAGTCTCTACGATGTGGACTACTGCACCCACCAACTCAGAACTCTCGCCACCCAGGATGTTGAGCTTCGGCGAGATTGCTCCGTATCCGCAACCTGCCACGGAGGAAACTTTACCCACCCGTACGTCGAGCTGTCAAGATGAAAGTGCTCCGCCCCGCCATCTTGCTACACAAGATACTGCAGTCATCGAGATTGTTGATGCTGCCAACTACTGCCTCGCTTAAGGACCTGGCCACTGAGACCGTCGATGCCAACCACGTGCTGGTCCCACAACGAGCTGTGCCTCCCGCATTTGAGGTCGAGGTCTTTCTCCCCTGCACTTCCCCATCAGAGAAACATCCTGCCCTATGGGTAGGAACCCGTGCAGTTGGGGTAAAGGGCCTATTGCTCCCCTGTACTGCCTTAACGTCCCTTGAACAAGTGTCCTCCCAATCTGTTTCGGAAGAAGCAGATGGCACAACGCCCCGAGCTGCTCCACGACGCCTGATGTCCCCGCGTACCGCCAAGGCTGCTCATTCGCCTGGCCGGTACCGGGAATCACCATGGAGACCCACAGCAATGTACATTTGGCCGTACCCTCTATACGCTGCCCTTCATCCGAGGGGGTGACCCGCAAGCAATAAGGAAGATTACCAGTAAGTATGCAGTTGTTGCAGACAGTGCAGTAGCTGTTAACCGCTACTTAGTGTGCGTGACCAAAGACTCATTATAGACCTGTCATGTACACTACCTTTAATTTAGTCGCAAACAAAGAACAGTGATGTAAGCAGAACTATTATATTTAGGCTAAATTATATTCAAAATATCCCTAAAAGTGCCTCACCCCACTGTCAACAAGAGGGGCGTGGGGGGTGGGGGGCGAGAAGTGTAAGTAACCAAGGAGGTAAATGCAACCATAATTAGTCACTTGACTATGTGCTAATTACCTTTTAATTACAGCTGTTAACCGCTATACATTAAACAGAAACTTTTCATTACAGTGCAATATAGACATTTCACACCTCAAGGTTCCGTAATCGCCTGTTGCCGACAGCCCACTAAAATAGGTAACACTGCAAAAAGTCACTCACCACAGTGACAGTAATGGCTACCATAAGTGCATCACGTAAAGACACTCACCACAGTGCCAGTGATAAGTTGAAGATAGAGACTTCAACGTAACAATGTCATTTTTAGCTTTTGCTATCTTTATAATACTTCATCAGTTAAATCTGACTTGATGTGTAGGTAAATTCCTAAATGTTACTATACATTTTTACAGTGTACTTGTGAAGGTCACCTACATGAAGAATGCCATCGTGTAGGACTGTATTTTCCGCACCTGTTGACGTCATTTCTTGGGAACTTACCTGAACACTTTCAACGAAGATACACAGTGAACACATTATAGGCTGTTCATGGTAAAGTGAGCACTTTTGAAAGTTCTCTCCTTTGGAATAGTAGTCAATAAATATATCATATTTCAGCCTTAGACATCAAATTCCGAGTGCGGTGAATTATATACACTGTGTTTATTAATATAATGGCAGCATTTATGTAAAAAAAAGTATTAAGGATGAGAAATCGCTGAAGGAAAAAAGTAACTAGGACTTCAAAAGTGCTCACTTTACCATGAACAGCATATAGCTGTTAGACCTATATGATAAAATGGACTCCTGCAAGAGATAGCTAGATTAACTTTTTTTTTTCCTCATCAATTAAATCTGACTTGATGTGTAGGTACACAACTAAATATCACTATACATTGTAATAAGGGTCCTATGTGAATAATATGTACCAAGAAGAATTCTTTTAAATGTGCTTAAAAATTCAAATATTAAATTACTCATGTGTTTTTAAAGTGTATATGTTTGTAATATATGTGCATCAACTAAGTAACAAACCAAAGACTCTTAAGCCTTAGAGCTCTCAAAACCAGGTGCCAGATATTTGAACTTCCATTTTTGTATCCAGTCTTTATGTATCTATTAAGTGACCAGTGTGCACACAATTTGCCACGTTATTCATGCATGTAGTGTACTCGCTTTGTATTCGTTTAGCCGGTCAACCCAGGTGTTGAAGGGCCTGTAGTTGTCCACCTAGTACCGTGTCAGAAGTAACTATTTATATCTTGCTAACAGACTCAAAGGTTCCCTGGAAAGACTACACCCTTTTCTTTCTTAAATCACTGCAACTAGCTCCAGGATAGTAATGACATTTTCCCGCCTTCAGCGAGGAAGGTTTGTACATATTTTAATTACTATTACTTTTATCCACCACGTTTTGTCGTGCCATTGTTTTGAATAAATTTTCTTTCAGGTTTTGATGTATGTTTCCCTTGTAGTATCCACCAACGATATGCTGGATTTTGTCAATGGCACCCGTAAAAATGTAGGTCCATGCGACACCTGACACACGTGGCTTCCTAACCCAGTAATCTTTGCTGCACAGGGGGGAATACACTTTTCTCCGCATCAGCGAAGCCACATCACCATGGCAAGGGGCAGAGGACACCCGCCTGAAAGAGAGAGAGACAGAGAGAGACAACTAAGGTCACCTGCCGAGCGACTGGAGTGCACAGAACACGTGCCACTACAGTG
Organism: Dryococelus australis; assembly: GCA_029891345.1. Classification (NCBI taxonomy): domain Eukaryota; kingdom Metazoa; phylum Arthropoda; class Insecta; order Phasmatodea; family Phasmatidae; genus Dryococelus; species Dryococelus australis. Next base: position 18,648,390 of record CM057008.1, on the reverse strand, counting down.
GTCAAGCCACCCAAACTTAAGGGTCCCGCCTACTTCAAACATTTTTTTTCCGTGCTATCTGCCTCACCACTTCTACCGACATCTACCGAGACCTTCTAGACCTTCTAGAGAAGGGGCCTACGCCTCTCTCCACCACCTGTTCCATGATGACTCTTCTTCGTAATGATGGGGGGGGTGGCAAGTTGACGTGTCCTGCTCATCTTAATAAATAACAATGATTATGACTCATTGCTAAATGTTCCTACTTCCATCACTGCAGAAGGAGAGAGAATGTTCAACATGAATTCTTGGTCGCCTATTCTTCTAGACAACAGGAACTTACGAGCGAATTCTTTTCACCTGAAGGTTACGCAACCTGGCAGGCATGCCGCCCCTACCATTAACTGAGATTGTACAAGCCGCCCGCCACTGGGCAAGGCCGAGCGCCGCAGACGAGGCACGAAGAAGAAACAATGACCAGCCAGGATGCTCACCCTCCCCGCAGCCCGCTCCAGCAGCCTACAAATTCACTTATATAAAACTGGATGCTGCCGGGCTCGGGCAGTTCATTCTTTGCAAACTCTCTCGTGACATCCTAGAGCACCAGTTCGGTGCTGGGACCTCTGGGAACTTTGGAAGCTACAAGTACACTCCCAGTGGCTACTCACCACACGTTAATATTCATTGAACACGTACACATATACTTAACTTCACTTTGTCTCCTCCAGACACCCTACTCTTCACCAGTTAAACTTTAAATACTTTTGCTTTCACCTAGAACCAGTTACTCCGCAGTTTTACTAGTACCAGGTCGCCTACACCTGGAACCGCAGTTACCTTTAGCTCTCCACAGTCTGATAGGAGGTAGCACATGGTCACGTGTTTATTGCATCTCCAATAAACTTCCATTGTTCACTACATGTTCATTCATTTATTGGATACTTGTCTGTGTGACGGTCAGGAACAGAATACGACGTGCACCGCCAACAGGAACCCAGAGTACTGACATCCACATTAGACGGCTATCTGTTTCTTCCCAACCCCCAACCCCCAAGCACTAAGTCAGTGCTGGTGGAGAGAAACAACAATGCCCCAACCACTAGGGACACCTTCGTGCAGGGAGGGGCTACAAGCTCAGGTTATCTCTCACTCAGATCACTAAGTTAGTGCTGAAGTGATCTTAGCCTGGAGGTTGTTGCCCAACCCGGTGCGAATGCACAACCAGTAGAGGCTTGGTGGCCCACACGGCTCCACGTCCCTGATCAGTCCGCATGCGTGGGGGATTAGTAGGGACTCCTATGGAGCTCGTGCCGGCAAGTCACTATTGGGGTACACTTTAATTACCGTTCCTGTTTAAGTGCACTGCATAGTCTGTCAGACCGGTGTGCCCGATGCCTTACAAGGTAAGGAGTCTCAAGAGGCATAGAGAGCGATACCTGGCTCATGCTGCTATCAAACAGTGGATAGTATTACTTCATTCTACGCAGAACTGGCAGGCGGAACGGGATCGTGTGGCCCAACTTAGACGACAAATAGTAGCGCGTGCTTCGGTAACAATAATCTTCTTGTCACTGTGCATGCGCATTCACCTTTCCTGCCACTCTGTGGTAAGAGGGTTGCTAAACCGAACAGAGACCAGATACAGGTGGGCGAACCCCAACTTCTGGAGCCGTGAAACTTAAGATGGGAATGGCCGCTTTGGAGTAGACTGAGCTTGTTGATATTGGGTGAAACCCTCTTCAACCACATCACCCAAGATGACAGAATAAGTAAGCAACAGCCTATACCCCTTGCTTTGTACCATAGAACCAGAGTAAACCACCCTGCTTTTGGTCTAGCGGAAAAATCCTAGACATACATGTCAGTCAGACTTAACCAGCATGCACCAGTATCGTATTTTGACTATATTTAGATTTGTTTTATGTTTGTACTTGATTTTTGGCATTATGCAGTGTATCTACTTGCATTTCTATGTTATTTAGGTTTTATCGCTATTTGCCATATAATCTTGTCTCTATTCATGAGAGATTGACAGCCCACTGAAAGCCGGATCATGCTCTAGTGTATCTTATAAGGGTGGCCTTTATGGGGACAAACCCATGTAATTGGGGCATGGAATAAGGCATGTTTTGGCATTTCTGTGGGTTTGCCAGGCACCATAAAGACAGTCTGGGTGAGTTTGGAGCTTGTGCAGAAAGGGAGAAAAATTGTTAGTTTCCAGTGGGGAGCATCCAGGGTTTTTGACAATGATTGAATTAGGACAAGAACACTCTGTTATGCCTTCATGGGTGTTTAACTGCTGTATTGGGAACATTGGAAGATGTCTGCAGGCTTTGTGTGATATGGGGTAACTTATTTGTGCCACTGGCAGTGTAGCAGGCTCAACCATTAATGTTTGCTTGGGTTGCATTTACAGCCTCTGGTATCTTTTTTTCTCCTTTTATGGTGAAAAGTGTTAAGACAGATTGAAGAGTTGGAGGGAAAGAGAGAGATATTTTTAGCTAGGTGGATATATGATGAGAGTAGAGGAGGAACGAAGTAGAGTGGATGCAAGAGAGAGAGGGGGTAGAGTTAGAATTGGAAAGGACTTATTGTGGTCTCCCAGTGGTATGTCTAAAGACTTATCGGGGGATGGCTTATAAACTAATCTCGCACCCCAGGCCTGTGGTGCACAAACTGACTGTGCCAAGGGAGGTCAGCATGGATGGTAGCGTTGTAGAGAGAGGGATAGAATGTGAGGAAGGGGAGAGATATAAAAAGAGATGAGAGATATATAGGAGTGGAAGGAAGGGGAGAGGGGTATAGGGATAGAGGAGAGTAGTGTAGTTATTTCACTAGTACTGTAATGGACAAAATGGATACACAGACACAAATTTTCTTTCTTATTCAACTAAATTAACATGAATAAGTACTAAGATATTCATTGAAGTTGGATATTTTAATTTCATTTATACTTTCAGCACATAGTTTACTTACCAAAATTGAAAATGAAAGCTCTGATTTTTCAGTATACCAAACATTTACACAACCCTCATTTTCGGTGTTATGTAGTCAGGATTCTTACGGTCTTTGAAAGCTCTTGAAATTTTTGTGTTTGGTTTCAAGTCCTTAAAATGTCCTTAAATCATGCTGCACCTCAAAAAGTCGTTGAATTTTGAGGTGGTTACAGAAAACATAATACGTTGACGCGTTTCTGATTAGCTATGGCTGGATCACGGTCGTGTGGCTTTGGTTGCACTTCGGCCGGTTGTGTTTACAGGTTGACTTACTCCTATTTGCGGCTAGATATAGTGGTCGGGCATGTAGCCTTATGTGATGGAACAAAGTTATTGACCTTATGATTCATGAGTCCCTTCGATTGATCAGACTTACGACTCATATCGGAGCTGGTCGTAGTTGACGACAGGCGGGAAGTGCTAGTGGTAGGTGACTTGTCTTGTGGGGGAGGAGTAGCTGGATACATTGAGTCGTTCGTCTTCTGCTTGAGTGGTAGCAAGGGCACGACGTGATATGACACAGAATTTGCAGTTCCAGTTTGTTGAGGCTCTGTTCCAGAAGTTAATGTTCGAGATACCCAACCGGTTCTTGGTCTGATTAATTAATCCTCTTACAATTGGATGGCAGGTCGGATGTGTGCGCTGCGGTGCTGATGGGAAAGAAGCTGGATTTGTTACAGTAGACATAGGTTGTGCCAGTGATTGGAGTAAGGTGGCACAATCTCGTTTGGCACGTCGACTAGCTGTGAGTGGTACGAGACCAGCTGGCTGCCTGGCAGCAAGGCGCGCAACTCTTTACGCCTCCCTCCTTGCACCATGCCTCACCTTAAATGGCATAGACCGGGTTTAACTACTTAGGACCTGGAAAGGAGCACCAAGAACACGGATAGCCCTAGGTTAGTGTTGGCTGGTGACAATTTTGCCAATGCGTGCTCTGGTGCTTCAGAAGATCCCCCACGGTTGCGGACTGATCAGGAGCATTGGAGCCGTATGGGTTGCCAAGACTATTACTGGGTGTGCGATCCCAACCAAGGCCGGGCCGTAGCACCTAAGCAAATGCCCCCGCTAGCATCCATGTGCTCTGGTAGGGATATAACTCAGATGTACTGTCTCTCCCTGGTTGAGAAGTGTTGCTAGTGGTCGGGGCTGCTCTATTTTACTCCTCCAGTACCTGTATACTTGGTAGCAATAAAATAGATGGCCGTCTAATGGGTGTGTATTCAACTTGGAGCCGCCTGAGGGGGAGTCTCCAGTTGTAGCTAATTGGTAGTAATAATAACTTCCCGTTTCCTGTTTGTAGTACTCGGCTCAAGGTTCACCCAGCAGTTGGTTACAAAGTACTCTATGAATGAGACTCACAGTTAAGAGAAACAAAGCCATGTTTATTAAGAGCTTATTAAACATGGTGACATGTGCTCTCCTGCCAAGAAGACCAGTGGTTGGAGGTAATCCTATGGTAGCCAGGTGTAGGCGACCTGGTCCTAGGCCAGTTGGGGAAGTGAAATACAAACTGTTGAAAATTACGTAATACAAACCTAACTCTAAGCAGGGTGTCTGTAGGAGACAAAGAAGTTACGTGTGGTGTGTCTGGTAGTTACAGAATGCTCCTGGTAGCTATTGGCGATTGGCCAGGTGCTCGGAGAAGACTGCAGGAACAACTGGCGAGTTTCACCATGCACTGACGTCTATAGCAGGGTAGCGCATGTCTAGGCGGCAATGAGGGAGGGCGTGTGATGTCCCTCAGGTGCGAGGCTGGAGTTGGGGTAGCACCCTCTGGTCATCTCTTGGCCTTCGCGTATCCTCGGTGGATCGCCGGAGGTGGCTGATGGCTTGTTGGCTCTCTGAACCTAGATTGGCAGGGCGGAGAGTGGGGGTTGACATGCCGCTGTCTTTCGCAACCTCTCGTATCTACGTGTCCGGCCGCCCTCCAGGATTGTGGCAGACCGTTACTTCCGTGTACGAGATGGCGCGGGGGTTTGAATCTCACGTGTTTAGATGTAGTACACTAGGGTTGCAGTGAGATGAGTTTTAATCATTGTAGATAAATTGTATAAGTGAAATGCGTCAACGTATGGAAGTATCTGCACGACTATGAGTGAAATAGACATGCAGTAACATATTTGTTTTAGAAATTGTCCTGTGTTCTTACATCACAATTCTAATAACTGTATTATAAATATGCATTTGCAGTACTGTAACTCTCAAAGGATACACAGAGCATTATAGTGGACATCTCTTGTGAGTGAAAATGTCATCTAGTGGTTTTCATGTCATGTAAAGTGTCAGTCAAACCAATGCTGTCTAGATGCTTTAAATTGCATGTGAGTTGCCTTATTATGTTGAAACCTTGCATTTAAACCTCAAATCATAAGCTAATGCTGAAAAATTGATTGCATTAACTTGTGAATGACTGAAGCTACATATAATATTGTAGGCTTCAAATAATTTTCACGTTTTCTGTATTTTTTAATGAATTATTTGTTTAATATTGTTGTATGTGTAAATTTTTGCTATATAGATCATGAATATTTGGTGTTATAGCGTCAGAATGAAAAGTAAGAGCAATGATCTTACTAAATATTAGTTAATTTATGTAATTTAGTTTTTAAAATTGTATCTTTCAGTATGTGAAGAGCCTTTGAAAAGCCCTTGGAAAGTATTTAAAAAACATTGACTCTACGTGTAAAATGTTAGTAAGAGCCATGTGTAGTGAGCTGTGATGCAGTTGTGTGAGGTACATAGTTTCCAAGACAGTGTTTTGAACTGCTTGCAGGAAAGATGCTGAGTGGAGAGGAGGCTCCACTGGCCAGCCAACTGCAGCCCTGGCTGGAAGCACACCCTGGCTGGGAGGCTCTGCCCCAGGAAGAGGAAGAGGATGATGAAGACGATGAGGAAGGCTCTGAGGAAGACTCTGATGATGAGACGATGATGACCGTGATTCTAGTGAGTATGCTCTGACTTTTTACTGGGGGTTGGATGACTGGGTCAAATAAGGGAATGTTTAGAAAATCTTGTCAAGGTGATTGAATGTTCAGAAATGGTTACATGTAAGCCATAGAACTGTGTCAGTCCATGAAACGTGCTGATATACTGACACCAATCTATCATTCGACTCATATTCCAGTTTGGTTGAACCTTTGCAGATATACCTCACAAAATACTTGATGGAAACCTTTTTCCACAGTGCAGTTTTATATTCTTATACCAACTTATTTCGTATTGCAACTACAGTATTCAGTGTAATGTATTGGTGTTATTTAAGACAGTGTTTATTGTCAGTGTTGACACATGATGCCCTGTTGACTAGGCAAATACGACATCAAGGAGAAGTGGGGAGTATTTTGTCGGGTGCTAAGTCAGGCTCATCCTTGTTCTGGAGTGTTGTGAATGAAGTTAGTCTCTACGTTGGGCCGGTGCTTTCCCAGTGTAGAGTACTGGCCTGATAGCTTTAGGCAGGGCACAAAGTGTGGTCCTGCCAGTACAATCTTGCATTTCAGGCTCTGAGCCTTGGGCGGTATACCTGGGCGACTAAGATTGCTGGTGCTGGGGCGAGATTCTGGTGGAACGACTGTGTGTGTTTATGTTTCAAAGGTTTGAGCACGCTGATTGTTGGGTGTGGTTTGTGTCGATGGGGACAGAGCAACAGGTGTGAGGTATGTGATGACGGTTGCTGGCTGCTGTTCCGGCTGACTAAAGTATTCTGCGAGGAGCCATGGGTGAACTTCTTGACTCAGGTGGGTCTGTGGCTGGAATAAATCCCATGGTACTTCTGGTGTGACTGGGATGAGAAGGAGTCGTAAAGCTTAGGCTTGATCCTTAGGGGTGAGCCGTCCTATATAGCTGCAACAACGGCAGGGGTCAGCTCAAAGGAATTTGGAGTCTCACACACACTCATGTCCACAAGGCGAAAGGCAGGGCTTGTGTCTCTCTACAATGTAGAGCCACGTGAGCGGCTGCCGACTGGTGGATACCCAATCTTGGTGCTCGACACTAAGGTGCGATGAGTAGAGAAAATTATGCCTTGCTGTCTGCAGTCCCTGCACATGGTTGCTGGCTTCAACCGCATCTTCCTAATTAGGGAACGTCCCGTCTGGCACAAAGGTGCAGGGGAAAGAACGAGCACCAAACTGACAAGCTGGTCTGAAAACTGTGTACCTGTGATGGCTCCACCATTCTACCTACAGGAGTATGTAGAAAGGTTGGCCGAAGCTAGTGTTTTTTTTTTTGGGTTAGCAAAGCGTGTATTGGCTCAATCAAGTATCGTCCCCGGGATCTCCTGCGTTCCACTCAAGGGTGAGGTAAACTAGGATAGGTGCAAAGTCTACAGGAAAGTGGTACTCAAGGATCGGTTCTAACTGATGTTTATTCCATGTTACTGGAAATAAACACGTGGTGACGTATTCTCTCTTGCATTTGTCAAGAGCTTTACGGGAAGCAAAACTATGCAATACAGGTAGAGGAGTCCTGTTTCTAAGCTACCAGGGGTGGGGTAGCATAGTGTTGTGATTTAACATTGAAAACTGTAACTGACTCCCTATCGCATTGTTGCTTGAAGGTGCCGCTGTGTCTAGTGTGGGTAGACGAAGTGGCGGTACGAGTGGCACGGTGCTGGGATGACTAAGCAGGGTGTGATAAGATAAGTTCCTACAATGGAGCTTTGAGGAAACGTTTTTCTTGTGGCGTAGAGGTGTGGTGAAGGAAGGAAAGTATAGTGAGGAATAAAGCTGATGAGTTCTTCGACGACTAGGACGGTGAAGACTGTCAGGCTAGTCAGTTCCGACAACGAATACAATGGAAGACTGATGACTTGTCCTGTGTCGGGGGGGATGGGAGGGTGGCGAAAAGCATAGCTCTCTGACATGACGTCACCGGCTCTGGCCGCAAATGGCAAAATATACTAGTGATGCCATTTAGCGGTGGTTAGTAGTACTTGTTGCCTTGAGGTGCATAGCTTCGGTGGACTGGTGAACAATACAAGTTGCTGGCTGGAACGTCCATTCTTTCCAGGCAGACAATACAATCTTCTGATGTCGCATAGCCAAGGGTGGTGCAAACTCCGTAGAAATCAGATGTGCTGCGGGCTATGCTGATGAGCTGCAGTCATCTAACTACCATTGTTAAAAATACGTAATGCGTCAGTGTGTATTGTGTGTGTTGACATGTACTAAAGTTTGAAGCCTCACCTGTTCAGGGATATCTACAAGTAGGCTTATGTCATCCTCCCCGATGACTAAAAAGCTTGAGTCCTGTAGACAGGGAGATTAGTGGTGGGGGTGGTCTAAGGAGCGGTGATGACAATGATAGTCCTCTGAGCTCAGGGCGGTGCTGAGCATATCACAGGTAGCATGTGAGGGCGAAGCTTGGTGAGGTTACTAATTGACAGGGACGTTCTTCTGGCATGCAGCTGCCTCTTACAGCAGAGAGTACAATTTGCTGGGCCTCTGCTCAGACTCTACAGCTTCCCCAGCTAAGACCAAAGCCTTCCTAGTCGCCTTCCACCATCCAGTCTGATTGTGTGACATACAGGAGCAAGAGAGTTCGAGCAGTCTAAGTGAGTGTTCAATAACAGTTGGCACAGCTGAGTCAAGCAAAGGAGACTTAATCTGTGGAAGTGTTGAAATCCTGGGCGGCCTTCCAGAGGACAGTGATTTCCCTCACGATGCAGTGCACTAGCAACTCGTCTCTCCTGTCCAGGTTTTCACGTAGGGTGGGATTTTGCTAATTGCAGGCACACCAAGTCCCCTTGGGGAGGTTTCAAAATGCGTCCTTACAGTCCACTACCGTCAGCGGGATTATTGCCGGCATGCCAAGTACTCTGCTGAAAGTTACATGAGCAATTAAGCACTCCTCTCTGGTGGTGATCAGCAAGGCAGGATTATCGTCACATCCCAATCCCCCAGTACGAAGATGGGTGCTCTTTTTATACAGCTTGAAGAAGGACATTGGACTTACCAACTCCTGAAAGAGTGTTTCAGGTTATGACTTCGAAATGGTAGAAATAGCGGGATAAAGTTAAAGAAAGCAAGTTGTAAGTTATAAAGCTAACCAAGTAGGAGTATGTTTTTTTATTGGCATCAAAACAAGCACACACAGCCTGTACCTTTTTTAGGGCCTGAAGAGCTGAACCAAGGTTGCCAACAATGCATAGGAGTGTGCACAGATGACAGCTCTGTAATGGGGTGAGGGTGTCCCCAGAGTGTGGCAGAACTCATACTTGGGTGACAGGTGATAGTGTTTTGATTAAATGAATCATAGAAGCTGGTTGGTCGGTATGCGTTTGGACAGAGTAATCACTTGACAACTGCTGAATGAAGACTGCCCCAAACCGTGGTCTGTGGTCGGTATTTACCGTATTTCGACATGTATAGGCCGCACATTTTCACAAAAATAATGACTACAAAAAGTAGGGTGCAGTTTAAATATGAGATATTGGCATTAAATAATTTTCCTTCCCCAAAACATATTTAGAAATTTGTCACATTTTAATGTTTTAACTAAAAGGAAGGAGGAAGAAGAAGAAGAAAAGTAGGAGTGGGGGAAAAGAATTTTCCACTCTTGCAATTATATGTTCACTCGCATTCATAAACAAAATAACCTTCACCCTGTACATGTAAAATGTAAACATGTTGGAGTTCAGCCATAGATGCCATACATGAGAAAATAATTTCTCTGCTGTACAAGAGAAAGATATCTTATGTAGTTTGCACGCCCCCGCCGTGGCACTACAAGTGCACATTGATGCGATGCCTTTTTGTGTAACATGTTGCCATGGTTTTGCTTTCTCAAGTCACGTTACCATCTGTGGAATAGTAATTGTGCGATGTATATTTGTAAACATTGCAACATAATGCAAATTTTCTGTCACAAATGTTCTGTAGAGGAGAAATTAATTTGGAATTGATTATGGTTGTACGGATTGGTAACTTAACAATATTTACAGGAATACAAAAATTCAGTGCAGCCTATACTTGAAATATTTATTATCCAAAATTTCTCATCAAAATCTTCTGGCATGGCCTTTACACACATGCGGCCTATACACGCCAAAATATGGTATACTCCATGGGCCGTTACCCTCACATCATGGAGATATTGCTGCAAGTACGTCCTAATGGTTCTTGCTTGGTAAGGGCCACAGCTGTGGCAGAGGCTAGAAGGTTGAAAGACATCGCCTGTTGCATGTTAAGCTCCCACATTCCATCAGCCAGAGCCACACGTATGAAGATGGCTTTCTTCACTGTAAGCGGCTGGTTTCCTCTCGAAATAGACTGTGACTGTGTGCTCTCTCTCTGTCATGCAAAGACCTCTATAGTGCTTGAATCTGTAGGTCAGATATAGAGGCTAGCTAAGTTCAAACCATGACCAAACAAGAGGTTGAGGTGAACAATTGGGATTTGAATTATCTGTGCCCTACCCTTGGGATTGCAACTGTGGCTGAGGGCCTGGTTGTGTACAATCATCCCAATACGTTGTTAAAAAACTTGATGCATCTCGGGCTCTGAAAAAGTCAATGGCTACGTCATGGTTGGGAATAGTTTTGGGTATGCAGGTCAAGTCACACAGGGTTTCCAACTACCGTCCTCCTTACTGGCAGGCTGGGGCCCGATCTGTATACAATGTAGGGTGGGTCACTTGTCTGCTGGGCATGAAGTCAACAACTGGCTGGGCAATCCATTAGGTGGTGTGACTTGTGGCCATGGGTTTACCTGAAGAGGTGGTGGTCCGGCCGGTCTGCAACCCCAGTTGTGACTGGGGTTGGTAGCTGCTTAGCTTACTGGCAAAGCTGAGTGCCCCTGATGAGCTACGGCTGTTGAGCCAGGAGTAGCTGCTCACTGGACTGGTGCTCCTTGGCCCTCGAAACCAAGGATTGGCAATCCCCAGCTGATGGGTGGCGTGAGCTCGTTCTCGGGGTTATTGTGGCAGAATACCAATGAGGTTGGGGTGAGGCTCCAGGTAGTTTTGTAGGTGGCCGAGGCCTTTCTCTCCTGTAACTCCTTCCCACCCCTTTTGGTGTAAGGCATGGAGGAGTACTATAACTGGCCTCGCAAGAGGGGAGCAGGCGACGACAGTCCCTAACTATAGTGTTCGGCTACATTCGAAGCCAAGCTGATGCAGAGCCGTATCCTTTTCCCCAACTGGTGACACTAATGGCACAGCGGTAGGAGAGGTGGGTTTTCTCTGAGTCATCCGACAACTGTGGGTGTGGGCCCAAAGGTGGTCAGGCCTCCAAAACTAGTCATATATTCCCTCCGGCGACAAAACGGCATGGTGGACGGACGAAGTACAAACTGGTCTGGTTGACTAACCTCCTTATGGGTTGTCTATCTAGTGGTTGTGGCTCTGCCTTTCTGTACACCCAGGTGCACCGAACGAGTGACTGTTGAGCATGTGTGTTTGTTTGACGTACAAGTCCCTGAGGAGGAGCTCGCAGTCTTACACTAGACGCGGTCAAATTAGTCGGCTAAACCCGGTCTCCTGCTTCATTCTTTGGGGTGTGGTGTTTACATGGGAGCATATAATCGCCTAAGGAAAGGGAAATGAATAATAAGAGAGCACTTGTGTTTTATTCCTGAGAGGAATAGACACGGTGGTCCGTACTACCTCCTAACTGCCTCAAGTTAATAGGAACTGCTAACTACGCAAAAGTCAGGTGTAGGGGACCTGTTTCTAGGCTGGAAGGCAGATCCGACTAGGTAGCTAATAAACTTTCCCGATCTACTCTGTTCCGTGTCTCAAAGGGACTTACTTGGCCCACTTCCTGAAGGGCAGTGTCAAGGGGGAAGGGGGGGTGGTTGACGACTTCTTCAAAGTCTGCAGGGGGAGATCTTCTGGAAGGTCTGGAAGATGTTGGTGTGGGAGCTGAAGAGCTTCGAGTTGTCTGGAAGACGTAGAGTGGACAGAGAGCTCCAGAACATATGTTGGTGGAGCGAGCTGTCAGGGCTGTGTGACTGTAAGAAGAGCAGATGAACAACTAACTTTTCAACTGATGATTTCTCACTTGTAGTATGGCAGCAATATCTCTTTTCTATCTCTTTAAACACTATTTTTATTTTTTAAAAATTCTTAATCATCATACATGGGTAACATCACCTTGCCAAGTAAGTGTACTTTATTGCAGTCACCTTCATCCAACAGAAAAGCTCAGTTGCAGTCTGCATATTATGTTGCAGACAGCAAGCCAGGCACTTCAAATGGATCAGCTGCTTCTGACGAAGAGAAGGCTAAGGAGATTTTACATAAGGCCAAGGTGGAAGATGATGAGTACAAAACATCCACAGAGGAGCAGACTTATTACAGGTAGTTTGGGTTTCGAAATCAACATGCACATGTTTAGATGTAGCATTCTGGTCATGTTGTACGCTGGAAATGTTGAACTTGTATTTGTGTTCAATTTATTTCTTCACTCTTATTTAGTGACTTCTTTGGACTTTATATAGCGTACATTACTAAATAAATGCTTTATATATCCACATATACTTTCACATACAACGGTAAATGAAGTAAGCCATTTTGAAAATGTTTTATGTAATTAAGAAGTTTACTTATGTAGTATACAATTTTATAGTTACTATTTTGTTTCGTCTACTTCAAGTGCTGTAGAGTCCACATTTGATGTTCTTGTTTCAAACATTTCTTGCTAATCATATTGTTTTTTGTATTCTGTCAAATTCCCCATTTCAACAATATAAACATTTTCTGTGAAAAGTAATTTTAAATTTTTGCTCATAATATATGTATGTTTGTGTCAAAAATGTAGAAATGTCCATTTTTTTCCACATAGCAAAATAGTTGGAAATTACGGGACTTCAATATTTTCAATATTTCTTTATAAACAATCAACGTTTCTGCTTATTTAAATTTGTGTGACTGCCTTGCACATTTCCTACTGACTGAACATTATATGTGTAATACCAGCATGGTTAGAAAAAAAAGCAACCATAAAAAGATATGTTATTGAAATAAATTTCCATCTTACACTCAGAGTTATTTATTACTACCAAACAGCAGCATCTTTAAAGTACAGTTTACTTGAATACTGTACCTGCTAGAGGCAGTAGAAGAAAGGGGTAGGCAAGCTGAGGAACAAAATGCAGTTTTCAACTTTCTCCGTACACCTTCCTTCCGAGTGTATGGCATGGGGAAAGGAACTAAACAACCCGCAGAAGATAAGCCTGTGCCTTACTTCCCTACTGTGTACTTTTAGATACAAAGTTGTGTGACGAGAGACGACACCCCGTGTTCCTTTCGTCCAGCCCTTGCAAGCGGTGGACAGAACCATGGGCAACTCAAGTCACTTCCTGACCAGAATACCCAGGTGTGGTATCCACATAGGGTCAATCAATCTAAGGTAATTCCAGCTCCTTTTCGGCTCCTGCTGAAGCGGTGGTGGATTATGGAATACCCAGTCTGGTCGATTCACCTGGTGGAGGAGTTGTTAGGACTTTGGGCTCCATTGAACTCTACCAGTTTGGTAGAGTTCAGGTGGCCTCTTAAGGTGTGTGGATTTAGCTTGGTGCTGAATGGTCTGCTGGCTTTTCCTCAGGGGGTTATGCTTATGTAATGGTAACTTAGTACTTTGAAGAAAATCAGAATACAAAGAATAGATTGAAAAACACGTGTTGTATTAAAAGAGTAATAGAACATGGTGGCTCCGCATTACCTCCTAAGCTAATACAACTTGCTTATGGAAGTTAAATCTAACGTGAACGGCCAGGTGAAGACGACCTGGGGAAAATGGTAAATGAAAATGAAGGTGAATACTTCTGGCTAGAAAGTTACTGTTAAGTTAACGTTTTCAACAATGTCTAAGAGTGGATTTTCTGAAGAAACACTATTGGGGACAGCTACCAGAATGGTAGTTGTCGACGTTGCCACACCATTCGGTGGGTGAATGGAGTTCCTGAAGAGAAGTCGACATGACCTGTTACCACTAGTTCTGGGTTCAACACTAGGAGGTGGTAGGAGAGGAACAACGTCTTCAGGAGCCTCTAGAGGGGGTCCAGTCTCCCAGAAGCACTGGAATCTGTGGTGGCTGCAGCAGTGGTTGGCTTCTGGTCGGCGATGTCTTCTGCTGGTAGAAATCCCGGCCCTTGCGAGCGGTGGGATCTGCGGACTTAACAGTGTTCAATCACCCTGATGGCTACCTCTGGCACTTGCGAGCAGTGGAGGAGGAGTGGTCATGCCAGACCTTTTATACTTAACTCTCTAGGTGCTTGTTGGTGAGGGGTGCGGAGAATGATAGCCTCGGCCCCAGGGGTTGAGAACTCTATGATGCCGAGGCAGCTCTTATCATCCCTTATCTCGACCATAAGCTCTGGTATAATACATGCTGCCCTCCATTGGCATGCTCTGACACTAGCATGACCTTGGCTGGAGGGAGTGGTGGCTCAATCAGGCAGTACAATCTTCATCGGGAGGTGTTGGCATGATGGCTTCTTGATGAGTCTGGGTGAACAGCACAAGCTAGGATCACGTGTCTGTAGTCTCTTCTGACATTGCGCCATGTGGTACCCTGTGGTTACGTGTCCTGCCTCTTTAGTACTGTTGTGATTGATTAACCTGCCCCAGTATGAACATTGCATTCAAAAATGGGGCAAAGTCATTCGGTAGTGTGTGCATCCTAGATGCGGGAATGCATCACGTGTCAAGTTTCTCACAATACAGCTTTCTTTAATTGTGAATAAATTATGCAGCTCTTTATTCCCAAGTTTCGACTACAGTACTTATTGGAGAGAGGACACCTCTAGTTGTTTACTCAGTTATCATCCTCTTTTGATAACCCTGAATCCAAACCCACCCTGTCCACAGGGATTTCTCTGTGAGGAAAATGGTGAGTTGGATACTCATTCTTACAAAATCGACTCAATTCCTGCAGTGGGTAATTGTACCGTAAGGGTGGTAAGGATAACCGTTGCAACTTGATGCCCAATGCTACTGCTTTTCCACCTGTCATTAGACCACAGTCCTCCAGACACTTTGGTCAAGCATGGTACCAGGAAGCCATCCCTAGGTTGACGCTTCACCTATCTGGTGGTGAAAGAGACAATAGCATTGGAAGCCCTCCCTCTCCAGAGGGCTGGGAAGCAGGCGATAATCATCTTGACAGAATTTTTGTTGGTTGCGGGCTTTGGTGCCTTAGGCAACTCAGTAATGGCTTTCTGAACTCAGGGAGTAGCACTGCTGGGGGTAGGCATGTCTGAACTCTGGCAGGAGTATACCTGGGTTAGGGTTCCAAGTGTCTAACCACCTTTCCTATGGCCAAGGGCCAGTCATTGACTATGGGCTTCTTGGATTCCGTAGGTAGCAGTGGAGATACGGCAGGCGCAAGGAATGTGCCACAGTAGTCTGAAGTAGGTGTCATGGTCCTCATTGGACGTGCTGGAAGTTTTCCCCCTCTGTTGTGGTGTAGCCTCTTTCTTCCAGATGTAAACACTGCCTGATTTATCCCACCTAGCCTGGTGGCAAGGCTTGTAGTTGGAAAATAGCTTAGAGAGGGGAGACAGTGGGTGTTCAGTAGGGATGTGCATTCAAGTGAGTGGGTGTGTGTAATGGAATTTTTCCTTTTATTATATATTTTACCTGTTTATAAAATAAAATGATCATAGACCCTTGAAAAATAGTCATGGCATGTTTCTGCTATATTTAATCTTATGCATGTAATTTTAGCAACCCTGAAAAACAAGTAATATATGCACTCTATATTTTGTAAATTCATAAGAACCAATGTAAGATTTTTCTCAAAAACCTGCAGATTTGGTTTAACATTTGACCTATGACATACTTCTGACTAAACCACACCTTGACTTTGCCTCATCTGAACATACATACACTTGAACAAAGGCAGAATCACAACAGTACTTGAGACTGGCCACATGCTTACAGGATACGCCCTTGCAACGAGGAGCTTTATTACAGACACTTCTGTCCAGCTTGTACTGTTTGCTAGTCACTCTACATCAAGTCAACTTCCCCGAAGTAAGACTGTACTATCGCCCGAGTGATCAAGCCTGCTGCCCAAGGTCAGATAGTTCTACGGCGTGCCAAGGGATGGCACCATTGGTATCAAAGGCTGATGCGTGCAGCATCAGCAGAAAACCATCAGTGGACGACGCAAGCTGATGACTCCAGCAGACAGTTCGAGGGGTGGTGCTCGCCACCCCTACGCTCTGCTCCACAGAAGGCCCACGGACAGGGAGAATATAAGTCCATGTGCCGCCCAAAGACATCAGTACGCTTTGCTTCTTCCACCGTGCTAAATTGTGCCAGAAGGTGCCACCACGTCTTCAGGACTCCAGAAGCTCTTCAGTGGCTGCAACAACGCTTTCCAGACCGTCTGGAGATCCTTCACCAACAGCTCCCAAAGACGTCATCTACCCTCTTGCCTTACCTGCTGGTAATAGCAATTGCGTCAACACTACCCCTTTGGTAGTAGTTTTTGACAATCCCTTCAGGATGCGCATTTCTCGCCTTACCTGTTGGCAACGGTATTCACTTACAACTACCCCTCTGGTAATAGTCGTCAACAGTCCCTTCTGGATAATGGATACTGATAGTTACGGACAGTTTCTTAGCTACGTAGCCGAATCACCTCATTTAATTCAGGACCAGGTCTCCTTCGCCTGGACTCACGTAGGTTAACTTCTATTCAACTCTGAAATAGTTAGGAGGTAGTATGGGCCACTGTGTACATTCTTCTTTGAATGTATACATTCTTCACACTTACTTCTTAGTACTTATTTCATTGAGTAACTGTGTTCACCCTACATAGATACCACGCCTGTCAAGGTAAAGCAGGAGACCGTAACTTTCATTAATTACACACCTATTAGACAGCGACCCGTACTGTGCCCCTGGAGTATAGTACAGTAGAGGCTCCACCACCAGCAAGACCTCCTTAAAGCTGCTAGCTAGCCAGACCAGCCTATACTCCGTCCACCGTGCTGAACTGTGCTGGAGGGAGTAAGTGTTTGGATCTGGAGGACTGATCACTTTTGGATACCACGCCCAAGTCTCGTCGATGAGCAGCTAGAGGAAATCCAATGCCCTATATGTACTGCGCTGAACTATGCCGAACGAAGGAGCACAGGGTACGCCTCTTGCCTGTTCTGCTTCTGCCTTGGCCTAACACACCGCTCAGGACTTTACTACCTGCTTCACATTTTCAAGGCCAGTGGTAGTTCCTTCCTCCACTTCCAACACGTATTTCCAGCACTCATCAAGTTTGCCGGGTGTCCTCACCCGATAGTCGTCGCTATCCTCAGGGGTGAGGAAGTACCCTATGGCATTGCCAACCCATGGTTCGGGGGACACAAGGCCACCAGCTAAGCCTGGGACCCGACAAGCACCATCAACAACCACACTGCCTCAGCATCAGGTCACAGCCACCGCAGCTGGGACAGCAGCCATCCTGGGCCGTCGTCCAGTCAGGTAAACCAGTGGCAGTGTGTCCACTACTTTGCTGGACCGTAAAAACAACGCTCAACTTTGTGCCTAGCAGACAGGCCACGCACCGTGCTCTCTACACAGGTCATGCTCCAGTCTCTCATCACTAATCACTAAGGTCATAACTTCTCGTATAACTGGCAACACAAATCAAACTATAATTGAGTAATTGACAGTGGTGACCTCCTCTCAGCCTAAGGCCATCTAGTGTCATATTTCAGAACTAAGTAACTGCTCATTGAAACATAAACATGTAAAATTATTCTCTATAAGGCAACAAACCTTTAAATAGTTTTACTTTACTCATTAGTGTGTTAATGATATGTTAATTTTTTTTCTGTTTGTAATCATAGTAATGCATTTTTTGCAGCATTGCTCACACCATCAATGAAATCGTCACGGAACAAGCTATCATCCTCGTCAATGGAAAACTCAAGGAGTATCAGATCAAGGTATGTACATGTAAGTTAAAACTCCAGGGTGGAAAAAATTTTGCAATTCACTGACTGAAAAAGTAGTCCACACTTTCTCGTAGGATAGCTCCACATACTTCTATAACAAATGCTGTGTCATCTAGGTGATGTTCTCAGAAACACCACTTATGAAAGATGAGACATAATAGATGCATGAAATAATAAAACAGTTGGTTCATTATTACACACTGATAAGTGCCGGTGGCATGTTTGTGAGTCTTATTGCCAGGGTTATTTTTTGTGCTAAGCTCATTTATGTACAAATGAATCACACAAGAGTTGCACTGTGGCAACCAGCAGAAGCTTAGACCTGCAATGCATTATGTTAGTAAATTGTTTTCTAAAAGTGCCTTTAATACAGTGTTTCTGGCTTAATTTGTCAATCAAAGCTACAGTGTTTGTGTCATTTCCAATATTCAAACATTTTTTTAGTGACTTTCGACTATATGTAGTGGCAGTATAAATTTACATTAGCGATTTAGGTGCAAATAAATACTATAGGAGGAGTCACCAGTGATAAAAATCTATGGTGAGATTTTAGGGTGAATTGAATTAAATAAAAAAAATCTTTCGTGGCATCATATAAACAAACAACCAGTCGGCTCAAAATAAATTTTTTTGAATTGATATGCCAAGCGTATTGCGTTTCACGTGTTTATACATCCATTCATGGCAGCGGTGATAGCAGGTATGTCATCTCACAACCCTTGTCAATGCTGTGCCCCCTTTCCCTTAATTGTTTTTGCTGTCTTCAGTTTTCCTAGTGGGTTGAAAAGCAGTGTTTCCCTCCCCTCTTCCCCCTTTTTCCCTCCTCCCGCCTTTGCGTTAGCCTTTCCTTTGATACCCATTTCTATTCATGAAAATGATGGGGCCCATATTGTATTGATCAGTGATGGGCTGTAGAACATTGACTAGCAATAATATAGATGAAATATGGGCTGGGCCTGGAAACGCTTTGTTTGTGTGGCTGGGTAGAGATGAAGATGAACGAGGAGGGTGGAGAGGAGATGTAACTCAGCAGATAAACTAAAAGGAACATCATCCTTCAAATGTTTTTCTGCTATCCGGACTCCACTCCTGCCTCCCTAAAAGTGAGAAAACTTTTTTACAAAAACAAAAGAAGCTAATGTTCTTCTTGTTCACCCTGCTCTATGAATGTTAGGAACCTATACATTTATCCTCTGACAAACATATTTTATTATCTGTGTTGTGAACAGTACATATATTTGTTTCGTATGGCTTGCTACAAGGTAGACAAAGTGATAGTCCCACTGAAGGTTACTGTTACGAGTGTTGTGCAGAGTGACAATTCTTTTGTAGGTAATTAATAGTTGTTTTCTTGATTCGGATGTTTTTCATCATCTGTAGGTTGTGATTTTGGTGTTGATATAAAGTAAAATTTTACCTGTGGGATGAACAAAGACTGTTACATTGCATACCCAAGCAGCAGGATATATATCTCTTCACTTCTATTGTAGTAATACAAATACTCCAATGTTTCAACCATGGGAGACAAAAGATACTTTATAAAAGACATAGGGAAACCCCTTATTTGCACCCCTTGAGTTTACTTTTTGCTGTGTTTTTATGCTGTTTTTCTTTGGCCCCACTTTTTTTTTTTTTTTTTTCTCCATCTTTTCTGCATTTTGCATAAAATTTTACGGGTCCCTTGAAAATTGTTACGCATGCCCGATTAGACTGACTTAGCACATTGATCGAGAATTTTGTCTGCTAGACCAAAAGTGGGGTAGTTTGGTTTAGATAGTCGGTGTGCGGCGAGGGGTGTTGGTTAGTACTTACGCCTTATTGGGCGTTGTAGTAGAGGT
This sequence comes from Dryococelus australis, assembly GCA_029891345.1. Classification (NCBI taxonomy): domain Eukaryota; kingdom Metazoa; phylum Arthropoda; class Insecta; order Phasmatodea; family Phasmatidae; genus Dryococelus; species Dryococelus australis. The sequence goes on along the minus strand of CM057008.1, from coordinate 18,628,674 downwards.
AGGTTTCACCTAGATGCGGCGAATTCCGTCTAGGCCAGACCAGAGATTTCACAAGTGTGCTTAGTTGGTTAGTCCAGAAGTTAAGGTTGTCCCAGCCTAGTCACAGTTTGGTACCAGTCAGAAACCCTTTAACTACAGGGTGACACGTAGTATGTATGCGGATACAAGGTGGGAAGTCAATTACCAGAACCGGAGCAGGCATGACTGCTTGTCGTCTAAGTTCGGCAGTGCGGTTCAGTTCCACCTGCCTCTCCTGCGTAGGACGGGGTAATACTATCGACGGCCTGAGAGCAGAATGAACCCGATATCGTGCCCTGTGTTTTCCACCACTCCTCCTTTCATGAGGCATAGGGCAATCAATTCTATAGTCTACACAATGCACTTAGACAGGAAGGTTAATAGTGTAACCCAATAGTGACTTACTGGCACAAGCTCGATAAGAGTTCCCTCTGATCCCCCACAGTTGCAGGCTGATCAGGGACGTGGAGCCGTGTGGGCCGCCAAGCCTCTACTGGTTGTGCATTCGCACTAGCATGCACGGCAAACCTTCATGCTATGGTCACAGCGCACTGACAATGCGGATGGTGAGAAGCAACCTGAGTCTGTGGCGCCTCTCGATGTGAAGGTGTTTATAGTGGTTGTGGCGTCGCTGTTTCTCCCTCACGAGCACTGACTTAATGCTGATGTGTAACTGGGAAGAAACAGGTAGCTATCTAATAAGTATGTCTTCTGACGTGTAGACACCTGAAAGGGTTCCACAATCAGACTAACTTAGTTTAAACAAATTTCCCAGTTCCTATTTTCAGTGCATGGCGTATTCTGTCTCCAACCGTTAATACAAACAAATACCCTGGAAATGAAAAACAGAAAGGTAGAGAACAACGAGTGTTTATTAAATGTTCAATAAACACGTGACCTGTGCTACCTATTATCAAACCGTGGAGGGATGAAGGTAACTGCTGATCCAGGTGTAGGCGACCTGGTTCTAAGTAAAAAGGTGGAATAACTGGTTCTAGACAAACACAAATTAGTTAAAGTTGATGCATACCGCTTATATCAAGTAACTACAAATGATTACGACTCATCTCACTGCAACCCTAGTGTACTACTTCTACACACGTGAGATTCAAACCCCACCCCATCTCGTACACGGAAGTAACGGTCTACCACAATCCTGGAGGGCGGCTGGACACATGGATACGAGGGGTTGTGAAAGTCGGGCCATGCACGAGCGCCACAGTGAAGGCCGAGAGATGACCAGACGGTGCTACCCCCTCTCCGGTCTCACACCTGAGGAACGTCACACGCTCGTTCCTATAGTCTTCTCTGCGCATCTGGATGCTGGAGCCTAGACTACTGTTAGACTTTCAACAGCCCTTCCAGAGGCTGTCACCAACGGCTTAACAGTCTTCAGCAGCCACCAGAGACTGCCATCCTTGACGTCGCCATAAGAGCTCTGCTGCCCTGCTACCAGACGCTCCAGTGACGCCAATAGCTACCAGAAGCTTTCTGTAGCTACAGTACATACCACACATCATTTTCTTTGTCTCCTACAGACACCCCCAATTTAGAGTTAGGTTTGTATTTAGTAATTTTCAACACTTTTAATTTCACTCCCCCAATTAGCTTAGGACTAGGTCACCTACACCTGGCTACCGTAGGATTACTTACAGCCACCGGTCTGCCTGGCAGGAGAGCATGTGTCACCGTGTTTAATAAGTTTTTTATAAACACTGCTTTGTTTCTCTTAACCTCAAGTCTCATTCATAGAGTACTTTGTTACCAACTACTTGGAGGACCTCGAGCTGAGTACTGCTGACCAGAAACGGGAAATTATCATTATTATGAATTAGCTACAACTGGAGACTCCCCCTCACGCGGCTCCAAGTTGACTGCACACCCATTAGATGGCCATATATTTTATTCTTACCAAGTATACATGTACTGGAGGAGTAGAACAGAGAAACCTCGACCACTATCAACACTTATCTATCAGGTAGAGACAGTGCATCTGAGTTGTATCCCTACAAGAGCACCTGGGTGCTGGCAGGAGTATTTGCTTAGGTGCTACGGCCTGGCCTTGGTTGGGATTGCACACCTAGTAATAGTCTTGGCAACCCACACAGCTCCAATGCTTCTGATCAGCCCGCAACTGTGGGGGATTTTCTGAAGCACCGGAGCTTGCGTTGGCAAAACTGTTACCAGTCAACACTAATCTAGGGCTATCTGTGTTCTTGGTGCTCCTTTCCAGGTCCTCAGTAGTTAAACCCGGTCTATGCCATTTAAGGTGAGGCACAGCACAAGGAGAGAGAAGCAAAGTGTAGCACGCCTTATTGCCAGGCAGCTGGTTGGTCTCGCACCAGTCACAGCTAGTTGACTTGCCGAATGATATTTTGTCGCCTTACTCCGGTCGCTGGCACCACTGACGTCGACTGTAATTAATCCAGCTTCTTTCCCATCAGCACTACTGCATACGCATCCGACCTGCTATTACTGAATCAGACCGAGAACCGGCTAAGCACTTCAAACAGTAACTTCTGGAACAGGGCCTCAGAGGACTGGAACAGTGAGTTCTGTGTCGTGTCACGTCGTGGCCTCGCTACCGCTCGAGCCGAAGACGAGCGACTCAATCAGCTGTATCCAGCTACCCCTCGCCTGCAAGATGACAAGGCACCTACCGCTAGCACCTCCTGTCCATCCTCAACTATGACTAGCTCCGAAACGAGTTGTAAACTGGACCAATCAAAGGGACGTGTGACTTGTAAAGTCGAGAACTTTGTACCTACCCGTAAGGCCACGTGCCCGACCGCTCTGTCCAGCTGTAAATAAACGTATGCCAACCTGTAAACACAACCGACCGAAGTGAAACCAAAGCTACATGACCGTGATCCAGCCTTAGCTAATCAGACATGCGTCAAAGTTAAACTGCTAAGTAAAAGGTGTCTAGAGCAGACAAAGTGAAGTTGAATGCATTACACAGGAAACTCTGCTACCCGGGCCGTCGAACTGCAACAGACGTGCTCCATCCCCAGGTCCTGCGACACAGGAATACCCGCAGACCCAGACATTGAGCTGCCACATTGGAAGTTCTCCACCCCACCATCTTGCTACGCAAGAGGCCACTTTCATCGAGAATGTAGATGCCACCCACTACCCCTCAACAGGCACATCACCCTCAGTGGAGGTCGACGTGAATCTCCCCTCCACTGCCTCGCCCCAGGACCTGGTCAACGAGACCATCAATGCCGCCCACGACCTGGTACCGCGCGACGAGCTGTGCTGCCCGCAGTCTGGGTGGAAACCTTTCTCCCCTGCACTGCCCCGTCAGATAAACATCCTGCCCTACAGGTAGGAACCCATGCAGTCGAAGTGGAGGGCTTGTCACTAGCTGCAAGTAAAAGACAATGACGGAAGCAGAACAATCACATTAAGGTTAAAAAAAAATTGTAATTATCCAGTACAGTTCAAGTATAAAGAACCAGTGAGGTAAATAAACCAGTAATTAATCACTCGACTATGTGATAATTAACTTTTTATATACAGCAAAAAAACTGCATCTCAGTAACTTTTGATAGACATTTTACACCTCACCTCACGGTTCAAGTGTTTCAGTGGCCGATAGTTTGTAGTTGATTAGTAGTAGAAGCGACACGTGTCACACTGTCAAAATTTCTAACAATCAAAGTCTGCAAAGATTCAAGAAGCATATTTACATGTATTAGAGCAACAAAAAAGGCAAAAACTCGAAAACATGAATTAATCCAGGTCACAGTGACTGTGTTTTTGAAAGCAAACATTCCAATCCAGAAGTTAGATAACCCAAATTTCATTCAAATTTACGTTACACAAACAATTTGAAATATAGATTGTTCTTGTTGCATGATATAGCATGTTGGGATGGTATATAGTGCTTTATATATCTGTAGTTGTCTATCACAAGGTTTGAGTAATATGTCAGTGAGTTTTAATAAAAAAATATTTTCTGGTCTGTATTTTAGTCACCTCTACCCGTTTACAAAATAATTGCAATGCAAGTAAGAAATAATAAGAATGTTGAACGAAACTCATTTGTAGCCTAAGTCAAACATGTTGCTCTCATCCCACTAAAAACATTAGTTTGTAATGATATGATGATGGTCAATTTAATGTCAATTGATGATTGCAATAATAGTGTGTTTACATCAATTTAAGTACCATATCAATAACATGTTTTCGGTGAAAATGGTTCCATGACTTCATCGGTTTTGAAGATGTGATTTCAGTATATTTTTCCACTCCTTTTTCTAAAATTGCATTTAGATAATATTCTTTAATGATGAGGCATATATGTATATATAATCAATGTTCCTTTAGTAAACATTAACTTCAGATGTTTGGTTCCACATAGATATAATTTTTTTCTTAAAGTAACCAGTCTCACAAAATTATTTTCAAGTTAGTATTTAGCGGTATAATTTCAGATTCATGTAGATAGTATGCTTATTTACTCACAAATGAAAGAAATCATTGCTATAAATAGATAAAACAACCTACACTGTCATATCATTACACAGCTATCTTTGGTGGAAATGTTTCCAAAATTCTCTGTGATTTATGTTCCCATAACCTACAAATTGTGTAGACATGTATTACTGTTTCAACAATGAAGCAGTGTAAATAAATTTTACGAATTTTTATTTATAAGTAACAGTGTTTTTAAATGTTTGCAGTTAAATTACTGTACAGATGCAAACTGTGTCATTCTATCGAATATCATTTTTTAACATCTTACATCATGCAATACTTAAAACAATAAAATACTTCAGAAATTACTTTTATTTGGCAAAATATTAAATTGAAGTGCTTGATTTTTTGTGAATAATGTTATTGTAATAGCAAAAATTTGCTAAGTAAATGAATTAATTACTTTGGAGTCTATATATACTGTTGAGATGAATGTATAAAATAAAAGCAGTGGCATGTGTCACTAGCTCACAAAATTGAAAACTATAAAAGAAAATGCCATATGGTCTCTTTCCCTTGCTACAGAGCTGATTACGGCACATGAACGAGCAATAAGGGGACATGTAATTTAAGAAAAAATTGAGCATTATCTGGCAACTCCGATATTCCAGTCCGTTTTATTCAGTGTCGCTCCTCATTCAGTGTCGCTCCTCGTTGATATATTGGTATGATTAACCACAAAATTTGCTTTATGTAGGTATAATGTTACAAGGCAACAGAAAGGCATATCTGAGTTCATAAGAGATGTAGATTTTGATAATAATAAAAGAACAAAATGTGATATGTAATTTCTACAACTATTTACATCATCAAAATTTCCTTTGTTACTCTTGTTATTCTCACACATTTATCATGTCAGAGATTCTAGTAAAATTCTGTTTATTATAATTATAAAAAAAATAGTACATAGTTTTTGCTGTAAGTACAATGTATTTCTTATGTCAAATGCAGTGAGTACATTATGTAATGTATATGTTACATAAATGTTATTGCAAAATATAGCACACATTCTATTATTCTGTACTTTGGCCCTATCCTCTATCACACTGCTTTCAGTAGTCTTGAACATCGGCTGGTGACTTTGAGTGTTGGTGTGTATGGCTTTTCAAACCACTCTTTGAAAGGCCCCTTGTGCGGTGCCACAACAGTAATAATTCGCAAAACATGGACATTTCTGTTGACTATAGTAGAAGGTGTCATGTTATTTCCAAATTTTTACAACATTGCATCTTACGTATTTCTGCCATATGTTACTAGTGCAATACAAATATTTTTAAGCCAGAAAATTTAATATGTATAACAAACGTGAATTCATATTGATAGTGAAATAATATTTATTTTGTCACTTACTTTTGCACCATTTATGCACATATCAGATGACTTACTGTTAAAGCTTCAAGTAGTCCTGAGAATAAAATATTAAATATTATTTCATAGAAAATGTTTCTTAATACTGTACAAGGCTTTAAAAAAATAAATTGTGTACAAAAATTTAGTTTTATTGTAGAGGTATAGGTCAGGGAAAAATGTGATGGAGACAGGAAAAACCAGGAAAAGTCAAGGAATTTAGTGAATGTTTTGTGTAACCACTGTGAATTGGCAGTCTGTAATGTAATATGTGTTCCCAATATGTATTTACATATCTTTGAATATGCTGTATTATATAGTATTACACTTGAGGAAACAGGCTTATAATTTGCTACATGTTTTTAAATGCTGTTCATGGTAAACTGAACACTTTTGAAAGCCCTGCTTAAGATCTACTTGAATGCACATTGTGTATTCTTCCACCTTATGTACAAATAACATTGCCATGGGCCGGATCACTTTATACATGTATGGGCTATTCATGGTAAAGTGAGCACTTTTGAAAGCCCTCTCATTTGGAATAATATTCAAGAAATAAATTTTATTTTAGCCTTAGGCGTTTACTTCCAAGTGCGGTGGAATACACAAATTCTGTCTATTACTTGCATTACAACGTTTATTTTAAAAAGGTGGTTAAAGAATAAAAAATAGTTGGAAGGAATCTTAACTAGGGTCTCAAAAGTGCTCACTTTACTGTGAACAGCCTATACCTGTCAAGGGTAACTATGAAATACTATTAGAAAAACTAATATTTTACATATTTTCTTATATACACGACACATGACGCATTCTGACATAATATTTATTCACCACTCCGTCTCACATACATGTCACGTCACCCCAAGCGTGGTCGAACCCACAACGGCTTGCTTCGAGAGCTAATCAGCGCACCCTTAGGCAAGGGGCACCCAAGGACACGGCAGCTGAAGCCATCTATGTGGTTACCATATTTACCCGAAAGGAATGTGAGGTTTTTTGACAGAAAAGGAATAGAAAAAATGAGGGGTTGGCTACAATTCAAGAATCGTCTTCAGTTCAAAACCTAGGCGATTTTGACAAAGGCTTTTCATGCTTAAATAGAGTACGTCCTATGGTTGTATGTATTTTTGTAGTGCTGAGACTGTACCTGTCAACTTTGACAAGGATCCCCTTATCTGATGTCACCCTGCCTCACAGCAGTAAAGAGGAAGTGCTTTGGTGGGAAGCAAAATGGTCCAAGTCACAAATAGGTATATAACACCCACAAAAGTTTTACAGTGTAAGAAATATGCTGCTAACATACAGCCAGGTTAGACACACCTATTTCATTGTGATTAACTTTTTTTTTAAAGTTAATTTGATTTTTTATATATATATATATATATATATATATATATATATATATATATATATATATTAGCATTTCACCTTGAAGGGTTTGTCATAAATTAATGCAAAAATACTTAACCTAAATAATTTTTCCGGCACTTCACAGGAGTAGTCTTGAATTCAGGTTTAAATATTTTTCCCTCAAAAAATATTTTTTTAGGAAGGGGTCGTCTTCCTTTCGGGTAAATACAATATGTCAGATGTCACGTGCTTTGTAATCACCCCTGTGTATGACAGAAGCTGACTATGGAGCCAAGCGCTGCACCTGAGCGGGTGGCAGAGATGCAACCTGCACGCAAGAAAAACTACCACTTCCAGCCTCTCCCGAGAGAATACGGCCTGCACTGCTAAGGGAGCCGAAGGACCCGCGTCGGCTGACTATATGTGCCGGCGCACACCTTGAGAACGTCAGTTGTATACTCGGCAGCTTGCTCCACCACCTCATGTGCTGGAGCTCTCAGCCATCCGCCTTCCTCACGAAGGACCACCGCTACCTTCCAGAAGCCTTCTAGACCAGTGTCCAGTGTTCCTCAAAGAAGAGAAGTCTCTCTCCCCCCCCCCCCCCCTTGACACTCACTACCACTTTGGTAATGATCCTCAAGTCCCTTCTGAACAACAGTATAGATTAGTTACTGTCTGTTTTTCATAGCAACCTAGCTCATTCTGCTCATGTTTAGTTTTGTGCCAAATCTCCTTCATCTGGTTTAACGTAGGCTACTTCCACCACTTTCAGTACAATTGATACGTAGGAGATAGTACGAGCCACCGTGTCTATTCCTCTGGGGAACAAACACACATTCTTACCTAACCCCAGATATTTATTCTAGGGTGATTGTGACTTTAGATGTCAAACCCACAAAGGAGAAGCAGGAAACCACGTCTTGAAATCCACTTTGCAGAAACTAGTGTAGGACTGCGAGCTAACCTTAATCGGGCTCACGTACGTCACCAAACACAAAATCCAGTCGATGGCCACCCGTACCTTGAACCGAGTACTCTAGTACTCGGATCATTGTAAGGTAGAGCCACAACCACTAGGAATACACGCGATAAAGCGGCTGGACATCCAGATCAGATAACCGCTTTCCATCCACCACGTTGAACCCTTTGCCTGTTGGAGTGACAGGACTGATTCTGGTTGGCCTAACCTCTTCTGGTTACACTCTAGCTAGGGAACTAGTCACCTGCTCCTTATTCATGTGGTAGACCTTAGTACCTTTATGTATGCCCTTCACCAATAGAAGCAGTGCAAACTGGAGAGCTAAGGAGGCAGCTACTGTCTCTAAACGTAGTCAGTTGCACTGCAACCCATTGTTGCCCTTCCCCATGGGATTGAGCTCAAGCCCACCTGACAACTGGAGACGCCTCATCGCCCAGTCCCCCTTACAGCCACCCCAGATCACCAGAGACCCACACTCGCTCGCAGTCCATCTACAACTGGGACTACCAGTACCTTTGGGTAATTCCTGTCCATACTTCCGGCCTGCAATGCCAAGCAGCCTGCCGTTGGAGCCGACGAGTCCAGCCAACAGCACCATCGCAGCCCTAGAACAGCAGCTGCCGAGCCATGATCTACCCTTGGTGAAGCCCACTGCAGGTAACAGTGTGTCCTTGTCAAAGCCTGCAGTCATCGCCACATCCGACTTTGTGCTGAGTCAAATGGCTACTCGCCCCGCCCTATACGGCGGCATTGCCACTGCCCTACCCTAATATTGCACCATTGCCGCAGCCAAATGTATGATTATTCAAACTCCCCGTCAGTGAATTGTACCCAGTGTGGGTGTCTGGCACCAAAGACACCTTTGTGTGATGGTGACGTCACTGCCATTTATAACCAGACATCATGCATCACACATTAAAATAACAGAGAAAGTAAAAGAAAATATTTCATTATTCACAAATGTTTACTTAAAACTTTTAATTTAACATTAAGATATGGAACTACTTCCCCTCTATCGATGTAAGATTTACTGGGTGCACAACAGCCAGTGTGCCTATCAAAATATACGCCATTTGATTTCCAAAGTGCTCACTTTACATCGGACAGCCTTTACAATTATTGAAATGAGATTTTTTATGATGCTGTTGTCTTATCTGAGCCGCATAGTGGGTCGCATGCTGAAATTTTAAAAAATGTATATCAAATGTTTAAGGGCCTGGAGTGGCTTGTTTCGCTGTTCAACAACAACCTGAATGGCATCCTAGCAGATGAGATGGGTCTAGGGAAGACTATCCAAACGATTGGACTCATCACATACTTGATGGAAAAGAAGAAAGTGAACGGGCCATTCCTCATCATCGTTCCATTGTCGTAAGTGATTTTTTAAAATATATGTTTATGTAAAATAAATTGATTGATCATATGCTTCTAGTTATGTGGTTTGTCTGCATACATTACGGTAAATGTTTGCCCAAGTATTATTGATGAGACAATTCTATAGTTTTTGTCGATTCCAATACTCAATTTGATTCCAAAATTTTTGTTTTGATTCTCGATTCTAGACTTGATTCAATTATCAACAAATATTAAATGCATTGCAACATTTTGTATACAGTTGTACAGTTATACATTTTACACAACTTAACAGCGGAGACTACAATAACGAGAGCGAGAGAAAATAATTTTTCTTAGTTGAATTAGCTAATTTTGTGGCATTAACTATTTCATCCAGTACTCTGTGGAAGAAATTTATAGTTTTGTCATGTAGAAATGGCCCTGCTATGTAAAACAAATGCGTCAACATCGTGTAATTTCAAGAATACTGCACACTTCCCAAAACAATATACTGTAATTTCAAGGATATACAGTAAATATTAGGGTAAGTCGTACATTTGTCTATTCTTTTCGTAAATTTTTCAGTGCAAAGTTTTTAACTTTTGATTTTGTTGCAGCTAGCTGCATTTTATAATACCGCTGAATGTAAACAAAACAAATCAATCGCAGTGCATTGGAGGTTAAATACGTACATTAGCATGGACAAAATGTCCAAATGATAGACATTTTATGGACTTTTGCATCTGCCTTAGCATCTTCCATAATTTATGAGACTAGATATTTTATGAAAACAGTCCATTTAATGTATCAATTTAGATATTGCACTTAAGTTTCACACAATTTTTCATGCTACTGTCAGTGTAAACAAACATTTTATTTGATTCTGCCACCATAGTTTGATGCACACATTGTAGTTGTGAGTGTTCACTTCGCACAATTGTTACTAGCATTTTAAGGCAGTTTGTTGTCAAAGTACTGTCGCTTATTTCAAAGTGTTTATTTTACTGCTTGTGTAATCTTTGGAATGTGTATGTTTACATTTTACTATGCAAGAAAAAAGACTTAAAAGTAATTACGTGTGTGTGTGTTACATGTAGAACTATGATTTCCGAGATTTGAAAATTGTCTTGAGATGAAGTCAAGAATTTTGTCATCTCAAGTATTTCTCGATATTGCAGACACTTGCACGTCTGTAGATTTTTTTATTTTTATAGTGCCGAAGTAAATTTGTGTATATAACATGGGAGAAGAGATCATTTCTTGTGGAGAAAACTAATTTTGTGAGATGTCGGGCATTTATCTGTATTTCGTGTTATTTTGCATTTTACTGTTGCATTTTGGTGTTATTTATTTTTATCTCAATTTACCACAACATTGTCTCTCTAATCATACCTGATTAATCACGACTCCAAACACACACAAGCTATTTGCATTGCGTTTACAAGCACCAGGTTTGCAGAATATGCTACCCAGTAAGAAAATTTTACAGAATCGAATTGAACTTTTGAATGCAAAAAATTTAAAACATTGATTTTCGATTCAGGCAAGAATCGGTGGAATCTAGGAATCACTAATCAAATTGTCCCATCACTACAAAGTATGAATGAAACAGATGTGTAGTGTGGGTCCCACTGTTAAGTTACCTTAATTTTGAAATGTGTACTCACAATTACTTTTGTACATATATTCATTTTATACTGTTACAGTAACTATGGTTATGGCCATCTTTTTTTTTATCGAGATATTCACACACAACGTAATCTTTAAGGACAATAAATTACAGTAATTATAGAGGAAAAAGGTAACTAGTGTTTTATTTTAACAGTTCTACAGTGATCTTGATAGTACCTACCTCTGATAGTATAATGTTGCATTTTATTTCGAATTAACAGTTCCATATCTTCTTTCTTGTCTTGTTTGAGTGGCAACTGACTCTGTCTTGATTAACTTTCCGTGATCTTGGAAAGCTCTAAAGCTTATAACTAGAGATGGGTCGAACGTTCGAATTCCGAACCGAACCCGAACATAACCTAGGTTATGTTCAGTTCGGTTAGAAATTTATTGCCATGTAAAAGATCAGGTCCAGTTTCGGTTCGAAAAATTTATACGAGTTCGTGTTCGGTTCGAAAATTTGCTAGAAGTGAACATCATTAACAAATTTTGAAACAAACTTAAGTACGTATTTCGGCATGTATAGGCTGCACATTTTTACAAAAAAAAATGACTACAAAAGTGGGGTGCGGCTTATATACGAGATATTGGCAATAAAAAAAATTTCTTCCAAAACATGTTTAGAAATTTGTCAACATATAGTACATTTTAATGTTTTAACTTGAAGGAAGGAAGGGAAGGGTAAGGAAGAAGAAAAAGAAGAGGAGAAAGGAAAACAAATTCCACTTGTGCCACTATTTATTCACTTCTTTATAAACAAAATCACCATCTCGCACGTATAAAATGTAAACATGTAGTTACATTACCATCTGTGGAATAGTAATTGCACACTTGTATATTTGTAAACATTGCAACATAATACAAATTTTCTGTCTCAGTTGTTTTGTATGGGAGAAGTTTACTCGGAATTTATGCTTGTACGGAATTGTGACTTAACAGGGCTGCCTGGTTTGTCTACTATACGCTCTCATGCGGGTTGCATTGCAGGCCATCTTCGTGCACTACACAACAATTAATCAAAGCACTCTCGTATTACAGAGTGGCCCATGAGCATGTGGAGAGGGGGCAAGGGGAAGATAAGTAGTGAATGAGTTCCAGTAGCACAGCAGGTAAAGGACTTTGTCCCATGACTTGGAAAAATTGCTGAAATACAAGATGTTTCACCTTTGTGCCTCCTCGCTGAGTTATGACCACGTGTTGCTGGGCTAGTCGGTATAAGGCGTGTGTTTGGGTGTAGTTTCGTGCATTGACGATCTTTTAGACCCAGAAATTAATTGTATAACATCAAAACTAAGTTTGTTCAAGTGCAAACTAACCTAGCGTCGAGACTGTTTCAAAAACAGCAAGACATCTCGTTTGCCACTCTCTCTCTCTCTCGCAGCAAATAATGAATAATATATATGTAAACACAGAACTATTTTTCAACCCATGGACATTAGTAAATAGTATATTTCAATTGTAAACAAATATTATGTATGCTGGCAATAAATTTTAACGTTACAGAGAAATGGGATATAAACACCAAGCACATTCACCAGTGTGAATGTAATTGTGGTAGAATTGCCTACAAAAATTCATTAATTAACACTCATTGTTTTTTCAATAAATTTCAATTTACATGCTGTAATTCATATGCTATTTTCCTTCATAAGTGGAAACTTTGTTCACATCCACAGTGTTGGCGACATCAGTTCGTTGTGACTGTGAATAGGCTTTGTTCGATCTAAAGAAAAAACTTAATTGTGCGTGAGAAATACACATTTTAATAATTACTTTCATCTGCGTTTGGGCTACAATCAAGAGCACATCAATAGAACCTTCGATTTCAGAAATATTTGCAGCGTAAGTTTTAAGTGTTTCACCCGGTATATGAATTAATATAACCAATTTCAATTATACTTTCTTTTTTTTGCTTACAGTATCTATTACGAGCTTCAAATGTGCATCTACAATTCCTGTTTAGTCAGGTGTTCTGTATAACAGTACCACACGAGTATGAAGCTTTTATATCATTTAAAAAACCAATGAACCAATTTCCAACCAAATATTGTTATACTTTTACTTTACTAAGTCTTGTAGGTACACGCTTAGAAAGCCAAAAGAAGTAGATTGACAATGTTAAAATACTGGAAAAGGAAATACCAAATAGTTCAAAAGCATACAGGAAATGTTAATGGATGTATTTATACTAGTTCCTCGAAGTTAATATCCCATTCCATTAATAAATGTATAAAAACTAAATGAATGGAACAGAAAATATTTAGGACAAATTAGAAACTGGGGTGCAAGGACTAGTGATATGTCTTCTATCCCCTCTCCTATTTCAAAGAATCTTTCAGCTTCCAGCTGGTACACCTAGTTTACTTAGGCGATGCTCTAGCGATTATACATAACTCATTAATGTGCAGTAGAAAATAATTTTTTATGAAAACAAATTTTTAATCTTGGCATTGAGGATATTAGCCTACTATGTTATCAAAAAAGTTGTATGAACAATGTTGTAGGTTAAACTATGTCTCATATATATATTTATCAAATCGTAGGGCATGTTAATAATAAATATGGTATATAATAATAATTAAATCTCCATGTTTCAATTTTACCATAGTATACTGAGGAAAAAATTTGTGATAATTGTCACATTCTTCAGCAGGAAACAGAATACATAATTTAAAAAGACAAATCAACTTAAGTTTTTTTCCTCCAAATTTTTAATGTTACTAAATTTGTAATACAAAACATCTTTGAAATAAGTATCAACTTCATTACACATACAATGAAGTTATTTAAAATCCTACTGCATAAGAATATGTAATAATGTGCGCAATATTATGAATTTTAAATGTATCATCAAATGCCTTGTTACAAAGAATATAAATTAAAACTACAGCTACAATTGATGAGGCATTGAGTATAAGTAAGTGATAGCCTATTCAAATATATTAACTCTTTCAGTCTCAGTTGTAAAATATATAGGATGTTTACCAAGTAACTGGTTTTATTTATCAGTTCTGCACTTAGTAGCCAGAATGTATGAAGCAAATGAAAAAATTCAGTGTTTTGAAATAGTTATCTGATACTAGGAATATTGAAATTGAACATTCAACATTTCTCTTATTTGTTTTCAACGTAGCTAGGAGATTATTATATTGTTGTAATTCTTTTTATTCATTCATTTGCACGTATGTTGTTTTTTAATGCAAGCATTATTACATTTGTTCAATTTTGTGTGTGTCTGAATTTTGGAGGAAAATTTTATCACTAAAGATTTACACGTATTCATTTTATATAACTGTCGTTACTAATGGGTATGATTAGAGGTTGGCAGTGTTGTAATTTTTTTTATTCATTCATTTGCACGTATTTTGTTTTTTAATGCAAGCATTATTACATTTGTTCAATTTTGTGTCTGTCTGAATTTTGGAGGAAAATTTTATCACTAAATATTTACGCGTATTCATTTTATATAACTGTCGTTACTAATGGGTATGATTAGAGGTTGGCAGCTCTGGACTAATGGGAGGTTGGCAGCTCTGGACTATTATAAATAACTGCTGCCAAGAACCTTATGCACAAGCGCGTTATTATCGGTTTTAATGTATGACAGAACGTAATTTCGATATTGTTATAGTCACGAACAAAATATTCTTCTGTTTTAATATGTAAATCGATGGCTTCAGCTGTGATTGAAAGGGTTCTAAAAGATATTTCATTAGCTAAACATACTGATTAATAAAACAATGTTTCAGCAGCTTAGGTAATCTTCTTTTCTTCTTTTGTTTCTGGAGATAGTCTTAGTCTGTGCTTCGAGGATATGTTAGGGTTCTCTTATAATCCAACCACGAGCTCGACGAGAATTTACAATTTCTGGAAGGAGACATTCCATGTAGAGTACTGTCAGTTTTGGAAGTATAATTTCCTGCCACATATCTCTCCTCTTCACTTTGTCGAGCAACAAACCTGGGCACATACAATATGTTTTCATAAACATATTGTTTACTGACATTTTCCTACAAGAAATTTTTTTGATAATGTTATTGAGAAATTACAAAATTGGAACAATGCATGGCTGTAATCTTGAGTCTTTCTGGCATGTCAATTTAGGGGTAGACGTGGACATGATTGGTGATTATAAGTAAAAAAAAGAAACCAAATGTTTATAACAAACACATTTGATTTGCAAATAGGTTGAGTGTCGAGGTATTACCACAACTTGAACAATTTTACTTCAGATTATGTTAGATTTTGTAACACAATGTTTTTTCCTACACAAAATACAAATCAATTTTCTATGTACTAAGTACTAATTGTACCAAATATTGTTTCCTGGTGGTTATTTCCTGATATAAACTTAACTATAATCCTCAAGTACATTTTCAGTCTATATCTGCCTTGTTATAAAATTCGCTATACATGGGCAAAAAAAGCAATTAAATGAACTCTTATGCAGTAATTTTTGGGGGGAAAAAATTGTGTTTGGTAAAATATCCACATTTTTTGTGGAATTTTATTAAGGCTTCAAAAAAAGTAATGTTAATTTCTATACTTTTAATTATTAATATTATCTAAAACAAATTAACCATGGCCCGTTTCCTATTACAATTTAATGAAATGGCATGGCATATAGGATTAATATTATATAAATATATATGTGTGTGTGTGTGTTGTGTGTGTGTGCGTGCATGCGTGCGTGCATGCGTACCCACACAGTCGTGAACTGGTCAGGCCAATCACCACCTATGGCCCAGGTTTGAATCCAAAGGGGTCACGCCATATTTTAGTATGTGGGAAATGTGGCAAACGTTTACGTATGGTTTTTTTGGGGTAGCCTACTTACGTTTCCCTCCCCAATGCATTCTGTTATATCATCCCTACGTCATCACATTCTGTTCATTATTCTCCCTCCTTTTGGCACTAGCCACCTCAAATCACATTCGTTGGTCCTGCCTCAAAAGGGAACAAGATGAATTTTAAAGCATACAGAGAGAGAGAGAGTCTGTGTGTGTGTGTGGAACTCTCTCCTCTCTCCTCTCTCTCTCTCTCTCTCCTCTCTCTCTCTCTCCTCTCCTCTCCTCTCTCTCTCCTCCTCTCCTCTCCCTCTCCCTCTCTCTCCTCTCTCTCCTCTCTCTCTCCTCTCTCTCTCCTCTCTCCTTCCTCCTCTCTTCTTCTCCCCCTCCTCCCCCTCCTTCCCCCCTCCTCCTCTCTCTCCTCCCCTCCCTCCTCTCCCCCTTCTCCTCCCCCCTCCCTCCTCCCCCCCCCTCTCCTCTCTCCTCTCCCTTCCTCCTCCCCTCTCCTCCCCTCTCCCTCCCTCTCTTCCTCTCTCTCTCTCTCCTCCTCTTCTCTCTCTCCTCCTCTCCTCCTCCCTCTCTCCCTCTCCTCCTCTCTCCTCCTCCTCCTCTCCTCTCCCTCTCCTCTCCTCCCCTCTCTCCCCTCCCTCCTCTCTCCTCCTCTCTCCCTCCTCCTCTCCCTCTCTCTCTCTCTCCTCCTCTCCTCTCCCTCCCTCCTCTCTCTCCCTCCTCCTCTCCTCTCTCCTCTCTCCTCCCCTCTCTCTCTCTCTCTCTCTCTCCTCCCCTCTCTCCTCGTCTCCTCTCTCCCTCCTCCCTCTCTCTCCTCTCTCTCCCTCCCCTCTCTCTCTCCTCTCTCTCCTCTCTCTCTCTCCTCCTCCACTCTCCTCTCTCTCCCTCCTCTCTCCTCCCCTCTCCTCTCCCTCTCTCTATCTCTCCTCTCCTCTCTCTCCTCCTCTCTCTCCTCTCTCTCTCTCCCTCTCTCTCTCTCTCCCCTCCTCTCTCTCCTCTCTCCTCCTCTCTCTCTCTCTCTCCTCTCTCTCTCTCTCTCTCATTTTAAAGCATATATATATATGCTTTAAAATTTGATATTATTACAACTGAATTGTCTTCATATACTCAAATTTCACTTAACTACATTTAGCCATACTCATAAAATGATTATATATATATATATATATATATATATATATATATATATATATATAAACGTAGAATGTCGCTAGCGGAGATATTCTACTACAGAAACACAAGAAGTCATGGTTCACATTTTACGTATTTTAACAGAAACATAACGCAGTGATACGTTTTCGTCTTTGCTCTCTCCATTCTTGTGAAGTCGTTTGGTCTTTTGTGTTACTTTGTATTGCCCTTCTTCTTTCAGCGGTTCACTCTTCTTGTAAAGATCTCAAATACTCTTCCTTTAGTACTGCAAGCTTGTCATCAGGTGTGTCTGATAAAGACTCTGCCGCATGTGATCCTTATTGCTTATCTGGGCCTGTGCTACTATACTTCAGTGATCTTTTTGCAACTGACTTCTTTCAGCGTTAGCGTAATTTAGTGCTGGACCTGTTCTGAGCAATATATTTCTTTGTAAAGACTTCAGGACTCTTATTAGTCAATGTTTTGTGTACGAGTCTATGTAATTCACTCTTTGAGTTGTGCGCCACAACTGCACACTGACTTCTCCCCTGGAACGGAAAATAAAAGTTGTGAAATAAGTACGAAAACATATATAGTAATGTATCACTTACTAAATGCTTTAAGCTTAATGGTGACAGTTCTTTATCACCAAAATTATATTTAAATAAGGTACATATGTAACACAGGCGTATTTTATCACTCATATTCATATCAAAAATATTATTTCTATAAGAGGAAATTTACTTCATCACAGATGTCAACTTTCTTATTATGCTATTTAATATTTGGTACTCGGTGTTTAGATATAATACCATAGGCCATATTATTTAAATATAAATAGCAATTAATTTATAAAGAATTATGCAAGACTGTAAACATTAGAAGCTTATACAAACACAGTAATATGATCAACTATGTATATTTTCCATGCACCATTCCATTTGCGCTTTCAAATATTTAACAGCTCCCAAATATTTTAGGTATGTTAGAATTTTTTGGGGTCATACACAGGCATTCATGCACTGAAGTTGGCTAAAATTAATACCACACACTGCTGACGGATTGGAAATTGCAGCAAACATTGCAATTACGTAGAATGAAAAATTATTTATTCCCATATCAACCATAAGGTGGATTAATTGCGTTGATCTATATATTTTTTTCCTTCTCACTACTATTGTCGCGTTTGTAGGTGAGCAAGTAAGGTGGTATGATGAATGAATGCGCAAAGTAATTGTATTTTTTTTAATAATACCTTTTTCTTATAATTCCCTTGCTGTAATACACTGAGGGACATTACATTTTCTGCATATGCTATGGAAGTGCAGCAAACAAGTACAAAGTATATTCATAAAAACAACATATAACACTAATTTTATTGACATACTTACAGTTAGCAACACGTTTTTCAGCGATCAGACAGTTAATGTCATACTGTTGTGTAGTAATACGTAAGTCGGATTTATACAAAAATTAATGAGTAAAAGTTCCCAACCTGTTTTCGAACGCAGAAAAATTTTGTCATGATTATCACCTTACCCACCAATTTAACACAGACGCGGTATTCCTGTGAGTTAGATGGTATATGTAGGGTCAAGAAACTATGAAATTAGTTATCGTAATAACAAATTTTGTTAACTAAATTTTTTTGTCCCTTTAACTTATGTGAAGGGAGTTTGCAAATATTTCACACACATGTTTATTTAAGTAAAGCATTTATTTAATTTCGAGACCAACTTAAATTCCAAACTTATGACTGAATAACAATTACTTCTCCAAACCTTGTGTTACCTATATGCATTACTTTATTGCAGAGGCATGAAAACATGATCGCACTTACAAATTGTCAGAAAACCAGTATTTTACAGTATAACAATCATCTCAGCTTAAAAACGGAGTTGTCGATTTCTGGTTTCTGCAAATCATGAGCCGTAAAGATTATTTTATCCGCTATTATATGTATGTTCAATTATTTTTTAATAAGCTTTACAACTGTGTTCATGTGTGGATGTAAGAAAAATCTAATACTCAAAGAGAAAGAAATAAAGAAAAGATTTTAATGAATTTCGTATTATTCGTTACAAATGTTTCATCCGTTTCAAACGTCTTGGAGTAATTTCAAGTATATGCAGTTGCAAAATCTTCATGTAGCGCCTTTATTCCCGGTTACTCGCATACGAAAGATCCATTTTTGCGTGTCCGCCACGAGACTAATACTAGTTCGAATACGACGTAAAGCAACTCGTGGGAAGTGTTCAAGAATAGTAAAATCTCATTTAATACTCCTTGTTTCAGACTAAAATACAATTTGAATAACATACTCTTGATATTAATATTACAAAAACTAGCTGTGAAACAAAGTAATTTCATACTTAGAAAGACTTCAACAGCTTGGCTTTCTGGCCTTGCGTCGCTGTTCTTCTTATGGATTTACGCCGTGTTGATATGGTTAATCTTCTTCAGGTAGTTGTCTTTGCCATTGTCAGTAAATTTAATTTTAGCGCTGCCAAAGTTATTTTCCTCACATAACCGCTTAAAATAATGTTCACATTACAAAACACTCCACTGCGAGGTGCTAGAATAACAAATGACAGATTTCTGAGTACTCACTTCCGTATTCTTCTCAAGGACAAACGCACACTACCCTCACGAACCACAACATGCATCATCTGGCAGAGTAACGGGGGATTACTACTAATAGCCTCTCCCTCGGTGGACACTGGTGACTCACTACTTGAACTTGGCAAGGCAGGTACATGGCCATCTTCTCACCAATAGCATGTACGCTCTCCTGTAAATTTTGCCCCTGCACCAAATATTTTTAATGGTATTCGCTTTTGTGGCGTTCCTGTTCAAGATGTGTGTGTGTGTGTGCATGTGCATGTGTATGTGTGTGTGTGGGTGCGTGCATATGCATGCATGTGGGCGTGTGCGTGTGCATGCACGCGTGTGTGTGTGTGTATATATAAAAATAATTTTTTTTTTCCCTCCATAACCAAAACTACCAATGTCACTTTTTTTTTTGGCTTTCCCTGTAAGGTAGAGGATAGTTAACTTAGAGCAGGGGGAGAATAAAGGAAGCGGTAGCACTTTTTTTAGAAAAAGGGTACTGTCACATTCCAGCATGGCAAAAAAAAAAAAAAGACCAGCACTGCAAAAAGACCAACCAGCATGTCAATGCAAAAAAAAAAAAAAGCAGTCTGGCCAGCCACAGCAGTTGAGGTTTTTCTATTATAGTATATTTCATATAAGTAGGGTAAAAATCTGACGGACAATATGACCAACCCACACACTATGTGAACAGTAAATACTCTCACTTTTAAATTATTGTATCTGCTTATGAATTGCTGCAAGATGCATGTTGTTAAGTTGGCAACTTTGATGATGGCTTTGGAAGAAAATAGAACTCAAAACTAAAAGTTGTAATTTAAAATTTTAATTATACTTGCACCATTTATGGTTTGGTGCATAATGTCTTTCATAAATATTAATAAACTACTGCTACTCATCAGTACAACTACATCCCTGGCAGTTGTCCGCATAGTTGAGTTACCACCGCCATCACTGCCTACAAGATTGTTGTATGTATCTACCATGCCAGGACAGACGTCCTAATAGAAAAAATAATTTCGTCCGATGAGCCACTGGGACCATGCAAGAGGTCCGGGGCTAGTACAGCAGGGTGCCGCGTGATGCCGCCACAAGTAAGATCCCTAGATTACACCGCTCGCACGAAGGATCTAGGCGCTGGGCTTGCACCTGCTAACCCACTTTCCAGATGCCCTATGCCAGTGAAGGAAGGGATGGCCGAGGAGTATAAAAGGAGATGCGCCCCGGCCTCCGGATCGTCAGTTCTGCTTCAGTTCTCGATCAATCTTCAGACTCCTCTCCTGGGCTCTCACCACACAAGCAATTGGTACAGAGGTGCATCTCTCCAGTTAACTTCACTGCTTCCTCGTGGGGCTGAAAATTCTCTCCAATGAGCACAGAAGGAAGAACCAGCGGTGTAACCAGCAGCTTACTAAGACATCTTCTGTTCCTTGCATTGATCAGCACAGAATTAGATGTCCACAGGTCACGTGTTTTGGATGTTGGTAATTGTTCGACTTCACCAAGGCATGTGGCAATTTGTGTACAATGTTTTCTATATTGTTGGAGACATATATGTCTATCATAATTATTTTATTTTTTCTCCCAATACACGCAGTTTCAAACTATGCTGAACCACTTTAAGGTTTACGTCAGAATTCTGAAGATGGGAGTGTGTTCCAAATCAGTGTTTATGGCCTGATTGCTCAGATTATAGTTGGTGATGAAGACTGACAGTATTAAGGAATTAGCTTCATGGACTGTGATACTGTAATACAGATACATGATATATTCTTCTAAGCGAGTTAAATGGTTAAGTTGCTACAGGCTGGTGAATAATGGTGACTTAAATGGTAAGTGCATAATTGTTTTCACAGGCAAATTACATGTGTATATACATGCTAGAATGTTTTAACAGGTGATTTATTAATAATTTTTTTCACACAAGCCTATTTATTTACAATATGTCATAATTAGAAATGCCAATTGTCTGTGAAAATGTTTCCATGATTTCGTCATTTTTATGTGGTGATTCCAGTATAGTTTTCGCTACATTTTATAAAATTTTGATAATTTATTTTAATGTTGTACAATATTTCAATCAATAAATACATTTACAACTAGTTTTCCTTTGGCAGAATATTATATTAAAGTGTTTGATTTCATGTTAATTAATTTTAATGGCTTAAATTTGCCAAATGAAGTGAAATGAAAGAAGTACTTCTCATTTCATGTATCCAGTACACATATGTGCATGTAAACCACTGTTGAGATGAATGTATGAAGTATAAGCAACAGCATGCATCGCCAGAATTATTCCCACACAGAATAGAAAACTAGGTCTTCAGAAGGAAAAAAGTAACCATAAAAATAACTAAAGTAAATTCTGGAAAAGATAGTGGTATAAGTCCAGCAATCTGTGGCAAAAACTTGAAAAACCTGCATCATCATAAATACTGGTGAAATTTATTTGTATTTTTTACTATTTGAAGATTGATGCTCTTAATAGAAACTGTGTACATAAACAGTGGTTTGATTTGGGCACAAATTTACGTTTATTTCCATGTACCCAGTCAACAAGCATTACAAAAATTTGACTGGGAATAAAAATATGCGATATCAGTACAAAGTGATAAGGGTATTAGAATTGCAGTTTCATGGTCTGTGTACCATGGGTTCCACAATATTATCAGTCACAGTCTAAAGGTTAAAAAAGATTTAAGATATCTATTATAAAATCACAGTGATTTTAATTTTTTAAATATATTTTCAAGCAAGATCACAAAAATTTTTGGAAGATTTCTGTACTGGGAAACTAATATGTGCTTACATTGTTACATTTGTTACTTAAGCAAAAGAAGTAAAAACTTCTAATCAATTTTATTTATTGGTTGATGTAGAAAAAACTATATATTTATGGAAATATGATGGTATACAATTATTTCTGTGATAAAATTATGTGGTTGTACAAGAAACTGAGTATGTACTTCTCACAGTAACTTTTTAATTTTTAACAAAAATGTAATCTTAATAAAAAGTAATTTCACCCATCTGAAAAATTCCAAACTTGATGGGGAAAAAGTGTTTTTCACATTTCTTCATATTCTGGAACTAGATGTATGATAAAGGTAGTCACTGTATAGTTAATAGACTGAGATACTTACTTCTACTTTTAAATTTGTGGTGTGTGGTAACAGATTTGATGTACCATGAGTAGTGCGGGTTTGTGTGAACTTATATTTATCTGCAGGACGCTGTCCAACTGGGTACTGGAGTTTGACAAGTGGGCTCCATCTGTACTCGTAGTTGCATACAAAGGCTCACCTGGCATGCGACGACAAATACAGAGCCAAATGCGTTCTACCAAGTTTAATGTTCTGCTGACAACATACGAATACGTTATTAAGGACAAAGGGATGCTTGCTAAGGTAAGCTCTGCAAATTTACTTTTTTTTTTAACAGTGTAAATAGTTACAGCGCAATGTTTTGCACCTTTTTTGAAACATAAAAAATGTAGTCAGTACCTGGAAAATATTGTACGGTAGTGTAATTGTGCAGGTACTCCACAAAAACCATTTCTTTTTATTAGATCTTGGATATGTTGCACATGAATTATGTTTATGACATGTACTGTACTGTACACAGCAAGACATCAGTGATCGGTCTTCCTTATGGTGGCTAATCTGATTTGTGGAATCTTCTACACCTCTTTGACATGAATCGTTAATACCAATATAATTCAGGACACATCACATTTGAAGCACTGCGGGTTTAAAATTAATT
The DNA here is from genome assembly GCA_029891345.1 of Dryococelus australis. Taxonomy (NCBI): domain Eukaryota; kingdom Metazoa; phylum Arthropoda; class Insecta; order Phasmatodea; family Phasmatidae; genus Dryococelus; species Dryococelus australis. The sequence continues at coordinate 18,605,190 of CM057008.1, read as the reverse complement.
AAATGCTGCCTGATACAAGAGGAGGCTGCACCTTGTATCATAGGAGTTGGTAGGATAGTATGCCAGCTGGGGCGGCAGGTTGAGGTTTTGATTCTCTAATGCCAACTGGGGTACAGTAAATAACAGATTGAATATCTAAGTAATCACTTAGGGAATCGTGCGCATGCCCCAGACATAGTTCAGACTTGTGGGTTATTTCCCATGCTGGTAGGTTAGATTATGTGGCGGTTTTGCAGTTGGAGACCGTGGGATTGTAACCTCGATAAGCAACCTGAATTTAAATGTGCTGTTGTACACTGGGCTGGTACGACAGGTTGTGGTGGCCCTCAAAATATCTCGATGTGAATGTTGTGGTGATCACGCCCCAGGGAGCTAATCCCTCTTGGACAGAAAGCCAGTGTAGAGTGTAAGGCTTGTAGGTTTCCGGGAGGGGACAAAATCACAAACTGCAGTAGGCACAATTCTCCGACATGTTACCTATGGTGGCTGTGGAAGTGGAGCTCTCCTCTGCTCCGACGACTGCGCTGTGGCTGCCAGCTTGGTAACAGTGGCTGACTCTGGTTGTGTCGGAGTCGTGCTCGTACTGCTTGAAGGAGGAAGGGTAGGGCAAGGAGATATGGCTGTGTATTCCTCTGTTAGGTCTGCTGGTTCTATTTCAACTACAATGTAAAAGTAATAAATATTTATAGGGCAGTCTGCTCTTTACTCTGGATGGCAAAGCAAATGGTGTCTTATTTTCTCAGTTGCCTCAGAATTATTTAAGTCGCTGATCTCTGCCTCGAGGAGAGTCCTCTTAAGTTTATTCTTGATTTCACTTTTGCAAGCTCGTGGCATGAGGCCGTTAAAGAATATGTCAATGCAAACCAAAACAGTACGTAAAATGAAGCCGGTTATAATAGCGGTCCTACTGTGTTCGTCCAGATACACTGCTACGCCCAGCGCGCCTCTCTGCATAACTCCTAGTTATACAGCAGGGACCCGTCAGGCAGTCGTAATACGTGGGTGTAGTGAGTCCCTAGTGCAGGGTGTCCTCGAAGATTAGCCAATGCAACATACTGAGCATTACCGTGGCCAAACTCGGAACACAGCTCAATTTTCCTTGTATTTGCAGTGTGTCTGGTTCGTGAAGCCGGCGTTGCCTTACATATGCAAAAGAATAATAATTTATGTTACTGATCTCTCATTACACTTAGGGACAACAAGGGTAATAATCTTTAGAATTAAGAAGATCCTAGACTTCAGTTGCAATATGGTTTTTATTACAATTACGTAAATTGCAAGTAAAGAAATACAGTGAAAATTATTTAATAGTAATACATTAAATTAATTTAACTTCAGTATTCACTGTGATTAAATACATTGTTGATGTGCAATCAAAAGTAGTTCAGGTGGAGGCAACCTGATTATGTGATGCTACTGTGTCTATTAAAATTGAATTAAATAAATTATGCAATATCTTATCTAAGCCCTGAGGAGTTCTAACCTCAATTAAGGGATGTCCAGAAGGGACCTCTTAGTGTACAAGGTTCTCTACCCAGCTCATAAAGATGGCCGGGCTAAGGTCTTGTAGGGATGTCCTTTAGGGACGATGTCGCTGTGACCATGGTTTACCTGGAGAGGTAGGGGTTAGGGAGATCAGGTCGACGTGTGGTAGCGGCTGGCCGTGAAGGCGACCCAGGATTTGGAGGTGCTTGCAGAAGTAGAGACACACTGGTGACGGCGTCCTCTGGAGTGGGTGGCGTCATTGAAGATCACTCGCATTTACCGGTCTTGCTGAGATCATCCAGCCCTTGTCGGGATGCCCAGGCCTTCACAGCCAAGGGGTGTTCCAAGACAGAGTTGCCGCCACGGTTAAGGGATTTCCAGCCTTAGCATCGTCCCCGGCCTGCGCAGCCTTCAGGACATGAGCAACCCCTGAGCCCCGGTCGGCACAGACTTTTATACTAGTTTCTGCCAACCATAAGCGCTCAGAGGGGTGTGCAGCAGTTAGTCTCGCCTCTGGGGGGGGGGGGGGGGCTGGTGACGTCACATGCATGAGCGCTGGATCCTTATCTTGCCTGCCGCTCGGCATGTGGTTTCTTATTCTCTGGTCCACGCAGGCGCTGAAAGACACAGTGAATCTTCGCTGATTGGCTCACTTGCTCTAGTGGGTGCGGCGAAGTGTGGCTGTGTTTCATTTAGGCAGGGGCGTTAACGTGACATCTTCTTAGAAATTCTGCTCCACTGTTAAAGCTAGGAGCATGCGGTTGGAGGTGTGTTGTAGCCCTGTAAACATCTGGAAGTCCCTCGTGTCCTGCCTCCATTACCGTGAGCCAATGGAGTTAACTTGCCCATAGAACTTTGCCATTATTCATTCGGCCATTTAGAGAATACTTCATCCAAGTGCTAAAATGCATCATGTGTCATGTTTTTCACTGGTTTCAAGACAAGTGCTCAACACAAGTACAGCACAAGTAAAAAGAAAATTACACAATTGCAACACTTCAACTCAAAAAATAATAATGTGTGACAGAACTGGTTAACTTTCTAGTGTTAATTGGAGCAACTTTTGTGTACTTATCATTCCTTACAATTAAGTACTTTCTGTTTATGAAGAGGAAGGCTTAGTGGTGCATGATCTTGTCAAAAAGTGTAATATTTGGCAAATAAATTAAAATATTCGTTCCTGAAGTGACATCACCCTGCTGTAGGTATAACCATAAAGTCCTGTGAGATTCTGCAGTAAAGACAATCACATCACATATCTCACAAATGATGGAACATGCAAGTTATCACCATGTTGTAGGTTTGATTATTGCATGGTGATAAGAAAGGCACATCATTTACTGTGTTTGTCTCTCGTATATGGTCTATGCCAGACATTTGCTGTAGTGACATGCTATGTAAATAATTTTTTAAACAGTTATTTATTAGAGTTCATGAAATTAGAGTATAGAAACTACAAACGTTCACTCTTTGCATACAAATGATGTGATTGCTACAAGATAATTAGCAAAATTTTCACCTCACCATTGTCTTTGTTGTAGTGTGGTTCCATTGTAAATATATTTAATAACCAATGTAATTGCAATTTACAAAAGGCGCTGATATAGCCACAGCACCTTAGTAACTAATGTGTGTACTTATATGTTTGATGTGTGAAAAATTTTGTGGGTAAAAGCTGTTCACAGTAAACTGAGCACTTTTGAATCCCTGCTTAAGGTCTACTATGCACATTGTATATTATGTCGCCATATGTAAAATTTACATTGCCATGGACCTGATAACTTAATTCATGCATCGGTCAAGTGAAACTGTGAAAAGTAATGTTATGTGACGGCTGAGGTAAGAGGCGGTCATCATGGTCAATATTATAGTTTTGGTTTGTGAGACGAGAAACAAAAGTCAGTCCGATTTAGTGTTTAGTGGGTGCTTGGCTGGTATACAGCACAGGTCGTGTGGCCTTTCTGACCGGAACAAAATCAGGCACTACTGTCACAGCCCGGCGGACGGGCTGGCCCTTAACATCTGGTTTACCTTGCTGGATGCTGTTCCTTGGAGGTTACTGCCCCAGTTGCTGAGAAGGCGTGTGACTGCTGGGACGTGGTGTGCTGCTGACTCTGCTGGTGTCTGGAGTACATTGGTGGTTGACGAGTTGCTGACCCTGAACAAAGGGTTAGCTAGTCCCAGAGGGGGTTTCTCTCCGCTGCGGATAGCCTTTACCAGGGGGTGTAGTGAACCATAAGTCTTGGGGGGGGGGGGGGGGGGGTGAAGTGGTTGGGAAGGCACTGAGAGGTTAGGCATCTCTAGTGTGCGGGTGGTGAAAACTCTGTTCTGCAGGGTTGTACTGCCAGGTGCAGAAGAAGAAATCGGATTGCAATTCGGGACTACTTCTGGAGATGTAAGCTGCCCTTCTAGATTTCCTCTGGGCACCACCCTTGTGGGTGTATGGCATAGGAGAAGGTAAAAATTACTGCCTTGCGAAAGTGAAGTTGATGATGCAATTAACTAACGTGTTCTGCCGAAGGCCGCAGTTCCACAGGCAAGAGCTGTACCCTGTACTCCGGCCCATAGAGAGCGGCGGACAGAGTGGTGGGTTCTCTCCAACTGTACGTTGACGACATTTGGGTTGTTATCCACAGGGGTCAGTCCCCCAGAACCAACTCGTACTCCTTTCTGGCTCCATAGAGAGTGTTAGTGGAGTACAGGTTGGTCTGACTTGCTGGACACATGGTGGAGGTCTTTCTTATGGTCTGGGTGCTACCGTACTATACCCTGGAGTACAGCACAGGTGGCTGTCTAAAATGTGTGTATTTAGCTTTGACGAGCGTGTTTTGGTGAGCGTGGTCTTCCAGCTTCACTCTGACAGGCTGGTTTTTATGTGAGGTTAACACAGTGACACCCAGAAATCAATTTAGATCACGTGTATATTCACTAAGAATATGCATGGGTGGCCTGTACTACCTCCTAAAACTAACCTTAAATTGACACGGAAGTTAAGCTATGCTCAGCCAGGTGAAGGAAACCTGGTTCTAAACCTGATGTGAAGGTAATAATATCTGCTAGGTAGTTTACTACAACTTTTCCTAACTATCTACGTTGTTCGTCCTGAAGAGGTGTCAGTGGTTACTACCAGAAGGGTAGTGCTAAGGATTGCCATTACCGTCCAGTAAGGCAGGATGTGCGGAGGTCGTTAAGGGACAGTCAATGACCATTACCAAGTGGTAGTAAGGAAGGAGATGTCTGCATCTTCAGGAGCTGTTGAGTCTTCCAGAAGGTCTAGAGGGCATTGTCGCAGGTGCAGAAGAGGTTTCTGGTGGGATTGATGTCAGTAGTAGGCTTCATCCGGCCCTTAAGAGCAAGGTGTACTAGAGAGAGTGAACCGCCTGTGGATTCCGTCGACTCTGTCCAGAGCGGTGGAGAAAACATAGACTGAAGTTTTCCAGCCTCAGTTCCTTATATACTGGTTGCTGCTGGACCGGAGGAGGTGAGTGGTGAAGAGGGAAATAGGATCCACCCCTTGAGTTGTCTGCTGGTGCCATCTGCTAGCGTCTTCTGCTGTGCAGAGAAATCGCTGATGTGGTGAGTTTCATCCCTTATCTCTTTCTAGGATGCATGGTGCTCTCCCTTGGCGCGCCGTAGAATTACGTGACCTTGGTTGGTGGGCTCAGTGGCTCTGCAGATAATGCAGTCTCTCTTCGTGGGGTTGGCGTGACATCTGGTTAAATTAGAGAGTATACAGTACAAGATGGACTGATGTATCTGTAATATCATCTCTCATTGCGAGGGCGTACCCTGTAGGCATGTGTCCAGTCTCGTCAAGTACTGTAAATGACTTGCCCAAGGCAAATGAAACACCATTCAGATGGGGCGAAGTCGAGTGTATGTTACAGATGCGCAGTGCCTCACACGTCAGAAATTATTTCACGAAATTGCCAGTTCTTACACTTTTAACCATTAGGAAAACTAATAGAAAAATTAATAAATTACGTGCGACAAGTGCAGCTGTTGACCATTCGTAGCCTTCACCTCTGGTTACACTGAGTGCTGTCATGTTCACATGCCGCCTGGTGGCCGGCATCCTGCCCACCATGATGCTCCTCCCTGTAAGTGGGTGGACGTACCCCCTCGGTGGAGGTCACTTGAGCTAGGCAGGTACAAAAGACTCAACTCTGCCTTGCACAGCGGAGATTACGCGCCTCCAACCTGCCATCTCAACCTGCCCCTCACTCGCCACATACTCGGGGCCTGCTAAATATTGCTGCACACACCAGAATCAATGTAGTTCACTGGGGATGTGTTCCCTAGCCTGAGTTCCATGCTTCTTATTTTGGTTCTGTGCTTTTGCTACTCGCAGAGCTTTGTAGTCATTGGCAGTTATCTTTGCTTCAGTTCCATAGCCTGAACTTTTCCATATCTAGGGGAGATAGATGTCAACCCTGTTCGATTCAATCAGTTGGTGTCAAATTTCAATATTCACAAACTTAACGTATCACATTTAATTCAACATCAAGACATGGGACTACCTATACTCTGTTGTTACTGTTGTGACTGACTTTATTGGGTGCATGCCAGTGTCCTTTTTCCAGAAGTCGATTTCACAAAGTGTGAGATACGCTTGTGGCGGCCTGTATATCAGAGGATGCAACAAGTGTTAAATTAACAATGAAAAGCCTATATAGGCTTTTCATGGTAAAATGAGCACTTTTGAAAGCCCTGCTTAAGTTCTACTTGTATGCACGTTGTGTATTATTCTGCCTTATGGAAGATTAACATTGTTGTGGGCCTTATCACTTTATTCATATGTTGGTCAAGTGAAAAAGTGAAATTATTTGAAAAGTATATATCTTCCAAACCTGCTCAATCTTACACTTTGATGCATTAAAAAATAAACAGAAAGTGAAAGAAATAATTTAAGTTATCACAAATGGTTACCTAACACGTTTTATTCAACGTTAAGATATGGAACTACTTCCCATCCTTCATTACGAACTTTACTGTGAGCATGTCACTCAGTGCACCCATGAAAATATATGCTGTTAGGAGCTGTGATTTTTTCTAAGCGTGATTTCAAAAGTGCTCACTTTATGGTGAACAACCGTAAGTCATCTGTTAGAGAAAGTTCAGAGAGATAAAAGTATCCTCAGGGAGAGCTAATGAAGTGTTTGTGTGTATGTGTGTTGGGGCAGCTGCACTGGAAGTACATGATAATAGATGAGGGTCACCGCATGAAGAACCATCACTGCAAGCTGACGCAGGTGCTGAACACGCACTACATTGCATCTCACCGCCTACTGCTGACCGGCACACCACTGCAGAATAAGCTGCCTGAGCTTTGGGCACTCCTCAACTTCCTGTTGCCCTCCATATTCAAGTCCTGCAGCACCTTCGAGCAGTGGTTCAATGCTCCCTTTGCTACCACCGGCGAGAAGGTGAGTACACTTCGCTCCACAGCATACAGTAGGTAATGCATGAATAGTTGAGTGAAAGTGTTTCTTTCTGCAAGTACCAATCTAAAAGTACTTTTTATTTTATGCCCTTCCTACCCCTCGACTCCCTCCCTTTTAATATACAGTATAAACTCTCTTAAGAAATTTCTGAACAGACTGAAAAATGTAGGCCTATTAACTAAGGAAACTACTTGAGAGAATCAAATTACAGTAGGGCCTCTGTATGTTGACTCCATTTATTGCATTCATCTTTATATAACAACTCATTTTTGAGGAACTATAAAAAATGAGTGAAAAAAGTTGAAAATTTTGGGAGGCCTATCCCAGTTGGGTCATATATGAGAAAAGTGGCAGATATTGCATTGGCCAGTAGGTTTTCTTATGTGTTCCCTTTCCCTTCACCTTACATTCCAGCGCTACTCCTAGTAGGATTTCATTTTCTATAACTATTCAAGAGCCCACCGCTACACAAATGCTACACTATCACAGGCAGCTTCCCTCCCCTCCATTTTTATTTGTAGTTGTCATTTACACAAAAAAAGCAACCATCGTGTTGCAAGGAGGCCAGACTGTCTTGTTGGGAAACATCAGGAGATGTAATTTATAAGCATTGAGCCAAGGGTCAGGTGGTGTAGAGTCCTATACATGTAATCAAATTTTAACTCCTTTTTAGCCTTTCTATCCTAAGTAAAGGGAGGCTTATGAGATCACTTTCCTGGCATTGTGGGTGTATGTATGTGTGTCTGGGCACATGTTTGTCCCTCCCTTTTCAATTTTTGAAGGCTTCAACCGAATTTCACCAAACTACGTAAACATTAAGACTTAGTAACGACACCTGACTTTTACAGTTTTAGACTACACTGGGCACTTTCTTTCAAAATGGCAACCATTACAATTATTTGGGTGATATGTCATATCTCAGGGACCAGTCAACCAATTTAAACCAAATTTTGTAGGCTGGCGAAGCATTGTGTAAGTATTAAATTTTAAGATGGATATTTTGTTTGGTTTGCGATTTTGTAAGATAGCACTAATTGAAATAATAAAGACTTTAGATTATATATCGAAAAATATTCAACAATGCTCACCCAATTTGGCATGTAAGTGATTGGACTTGATTAGTTACTTATTTTCAAAATGGCGGCCATACAAATGTTTTAAGTTTATTTGGTATATATACCTTACCATATAACCAATTTCTACCAAATTTTGTATACAGAAAGCATCTATTACAAGCATCATATATACCAACAAATAACCACTTTTGTTGGCCATTTTGGAAAAAAAACCATATGAATAAATTAAGTTACTATGTCATAACTAGGTAAATAATCAACCAATTCCTACCACGTTTGGTAAACAAGTAGTAGTGATGCAGATTATGTTAAGTGGTATGTTTTAAGCATGTCAGGCACTTACTTTCAAGACAGCAACCATATAGACATTTTAACTTAGGTTGCTATACGTCGAAACTATGTGATCAATTCCAACATAACTTTGGAGGCTGGCAGTTGACATTACAACTATCAGCTGTATCTACATGAAGCAACCTTTGTCTGCCAATTTGTAAAACAGTACCATGCAAGTAAATAAAGTTTTTTTGTTATATCTCAGGGAAACAATTTACAGATTACTTCCAAATTTGGCAAACAATAGTACTGTAGTAGGTGGTGTAAACTGGTACGTTTATGTAGATCAGGTACTTATTTTAAAAATGGTGACTTTATAAATATTTTAGCTTAGTATATTTTACTAACAAAAAAAATTTCAACTTAATTTTGTATGTTGGCATTACCTATTACAACCATCAAATTTGTAAATTCACAGCCTCATTTCTCTGCCATTTTGTACCAATAAAAAATAATGATTTTATCTCATATCTTGGGAAACAACCAACCCATTCTTACAAAATTTGGCAGTGATATTGTATTGTGGTAGGCCATAATAATAAATGTATTTTTAAAGTAGGACACATTTTCAGAATGGCTGCTATAAAATCATTTTAGTTTAGAGAATGATATATACGAAACTATGTAATCTAGTTTAACTTAACTTTATATATTGGCAGTATACAATCATCAAAATTGCTACTACAGTACTTCCTTGTCATCCATTTATGAAGTTTGCCACATGAAAATTATGGAGCTTTTATGCCATGTCTACAGGACCAATCAACCGATTCCCACCATATGTTACACTGGAGCATTTCAAATAAATTTGTACCAAATTGTACACACCGTAAGTGCTACAGAAGACCATGTAAACTTTCATTATTTAAAGTGTTTAGACAACGATGTTCAAAATGGCATCTTCATAAATAATTTAGGTAAGTTTGACACATATATTACACAATTTAACTAAATTCAACCAAAATTTGTACGTAGATGGTATACCTTAGAAGCATCATATATGGAGTGTCTTTTTCTGGCAATTTTGTATGATAACATCAAAGAAAATAATTTTTTTATGTCCTATCTCAGCAATCAAACAACCAATTTCCATGAAATTCTTCACAAAAGTACCACTATGGTAGGCCATAAAAACTTACATGTTTTATGTGGCTTTGTAACTTAATTTTCAAAACAAAGGCCCTGGAAATATTTAGGTTAGTAAACCCTAACATTTGAAACATTAGACTGATTACATCCGAAGTTAATGCTCTGTATCCGACCTCCGTAATACAGTGGATTACACGGTAACCTATAGTGTGAGGTTTTCTGGGTTCAAGCCTGGGTAAGGCATGTGTGTATTTGTAATTGTCTCACTACTGTTGCATAAGTTTCTGGTTTCATTTATAAAGTTATTGCTTTCAAAGAGAAGTCAAGTCCTTCCTACTACTAACTCAGCTTTTAAGAAATTATTTAAAAATTAACTGTACCCATGTTGAGGAAAGTAGGCTCATTTGTTATATCAGGAACTTATTGTTTCTTATGGCCCAGACATGCAGCTGATAAGTAAAAAAAAATTTACTATGAACATTTGTTCAGTTGTAAATAGCTCAGTTGTAACTGTTTAAACTGAAAGTAGTTGATTAGGTACAAATAAAAATTTTTGGGATTGATTACGTGCTTTTTTATCAATAATCATAGCTCGTGATAAGGAATTAGTATATCACCCCCATATGAACAACGTACTGTTCATTAAGTGCTGCCAAGTGCCTGAAGTTTAAAAGTAAAATTTCCATGAAAGATCTCTTCACCATCAAGGGCAGCTATAAATTTGTGGTTGTATTCCAGCGGTGCAAGTTTTAAAATTACAAGAATTGTGGACTGCAGGTTTTTGACTTATTGTGACGTGGTTCAGGTTGAGCTGAATGAAGAAGAGACAATCTTGATCATAAGACGTCTGCATAAAGTCCTGCGGCCCTTCCTGCTGCGTCGACTGAAGAAGGAGGTGGAGTCTCAGTTGCCAGATAAAGTGGAGTATATTGTGAAGTGCGACATGTCTGGACTGCAGAAAGTGCTCTACAAGTACGTGTGATGTTTTGCTTTGTTTAAAAACTAGTTGCACTCCTGTGTCATGTATGTCTATAGGTAAAGGTCACATGTATAAGGAAAGCTTCTAAGTGTTTAATTTTGGTTATATTTGTTCTGTTTTTAGTGATATGAGTTGATTGAGTTCACAAAAATAATCACATGAGCTGTCCGCCATTACTTCGCGGAACTGCTGTTTACCACTCGCAGCGCTAGTGAGACAGTCCAAAACTGTCTCAAGTACCACAAATTAAAAAAAAATTTCTGGTGCCAATGTTATGCCCACCGAAAATAAGTATTTTCTAGTTGTAAGAAGACTACCACTGAAAAAGTACACAAATACAACACAAAACAAAAATTTTCTATATCACTAGGGTTCTTCAGCTGCTGTGCTACTCCACTGGCAAAGAACAAATGTTGGTGACAGGCCGAGTAAGCTCCCCTTGAGTTGTCCAAAGTGAAACCACTCGAACCACACCATTAGGGCCTGGATGTATTGCAGCCACTCGTACTATTTTCCACTTCAGTGGAGGCAGTGTTGGATTCTTCAAAAGGACCGGGTGATCCGCATTGACATTCCCAGTGGGTTTGGTCCACTTTGCTCTCTGCTGAAGTGTGTGGAGATACTCCAGACTCTATCGTTTCCAAATTTGATTAATCTGTGTAACAATTTGCCACCTATTTAGTCTATTAAGAGACAGCTCCAGTAGATTGTGGTCTTTTTACAGCAACAAGGAGTTCCCCAACAAGGAAATGTCCTGGGGTGAGCACATCGAACTCGTCTGGACTTGTTGACAATGGGCACAGAGGTCGTGAATTGAGTACTGCAGATATCTGAGCCAAAAGTGTTGCTAACTCTTAGAACATCAATAACTGATTGCCTACAACTCACTTCATGGGATGCTTGATACATTTAATAGCTGCCTCCCAAATACCGCCGAAGTGAGGACTCACAGGGTGGTTGAAATGCCTTTTGATTCCTTGTTCAGTCACACTGTCTGCTATCTGCTGCTTGTTAGCACCCGGAAACAGGTCTTGGTGAACCTGTTTCAAATAAATGCTTGTCCCTACCATGTTGTTGCCATTGTCCGAGTAGATGTCTGATGGCAAGCCTCTGATGGAAACAAAATGCTTCAGGGCTGCTAGAAAAGCTGCCTCTGACAGATCTGCTGTCACCATTTCAATGTGCACTGCCTTGGTGAACAAGCAGACAAACGCACATAGATATACCTTTAGTGTAGTTCTCTTGTGACTCACGGCTGGCATAGCATGGTATGGGCCACCAAAGTCAATCCCAATTGAACGGAAGGCTCTCACCTGATCCAACCTAACCTTTGGCCACATAGACATCAGAGGCAGGGTTGATTGACCAAGGTTTGCTCTAAAGCAGTCAACGCAGTTATATTCCAACTTGCAGATGAGTAATTGTGCTGAGATGATCCAATAATATTGAGTGAGATAAAACGTTGTTTGTGGTCCAGCGTGTAGGTGCAAATATGATAGTGAAACACAATTAGCTCTGAAAGTTTACTCTGATGCGGTAACAGGATGGGATGTTTAGCCGTTTCAGGTATCACTGTATTCTGCAACCTGCCACCCACCCTGAGAATTCCTTGCAAATCAATAAATGGTGCCAGTGCCTGGATATTCTTGCTGCATATTTCATCCCATTTGATAGCAGTGAAGTCATCCTTGAAGTAGAACAACGACCAAGGCATTTCTTCGCTCTTCCAATGTCAAACCTGACTCATATGAGAGTGTCTGTCTCTGAAAGGCTGCCTTTCCCTACAGAACCCACAGTGTAACACACTGCAGTTTCCGTAGAGATGAGCACTTCTGAAGGACGCCCAGCTGGTCTTCTGAGGTTAGGGTTTCCTGGGTCTCGCACATGGTGTTCCACTTGCTACAGCAGTCAGACAGGACCTGAGAACCAATTAGACTGGCCCAGCAAATGGTTAGGTAGACATCCACGTGAAGCTGCATCAGCCAGGTTACACCCCAAGGGAACATTACTCCATGCACTTGGAGACACTACTTACTGAATTTATGCTACTCTGTAGGTCACAAAAGTTTGCAGCCTATGTGGTGACATTCCTAACCATGTTAATGCAACTGTTGAATCTGTCCAAGCAAGCAATACTGTATCCTTGATGATCACCATCATAATTATCCTTAGCTGTTTCCAGCTTGTGGCCAGATCAGCTTGGTAAAATGCCTCTCTCTTCTTCTGTTTCTCCGCAACTCTCGCTCAGCTCAGCCATTTGCTTCTACCATCTCTTCTACGATCTTCCTTGCAGCTTTTTCCATTGTACTTCAGTTCCAATATCCTTCTTGTCAACCTCTCACTTCCATCTCTTGGCAAATTCCATACCACCACACATTCTTGCCTCCTCTATGATCTCATCCAACCACTGCATCTGTACTTTCTGTCATACCATTTCATTTTGATATCTTTCCGTCCTCATTAATGCCATCTTGCTCCCTGAAAAGTTAATGCACTGTAGTAAGAAAATTATGTGTAAACAGCAACCGTGGAGGGCCGTTGAGAAAGATTCGGCTATGAAGCAGTATATGTACTCTTGTTTAATGCTTGACTCAAGTGTATGTAGTGTGAGGATGAGACTGGCAGTGTGGCCTGTGTTGCAGGCACATGCAGAGCAAGGGTGTCCTGCTGACGGACGGCTCAGAGAAGGGCAAGCAGGGCAAGGGTGGGGCCAAGGCCCTCATGAACACCATTGTGCAGCTGCGCAAACTCTGCAACCACCCCTTCATGTTCCAGAACATTGAGGAGAAATACTGCGACCACATTGGCAGCAACACCAGTGTTGTCACTGGGTGAGTATATGGACTCTCTCGTAATCCACTTTCAACTATTTATTGTATATTTACTTTATTTATTAGTTGTTTTATTTGTAGTTTTACAGTCCAGACATATTTTCTGTATATTCTTTATTGACATCTATCTCAGCAATTAAACATCCTGGAAATACAATGTTGTGCCAGTAAAGATAGAAACCAATCCTCTAAGCCCATATGGTTTGGTTTTTACTGTGTTAAGTGTACGTATTCAAAAAGGAAAAAAGGTAGTAAAATTGTAAAAAAAAATTCACATTTTAGAGTTTGCCTACACAGTTTACTTAACGTGTAGGGGAAAAGTAAAACCATACAATCATAGGTACATTGCATGTAATAAAATCCCATGATTACAGATATTATTTGCACACGAAAATGTAATGACACAAGCACTGTATGCCGATTCTGTGCCGTACACATATGGGCAGTGAAGCACTGGGTACCTGTGTTATCTGTCGCCCCTGCTATCGCTGTGCCTCAAATGCAGAAAAATCTCAGGCCCATGTACTCTTGTGAAGTTTTCCTGGTTATTAATAAAATTAAATTTTTCATTGTCTTTAGAAACCTCTTAAGAGACTTTTATTGTATTTATTAAATGTTTTAAGTGACCTCAAACTGCAACGTGACCGTTGTTGAACTGATATCACATATTTATTGATTTTTTTTGTACATAAGTTGATCTCGCCGTACTACTGTTACACATACCAACTTGATAAAAAAAAGTCCTTGTAGAAAACAATTCTTAACATACCGCCCACCGAAAATAGTACATTTTCTACACTTTAAACAGTTAACACAATACACTGGTAACTAATGATTGAGAATAGAAAAATTACACCCACTTATAACTACACCACAAGGCAAAGTGGGATTATACACCACAGGCAATCTAGTTTAAGAGTTACTGACAAATCTTTGTCACAGGTTTTTGCATAGTTCTATTTGTGGTCCTTAGAGTAACTACTCTCATAATACCATCTGTACCAGGATGAGTGTTCACAATTCTTGCTGTCTTCCACTGCAAGGTAGCTAGCATGCCATCCTTTACGTCTGTTACTGGAATATTCCATTTGGTACTTTGATGCTGCGTGTGAAGATACTCTGAGCTCCAGCATTTCCAGATGGACTGCTTCAATTTGCACATGAGCTGCCAGTGATTCAAGCGGTTGCTCATCACTATCTACAGGTCTTTCTTCAGGTTGGCCGACAAGTGGTGCACCAACTAGAAAGTGGCCAGGAGTCAGAACGTCAAATTCCGATGGATCAGTGGAGAGTGGCCAAAGTGGTTGAGAGTCTTTATGGCGGAAATTTTTGTAAACAAGGTTGACTTCTCAAATGTAAGAATTTGATCACCTGTAACTTGCCTCATGTGAGTCTTCACAGACTTAATAACCACCTCCCATAATCTTCTGAAGTGAGGACTCGCTGGAGGGTTAAAGTGCCACCTGATATTGAGCTGAATAAGTTATGTTTTGCAGAGATTGCCACAGGTTCTGCAAACAAGCCTTGGTACAACTCTCTCAGTTGCCCTGCTGCACTAATAAAAATTTTACTTTGGTCAGAATACATGTCAGCAGGGGTCCCCCTTAGTGATACAAATTGCTTAAGAGCAGCAACAAAGGCATCTGTGGTAAGTGAAGAAACCAGCTCTAGTTGCACTGTCTTGGTAGACAAGCAGATGAACAAGCACGGGTAGCTCTTCATAGACGTTGTCTTTCGTGTCTTTGCTGGTATGGTTACAAATGATCCACCAAAATCCACGTCAATCTTTAGGAATGGACGAATCTGACAAAATCTGGATTCTGGCAGACTTCCCATGAGAGGTGCATGAGTCTTGGGACTGCACTTAAAACAGCTTACGCATTTGTGTATCTGCTGTCGAATGATGCGCCGAGAACTTAGAATCCAAAATAGTCTTTGAATTAGGAAGTGGGTAGTTTGCTGTCCTGCGTGGAAGTAAGCAACATGAAAGAAATTGATGATTAAAATTGCCAAATGGCATTTGTCTGGAATCAAAATTTGGTGTTTGGCATTATCATCTAAGGACAAATGTTGCAATCTGCCACCCACCCTGACAATACCCTGGGTATCGAGAAAGAGGTGCAAACTTCTAAAGTACGGAAACTTTCACTTCTTTTAAGTAATGTAATTCATATGAAATGTAGTATTGTTGCACGAACAAAACCCAAACTACTAATGCCAATAGAATTTCTTCATATGTCAAGTAGTGAGCTATTGGATAAGGTTTGTTTAAAAGGTATCTCGAGCTCTGATGGGCCAGGCAGTCACCCTTTTCAGGCGTGACAAGGAAGAAAAGGACTCCAGCAACTCTACACCACCCTCCTGGTTGGATCCAGCAACTAGAAACACATACCTTCACTGGTTTGTACTTGCAAGATTCAACTTCACAAAACACTTCAACTTGATCTGCAGGCCAATTTCCTTCAGAGTCCTTCAGCCAATCAGGGCCATGAAACCACAAGGTACTGTTCACCAACTGGTTTAGAAGTGAACTGTTGGGTTGTCTGCAGACGGCACATATCGCCATGCACGTAGAGCCATCAATATTTGAACTTCAGACACTCTGTTTGCCACTAATGATTTGAACTTTGAGGAGAAGACTTCAGTTATGAGAGGACAGTGGTAGTCTTTCCACATGAAGAGAATATCATCTGCTACCATGTTCATGTACAATATGTTTACATAGCTCCACAACCTGGCCAACAACAAGACCCCAGAAAGCTCAATTCTTGGAACAGATAATGTTTTTAGAGATGCAATCTTGGATTTCGGCATTACCAAGTGTACTGAAACCACACCTTTAGCATCTACTACTCTAACATAAAGTACAGCAGCATACACCTTCTCGGAGGCATCGCAAAAGCCATGAAACGGAATACTTGAAAAATCAATGGCCCAGACATACCTAGGAATTCTTACACTGGCTAAAGAATTCAGTTACCCTTTAAAATTCAGCCATTGGTCAACAATGTTGCTAGGAAGAGGTTCATCCCAATCCAGCCCTAATGTCCAGAGTATCTGGAGCAGTACGTTTACTCAGACAACCACTGGGGACACCCAGCCACATGGATCAAACAACATGGCAATTGTTGACAATATACCTCGCTTAGTAATGGGAAAATCAGTAACACTCACGTGGTAGGAGAACTCGTCAGTTTCGGGGCACCAGTACACGCCCAGTACCTTCAGCACAGGGCTGGAGTCTCCATCAGAGCTGTGCAGCGCCTCCTGTTACTCTACAGGGACACTGTCTAGAAGACCTGGGTTGTTCGAAGACCATTTCCGTAGCAAAGCCACCCAATGCCATGTAGGATACAAGCTCTGGTTGAGAGCTTGGGCTGCTTCAAGTGATGCTGCTCCACTAACAATATTGTCACCTAGTCACTTACCTGTAGTGGGATTTGCTGTTGGAGGGTAAGGCCGAGGTACTTCCCCCTGGATGACAGTGAAGTCGTGGTCGTAGCTGAACGGGGTTTTTCATGGTGCGTGAGTTGTTGGCTTTGGCTATGTCAATAATTGTGCATTGAACTTTTGGGTGATGCGCAGGCTGGCGATGGGTGAGTGGGTGCCCTGCTTGGAATGTAAGCTGGTGTGACGTCATGCCCATACTACCCTGGTAACGTTAACTGGCCTGGCGAAGGTAGGCAACTTCTTTGGTCGCATAGGTAGCAGCGGAGATACTATGAGTGGTACGTGCCAAAGGAGGTTAGAAGTGGAGCTTGCTGAGCTATTGGTTTACCCTCTTTGACGTGCAGCCTCCTCTTTCTTCTAGGAGTAAACCTGGTTGTCAACTGGTCTGCTTTCCCTTCGTACCCCAGCCTGAGCTAACCCTAGCTTGGTAGCTTTACCCCATCCAGCCCAGTAATGAGGCATAAAGTGGTGGGAGTAGCCAATTAGGTTGATAGTGGGTGGCCAGTAAGAGGTGACACAGCCTGATGGAATGAGGAATGCAGAGGTCAGTTGAGGTAGGAGGCCTGAACTACTGGTCTTCAACCCAGAGGATTAGCGTGCGGAACATCGCGATCTGACCCAAGTTCTTAAGCTAGAGATTACAGTAGACTGCAAAGGGTGTACACTACCATAGCTCCCTGTCATGTGGATCATCACGATCTAACCCAGGTGTCACTAAGAACAGGTCTGTCAGGAATGGGGCTATAATTTCCAAGCAAGAAACCTGGCGCCCATAATGTTGCAGTCTGACCCAGGTACTTACTGGTAGGTCGGTAATCCAAAAGACAGCTGCTCTAATGAGGCCCAGGAAGGCAAAGTACCTAAGCTGAATTTTGAGACAGCTATCAGTAGGAAAGAAAAAGAGCAAGGTGTTTGCTCGTGGCTAATCCTAGAAGAGGCTTAGTAGGACAGGTGACGAACTGGAAAGAGTGAATGAGTGAAAAGATTTGGGCGGCTCTTAACATCGAGGTCTTGAGAGCCAATGAGGGTGATTGAGATGAGTATGGAGCAGCACTGGAATTAAAGGATGGGGGAAACAAGAGATCCAGAGAAAACTCTCCGACCAACGGCATCGTCCGGCACGATTACCACATGCGAAAATCCAGAGTGACCCGGCTGGGGATTGACCCCAGATCACCTTGGTGGGAGGCAAGCAGGCTAACTGCTCAGCCACCATAGCCCCCCGACTGAAAAGAGAAAGGACAAGATGTAAGAATACAGAGTGCTGGCGAGACAACTCTATGAAGTCCGATTTATGCCTCTTTTATTGATTGCTGAAATAAAACACACATAAACCAGTGTGTACCCTGACTGAGGTCTGAAGGGCTGGTCCTAAGTTGCCAACTGTTTAGTTACCTATGTCTCGGAAGAGACGACAGCACAGGAATGAGGGCAACCCCAATACTACGGTACTCGCACTCGTGATAGCTGAGAGTAAGCTACAAGGTTGCTGGAAGCATGGGGGCTTCGGTATGCTGACGAGCAGCGAAGCAGTGTCGTGCGGAGTAGAGGTCCCGACTGAACAATATAAGACTGATACGACTTGAAACAGTCTGCCTTCTTCAGGCAGCGTGACATTCTACGAAAGCAATACGTGAAGTCTGGTCGCTCTCGGGCAGCGTATTACCAGGCAAGTGGACTGGCGCAAGACAGCCTCGAACTGAGAACTGTGGGTCCTATTTATACTCGGCTCATAGGACCAGGGTTGCAGGTTGTGAAGAGAGAGAGGAGAAGGAGGGACGAGAGGTACTGAGAGTGGTGGAGACTCCCCCTCATGCACCAGGTGCTGGAGAGGTAAGCTGCAATGTGATGCGAAGCGGGTTGCAGCACAGCAGATGGTAATGGCGGGCAAACCATCCTGCCTTGGAAGGCGTGCTGTGGCGTGTACGGCGTAATGGCTCTTCTTAGGAGAAGGCCGTGGCTATAACAAGTCTAGATGAAAGAATGACATTGCTTGAGGCACATCAATATTGTCAACAAATATGTCATACTGTAACACTTTGATATGTGTCCAATTAGACTGACTGGACATGGTAGTTAGAGATTTCACTCGCTAGACCGAAAGCGACGTCGGTAGCGGGGATGAGGCGAGGAGTGTCGGCTAGGTCTGATACACTCTCACCTCTAGTTATGTAGTTGTAAGTTTAGTCTTAAGCGGGGTGAATGCCTGCACTAATGTTCCAAAGTCGTGCTTCTTTTGTCCAGAAGATCACGTTGTGCCAACCTAGGCGAACTTCCACTCCGGTTAAGAAGCCGTAGACAACAGGGTGATATTTGTAGCTGGTACAGACACACGGTGAAAACTCAATCAATATTGCAGCTGCAGGTGTGACTGCTTGACTGAGTTCGGCGGCACAAACCCGTTCCGCCTGTCTATCCTTCGTAAGATAGGATGATACTATCCTCGGCCAGGCAGCAGGGTGAGCCAGGTGTTGCTCTCTACGACTCCTATTACTCCTTCTCTCATGAGGCGTAGGGTAACAGTTCTATAAATCATGCAGTGCACTGAAATGGAAATATTAACAGTGTAGCCCAATAGTGACTTGTCGGCTGGCTCGATAAAGAGTTCCCACTGATCCCCCACCGTAGTAAGCGGACTGATCGGGGATTTTGAGCCGGAGTCGCGCCAAGCCTCTACTGGTTGTGCATCCACCCAGAATACCCTGCAATATCTTATCACCGTCGCCACGCACTAATAGTGCGAGTGGTGCGAAGCAACCCGGGTGTGTCATGTCTCCTGGTGTGAAGGTGTTACTAGTGGTTGGGGCATTAGTGTTTCTTCCCCACGAGCACTAATAGTGCTTTGTGTTTGATGGGAAGAGACAGGTAGCCATCTAATGGTATGTCATAGTTCGGTTTAAAAGCTTCCCCGGATTCTGTTGGCAGTGCACAGCGTACTCTACCTCCAATGTGAATACAGATATATATATATATATATATATCCCAGAAATAAAAGTAGCAAAGTAGAAAGCAACGTGTGTTTATTGAAAGTTCAATAGACACATGACCTGTGCCACCTCTTACCAAGTCGAGGATAGCTGAAGGTAACTGCGTGGTTCCAGGTGTAGCTGACCTGGTTCTGAATAAACTGGAAAAGCTGATTCTAGACAAAAATAATAGTTACAGTTAAACTACTAATTAAAGGTGTCTAGAGGAGACAAATGAAGTTAGAAGAAAGTTTGTGTTGGTATGTCGCCGGGTTGACTGGTCGTCTGTGTACGTAGTTGGTTGCAGCGAAGGTGTACTTGTAGGCTTCGAACTTCTCTATAGCTCCAGAGCACTAAGAGTGTTGTGGGTGGTGCAAGAGATGTGAAAGAATGACTCCAGGGCTCGGCTGCGGCCAGACTTATATACTGGTAGCTTGTTAGCTGCCGGAGCAGGGGAGGCGTGACGTCCTCCGGCTCTGGGTGGCGTGAGAATTATCTTGTCAGCGGTTCAGAAGTCTCCGTTGCCTGTAGGGATAGGCAACATGTTGCTCATGTCTGTAAAGATGGAAGGAGTACTCTTAGGCGATCTAGGTGATGAGTTGGAGTGGTATTATAATAGGTGTGGAAGCGCGTCAACTTGTACTGCTCTCGGATACAGATGTCCTTCATAGTGAGCCAGCTGTTGCACAGTTCTGAATGCCTGGTATGGAGAGGAGACCAATCCATAGGTAATGATGTTTAACTGATAAATCTGAACACCTTCATCATTAGGATGTTGTCATAATGTTCACTGATGTCTGCTGTCATCTTGGTGAATGAGAATCTGATGGTACATTTTGCAGATATCTGCTTTGAAGGCGACAGGCGAAAAACAAAAATTAAGGATGATTTCTGGTAGGTCCTTCTGAAGTTTGTGACTACACCATTAACTGTCTTTGCTGAGCCATCGAATACAACACGTACCTTGGTTGTTGAACTTGTCTCCTTATACACGTGGTGAGGGATAATATGCATGGGCGCAACACTGGGCTTTTGAGCATCACTTGCCTCCACTGTGCCTGCAGCAGTTCATCAGCTGATACAATACTGTAGGAGTGAGAGCATTTACTGTTTACGTAGTGTGTAAGTTGGTCACATTGTGTGTCAAATTTGAAACCACTTATATGAAATGGACCACATTCTGGTATTCTCATCAATGGTGTCATATGACCCAATTCATTATACTCTTCCATGAAGTCCTTGTACTCACATCATGACACAATTTTGGAATCCTGCAAAATTGTTCTTCAAGAGGTTTGAATCTGTTCAAGGCCTGCTATAGAGAGTCTCCATATTCAAGAGCAGACTGTCTAAATGGCAGGCGAAGAATGTACCTACCATCTGGTGACCTGGTGTGGGTTGTGACAAAATAGTTTGCATATTGCTTGTTTTCTTGTGACATTAACTCTAGGCTTGGGACCTCTTCAATCTCCTAGAATCGTCTGAGCTCCATGTCCAAGTTAGTTTGTACAATAAATGACACAGGTGTTACACAGTTTGCACATGGTTCACAGGGGGCCTTTCCAGTCACCACCCAACCAGAGATTGAATGGAATGCATGAGGCTCACCTGGGATTATGCCACTAGTCATAGCTTTGCTATGTCAGCTGACAGCAGCATATCAACTGGCCCAGGGACATTGAATGAGGGGTCTGCCAGTTACAGTCTGCAAGGTGTGCCATACACTCTAAAGCAATTGTTGAAGATGGCATAGGATGTGTTATATCCGGGAATCACTCGCACTTGGAAACTGACCTAGTACTTTGTCCATAAGTAGCAGGCATTCAGCCTTTCTGTGTTTGAAGCTATCATCTTAGAGAATGTTGGCAACAGGAAAAGATGACCCAACTTACTCTGTATACATTTAGAGCCAAAGTGCTTACTTCTTGTTGAAATTGTTGGTTGGTGATCACCGAATCACTGAAGGTTTCTAGGGTATCCATTGGGACACTTGCCATTCCAGTGTGTTTTTGGTGGCACATCCCCCTTCCCCCACATGACGTATCAGAACCAGTGTTACATCTCAGCCATCCAAGCCAGCTGGTGCATGCCCTGCGGGAAAGAGACAATGAACAAGCATGACATGTACACCAGTAGCACGGGGATTTACAAATTTCGAAAGGCACTGTGTTGTGTCTGCTGGCATGGGTATTCATTGGTCACCCTTTTGTATCACTTCACCACACCTCTTGGGAAGACTTACATAGGGTGGACGCAGATGCAGAGGTAGCGAGGAAAAGCTAGAAACTAGTGTATTAGAGGCAAGTGGCTGGTCATCATGGGAGGACAGTAGTCGCTAGTGGTGTATGTACCATTGGGTTAGTAGATTCTTGACTCAAGAGCAGACTAATGGGAGAAGGTTGTGTAGGACTGCCTCACATCATGGAATAGGGAACTAAATCATGCAGGGTGGCTAGGGCAAGCCATGAAATAGACTTCCATTTGTTGGCAACTGGCATAGTCATTTTGGCCGTAGCTAGAAACCACTTTAATACAAACCCGAAGGGACATGAATTTAGCAGTTTGTAATAATGAGGTTTTTGGTAACATGTGATTGCTATGATTATACGTTGATCATTTTCAAAAAATTTAAATGTCAACTCAGTGTTTTAACGTATTGGAAAATAAACACATTCTTACATCTGGCATGACTTCTTTTGAATCATAATAACATTGTAATACACACTAACAAATATTTTTATTATTCATACAAATTAACATTTATCTTCCGGTCTTACTCCGTGGAAAAAAGAAGACAACTTTGTATTAAATAGGTTTTTGCTAACGAGTTTTCACTGTGAATTCAGTTTTGGCTTTTTAACCAATAATTGAGTGTATGAGGTGTAATCATAAAAACTGTGTGATTTCCAATTTACTGTTAATGAATCTACAAATCATGGAGTGTATAGCCTATTCCAAGTTTCTTCATATTTTTTTAATCAAACAGTAGAAATACCTAAGTATGTAGTTTGTCATAACCATTTTTTTCTGTTAACACAAAAGTATTTTATTGTTATTAAATGTGGTTTTTACATTTAGTTTAGCTATAAATTATATTTAATCTACAATGAATAAAACCAGAGAGAAAATACACATGTTGGTATTGCCTAGTTATAAATTGTTCACATGCAAAATATTATTAAACTAAGTGCACATTAATGTGGTGTGTTGTCCATTTTGTGTAATTTGCTAGACTCTGTTAGCATTAGGTGGGGCAGCGGTGGCATAGTGGCCGGGGTGCTGGCCTCCTGTCACAGTGATCTGGGTTTGATCCTCTGTGGGTTCACTCCTGGATTTTTGCATATGGGATTTATGCTAGACGATGCCACTTGCCGGCTGGTTTTCTCGGAGTACTCCGTTCCCCTGCCCATACATTCTAGTGCCGCTCCATCCTTGAGTCTCAGTTCATGTCATGTCTGGGGATGGCGGGCACCTATGGGTCCCAGCTTGAAAGCCTGTCATTAGGAGGATGTTGTCTTGACCTGGGTGCACTCGCCACACGGAATGTATGTATTTTTTGTATGAGTTGTAGCAGTATTCTTAAAACAGAACTTTATCAGGGCTTCAGAAAAGTTGGAAGTAAACATGAACAGAGTGTTTTTGTGACAGTTGTGAGGCACGTGTAGAGAGGATGTTGTTGTGGTGTGCCAGGCCGGACCTGTACCGGGCGTCTGGCAAGTTTGAGCTGCTGGACCGCATCCTGCCGAAGCTGAAGGCGACGAACCACCGCGTACTACTGTTCTGCCAGATGACGCAGCTGATGACCATCATGGAGGACTACCTGAGCTGGCGCGGCTTTAGCTACATGCGGCTTGACGGCACCACCAAGGCAGATGACCGGGGTGACCTGCTGCGTCGCTTCAACAGCCCCGACTCTGACTACTTCCTCTTCCTGCTGAGCACGCGTGCGGGTGGCTTGGGACTCAACCTGCAGGCTGCCGATACCGTCATCATCTTCGACTCTGACTGGAACCCTCATCAGGTAACTACACCACTCAGTTTATAATGTATATCATTATTACAACACTGTAAAAAAAAAAAATCTTCACTGGAGGCATTGTAACATAAACACTTAAGTTATTAATAGCAGCAAATTGCAGAAAGTACTGTAGTTCCAACTTGAATGTTTAGATTGGTGGCTGCTAAATGGTAACACATTTGTGCTACTTACAATTTCCTGGTGTCATTTTTAACATAGATTCAGTATTAATTTTAACACAACATGGAGGAATACACATTGTGGAGAAAGAAGAAACTTACCCAAGATTTCGAAAGATGTCGGTTAGATGCAGACCACGTGTATTCAGAGAAAGTTAATATATCTCACTGAGGCAGTCATAAAAAAAATAGCATATATGTATTCTGTGTGGCATCCCCGCCTTACTGTTCAAGATAGAATCCTCGATATCTATGTTTAAATTATACAGGTGATTCGAATCAGTGTTATAATCGAGCACCTACACTTAATCCATTCTAAGGTGGTAGCAGATATAACATTGCCAGCAGCACAATAAAAGCCCTATACCAACCATTGGGCTATCGTTTGTTGCTGCTAGGGATATTGTGATCCGACGAGCCAGCTGCTGGCTTTGATTGTGCCGCTGGCAATGTTCATATCTGCTGCCAACGTAGAATAGATAAAAGTTCATGGCCAGTGACACTAATGCTGTGGTCAGTTACTTGAGTCAAGGTGAAATCATTCACCTTAACTCAAACGAAATCAAATTAATACAAAACTGCAGGGACTAAATATTTTCACTTTATAATAAACATTTTTGTAATACTAACCAAACTTTTATACCATATTTAGATGTATTAATGGCACTATATTTATGTTATTGCTCAAAATGATACAGCTAAAAAGTATATACACAGGAAATATAAAAACAAACTAAATTAAAGTATTGTGTTAACTTTGAGATGTGGCTATAGGTCTGTCTATGTATTGAAATGATCAGATAGTCCCTACAATAGTTTGAAACAGCACAACAAATTTTTGAATAGAGTAATTTGAATAGAAATATGACTTTCTAGAAAAATAAACAAATATATTCATAATTATGAACAAAAAATGTATTCACTCAATTTACAACTGCATACTTAATGCAAATCTTTTGATGCTGGCAGCTTAATCATGCCACTGTTAACATCACTACTTGCAGAACATTTTCAAGTGTTGCAAGGGTAATTGTTGCCTCATTTTTGGTAGGCAGTAGGGGAACAGATGTATTATCTTGTTCTTCAATCTTAACATCTGAAAGTTCTTAATGTAAAGTTGGTGCTGACACAAAACTGGAAGAATTTTCTTATAGCTGCAATTGTTCTTGAAGCTAAACTATTTTAGCATTACAAATTAAAAAATTAAACTAAACTTACCTTTAATTTGCAGCATTTATCTCAGTGTCGCATTTAATTTAGCAAGTTTAGTAGCCTTGGAATAAGCATTTTAATCCACATGAATTCAAAACTATGGTGTGATTTTACTAATACAATGATGTCTCATGAACATCAAAACTTACCATAAGTTATTTATGCATGCATTAGCTTGTAGTAAAACCACATAACTCACCAGAAAAATAAAAAATAAATGTGCATACAGAACTTTCAGGATTGCAGCAAGAAACTGCAATCATTTTAAAATGAGATATTGTTTAGATGTTTTTCTCAGAATTATCCTGCAACTCTCTTGCATGAATTGCAACACAGTTTGTTTGATATACATCTTATACGATACGTAACCTGCGAAATTGTATATTGACTGAAAAGATCTCGAAATTACATCTCAATTATGAGGTTTGACTGTAGTTCGAAACCCCTGTTTTGTACGTTAGTCTGCTGACAAATCATTCCCTGTAGAGTTCATATACGTATGTACTACAGTACACAGAACAATGTGTTGCTTGCAGGATCTGCAAGCCCAGGACCGGGCCCACCGCATTGGCCAGCAGAATGAGGTACGTGTGCTGCGACTGATGACGGTCAACTCAGTGGAGGAGCGCATTCTGGCGGCAGCTCGCTACAAGCTCAACATGGATGAGAAGGTGATTCAGGCCGGCATGTTCGACCAGAAGTCCACTGGCTCAGAGCGACAGCAGTTTCTTCAGAGCATTTTACACCAGGACGATGCTGATGATGAGGTACTTGGTTTGTCATATTTGCCTTAAAATTGTTACCATATTTCATAACGGTTGCACATTTTATAGTGTTGTGGGAATAATCAAAAATTTGAATATTTTCAAATAATACATTATTATTATTCGTATTCGATAAACGAATACCAGATGTTGAACTATTGAAGCATTCAAACAATTTAGAATACTGAATTTTATCCAACATGTTACATAAATCTCTCCCTATACTCGTTTATATGTGTACGAGCCTCACAAAATTTTTTAACACTACACTTAATCGTATGGACGGAAATTTATTTTTGCATATAACAAGAGGTGTCATAATTCCCAGGCGTGGCGACCCTTCAGAATGGTGGAGGAGTCACAGCGAACTATTCCCTCAACTTGCCAAGATTGCAAGACATTACCTACCCATTCCTGCAACACAGGTTGCAAGTGAGAGAATTTTCTCAACAGGTGGCAATGTAGTCACCGCTCGTCAAGAAGCCCTTCTTCGTGCTCATGTCGAGCAGTTAATTTTTTTACATGAAAATTTAAAATGACTCAAAATATTTTGTTTCACGCAATTTCAGCAAATATTTATTTACTATGTAATTGTATCTTATGTAGTTGGCTTAATGCAAAAACAATTTTTTTACATGTAGACCTACCATCAATTTAAACCATCAATACCAAAAATCATTTAAGGTTTCTTGATTCTTGTGTAGTAAGTACTAGTAAAAAGTAATATATTTTCTCTTTTGCTTTCCTAAAAACATCAACAAAGAACTAAAAAGTACTTTTAAAATAATTTTTTCTAACAGATATTAGCAAATGGCTGAATATCAGTGGTGCATTCTGCAGTCATAGTGCAAAGGGATTCTTTTTTACATGTGTTAACAAAGAACTATAGTCCATTCCCCATTGGAAGCAACTTTCTCGGAGCCCTGCTAAATATCTACTTGCAGGCCCGTTTCTTATTCTTCTGCCAAATGTAAACAAACATTGCCATGTGACTGCCATGTAGCATCTGTCAAAATCAATGTTTATATTCCATTGTGTGTGTACATATGTTCATATACTTTCGCTACACCTAAAAATAAACATTGAAATGTGACTTCTACTTTTATACCTGTCAAATGTGCTGTTTACAGTTTTTCAAAGAATTCTGTCATATTCCAAAAACCATTTCGTACAAATATTCACAGTTTAGGCCTCAAACATTATTTGGTTTATGACATTTTTAAAATGCCTGAATTGACGACAGTTCTTACTGTTATTTTACTTACATCAACATATTTGTTTCCACAACATAGCTCAGTACATGTAATTCACATTAATATTTTGCCACGACTGTGTTTAACACTGTACAACTGCGAGGTAAAGGGTTGTACTAATTATCCTTTTGTTATTGATATGTGTTGGGTCATTTCTCTAAAAGGACGGCCTCAGTTGGAATAAATATTAAAACGAAGGAACAACCAAAACGAAAAAGGCACATTAAATTCAAGCACACAACTCGTGTTTCTCATTTTTATCATACAAACTTTAAAAGATAGCAGTAAACATGCACACAAATAAGCCTACGATAACTTTTATTCTGCTCATATTTCTATCTATTGCTACTTACTGTTTATTAGGTTTATTGAAATTTATCGGGCTGAACTTAGTATTTTTCTTCTGAGATTGTGGCAAATTTCGTTACACAACTGTGTTTCAAACCCCTTTGGGCAAAGGTCCAACGTTGTGATAAATAAACAGATGTGGATGTGAATAATTAACTTCGTCATAAAAACAGTTCACAGTTAAAACGTATAAATATTGCTAATCAAATATTTAAAATCACGCACACATAGGGCCAGTGTATTGACCACGATGCACAAAGGCATGCCATTTCACAGACGCAATAATTAACGAAACACACGTCACAGTATATTTATTACTGCAGTGGAAACACAGATTTATCACAACATCGTAACTTGTCTAGGTAGGTTTAAAAATCACGACGTCTACAATTATGATGTAATTTGAAGTATTTTTAGGAGTAAGAATAATTTATGTTTCGTTTGGCAAAAAGCAACACGCCATATCATGGCTTGCCACGTCTGCCAACTTCACTTGGTAACTGCCCCGCCATCATATCTAAATATATTAAATTAAGTATTCAAACATTAAAATCTCTTTTCAGTTGTAAATTACAAGTTCAAAAATCAGTATGAAATATGCTAAAATTGAAAACATTTATAATTTCGCTGCTTACTAGGGAAGTGAAATTTCCCGGGTTTGAAAGAGACCAAAAAAGAGAGAGAAAGCGACAAGCTTCACCCAGTAGACAGTTTTTTCAGGTGCTTTCTCACTCGATAAAACAACACCGTACCATTACGGCCTACTCACAATATTTTCTGCTGTTATTTTAAACTGTAAATATGATATATGTTGCCATCAGGGTTACCTAAATATTCCAATTGGCACCAGTTAATTTACAAATAGTATTCTAAAAAACTAGGTTAAAATAATATTTTAACTCTGAACTATTTCTCACCGGTTGTTGCCAACATGTCGCTGCTCTAGCTGTTGTTAATTCATATTTAAAAAAAAAAAAAAAATATTACAAGTTATAGAAGATATTAAGGTAAAGTTTCATTAATTCAATAATACAGTACTCTAAAGTTAACCACAGTGTTATATATTTGTGGAATAGAGGTTATTGAAAAAACTGGTTGACATGTTATTCCTAGAGTGTTTTTTCAAAGGTTGATTTTCATAAGTCACTTCCAATCGGGAATGGACTATAATTATTTATATATTGTGCCTCATGTTGTAACTACTAGTGTAAAATATAATTATTGTACTTTAAGAAATGTGAGCTAAGAACTAAACTTTATCACCTGTACTATCTGTAGCATAAAAGCATAGTTTTGTTTTCTCTTAAACATCAACATAAAAGAAGAAAGCATTTTGTTGTAAGTATTGGTGCAAAGTAACACATTATCTTGGTTTTCAAGACTCTTCAGGGTTTTCATGTAAATAAAATGACATTTGATGCATTTATTTATGAATGAAAAGTAGGTTTTTATTTCTGTTTATGCAAGATTATGCAATCTTTGCAATTTGAAAACTAAAAAGCAGTATTCGAAAAATATTCGAAAAAATTAGTACTCATTTGAAAACTATTCAAAACACTAAAACCAGTATTCGCACACCCCTAACATTTTATAATAAAAAACCATTTAGAAATGTTGGATGCTGGTACTTTGTGAATCATTTGTTATTTTGTGATGAAAACATATTAACAATGTCCATTTTCCATGGAACTATATTAATCATTTCCCTCACTGGTACTTGACATCCAGTTGCTGTAAAAAAGAGACACTTCTTCCACAAATTTTTTGTTTAAACAAACATCCCATGACGCAACGAGAGTATTTCCTATCCACAAATGTAACAACCATTATTCTCTCCTGTCCTGTTTAGTTATTCCTCTGCACAGTGCTGTCTTACTTCCTCCTCTTACACGTCTGTCGCAAAGGGAACTTATAGCCTTGTGAGAGGGGAAGTTGTTGCCTAGCAACCAGTACGACATCTTTGTGTCCTCCTCTCGGCTGTCTGATGGGTGGCAAATAGCCTCTATGCAGGGTCAAATTTGCACCCTACATGAGTAAAGACAGAATCATTTTGGTCATTCTCAACTGCAGCCAGAACTGCTACGACTTGTCCTATCCATGCTTTGTGAAAGGGTGGCTGACTGAATCAAACTCCCCATGAGTTTTTTTGTTGAAGGACATTTGGAATAGGGCATGTTCCTTTGGTTAACCTTTCATGCAAGAAAGACAGCAACTTTTAGGGAGTAAAAATTTTCTGCACTTAAAAAAATTATCGCTGAATAATTATGTGATGGCGACCACTATGCATTGAAATTCACAAACTAAATATTATGAGGTTCCCAACATTTTGGTTGTAAGTCATAAATACTAGCATACAGTTTGATTATAAACTTGAAACATGGCCCAGAACATTTGAAAAAAGTAAATAAGTAAATTTAAATTCTTGTGTGATTTTGGCAAACTAATGATGTTTCACTGAGATACAACAAATTTCTTCAGATCTTTTAGTGAACGCATTCCCTATGAATATTCTTTTATAGTGTATGATTTGACGCTTGCCCAAGGGGGAATATAATTGAAACAACAATTACTTAGAGGGGCTGGACTTTTGGGATTAAAAAAGTTAAGGTGACTTGCATCACGCAACGTTTAAGTGTGAAAGTGTAAATCCTAGTCACCATAACAGTTTTATTACGTGATGCCAGAATCACAACGTTGAGCGCCAGTCCTTTTATGCTAATCTTGTATAGGGGTTCGATTTCGATGGGTGCGGGGGGTGATAGCCTCAGCAGCAGGGGTTGAAAATTCTAAGGTGCTGAGGTGGCACTACCATACCATATCTTGGCCGCAGGGTGCTGGTGGAGTGGGTGCTGCCCTCTTGTGGTGCACTCTGGAACTGGCATGACCTTTGCTGGAGGGAGTGGGGGTTCAGGAAACAGTTTAACCTTCGTTGGGAGGTGTTGACGTGATAGCTTCTTAGCGATTCTGGGTGAACAGTGTGTCTAGTCACTACTGACATTGCGCCATCATACCTTGTAGGCATGTGTCCTGCCTCTTCAGTGCTGTTGGGTGTAATTGACCTGCCCAGAGGATTGAACATTGCGCTCAAAATGGGGCGATGTCATTTTTAGAGTGTGAATCAAACATGCGGAAATGTGTCAGGTGTCATTCCCCCCCCACACACACACACTGTTTTGACGTAGAACCATCTTGGAGCAGAAAGTAATTTTACGTCACGTGCAGACTGGGACTAGCTACCTGGGGTATATGGCTTTTGTCATCTAGCGCGGCGCCTCCTTTGTACGCGCTAGGGTTCCAGGGGTATGCGCGCCTTCCTTTTCTGTGTCAGCCAAGCGGGGACATCTGGAAGTATTTAGCACACATAGGGTTTCTCTGTCTTTCTCATATTCTTGCGTGCTTTCTTGTCTTCCCCCAATCTCGGCTAGCTTCGGATTGCAGGTGGCTGCGAATGGCGGTCTTGCATATGGTCCTTACTCCCGCAGAAGGAAAGGCAGGCAAGATATGGGAATTAGGTCACTAGCATGAAATTAATTTGTTTTTTGACCGCTATCGAGAAATGCTGCACAGCCTAATTTTTTAAAGTTCCAGCTCACAAAATCTTGCTGAGGGCTTGGTTAGTTAAATATGTACAATATATTTAACAGTGGTTTCTCCTAGTGCTGGGCCGATGCCCTCGATGCCAATACTTTATTGCAGATACCACATATACCAGATAGAGATACCCATTACAATACCTAATGTGGAAGAACCCAAGTTGAATTCGCCATTTCTAAATAAAGCAATTTACATAAGTTTGCTGAAGAAAGTCTGTTCGTTTCCTCTGTTACTCAAGCACTTATTCACTGAAATTTACGGCGGCAAATTGTTTATGTAAACCTACTTGGTGTAGTTTACTGAGTGTGAGGTCTCCACACCTCCCTTTTCTTGGGTCGGCCTCTCTTCTGGAGTATCGTGGGCTGGGTAGGGCCACATGAACCTCGCCAAGCGCCGCCAGGGGGATTCCTTGTAACACCCCGGTCGCAGCGGGAGGCGGCAGGCACGTGCCAGCATCTCTCTCTTCCGGTCACTGGGCTCTCGGTTTGCTGCCTAGTTAGGGGCCTTTCGGAGCCGCCAGGCACCTGAGAACCACTGTGTATCCCTTCCTCTTGGAAGGGCATTCTTGAGGGGGTAGCCTGAGGTCGAGGTTCTTGAGGGTCCCTACCCCGGTGACTGGATGATGATCTGTCTCTCATCGAAAAGAGGCTGCATCACTGACCTCGATGCCATCCAGCATCAGAATCAGGATATCGCCCAGGTCCTTCCGGACCAACAGGACCAACTTGGTGTTGGATGGAGGTGGGGCCCTTTGGGTAACCCCCACTTCGACAACTTTCTGGGAGGGCTCAGCTTTCCAGGCTGGAAGCTGAGACATGTTTCGAGTCCAGACACCTCCAGGTGTCCAAACTGGTTCTGCCATCAGGAGGAGTGGACTTGTAATCTCTTCTCCTCCCCCCTCAGCATGATGAGAGTGGCCATCTGGGGGAGTGTCTTGGTCATGGCACTTTCTCCTCCCCTTCCAGCGTGCTAAGATTACACCTCCTTGCGAATGTGTGATGATTGGTAGTAAATGTATTGGATGTACCTCAGCGATCGTTGAGCTGGATCTCCCCTTCTGGGCCAGTCGAAGAGTCCATAGGCTAGAAGAAATGGGGTCTGTAGCGAGGGCAGAAGTAGCCTCTATCTGAACAGAGATTCTGACATGCTCCAACGGCAGATTCTCTGGAGCGGAGCACTGAATGCTCCTCACTCCTTACCTTCGGTAGTTTCTACACCCTCCGGAGTTGGCGTGGATGGAATAGAGCCGGGTGGCAGAGGTAACTACAACACATCCAACTCTGGTTCCTCTTGGTGCTTGTCCTCCTGGGCTGAAGGAGAAGCAGCATAAACTGTGATGCCATCCGACGGTGCAGTCTGGACCAGCCAGGTCATCTTGTACCATGTCAGCCAACATGGGGGCGGGGGGGGGTTCAGAGGTTTTTGTGGGTCTTCTACCTCACTCGATGGCTTGTTGAGGCTCGTCGACCTCGGTGATGATACTGGGTTGGAGGGGCCTCTGGTGGGGAGCTCTGTCCAGAGGGCTCTGCCAGGAGACCTCCAATCCCGGGGTAGTCTTACTGCCTCGTTGGGCCGACGAGTTTTGTAAGTAGGAACTAGTGGTAATGGGGAGGGTCCGTGCAGACATTCCGCCTCTAAATGGAGGTAGGACGACAGTCCTTGTGTTGCTAAAGGGTGGAGACTCCATTCTGGCGGCTGTTGGTGGTTCTAGTTTTCTGGGTGTCAGGTTCAACTTGGCAAACAGGCAGTGGGGTTGAATCTTCCTCTGGCTGTCCCACCTGACCTGAGGGCTTCTCTATGACACTAGGTAGCGTCAGGCTCTCTGAAGGACATCTGGCCGCGTTGGGCCAACATTCGCTGCTGGATGTTGTTGTCGGGTGTCAAGGGCAGTATCCAAGTAGACATGCTCTTTGACATGCTGGAAGCAACCCTCTACTCCTCTACCCCAAGAGGGGTAGAGGGGTGCTTCCTCTTTCTGTCACCCTGCTGAGGTTTGAGCTCCCTTGGGTAAGGGGGCTCGAACACTGGTGCAATCTGTGGGGGAGGGTTTTTCTCCCTCATATGTCGCGCCCGACAGCATCAGGCTCATCGGAACTGACTGGGTTTTCTTTGAAGGGCTTTGGGGCTCGGGGTGCTGTCAGGTTTTGTTCACCCATGGTCCAAGGTTCCGCCTGGGCACGAACACTTCTTCCTGCAGCTGTTACAGGCGGACTGGGGTACTGAGAGGGGGGACCTGAACTGGGTTACCCTTCCAGTCAATTACCTCGCTCTGTATGTCCCCAGGTGGGTGTGACTTTGTCCGTAATCTATTATGTAGTAATTCAATTGCAGCCAAGGTTGCCCCAAAATCATTTGCACGCCTAGGGTCTTTTTTAATTGGACATTTACTGTCAGCGTTATTTTCCCTTCTATTTGGAAGCGGAGATTAAGTTGCGCCAACTGAACAGTCTTCCCTAGGGGGGTAAGACTGGCTCAGTGTGGAGTGAGCAGGTTGCTCCTAATGTAATTTCCTGTGGCGGCTGTATCCAACATGGCCACTGCAATGTTCTGATTTAAATTGACCTTTAAACAGGGTGCTTCTGGGAAGAGCGCTCGTTAATGAGGGTCTGGAGCATGACCTTGGGTGCTCCCCTCTTGTCATTGGCTGGGCAATTTCTTGATGTTGAAGGGCCTTTGTTCGCCTGGGGTGTTTCCCACCTGGGCAGGTCCCTTAAGGTTTGTCTGGTGCTGTGGCCCATCTGGCATCCGCGTGTGTTTCTCTTCCCTTCCTCGCCCTGGCCTGCATGAGCAATCTCTGTTGAGATACCGGCCCGGGCAGAACCAGCACTGGGGTAGTGTGGTTGGTAAGGGAGTAGGCTGTGAATGACCTTCCGCTCGAGAGGAGGGGG
This sequence comes from Dryococelus australis, assembly GCA_029891345.1. Classification (NCBI taxonomy): domain Eukaryota; kingdom Metazoa; phylum Arthropoda; class Insecta; order Phasmatodea; family Phasmatidae; genus Dryococelus; species Dryococelus australis. The sequence goes on along the minus strand of CM057008.1, from coordinate 18,571,281 downwards.
TGGGCTTGTCTAACAGGCTTGGGCCTAGTTCTTTTTTATATTTCCCTTGGGCTCTCTACAAGCTCATCCACAGTTGGGGGTTTCTGAATCAGGAGTAGATTCCTTATTGAGGGAAGGAGCGTACTCGTAATATTTTGTACGCAACTTTCTTTACTCTCATTTGGGTATATATGTCATTATATCTGGGTTTTCCGACATATATAAATCTCAGCCTCGTCCTCGGGATTTTAGACTCGAGTGTGTGAAATTCGGAGGTGAGTCTTGCATTCACTTCCTCGCCGGTGAATTGAGAAATGAGGTGAATGCGATGTTGTTTCCATTCCATCACAAACTCCCCATACTTCTACCACCATCAAAGCAACTTGGAGTTGCTTGTGGGTGCGACTGACCCAGTGCTTTGTTGGTATATTGTGTTCACAAAGTTCCTTTTCACAATCTTCTATGAAAGTTACCAGATCTTCATGGGGTCGCTTTCCAAATTCAGGTAACTGAAATTCAGACGAGATTAGGGCAGTAATAGGACTCTGGCTAGGACCTGGGTTCGGTGCCCAAAAGTATTGTGACCACCTACACCATTCACAGTGGTACACTAGGCCAGGATAAGTGACTCGCTCATCAGGCCAGCCTATGTACACGTGGTGGAATTTTTGCACACAGGCATTGCACCTCACCATGTAAGTGCCCTGTCTGGTACATTCAGGCCAATTACAGTGAGCTACTTGGTGTTGGTGGGCAGTCTACACAGCGGTACTCCAAACGTTTTGTGTACCTAGGTTCGTCTAACCACCCTAATCATTGGTAGTGGTAGCGTCGGGAGCAGTGTGCTCAATGGATCACATGGACCCCCGTGCCACGCATGTGTCAATTAAGCACTTCTTGAGTATATCGAAAAGGTTATGATTGACCGTTGGTGTTTCGGAAGCATCAGGTAGAGACTGTCAAGAGTCAGACACGATTGGTGAGCGTATTGAGCACCACAGGTTGTTTAGTGTGGAGTCCGTGAAGTCCTTAGGAGTTCAACACCTGACTAGTATCCACTAGCTGACGGGGTCTACTGGGATAAGGTTATGTAGGTCGCGTCAAGCTCTAACGTAATGGTGATGTCATGAGCTAGGTGTGATATATAGTGGTTAGTGGCTTAGCCTAGCCATCCAGCTAAGGCACTAACAGGAAGCATGGCTGGCTTAGTCTTACTGCCTAGTCCGAACTATAACAGTTAAAGCCTTAATGTGTTGGGTGCAACCAAAACCGATTAGGTTTGTGTGGCGACCGATGTAGTCGTTTATTTATGGTTGGCTGACGTGGTCAAGCTGCCTAGTCGAGACTATAACAGCTTAGGCCCCACGTTGGGCTCCATGAAAACCAATTTCAGGCATACCCAAGGGGGAACATTTACTTAGAGGGGCTGGACACATCAAATAATGACTTAAGACTTTTGGGGTAAAAATTACTGTGACTTGCATCACACAACATTTAAGTGTGGAAGTGTAAGTCTTAGTCGCCTTAACATTTTTATTATGTGACACCAGAATCACAACGTTGAGCGCCTTAATGTTTGACTGGCCCGCGGCCAGTGTATAGAACAGGTTGGGTGGTCTGTCTCAGGGACACAAAATTCAAAACCACTGTCACGGTCTTACAAGACAGCTGACCCTTGTTTACACAATTACCTGGAGGTCTGTCATTGTTCTGAGGTAGTGGTGCTGCCGATTGGAGACTCTTACCCTGACGTGGCAAGGGCTGGTGGTCATCTGGGAGACTCGTGGATGGTGAAGTACTCTGGTTCAGTGGTAGACTGCTGACAACTGTAGGTAGATGGATGGCACCACACAACCAGGGGTTTTCAGTACCAAGAGGAGGTTCCTCACACCTTAAGAAGGCTACTAATGTGGGATGAGGAGGGCCTTCAAGTTTAATCAAAGGGGGAATAAAGGTGTCCGCAGTAAGGAGGAGTGAGGCCCCTCTTTAGGACGGGCTGTAAGAACTCTGCCCCGCTGGGTGGAAGTGCAAAGTGCAACTTCTGACTGAGGATGGCAAAGTAGTCTAGTTTCAGGGGCAGCAGCTGCCCGTTGTAACCTTCTCTGTTCACCTCCCTACCGGGTGTAAGACTTGGGAGATTAAGGGTACAACTGAGACTGCACGAAAGTAGAGCCAGTGCTTGCAATTTCCTATAGTGTACGTCTGAGTAATCCCAGTCTTGTAACGAGAGCGGCACTTTGTGTTCCTTTCGCCCGGCCCTGTGGAGAGCAGTGAACAGAACGTGGATTGCTCAAGTCACTTCCTGACGGAAATACCCAGGTGTGGTATCTGCAGAAGGTCAGATGGTCGGAGTTAATTCCAACTACTTTCCGGCCCCATAAGGAGCGGTGGCAATAACCTGAGTCACTGGTTTGCCTGACGGAGTGCCTGGTTCTTCTGTCGCTGGCTTCACGTTAGAGGGCTGAACTACGTAGGAAAACTAGACTACGGTGCTTTACACAAAGAAAATTAGTATTCAGATAATAGTTATGATTCACGTATTTTATTAATGTAGTAATAAAACACTGTGGCAAACCTTCTACTCTAGATTACTTTGATACGGAAGTTTAACCTAGGCAATCCAGGTGAAGGTGATCTGGTAATTAATTTATCTGGAATCACACATTCTATGACACTGTATTCAATGCTCTGTGGTGGTGTTAATTTCCAATGGAAAGCTGTGGAAGTATTTTGGCAGGCGTAGTTCTTATTGGAAACTGTAGGCTGGCTGTGGTTTCGGTTAGAATGTTAAAGGTTTGAATAACATTCGACAAGTAATAATTGGCAAAAATTGTCAGAAGTAAATCAGTTGTTGTCATTTTAACCTAGGGATTGAGTATGGCTCGGCCGATGAAGAAATACTGGACGCAAATATTAATATAAATTTTTTAAAAAATCCCAATTTCAATTTTGGCCTGGTAACAATTTTTGCTTGACGGTCATGGTCACTTATTTGCCCAGTTAATTTGTCTATCTAATCATTTATTATTAAAATTAGTGTCGTATTTAATTTTTATGCTGTAGACACCTAGTAAAATGTGCTTAAAGTGTTACAAAATTGAAGACTTAAATTTAAGTAATAAAAATATTTCCAAATATTGGAAATTGGGAATTATAATTGTGCTCATCAAAACTGGTATCCGCATCGCTGTCATCAGCGGCATCGACAGCTGAATATCGGTATCGTTGCTATTGGCCCATCCCTAGTTACTATAGCATTTGAGTTACTGTAATTTTGCAATAGTAAAGCTGTGTGCGTGCGAGCATGTGTGTGTGCATGCGAGCATGCGTGCATTCTCTCTCTCTCTATCTCTCTATCTCTCTCTATCTCTATCTATCTCTATCTATCTATCTCTATCTATCTCTATCTATCTCTATCTATCTCTATCTCTATCTCTCTCTCTCTCTCTCTCTCTCTCTCTCTCTCTCTCTCTCTCTCTCTCTCTCTCTCTCTCTCTCTCTCTCGATGGATAGAAGGTTGCATACGTGGAACATATTCTGTGGTCAAATTTTTTATTTATCTGCATGTCAAGACCACATTCATTGAAAGTTGGAATGGCATCCTCTATACCATGATACCCTTCATACTTTATAGTATCGAGTATTGCTTGAAAATATCCAAAAGTATTGTATTTTAACACCCATTTTCTCATGCCATTATTATAGTATGAGCGTACCATTACTTTTGAAATGCATATGATACTTTCGAAAAGTGTGTCATAACTGCATTTAAAATCCATTTTGTTGTGCCATAAATATGGTATGAGTGTACCATAACTTTCAGGATGGGTACGATACTTTCGAAAAGCATGCTATAATTTATTCTGTATCTTTCGGGCATTACAACGCACCCATAAAATTTGCACTAGGTTCACCGGTTCGCAAGATGTTAACAGCTACTTTTAAATGTGTACCATAATTATCTTGTCTGGCAAAACTGTGAAATCGCAAAATAAGTGTGTACTGAGCTACCTTTTTCCTCAAAATTTGATTGCAGCTTTTACTGTGGAAAAGTGATTCTATAGAATCAAAGGAGAATTGTTGGTTTATCATTGTTTAAGGACATTTGGGTTACAGGCCGTTGACCATTTGTTTCCAATATAATGTGGGTTTTCATATGGTTTGTTTGTGTCAACGACACTTGTAAAATGAGCTATTTTCTTGGCCAAGTTGTTTTGTGTTCCTGACAATTTTAATTTGGTATCTAGAAAAGTATCAGAATTGATTATTGTGAGAATGTTTCATTACCAAAACTGGTATTGAATATTGAAAAAATGTTGTATCGACCCATCCCTTATTGAAAGTCCACGTGTATTAAAATTTTTTGTCTTTCCCTTGAGAAACGATGAATAGAGAATCCACTGTAATTAGATTTGTGGAGAGAATATGAAACGCGATATTTGCATGTACTACCAAAACTTTAATATTACCGCTGAATTTTTATTTTGAGAACAAATGAAGTTTCTTTGCATGTATGATAGATGGTAACAGCAGAGGAGTTATGAAATTATGTTGGTTTAAAAATATTTTCATGTAGGAGGAGAATGAAGTACCGGATGATGACACAGTGAACCAGATGATAGCACGCAATGAAGGCGAGCTGGAGTTGTTCAGCCGCATGGACATGGAGCGACGCAGAGAAGAGGCAAAGCTTGGGCCCAACCGCAAGTCGCGCCTCATCGAGGAGAAGGAACTGCCTCAGTGGCTGGTCAAGAACGAGGAGGAGGTGTGTTACACTGTACTGGCTTCTTTGCGACCTTTGTTTGCAATTTTCTTCTACGGCTTCTTTGGAAGTGCAGTGTTTCTGTTGATGCACCACTGAGATGACATAAAACTTATGTGGCCTGCATTTCATTAATTTTGTGACCAGTTTATCCGCAGTGTTTATTTTAGAATGTAAACTATCTGGCCAATGGTATTGTCCATTTCATGTAAGTGGGGAAAATTTTGACAGTTCTAGAAAAGTAGCACAGCCACAATGTATCCTTCCACCGCAGTCCTACACTATAAGCAGTAAAATTAGCTGGTAAAAGCCCAGTCTCCTGCTCCACTCGGGGGGGGGGGGGGCGCGTGGTGTTTTACGGGAACTCACACAGTCACCTAAGGAAAGGAAAGTCAAAGTAAGAGAGAAAACATGTTATATTCCTGAGAGGAATAGGCATGGTGGCTCGTACTACCTCCTAACTACCTTCAGCTGACTGGAAGTGTAAATTATGCAATATGCCAGGTGAAGGAGACCTGGTTCTAGTTGTGTACGGCAGATTCGACTAGGTAGCTGTTAACTTTCCCTATCTACTCTGATACCATGTCCTGAAGGGACTTAGAGACCCACTTCCTGAAGGGTTGTGGGGTTTACCGTTACCAGTGGTAAGCAGCAAGGGGGGTTGACGACTTCAAGGTCTGCGTGCAGGAGATCCTCTGGTAGGTCTGAACGTCGTTGGTATTAGCACTGAAGAGTTTCGGGGTTGTATGGAAGATGAAGAGCGGTCAGAGAGCTCAAGCACACATGGTGGTGGAGCGAGTCGCAGATGCTGTGTGGCTCTCAGAAGAGCCAACCAACAACTGACGATTTTGGGCAGTGCGCAGGTATAAGTAACTGCCGGCCTGCCCTTGTCCGGGCTGCATGGTGGGTGGTCAGTTGTCTACTTATAGGTGGAGCCAAGAGTTCTTTGCTGCGGCGTCTGCTGGTGGCCGGAGCGGTGGTGACACTATCCCTCGGCGTGCCCTTGAACTTCTTGACCATATGGCGGGGTTGGTTTCGGCCACTCAGTCGCTGGCTCACTCTTTTTTCTGAATTGAAAAAGGGGGGGGGGGGGGGGTTGACATGGCTCTGAGATTGCGGTGAACAGTACAATACCGACGTGTCTGTATTACTCCTCACAACAAGGGATGTAATCTGTAGGCACTCTGGTATATATTATACTTGTTCAGACCGCGCCTGGTGCGCCAAGGAATTACGCACAGATGAGCTTAATTTGTGGTTGCATATATCCAGAGAGCATCACAAATCATTGTTATAACGTCTTTTGATTCATTCAGGGGTCGTTTTGCACTGTACCCTGCTTGATATCCTTGCTATTTAAGGTACAGATCACGAAAAAACATTAGACCTGTGTTTACATATTTATTAGGCATGCTATTCTATAATACTGTATGTATTCCATGTTGTTCTTTGCTTTATTGAATATCACCATTTTTGCACACTACCACAAAACACAGCAAAAATTATAGAGTATGGTGAGGGCGACAGCAACAAACAGAACAGCGGACTTGCCCGTCTCTTGTGATTGGCTCAATAAACAGCATTCTACTAGTAACATTACTTGTGATTGACCCAGCACAAATGTACTGTTCCCATGAAAAGGTCCGATCAAATATTATTCACCTTCGTACTACTTCTACGTTTCCATTTTTTTTATTTAAAATATTTTCAATATTTCTCGCACTCTATCCCTACTGAGTACAGTATCCTTTTCCATGACAAACTTTTGATTAGAATTAAAATAGATTTCAAACAACTGATATGTCTAATGTGCGTTTTTTGGTTGGCAAAGTAATGAAGTTACGTTAGCTAAACTGCAATAACAATATATTGGTGTAAAATAATGTTTGAAAATTACAATTTTTCTGCAGAATATTTGTACTAAAATTTGATATTTTAATGCAACAATGTAATGTAACTGCACAAAAAAAATCATGCATATAAACATCTGTCTGTAGTACCATTTGCATGTATAAATTCAGTACAGAAATTTTAATTCAAAAAGTTTAAAATCACTAGTTCACAATAGAGTTCTTCACCAAAGGGGCGAAGTAGGAGGTTTGGCCAGAGTCTTTAAGGGGTTCCCAGAAGGGGACATTGTTGCTGTGACTTACTGTTATCTGGGTGGTAAAGTGGTAGGAAGAGGTTGAGGAGTGGTAAGGGACGATGTTGGTAGCACCCTCTGGTAGGCGTTGACGACCCTCAGGAGCTGCTGCTGGAAGGATGTGGTCCTCCAGAGCTGCTGGAGTTGTCAATAGCCACTGGATCTTCCGCAGTCACCGGCGCGGGTAAGGGTCTCGGCACTTTGCTAACACCCTTCTGCTTTCACAGCTGTGAGAAGTGTAGCAGACTGCACTGAGACCAGCGCTGGAACTCCTATTTATACTAAATTTTCCAGTTTCGAGGCTCTCAGAAGGGTGCAGGGGGAGTCATCCCCGCTCTTAAGGGGTTGGAAGCTCTGATGTCACACATGGGATCCTGGATCCTTATCTTATCGGCACTTGGCGAAGGCGATGACATATCTTGCCCTCATTCACTCAAGGAGGCCATGATTCTCTGCTGGGTGGCCTGCTACCTTACAGCGGCTCAAAGTTTAAATATCACAACCGTCCTTACAGAAGCCAACGATTTTGTAGACAGACAAATCTTTGGAGACGACCGTTGAAGGGAGTACTTCTAGGCGAGATTCAGCTAACAGTAAAAGCTGAGATCACGTATCTGTAGGTTACATTGAGGCTCTGTCAACTTGGGTAGACCACGTGTCCCACCTCCATTACTATTTTAATTGAGGTTTGGCTTGCCCATAAAATATGATTCAAGATGGGTAGAGTGCGCTCATCAGTAGTGCAGGAGTGCGTCACACCTCAGGATAAAGCAAGGTCATGACAATGTTGCAAGATACAACAACAATTCTAACATTACCACATCTTCTACGCCTGAGACAATGTGTCCAATGCACATAAACATATTTTTTAATAGTAATTATTACATGCATTTGTGTTTAGCATGTTTACTGTAATATTTTATGACATTTTGCACAGTAGGACAATACTTGTAATCACTCGTATCCATGAGTGCGTGAGCAGATATACCACTTGTAAATACCGTATATAATTAACATTATTTGTGCATGTAAATTGACAGTGCATTGCAAAACTGTCATAATTATGAAGATCTTGTTAAGGTGTATACTCGTAGTTGCAAGATTACACTGTATTTTCATTGGTGCCCCTTTAATTATAACTAGCACAAGCACATCAGAATGCTCATTACCAATTTTGACCTTATATGTTGTATTATTATTTTGGATCTACAAGGCAAGTTGACATTTATTGTCCACAAGTATTGTATTTTTTTGTTGTTCCCCAAAATATTTATAGCAGTTTGGCTGTGGTGTATGTCCTTTGTACTGTAGTTACACTGTATGTTGTAGCAAGACACTCACTGGTAAGAAATGAAATTGTGAAATTCAGTGTTTAATATGTTTTCTGTGCTTAGGTGGAAAGATGGACTTTTGAAGAAGAGGAGGAAAGTTATTTGGGGCGTGGCTCCAGACAGAGGAAGGAAGTTGATTACAGTGACAGCTTAACAGAGAAGGAGTGGCTTAAGGTTAGTAACTAATGTAAAGTTTGATTTAAAAATAATAGAGAGTGGTTAATGCAGCCCTTACGGAATGTTAAAAATTTTCTTGTTTTTGAAAGTGTGGTAAATATCAGGTTTTCTTTTTTTTGGAACCTGGGTTTTCTGCATACAAAGTAGATATGAACTTTACTGACAAACTTGGGCAGGAAATTTCTCACAAATTAGGTAAAAAATATACATATTACCTATATAGCCTAAGTCTATTCCAGAAGGGTGTAACCACCCTTGATAAGTTTAGCTGAATTTGGTGTTTATTGCTAGTAACACAGTCAGAGTGAAAGATAAATCTTGTGAGTTTCTGGATAATGCATTATTGTATGACAGTAAATGAACCACAAAAATTTGGGTGCAGTTATTAATCCCTTCATAAAAACGGATGGCATAAAATCTCATTTTTTTGCATTAAAAGTGTGCGTGTGTGTGCGTGCGTGGTGTTTTTTTTTTTTTTTTTTTTTTTTTCGGCTTAGTAATCTACCGTACATGTCTTGTTTTTATGCTAAATGCCACCATTTTCAAGATATTTATGCATAATTATTGCACACCACAAATGTTGCAATACATTATGAATTAATTTCTTGAAAATGATGGAATGTAGAGTTAAAATTCAAGGTGAACTTTCTTTTTACATGTATGATTGATTATTATCTACGGGAAACTACCCAAAAATGCTGCATAGTTTCATTTGTAAATACACATGTGGGATCTTAATCTATCCATTTTTATGGAAGGGGGTTGATGTCTGCAACCAATTTTTTATGGGTTGCACTTCATTGATGTGCAGTTTTGTTTGGTAAAGATGCCAAACCTCCCCTCCCTTCCTCCTCCACAGACCAAGAAGCTGTTTCTCCATCCACAAGGTTGTTTAGCTACTGGAGTCCTTCTGCCAATGAAGGGAGTCCCTCTACCTGATGACGGTGAGCCCCGCGCCCCAACTTAGCAATTCCCCTGAGAAGCAGCTGAATATCACTTGTAGCCAGACGCTCAGCTAAGACGTGTCATGTTTCCAACTACATGGGGTTGCACGTGCCCATAAGGGTGGTAGGATTCCTTGCTATGCCCACTCTCCAGAGAGCCCAGATAATCAGTATTTTCGCTGGTGTAATCAAGTTTCCTTTGAATTGGTTGAAGCTCACCCTTAGTGGGTAGTGGATCTGGCGGCTGGAGGGTGGCGTCAACCCCTCCTCCCTGCAATGGTGAAACAGTGGTCGCCACTCGTACAGGGTTTATCTAGGAGCCTGCATTGCTAGGTTTAGCCACTTCTATAATAATAGAGTGTTGTGCATTAGGAGATGTGCTTGTGAGTGATGGGCGAGTGGGTACCATGGTGGGGTATAGGAGGATATGACGTTGAGGGGTCTGATCCACTCTAGTAACATTAGTAGGCCGAGTAGTGAAGTTAGGCAGCTTCTTCAGCGGCATTGAAGGCAGCAGAGAAACTGCACGTGGCACGTGCCAGACGAGGTTCAAGGTTGAGCTGGATGTGGACCCTCTCTGGCGAACAGCCTCATCCTCCTTTCAGGTTGACACCTGAACCACTACTCTTCAGGATTCCAGCCAGAGCTAGCCCATGCTTGACTGTTCTACCCTGCCCAGCCCTATAGTGAGGCATAAGGGGGGTAATAGATCAGATAGGCAGATAGTGGGTGGTCAAAAAAAGGTAGACACGGCCTGATGGAGAGTAGGGTGCTGGCTGTTGAATAGGGTAGATAGCTTGGACTGCTGGCCTTCAGTCTAGTAGCTTTGTGAGCAGGATGTCGCTCGCATATCCAAGTACTAAACTGAGGGTTAGAGTATCAGGTTTAGGGGCATCCATTATCGTGGTTACTTGGCAGACCCAAGCATCATGTAGAAACGGGGCCCCCTAGTCAATGTTGGGCCTATCTTTTCCAGCAAGTCGCCTAGCGAGCGAGACATTGCTGGCGGACACAGGCACATACTGGAGGGGCAATAGTCCAAGATGACAACTGCTGTGGTGTTGCCCAGGAAGATAAGCTTTCCAAGCTGCACTTAGAGACAGTTCTCAATGGGTGAGGTAGGGAACGAGGTTCCGGCTCATGACCATCCCTGTATGAATAATACTAGGATGAGTGATGAAACAGGAAATAGCAGGAGCAATGTGAAGAAAGAATAGAGTGTTGGAAGAGATGACTCAACCATGTCAGATTTATGTATGTTTATTGATTGCTAATTAATAGAGGCAAGATTATATGATAAATAGAAATAAAAGCGAAATAACATTGTAATTCAAGCTATTACGCCGGCAACACCGAAATTCAAGTTAATACACAACAAAACACCGAAATTAGTGTTAACATACAAAATAAAATTTAATATAGTCGAAAAAAAAAAAAAACAATTTTATCTTTAAAGAAAAACATAATTTTAACAATTTAAAACGAAATTTATGAGCTATGTACAAATCAAAATAATGGCAAAATTGAAGAAGTAAAGAACTTATAACAATAATGTGGTTTCAATGAAAGATTTTTTCTTTCTTTTAATTAATATGCAAAATAGTTTTGTGTACTAACCAAATGAAAATCCAAATTCTCTGGGAAATTCAACATCTGTGCCATTAAAAAATTAGCCGTAAAATATGACTTTTTTTTAGTTTAAATACAGAGATTCTCAATAATTGTATAAATATTAAGTCTTAAAAGTGTTTACCTGAACATATGTGTGAAAGTTACACTATTGTTAACTATACTCAGAATTCATAGAAATAAAAGTAGTTACACTGAAATATTTTGATCAATCTGAGCTAAAATATTTATCTGATAATCACTTACTGTACTAACCCAAAGTCATCGCGACTGAATTTAGCAAGTACATATTGGTGCACACATAGTAAATCTTTTATGACGATAAAGAGAAAATCTACAATTTTTAATGATGAAATTTTTATTTAAATAACACCATAAAATCTTGCCTCTACTAATTAAATGCACACAAACTTATTTGTACCCTGAAGAGGGCCTGAAGGGCCGATCCTAGGTTACCAACCGATAATTGACCTAGGTTCGGAAGATGTGGCAGCGCGGGCAACCCCAAATCAGTGGTAGTCAAACTCAAGTCAACTGTAGGTGAGCTACAAGGTAGCAGGAAGCACAACAGGCCTCGGCGCACTGGCGGGCAGCGAGGCAGTGTCGTGCAGAGTAAGACTGTCGACAGTGCTGTGAATGGCAGTGACAACCTGAAGGAAGAAGTAGGTTGACTCTTGGACAGAGTGATGTTCTGCGAAGGTAGACGTGAGGTCGGTAGGTGCTCAGGAAGAGTAACGGCATGCTACTGAACTGGTGCGAGAAACCCCAGAACTGAGGACTGCGAGTCCTATTTACACGCAGCTCACAGGGCCAGCGTGGAGGTTGCGGAGTGTTGTGAGAGAGAAAACGCGGAGAGAAGAGCTGTAGAGAGAGTGGCGGTGGTGAGCTAGTGGAGATGACCGAAGCTGATGGCAAGTACCCCTTTCGCGGCTGAAGCCTGCAGGGGTAGAGAGTGGCGACGTGATGCGAAGCGGGTGGCGGCGTAGCAGGCGGTGACACCTCAGCAAGACAACCCTGGGCTTCAAGGCATGCTTTGACATGTATGGCCTAAGAGCTCTTCTTAGGAGAGGGGCTGCAGGTGTGGCGAGGCTAGATGAGAGAATGATGCTCGTGCAGCACTCTGGTATTAATTTTAGTATTGTAAGACATTTTAACCATTATATAGCCCAATTCACACACATAATAACGTATTTGTTGTTTTTATGCCACAGCATTTAGTTTACTCTTCAAATTTAATAAGACAAACTAATGAGTCATGTTACGGTATAACAAAGTAGTTGAATCAAGAGTACTTACATATTCTCACTTTATATTCATAATCTTTCTTGAGTGCCACTGCCCACTTTTTAGCAATGTCCTTCGGCAAACTAAATTATGTTTTGTCAGTAATTTCAGTTTTTTGTGAGTAATTTTTTTGCCCCCATACACTGCAAAACTTAAAAATCACAATTACAATGTAGCAACAGGCTAAATAAAAACATTTTACTATAAGACAGAACTACTATTAGTTTCACAATAGCTCAGTTTAACACGTCTGTGGCTGACCGATGGCATTGTTTTAATAGACATCACATGATGATGGAAAGGAATCAGCATTAAGTGTGTACTTTTCTATAAAATTTATGTAAAGCAAGAAAAAACATATGTTATAATGACTTGCTTCTACAGCGAAAGTAAACTATTCACAAAATGTTAGGTTGATAATATCTAGTGTATTGTAAGTACCGATCCAAGCTCCATGCTGGTAGTAATTTATTCGCTAGTAGTTGGCAAACACTGTCTGAGATGATCTTTGTCGATGACAAAGTGTTGCTTGGTATTGAAGCCACTCTGAATTTTGTCGACGTTGGACATGTTGCACCGCATAACAGCGCTGTAATGTGAAACCAATTTTAAGTACAAAAAAATGTTTAAAAGTAAGCTACACTGCTTTGATTCTACGTGCTAGCTTCTCATATGTTTTCTTTAGTGTACGAGAATTCAATTCAGAGGAAAATGCAGGAAATGAATGGGAAATTAAATTGACAGTCTCGCTGCACATCCTTCACTACTTCACTGCCTCCTTGGTGCTGTGGACAGCATAACAAAGGTGACGTTCCATTGCCTGCCGTCTCAGCCTCACACCATTTTCTGTGTATGCAGAAAACATCAGTGTGGTGGAACATATATATGTATGTATGTTCAATGTGGTGTCATAGCTGGCAGTTAACACAGGCTTTGCCATTCAAAACAAAGGACCATGACAAATCACTTTAATTTCCAGAACTGAAACCGACAATACTTTCTTTGCCATTTATTAATTCATTAGTCTTTTTGGGAATTGAAATTGTGTTGTAAATGGCTGAATATTTTGATGGTGAAATGGTTATTAAGGTATGCTGTTATGACTGTAGCTATGTCCTGGAAATGTAGAAACATTTCATACTTATTTCTAACAACAAACTCGTACAGCATTGGCAGGATTTTTTTCAGTGTAGTGTGCATTGAAAAGAATCAGTAGTGTGTGTGCATGCATGCATACATAAAAAAAAATATATATATATATATATATATATATATATATATATATATATATATATATATAGAGAGAGAGAGAGAGAGAGAGAGAGAGAGAGACACAAATATATAGATAGCGATGTCAGTGAGATTGAACAAAATTTAGTGTGGTTAACTGAGATTCACAGTTTGATCTGAATATTGTTTCTCCTCCTTCCCGCATCTTTAACTGCTGAAATGTTGCATTAGTAATGCATGTTGTTTATAGGCGATTGATGAAGCAGGGGAGGATTTTGAAGAAGAGGAAGAAGAAGAAGAAGAGAAAAAGAGTCGCAAGAAAACACGCAAGCGCCGCAGGAAGGGCGATGATGAGGAAGAAGAGGAGGAGGTTATGCAGACGAAGAAGCGCAAGTCTCTAACTGCTCCGAACATCGACCCACGGCTCAAGAAGAGCATGAAGAAATTAATGAATATTGTTATCAAATATACAGACAGGTGAGGTTTATATGGTTTTGTTGGTATTTCACTTTGTTTCATTTGCTACTCATTCTGTAAACAAAGAGTTCACTCTAAAGTGAAAACTTTCAAAATCATACACCATCTAGTGATTGATCAACAAAACACTTGTTTGCGAATTATTCCATAAGGGTAAAACAATCTAAGAAAGACATGGGTACAGTAAAAGAAGTCTAGTCACAGTCTGATATTGTGGATAACTAAATTTTGTATCGCACTTCAAAATAAAATTTATAAAATATAGTCACCATCCTGTCTTGACACTGTTTACATGTAGGCAGCTATTTATTCACAAGTCTGTTGACTGTCACTTACAAGTTGCATGGAACTGTGCAACATACAATTTGTAGGCAACAAGAGGTTGTAGTTTCGGGCTATCGTGGAGTGAACTGGAGGGCAGTATACGGTAAATTCCTGTTAAGACATTTCTGAAGGGACTGAAACAAATCTTGCTTATTAATCAGAAAATGTTATTAGGTTTAACTTATACATGTGTATGTAGACTAGGTGTACCAATTAATAAACTTAATAAGCAGGAAACTTCTTAAGTGTAAAACATCTTAAAAGTGAATTTGTGAGAAGGATTTGAGAGTAGCATTTAGTCTGTCTTGATTATCTTGTTGTTTAGCTTGATATAAGAACAACCAATTTGGAAGCATGTAGTATTTTTATTTCATGAATATTTTGTCATAGTGTTAAAAATGAGCTAGTTCAGTATACATCCCAATATTGTGTATATTAACAGTGATGGGCGAGTACTCAGTGAACCATTCATGAAGCTTCCTTCGCGTAGAGAGCTACCAGATTACTATGAGATCATCAAGAAACCTCTTGAAATCAAGAAAATTTTGCAGAGGATTGAGGACGGGAAGGTAATTCGCCTCTGTTATCAATAATAAATGTATTTTTAAGATAATTTTAATGTCATTTTTAGAAATAAATAAAATGCTCTTTGTCTTGTTGACTGTGTTGTGTGTGTTTGTGCATATTTGTGTGTGCATGGGAGTGTACATATTTGTGTGTGTTCATATATGCATTGTATGCTTGGGTGCATTGCATGCAGGTGGGTAGATGTGTGTTTGTGCACAGCTATTAACAGAAATGTGTGGGCAAAGGTGTTGTAACCTTTGTCAGGTTGGGAGGGGTGAGCAAGGTTATGAATTTGGTGCCTTCGTTGCTGGTTAAAGCATTTGTCCTCGAAATTTATGTTTTGAAACATTTGAGATCATTGCTGGAAAAAAAGTGTTGACAATAAAATAACATTTTGAGATACCGTATGTACCCGAAAGGAAGACCAGGTTTATTGACAGAAAAGGAATAGAAAAAATAAAGCGGTGTCTACAATTCAGGGTGTTCTTCAATTCAAAACCTAGGACCACAAATACCATAAATGTGTGACACTGCTAGTTCAGTATTTAAGTTTGTGTTACACTCACAACATTACTATGGGCTTCTATTCATAATTTTTTACACAGGAAGCAGTTAATCTTCCAAAATTGACATGCCATGAAACACAGGATTTTGACAAATGCTTTTCATGGTTAAATACAGTCTGTCCTATAGTTGGACATATTTTTGTAGTGCTGAGACTTTACCTGTCAACTTTGACAAGGGTTCCCTTATCTGATGTCACCCAGCTGGTAAAGAGGAAGCACTTTGCTGGGAAGCAAAATGGCTCAAGTCCAAAATATAACACCCACAAAAATTTTACAGTTTAAGAAAGATGGTGCTACCATACAGCCAGAATAGACACACCTATTGCATTGTGATTAGCCTTTCTTTAAAAGTAAATAAAATATATCATATTATTCATATACTGTCGACTCTCGATTATCCACAATAATGGAGGGGACGACTGCCGCGGATAACCCAAAATCGCAGACAATCCGCATACTAAGAGAAAAATACAATTTTTTTAACACTTAGTTTCATATGGTCATAACTGAATACTGGGTGTTTCAGTGTGAAATCTAGCCTATCCTTGACATACTACTGTATTTACCCGCATATTTTATGGCCTCACATAATTTCCGTACCCTATTATTTATTAACAAAC
The DNA here is from genome assembly GCA_029891345.1 of Dryococelus australis. Lineage (NCBI taxonomy): Eukaryota > Metazoa > Arthropoda > Insecta > Phasmatodea > Phasmatidae > Dryococelus > Dryococelus australis. The sequence goes on along the minus strand of CM057008.1, from coordinate 18,555,248 downwards.
CCAGAAATTTAAAAAATGCGTAATTTATGCACCCCTGATTTCTAACTTACAAAACCGGAATATAAAGTGTGTAAAATATGCTGGTAATCACTGTAGTTCTTTCATGAACAATACAAGAAATGTGCAGCTACAGTTAATACAAACAATGCAGGGGGATACTGGAATATGAAGTTGCATAAGAGGGAAGGCAGGCTGACGTCACTTGGTTGCTAGGCAACAGGCTACCTCCCCCACCCCTCCTGGAAAGGGAAACAAAGATGTGTAAAGCAAACTGCATTTCGCCCGGGTCACACACACCTGCCACACTGTCCAGTGCGTGCGGCATACAGCCGGCTGTTTCAGCATGTGGAAAACAGTGTTTAATGTAGGAAACAAGTTTCGTCTTCCATTCCCAGTTCTTCAAAAAAATATAGGGCTTGTTTCACACACACTAAGCCCAATACTGGCATTCCCACGGCATGTTTCTGGTTAAACCACTCCAGCATAGCCTTATCTAGTTCCGCCAGTTTCATCGTTTTCCTATTCGCCAATCCACTTGTGAAGCCCTCACTGCTCACAAACTCAATAAGTTTGGATTTATTGTATTGTATATCCCAAATTGTTGTTTCTGCCACTCCATACCACTCCATACATAAATAAAAGCTGTTTTAATACACTTCCTCCTTCAAGTTTATTAATAATTTCCAGCTTCTGCTGTAAATTTAATACGACACGTTTACGTTTTGCAGACATTTTCCGGCTGAAAATGAGCAAAAACAAAACAGAATGTAACTATTGACTGATAAGATAAAACTTAATACTGACCGTGGGAATGCAATACACGGGAGGAATGCAGTGGTCACGCCGGGTTCCAGCTATACCTGGCAGGCGGCAGCTAGTCTAACGAGTCAGGTGGTGTTGTCAGCTCGCTGTCTTGCGACGTAACTAAGCACATAGAGCCATCTGGAACACATTTTGACGTACATTTGCATCGATAAACAAACACATTTCATTCCACAGTTATTTTCAGACAGTACCAGTTACGAATTCCATTAGTTAAGAGGGGCGTTTTATTAAATAACTTCGTTCTGGCAGTTTTTGAGTTAATTTCCAAAATTTATGAATATGCCACGGTTAAGCCGCAAATCGGATAATCCGCTCGCGGATAATCGGGTGTCGACTATAATAGCATTTTCTCTTGAAGGGTTTGTCATAAATTCGTGAAAAAATACCCTCAACCTAAATAACTTTTTCAGCACTTCACAGTGGTAGTCTTGAATTAAGGTTTAAATATTTTTCCCTCAAAAATATTTTTTAGGAAGGGGTCATCTTAGATTCAGGGTCGTCTTCCTTTCGGATAAATACGGTAATTTTGGTGACTTGTATTGTTTCCAACAAAAATATTTGTACAAACAGGTTTTTAATATTTCACATTCAGTAAATAGTTTTGAATAACATCTGTATGGTAATGAAAGGCAAGGATATAACAGCTATTAAATAATAGTAGGTACAACGTGGGTCCAGAAAAAAATTCCTAACTTGGTGGAAAATCAAGCTGATAATTGTGCAATCTATAGATGAAAAGGAATATGATAAACTCTTTGAGGGAAGAAATGTGTTTGCATATTAAAGCCTTTCTTCCAGCCAACTTCTCAATTATGGTGGTTTTCACACACACAAGTTGCTTTTCATCCGCACATTTTACACAAAAACCCTTTACTGTACCAGTAAAAATAAAACCTTGTGCAACACTATTGAGCAATCTCAAACTTCATTAAATCACCAACTTGCTGCTTGATAAAACTGGTCTAGCTATCAAAACGTCGCGATCATGCAACCACGTAGAAAATGTGTCGTCCTGCTATGTGTGTATGTGCCTGTCGACAAGTACTACACTGTGAGTACTAGAATTCCTGTCCTTTTATGTATTTTTGGTAGCCTAGCAGCCTACGTGCAACCTTAACTAACATGTTTATGTTTTTATCTCCCGCCATCTTGTGTCCGCCCTTTGAGTAACTTTCTAACTTTGCTGTGTATTTTATGCTTTCGTTTCTTATCTTCTTAACACATTCTATGGCAGTGTCCTACAACTCACCGCCTGATGAAGCTGGTCTAGCCAGCGAAACATCGCGATCGCGCAACCACATGGAAAATGTGTCATTCTTCTTTGTGTGTGTGCGCCTGTCAAGTACTACAGTGTGAGTACTTGAATTCCTGTCCTTTTATGTATTTTTGGTAGCCTAGCGGCCTACTTGCAACCTTAAATAACATGTTCTATTAGTTTTCGTGTAAAGGCATGATATCCAGGCTGAAATCTCTTCTTGTTTCATTTGTCAATATTTACACTGGACAAACAATTAATTTTTCTAGCACTGTGCTCCTTGCCATCCAGTTCACATCTATTTTCCTTCCAACAGCATGCTTTATACAGTCATGGCATTTATCAGCAGTTAACTGGTGTACTACAGACTGCTCTTACACATGCACATTGCACAACTGTGACATCCTGTTCATTAAACATACATACTCACAGCAGACATTTCAGCTATTTGCTTCAAAGGCAACATTGGATGCTGCTGAGAAAAGGTTACTAAAATAATTTTAAACAATTCTCTTTTTGCCATTTTTTTTCATTCTTGGCACAGTCTAATGTCCACAAGAGACAATTTTAGCTTCTGCTTCCAGTGAGTCGACAATGTTGTGCAGTAGGATAACAGGGATACATCAGAACCATGTGAACAGAGTGTTGTTAATACACTGCACATGTGCACGTTACAGCTAACAAGCATTAAATTATTTTTGAAACTATGCATGGCTGTTAAAAGTAGAGTTGGCATAGTAAGTTATTTAAAACTTGAACTTTTTTTAGTCAGTTCAGATGGTGTGCGTAGTTGAATCGATCAAAATCAGACTAACACATGAGGAGTTGTTTAACTCTGGACTAAAGTAAATGTGAAAGACATATAAAAGGTGTTCACACCCGCTTTGTGCCATTCAGTGTGACATCAGGGCAGTTGTCTAGGGAACCAACAAGTAGAGGCAAGGCCAACCTGGGAGATGCTGGTTCACCAAAACCCAAGCCCTACCCATAATAGAAGGAATTATGTTGTTTCCATGCAAGCATCTTAACTGCCATGCCTTTTCTGTACTCCTAAACACTGTGTGCCTAAATGTTGAGCTTATATGATCCTGGCTCCCTTGCACATATGTCTAAACTGATGGTTACCGCAGTCAACAAAACAGCATATGAAAGAACATCCAGTGCTTAGTTGGTATCTCTTAGCCTGTTTTTAGTGTGTATAGGGACAGTCAACCCTCTGGACATAACAGTAAAGTGAAGTTTGTTTACTTTTATGTATTTGGTTGTTTTTTATTTGTGTAACTATACCATTAGTTTACCAAAATAATTTATTCATAAATTGCATGTATTTCCCACTAAAATAAAATGGTTTTTTCTTAAATTTATTTGTCACATATTTGCTGCAACTTATAATGTACAGAATTTCCTAACATATAATTATTGTGATTCAGGATATTGTACTGTGTAAAGTTGGCTCTCAAAGTATCGTTATCGCATGTAGTGAAAAATTGCATCCACTGACAATATTTTGTGGTCCCGGCGAAATTCCTATTTAAATAATGTTAACATAACCCGCTTTTATCGTTTATCGCATGGTGCGTCGATCAAAGTATATTTTGGGTCCCGTCACCTAAAAATTTCCAACAACTGTCGTTTTTAAGTTGGTTGTTTATGCAAATGTCTAGTAACTGGATATGAAATAGGTCACACGCACCACCGTTTATCACTGCTCTACGGTGCATTATCTGCCTAAGAGGTGAAGTGGTTACCTAGCAACCAGCATGGCGTCCTAGCATCCTCTCTCTCACCCTTCTTTCTATCTCCCTCAGCCACACACCATCCTTCCACCCCTCACATGCCACTGAGAGGGGAAGCTGTGGTCTAGCAAAAGAAAAACCTGCAAGTCTCTCGGCTGCGCACGTGTGCCTTCACATGCCGACCACAGAGCAAATAAACTACACCTGGCGAACGTACAAATTTTATCAAGATTATCCGTCGCTCATAATAGTTGCACCTATCATCATTTGTATTTCTAAGCAAATGGTTTCGCCTGAAAATGTTACGCAAAGCATTTTAACAATGAATTATTATTTGCAAAGATGTTTTCTTTTGTGATTAAAGGTCGTTATTTTCCCCCGTAAGATTGGTGTTTCATTGTATCTGGAGTAAAATTTAAATGATTTTAAAACGTTGATATTTATTTAACTCATGGGTCATAATTCGCAAATAAAATTATACACCCAGAAGCATATACTTAACCTCCTCTTGTCGCCAACAATTGTTTCAACATTGAGTAACTTGTATTATAAGTGTAAAGTTCAATTTCAGTAACTTCTTGTGGGGAAATCAGAAGATTTATATTGATTTATTTCAACAGACACATGTCTTTTGAATAAACTGATAAAATGTAAGGGCCTATTCGACACCTTTCTGCCGTCTAATAATGGTTAGGTAAGCACCGAACCAAGTGCAGTGTAACCCATAACACGGAAGATTAGAGGACGTGGTTTTGAATGATTAATTAGTATTAAAGAAATTATGAAATCAATTATAATTGCCTTATTTATTCATTTCTGTCTCAAAATTACAAGTTTTTTTTGCAGTGAAATATAATTCATCACTTTAAAAGACAGATATTTGCCACAGGCACAAGGTGTCAGCAACATGTAGCGGCATGGAGGGGTAATCCTCCCCCGCCACCCCTACTCCACCTGTCGCAGTGCTCACACTGCCCGAAAGATAACTACTCCGTGCACTCTCAGCTGATCGAGTGCGTGCAGAACATCAAAATTTTGCTTGCATTCTGTGTCATATTATTTTAATTTCCAGAGTATTTGAATGTTTTAGGTTAGCTTGCATTTGGTGTCAGATTACAATCAGTTATTTATGGTATTTTAAGAAGATATTTTCTTTATTTACGCGAGTTTAGGTGAAATGTTTTTAAATGTATTATTTACAGTAATACTTTTTTCTAAATTTCCCAATTTCATCGTGTTTATTAGTTAAACTTTATTCACAGGTAATGTACAGCTATTACTATACTCAACATAAAGTTTTATAAGGTTAGAAGTAGATGTGTGATGTACTTCGACAGTTGTCTCGTCACAGGGCCAAATTGATTTTGGTTGGTGCTAGGCTAGAAGCAGTTGAGTTGTTTTTATCCCCAATCCTTTTGTAGGATAGGAGCTCGGCCAGTGCAGTACTGGACAGGTCGGCTGTCTGCAAGAGACAAAGTCAGGTTCTGCGAGCAGTACTTTTAACCTCAGCAGGATCACTCTCTTGGGTATACCTGGGCAACGTATGCTTGGCAGTTGTGGCTGTGGCGTGACTGTTGGCACAACAGGGGCTGCCTCTTATATGGGTGTGCTGCTCGGCCTGGTGGTACGGGTTTCGGTAGCTACCGAGGTTCCTGGTTCTCCCGGCATCTAGCAAGTGATGAGTCTTATTGCTATGTCCTGGCCACTGAGATAGACCTGTATGGGTGGTAACCATCAGCGATTCTGGTTAGCGGTTAAAACATAGCAGGTTTTAGTAGGCTGGCGGAACTGGTACAGAGAGCTTACGGAGTTCGGCTACCTGTTCTCGTGGACTGAGATGTGAACCCGATCGGGAGGTGGTATATCTCCCGTGGATAATTAGAGGCAGCCTTTACTTGTTTCACCCTCTTATGAACACAGCCACTACGATTAAATGGTATGACGAAGAGAGAATCCTACGATCTGACTTCGTAGAAGTGGAGAAGTTTATGTGAAGTTTTGTAATACGTGTGCGTATAGCGGTGGCCAGCCAATGCCGTAACGCACACTCCAGCACCAGAGGTATAGGGTTGGGTGAGCGGCGTAGCACTGGGGACTGTCCCAATACGGAAGTGAGTCCTCCTAGAATTGGTCTTTCCAGACCCGGAGAAGTACCCCTCTCTGCACCGCTAGTGCGTGATGAGAAGGACAACCTCAAGTTTTAAGAAGAGCATGTACCTAGTCTCGTGGCTCTACCTTTCACTACACTAGGTGCAGAGAAAAGGTAGCCTTCCAACTTTGGTGTGGTGAGTGTCCCAGAGGAACTGATCCTCCCAGACCCAAGGAAGTACTCCTCTCGGCACCGCTAGTGTGCAATGGAAAGAGCAAACCCTAGACTGGCAGTCCAATCCCTAAGGGAGCGGTATCGTAATGTCGTGACTCTACCATTCACCACAAAAGTGCAGTGAATGGGTGACCTTCCAAGATTGTACTGTGATTTGGTGTTAGTGTTCGAACAGAGAGAATAGAGTCCCGGTCACCTGCTGTCCCCTATATAGGCCCGATATTTACGAGGAGAGGTACTATGACTACAGAAACGATAGCCATAAGTTTGTAAAACTGTGTTTATTTCTATTGATGGAAATAAACAGTGATGGTGAAATACTACATCCTATCCACGTGAATTTATGGAAGCTAAACACCATATGTGAACACAGGTGAAGGCTACCTGCTTCTAGACTAACAGGGTAGGCAGTAAAGTGGCTATCAAAACAACTCTGACTTTAAGCTACACTACAGCTGTTGTCCAGAAGGGACCGGTACGTGTCTCGGTGAACACTGCGATGCAAGACTGGTGAAGAGAAGGATCTTCGGCCCCCGAAGGTGCTGTGAAGTCTTGAGGAGCGGATGAGTCTTCGGCACCACTAGTTCGCGATGAAGACCAAGGTAGGAGCTGATAGTTCCCATGATACAGTGAGGTGCAGTGAAGGAACAAGACAGGCATCAATTGCGTGAAGACTGTCACAAACCCTGGTGCGGCCCTCTATTTATACTCCTCGTCGGCGTGCCTCTTGCTTGCCTGGCATAGGGGGTTGACGTGGAGAGGAGTTAAGTAGTTGCAAAGTGTGTTACATAGATCCTCGGTGTGTGTGACGTGTGCCGGTGCTGGATCCGGGCTCATGCCTCTGCAAAGATACTGATAGTGGCATCTAGTGGCGCACTGCTGTACTCTGTTCATCTTGCAGCATGGCTTCAGTGGCTCGGCCAGTGAATAATTATTTAGCATGGAGCTTTGGGTAGGTAGAACAATTTCCAACATTACATTGCTGGTGGCAGCCACTAAAACTCTGTTGGAGGTGCTGTTAGATCGTTTGCACTGATAGGTAGAAGTCGTTTAAATAATATTAGAAAGACTTCATGTATCAAAGTTGAATTTTATTGATCTACACGTCAGAAACCTCATCTACTGAAATCCCGCATGTATGGAAGTTTTTTAGCAGCCCCCTGAATAACGATACTTCGAGAGTCGACTGTAATTAGCTATGTAATAGTTTCCATGTTAGAATTTTGTAATGACACAAGAAAATAAGTGTATGTTGTTCTGCAGTTCAGTAACTTTGATGAGCTGGAGAGAGACTTCATGCAGCTGTGCAAGAACGCGCAGACATATAATGAGGAGGCGTCCCTGATCCATGAGGACTCCATAGTGCTGCAGTCTGTGTTCACGAATGCTCGCCAGCGCCTTGAGCAGGAGGGAGAGTCAGATGAGGAGGAGAAGCTCAGAGGTGAGTCCACGCTACAGTTCGAGACCTACATGAACCAAGGGAGGCAGAGTAGCATCTCAAAACTGCTTGTGTTTGTGGTACTAATTTAATACACAGGATTATGTGAATGTAACACATTTTCATAAACAGGAATGAAACCTTGGGCTTAACATTTTATTGAAAATCATTTAGCATGTTTTTTTATTATGAATAGGCTGCTAGGCAACTGATTACATTTTTAAAAAGTAGACAATAGACAATTACTCACAGGGTGATACTCATGGATAGATACACACAAACAAGAGTTGAACGAACACATTTCCTACGTGGATACGCTGTCGCGCAACCTTTCGCTGGCTAGGCTGGCTTCATCAGATGGCGAGTGGTGGCACGCTGCAGTCTTGTGAGCTGTGGTTGGCAAACAGTGAACCTAGCAACCAGGGTGAGGTGGGAAATTTGAAATGGGTCAGAGGGTTTATCTTATGTTTAAGCCAGGTGTCTGTCTGGATTTGGTGATCTGTTTGTGGGCCAGTTCCACGTGGAAAATGTTTTCATCTGACTTTTGTTTGTGTGTGTCTGTCTATGAGTACCGCACTGCGAGTACATGTGCATTCTGTCTACTTTTTATAATGTTATTGTTTAGTGTAAGTCTTGCCAGTTCAACCAGAAATGGTTGTCGAAGGTTTGGGAGGGGGAAGGGTCTTTGGTTGAGGTATAATTTTACTGCACACAGTCCTGACGAGTGACGAATATTGGTGTACAGGTGTACAGTGAAATTACATCTATAGTAACCAGGTAAGTGTCTTGAGGGATGATGTCCAGATTTTTCAGATGTGTTCCAAGAAGTGGACGGCATCCATGATGTGTGATGGGAGCATTCACCTGCTGCTCCTTGATGCAATGCGGCAACCTGAAAGTTGGCCGATGTTGTTTGTGGATTTTTGGAAGCAGTTATAAGACAGTTGTGGTTGGTTTCTTTGGAGCTAGAAGTTGTATCAGTTTGTGATAAAGACCCTGGAGGGGGCCTTGAGATGCATGAAACTATTGGATATGGTTACAGAATTTGGCTGTGGGGTCTTCTGGCCAGGCTCGGTAGGTGGACAAGTCCTTCACCTGGTTTTCTGCTTCAAGTATGTAATCATGTGTGTTTAGGATTACTGTAGTGGAGCTTTTGTCAGCTGGTAATATAATGATGTCCCTGTTATTCCAGAGGTCTCTGGCAAAAGACTGGAGGCAAAATTGATGGACCACCAGTTACGTTGGAATGTGTATTTGGGTGGGTCTTGAAGTGTCCATTTAAGCCACCAGGTACAGTGACACTATGCGAGTGTCCTGATGAAGGGTTATAATGGTGCCCAGTCTGGCGTGGCCGGAGCGAGGAATAAAACCTCTGTATCCCTTTTAAAAGTGTGTTTCTAAAATAGGAAGGTGAATTTAATGTAGCGCTAGCTTCAACAGGAAATGCACACAAGACCTTTGACTAGCTCTGCAGCGGGGAGCGGATGTTCCCCATGCTGGGAAGATATTATGTTTATTTAGCTGTCTTATGAGTGTTCTGACGGGTCAAGAGCATGGAGATTACAACCTATAGGGTGAACTTCACTTCCAGTGACCTGCGGTACACAGATCTTACGTTAGCAAAGGAGGTGGCCTTCAAATATACGTGTGACGTCAGAAATTGTTGGGATCATGCTCCAAGGAGAAGTTACTCTCGCTTTGATAGTTTTCCGTCATATAGAACGGGCAGTGTTGGTTTACAGTGGGAATGAAGTCTAGTGATACTAATACTGTGACCCTCCGCCTCTTTACCTGCTGTCCGCTCGGTGTCTGCACTCTCTCTGCTACTGATGGTTGCTGGGATGCGGCCGGTGATGGAACAGTGGCTGGAGTTGGCTGTGGGAGTTCGGGATCAAGTCCCAAGACCCGTAATGTCACAATAACAACCAAGACGTGTTCAAAATAAATACGTTGCCCTAAGTGTATGTGAGGTGTAATTAAGGGATTCTTTGTACCTGACTCTGAAAAAGTAGTGGTGTTGATTTCGTCTTCAAGTTTCTTTAACGTTAATTTTAATTTATGTTTCTTGCTGCTTTTATGTTGGTGAGGCCTAAGGCAATGAGTAAATCCACAGATGAAACACTTCTAAATTCTCCGTGAGGGAAATCCGGTAAATTAACAAGCGGACTAGAGTGTACTTCTAAAAGCATGTCAGCTACATCACTTCTACTCTGTCCCACTGGCTTAGCTGTTCGCAAGCCTAGTGTGAGTTACGGAGTATTGGAAGGTCCTGCGACAGACAATACCATCAAATGCATACAAGATGGAAGTTTTGAGCACAGATAATATGCTGTACCGTGTAGCTCCTTTGTCCGATGCAATGCAGCCAACTGCAGCATGCAGTTTGTCAACGGCGGCACTCACTTCACCGATATTCTAAACCATCTGTATTGTGAGGTTTGCCCGCCCACTCCAAACATTGGTAGTGGTAGCAGTTGTTTCAATGTGTACATGAGATCTCATGTATCCCGTGCCAGGGCATGTGTCTAGATGACACTTTTAAAGTACTTTGAGTAAGTTGTCAGCCATTGTGGCTTCTTGGTAATCAGGCAGGTTCCATCTAGTCTGACATGGTCTTGGAGTAGCAGTGTTGAGCACTCCGGGGTTTTTCTGGACTCCCCGAAGTCCTGTTAAGGTAAGAGTAGCTTCGAATCCCAGCTAGGTCACTAGTCGATGGGATCGGCTGGCTGAATAAAATGTTATTGTAGCCTGTGCTAGTGCAACTGGAATACCACGAAACTGCACATGGTACAGTGGACCTTGTTGCCCAGCTAGGTCACTAGCGTGTGGGGTTGACTGACTTGAATGAGTTGCCTAGTCTGTACTATAACTACGCCCCAAATTGGGCATGTTCCCCTTCAATGAAGCAGATGTGTCCCACTTTAGGTGCTAAGAAAACCCTTTGACTTGTGTCACCAAAGTATCAATTTTCTATACTGGGAAACGTCAATACAGTTGACACACAGCACCTGAGGATGAATACCACAAAATCCTTAGTTATGTGATGGCTGAAATAGGAGGCATTTGTCATGAGCAATTGTAAGGTTTTATTTTGTGATGCCAGAATCACAAGAAACATGAAGGCATTTCAGTGCTTCACTGGCGCTCGACCAATATACAAGACAGGTCGGGTGGCCTGTCAAGAGTGGCACTAAATCAAGAGTTACTGTTACGGCCCTGCGAATGGGCTGGCCCATATTCACTGGTTTACCTGGTGGTATGATGCTCTGCCACAGTTGTGGTGAGGGCTGGTGGCTGCCATGGACTTCCCCATGCCGTGGAGTGCTCTTGTTCTGTTTGGTGCTAGAAGTAGACAGTTGACTGTAGGAGTGATGGCTGCCGAACCACGGGTTGGAGATCCCTAACGGTGGTTCTTCTACTCTGCTGATCATCTCAGTGATTTCGTAAGGCATGCCAGCTATCTTAATTAACGGTGGGAAAAGTGGTGATTAGTAACTGTGAGGGGTTAGGCCTCTCAGGTAAGCAGGCGGTGAGAACTCTACCCTGTGGTGAAGTGCTGCCAGGTGCAGGAGGAGGAATAGGTTCGCAATTCAGGCTACTCTCGGAGGCGTAAGCTGCCTTTCTCAACATTCTCTGCATACCTCCCTTCCGGGTATGCAGCATAGGAGATAAGAGCAAATGCGGCCTCGCAAAAGTCAAGCTAGTGACTCAATTCCCTAGCGTGTGTTTGCCAAGGGCCGCAGAGTTATACCCTTCGTCCAGCCCCGTAGAGAGCAGTGGGTTGGCTCAAGCTGTACACTTAACGTCTCTTGGACGTGGTATCCATAGGGGTTCAGTTCGTCCAGAGCTAAAACCTGCACCCTTCCAGCTCCATAAAGAGCAATTGCGGAGTATGGAATAGTTGGACTGACTGAATACCTGATGGAGGAGTTACTAGTGGTTGAGGCTCTAGCATGGTCGGCCGGCTTCACTCTGATAGGCTGTTTTTAAATAATGAAAGGGCCCAGTGACACTTAAAAAATTAGTACACAGAAAGTAAGTTTAGAATCACGTTTTATACTCAGTGAAAACATGGTGGCCCTGTACTACCTCCTGTACTAACCTCAGTTGACGACATGGAAGTTTTTAGACTATGTCAAGCTAGATTAAGGAGACTTGGGTCTATAGCTGACAGGGAAATAAAGCGATAATGCTGCTAGACAGTGTATTATCACTGGCCTTAACTATCTACCTGTTGTCCTGAAGGAACCAAGAGGTGTAACTAGCAGAAGGATAGTGTTAAGCTTTGCTGTTACTGTCCGGTAGGCAGGGTAGTCCTGAAGGGGATGTCGCGACCGTTACCAGTGGGGTTTCACCAAGGCATGGTAAGGAAGGAGCAGTCGACGTCTTCAGGAGTTGCTGATGGTCCAGTCTTCCAGAAGCAGGAGGGTCTGTCGCGGGTGCAGAAGAGGCTTCTGAAGGGTATGTCAACAATGGTATGCCTCCTCTGGTCCTGAAGAGAGGGGAGGAATTAGCGACATACCAATGAGTGCAAACCGCTGGTGGCTTCCTCCGGCCCTGTCCAGAGCTGTGGAGGAAACACAGACTGCAGTCTGCGTGTCTGGCAGGGCTATTTATACTGGTTGTTAAGAACGAACGAATATAAACCATCACCCGCCACCATGATAGTTCGCACTGAGTCAAAACCAAACAATGGCCCCAGTTTGGCCAATCAAACAGCCAGTCACACACACAGAGTACTATTCACTACTGACATCATGAACATACCAACCACCGAAAATGATTATTTTCAAATTCACACACACAAAAAAACTATACAATATAAACATGGAATGAGTAGGTCTAATATCACACTGTAATGTTAATCCACAGGAAGTGGACAGATCTTGTTGACAGGTCGTATGAACTCCCCCTGTGGTGTTCTTAAGGTTACCACACGAACTAACACCATCTTGGCCTTGATGTACTGCTAACACTCTGGCAGTCTTCCACTTTAGTGGTGGCAACATGTAGTCTTTCAGCTTCACTAACTGATTGATGCTTGTGTCTGAAACTGGCTGTATCCATTTTGCCCTTTGCTGGAGGTTGTGTAGGTACTCGCTCTACACTCCATCTCTTCCATATTTGTTGGTGAAACTGTGTGATCGTTTGCCAGCGATCAAGATGGTTCAAAGGAATATCACACAGATTGTGGTCAGGTACAGCTACCAATGGCTCACCCACAAGGAAGTGGCCTGGTGTCAGAACATAATACTCCCGAGGATCTGTTGAGAGGGCACATATAGGTCTCGAATTCAACACGGCTGAAACCTGTGCAAACAGCGTTGAGACTTCTTCGAAGGTCAACAATTGAGTACCTACAACTCTGTATAGATGCTGCTTGGCACTCTTGATTGCTGCTTCCCACAGACCTCCACAGTTTGGACTTGCTGGAGGGTTGAAGTGCCACTTTGACCCTCCCAGGTTCACCGTAGCTGTAATCTCTTCGTCATTATCCCTTGAAAGTAATGTTGCATACACCTCCTTTAGTTGTTTATGTGCTCCCACAAAGTTGGTGCCATTATCGGAGTACACATCAGTAGGGATTCCTCTTATTGACACAAATCGCTTGAACGCAGCCAGAAAAGCTGCAGTTCACAAGTCTGTGACCAGTTCCAAGTGTACGGCCTTAGTGACCATACAAACGAACAGACACATGTATACCTTGAAGGTTGCCTTCTTCCTTGTTCATACTGGTGTGGCATGAAAAGATCCTCCAAAATCTACCCCAACGGACCTAAATGCGAGAACCTGTGAGAACCGTGCTTTTGGCAGTGTGCTCATTACTGGATTTAGAGTGACTGGTCTGCCCTTAAAACACTGTATGTACTTGTGAATCACATTTTCACCACAGAGTGTGCAGAAATTATCCAGTACTCTCGGCGGAGTAGTTACAAGGTTGTGGATGGCCCTGGGTGTAAATTGATGGTATGATAATGGACAATAATGAGTCTAGACAACTGCCTTTGCATTGGCAGCAAAATGTTTTGCAGTGTCTGGTAGTGATGAATGGTGTAGCCGTCCACCCACCCTGATAACTCCCTTTGAATCTAGAAATGGCAACAGTGGCTGTGTAACCTTGGGACACCTACTCCCTTATTGAAGAGCAGACAATTCTTCCCTGAAGCTACACAATTGTACATGATTGACCAATGTCACGGTAGCATTTCTAAACTCCTCCAGTGTCAGAAAATTACTCTTTGAATGGCTTGTTTTCTTGAATGCTGCTCTTGCCCGCAATATCTATGCTGTGATGCATGACAACTTGACCAGCGAAGATGACTTGTCAATTAAAACAAACAGATCTTCAGTGCTGTTACACTCAATCGGAGTATAGTGGTCTGTATCTGGTAAGAGTTCCTGTGAAAGCAGCTACAGTGGGCCTATGAACCACCACGAATGCCTGAGAAGCTGCTCGGGAAGAGCACCATGTGATGCCATGCCTGCTGGGTTCTCCTCAGATGAGACGTGCTTCCATGTACTAGGGGGTACAATGGCCGGAATCTCTGCTTCTCTGTTAGCTACAAATGTCTTCAACAGGTGTGGTGACAGATGTAACTGTGCCAATACTACACTTATGAACCTCCAACTCTTTGATCTTGACAAAATACAGCCTCCTGTTGTGCTCACAACTCAAGTTTGGGCACAGTGAGTGTCTTCAAAGGGGCCACCTTCGACTTTGAACAGAGAATACTGACTTGAACATTCCCATCCCTCGTCACACAACGGACATAGATGACTTCAGCATAGGCCCTTTCGCTGGCATCGCAGAATCCATGAAACTGCACCTCAGCCCTTTGAAGTGGAATAAAGCTCGAAATTTTAACCGCACAAAGGCTAGGAAGAGACTTCTTAAACTACTCTCACTGGTTAAGTACATCCTGTCTAACAGGTTCATCCCAGCCAAGACCTTGGGTCCATAATAACTGAAGCAAGATCTTGCTAGTTGCGATCCCTCGGGCCAACCATCTACAAGAGTCGTACAAGTGGGGAATGGGTGAGAGGATGCCTTGCTTGGTGTTTGGTGCATCATATACCTGTACTCTGTATATGAAGCAGTCATAGCCTGGATCCCAGCACAGTCCCAAAACCTTGACATTCACTGCAGTCCAGGGTTCTAGACTCAGATGATACACTTCCATTATCCATCAACTCCTAACTATTCAAACACCATTTATGTTGTTAAAACCCTCCAGCATCAAATTATCTAATGAGTTGTTCTTTTAACTCTTTTGCTTCAGTGATGGTAGATGTTCCTGTGACAATGTTGTCGAGAAAGACATCCTGAAGTAAAACACGTGCTGCTAAGAGGTACTGGGCTCCATCATCAGTTACCAATTGCTTAATTGTATGCAGTGCTTGGTAGGATGAGGATGTTAACCCGTAAGTCACAGTATTTAATTCATACAGTTTGACTGGTGAGTCTGGGGTTGGTCGCCACAATACACATTGATACTTCCGGTCTCGTGGGTCAACACCTATTTGCCTGTACATCTTACGTACATCAGCTGTAAGTGCTACACTTACGTACATCAGCTGTAAGTGCTACACTTAACGTTCTGAAGTTCAGTACAGTATCACAAATATCCTTCTGGAGCTTAGTACCACACAAGAGCAAGTCATTAAGGGTTGATCTATTAACCGTTGGTGCAGAGGCATTGAACACAACTCTAACTGAGGACACCCTGTCTTCCATCACAACTCTATGTGATGTAAGCAGGTTTTTCATGTGATAAAGATGTCAATTCCATCTCACAATATTCATCAGATTTCAGGGTACCTACACATGTCATATGGCCTAATTGCTCACATTCCTCCACAAAATGTTTATATTCAGAGTGCAAACTTGACAACCTTCCCAACTTTCGCTCTTGACCACGAAGTTGTCTGAGAGCCACCCCACATGAATTTTCCAATACAGTATCAGTCATCATTTTTAAATGGAAGACGTAATACATACCTTCCTGTATCATCTTGAGTGTGCGTACCTACAAATTGCTCTTCACACGTCTTGTCATCCTTGGAAATGAAGTTGCCGCTTGGAACCTCCTCAATGTCCGAGAACTTCTGCAGGGTTCTGTCAAGACTACTATTTGTGTGCACAAGTAATGAAGTTGACTCTGGACTACTGTGTTCACACAGGGCTTTTCCAGCCAGCACCCATCCAAATTCTGTTTGAAAGGCATGTGGCTGTCCAGCAATTTTGGCAGGTGTCGCAAACTGTGGGTCTACCAATGGGAGATCCTTTAGGTGAGCGAGGAATGACGTATCTACCTGTACCTATGACATGTCCCTTGTTATTCTGTTAAAGATCAAGGATTTAGTAACAAGATTAAATTTTAAGTGCAGCAATGCAATTTTGCACACCTGCAGACATCTGCCCAATCCCAGATATGCTGACCCTTGAATGGCAATGCTTCAGTCCTAAGTGCTTCACGCATGCATCTGTGATGGATGATTACGATGCTCCATCTAGTAGGGCTCTCACTGTTTGAAATTTCCCTACACCATGACCTTGACCAATGCTGTGGTGAGCAGCACAGTTGTTGCTTGCCTGTCCTGGACACATTGAGCTGAGCACATCACCACTGGGACTATCTTGACAAGCAG
Organism: Dryococelus australis; assembly: GCA_029891345.1. Taxonomy (NCBI): domain Eukaryota; kingdom Metazoa; phylum Arthropoda; class Insecta; order Phasmatodea; family Phasmatidae; genus Dryococelus; species Dryococelus australis. Next base: position 18,539,022 of record CM057008.1, on the reverse strand, counting down.
TTGCATCATCATTATCTGTATCTGGTATTGGATCTACTTCCCCTCCAGTGTCTGCTATGTGAAGCAAAGTGTGATGTGATTTTCCACAATGTTGACATTGAAATCTTGATCCACACTGCTCTGCTATATGACCACCTCTGAGGCAGTTGAAACACAACTGTTTCTATAGAACATGTATCCTTTTTCACCATGTTTAAATGACAAGAATTACTGGCATCGTGTCAGTGTATGTGATGCATCACACACATTGCACTTTTGTTTTTCTAATGCCTTATCACAGGCTGATACTAGTGTGGTCCTTGAAGGGTTGTCTGGGCCAGGCTGCATACCTGTACTTAATGACCTTATCTTGTTAGGCCATGTACTTGACATCTTATTACTCAGAACAGTCTTAGATGTTAGGCCTTGGTTCAGAGGGAGTCAACAACTGTGCATGTTCTGCAGCAAGTGATTTGCATTGCAAAAATAGCAACAGCAGTGTGTATGATGGAATTTTATAATCCTGTGACATTTTGAATGCTTAATTCAAGAGTTCATCTCGTTTCTCCAGCAATATATTCAGCAACAAAAAATCCCACTTGTGAACTGTAAAATCTAAAGCCTTTAGTGCATTAAGATTTTCTTTAACTGTGCACAGAAAGGCTGAATATGATGCATCATTCTTACTATTTATGGGTGGAAGATGCAAGATTTTTTGCACATGAATGATAGCTGTAAGCCATACACTTTTGTACTTTTTCTTCAATAAATCTCATACTACATTATAATTCTTATCAATAACTCGGATGTTCATAAGCAATAAATTGCTGTTTCACTTCTTCTATATCAATGCCTTTGTTGGGGGGGTTTGCACATAAAGCACAGAAATTGGTGACCACTTCACTTCTCTTGCTTATAACCTATTCAACCACAATCCCAAAGTCCTCGATTTTTGAGGGCATCTGCTTCTATCTCTGCTTCTATCGCTTCACATAATTCCCTTGCACCTTCAGCTTGTGAAAAACAGAAATTAAAAGTCACATGTTGTAATGCTGGTGTTGTTGCCGCCATTTTGTGCAGCGCCGTTGACCATTTTAACTCTGAAAGTGAACTTTATAATCTAATTATTTGTGCTCCCGTGGTTTACGAAACCGCACAGTTTAAAGCAAGTACTTATACACTGCAGTTATTTCCCATACACAAGTCTACTTCAACCTTTCACGTATAGGCTATCCCGTTAGCCGACTTTATCCGTACAAGTGTCAAAAGCCGTTGGGTGTCACACATCATTATGTAATTCGTGTTGCGTGCAATTACGCATATTACACATGCCAATTACACTAATCTGGGCCATTATGACCAAAACTGTTGAGCACGAATGAATACAATCCATCCCCCGCCGCCATGATAGTTCACACTGAGTCAAAACAAAACAATGGCCCCAGTATGGCCAACCAAACAGCCAGTCACACACACAGAGAGTACTATTCTATTCGCTATTGACATTGTGAACACTGGTTGACTTCTGGACAGGTGGTGGTGAGGGGTGAGGAAAGTGATAAGCTGTAAGCTCACCCCCCCCCCCCCCCCCTGAGTTCTGCAGCTGTCGTCTGCTTCCATCATCTGCTGCGTGGAGGAATCGCTGATGCGTTGGAATTCATCCATTATCTTGTCCGCAGAGAGTGTGCAGGAATGCATGTTGCCCTCCCCCAACGTGCCGTAGAACTGCATGGCCTTGGATGGCTGGCTCAGTGTCACACTCTGGCAGTACAATCTCACTTTGGGGGGTATTGAAATGATGCCAGGGTTGGAGAATCTGGTGAACAATACAAGCTGGAATATGAGTCTGTAATATCATCCAACCTTGCGCTGGAGTATCAAGTCTAGCTTCTCCAAGTACCGTTTGATCAATGACTAGTCCAATGGGGTGAATGGGGTTCAGATGGGGTGAAGTTGAGTGCATTTCAAAGAGGCACAGAGCATCACCCAAAAGTTTTAAAATCATGTTGACTTTATACCAGATAATAATGAAATGCAAACTATAGGGAAAAAACTTCCTTTAACCACAAAATAAAACATCTTTGTAAATGATAATTCCCTGTTAAAATGTATTGTGTAACATTTTGAGGCAAAACCATTTTCTTTGGAATACACGTGATGATAGGTGCAACTATGTTGAGCATCGTACAACCTAGATAAAATTTCTACGTTTGCCATGCACAGTTCATTTTTTCTCTGCATGTAAGGGGAGGAAATAAGGTGCATGGCTGAGAGAGAGAGAGAGAGAGAGAGTAAAGGGGGATGCAAGGTCGCCACTTTGGTTGCTAGGTAAGCACTTCATCGCTCGTCAAGTGTGTAAGGGGAGGCAGCAAGCCAGACTCTGCAGATGTGTTAGGAAGACAGACAATGTGCCGCAGAGCAGTGATAAACAATGGTGTGCATAGTATATTTCACATCCAGTTCCTAGGCGCTTGCATTAACAACCATCTGAAAACTAACGCTGCGAGAAATCTTAGGTGACGGGACCGAATTATATTTCGACTGACGCAACATCTGGTAAACAATGCAAGCGGTTAGCTTTATCATTATTTATATAGGAGTTTTACTGGGACCACTGAACATTAACTGTGGATATGGTTTATCGGGACATGCGTTTTTGGTACGAGTGTCAACTGTATTAGGTATCCATTGAATAAATGCTGAAAACTAAGACTGTGTTCAAATCAGTCATTTTAGTTTAAGTGCAATATTACCTATCCAAGTTGAAATGTACTAAAATTGTGAACAAAACCACTGCCTTCAATGAGGTCAAATTCCTTACACGCGAGAAAGCAGAAGGGACGTGTAAGCAGCTGGCCGGCCACCTGCCCAAGGTCACCCTTCTGTCTTTTAACTGCCAAGTTGCGAACGTTGTCCCGCTCGTCAGCTACCTATGTTCATGCCTTTGCCAGTTATTCTTTCAGAAATGATGTTGCGGCCTAATATTTTAAGTTTTTTGAGATAATAAATTTGGAGCACATTTGTATAACAAATACAGTACTTTGGATGGGTGTATTTTTCTTTTTTATATATATATATATATATATATATATATATATATATATATATATATATATATATATATACACACACACACACACACACTCACACCCCCCCCCCCCCCCCCCCTTACCAAAAAATCTAATCTCAAAATTAATGTGCAGGTCTTACTTGAGGGGTTGGTGGTACATGAGTAAGTATGGTATATTCTGTTGTTATAGTCATTTGGCGGGATCAAAATACATAATAATTTGTTGTATGGAATATTCCACTAATGAATGGATTACTGTATTGAGTCATAAAGATTTGCCTATTGGACAAATAAAGCAAATAAAAATAGTTAGGTGTAATGTGACAGCTGTCGCTACTAAGAAGCCACATTGATAAGATTTTTCCAGTATGTTGTTGTCCTGTGCTAAGTAACAATGTTTATTACTGCCAAATGTTGCAGCTGAAATGCCAGATGAAGAAATGGTGTCCGACGTTGACTCGTCAGTGAAGATGAAAATCAAGTTGAAAGGCCGCAAGTCAGACAGCCGTGGGTCTGGCCGCAGGAAGAGGTCCCGCAAGTACATCAGCGATGAAGAGGATGAGGACGAGGCCAGCACTGCAAATTGATTCTTTCCTCACTTACCGTGCTGTATTGTGTGTATCATGTACTTCATGAAAGTTGATATTGTATTGCATGTATGGTGTAAACACTATTATTGGAGCATGTTTTACTGTTTTGACAATGTCGTGTTGCTGTACCTCATTGTACTCAAATTATGTAATTTTCGTGCTTTACAAAGGAAAGCATAGGTTCACAGTATTTAATGACTGATGATGTGGTAGTTGTATTCGTATTTAAATCATTAAATTTGAGTTTGTATATGATAGGTTAAAATATTGTCAGAGATTGTAGATAAAAAATATTTAGTGCTGTTGAGTTTCCTTGAAGCTCTAATTAATATTCTGGCACGAAAAATCTTTTATGAAGATTTAATAATTTCATGAAATGCTAAGTCACATTAGTTTTAGAATATTGTGAGAACGTGTGCAGTACTTCCATGAATAATTTATATAACTTTTTGGCAGCTGTATAAAATTTACATATCCCTGCTGCATTAATTTTTAATAATTGTGTTGAATAGTGTGTAAAAATCGTGTTCTGGGTATATATATTTTTAACATCTGTGCTGTGCATGTTGAAAGAGGGGTATTCGTTTCCATGAATTTCTTGGAATTCTTTGTCCTAAAGTCAAATTTTACTGCAGATCAATAATTTTATTTGCAGAGAATTGGTAGCAAGAAAGTAAATAAAATTATCGGAATGTGTTTACCATTTATGATAATTATTTAACATGTTTTTCACTTGCCATTATAGTTGTACTGACGGTACTTTATAAATTAAGCAAATTGCAATTGATGTACTTTGTGTCTGTGTGCCCTAATGAAACGTTTACAATAAATAAATATATATACTTTAATTTGGTCTTTAATTTAGAAAGTTACATTTGCTTCTAATTGTCTGCTAACTGCAAATCTGTGGGTTGGCTGTGTTTGGTTTGGAGGTCGTTCCTTCCAGATTCTGTCTCACAACAAAAAAATTGTTAAAGGAATGCTTGCGTCGAGGTGCTACCTGAGGGCTGTCTGTGTGTGCAGCATCCCCTGCAACAGCACTCCAAGAACCACCCTCTCTTCCTCCAACCTGCTAGTAGTTATGTTCCGAAAGTATAGTTATGCTGCATTGTTCTTAATGGATTGGTCTAGAGACAAAACCCTGCAATGAGCACATATGAATAAGCCAATAATGTGACTTAAAACAATGACTTATTGCCATTCATCATATGGCAATGATGTTTGGTTGAGTTGTAAAAATCACCAGTAAAACTCGCAGGGCAGAGCAGTGAAGTCTTGTCCCTGTGACCCTGGTAGGGTAAACTCCAGTGATGCAACACGTGCGTGCAGGCAACAGGTATCCAGTTGAACACAATCTGCTACAGAGGCATCCACATAGCTAAGATAACAGTAAAATGGAACAAAAATTGCCTTTCCTACACAAGAAATTTGTAGAACTTTTGACTCTCCTCTCACTAAAATTTATACTTTGCATTGGGAGTAGTGAGAGCAAGCCAGTTTTACGATATAAAAAGTGCAAACTAGAGATGGGTCGAAGTTCAAAAACCTGAGCCGAGTCAAGCCTTTACTATTCGACTAGGCTGGAAATTCAAGCCAACGTTACTGTCTCGTTGAACCTTGGCTCAATAATCAAGCTACTTTTAATGCCGCTGCTCACGACTAAGCAGAGATCACACGATGCAAGATATATTTCGCGTGAAATTTTGTATGAAATATTTCGTACAAGAATGCCAACTAAATTGCATGCGAAACAAGTTCACATCCAGATAAATAAGATGACTACTGTCTCGCATCAAAATTAGTTGATAGCGCTGGTGAGTACCAAACATCCAAGGTATGATAATACAAAATATGAAGTTGCTTACCTCGACAACAAGGTATTTGTTTCAAAGCTATGCCTCCAATACATAATTGTTATTATTTTATTCTCGGCGAACTGTCTAAACTTCAATCCATGCTTTAAAGTTATTTTCCAGCAATGTTTTAATTCCCTGTATTCCTCTTCGCACACCTCAGATTAAGATTTTCTTTTACTCTATGGTTAAGTTTACAACAGGTCACATGACCAGCATACAAGGACCAATAGGATTGCAACTGGCATCGCCTTGCACGAGAAATATAGGACCTGCTCTATCTCCTCATTTCGTACAAGATGTGCCTTGCACACAAACTTGTGCAAGGTCAGCATCTCGCGCAAGATGGTAATCATCTTGCATCGTGTGATACCTGAATTAGGAAGTAAAGACACTTTGCCTTTGTTTACATTTTGAAACTAAATACAGCCACCCTTGTTGTTGAGGTCCCGTTATGTCGATTTCCCATATCAGGCTTTGTTGATGATCCCAAAAAATATCCTATATAAATAATGTTTAAAAAAAATTAATGCTACAACCCTTAAATCATCAAATTACCAGCATCCATCAATCAGATATTCTGTCCAAAACCGAAATATATTCTGAATAATTGTTTAGCTATGAAATACAGTAGATTTTCAATGATTCATTCCAGTTATTTACAATTTATACATTTCTCTTCACTACATTGCCAAAGATTTTCTACCTCATTCGGTTTTGAACACTAAGAAATGCAAAACAACACAGTGACACGTGCTCCTCTTTATGGATAAGTGGTTAGGGCGCTGACCATACGAGGTGGAGGGGAGTCAAACCCCAGAATAATTCAGAGCGTTAAGCTATCCCTTCCGGGCAGCCTTACTCTCCGTACCACAAGGGATGTCAATAATTGGGATGCCAGCTATCTCAATAAAGGTGGAGGAGCTCAATCGGATACGAGATGTGAGTGATCTGGCTTACACTGACAGGATTGATCCGGCTCGGCCTCGTTGGTTGGCGAGCAGGGATAAAGTTGGCTATGGACTGTTCCGGCTGCATGTGGGGAACTGCCTTGGGAGGGATTCAAACCCTTACCATCCTTCTGGAAGTCACCGTTACTGTGCAGAAGTTGGGGAGTACTGTCGAACCCAAAGTATCCTGCTAGAGTGTAGTCTCAAATGCTTGATCGGCTAGAGGGGCTCTGTGTGTCTGTATTTGAGTTAGATGCCTGTATAAGGGTTGGCTGAACGGGGGTTTCGTGGTCAGGAGGTAGTATAATATTGTAATCAATAGGATCGTTCTCGGATTCACTAGTGGCCAGTGTACTAGGGCGCGAGTCATAAATTATCTGATTCAATAATGCTTGTTGCAATAGGGTGCACCTGTCGTGTCACCTCTGACAACTTCCAGTACCACCGTGCTGTTTGCGCATTGAGTAGTGAAATACAACAAAAAAATATAAGGCTGTCAACATGGGTTGCGTATGAGCAGTCCTGGTGGGGCAAAATCTACAGTCACTCCCACGGATCTGCTGTTCACAAGGGCAACCCAAGAAACTAAACCTTGTGTCTTGTATCGGCGGGGGATGCACTGGAATCTCAGGTATTAGGTCCTGCCTCCTGGGGGATAAAGCACACTGCACGGCCAGATAAATACGTGAAGTTAATTAGAATTAACTACGCACTGAATGAATACATACCACCAAATTAATTAAGTAATCAAATGGCACAGGATCTAAATTTACAATTAATGTAGGCAACACACAAAAGGGTTAAGTTTGATACTAAATATTTTATTACATTTAAAAATCACTCAATAGCAAGACACTGGTAATGAAATACGCTCTAAAAGCTAAAGAAATATTATAGCTTGGTAAAAATCAACAGGCAAAGGCAAGCCTGGGAAAAATTAATAAAATAAAATTAATTCTTACAAAAATTCCTAATTAAAAATAAAACCAATTTATACACTATTTACAGCGTGAAATTGAGGGGCTCTATCCAGGGGGACGTAAATCGTGCAACGCGACCCATTACCATGGAGTCAAGGGAAGCTGACTGAGACAAGGGTAAGTAGGTACAGGTGTGGGATTTACCAAATGTGGAGCTGTCCCTGGGCAGTCAGCTGAAGGATGCCTTGTCCAAACAGGGGCTGGAGTGCTGGCAGCCTTCTGCAAGCTGCCAATTGGAGGTAGTGGTTCGAGCCCTGCCTCGGGCTGCTGAAGCGAAGGAGGTTCAACCCTGGGCGGGCTGCAGAAGAGAAGAGAGAGTCTTCTCCAGACCATAGGAGAGCTCACGGACCTTATGGCCAGCAAGCTCCGGCGCCTCTCCTGGACCACGGGGCTGTATTTCTATTTATACTAAAATCGCCCTGTGTCAACGATTCTCCAGGAGCCTTCCAACACGGGTTGGTTTATCTGCTGCGGGAGCACCACTCAATTTCTTATCTCCCCTGGTGGAGGCAATGACATTTTCATGCACCCCAGACTGAGGCAGACGGGCCATGATGTCAGGTCGTCACGGGGTGCTGCTATCTTGAGGGTTGTTTGGAACTTCTTGGCCAGGCAGGGTAGCATAGTATAGTATATTTTAAATAAATTATATTATTTCTTCATCTGTGTTGCTCTGGCACATTTCTTTCTGATTGGATGTGGAATATCATAAATTCAGATGTGAAGTTCAATTACATGGCTGTCCAATTAAAGCATGACGTAATTTCAATATATTATTTCCAAGTCTCAGCGGCCAATGAATTTTGATTTCGCCTAGCGCTTGGCGTGCTCAGATAAGGCGAAGTCAGCTGTAGAGTGTGCATCTCTGTAACGCAGAAGGCTGACATGCATCAACAGAAAATTGATAACAGATGCGATCAATAGTATTGTTTACATTCCGCAACAGTTTTTCTTCTTCTTTGTACATATTTACTGCATTCTTAGGTTGGCGGCAATGACAACAAATTTCACAATCTCCAACACTGTATCTAAGGTTCTATGGCCTTGTTTGTTGTGGTAAATGGGATTTGGAATGAGGTTAGAACTATGGCGGTACATAATTTAATGGGTGTGATTATAATCAGAAACTATTGGCTGCGTGTTTGGTAAGAATTGGCAAAAATTGTTGCAAATAAATCAGTTGTAATTTTCACCGAGGGGATATATGTAATATTTATACACAAATATATTTTTATCGTAATAAACATATAATAATTTAGGAATATTTTTTGACTGAATTAAAAACTGATACGAATTTGGCATATGTAGGTGCCATAAAGCTTAGGCTCAACTAGGTGCCATGTAATTTTTTTTAATTGGCTCTACTTGACATTATTCTTATAAAACTTGGCTCAAGGCTCTGAAATAGAGGCTCGCCCATTTAGTGCAAACGTGGCACAAGTGCCACTTGATAAATTTTGTTAGGGTGTTTTTCCTCTTCCCTCTGTGATGTAATTGGCTGAGGGGTTCCCCCTCCATCCCCCTCCCCCCCACCATTACAAGGTGTGCTGTGATTGGCAGTTGGCTGAGAGGGTGCTGGGACAAAGGATATTTTGGGGACTTTGTGTCGCCGATGGTCTGAAGACCCTACTTATCGCAATAAAGAACTTATACCTCATTTGCGTAAGCATAGTGAGCATATACCTTGCGTAAGGCTCTTAACTATACACAATACTGAACGTATACCTCGGTTGCATAAACGTAGTAAGCACATATCTTGCATAAGATTCTTGACTCTTCGCACCAAGCTTTTATGTACTAAATATAAATTGAAACGAACATCTTAATTTGTATGTACAGTAGAACCCGGATCTCATGTTCCCGTCAGTTAAACTTTCCCGTTACTTACACCATATTCTTTATGGGTGTGGCTACAAGGAAGGAGGGGAAAAGGCAGCAGATGTTTTCAACAGAGGGGAATGGCAGTGACCTAGGTGCAGGGAGAGAGCAGTGTGTGAGGACTGCAGCGGCTTGAGTAGGATGGCAGACAATGGAAGGGGGTGAGTTGTCTGGGCGTGGCCTGGGCGGGATTAAGCGAGGAAGGAAGTAGAGGAGTGGCCAGCAGCGATCAATATTCCATGGGTGCTGCCGGCAGAGACTGCTGCTGCCTGCCGTGACTTTGTTAGAGGCCAGACCCAGCCAAGCAATAAGGTGGTGCACTTTTACACAAAAATTGTGCATTTTTAAGAACTGAGACCACTTTATTATATTAGTATTACAGCTCTAACAGTACTGATAAATATACACTGTCCATTTTATCAGCTTGTTTTATATACACATACTTGGTCGGAATTGTATTTAATATTCCGTGCCCCAATTCTAAGCGGAGGCGTGATTTAAGAAGATTCAAATTGATAAAAAAGAATTACTTACCGTTGCGGTAAATACTGTATATTTTCTTCGGACTGGGAAAAATTCCAGTTTCCAGTGTTAATGTAAAGAAGTTTAATTTTGTCATGTTGCAGAACAAGAACGTGCCGGAGTCTATTTGCCTCTGTGATGGCTATTTGTGCCCATTTATCTTTGGTACATTGTACGTTTGTTTTCTTTTGGTGTGTGTTTATTCAATTATAACCAAGCTTTTACAATTAGTCTGTAATTACAATTACATACATGTTTACTGTATCCAAGTTTTATTATTTACTGAATGTTCCTAAAATGAGTTAACAATGACAAACCAACGAGACAGAAATTGTCTTAACATTGAACGCAAAATGGAAATCCTTAGCTAAGGAACTAGGGCCGATGCAAAAAAATTAAGTGTATTAAAACTTCAAATTTTTTTTAACTACATGAATGTACAGCAGGTTGTGAACATTACTTACATAAAATTATTTCAAACAAAAGGTAAATTACTTTCAATTAATGTTTCCCTTCATTTACACCCTTTTTTCTTTATCCCCTGAAAAGTGTAAGATAAGGGTTCTGTAGTAAAGTTTATTATGCCTGTTTGACCACATCACAAGTTTTACAAATTGTGAAGCTGCTATATTTATTTTTCTCTTTTAGTGCAATCATAAATAAAAGCTTGGTTTTAAAAGATTTTTTACAGTTATTTTATTTTAGAAGTACCATGTTTGAAGTAGTTTTCTAAATGAAAGTTATGAAACTGTTTTTGAAATAAAGTTTAAGGCAGAAAAAGAAGTTTGTATTGACCACTGTAGAATTTATGTTCGTTCAGTATTTGAGATCTAGCAGTTAATGTTAAGAGGTACGACAAAAATTATTTTAGTTTTGCAACATGTTGAAGCCGTTGTGTAATAAGCCCTCAAGTATTTTGCAGTTAAATGTGAGACAAGTTTCATACGCTACGTTTTCCTGCCGTCTGTAAAGTTTGTGTCCCTGTAGGAAAGACCTTTAATTGTGAAACAGACTGTTAAGTCATTTCTGCTAAATTTATCAAACATACTGTTTTAAAAGTCGTAAATCACTTCCAATGTCAAGGACCTAGCCTTCGCAGGTTTAAAGTTGTATCAAATTCTTAAAACAACATATTATTTATTTGTATTCTTTTGTTTCTGAAATTTGAAAGAAAGAAAGAAAAAAAAAAACTGTGCCTGAATAATTCTTACAAAGACCTTATTTACTAACTCTCATTGTAAAAATCCTTTTTTATTATTATTTTTTAAGTTTTGTAAACAACTGAAAAGACTGAATTTGTGATGCTGAAAAATTTCGTGATTTTTTTTTTTTTTTAAAGATTGATTTTAGTAAAATGTGCGAGTTGACAATTGTCCTCTTTCATTGCAAGTTTTAGCAGTTCCCCTTTCTATTTGATAAAATAAGAATTGATTATTTGGTTCATTATGGTCTGGATAATATTGGTGCTGAGACAGTTTTCAACGTACAGTAGAGTCCCGTTATATAGTCCATTTCATATAAGTGGTCTCAAATTTTACATTACTAGGAAAGTAGTGCCAATGGTATCTGGTTGGCTATGTATCCTTCCGCCACAGCTGAACTGTCATTGAAAGTGACTGTTTGCAAACAAACACCATGTGACTGCCAGTATTTGTAAACAAACAACATATGACTGCCTGTTTTTGTAAACAAACTGCATGTGCCTCCTCCCAAATGACTTTTAAAAGCTGTGAAGGGCTGTTCAAATAGTTGGAAGGTTGGCAACAATCCCATTTTTTTTTAGTTTATAAATATTTTATGTAACTGACTTTACAGCCCATGTAATAAGTCTATAAATTGATAATTTTTTACCTGCAAGAAATTTGGAACCAGAATGCACGAAAATTAAATTGTGTTTTGACTGTCAAATGAATAAGATATTTTACTGTTTTTTTTAATATACGATACTCGAAATATATAACGAGAACTAATCTTGTCACACTTACCTGAGGAAAGTTCTTGTAAACATAAAAATTTAGCATGGTTTCCATGAACACCAAATAAATACCAAGATCCCCCTCCCCCCCCCCCCCAGGAATACAGAAATACCACCCCTCCCACGCCATCTTTTCAAAGACAGTATGCATTCTTATATACAGGCTATGCCTACTAGTGCATTAAAAGTACATAATTCAGCTTTGTGGTATGATATGACAACAAACTCTGTACAGTCTGATATTTTTATGGGGTTATAATTCTCAGGATGTTAAAGTACGTAGGTAGCTAAAATAATATTTAAGCTAATGTTACTTAGTTTCAGTAATATTAATAACTCTCATTTAGTAACTCAAATGTTAAGTATTGCAGGTCAACATACAAGATAATTTAATAAATTTTCTCAAGTACCTACGTGTTCAGATTGTCATGCTGTGAATAAAAACTTATTTCTGACTAACTCAGTGTTGATATTTACACTGAAGTTCAGTCGCACAACCTCCCTCCTCAAAATTGTGAATACAGCCTTAGGCTTGTTCTCGGGTACCTAATGAAAAATTACATTTCAGTTCAGAGATGGTACAAAGCGCTCTAGAGATTCAGATGTAACCTACAGCAACAATATATCAAACGAACGTGTTACTTACACACTAAAAAGATGCTCCACCTACCCAAGATTGAAGGCATCATAAAGTTAATTTTCCTTAGCGATAAATTTAGGAATATTGCAGCTCCTGCTGATGCACGAGACACTTCTTTATTATGTTGGAGCACCTTCATTGGGTGCTTAAACTGAAAGAATTTTGTTTGATAAGCATGTTGTAATTTACTTGATATTGAAACGTTGTCTTACAAGATTGTAGAGACAGTAAGCTTTACATTTTGAAACCCTCCAAAAAACCAGTGTGTAGAGTTTCAATCAAAATAACACAGAGAAATGTTCATAGCAATGAAATGTGGGCCTAATTAGGGTATCATCTTTATTTTATTTAGAGGGAAAAGGAACAAATGAACAGAGTAGAGGAATTGGGGGGGGGGGGTTTTGGTTTAGTTTATCGTCTTTCGTGAAACGGGTTTATTTTGATGTTCTTACGATGCCGTAATCACATGGCCCCAACGCGCACGACACAATGGCCAACAGCCAATGAAATACAAGATAGGTCGTCGTAAGCCCGACCGATTCTGTCGTCTGACCAGCAATTTTGGATTAGAAATGATTTCTATTCTTCGTCATGTCGTGCAGGCACAATGCACAGTACAAGAGTGCAAAATGAAATTGTATTGCAAGCATTCCCTACAATGGTAAATATGCAGCTTAAAAGAAAAATTAATTGAAAACTACTGTATCTAACTCTTAAAAATAATGATTTTACTTTTGTATGCATTAGCAATACCAATTTGTCATCATTATGTATTACAATTTCCCTCTTGTTCATGAGACTAACGTAGCCTATCAACATCATCTAAATAGTTAGGTTAAATGCTGAGAGTGTGGTGTTGGCCGTGCTGTAAATTCAAGTAGTCACATTGATATATGTCGTGGTAGCGTTTTGGTCGTGTCGTGTGCTGTGTTGGTCGGGTCTATGTGATTCCGGCATGTGTGTGTGGCATTTTGAGTTGCATATTGTTTTGTTGGAGCAGTGGAAAATTTTGCTCGTATGGAAATAACATTTAAATTATTTAACTTCAAAAATTATAACTTTAATGAAAATACAAAACGTGATACATACGTCGCTGTTTGTATTCGTACAGATGCAGCAATATATATACGCACACACTTTGACCGAAGTTAACCTTACACTAGAATTTACGATGTAAATAAACAAATATTATTCACACACTACAAAAAAGTGGAAAGTGCTGCATTTTTCAGGCCATGTGAATTTCAATAATTATATTAACGGTTTACAAATGCATTTACAAAACACGCAAACTTACTGTTGTGAACTCTTGAACACGCGTTTTTCTAGGACAATCCTTGCAAGTTTACTTCACTAAAATCACATTTATTCGTCACTAGCATTAAATAATTTATTTGCAAAATCATCCAGTAAAATCAACACTACGTTTCCTGATACAAACAAACTTAAACTTGTATACCGAAATTATATTCGTGTCACTTCATTGTGGAAGGCGGTTAGGAAAATGGCGGAACGAGCAGTTTTAATGATGTGCCAATTAATATTAAATTTCACTCAACAAAACGCACTACAACGGTACGTACAACCAACTATGTATGGAAAAAACAAATAAAAAATAATTAACAACCGATTAAATATTTCGACAACACCAATAAGATATTCTTATAATAAACACGTCTTCCCATGGCTAGCCATTGGCTGGAAACATTTACTGTTCGTACGTGTCGACATACGGTCTCATAAATGCTGAACGTGTTTTTTTAAGTCCCGTTAATAATAGCCAAGAAAATTTAATATTGCTCTAGAAACATAATTTAAACCATAAATGGTATAAGTATAATTAAGATTTTAAATTACGACTTTTAGTTCCGAGTACTATTTTCTTCCAAAACTGTCATCAAAAGAGCCAACCTAACAACACGGATCCCGCAGCAGTTCATCAGCTGATACAATACTGTAGGAGCGAGAGCATTAACTGTTTACATATTGGGTAGATTGGCCACATTGTCTATCAAATTTGATACCACCAATGAACTATAGCGAGATGTCATGGTTTCAGGTTCGGTTTTCACCAGAAGTGTCCTCACTGTTTCCGAATTAAGACTGATTCTGATCCCCAGTACTACTTAAAAATCACCCTCAAATTGTTTTCAAACCACCATAACGTAAAAATGTCCTGTTATATAACTGATTGAGTGAAACTGGACGGAAAATCTGACCACGCCACATAAGTATAGCTGCTCAGCCTACGCAGTATTGTCCCGCAATCAGTCGCCCGGCCTATGCAGCATTTCCCGCTATCGCTTACTTGGCCATCAAAGCACTGCCCTGCAAGCGATACCTCGCCGGTCACAGCTCCGCACGACCACCTCAAACCAAATACTGTATTTACTGGCATAATTCTCGCACCTTTTGTACAGGATTTTAGTGCAAAAATTAGGGGGTGTGAATTATTCAAGGAATCGCCAAACATTAAAATGGGGTCCACTGGAAGTAATCCCTTGCCAACCGAGAGGGGGGGAGGGGGAGGCGCATGCGTTTTTTTAAAAACACAGCACTTTATTTATTAACAATAGATATAAAGATACATATTCAAAATTAAATCACTCGTATGCTGGGACTAGCAGCGAAAACATTGCAGTGTGCACGTAGCTGGGCGAGTGCTTAGATCTTCTGCAGTGCAGTCGGGCGCAGCGGCTTGTCACTGTCGCTTGGCCCTAGATCCTTGGGTGGGGCAGCTGTCGGTTGGTTGCTACAAACATGCTGCGCGAAATATGAAAGGAAAAGTTGTTTTCCCTAATTTGGCACCATAAAATTCAAGTGCGAGAATTATGCTAGTAAATACGGGAAAGTTATGCGTTTTCAACTAACAAAACCTGCATGGTGCGAGACTTAACCAGGAAAAATTCAAGAAAACTTAATCAAAACGGATTAAGATCACGTTCTTTACCGCACCGCGATAAAATATACTAGTAGTTGTGTCCGTATCTTTAATTGATATGCCACAGTATGGGAAAAACCTGGCGAAAATCTGTTAAAACTGAAGCCTAGGTGGCTGGAGTGAGTGGGCTGCCCGACATGTAGGCGCATCTGTCGCCCTTGACCAGCCTTCACGCACCGCCTTCACGAGCGACAGGGCCATAATAGCCCAGTGTTGCCAATGTGCTGGTAATTACCAGAATTTCGGGTATCATACATACTCGCTGGTAAAAATGTGGGTATGCATTTACAATTTTGGGTAAAATGTGAATATTCTGCTTTCTGAGGCATACAAAGTTTTAAATCAGGGATAAATATAAATTGACCATCATTGACCCATTTAAATTTCTGAGTGTTTCTAATTGATCTATGTTCATTGCATTGCACATTAGTGCATTGCAAGAATATGTAGTTGTATTCAGTTCCAGCTGTCGCTTGAACTGGCTCATGAAAACAGGGACAAGGTAGAAAGGACAGAACTCTATTTATAGAACAATGCACTTGGTTTGCCAGAGAGCGGGGTTACGTGGCAAGGCAGAAGAATATGACACATGAGATGAGCACAAGGTACTTAGAGAAACGAGGAGGCGGGGCAAGGGAGTGGAGTTACGGCAAACAGATGACAAAAGCGCACTTCACACGATCACGAGTCCTGCCGCAAACTTTCTCCACACTATCTAGCCATACATGATTTAACTTGTAAGATTACAATTTTGCATGGAATATTTTTGCGATTCGGTTCCTCAAAAAGACCTCATTATAACCATGTTCTTGCAGTTGCTGTGATCGCTATAACGGGATTCTACTGTAATAATTTAATATACGAGCGAGTTTCTCATTAATCTTAATTAATTAGTTTATTTTATTTAATCTAGTCCTATTTCTATTTTGATCTACATCAATATCACCTGCTCTAAGTGCCCGACATTTATTTTCACCTCTCCTTATAAAGTTAGTGTGATAGCTATTCTGAGTTACGTAGTTCTTCTGAGTGAATCTATAAAAGTTTTGTATACTCTATAGTCTGTTGTATGTTAAGTTTTAATGGTTAAGGGCTTCCAAACCTCCCTCCCCTCTTTTTCAGTTATTTCAAAGGTTGGCTGACATAATTATAGACGCTATTCATTTTAATTGTCTGCAGTAATGTTTATTTGCTGTTTTGAGATGTTACTTTTGCAGTAAGTTTTGTAGATGTTAAGCAGTGATTGTTGGCATTTTGGAGTTGTGTTGCAAGTTTATTATTTTTTTTCTTTGGACGCTTTGTCGATATTTGAAGTAACCACACTTTTGCCTTTCGCCATTTGCTGATGAAGTTAATCAGTGTTTCACCTATTTAATTTTAGAACCTATTAATTGTTCCAACTTCTTAACAGTGGTATTTTCCACTTCGTTACAATATTGTTTTGTGATGCCCGGGTCATGTAGCTTTCTAATACTACTAAATAATTTCCTGTTGAAGATGTATCACCTTAAAAAACTGTAGTCAAAAAAATCTTTGCAATTTTTTTTGGAGAAAAAATTTCTCGTGAGGTTTATAACTACCACATGTTGCTGAACTGCAACAAGTTTTTTGTGAAAACAAATAAGATTCCAGTAATAATATCTTTTGGTATCGGTGGTGGTATCTGGAAATGGTATCGGAAATTAAGGTAATGAAACAATCGTATGTCTACATGTAATACCATGGCCCAGGCATCAAGGAAGCAGCCTGTCTGATTGGGAATATTTATAAGTCCTCGTAACGATAACAATGGGCTTCACATGCATGCGCGCACACACACACACACCCCTCCCCCTTCTTTAGGAAGTGATGGCCTACTGTGGCCAAATGTACTATACTTTCCTGGTGTCTTTCAACAGGCAGTTACCCCACTCTCATGGACTGAACACGTGTTACAATAAAACTCACATTTCTTTTGCATTACTCCATAAAAACTGGTACTAAATTATGTACGCAAAAACTTCAGTTGTATCACACATTTGCACATGAAGCCCAAGGCAACACATTAATGAGGTAAACATTTTAATGAATTTGCCATAACAATTGGTCCTGTTTGGGGACAAGATGTTCATGGCCAGCCCCACACAGTAGTTAAGCAAATATGAGTACATAAGGTGCCGTGCAAATGAACATAAATTAAAGTCATGATTTTTAGAATCTACACCTGATAATACTGCAAGAATAACACTATTTATTTTATAAAAAAATCTCTTTATTGTATAAAAAAAGAACAAGTTAGTAATTCATCACAAATTCCAAATGGTCATCCCATGACAAAGTCCTTAGACTTTGTAGCAACAAAACAGACATTTATCGCCAGACAAACATGATTTTCTTAGAATTCAAAAACTCATAAAAATAATGACAATTTCGCATCCCAGTAAAATACTGTTGTAACCAGAATATCCTAGTTGTACTGTTTTAAGTATGAAAATAAACATGTCTAATTAAATTTAAATAAGAGCTATTTTAGATTAAATGTGTTTAACACAAAGCAGTAAGTAATAAGGATTTTTATAGTTACAACAATATTTTATTGGTATGATTTACTGGAATAGATTACCACTAGTAATTCAAAATCATACTACTCATGAGTAACAGTATTTTAAGATTCAAACAGCATGATAAAATTAATCTGCAGTAATACAGAATTTATAAAAAATACAGACAGTACACTTACTCTTAGAGTCGTGCGAATGTGACTTTTATTCTCACTCACAAAACAAAAGATATGTTATGAACTTTCGTGAAACTGAAATGAAAAATGTCAGCGGAGCTCAGCCTTAATAAATTTCATAACATTTTAGCAAGTTATTCGACAATACAAATTTGTTGCAAAATCAAACAAAAAAAATGTATATAGAGCAGGGCTGCCACCAGACCTGAAGCTGAAATCCTGGTTCCTGTATATAAAAATCCTGTAAAATCCTGGAATCATTGGGTCAAATCCTGTAAAATACTTGGAATTAAAAAAATTGCAAATTACAAAAAAAAATATATGGATATGAAAAACGTTTACATATTTAACGTAGTAGTATTGATTTGGAATGTACAAACCATGGTAACTCTTTTCTGCACTCACACTTATACTTTCGTTTATACGACTGTATCTGCGATAATTTTCATTTCCTCACCATTGCGATATCAATACCACACGCAAAACACAGTCGCCAAATTCGGATTGCATGCGTAAAACAGCAATTTGCGGCAAAGGTTATTTTTAATAATGGCCTTGACCTTTGCATGTGTTCGTACAGCCAGGAACAGAATTATATAGATAACTGTAACCCCACGCCAGTGAATAATTAAGCAAAATATTTTGGACATACACTATTGAAGCAATGGTGTATGTCAAAAATATTTTACTTAATTGTCCACCTCCATTATAAGAATCTTTTAAACAAATGCATCACTGAAACTGACACACATCGCTGTGGGTGCTAGTGTCACCACTTTGAGAAAAAAGCTATTTAAAAAAACATTGAAGGAGTAGTTTCGGTTTGGATTTTTCTAGTCTGTTAAAAATCCGTAAAAACTGATAAAATCCATTAAAACTGCATGCCTGATATAGTGTATTTACCACAGGGGATCTTGCCTACATTAAATTTTTTTGTTTTTGTGTAGTTATTTCAGTTATAAAATAATGAAAACAAACATAATTTACACGCAAAAATTTTCTCTGATGCTGCACTAAATGAATATTCATTAAACATCCAAAAATTTGTTGAAATAGAGAATTTTCGTTTCATTGCAACTTTGGGTAACCAAATTTCTTACTGAAACACGAAGGTTGTCATTTCTCATTTTCATTTCGGTATACAGAATATTTGCGCAATCCTACTTACTATATATGTACATATTCCTTGACATTATGCATGTAACCCCCATTATAAATTTGTGACATTTAAGTTTTTTTGTACATAGGAGGCTTTATTTATTAATTATTTTACGGGAATCAAGTTGGCCAGAAGCATTTCTCCGAGTTAAATTCATAACACAACTGGAAAAACAATCCCTCACCTTCATTGCCATTAATAAGTGAAGGAGCACATATCCAATTGAACTAAAGCACATTACAAACACTTTATTCTTTGCTACTCCCACCATTTTTTAATTAAAAAATTCCACTACTATTATCTAGGTACAATAGCACCATAAGGTTAATAAACAAAGCAGCTTAAAACTTACCTATAGTATATAATGAACATCAGCACTTACACATTAACATAATGTGTACATTAATAATTTCATTCTTATTGTTAGTAAAACCTCTATATAACAAAACTGAAGGGCCTGAAATATTGTGTGTTTATGGTAAGGAGGTACGTTATATGGAGGTTTCATGAAATGATGCGTTGTAAATCCACAGTTTTTTTTCTTTCAATATTTACAATTAAATAAACCAACACCTCCAAATACATAAATTTCTTCATGACATACTTTGGAAGACTGCTCACAAGTGAATAATCCAGCGACTCTTAAAGTTCTAAAGGTCCACCCCAAAAATTGACAGAAGGGAAAGCAAAATTCAAAACTGTACTGGAACAGTATGTATATAAAATAGTGCTTATAAAATATAATGCAGTGAAACCTCATTGCTGCAATCCTGTTTATTTTGTTTTCCCGTAAGTCTTTATTTTTGGATGGTCCTGACAACTATCCTATACAAACAATGTTTAAAAACCCAGCATGCTACAACTCGTAAAACATTAATTTCCCGCATCCATCGACCAGATGTTTTGCCCGAAAGCCAAAATATATTCGAGACAAATGTTTAGCTATGAAATACAGTAGAATTTTCAATGATTCATTCCAGTTATTTAAGTTTCACCATATTTCTCTTCTGTACATTCGCCAAAGATTTCATGCATCATTTGTTTTTGAACGCTCACTACGTGAATGCAATACACAGAAAATTGATAACTGATGCTACTGATAGTATGGTTTACATTCCGCAACAGTTTTTCTTCTTCCTATGTCTTTAATGAATTCATAGGTTGGCGACTATGAGAAATCATCTTGAAATGTTATTCTTCCTAATAAGTGTTTACTGCACTCTTAAGTTGGTGGCAATTGAGAACAAATCTCACAATCTCAGACACTGTATTGAAATATCTATGGCCTTGTTGTTATAAACGGAATTTTGAATGAGGTTAGAGCAGTGGCATTAATTTAAAAGGCGTGATTATTATCTGAAACTATCGACTGCGTGTTTAGTTAGAATTGTAAAGGTTTAGAGACCCTGCAAGTAATGATTGGCAAACAGTGTTGCAAATAAATCAGTTGTGGCAATTTTTACAGAGGGATTGAGAATGGTTTGGCAGACGAACGAACACTGAACGAAAATATTAATATAAACAAAAATTAAATTTCACTCAATTTTAAAAATTGATAGATCTTGGTTTAAACAAAAATGCATTTTAAAGTTACATACAATATTTATCAGGTCTAAAATCAAAGTACACATCCTTCTTTTCCTGCATACTTTGTTTTTTTCATGTTGGTCAACTGAAAAACAAATAATCGAGTTTCCACTATAAACCACTTTTATGATCAGCAATACCATGTAGTACATTTGTTCTCCTCAGCTAGATGTCGCAAAGTTTTTGCAAGTTGAAAAAATAAGCTGGTTTTTAAAACATTATTACAATAACTATAAAAATCATAAATCCCAGAGATCTATTGTACATGCTTCCATTGGACAGTAAGAAGAAATTGATGAATCAAAAGTTAATTACTAACACATGAATTGGGGTCTGAATCTCAAAATTAATTCTTTGTTTTTTATGTTAAGTAGCGAACTCTGTTACAATCTTTTTTACTTTTGCATAAAGCAAAACCAGGACTAAATCACTGATAACTGGTTAAAAATTATCTCTTAAAACCCTGTTATAATATACCCTCTGCAACATTTCCTGCTTAATAAGCTGCCTCCTCTTGGTCCACAAACATGTTTTCCAATAAAAAAAAGCACCCTCATAAAAAGTTTTCATCTATGTAAGGCTGACATGTCTTGGGACCCTTGAGAAATGTTATAACAGGGTTCCACTGTAGTTTGGAATAATGAAAACCTTTGAACAGTGCACTTCGTTCTTAAAATAAGTTCTGAATCCCAACATTCACTTTTAAAATGTGTGTGTCTGCAACTATAATCGTAAAGCTAATTTGGGAACCTCATTATCAACCACAGTCCAGTCGTGTGAGATTTTCCATTTATTACGAGGGCTGCAATTTTTCACAACTGATAATGAGCTATTAACAACCAGATAACGGCTGCAATGCCAATACAGTAAAACCTTGATGATTCAAACTAAGTTAATTCAAAATTCTATGTAAATCAAAAAAATTGGATTTTCCATGCTTTGGAGTATGGTTAATTAATTATTCAGAATTTTTAATTTTATGTAAAATTTCCTTAAAGTTGACACATGATGCTTTTGCGCCTAAAGAAAGAGCACTCCAAATGTCAGATTTCGCCATATCTCAAATTTTGACAAGCATCTATGGGCAAGTCAACAACAATTGCAAACGGTAATGGAAACAGGACACGGGGGGACTACCAAATGTTGACAGAGCCTCAACACATCTCTAACCCCGTGCTCCTTGCTCTTACCGTCCACCAGATTCTACAAAAAGCAGTCACATCAAAGCTCCTTCCCGAAGAAGCATCACTCAACACTTCGCCGCTGTAAGGAAGCGGGCCAATCAGTAGAGAGTCACTGCCTCCACGAGCGCCGCTGGACCTAATGTGTCAACACCTAGCGCCAAGCGCCTGTTCATATAAAGCTCCACCCCCAAGAGGTGGAACTAATTTCCCCGCACCCCTCCGAGTGTAAAAATTTAGTACAAAATGTACCCCAGCCTAGGCCTCAGCAGTTGCTCATTGTCCTCCAGGCCAAGAACAAGACCAGGGCAGAATCCCTAACCCACTGCAGCAACTCTGTCTTGCTATGCCTTATGGCTGTGAAAACCGAAGACACCAGATGAGTGCCAAGAACCTCAGCTGCACCGGTAACCTACCAGTGGTCGACGACGTCTCCAGCTCCAGAGGACCACTACCTCCAAGAAGGCTTCAACTTCTTCAGCCGCCTCCGGCACCCGGGCACTCCGGCACCAGAAGCTTCAACCACATTGTCCTAACCTCCCTTCCTATTACCTTCCAGGTAGACAGGGCCACAACGTTTGCCTCTTCTAGATACCCCGTACGGCCTTAGTCCAACCGCAACTTCACCAGTTGAGGTGAAGAAGAACCCAGTGTGAAACACATGTCTAGATCCCTACTGGACAAGCTCCTTTAATTCAAGTTAGGGATTAATCTAGGGCTCTTTATATATAAATTATTTTGATTTATTAAAATTTTATTTGGACAGACGTACAACAAATGTCATACATAAATTCCACCAAGTTGCCTTCACCGGCATTTACCGATTTACCCGAAAGGAAGACGACCCTGAATCTAAGACGACCCCTTTCTAAAAAAAATATTTTTGAGAAAAAAATATTTAAACCTGAATTCAAGACTACCCCTGTGAAGTGCTGAAAAAAAATATTTAGGTTGAAAGTATTTTTAGATGAATTTATGACAAACCCTTCAAGAAGAAATGCTATTATTCTAATAATATTATATATTTGATTTATTTTTAAATAAAAATGAATCTCGATGAAATAGGTGTGTCTAACCTGTCTTCATGGTAGCATATTTCTTACACTGTAAAACTTTTGGGGTGTTATATTCGTGACTTGAGCAATTTTGCTTCCCAGCAAAGTGCTTCCTCTTTAGGGCCTGGTGACATCAGATAAGGGGACCCATGTAAAACTTAACAAGTACAGTCTCAGCACTACAAAAATATGTACAACCAGAGGACATACTGTATTTAAGCATGAAAAGTCTTTGTCAAAATCCTCTGCCTCATGGCACGCCAATTTTGGAGGACTAATTGTTACTTGAGCAAAAATTATGAATAGAAGACTGTAGTAATTTTGTGCATGTAACACAAAATTTAAATACTGAACAAGCAGTACTACACACTTATGGTATTTGTATTTTGATATTGCAGTGTTGGGAACTGACCCATCCCCACCAACGGAGGTAGACACTCCCATACCTCCTCACTTACCTCAAATCTCTACAAGCAGCGAGAGTGCTTCCCCACCGCAACCAGTGTCGGCTGCTGTTCCATAGCCGGCTGCTCCAGCCCAGTCTCCGGAGAAGAGGAAAGAGCCGCTACCTCGCCTACCACAGGTAACCCGTCGGAAGAGTATATTGCCAGCTGTGCTCGACTTTGTTCCCACTCGCAAACCTACATGTCCCACACTATATGCAGGCATTCTACCCAAGCGGGAATAATACCCTTGGCATGATCACCGTGACACTGGCCTCGCAGTATTTGAAAACCACCTCTATCAACCATACATGGTCAGTGTTCAATCGAACCTTAAGAATAAATTTACTTATAGCATAGGGATTACGGTCCTCAACTCACCGGCCAATCCAATCACCCACAAAGCTCCCAACCACTAACTTTCACATTTCAACATGGAGGAAAATGTAACACACCTTCTCAGCTAGCCAGGGACTTTTGAGTGACCTCCCGGTGACTTTTTAAGATTTAGTTCAGTACAGTTCTACGTAAGTGTTGGTATCAAGGTTGTACTCCACAGACGCCATCCGTATTGGTGCAGCATTCCACCAACCCTTTTGGTACACAGGGATAGTATCCCCTGTATCAGGTGGCTAAAAACGCTTCAAAGAATACATAAAATTCTGATAATTTGTAAATACTGCAGTTACTATTTTCTTACTGTGTAACAAAATAAGTATCGCAAGCGGATGCAACCTGTATACAAGCAGCCAGGCAGCTGGCTGCATGGACAAGTAACAGTTATCACCCCCTCTCGAGTCCTCTACCAGTCCACCCTCTCTCCCAGTCTGCCGATTTATCTGCCTCATTTATCCCGCCCTATTTTTTTAATCCAGAACGTGATGTTTATAGGAGAAATTAAAGAATGAAAGGTTCACATAAAAAATATTTTTTCCTCAGATGAACACTTCATAAATATACAACTTCAGCGCTGTCTACAACTTCAATCACCCAATAACTTTCCGAGATTAGCTACCAGATTCTTTGTTACAGTGATGCCTCTCTATTGCGCTATCTATGGCGATCATAAGAAAACTACGCAAACAAAATAAAAATGTTATGACGAAAAAAAACTGTAAAACTTTGGCCTTTTTCCGTAAACCCGTAAACACACTATAAATTCCGTACATTTTACGGGCAACTGTAAAAGTTGGCAGGTATGAAACTGGTGTGCATCCAAAACAGCATCAGAGAAAATATGCTAAACTACCACTCCCTGTTGGGATATTGTCCAGTAGTTGTTTCATGCAGCTAGTTGCCTGTTGTATTTTTTGTGCAGGAGTAGGATGCTACCTTCCCCAACCCTTGGACAGTATTCTGGATACAAAAAGTGGCCCACACTGATCATGGTGAAGAGGGAAGTGCTTTGACAGCTGATTGTGTAAGTGAAAGGGAAAGAGGTGGAAAAAAGGCTGGTGTGGAAATTATTCATTTATCTGTTTGGAGGACACTGGAAACAAAAATATGCTGTTGCAAATTTACCGTATTTTTGGAACCCCGAAATGCACATTTACCACCACTTATTTTTCATCCAAACCTGTACATACCTCTCATGACCATAATTTCCTTTTCCAGCACCACCATTACTGTTTTTTTTACAGATAATGTTCCAACTTTCTAGCTCACACTTAATGCTGCTGATTACGAGCCAACTAATGATGTGCAGAGTTTAAAAAGATATTGATTTCATTTCAAAACTGCTTTACTTACCATATTTACTCGTGTATAGCGCGTCATTCCCCCCCCCCCCCCCCCCCAAATAAAGGAAAAAACACGTGAAACTTTTGACATCTCAAGACTAGTGTCTACTGTCAATTTTTTGAAAATGGAAATGGTGAAACGAGGTGTTTTCAAAGACGTACAGCATTATGCAGCACACAGTTATTACACCACAAAGTCAGATTTGCTGCTCAAAGTGTCACAGAGGCACGTGATGCATACGGCCCTTATCACTCCCGTGCATCAAGGCCTCAAATGAGTCAAATATGTCTTGGTATGAAGCACCCTTAACCACAGATACACCTGCTGTTTTTTGTGCTCCATTTTATTCAATTAAGATCCTGTGAGTGTGTGCACCAGCACTTACCTTGCTGCAGGGCACCCCCCCAATACATCAGCATGAATAGACGACTTGAAATTATACGAGACTAGCGTATAACCAGAGCTGTTTGGGAGGCCTAATTTTGTAGAAAAATGCAATTGGCATGTGGATAAATACTGCAGATACTATTATTCTTACACTTGTGCAATGTTAAGATTGTTTTCAAAAGAAATGAAGACATTCCTCAACAAATAACATACTAATCCAATTTTTTTTAATTAGGCAATATTAAATTATGTAGAATATTTACCGCATTGTAAGCAAATACTTTTTTTTATCAATTTGAATCTTCCAAAATCATGCCTCGGCTTAGAATTGGGATAGGCAATATTACATACAGTTCTAACAAGCACATATACAACAGGCTCATAAAATCGACAGTGTATATTTACTAGTACCATTGCAGCCCTAATACAAATAAGATAAAGTGGCCCCAGATCATAACAATATGACATTTTTGTGTCAAGCATACCCCCTTCACTTGGCTGTGTCTGACCTCTAATGAGGTTACAGTGGTGGCAGTCGGCAGTCATGGAGAATACTGTCTCTCATTATTTCCCTGACGCTTACCACTCCCCTCCCGGCCCGGCCCTTCCAATCCCACCCTTAGCCAAACCCACAACGCACCAAGCCTCCAGCCCCTCCTGCCCCTCCAGCCCTACTACACCGCTCCAAGCTCTCTTCCACACCCCCACTCTTTTTTCTCCCCCTGCCAAAACATTCTTTCATCTGCATTCTCATCACCTTGCTCCAAACACCTTTCTTTGTCCTACTATCCCTCCCTTCACAAAGCGCGCTGCACTACTTATCGCATCTTTTCACCAATTCCAGGGGTGAAAGAGGCGACAAACACCAGTCAACAGACATGAAAACTCTGGCATAATCAATGATATCAGTGGGCTCTCTCAGCTGATAGTGTGTGCGGGACGTTGAAAATTTGGCTCACATTCGGTAGCATGTTATTTTCTTTTTCTGAGGGTTTAAAAGTTTGGGATCAGCTTGCTTTCAGTGTCGGCTTACAATCAATTATATACGATAATTTAAAGTCAAAAATTTTGGCCCGAGCATTTCCAATTATCCAGGTTTTACTGTATGGTACAAGAGAGTGAGTAATTTACAGTCATTGATCTATACACTACAATGTAGAGTAGTGTAAAGTGCTCACAAATGTGATCACAATGCCATTCTGTAATGTCCTCATTGCTGTAAATAACATGAACAAATAATCTCTTGTAACAGTATCATTAATTGACATCGCTAAAAGTCCCGCGTAAGTTGCAAACAACAGAAGCCACAGATAAATGGGTGGCACCTTTTTATGTTAATATAAATCAAAAGTTTCATGTACAACTTAAACAAACCTGTGGCAAGTATATTCTTTATAACAACTTCCTATAAACAGAAATAAAAAATGTGTGAGGAGTCACTTTTTGTTACTACTGCAAACAGAATGTTCTTTACGATATGTGGAACTGAGAACCGATAATAGAGACAGGAGTTCTCTCTACTAATAATTGGGGGTTTCTATGATCAATGAACAATAGTAAATTTCCCTGTACACTCAACACACAGAATAAAACACATAAAGGAATTAGATTGCTAATAAAAAGAGGTCAGGGTATCAGCAATGATGCCGCAACAACTCTGTAGGACTAGAATTGCAGGGAAAAAATGAAATGGCACTGAAGAACTGCACCTGTAGAATGCACGTCCTCTGCACTCCGAACTGACAAATTTCTCAACACCCAACATTGCACGTGGCTAATCCCAGAAACCAACACACTATAAAATTACAAACCTTCTGCTATAACTTTCTAAAACAATGCTAAGACGCACACACACAAAGTCGCACTATCCCACACATGGGACGTGCTGGCAGCACTTTGAAGTTTCTGAGACATCCTCAGTCATTAATCACTATCTTCTTTAGTTTTATCTTTATCTTTCTTCTTTTTCTTCTTCTTTTCTTTCTTAGGCGTCTGTAACAGAAAAATATGAAATATTTGTATGCTAACAAAAATAAGTTGCAAAACTATGAAAGTCAATCACCATGTTTATAAAATATCAGTTATTATAAACACCATCAATTGTAAGTACTCTCAAAATTCTGAATAAAATGCACTGCCTGACAGGGAAAATACCACATAGTGAAAGCATGACTGAGATAACATGAAACATGCAGAGCCAATGTACTGATGCGTGCCGGATAAGTCTGACTGTCACGTATGTCGAGGATTTTTCTCCTAGACCAAAAGCAGGGTGGTTTACTCTGGTTCTACTGTATGAGATAAGGGGTGTTGGCGATGGCTTGCTTATTCAGTCATGGTGGGTGTTGTGGTTGAAGAGGGTCCACCCACTAGCGGCTAGCTTGGTCGACTCCGAAGCAGCAATTTCAGTGGCTGGTTTCACACCTCCAGAAGTTGGGGTTCGCCCAGCCGTATCTGGTCTCTCTTCGGTTTAGCAACCCTCTTACCACTCGGTGGCACGAAGGGTGAATGCGAATGCACGGTGGGAAGATGATTACGTTACAGAAGCATACGCTACTGCTTGTCATCTAAGTTCGGCGGCGCGGTCCCGTTCCGCCTGCCTGTCCTGCATAGGATGTGGTAATACTATCCACAGTTTGATAGTAGTGTGAGTCAGGTATTGCTCTCTTCGCCTCTTGCCACTCATCATTTTGTAAGGCATAGGGCACACTGATCTGACAGCCTACGCAGTGCACTTAAACAGGGACGGTAATTAAAGTGTAATGCAATAGTGACTTGCCGGCGTGACCTCGATAGGAGTCCCCACTGATCCCCCACACATGCGGGCTAATGAGGGACATGGAACCGTGTGGCCACCATGCCTCTACTGGTTGTGCGTTCGCACTGGGTTGGGCAACAACCCCCAGGCTAAGGTCACTTCAGCACTAACTTAGTGCTCTGAGTGAGAGATAACCTGAACCAGCACTGACTTAGTGCTCGAGGGTTGGGAAGAAACAGGTAGCCTAATGTGGATTCAGTCTAGTTGATTCACGATAACTTCGGCCTTTTCTGAAGCCCTGCTAAATTTCTACTTTTGGTTACTGATTATGTATTCTTCAGCTACACGTAAACATAAACACTGCCATGTGACTTCTACTGTCACATGCATTGATTGCTGTTTACAGCTGTTTAAAGAATGCTGTCATTTCCTACTAATGTTCACAATTTAGGCCAATAACAATATTTAGGTCGACTTTATAACTATTTGTTACACACGATATAGCACGTTACACATAATACACATTAATATTTAGCAACGACGGTGTTTGTTACAACTGTGGCGGAAACAACCGTAGTATTTACCATGTTGTTATTAATATGCGTTTGGAATAAAAACTAAAATGTAGGGACAATCATTCCAACGAAACGGTACAGTAAATTCAAGCATGCAACTCGTGTCACTAATTTATTGTACGTAGCATCGACAAATGTAAATGAGAGTGGTGAACATGCAAACACATAGGCCTACCATAACATTTATTCCGCTAATATTTGCATGCACAAGTATTTACTGGTTTGAGGTTTATTTTATTATTTATTTCAATTTATCTGGTTGGACTTGATATTATTTTTGGGACTGTGGCAGACATTCAAATTACAGACACATAACCTCGTTACACAACTATGTTTCAAACACTTAGCGTAAAGGTATAACGTTGTGATAAGCAGACATAAATTTCAATAAGTAACTTCGTCATAACATCAGTTCATGGTTAAAACACGAAAACGAACTTGACGTTTCGTTCAAAAACATGCAGTGTCATTGTCATGTCACCACACACCACTGGCAAACGTAAGGTACTATGAAAACGGCTCGCCCGCCATATTGGGACAAGCACGTGGCTAGGCCACATCTGCCAACCTGCTGGATTTATAAATGTCGCGCAACAAGCTGTGTTGCGCCATCGCATCTAAAATATGTCACTGCATCTAAATAACAAATAATACGTATTTAAACAATAAAATCTCGTTTCAGTTGTAAATTACAATCTGAAACATCATTATTGTTGCTGTAATTAGTATGGAATGCACTGAAATTAGAAATAACAAAATGTATACCTTTCCTACACAGGTGGTACAATCTTCCCGAGAGAGAGAAGAGAGAGCGACACGCACTCCTTTGATTATTGAACTTTTATTACAGTCGGAAAAAAACACCAGCCTACACATGGGAATTTGCACAGATATTTTTAACTGCAGCAATGAAATGTGTTTCTGTCAGTGCTATCTAACAATAAATATATTAATTGGCAACGTTTACCTTACAAATAGTATACATTAAAAACATGTTAAAAAAGATTGTAACTGTGAACTATTTCTTACCAACCATTGCCAACACGTCGCTGCTCTCGCTGTTGTTAATTAATGTTTAATACGAAATAAATATTATAAGTTACATAAGATACTAAGGTAAAGTTTCATTTATTCAATAATTAAGTACTCTAAAGTTAATAACAGTGTTAAATATTGGTGGAATACAAGTTATTGGAAAAACAGGTTGGCATAGAGTGATTTTTCAAAGGTTCGATTCCAAAAGGCTGAAGAAAGCGTGAACGGACTATACTCTGGGTTCCTGTTGGTGGTACAAGTCGTATTATGTTCCCACCGTCACACAGACAAGTACCCTGAAAATGAAAAGCAGAAGGGTAGTTAACAATGGATGTTTATTGGAGATGCAATAAACATGTGACCTTGTACTACCTCTTATCAGACCTTGGAGAGCTGAAGGTAACTGCGGTTCCAGGCATAGGCGACCTGGTTCTAGTAAAACTGGAGAGTAACTGGTTCTAGACAGATGCGAAAGTATTTAAAGGTAAACTAAGAAAAGTGTGCCTGGAGGAGACAAAGCGTATTTAAGATGTGTACATGTTTGATGGATATCGACGCGTGGTGAGTAGTCACTGGGGGCGTACTCATAGCTTCCGAAGTTCCCAGAGGTCCTAGCACAAAATTAGTGCTCTGGGACGTCTCGAGGGAGTTTGCGAAGAATGAACTGCCCGAGCCCGGCAGAGTCCGGTCTTGTATAGGAGAAGCTTGGAGGCTGCCGGTGTGGGCTGCGGGGAGGGTAACATTTCTGCTTCGTGCCTTGTCAGCAGCGCTCGGCCTTGCCCGGTGGCGGGCGGCTTGTAGGCCCTCAGCACGGGGAAGGGGGTGGGCGTGCTTGCCAGGTTGCGTGACCTTCAGGTGTAGAGAATCCGCTCATAAGTTCCTGTTGCCTAGTAGGGTAGTGGGCAAAGAATTCATGTGGAACATTCTCTCTCCTGCAGTTATGAAAGTAGGAACATTTAATGATGAGTCATAATCGTTATTTATTAGGTTGAGCGGCACGTTGCGATGAAGACACATCGTGGAACAGATGCTGGAGAAAGGTGTAGGCGCCCTCTCTGGAAGGTCCAGAAAGTCTGGGTAGATGTAGATGGACGTGGTTAGGCAGATAGCAAGAAAAAAAATTATATAATCAGGTAGGCAGGACCCTTAAGTTTGGGTGGCTTGACCGCTGTAGCGGCGCGTGTTCTGTGCGCTCAAGTTACTCGGCCGACGAAGCAAAACGTGTGAGACGTGGAGTAGTGGTGGCAGCCGGCCGGCGAACTTGGGTATCTCTCTCTCTCTCTTGGACGGACGTCCTTCTCTGTCCCTCGCCCTGGTGATGCTGCTTCGCTGATGCAGATAAATGTGTATTCCCCCTGTGTAGCAAAGATTACTGGGTTTGGAAGCTGTGTGTGTCGGGTGTCAAACCGGCCTACATTTTTACGCGTGCCATTGCAAAATCCAGCATATTGCTGGTGGATACAAGGGAATCATACATCAAAACCTGAAAGAAAAATTATTTAAAACAATGGCACGACAAAACAAGAGGAATAAAATAATTATTATTAAAATATGTACAAGATTTACTCGCGGAAGGCGGGGAAACGACATTACTATCCTGGAACTTGCTGCATTGATTTAAGAAAGAAAAGGGAAATCTTTGCAGGGAACCTTTGAGTTTGTTAGCAAGACATAAATAGTTACGTGACAGGATACTAGGTGGACAACCACAGGCCCTTCAACACCTGGGTTGACCGGCTAAACAAATACAAAGCGAGTACACTACATGCATGAATAATGCTGCAAATTGTGCGCACATTGGTAACTTAATACATACATAAACACTGGAAAAAAAACTGGAAGTTAAAATACCTGACACCAGGTTTTGAGAGCTCTAATGCTTAGAGTCTTTGGCTTGTTACTTAGTTGGTGCACAGATATTGCAAACATATACACTCTCACACCCCAGTTCTTTTGAATATAGGCTTCATGGACTTTCTGGATGTGCGTGGTGCGGGCCAAGGCTGCTAGCCGAATGTCCTCGGGTTGAGGCATGTCTGTGAGCTCTCTCCCATTGCCAGTAGCCTGGTCGGCATAAGTGTTTTCCCCAGAAGTAGGATGCTCAGACTGATGTCTACAGCTTCGTTCGTTCGGTGTCGGGAGGGCAAACAGTATGGTAGGGATGTGTTTATCCCAATGATTGTTTCCCACACTGATACGGAGGAAATTCTTGATCTGGTTCCTCTATTCAGTGGGGTTGGCTTGGGGGTTGTAAGGAGGATAGTCCAAGTTTCCACTCCCCATCCATAACCAGAGGTTTGCCATTGATGGCTTGTAAACTGGTTGCCATTATCTGTCAATATGGACCAGATAACTCCATTGTGAGAAAACCTCTGTCTCCATTTCTCGTATGATTGAGGTAGTTTCTTCACTGGGTAGAGGAAATGCCTCTACCCATCTTGAGAATTAATCTGTTACCACGAGCAGGTAGCGGATTCCTTTCATGCTACGTGGATACAGGCCCATCAAATTGGCGGCGATGTTGGTCCAGGCCGTCTTGGGTATCATTGTTTTGCGGTGCGGGTGAGGAGGGACAGATGGGTAGGATTTGCTGCGGCAGCACGTGACGCAGTTGCTAACGTACTACCGGACATTGCGGCTTATCCTGTCCTAATTATAACGTGTTTTTATGTAGAGCAGGATTTCCCTTGTGCCTGGGTGACCAGCTTGGGGATGGTCGTG
This sequence comes from Dryococelus australis, assembly GCA_029891345.1. Classification (NCBI taxonomy): domain Eukaryota; kingdom Metazoa; phylum Arthropoda; class Insecta; order Phasmatodea; family Phasmatidae; genus Dryococelus; species Dryococelus australis. The sequence continues at coordinate 18,506,287 of CM057008.1, read as the reverse complement.
ATGGTGTCAGCATATATCGGAGCGTAGTTGTGGTGGGATCCGGATCTTCTAAGGTGCATCGGGGTGTACACTGCGCATCCACACTACTTCATCCCATAGTTCGAATCTTTGGGGCTGTTCCCGTAGTAGGTGTCAAACATCGGGGTCCTCCTGCTGACTTAAGGCTATTTGCTGGAGGGTTATTTGTAGTTGGAGAAGTCGGATTTGCTCCTCCGAACTTCTTTCGATCTGCGAAGGCGGAGACATCTTCTCTTCCTCTTCAGTTTTTTCTTCCTGTGTGGGGAGTTGAGACAAGGCATCTGGTAAGTCGTACAGTTTGCCGGGGCAATGTTGGACCTCGAAGTCGAACTCAGTAAGGAACATGTCCCACCAGCCAAGCCTGGCCTTCGAATTTCGGGACTCGTGTAGCCATTGGAGAGCTTTTGAGTCAGTCCGGAGAATAAAGTGTTGCCCTTTGAGATAATTCTTATATTTCTTCATGGCCCAAATAACGGCCAGACACCCCAGCTCATTGATGTGACAGTGCTGCTCGGTTTCGTTTAAGCAAGTTGCCGCATACGCTATCACTTGTGGATGCCCTCCTTCGTCTTGCTGGTACAGTACTGTGCCCAGACCATTCTGACACACATCCATTTGCAGTATTAATGGCTTGTCTCCTTGTGGTCAGTGGAGTTGGTGGATATTCGTGAAGCTGTTCTTCAAGTAGAAAACGCTTGTCGTTCCGGGCCCCATCGCCATTGTGTGCTTTTCTCTAGGAGTGGGTGTAGTGGTGCCATGTATTTTGTGATATTTGGAACGAAGTCTCGTAACCAATTACACAGACCCAGGTATCATCGAAGTTGCCGCTTATTCACAGTTCTTCCGCTTCTTCAATTGCTTGTATTGAATTGTGTTGCGGGAGGTTTCCTTCCGGTGAGACGGCGTTGTCCCAGATAATCTATTGAGGACTTGCTGAAGAAGATTTTCGACAGCTTGCAAGTCATTCCGTGTAACTCGAGCCTAGGTGCTCCTCCCAACTATTGAAATATATTATCTCGTCAAGATAGGCAAAGCAAAATTCGCCTATGTATCCTGTTGACACTTCTGAAGACATTAGTCCCTAGAATGTTGCTGGGGCGTTTTTCAAGCCAAATGGCATGACTCGAAATTGCAGGGTTTCGCCTTCCGGTGTTGTAAAGGCCGTATATCTGCGACTGTCCGGGTTGACCACAATCTGCATGTACCCAGACTCCATGTTGAGAGTACTGAATGTTTTGGCCTTGCTGATGTCTCGTAGGGTATGAGACAAGTCTATAGCTGGGGGAACGATAAGGTGGGTGACTTCATTTAGCGATTTGCAATTTACGCAAAATCGCAACTTCCAGTCTTTCTTCAGTATGAGGACCACGTGCGAGTTGTATGGGGAATTCGATGGCTCCACGATTCCCTGGTTCTTCATGTCGTTGACCTGTTCCATAATGAGGTTGGGCCAGTGGGCTGACACACTGTAAGGTCGGTTGTAGACCAGTACGTTGGTGGTCAGTCATATTTCGTGCTGAATAGAATGGTTTATCGTAACAACCCTCCTTGTCAGAATGCTCTGGCGTACTCGTCTAGCACTGCTTTTAATTGGTAGAATTCTAGTTCTTCAAGTTTGTGGTTAATGCACATCGGGTTGATGGGCATCTGTGGAAAGTCATCAGGATTTTGATCCCAGTTATCTGTGATCCGGTTGGTTTCTCCCAAAATAGGTTCTATGTTGTCCGTGATCCAGAATACATTGATTGCAGATAAGCCATGGACACTGCAAAAGGGGGAGTAACTGGTTCTAGACGGATGCGAAAATATTTAAAGTTACACTGGCTAAGAAAAGGGTGTCTGAAGGAGACAAAGTGAAGTTAAGTATATGTGTACGTGTTCGATGAATATCAACAAGTGGTGAGTAGTCGCTGGGGGCGCACTTGTAGCTTCCGAAGTTCCCGGAGGTCCCAGCACTGGATTAGTGCTCTGGGATGTCACGAAAGAGTTTGCGAAGAATGAACTGCCTCAGCCCGGCAGTATTGGTCTTAATATAGGTGAAGCTTGTAGGCTGCTGGCACGGGCTGCGAAGATGGTGAACATCCTGGCTGGTCAGCGTTTCTACTTCATGCCTTGTCTGCGGCGCTCGGCCTTGTCTGGTGGCAGGCAGCTTGTACGCTCTCAGCACGGGGAAGGGAGGGAGGTGTGCCTGCCGTGTTGCGTAAGCTTCACGTGAAGAGAATCCGCTCATACGTTCCTGTTGCTTGTAAAGTAGACGGCGAGAATTCATGTGGAGAATTGTCTCTCTCCTGCAGTGAAGGAAGTAGGAACATTTAGCGATGAGTCGAAATCGTTGTTATTTATTAGGTTGAGAGGCACGCATCAGTACATAATGCCTGTTATCCATTTGAATAATAATTTTGGCCAGTCGTATGAATCATATGCATAATATAGGCAAACAGCATATGAAGGCATTAGTCATAACATCATCATGCATCGTCATTGACGTTATGGTGCCTGGAGAATTAACAAGGCTCTCTAATGCCTTTAACACACCACCATACAGAATTCTGTCAAATGGATGAGTACAAAAGAGCTTATGGAAGAAATTCCTCATAATGCCACAACTACTGGTTGAACTTGGCGAGTGAGTGAGTGAAGAGATTTGGGCGGCTGTTAACAGTGAGGCCTTGAGAGCCAATGAGGATGATTGAAGTAAATATGGAGCAGTGCCCGAATGAAGGGGTGGGGGAAACGGGAGATCCCGAGAAAGCCAACCGACCAACGGCAACGTCCGGCATGATTCTCACTTGTGAAAATCGACCCGGACGGGGATTGAGCCCGGTTCCCCTTGGTGGGAGACGAGCGTGCTAATCGCTCAGCCACTGTGGCCCCTCGAACTTGGTGACTGACAGTGATTTCAGGAGGAAAATGTGCAGTCATAGTGAGACCGGAGCTTGGAGACGGACGCCAGAATGTAAAGTTTAATGCAACACATGCTATTCCGTAACACACAACATCCGCGACTGGCGACATTTTGCTAAGTGTGCAGAGCAATTTGATTGCTCACTATAAAAAAAGACTCAATTGGGGAGTGTGTTTATGGTAGGTGAGATGAAAAAGTGGAAGCCTCCGCAGCAGGATGAATGGAACAATCTACCCCCCTTCCAAACTGGTCGACACCTAAAGGGAGGACACAAGGACACCACACTGGTTTCTCTACGCACCTAGCTCCCACCTTGCCGGACGTGTAAGGAGTGGAAACTATCTCTGCTAAGCATCACCAAGGACAGAGCTTATGCAATCCAGGCCGCATACTTACACCAATCTACACTTACGTTAGCAGTGCCATGCATACGGCTAGTGTCTGCATTTTAAAGTAATTAATTACTAAAAAGTTTCGTTTTCAGGCAAAAAATAAATAAGGCGATAAAAATGTAATGGTCTTCAATAATAAATAATTCAAAAGCATGTTCTCTCATTTCCCCATACACTTCGCCTATCGGTGCTCATGCTTACACATTATTTGGTGACGAAAGCTATTGAATAGGCACCTCCAGGATATCAGTTTATTCATAAGATTTGTGTCTATTGAAATAAATTATCGGGTTGTGCAAATATTAGGTATACCAAAACTGGTAACGAAACTAAAATCCTCAATTTCAATGATTACTCAGATGTGTGATGAATGTTTATTTACGGGACTAGCAAAGTAAATTTTTGTCTGTAAATCATCTTGTTTGTTTTCATTATTTTATAACTATAATAACCATACAAAATGGAAATTTTAATATATGGGCAAAAACCCATGTGGTAAATACTTTGTTTCTTCTTTAGTTTTTTTGGTTTGGTTTTGCAACTTACTAAAATGTTATTCATTAAACTTTAGTTAGGACAAAGCTCTTATAAAATTAATTTACATTTTCATTTCACTTTCACAAAAGTTCATAACGTATTATTCATTTTCATTTCATGAGAAGAAAGGTCTCATTTGCACAACCCTAATAAATTAAAATAAATCCTCCGATCTTCCCACAAGAATCCACTAAAAATGAACTTCACTCTTAGTAATACAAGTCGCTTTATGTTTAAACCAATTTTGGCAACAAAGAAGTGTAAAGTTTCTGGGGGGGTTTTTTTTTTTTTTTTGGAAGATGCTGTTTATTGACTTAATTTAATATTTCATTTAAAAATCATGTTGATTTTCAACACAATACAATTAAACATGGTACTTTACGAGAAAAACTGTTTTTGAACACAAAACAAAACAATTTTTAAACGCAAAACAAAACATTTTTGGAAAAAATAATTACTGGTTACAATTTACTGCATAATATTTTCAGGTGAAACTATTTGCTTTCAAATATTACAGTTATGATAGGTGCTACTATTTTGAGAAAAGGATACTCTTGATCAAATTCCTGCTATCTTGAATAGAGTTGGGAGTGTGTAAGAAGAGGACAGTGCCACAGTACCGTTGCATATAGCCTGTTCACGACAAAGTGAGCACTTTTGAGGCCCTAGTTACATTTTCCTTTCAGTCATTTCTTCTCCTCTAAAAACCTTTTAAAATAAATATTGCCATGTAAGTAATAAACACAGTGTGTATATTGCACCACACATGGAAGTTAACGTCTAAGGCTAAAATAAAATATATTTATGGACTATTATTCCAAATGAGAAAGCTTTCAAAAATGCTCACTTTACTGTGAATAGCGTATACTCCTGACCGCCCGTTTGACAGGATAACAGTCTCTCTTTAAACTGAAATCACATGGTCCGTTTTATTCAGTGCTCCATATACTTTACAGATTCTCTGCTTGCCTGGTGTGTAATAGGAAGCAAGCACGCGGCTCAACGAGAGAGAGAACTTTTTTTTTTGCTATATAACAGATTCCCATCTTTGACGTGTAAGGGAAGGAAGAAAGATGTGGGGGGGGGGAGAGAGAGAGAGGGGAGAGGGAGGATGGTGGAGGGTGAGGGAGATAAAGGGAGAGAGGGAGATAGGAGGAGAGTGGTAGAGGGGAAAAGGATGAGGAGAGAGGGGGGTACGTCTCAAGGATGACATGCTCCTTGCTAGATAAACACTTCCCCTCTTGACAGGTATATAAGGGAAGGAAACAAGGTCGCCCCTGACTGCCATGCCCGAAATGCTGACACCATCAGCTGAAGTGGAGATCACCGAACCACAATGGTGATAAACGACAGTGCGATTACCGTATTTCACACCCAATTACTACGTGTTTGTATAAACCACCAGCTTAAAAACTATCATTGCGTGAAATCTTAAGTAACAGGACTGAAAGTTATTTAGATCGATAAATAACTGATAAAAGCTGATAATTTTATAATTATTTATATAGTAATTTTGCTAGAGCACGGAAAAATTAGTGGTGGATACCATTTTTTGGTAGATAGGGTTGTGCGAATATTCGGTATAACAAAACGAAAATGAAAAATGATGGCTTTAATTTTCAAGTCGGTAAGAAATTTGTTTATTGAAAGTCGTAACGAAACGAAAATTCTTCATTTAGATTAATTTTCAAGTGTTTAATGAGTATTCATTTAGTACACCAGCAAAGAAAATTTAGTAATATTATTTATTTTCATTATTTTAAAACTGAAATAATTACATAAAATTAAAATTAAAATATAGGAGAAAACCCCTGTGGTACATAAACTATATCCAACATATTATTGGTTTGATTATCCAACAAATTTGTTATAATGAATAACCTGCTATAATATTATGAAATTCGTTAAACTTTCATTAAGGCTGAGCCTTCATATTTTTCATTTTCGTTTCAGGTTTACGAAAGTTCATAACATATCTTTCATTTTCATATTGTGAGAAAAAAGTCACATTCACACAACGCTATCGGTAGATATGCTTTTGTTACATTGAGAGTCCACTGTACATAACAACAGCAGAATCTTGTTACACTTTTCAGAGGCGCCCCAAATTTCCATTCCAATACCAGTCCGTATAACCACCACACTCAGGAGCTTTCACGCTTGCAATAATACAACACCTTGCAGTTATGCACTAACTTTCCACATCCCATCAAAGACTGTGCGATAGTAAACCTCATCTACCAGCTGCCTTATTACCAACACACTAAGACAGAGAATGAATGGCACAGAGCAGACAGCAAACAAGTCATAGATGGGGCTAATGAGAATTTACAGGAGAAGCCAGTTACAGCACATGCAACATCCAACAACTGGAACTTTTAACTCCTGTTAGAAAATCACAGTGGTAAAGGTCTTTTTACCTTCAAATTATAGTGCAGAACGACAATGCTTCTAGGATACTGTGCTATGTCCTTAGATAAGGGCGTAGCAAAGTTTCCCTATGCCCTTATCCTGGAATAAGGACGTAGCAACTGATTCCCAACAATCACTTAAAAGACTGCAGCGTGCCATCACTTGCAGCCTGGAGAAGCTGGCCAAGCCAGTAAAATGTTAGACCATACATTTTTGTGGAAAATGTGTTCATACAACTTTGTGTATGTGTCTGGCTGCAAGCATCAACCTATGAGTACTGATGTTTTCTATCTCATTTTAATGTAATTAATTACAACAATTTTCAGTGTTACTCGCAAGAGACTATATCCCTGGAATGTTACTTCCACATTTCTCATTTTTCTGCAACATGAACACACCAAAATTTGTTAATCATTCAACACAGAAAATTTTTTTAATAAAATATTAAGAACTGACCTCTCCTTGCGTTTCTGAAACATCTGTAACTTCAGCACCTCCCACCTCAACATCAGAGCCTGTATCTTTGCTTTTCTTCTTTTTCTTCACTTTCGTTACAGACTGCAATCAAGGAGGTGCATTGTATTATAATCTGCTCAAAAATAATAAGACTAAAACCACGCTTACTTGAAAAACTTGATACAAACCACTTCTGTCGCACTGGTCGAAGGCTGTTCTGTATCTGTGACACTACCCTCCCGCTTCTTTTTCTTTTTCTTCTTTTTTTCTTTTATGCTTGTGGACAACGCCCCAGGCGTTCCTGGAGGACTAAGACTCTCACTCAGTTTTCGCTGCAATAAAAATGCAATATACGATATAACCACCATACCTCACACACTGCTTTGTATTAATGTTGTTCTATAAAAATATAAACATAAAACTATGTATTAAACATCAAACTGGACAAGCTTATTTGCTACATTCAACCAAGTACTTCCAAAATATTAATACCAGAGGAAGTCCTGAATGGATATGCTTATCAGAACAACTTTAAGGCCCTAGTTACTTTACAGTACAGCCATTTTTATCCTTCCACTACTTTTTAAAATAAATTGATGTGCAAGGAACTGCGGAAGTTGTCTCGTCACAAGGCCAAATTGATTTTGGTTGGTGTTAGGCTAGAAACACCTGAGTGGTTAACTATTTATAATCCCAGCATGGGATAGGAACTCTGCCAGTGTACAGCACTGGAAAGGTTGGTTGTCGGCACGGGACAAAGTCTGACTCTGCAAGCACTACTTTTGGTTTTGGCAGCACCACTCGTTCAGGTAAACCTGAGTGATGTTTGGTCAGCAATTGCAGCTGTGTTGACTGAGGCACGACAGGTTGCACACTACGGGCAGCCCCTGAGCAGGGCGAGCTTGTCGGCCTTGCCGTGTGGGATTCGGCTGACAACGTGGTAGGCAGTTTGCATGGTGTTCCCCAAAACCACAGGTTGGTGAAACCCAGAGAAGTGTCTTAAGCACTGAGGTAGGACTGAACTACAGGGTGAAGTCCCTCTGTGATTTTAATACGCGGCTCACATGTGGCGATTTCGTAGGTTGGTTCAGTTGGATCTGTGAATATACGGAGTACTGCAGCCTGCTCTCATGGGCTGAGAAGCTTGAACCCGTGAGGAAGGTTAAGCCCCAGTGGATACTTAGAGGCAGCTTTTGCCCATTTCACCTTTTTACGAATACCATCACTATGATTAAATGGCATGAAGACAGAGAATACTACAATTGGGCCTCGCCGAAGTAGGGCAGTTGACGTGTAGGGTGAGTAGCAGTGTGTGTACTGCAGCCAACTGCCAATGCCATACGTCACTCTCAAACATCAGCACCTGGAGTGTGGGGTTAGTCGAACTGAGTAGCACTGGCGACAGTCTCAATACGGGGTGTAGTCCCGTTAGAGTTGGTATCCCCAGACCCGGAAAAGTACTCTTCTCTGCACCACTAGTGCCTGATGAGAAGAGCAACCTCCGAGCTGACAAGCCGACCCTAATAGGAGTGTTCTCCTAGTGTCGTGGCTCTACCATTCACTACACTGGGTGCAGATAACGGATGGACTTCCAACTTTGTTATGGTGAGTGTCCCAGAGGAACTGATCCTCCCAAGCCCTTGGAGATACTCCTCTCAGCACAACCAGTGCACAATGAGAGAAGTAGACCTCAGACACCGTTCACTACACAAGTAGTCAATGGGTGGCCGTCTAATATTGTACTGTGGTTGGTACGAGATGCCTTTACGGAAAGAATAAAACCCCAGTTAACTGCTGTCCCTCCTACGAGCCCAATGTTTACGACAAGAGGTATTAGGACTACGGAAGTGATATTCTTAAGTGAGTTAAACTTGTGTTTATGGAAATAAACAGCAATGGTGAATGTACTACCTCCTATCCACGTGAGCTTAGTGAAAGTAGAACACCCTACGGTTAAGACAGGTGAAGGCTACTTGCTCCTAGACTAACAGGGTAGGCAGTAAAGTACATATTTAGCCATAAAAATAACTCAAACTTTCATTAGCACTACGGCTGTTGTCTTGAAGGGACCAGTACGTGTCTCAGTGTTACAGCGATGTAACACAACATTCTTCAGTGAAGAGCAGACAGTGGTAGGATCTTCGGCCCACTGGAGGGTGCAGTGAAGTCGAGGAGAGTTTAAGTCTTCGGCACCACTAGTGTGTGTTGAAGATCAAGGTAGGAGCTGATGGTTCCCACGGCACTAGATAGTGCGGTGAAGGAACAGGACCAACATCAATTGCTTGAAGACTGGTCACGAGCCAATTTATTTTCTACTCTATCAATTCTAGGTGTTATGTGGAAGCCCGAAGGTAGGACAGGAGCTAATTGCATCTCAGGGCGAACCCCTTATGCCTACAAGGGAAGGAAATCATGCAAGGAGACATGCATCGCGGCAGAGAGGGATTGGGCAGCCATGGCCAGCAATTGTGGCCATGAATACCTCCCTACATGTACCTATAGTTAAGACTATGACTCAGAAGAGGCTGGGAAAAACCGCCATAGACTATGTAAAAACCCAACCGGCGAGAAAGAATTCAAAATTATTGCATGCATTTAATAGAAATGCTACGGGAGACAGAAGATTGGAAAAAAATTCTTTATTAGTAGGGATGAAAAACTAGTAGAGAGTGACAGGAGCTGTCTTTGTTGACTGGTGCCAGACTGACCAATGTGATGCTTGCGTATAAGCATTAGCATTACCATCATTTTTTTAATGTAATGAATTGGTGCTTACATGAATATAATTTTCCAGAGATATAATCAAAATTCATTTAAAGAAAAAAATTTGTTGCAACATGCCACATTGTTTCTTTGCGAGTTGTCTAGAATACTTTGTTTCCATTTGAAACAAATTGTTACATGCCCTTGCCTCATCCCACAATAACGAGCATAACAGTGTGCAAGGCCAGGCTAGTAACCGAAGAAGCACATGGCGATTTTCAAAGGCAAGCTGACGCAAGCCGCCGTGAGAAGCCTATCGTGACTTGTGCACCCCTGACCTTCAGTGGATTGAATTTCTGGGGTTGTATGAAACAATGTTCTGGTCAAGGCTCTTGCCTCTTTCAGCGAGACTCAGGGTGCAGGACGTCATCTAGATGAAGGACGCAGCAAAACTACACAAGCCGCTACAGGGCCTCCAAGCCAACAGTTGAGAGTTTGGAGGATTGTGCAACCTTAAACAACAGGTGTGCAAAGACAGCATGGCGACGAGCAAGCAGCACGATGAGTGGTGACCAAAGTGACCAGTAAAGAGTGGCAGTGGAGTTAACAGTTTAATGTGGTAAATAATAGCTGTGTTAATAAATTAATAATCAAATTTAGTTGCTTTATTTTTATTTAGACCTGCAACCCTCATAAACTGAGATATAGCCACTCTGGCACTTTGTAACTAAACATATTTTATTTCGACATTACAATTACAATTTTAATCATAATATCTTCCACAGAAAATTTTTTAATTACACAGAAGTGGACACTGTCATACCTGTTGCACTATACCATAGAAATACATTTCAAAGGTAGTTATTTATTTTATTCCTAAACCCATGCCCATCCTTTACTTTTGGGAAATGTAAAAAATATAACTAAGTTATTTCAGAGAGTTCAGTCAAAGTAATGTGGGATTGCAAATGGTGTTCTATCATTAATGTCACACCTGTTACAAAACTTTTATCACACTTACTTGAAAACTATACCAAGTTAATTAGTTTTATTTCTACAGATTGCCAAAACCTTTACAGTGAAAACCTAAAACCAAGTAAATTTATTGTTTTCATCTGTGTTATTACTGTTTATTTTAGTGATGGGCGAGTCTGACTTTAACAGCTTCTAGTAGAGTTGAGTCAAATCATATGAAAATCAAGTCAAGTTCAGTATAAATTTTTTTTAGTTAAAATAGAGTTTGCACCATAAATGTAAATGTGTGCCTATGTACATGGGGATAATGCCCACCCGTTCTATAGTCACAGTTTAACAAGACAATAGTTTGGAACTAGTTTCTACCAATAAGAATAATTCTTTGCCAGGGTGAGTGATTCACAGCACTACTTTTTCCCTCTCGCCAACCAATGAATGACTATGGGAGGAATGGTGATGTCAGCTGCATGATGTTGATAGGAAAAAAAAAGATAACTGTTGAAGGGATCAAGTGCGAGAGTAGCTTCCAGGCAGATTGGTCAGTATGCCTCGGAAAAGGAGTCCATATTTAAAATTTTGGTTCCCAAATAGTAGTAGTAGTTTTTTTATTTTAACACTTTGACTGCCACGTCAAACATATTTGACTGACACCACTCTATTCTCGCAAGGCCACATCAGACAGATACGGCTGACACACTCCATTTAAGAACAGCTTGTGTCTGGCATTCCTAACTGACACCAAGTGGGATTTTACATTGTAGTGTGAGAACATGGCCTCTGGTGAATCTTTTGACACAATTCTCACGGACTCTCTTGGTCAACAGAATAAAACTATCAGAATTATGTGTGAGAAACAGTGTCTACTTCATGAACTTGTGATTTATACACAACCACAACGGAGCTGAGAGAGCATGCGCATTATTGGTTGTGCCTGGCGATAAATAGGATTCATGATTTCAAATGAATTTCACAATCAAACAGACAATTCATGCCTTTTATGATGTCAGTCATATGTGTCTGACACGGCCGTGTAATGATGTCATCACACAATACGGCCACGTCAGACATGTGACTTGACACATTTAATTGTTGATTTTTACAATTACAAAGTAGTTAACCAAATGAAATGTATATAACATACTTGGCCTCAGACAATCCTATTACCATAGCTGCCATGGCAGTCAATGTGTTAAACACATGTTTTTAAAATAGTACATAATTTGATGAGAAAAGTAATGACAAGTTTACTGTTATGCATATTTCTGCTGAAAGTGTGGCATACCACGAGACAAAGTTTTCCATGTTTAAATAACAATGCAGCCTATGGTTGTACGTATTTTTGTATTGCTAAGACTGTACCTGTCAACTTTGACAAGGGTCCCCTTATCTGATGTCTGGCAGCTAGCAGCAAAGAGGACAATGCCTCAAGTCAGAAATATAACACCCACCAGAATTTATCACAGCCAATTATCACAAAGGCAACCAAATGTCAACGCATATAACAGAGATATTGTTTTCATACTGGCCCAACATTAGCGGTTTAGTAACGTAACATTTTTGATTTGCGAGACATGAAAGGTAATTGTTAGGTGTGAATATTTGTTGTTTATAACCTAAAAACATCATGACTCGACCTGCATGTTCAGTAACTCAATGTCTGCTGTGACTCGAGTGATGAGTCAATCTTTGTTGGCGCGACTCAACTGGATTTTTCGAGACTCAACCCATCACAGGTGTATTTACATTAAATTTACTGCAAGTAACACACCCATTACAGCAGAATTACCCTAATGCATTTAGTTATTGAATAAACTACACGAATTTTGGATATGATGAAGCCTGAAAACCCATTGAACCATGCCCTGAAAATCCACATGATTGTGTTGCTAAGTTACTAAACCTGTAACTTGTTGCACCTTACCATGAAAGCACTTTTCTGAAGTTGTCTTAAGAAGTTTCCTTGCTGAATAAACTCAAAAAACTTTCCCCCTGACCAATTATTAACATTCAGTCTGACCTCTTTAAGAAGATTTCCTAGATATCGACGTACTTGAAGGATTCACTGAAACTATAAATTAATGTTCTCATGCTGCTCCTGTCACTACATGATTTACAGTAAATAGTTACTGAAAACACAACAATGGTCATGCAATTAGGCTTTTGATGCATACAAATTATCCCAGAACATACCTTCTTTGCAACACTGCTGCCTGTTCCTGAACTAGACTCAGTTGTTCTGGCATCTGCTTCACTCTTCACATGACTAAAAAATAGATTTAAAAAATATATATATAGAAACTACAATATTCTAAATTTAATTCACAAAATAATGTCGGCACAAACAATATGTAGTATAAAATAGAGTGCAAGTAAATTCACATATTTATACAGCTTGTAGTTTACTACAAAGCATAATGGAGTCTCAATTATTTGAGCTATGTACGTCTACGGCATCTGGGGGAAAAAAAATATGGAAAATGACATAACATGTAAATAAAGGATAAAGAAAGCAGAACATAAATTATACACATGAAGTGCATAAAGAGAACATGTTTGTTTATTTTCAATATGTAATTTTTGTGTTTCATACTGTATTTCCCATTTTTCTTTGACATAAAAATTAGTTTTCATTTCCCCATTATACATGGGACTGAGATGCACGCCTCTCTTTACCTAATAGTTACTCAAAACATTGAAGTAAGGCGCTGAGGGCTGGCACGTGTGGTACGTGTTCCGATAATTGATGGCAATAGTTCCCTAAAACGTTGAGGCATAGCGCTGTGGTATTCTCAACACTCATCCAGCTGATGTAACATCACAAGAAGCTCGTGCGAAATGTGGACGAATGCATGCACAAGGAGACATTGCATTCAGCATTCATAGCGAGTGAGTTTATTGACTGTTCACAGTAAAATGATCATTTTTGAAAACTCTGCTTGATCTGCTTGTATACATGTTGTTTATTCCTTTACCTAAAATTAACACTGCAATGGGCTTCATGACTTTATTCATGCGTTGGTCAAACAAAACTGCGAAATTACTACGAGAGTAAAGACTAAAACAAATCTGTTCATGTTTACACTTCAATGAATTAAAAAAACACAAAATGAAAGACATAATTTTAAGTTATCACAAATAGTAACCTAACACTTTTTATTCAGCATTAAGATATGGAACTAATTTCCATCCATCCAAACCAACTTTACTGAGTGCATGTCACTTAGTGACCATTGAAACATATGCATTCAGGGCAGTGACTTTTATTCTAAGGTTCATTTCTAAAGTACTTACTTCATCGTTGACAGCCTTTATATATCTTTATTCAATTTTTAGTGACTGATGGGTTGCATGTTCTACTGTTACATTTGAATTAGTATTTTAAACAGCAGTTTCACAAGATGAATAATAACTGTAAAAGTGACAACGTAATCAGTGTATTTAATAAATCTTTCCAGTTATGCCTGTTTGGTGAGAAGTTAGTACTTGTTAAAAACAGGAGACTTATGCCTGCTCTAAACAATTTAAAGACAGAGAATAAAGTCAGAAACTTTGTACAAACATTTAATCCTGACATTTACAAAAATTAACAAATTGTTACTTATAAACCAATGGTAAATGTTAGAATAGAAATAATCTTTGAAAATTTAAAAGTAAATTATATTTTGTGAACTTTCAGAAGTAATTAAACTTTTCAATTACGTTTCAGACAGGCAAATATTATCATTTTTAACAGATTTTAAATAATTAATGTCAACAAGCATAAATATCAATTTTCCTTAGCCCCAAATTCAAGTGATTTACTACTAGATAATTTAAGTGCTTTGTAACTTTTGGATGTTTAAATTGATTTTAAACTTTTCACTTTAAATTTAAAATTATTCAATTTGACCAATGAATCCTTTCTCTCATTTGGAACACATTTCTTTTAAAAGTAGCTCCAAGACTTTTTTTAATTGGTGCTTGCACTAATATTACATGTTACCCTAGGGATTGAATTTTTATCTTTCTCCTTTTTGTCTTACATGCTGAAGTGTCTTGTCAATGATTTGTCTCAATTCAAACTGTCACGATTTTGTAACATTTCACCTAGCGTAGATAAAACATTAACCCTTCAACTCAGTCGGTAATCATACAACTCATGTGATACAAGTTTATACCCGAGACGCCATGGTAAATTATAATCACAACTTTTTTATTGCTTACTTTCCAAGTTCCAGACATTTTTCATTATACATCTTATTACAGAAAATGGATTGAAAAAACAGCACTAGTGAGACAATGGAGACGAAGAAACTTTGTCCCAGTGACCCAACTCCAACAGGATTTTGGAATTCCTGACTTTTCCCTGTTTTTGAGGTGGAATCTTACCACTTTCCCTGACCTATTTTCAAAGCCGAAACCTTTCAAAACCATATTTTTCCACTCCTGACAGATAAAATATACTATCAATGAAGTTGAGTTAAATTACACCACAACAGACTAAGTAAGCAGGGCCAACACTTTATTCAGCCAATCAATATTTATCGCGATACTCTCTCATGCACTCCCTTCTCTCTCTCTCACCTACTTGCTCGCCGGTAGATTATTGGTAAGGTTCCTATTGACTAGCAGGTCTAGCAGATAAATGAAATAATATCTGGTGAACGAGAGTGCTGATTCCCTCCTCTATTTATGAGACTACCCTTCAGCAGTGTCTGTGAGGGTCGTGGATCTACCCACGTTGGGAGATCTAATGGGGCACTGGCTTGGAGAAGGGTTGACAGACGAAGGAGGGGAATCAAACCCCAGGGCGAGCTTGAACACATAGATTTTCCTCCTAGGGAGTTTGGTCCTGTTCACTGTTAACGTTGCCAAGATACGTGATACCAGCCATCACTAATTAAATTAAAAAGGGGAATAAATGGGTATGCTCTAGTCACAAAATGATGACGAACAACATTTCTCTCGCCAGTTCCTGCAAATGTCTCTAATATGCTACCTGGGTGTTTATACGGGGCCGGCCTAGTCGGTTTGTGTACAGGGACAAAGTCAGAGGTAATCGTAGCCACCTTACAGGAACATGCTGGTTATGGAGGAATAATAACAGTGATGCATGCCGCTCAACCTACTAATTAACGATTATGACTCATCGTTAAATGTTTCTACTTCCATCACTGCAGAAGAATACAGAGAATTTTCCACATGAATTCCCATCCACCAAATCTTCCAGGCAACAGGAACTTACGAGTGGATTCTCTTCGCCCGAAAGTTACGCAACCCAGCAGGCACCCCCTTTCCCTTCCCCCCGCTGAGAGCCAAAAAGCAGCCCGCTACCAGGCAAGGCCGAACGCCGACGAGGCACAAAGCTGAAACGCTAACCAGAGTTTCTCGACTCCCACGCCAACAAGGGCAGGATTCTCACCCTCCCCGCAGCCCACGCCGACAGCCTACAAGCTTCAGCTAAGTAAGACCAGACACTGCCGGGCTCAGGCAGTTCATTCTTCACCAACTCTCTCGTGACATCCCAGAGCACTAATTCAGTGCTTGGACCTCCGAGAACTTCGGAAACATTGAGTACGCCCCCAATGGCTACTCAACACGCGTTGATATCCATTGAACATGTAGACATATTCATTTTGTCTCCTCCAGACACCCTTTTCTTACCCAGTATAACTCTGAATACTTTTGCATTCGTCTAGAACCAGTGACTCCCCTTTTTATTAGAACCAGGTCGCCTACACCTGGAACCGGGTCAGGGATGGAATATGACGTGCACCGTCAACAGGAACCCAGAGTACTGACATCCACATTAGACGGCTACCTGTTTCTTCCCAACCCCTGAGCACTAAGTCAGTGCTGGTCGGGAGAAACAGCAACGCCCTAACCACTAGAAAAACCCTCATGCAGGGAGGGGCTACAAGCTCAGGTTATATCTCTCACTTTGAGCACTAAGTTAGTGCTGAAGTGACCTTAGCCTGGGGGTTGTTGCCCAACCCGGTGCGAACGCACAACCAGTAGAGGCTTGGTGGCTCACACGGCTCCACTTCCCTGATCAGTCCGCATGAATGGGGGATCAGTGATGACTCCTATCGAGCTCGTGCCGGCAAGTCATTATTGGGTTACACTTTAATTACTGTTCCTGTTTAAGTCCACAGTATAGGCTGTCAGACCGGTGTGCCCTATGCCTTACAAGGTGAGGAGTAGCAAGAGGAGTAAGAGAGCGATATCTGGCTCACACTGCTATCAAACCGTGCATAGTATTACCTCATCCTATGCAGGCCAGGCAGACAGAACAGAACTGCACCGACCAACTTAGATGACAAGCAGTAGCACCTGCTTTGGTATCAGTAATCTTCTTGTCACTGTGCATTCGCATTCACCCTTCATGCCACCCGGTGGTAAGAGGGTTGCTAAACCGGACAGAGACCAGATACGGTTGGACAAACCCCAGCTTCTGGAGCCGTGAAGCCTACAACTGGAATTGCCGCTTTGGAGTAGGCCGAGTTCGCCACTATTGGGTGGAATCCTCTTCAACCGCAACACCCAAAACAACGGAATAAGTACGCAATAGCCAACATTCCTAGCCTCGTACCGTAAAACCAGAACCACTCCGCTTTTGGTTTAGCGAAAAAATCCTCGACATACGTGTCAGTCAGACTTAACCGATGCGCGTACAGTTATCAATTTTCCAGCAGCGGTACGTATTAGACACGCATTATTGGGATTACTACGGACTGGGCACGGCCGTGGTGGGGGGCTAGGTTCCGGTCTGAATTCTTGAGGCTCTAGATTACTCGAGTATTCTACATCCAGCCGTGGGGCACACTGGTCAGACTGGGAGCTGCAGTAGTCGGGGGTAAGTTTAACTCTCTTTGTAGGGCCCGTCGGGCTAAGACATCTAAACTAGCTACTTCGCCCTCCTCCTTTCCGGGGCATTTAGAAACTATTCTTTAAGATCAATAAAAACAGAGAGCGGTTTCACTTCTTATACACTGAAAAATTCAATTTGGTGGCTGCCCCAGGGGTGCGAGTGTTGCTAGCCTCATTTTGCAGGGGTTGTTTAAATTAGGGTAGTGGGCCACGACAATATTTCTTATCTCCCTGCCTAGAGACTGATGACATATTTACTGCCTCTCAGGCTCGGGCAGCAGAGACGACATCGGCCACAGGGTGCTGCCATCCTGCAGCATCCTTACCAACTAGCTTCTTCCGCTCTACAGTGTCGATGGCTCGGTCGGTAACACAATTTCTTCCTTGAGGGTGGCGACCGTATGTCCGCTTTTGAGTGGGCAGTACAATTTCAATATTTTCTTTACGTGTCTGTAGTTGTCTGTAATGCTTAGACCAACCCTGTGGGCATGAGATTTATTACCTGCCGGCGTGTGACTTGCCCCTAATTATTATCAACGCATGATGATGGGGCAAAGTCGAAAAGTACAGGATGCAAGTGCAACGTGCAATGTGTAGGAGTGTGACATGCATCAACACTATTGACTTCACATAAGTGCACATTACAAATCCCAAAAATACTTTATATTGAACCCATAGGCCTTATGACACTTGGCAAAGATGTATTATTACGAGTTCACTAACTTAAAATGTGAAAGTTTAAAACACACATGCTCACAATTATATTACCCTGTATTCACACAACTATAGACTACTCACGATAAAGTGAGCCCTTTTGAAAACCCTTTCCTTTGAAATTACAGTCAATAAATATATTTTGTTCTAGCGTTAGACTTTAACTCCCAAAGTGCGGAGGAATATACACAATGGGTTTATTACTCATATGGCAATATTTATTTTTAAAAGGTGGTTAAAGGATAAAAAAATGATTGAAAGAAAATAGTAACTAGGGCCTCAGAAGTGTCCACTTTACCATGAACAGCCTATAAAAACTTTTGACAGTAGCAATTATTTAATTATTGTGCATACAATACACGTTTGTTTATTTCATTAACCTCCTCCTATCATATATTAAACAGGTAAAACTAATATGGCGACAATTTGGTAATTTGTATTTTGTAATTTGTCAGATTCGAAGAGACAAAAAACAAAATGCAAGTTGCTACAGCCAAGGAAAGTACTTATCAGGCAAAGTGCACAGTGTGTAATTCTATCCCTAGCATTTACGGTGAGACACTTGATTATTTGTAACGTCTTGACAACACCAAAACTTACAGAAAAATGCCTAAAATGTTTTAAAGTAAATTCATATCCTTCAAGCTTTGTTGAGAAGGAAAATAATGTTGCAATCGATACCAAATTATTTGTGGGCCAATTTTGTTTGTGGAAACAACCTGCCTGTAAATGAATTTAAGTGATAAATTCACAAAGTTGATGCCACGGATGTTTCCCAATAATGACAAAGCCTCAAACTTTCATAGCCGCCATAGCTAAAATTAGTACAATAATTAAGCAACAAATCATTTTCAAACGACTTTCAGTATTTAACTGAACCTAAATTTATCACGATATTTATGGTTAATGTTAACAGGATTTCCCACAATTATTTTGGTTGGATTTAGGATTTATGTTTGAAATCAAATCAGTGGCAGCCCTTTAGATAAGGGTTCCAGGAAGGATCACACCAAAGCAACAGCGCCAAGGAGCGTCATTTCCTCACTAGGCAGACCACACCAGCTCTTTCCACCCGCATTGCCACAACCGCAACAGATTTTCTTAGCTACTGCCGTGCCTGTACGTAAGGACACTCACTAAATCCAATAAGAACTAACTACTACTTCTTCCTTTGATTGGACCTCTGTGACATAACATTCCTGATGTGCTATAAGCTATTCATGGTAAAATGAGCACACTTGAAAGCCGTGCTCAAGATCTCCTTGTATGCACATTGTCTATTATACTGGTGAAATTAACATTGCCATGGACTTCATCACTTTATTCGTGCCTCTGTCAAGTTAAACTGTGAAATTATTGGAAAAGTAAATATTTTACAAATCTGCTCATTTATACACTTCGATGCATTAAAAAAAAAAAAAAAACCAAAAACCAAAGAAATAATTTAAGTCATCACAAATAGTTACCTAACACTTTCTATTCGACATTAGGATATGGAGCTACTTCCCATTCATCATTACCAAATTTACTGGATGCATGTCACTTAGTGCGCTCATTAAAATACATGCAGATACGAGTGGTGACTTTTACTAAGATTGATTTCAAATTGTTCATATCGTGAACAGTATTGTCCCCATGCATTGACACTGGGTTAACCAGAAGGAGGCAGCCAATATCATAGCTGCCCCAACTAAGTACTTTGATAAGCAAGGGTCTAATACCCCCAGGGTCTGCCATACTTTTTCTTGGTTCACATACTGACACAACTATGATGGATACAGACCCACAAGCGAGAGGGAGGAAGCCACCATACTGTGGCGCACAACCACATTCTCATGGAGGTGTACTCCAACAGCATCTATATCTCCATTGGCATACAATGAGGCCTGTTTTGCAGTTCCCAGCGCATATTGCCAGACATCAAACGCCTCCAAAACGCCCGCCAGTAGCCGCCTCACAGCCCAGTGACACGCCAGTGGTCAGAAGACAAGAGCTGGGTCTCTCATGTGTTGTTGTGCATCAACTCAAACTGACCTGCCTGACTTTGTACCAGTCAGAGCTCCCACTGTCAGACCTGCACCACCAGCACCAGCAATTCGTAAGATAACAGAGATCCCAGCCCGCCCTGCTTGACCAAGTAAATAAGGTGTGTGTATGTACTGCATCATTAAAAAATGTGGTTTCCTAGTTAACAGGGAGGAGCTAGGCGTACATAACAGTTTGATTCAGAGAGCTGGTGTCACTTTTACCACAGGTTTCTTTGCTGGAAAACTATTTCTGTAATTTAAAATACTGTATTTTGGCATGTATAGACTGCATGCGTGTATAGGCAGCACCAGAAGTTTTTGACGAAAAACTAGGGATAAATAATATTTCAAGTATAGGCCGCACTGAATATTTTTATTCTTGTAAATATTGTTAAGTCACGATTCCGTACAAACATAATAAATTCAGACTTAATTCCTCGCTTACAAAACATTTGTGACAGAAAATTTGTTACGTTGCAATATTTATAAATATACATAGCGCAATTACTATTCCACAGATGGTAATGTGACTCGAGAAAGCAAAACCACAGCAACATGTTACACAAAATGGCATTGTATTAATGTGCACTTGTGTGCCATGGCGGGCGTGCAAACTACGGAAGATATCTTTCTCTTGTACAGTAGAGAAATTATTTCCTCATGTACGACATCTATGGGCGAACTCCAACATGTTTACATTTTACACGTGCAGGATGAAGGTTATGTTTATGAACACGAGTGAACAAATAACTGCAAAAGGGTTTTTTTCCCCCCTCCCTTCCTGCCCGCCTTTAAGAATTAATTCAAACATTAAAATGTACTGTATGTTGACAAATTTCTAAACATGTTTTGGTGTAAAATTTTTTTTATACCCATATCTCTTATATAAACCGCACCCCAGTTTTTATAATCTTTTTTCTTATGTATGGCCTATACACACCAAAATACGGAATAAACCTCACACTTTTGTGGTTTTCTTATAACATTTCTATGGTCTTTTATAAATTTTACCCCTGTACTTTTCCAGGTTTTCCCTGTTTTTGAAAATAGTGGCCACCCTTCTATGGTAGAACACCTTCAAAGGGGAGAGCTTAGAATGGGATGATGAGCATAACATGAACTACCCTCAAATGTGCACTCAATGGCTCCTGTATATAAACTGTGTTGGCCAAAGAAACAGGCAAGGGGAGGACACCTGTGTCACATAGTTCCCCTGCAATCTACGAAGGGGTAATCACAGTTCCACGAACTGGGATGCCACGAACACACGCCCAAGCACTCTTCACTTGGTATACCTTGCCACTGTCCAGCCCCCCCCCCCCCCCCCACACACACAATATTCTGTTATCAGTAGAGACCAACAAAATTTACATTATTATTGGGTAACATGTTAGACTTCAATTTCCTGTACCTACTTAAGCGCAACTCGTGACTTAATTGGCTGCTTGCGTTCATGAGGAATCATTAACACGTGTGACCACTTTGGTTGACTAACTGTTGAGCTTTTACAGTTGGCTCAAAGCAACTTTGGTATGTGTCACACAAGATGTCAGCCAATGGCAGAGGTCAGACAAAAATACAACATCTTGGAGTTTAGTCTGCTGGTGTGAAATAACGCGACATTTTCATTCCGTAGTGATGAGTAGAGAACTGAAAAATACCAAAATTCACATTATTTAAGCACATGCTTAACTTAAAACACTTTTCCTTTGCAATACGTTTGTCACTGGACCAGTCTTTAATTGACATACGTCTGGTAACTCTGCGCCAATAAATGAACGCTCCACAACTGTGTGCCCCAATCACGTGCAGTTCCCTCAGAAAGGGAGTGACTTAACGTCAAGGCAGCAGCCAATGGAGACACGACGCCGGCTCGAGTATATATAGTACTGTGAATTTCAGCACGACGCAAAAAAATAATGTGAAATTTGCAGGTCTCTAGTTATCAGGCACGGAGAGTTGTACACCACACTTACCAATACTCCTCAACCAGATTCAAACGCAGAATACAAACAAAATAACTCCCACATGGACTGGAACAATGTGCATCTCTTTCTGGCCTGGTAGAAGCTAACACTACACTGGTCCATAGTTATTTTTTCACACTACTCATGGGATATCAGTAACCCTGCCCTGTCTGGCACAAACTGTGCTTTTCACACCTTGTGTTCATTCTTATAGTTTATAGTATAAACCAAAATTGTTTTCCTCATTATCACGTCAAATCATGGTTGGAAAAAATTAAATAGAATACTTAATAATTCTCCACTTACATATATAACTAAAGCAGGAAAACAAACTGTTTACCTGTAGTCAGTGTAACTATGGATCCAATCCTTTGGAGTATTCTCATTTGGTTTGCCATACTTATCAAGCAAACCTTGTTTGATCATAGATTTTTTCACAGATGCCTAGAACATGACATTCAACATCTTACTTCACTGGTGCTACATGAAAATTTAGTGGTTTCAATTCACACAATTAACATTCAAATTATTCATTTTATTATAAACATGGAAGAAAAAACATTCTGTATATCTGAGTAATTACAAATAAATGCAGATTGAAATTATATACAATATACAAAAAATTTCAAACAATCTCAAGAGATTAATAAAATAACATCAAATAATGTTGGAAATATCCGTTATTAACGTGTCAAACTAAAGAAGTGGGCAATATGTATTTTTCTCAATTTTGAATTGCTATTAGTCAAAAGGCCAAATGCAATTTCGGAGAATCAGTTATTAATGTGGAAACTAAGAATGTGGGCAAGGCCTATACCATAAGTAATGTTCACAATTTTGAACTCAAGTTGAAGACCGACATTACATCTCTTACATACATAGACAAAAATTACTTCCATGCCCCATGCCCAAAACTCAACAACACCTGCTGCTCACACATTTAGGACTAAATATAGACCAACAAGCTCACTGGGGTTCTACTGTGGTGGCACACACCCAATCTGCTTACAAACCATCCTACAGGTTACACATGTGTGACCCAGTTTTCCAGACTACACGACCAGCCACACCTGCTAGTTCACTCCTCTCAGTGTGAGCAGCGACAAAGCAGAAGTATCCCAGAACCTAGCTGGATGCAACATACTCTTATGTGTTGTGACGTGCATAGACGTTATGCACGCCACAATAATGTTGCTTAAAAAGGGTTCACTGTCCGCTGATCTATCGAGGGCGGTAATTAATGCCTCGCGGATCTGGTAGGCGGGGACAGCAGAGTGTTAAATGTCTTTGAGGCACATGTTGTTTGCCATGACATCTGTCACCAGGGGCGCACACGTAAGGGTAAAAGCCTCTTCGAGGCATTTTTGCATGAAGTTAGTGGTGAGTCGACTAGCTTTGGAAGAGGACCGTGTGTCGGTCATGACACTACAGATGGACTACAGCACTTTGATGGCTGTCAAGCTATTGCTAGCCGGTGACTCGGAGCTGTCCACCGCCGGTGAAGTCGGGGCCTCAGGTGTACGAGCGGATGTTTGCAACTGGCCACTGTCGTAAATTAATATTACCTAGTTATGGAGAGCCATTGTCCGAGATTTACGTGCAACAGCTGTTAAACGTATTGGACACATTTTTTGTAAGGAAAGAGCGCTAGTCAAAGACAACTTATTAATATTTTCAACTGTGCATGAGTGCACTTTTGGAAAGATAGCGTGTGTGTTGGAAGAAGCAGCTGCATTTGTGATCATTTACATTTGATTAGATTTTGGAAGAAATATCGGCACTTACGACACGATGGACTGCACCATGCGGCCATCAAACGGGTCCTTGTTGAATCTTGGTTTCCGTTAACACCATGGGGTTGTGGTGTTTTCGGAGTTTTGTTTGCTGAGGATACAAGGTAATCTCCAACAAATTTTTGTGCCACACATGGAGTGCAAGGATTGTTGTGTGTAAACAGTATCGCGTGGATCAGCGAACGATCTTTCCACTGCACGACTGCCATTCAATTTGTTGCACTTGCGTGAAATTTTTTTTTGCACTTGCATGTGTACGATTATCGAGTCCTGGACCATCAGTAAAAGAATTGTAGCTGCAGTAAAATGTGTATTAACTATACCTTGAGAAATTGTATGCTACCTCTGTGCATTCAACAATTTAGTCGAGTTACAATTTATAAGGTTTCTAGAGATGGAAGCCAGCATTGATAGTGACCAGAGGTATTAATTATTTAAATGTGGCTACCGACCATTTCACATACACTGTGCGTTATTGTTTAATATATTAAAAAATATATAGGGATGTTTATAATGCACTTAGTAAATGCAGCAGTGCGTTCAGGAATAATATGGTGCTAGGTATTGATTACATCTTAAAGTACAGTGTCACCTGTTAAATGTTAATAGTGTTTTTGCAAGGATCCCTGGTCACTGAAGTGAAATTTTATTATAAACCTCAAACTTTTTATAAGCCTTTTAAAGTGATATTTGGTGTGTTTTATATGTTTAAAATCAATAAATATTAAGTATTTGCAATTAGTATGGCATTTGGTATTCAATTGTAATCTTTGCATGAAAGTAGATGTTGCAGTTGGATGCAAATTCCTTCCATGTTGTGGTGGTGCTCTTTGTAATTGCTACTCAATCAATAGCAGTAAATGGATAATAGAAATGGATATGATGGTTTTTTATTTCAGCGATATTATTTCTTCTGAATCCTAAAGCCTTTGTCTAAAAAATAAAAAACTACTTGACCTGCACCAACCTACAGGCCAGTGTGTGAGAAATAAAGCGTTTCTTTCTAAATGACAGGTTGAGCTTTAGGAGCTCAGGATTGCAAATGCCTCCCGGCATAAGGGTTCTTAACCTTGTTCATATCTATACGAAGATGTACATTCCACAAGCAGCCCAACACCATCACTGCCCAGTTCAGGGGTGTATCCAGGGAGGGTGGGAGGGGGGAACTGAGGAGGTTGACCCCCCCCCCCTCCCCCCCCGAAATGACACACATTTATTTTAAACCCTATTATCAAAATGTCAATCATTATATTTATATATTTATTATTACCCACATGACACATTATTTTTCATCCTATATTAAAATAACAATCATACCTATTTATATGTTATTAACCACACATATGTGGTCAATTATGCCAATTATGTATCATAGAATTTGTAGATCTACACTCGGACATTTAATTGACTTAAAACATCGCATAAAATTTGTTGTTACCAAAAATGATACGGTACCATATATACATGTGAAATAATTATACTGTGTTACCTTCTTAGTGTAATAAAATGTGGCAATGATTAGCTTACATATTCAAAAATATTAATGCTATATTGACAGATTTAAAATGTAAGATATTTAAATGACACGGTGATGCAGTTTACCTATGACTATTGTGTTGACTTATTGTAAATTAGGGTGTATATGTGGGTGAGTTTGCATAAATAGTTCCTATCCTCCTTTCCTTTTATATCCTGCCACTGTGACTTATGACGCTGTATTACTAGTGACAATAATATTACTCATAACCCCCCCCACCGAAAAAATTCCTGGATACGCCCCTGGCCCAGTTAAATGAAAACAATACACTGTCACGGCTATTGTGGCATATCTGGTACACATGCAATTACAGAAGTCCTCTACTACATGGAGAGGCCTGTATACCACGACATAAGGTCATAGTTTCTGAGCCACATCCTCATAACGCAAGCCGCAGTCAGCCCACCAATCCACAGCAGCAGCAGAAACAGGAGACTCTGGCTTTGCGGTCACTAACTAATCGTACCAGTTTGCAGTTTGAATCACTCCTTATGTCAACAAAAACCAAAGACAAAAATGTTGCCTGAAACAACTTCCACAGCTTTCATACACACTAGGAATTTGTTAATGCTTCAGTCTCAAGCGGTGTGCCATCACTGAAGTTAAGATGTTATATTTCGTAATGTTTGAGTATTTGTGATACTGGCCCACTTCATGAAGCCTCCTGTACCCGGGCCACACAAGGTGCCCAGCAACGACACCAGCTAGAGTCACGTTCGACACCAGGAGGTGCCCCGGTCTCACGACCATCTGCAATATTGGTGTTATTGCAATGTCCACTATCCATTCTACCGTACCAGCTTTGATTACCGCCTTACAGACTGGTCTGGGTGAACGACCAGTTGATATTTGTTGAATGTTTAAGTATTTGAGCTTCTCATGACCAGCTGCGATCTTCCAACCACCGCCTGCACAAGTCCTTCCTCACTCTGACCTCTGGGATCTTCTTTACATTTCATCTAGGGTTTTAACACCCCATTAAGCCAAGTTCGCATGCCCTCCCCAATATGGCAACTGCCTTACCCCAAGAATCGTAAATGAGTGCCCCCCTACAAAATATGGTACATCTAGTTTCACGAAAAATACAGAATTTGCACTTGTGAAACTCTGTTTTTATTATCACTGAGACAATACTTACCAGACAGCTCGGAAAAATAAAAATAGAAACAGGAACACCACAATTACACACAATAAACACTATCCATACGTGAACTGATAAACATGAACGAAACTCTTTGTTGCATTCCAGTATCATACACAAAAAAATTTTGTTAGCCTATGTAGATGCTGAAAATCAGCAGGTATTGAAAACTGTGTCTACCTTGGGCCCCAAGCCCCATTTCCTGGGGTAAGTGTCGCGCTCCATTATAACGCGTTTGATCTTGGCAACGACCCCATGATCGCAACTTGCAATGGTGGCTGTTGTCATGAGGGCCACGCCTGAAAGAAGCATTGGTTATAAGTCACTTAATGGTATCTTTGTTACAAATGCTGAATTACTATTCATTTCTGTACCGTTTACATTGCTGAACTAATGTACAGTCAACACACATGCTACTAGTTATTGCTGAGCCGATATCAATATGAATTATCATGGACCAATACAAATATTATATTTTAAAAAACTTATTGAAGGTTTAAAAAATATTTTAATACTGATATAGGTGGTTTACGATAGATAATACGAGCACTCTTAAAATCCATCTATGAAAAAAATCACTACTTTTAACTGTGTATATTTTAACATAAGCAATGACCGCAATACCCACAGTTAAGTTCGCAGTGAACTACAAGAAGTAGATCCATGTTTTGATGTCTTACAAATCATAAAGTTAAGAATTTTTGTCACCTGCAATTCAGCTTCTTTTTTGTTATTTATATGTAAACAAAATTAGAATTCGGCATGACTGTAACACAGTTATGTTTCTAACTCTTTCACATCATCACCTGGCTGAAGCAAAATTCAAGCTTGCTGGGCCATTGTTTTTTTTTTTTGTTCTAATCCGTGCTCGTATGTCAACAGGATAACATTTTGCGACCAATGTGACCATTTCATTTGTCTATTTGTAACTCCTGAAATAAAGTGTTCACATTAACGTAATAAATAAATCTTTCTATACATGTTTTGAGTGAAGTGGTATTATTTTTTATTCATATAATAAATAAAACTTTTTATACATGTTCTGAGTGGAGTGGCATAATTTTTTTTATTGATGTCCGGTGTATCTCCACATAGTTTCTTATATGAGAAATTCATATTACAGACCTGAAAAATTTGTAACTATTTGCAATTTAAGCCTGTATAAATTTTTAACCTCGAATAAACTTGAAAAAACCTTGGAAGTGTGTTTTGTTATGTTTGCAATGTGTGTTACAATTACGAAAATTTAAATAAATGTGGTAATTAGTATTTACGCGATTCCCAGTTTAGGATTCAGTACCTCGGTACGTATGCCACTTGTTTTGAAACAATAACATCATTAAAATGTTTTATACTGGATATGAAACATTCCTTGAGTGTTAGGAATACAGTGAAACAGTATTACAAATTCTGTCTGATCAGTTTAATTTGTATGAGCCAATGTACCAAACAGTAAGTACTAGCTTCCACGAATAACACTCAAGGTAAGTAATTTGGGGGAAAATCAGATTCTGCATTAAATGTGTGGATGCAGTTTCATGAAATACATCGTCATCAGCTAGGTATTATGTTTTTCATATTCTGGCTAAGTTACATACATATCAGTGCAGACGTTTAAATTTGATAGGAGAAAAGTGATTATTTTTTCACAAGCAAAGCAATACACCTTAGGAAACATCACTGTTATGTGCTTTAAAAACTGCATGGCAGGATGAATTTTTACTAAATTTGCATTGAGAGACAAATATTACTGTGGAAGTATACTGTAAAAATTTGGATCAATTCTTGTTCGGCTATTTTGTTTCATGGCGACACTTATTTCAGCAACAAACTATTACAACATTTTGGCACTGACTTATGGTGATAAAAATTGGAATTTAATGTAAAATGTGCAATGCTATAATTGTTTATACAATTTCATACTTTTCATGGTGACAAACGCCAAACAAAAAAATGAACAAGCAATGTAAATGGTATTACATCCCATAAGTTCTGTGTTTTTTACCATTACTTACAAGCTTTGATTACATTTGGGACTTATCTGAAAAACTTATACTGGAGCAGACTTTGCATCTCATTGACAGCAAAACCATTAGAGATGGAACCAGAAACATATGCAATAGTAGTGAAACGAAAAATACGTACACACGTTCCTTCCCCGGGACTCAAACCCACAAAAGTTGTACCATAAGCTAACGTGCAATCCAGAACACTACTGAGATAAGATTAGGAGAATCAACTTCAGATGTAATCACTCTAATTTTTTGAAAGATAGGATTTATTAATCTGAAAAACTTACAGGGCCACCATTTTGAAAATAAATGTCTAAGCCACCTAAATTATGTAAGTTTACATGGATGATGTCAATTTGCATGGAGTACTATATAGCACTACTAGCGAAAAGAATTCTGTGGAAATCAGTTAATTGGTTCCAGAGAGATGGTATAAAAACAGTATTTCCTCGATAGCTCTACACACGTAGTACAAAAAGCCCCAAAAAGAAGCTGTAAATACGATTCTTCTAATAGATACTGTCAGCATATCAGGTTTGGTTAAACTTGGTAAAATTTGTTCGTAGACTTTGAAATTACCTCAATTATTTGCATGGCCGCCATTTTGAAAATCAATGCCTGACCCATTTAAATGATTTCAAGTTTACATGGCCTTCCATAACACTATTGGTGTGTGAAATACAGTTGAATAGTTCTGGAAATATGGCAAAAATATTCCCTTTTCTTGCCAGACACTATCTTACAATTAGGCCAAAAATAATGGCATCTGTATGTATAAATGATATTTCTAATTAATACTATAATCAACTTGGTTAAATTTAGTTGAATATTTTCATAGATATGATATACTTATCTCAATTATTTATATAAATGTTATTTTTAAAAATGCCTGCCTTACAAACATGAAAGTTTATATGGCCTACTCATAGTAGCACTACTTGTGTGTAAAATTTGGTGGGAATTGGTAAATTGGTCCGAGATATGCCATAGTACCTTCATTTTTTCATGTGATGATCTTTATACATGAAAGAAAATAGGTTATGTGTTTGATGATTGTCATAGATACTGCAAGAGTATAAAGTTTGAATAAAATTGTTTGGGACATATGACCTACTAAGCAAAAATATTTTGATTACCTTTATTTTGAAAATAAGTCATATAAATTTACATGAACTACAAAATTTTCCCTTGTCGCATGAATTTAGTGGAAATTATATAGGATCATTGAAAAAGAATAGTACAATTACAAAATATCACAGCTTCGAAACTATTTGACCGATTTGGTTGATTCTTATTTTCTTACACAAAAACGTACAGGAAGAATCAAGGTTTTACTTACCTTAAAAATGTATGTATGTGCGCTCCATTTGTAGCTCTGCATATGTCTAGGTGATATTCAAACTCCATCCCCGTATTCCAGAGCACCGTGGGCGTAATTGTCTCAAAGGCAGCAGTGATTCTCTTACGCAGTTGTGACGATTAACACAACCGTTTAGGTGTAAAATTCCCTCGTCACTGTAAAGCACCCGATTTGCATAAGTTCTTTCAGTGTCCATTTAGTTAACATGAACGCAGCAAACAAGAAACGATTAGGCCGATCTCCAGACTTAATTTCATGCCTAAATTGAATCTTTTAGGCATGCAATCTCAAACGTTTATGAAGAATATTTTGCACAGTGGTCTTCGGAATGCCAGGCTCTGAACTGCGGCAAGCAACTGACTTTTTAGGGCGACGCACACAAGTTAGTCTAAGCTGTTACACTTTTTTTCCTGACATTTTTGGCCATCCTGGTAATTATTTTTTCTGTATGGTACCGGATTCGCAAAAACTTTTAACACAACGACAAATAGCCATCCATTCTATTACACGTTGTCACGGATACTGCAATCTAAAATTATGTAGCACAGTAACTACAGAATTGAACTCCGCAAACCACAGAACATACTGTGCCTTCTGCTGCACCGTCACCATCTCACTGGAGGGGTCGGCCGCAGATACCAGATGACGCACTCACCCCTGCAACAATCTTAAGGTTGACGTGCGACTGTCAACCTCCCCCACCCCCAAAAAAAACATGCTCGTCTTTCCACTACAATTTGGTGCAAGAATCTGCTAATTCCATTATATAGTTTCATCACTATAAAGTTATGAAATTCTACCATTCTTTTTCGATGATCCTGTATAATTATTTCCAGAGATGGACATAAAAGCTTAATTTTGCATACCATGCTAACTTAAAACGTGGCGGAGAAAAAGTTTATGTATTAGAACATTTTATGCTTCCACAGATTTTGCCAGCATATGAGGTTAAGCTAAAATTGGTTACATTGTTTCGTACAGCTAAAATTTTTATGGCCACCATTTTGAAAATAAATGTCTCACCATCTCAAAACACACCAGTTTACATCACCTGCAATAGTACTATTTGTTTGCCAAATTTGGCAGGAATCTATTAATTATTTTCAGATAAATGGCATAAAACCTTTATTTCTTCATGTAAAGCTATCTTACAAAATAGAAGACAAAATTACTACATCTTGGCAAATACAATGCTTTTAATAGATAGTGTAAGCATACAACGTTTGGTCAAAATTGATCACACTGTATGGTAGATAAAGAAAGAAACTAAATTTGTATGCCTGCCATTTTGAAAGTAAGTGCCTTAACCATATAAATTCTGTGTGTTTAACTGGCCTATGAACAGTGCTACTTACATGCCAAATTTGGTGAGAATTGGTTAAATAGTTTTGAATATAACATAAGTAAAATTCTGTTAAGAAGTTTCTGAAGGGACTGAAAAAATAATACTAATTAACCAGGAAAACTTCTTACAAGGTTTTAATTAATTAAGTCCAGATAGACAAGGTGCACAATTATTCCACTTATTACGCAGAAAAACTTCTAAAGTGGAAACTTCTTAACAGGGTTTCACATGATAGCTTAATTTTTTTCATAAGTGTCTAAATTGAATTTTTAAGTGATGCATTGTAAACGTACATAATTTGGCTTAAATAAGTTTAATGGTTCCAGATATATGACGTAGCACTCTAAATTTTAACATTAATGCCATTTTGAAAATAATCATCATGTATGGTCAAAAACTATAAACGTAGAATGTCCTTATTAAGTATTACGTGTATTAAGGGTTTGTTGAAATTCAATTCACATGTACAAATGATTCAGAGAGAGAGAGACCTTACCTCAATATAAGACACACTCAGATACATTACGAAGGAAGGCTTCGCAGCACTCCACAATGTAAGTATCTCTGATTTTAACTTTAATTATCAACTGCATCGCTGGGTATGTCGCACAAGACGCTTTAGTTTTCTTGACCCTTTTGCTGTCAGAAATAAGATGTATCATAAATTAATTCAAGCAGCATTTAATGAATACATTCGTTCTGTAAAAGTAGACTCTATAATGTGCGCTAATACCATGTATATGTGTTGGTACAATCAAGTGGTTGAAAGGCATACAGACTGGATGCAGTGTAGCTATATAAATAAAAAGAAACAATTATATTTGTGGGGTTATTCAAGTGTTGGTAAGACTAATTGTAATAGGATTTTGCAAGGAGCATAAATTTTTTATCCCGTCATTGGGAAGTTTTCGTTTCAAGACTTCGATAAAAGATATGATTACGTTGTAGTCTTTGAAGCATATAACCAGGAATACCATTGTGATAGTTTTATTAAAAGATTATGCGAAGGGGTGTGTGTGGGTGGGGTGTGGGTGTGTGTGTGTGAGAGAGAGAGAGAGAGATTGCGAGTGTGTGTGACACACACACACGCACACACAAAAGCAAGTGTGAAATGTGCACACACAAAAAAAACTATTTGCAGAAAATTTAAGGAAGGCAACCATCTTTAATTCATTTTAAGGCATGTATGGCAGAAATTATTTTACAAAAATTTTAGGGGCATCCACAAATAAAAAATATGCAAGAATATCCTTATTATCAAAAATTGTATGAAATTGCAAAAAAAAACATTTCCTTGCATGATTTTAAAGAGTGACTTTGATATGTATTTTTGCAAATAATTTTTTTTCAAGGTTAAAAGGATGAGTAATTGCAGGTTAGCGTCAAAAAGTGTAAGAGAATATGGTACAAACATAAAATAACGATACATCAAAAAAAAATTTTTATTTCCTTTTCATTGTGTTTACTATAGTCCATTCACAACTGGAACAGACTTATGAAAATCAACTTTTGAAAAAACACTGCAGCCATTAACTGTATGCATAGCTAGTGCAGGTACTGGAACCGCTCCCGCCACATTTTTTACTAGCTATGCATGCAGCTAATGGCTAAGGTGTTGTTTCAAAGGTTGATTTTCATAAGTATGTTCCAGTCGTGTATGAATGGACTAAACTTTATTCACAGATAATTTACAGATCTCATTATTCTTAACATGAAGCTTTAAGGTTAGAAGTTGTGTTTTATCTATGTACATACATGTCAGAACCCTCGTCTACAATGATATGGCACAAAATAAATACACGTAACATGCTTTACACATGTGTACAGTTATTACATAGGACTTCAGTTCAGACAAAGTATTAAAAAAAAACAACTATAACATATACAATACATAATGTAAATCACCAGAAAAAAATCTTTCTGTGCAAAATTTCAGTTTTACAAAACCACAAATATATATAAGTGATAGATAAGGTAACTGCACCTGAAGTCGATGTGTTAAAAAATTTTCACACAAATTAATTTTCGTAAATGGATGAAATGCTGATTTTGAATAACCTATAGTACTGGATGAAATTTCTAACCCTCCCTTTTGTATGGGAACATGTAAAAATAATCTTGGCTAATTAGTTTCTACTAGAGTGATTAAAAAAACAACACATTCATGTACCTTACGTCGATAAATATAAACTACATGTTCCAAGAGTCGACAATGTACCCAGTTCGACACTATTGCAAATGTGCCTAATCTAACTTTTTTTTTAATCGTTATGGAAATACTGTAGTTGCTTAACACACTTATTAGGTATGTTTTAATATTGATTTTTAATCCTACAAATGTACTCAATTCCTTATAAATATTACAACATTCAATCAACACAGCATGACTATAAAAAAGAAACAAAACACTCGTATCAACGTGAAATAAACAAAGTACACAAACCATTGCAATATAGTATATGGTATAAAAGAGGTCACTCACTTTTAGAGTTGTTCCGATACAACATTTTCCGATACCGATTTCCCGATATCATTGCCGATACCCGACACCAATGCTTTCCCGTTTATTTGTTGTTCCAGTTCACCATTATTGTGCAGAAATATGAGAAATAATAAAAATGAAAAGATATTTTCCCAATATTATCGCCACTAATAGCACAGCGAGATGAAAATTTTCCGTTTGCGAATATGATATATTTATTTTGGTGTGTGTATGAAGCATCATCAGTTTTTGATGAAAAATTAGGGATAATTAATATTCCACGTATATGCAACACTAAATTTTTGTATTCCTGTAAATATTGTTAAGTTATGAATCCATACAAACATAATAATTTCCAATTTAATTTCTCCACTACAAAACATGTGACAGAAAACTTGTATTATGTTGCAATGTTTGCAAATAAACATCACGCGATTACTATTCCACAGATGGTAACGTGAACTGAGAAAGCAAAACCACGGCAACATGTTACACAAAATGGTGTCTATCAACGTGTACTTGTGGTGCGGTGGCTGTGCGAACTACGAAAGATATATTTCTGTTGTACAGCAGTGAAATTTTTTTCTCATGTACGACTTGAATAATTATTGATAAAGTGCAGTGAAAAGGGTTTCCTTAATTTTGCGCTGCCTTTTTCTAACTTTCCGGACATATTTATTAGAGTTACATTTTTATATATAATGCATTCATAATTTTCATGAAAAAATATTTAAGTAAAAAACTTGTTGCATGTGTTGGCAACGTCACATTGCCGGTCAAAAACATTGAAATTGTTTGTTGATAGTCTAATAAAATTCTACAGTACATATTTCTTATACCTATGTACTGTATTCCCACATTTGTTCATTTTTTCTGTATTTTGTGCTCTCTAAATACACGTGTAGTCTGAGACATCCGTTATTATTTATTTTTCCTTGTTACAAAGTACGAGTGTGCGACACGTGACTCAAAAGGTTATTTCAGAAGTGGTAAATTACATAAATTGGACTAAATGCAGGGCAGGGAGGTATACCCAAAACAATGTGTGTTTTAAATTTATTTTATTTGTAAATTATATTAGTATTATTTGTGCATATTGACATAATGTATTGTATATGGGGATATCAAAGTTGACTCCTCGATACCTCGATTATTACAGATATTGAAGAATAGAGAATCAAACAGTTAATTGTTATAAATCCTCGTCCACCTTCATATATATTTTTGAGGTTATGTTCAACAGCAACAGGTCTATGGTTTTCCAAATAGGCTGAACCTGTACCGAACTTGCATGCGTTGACCATAATTAACATATAATTTTCCCAACCCCAGCAAAATTCCTATTTATTAAAGCTGAAAATGACAGCTACTATCAATTCCTAAATTTTTTTTTTATTATCGACTGTAAAAATTATACATTCCAGTCAACAAAAAATGCATTCAATGATGGTTCGACTATGAAAGAATTAAGATACTGCAGTAGAACCTCGAGGGAAGTTGGATAATCTAAACTCACAGTTTAAACAGTCTTTTTATCTTGGCTGCCATGTGGCAGACGGCTATTATCAGTGTGGCACAGCTTTAATGGGAAAACTGCCCTTTTATTTCTGTGCACTTCCCGACATGATTCAGTACTACGTGTATACTGTTGCAAGAATGTTACAAACTGTTGTGGTCGGCCTAGCCAGCGATCAGCGTTGCTACCTTATACTTAATAGGATTGGTGACTCCACCTAGTCCTGCTGACCTAAGGCAGCCGACCTTTGGGGTGAGGATGTAGCTACTAAATAATTATAGAAGGTGAGCAATTATATAAAAAGGGGTTTGTACTCAGTTCAGCTTTTATCACAATAACAATTAATCAACTACAGCAACGTTAATCGTAATGGGGCGCTATCAAAATAATTTATCAGGATTATATTTAATTTAAATTATTATTTAACCCACACCTTCTGAAGTTACTCTAATTGGAAAGTTCCCACCTGAACTTGATATCGGAGGCTAGATGTGGCTATTTTGCTCTCCACGGCAGCACACCCAATGCAGCGACATCCTCTGATCACTGGCTCCTCCAGACATGGAGCTCCTCCAGACGCACCACTCTCGTCAGCACCCTCCGCCTGACTTTGTCGTTGCCTGTTTTCTGGTAAGCTAACCAGCCGCCTACCATGCCAGTGGAGGGGATTTGTCGTATGTGGACATTCCAATATGTTTTCGCTCTGCTCTGAGGTGTACTGCCGGGTTCACACAGCAGTGTGCATAATTGTATATTAAGGCCCTCTTCACATGCCCACAACCAAATACACACGGAAATCTAACGCACAATATCTAAATCTGTAAATGTCCGCATAGATGAATCACTAAAACAAACTGGCAGTCACAGATGAAAGACCATCGCCGCACACGCGGATAATGTTGGAGATAGCACTTTGTTGCACGTAAGTGTTGAGGTTAGCATCAGTTGATAAGGGGAAGTCAGCATCCCTCTGCAACCAGATGTGGTTTTGTAGATAAGAGTCCTTGCTAACGATAAGTTCTTAGAGTTAGGTAAGTTCTTAGAGTTACGGGTCGCTGACGCAGAACATGCATTGGCCGTTAGTCTGTTGCATGATAGTTATTAGTAGTAGGAGAATAGGAATCCTGGTATTATTTTTTCGAATTTTTGATTGTTTACCTATTATTTAACGGTACGTTAGATAAAGAACCGGTACATTTTTTGTACCATACATATTTCCTGTATGTGATATTTTCGTGTTTGAGGTATTCGAGATTGAAAGCAATTTTTTTCATGTTTACCTTTGCAAAAAATACCCGTCCCTTGATTTCTAAATGTGGGTAGTGTTAAAGTTTTCAATGTACCAAGGATTTTATTTACTTAGACGTGAAGAAAATGTATAGCGATGTGTGGAATAATTTTTCATTTGAGGTAAATTACGCAAATTACTCATTTTGCAGTTTGTGTTCAGAAAAAAATTTCATGAGGTGGGGTTAGTCGTATAACTAATAACATGTGAAAACACTTAACACGGCAAGTACAAGAAAATTGCCAATAATGATGTTTCAAAAGATCTTTTGGGCAACGATGAGTGTAGCAGCAAGTCATCCAATGTCCCTGCAACTTAAAATGTCCAGAAGAAGCATTTTCATTTAGCAATGTTAAATGAAAGGTTACTTGTATTTCAGTTTCATTACTAATAGTATAAGTTGACTAAAATATTGCATTGAGAAGTTTAGAACTTTTGTTTAACTTTTTTTATAATACTTTGTCTATATTCATCACAAACAAATCATATATTTATCAAAAATACTGATATGGACTTGTTAGGCCTAATTAAATAAGTCTGAATGTTACATAAATATAGGAAACTAACTTCACTTAGCAGACCAGAAAGTATTTCCTGTAATTGTCTCCATATTTGTGTCTGTCTAATTTGACCTATAAAACAAAATTCCAAAAGGATACATTGACTGTAGGCCCATGTTTGATAATCACTATATCCTAATCTATGGTATTATAATTAAGGTGGAATCGAGTAAAAGGTTTTCCAGTTGGAATCTAGAATCAAAAATCGAGAGAAATTTATATTTTGACATCCCTAATTGTATACTAACGTTGTATGACATGGCGAAGTATAGTTGACTTATACTCTTTTGTTAATACTTTGCTGTTAAATTATCGGAGCATGTAATTTTCGGCGATGCAGATTAAATTTAATTTTGAGCTAGGCAAAAACAAACTTTTTTAGCATTATTAACCTAGGAATTTGGTCGGGACTACAGAAAATGCTCATTGGACACTGACTTTCGGTTAAATCGAGTTCGATGGTTCAACTTTTGACTGTAATAACCAGATTTCATTGTATATAACCGATACTAATGTATCGGCTCAATACCATGCCCGATACCGATACATCGGAAAAAGGTTAAGTATCTGTATCAGAATAACTCTAAATCACTTTTTAGTTTGCAGATCTTGTTTATCTCCTAAATGTTACTGCAAAGAAAATCCCTTCTTGAAACAAAAAAAATAATTGAAATCACACTTTTTGAAAAATAGCAAATTCAGATCCCTGATATTTTTGCATAAAATCCATTCAGATGAAGATGTTGAACTTGAATAGTATTTTATATACAAAAATTATTACATTAGGATTTTGTTTCGCTTGATGTGACCCTGGAGGTGTACTAATGTTTCCTGCTTATAACAATATCCTGCATAACATTTTATTTTACCGACCACTTGAAAAATGTTACAACAGAGTTCGACTGTACTATATTTTTACTAGTTGACCCACCCCTAGATACAACTCAAATACAGTAGATAACTGTTTACTAAGGCATTGTAAAAAAATTTTATTTTTTATTTTTATAGGCACATGACACATCCTTCTTAGTATGCCTACAATCTGTAGTATTTTTCAGATAATTTGGTCTATGGTAATATTCCCTTTCAGGAGCTTGTCAACGTATAAACAAAGATACTTTACACACTTATCTTTATTATTAATTTATTACCAATTTTTAGTATACATTCTGAACGTACTTTATGGTGCAGTGAGCTAAATATGACAAAGTTTGTTTTGCTAAAGTTTAGAATTTGCCTGTTTAACCTGAAGTGTTTTTACAGTATGACCAAATCTTGCAAGTAAGCTAACATTTGATTAATACTTGTATTGTCATGAGCATAACAGAATTGTATCATCTGCAAATGAAGTTGGAATCCCATGCAAATTCAATTTACCGATGTAATTTATGCACATTAAGGAAAGAATGGGGAAAAAATCGCTACCCTGAGGAACACCAATGCTAATAGGTTTTATAACACTAACACAGTTATCAATCTTTACCAGCAGAGTTCTGTTTGTGAGGTAATCTTCAATACGTTTATATATAGATCCTCTGATTCCAATAGGATATTGTGGTTGATCATAGCAAATGCTTTACAGAAGTCTATGAAAATACACACTTGTTTGTATCAACAGCTAATCTTATGCTGTCTACCAGGGACATGGAAGCAGCAATAGTATTATTAAGGTTTTTCCTGAATCCACACTGATGCAACCCATTTCACCTCAGTGGAAGGCAAGTGGTCTAACCTCTACACCATAGCAACTAATATTTTTTTTTAAAAATCAGTGAAATACTTGGTGAAGTCACAAAGAAATTAAAAAGCAATACGTATACCAGAAAAAATATACTATACAAGTTGACATCATGGAAACGCTTTCATCAAACACAAATTCCTGCAACAGGGAAGTATCTATATAATTAAAAACATGTATCGGCTCAGCATTAACTATAACTACTCTACATATAAAACTAAATGTAACCCAACCTGTAAACTTTCAGAAAAATTAAAATTAGAATACAAAATGACTGCATCAAAAAATTGAGCAAATGACGGAATACAAATCCAATGGAACTACACCGTAAAAAGTTTGGGCTACATGTATAGCATTACATTCACTACAGCTAGATATTTTTTAATGCACTAATGTGCATACTTGTTTAAAACAAGTGCCTTTTGTGTTCTCACTGCAATTACAGTAACACCATTTCCACGAATTGAAACATGTGTAAACGTTACCATTTTTGTTCTTCACACACATCATGTAAAGGGATCAAAAGAATTTAACTTTTTTTTTTCCTTGAACACACAAAAAGGAGCGACAGGAATATGTTACAGTACAATCGTGCTATGATATTTCTCAAGGGTCCCAAGAAATGTCAGCCTTATATAAGGAAAAACTTAATGAGAGGGTAATTTTGTATTGAAAAACATGTTTGTGAACCAAGAGAAAGCCACTTACTAAGCAGGAAATGTTATAAGAGGGGATGTTATAACAGGGTTCCACTAAACAATCCTATATTCCCCTTCAAAAAGCAAGAAGTAACAAGGTACGAGTTGCAATTCAACAGTGTAATTAGAAGGGGCAGCTTAAGACCCAAGCGACCTGAGCGGCCCCCAAGGAAGCCAGTTCATAAGGGGGCGATGTCACGTCACACTGAGGTCTACATTTTTTTCAATTCAAAGTTGATTTAAATTTGATCATTTCTTCCAGAAATGTTGGGAACATGTTGCCTCATTTCCTTACACCATCGACTCGCAGTCTTCCTGTGCCTGCACACAGCACACATCAAGATACTACCAGTCCCGGTGCTTCTTGCATTTAATTAGAAAGAATTGTCTTCTGACAGCAAGTAGCATTATTCCGAAATATAAAGTTGAGTGTATTAGTGACTTATTTTAAGTGTCACACAAAAAAACCACTTGGTCTTTTTACCCAAAAAAGGAAGGCATTCAAGCCATAATATAAGCCACACTGAACAAATTGCACATCATCCAATTTTTATGTACTGTGAATTAGGAAAATAACCATCAATACAATACATATATGTATTTTTTTTCTTCTTCTTCTTCTCCCAATAGACAGTTTCACAGGAAAAGCCCTAGCAAAGATGGTTTTAACTAAAGGTCTGAGAACCTAGGGGATTTTTAGTTCGAGACAAGCCCAAGAAAGTCTACTGAAAAGCCCCTGAGTTTCAAGTTCAGCTTGAGCTCAAACTCTTTCATTACATACAAAGTCAAAATTGAAATACAGTGGAACCTGTAGGGATATTTCAAGGACCAGTAAGGAAAAAAAAAAAGGGGGGGGGGGGGGGGTACGCTGCATTCGTGCTGACTCACAATGTATGCAGACCAACAATAAATATGATTGGTGTTTCAGTTTGTTGAGAGAGAGACATAGAGAAAGAACTACACAAAATGAAAACCCTGACAGCAGAAACAACGAAAACTTACCCAATGCTATTGCTTCACCTTTTGTAGTCACAATCACAATCTCTTCATTGAGTTCAATACCATTCTCATACCTTAAGACACCAGGAAGCAAGATTTTGGCACCGTAACACACAGCATTCACCTGTAAACAACAATCCCTGTAAAATTTCACACAGTAACTCCAAATACTGCAGCTATACATTACACCCAGCACAGAAGTTGACAAATTATGGTCGTAGTGAGGTGTCCAACATGCTCCACAGATAGTATTTGCAAAACTTAACACAATTTTATGTAATACATATCAGTAATGTAAACTATGGAAGCTTAAAGAATTTTCGTATTATTGCCCTAAACAAATTTGGTTTACCAATTTTTTTTGCATTTATTATTATGTATTTTATATGGTAAAAACTGTAGTTGTGCTTGTAACATTAAAATTGAAAATCTAGCATAGAGTAGTTATTATATTAGTAAACCCTGCAACCATTATCAGTATTTGTTACCATTTCACTGCTTTGTTAGCTGGGCAATGTTGTTACTGTTTCATTGCTTTGTCAATTCTGTGACCGAGGAACGACATGCAGGCTATGCACGGTGTATGCTGTACGCTGAGACATTTTGACACTTGCAAAAAGTTTTATTGTCTGAC
This sequence comes from Dryococelus australis, assembly GCA_029891345.1. Classification (NCBI taxonomy): domain Eukaryota; kingdom Metazoa; phylum Arthropoda; class Insecta; order Phasmatodea; family Phasmatidae; genus Dryococelus; species Dryococelus australis. The sequence continues at coordinate 18,465,229 of CM057008.1, read as the reverse complement.
GTAAGTTTTATTTATGATAAACCACAACAGTATTATTATTTATACACATTTTGTATCCCACGGTATAATAAAATTATTTTCCTGGCAAAAGTGGAAAATCTGCATAAGGGTTGCACCCCATTTTTTGGACACGCAAAATCTGTATAAAATGTGTGACCCATACTCGGGTAAACAGTAAACACTGTACATTTTAACCATAAACAGTTTGTATGACTAAATTTATTATTTGAATGTCAAGTCTTTTTATTTATTACAACTTTGTAACTTTGCCCTAGGTATAATGAAACACAAGTTTGTATATTGTTACGTTTCTGTGAATTGAAAGTTTGCCACACTACAAACTAATCACTTAAGCTTAGACAGAACATTTTTAATAAGTAATTAAATAAACCTAAAAATTAATTGAGCACAGAAATCTCAGCAGAATATAAGTTACTGTAAATTTTATTTTTGTGCATATTCATCACTATCTTTAAAGTTTTTAGCCGCTACATGTAAAAAATGACACAAGCTGCATACTTGAGTTTACTGTCTTTTCATTGGACTGATTGCTCCTTAACTTTAATATTTATTGCAATTGAGGAAGTCCTTCAATGAAATAATCAAACAAGAGGTTAAATACTACAGATCCATCATAATTTTAACAGGGTTAAAAACAGTCACTGTGTTCAATGAACTCTCGATGTATTGAAAGCGCATGTACAGATAAACCGTATCTCCAGCTAATTTTTAGTGGCACTGACAAATTGTTATATAAATAATAACAATACAATTGCCAGCTTTTATAGTTTATCAGATATTGCATTAACCAAAATGGTCCCATTACTTGAGATTTTGCACAACTACATTTTCTACGTTGGTTCTTTATGCAAATATCTATATAACTGGATGTGAAACATGTTAAAACGTGGCACCACGTATCACCACAGTGATCCTCTGGCACAGTACGCAGTTCAGCTGGTGGTGTCAGAGACTCTGCGATAGTGACTCAGTGAGTCTGGCATACATTCCACCATTACACGCCTGACGAAACAGGGAAACAGTTACATAGCAAATAATGTGTCCTTGTATCCTCTTTCCTCCTCCCCTTACATGCCTTCGAGAGATGTTATATAGCATATAGCTGCTCTCCTTACATGCCTGGCGAGAGGGCAATTAGTAGAGTACATAAAGCATAAAATAGATATAATCATGTGATCGCAGTTTAACGATGCACTGTTATCTTGTCAAATGCACCACACCAACCACAGAACGACTGTATTTCGGCATGTATAGGCTGCACATTTTTACCAAAAAAAATGACTACAAAAAGTGGGGTGCTGCTTATATACGAGATATTGGCAAAAAAAATTCATCCCCAAAACACTTTTAGCAATTTATCAACATACTACATTTTAATGTTTTAGCTTAGTTTAGAAGGAAATTGGAAGGAAGTGAAGGGAATGGAGGGGAAAGAAAGAAAAGTGCAATTATTAATACAAATTTTCTAACACAAATGTTTTGTAGGGGAAAATTAAGTCGGAATTTAATATGTTTGTATGGAATAGTGACTTAACCATATTTACAGGAATACAAAAATTCAGTGCAGCCTAGACATGAAAAATTAATTATTCATAACTTTTTATCAAAAACTTCTGGTGCGACATACACATGCATGCAGCTTATACACACCAAAATATGGTTTCGCCTGAAAATGATACGCAAAACATTTTTACTAGAAATTATTTTTTTGCAACAATGTTTTTTATTGTAATTAAAGGTACCTCTTTCCCGTAAAGATGGTACTTAATCATGTCTGGCATAAAATCAAATAGATTTTAAAACAGAATATTAATTTCACTCAATGGACAGCATCTTCGCAAATAAGATTTGTCCAGAAGTGTATATTTGACCTTCCTTTGTCATCAAAAATTGTTTGAATATTGAGCGACTTGTATTACCAAGCATAAAGTTCATTTTCAGTAACTTCTCATGGAGGTATAGGATGATTTATATTTATTTTAATAGACACATCTTTTGAATACATTGAAATCCTGTAAAAACCTAATTGACACCTTGACACCTGACGTGTCCGTTGAATTGACGGCAACATCACTGTATCGCCAGGGTTCTATACTGCCAGACAGAGGCACAGACTAACTTACTGTGGTGAAGTTCGGTTTATTGGCCATTGATTGATCCCCAACTGTGATATAGGCTGGGGCTCATGGCCCTACAGCATGGTACAAAGCCAGGTGTGGGGTTAGCAAATCTTCGCACTGCTGGTGTAGACACAGACTCTCATTTACCTGCAGTAGGGGTAGTCCATGGTAGATCCTGGCTCGTAGCCTGCTGCTAGAGGGGCTGCTTGCCTCCCGCTGTGGTCTGCTGGTTCTTGTAGGCTTGAAGTATGGGTTGGCGATACCCAGTGGTACTGGAAGACCAAGTCGTTTGCACACTACCAGCGGGTGTGGCTCGCTGGTGACCTTATGGGGTGGCTGGAAGAGGGTATGTGAGTTACATAGCTCCCACAAGCTTAGGGGCAGCGCTGGGCTGTTAGGCTGGCTTCTATCGCGTGCTGGGGTGATTACCGTATATGTGATGCCTGACATAAAGGCATAAAATAGTCTTGACTGCCATGTCCTTGGTTGTTCCTTGCCTAGGGGCACACTGGTGGGCTCTGGAAGCACAAACGCCCTGAGTTCAAACCTCACTTGGGGTGACATGACGTCGTATGAAGATGTGGCAAAGTCGATTTAGTACCGTATTTACCCAAAAGGAAGACAACCCTAAATACATATTTTTGAGGGAAAAATATTCAAACCTAAATTCAAGACTACCCCTGTGAAGTGCTGAAAAAATTGTTTAGGTTGAAGTATTTTTCCATGAATTTACAAACCCTTCAAGAAGAAATACTATTATATGAATAATATGATATATTTGATTTATTTTTAAAGGAAAGCTAATCACAATGAAATAGGTGTGTCTAACGTGGCTGTATGGTAGCAGCATTTTTCTTATACTGTAAAACTTTTGTGGGTGTTATATATTCCTATTCGTGACTTGAGCCATTTTGCTTCCCAGCAAAGGACTTCCTCTTTATGCAGGATGACATCAGATAAAGGGACCCTTGTCAAAGTTGACAGGTACAGTCTCAGCACTTCAAAAATACTTACAAATATTGGCTACACTGTATTTAAGCATAAAAAGTGTGTGTCAAAATAGCATAGGTTTTGAATTGAAGATGATACCCAAATTGTAGACGACCCCATATTTTTTTTATATTCCTTTTCTGTCAAAAAAACTTGTATTCCTTTTGGGTAACTATGTAACAATTATGTCAGTATGTGTTACTTACGTGTCAATCGCACCCTTTCCATTGTGACATAGACCCATCCTGTATAATTATTCGTGCATGAGTGATGTAGCACCATCACTTAAAATAGTGTGGGTTGGCCCCTCTTCTGTACATTGGACTGAACTACAGTGTGTGATGGATCACTTTTTCTCTCGTAATAGTAGAGCTGTCTCTCTGTAACATGTAGGCTGTTTGGGCCAGCGACCGCTAATGGATTTTACCCCCTGTGGAGGACAGTTGTCATGCATCCCTTCTTTTGTTACAAGAAGTGTGTCCCTCAGACAAGTCAGCTGAGAGCTGTATTTTATTTACTGAATTTGACAGATTTTAACCTGGAATAAACTAATTTAGAGGGGTACACATGAAAAAACATTGTCCAACACTAGGTATTTATTCTAGTCCCACTCAAGATGAGTGTGTCAACTTAATGGTTACCCACCATGGCGCTGAAGGCGTTTTCAACTGGCTCTATTCTGTAGCCTCGGAACTGGTCGCAGAGCAGGTAATTTATGTGTGTGGCTCTAAGTCTTCCGCGTCATTTACCCTTTTCAATTTACTTACACTATTAATTGTCGTATAAGCCTCATTCAAATAATAAAAAAACATATAGGACTCTAAATATCACAATTATTACCAAAAAATTTATGGTGTATCAACTGTACACTTTGCATTATTGCAATCCATTTTTATTTCCTGTGGTTGCCTTCCAGTAGGTTTCACTCAAATGTGAGAAGCTTTTGGTTTACACTGGCAGCCTCGTGTCCTTCGTAAGGAGTCATACTATGGATACTGCCATGTAAATTTTGCAGTGGGACGCCATGGTGACTCCCTGTAATGCCCCGGCTGACCTCGAGAGACAGTGAGGCAAGTGGAAGGAGGTATATCCCTCGTTCGGCTGGTTGTGGGTCAGCTGCTGGGCTCCTCTGTGTAGTACTCGGCGGTGGCCAGCTCGGGGGCACGACTGGTTGTCCCTCCTCCTTGAAGGGCGGTGTTAGGGTAGCCGTCAGTGGCAGGGACTACTCTGCTTCCCCTGCCCCTTCAGCTAAGCTGGGCTCATCCACCCAGACGGAAGGCGATACCATAGTGGCCTTGCTGCCGTACAGTGGCAAGGCCTGGTCAGTAACCACATCCTCCTGGGTGAACGTGGTCAGGGTCACAGTCGAAGACAGAGGCTCTCAGGACTCCTCTAGCTTGTTAGCACAGCTGGGCTCCTCCTCCACGTGAGCTGGATTTGCAGTTGGGGTATCGAGGCTGTCCAGTGTCGAGACTCTGCAGCTCACCATGTCTTCCTGGGTGGATGTGGTCAGGTCAACATCAGAGGTACGGGATCTTTGGGCTCCCCCAACCTTGTCCCTACCTCAGCGGCACGGCCGGGCTACTCCTCACTGGCGGAAGGCAGTGCCGTAGCAGCCTCGCTGCCATCGAGCATCGAGGCCTCCTGGGTGGACGCAGTCGGGGTTGTCATCAGAGATGAGAACTCGGGGGAGCTCTCCTACCTCGTCAGTGTGGATAGGCGCATCCTTCTTAGTTGTGGTCTCGAGGCCGTTCGGCGTTGAGGCACTGTGGGTCACCACGTCCTCCTGGGCGGACATGATCGGGGTCGCCATCGGAACTAGGGACTCTTCGGGCTTCCCCACCTTATCCGACGCAGCGGTGTTCGGCTTCCTCCTGGATTGTGCTGGGACACCATAACGTAACAACTTTAAGTTATTTTCATAACACTTCGTCTACCTACCCTGGTAGCCTAGGAGCAGGTCGCATTCACTTGTCAATGCATAGAGGGTTCTGTTAACTTCCCATTGATAATAGGAGGTAGTACTCCACCTTGTATATTTTCCTTAAACTGAATAAATAACTTTAAATTTGAGGGTATCTTTCCAGTTGACATACAACCTCTCCCCGTAATCAGGCCCATCGGAGGGATAGCACTGAACCGGGAAATATGCTTAAACCACACATACACCAGAAGAATACCCACAAGTATTCAGGGGCAGCGGTGGCTGAGTGATTAGCACGCTCGCCTCCCACCAAGGCAAACCGGGTTCCATCCCCGGCCAAGTCACCAGATTTTCGCAAGTGGGAATCGTGCTGGACGATCCCGTTTCCCCCACCCCTTCATTCCGGCGCCGCTCCATATTCACTTCAATCACCCTCACCAGCTCTCAAGACCTCGCTGTTAAGAGCCGCCCAAATCTCTTCCCTTCACGTCACAATCATTCTGGACAGCCACCCTTTCTGTGCACCACGGTGTACGGAACGGTGGAGCCCTGACACTAGGTACTCCGTCTCTTGGAGTTAGCGTGTCAGCTTGGAGATTGCTCTTCCCACCGCGCTGCTTGTGTCGGAAGGAGTATTTCTCGGAGTCTAAGGAGACTTAGCATCTGGAGGCACTCAACTACATACTGGGACAGTCAGCCAGTGCTACCCGACTCTCAGTGTCCAATGCACTTCTCATGACTGGCATTGAAATAGGGAGATAGCATTGTGTTGGCGGAGATGGTACGTGGTTGTACACCTGTAGAGGACCACACATTACCTGCCCACCTACACACGATTTAATAATAGTGATATGTTCCTCATGCCCTACTCCTGCCGGAGTGGTATCAGAGAGAGGGCAGCATCTACCTCTAAGTACCAGCAGAAGCCTTAGCCCCTTCCAAATTGCACTCATGCATCTCGATCCTCAGGAGAGGGATCAAGCAATTCACCACTTAGAGAGACCCACCACGCCAGAAGCAGCACTGTAACTCTTCACACCAGCCGTCAAGCTAAACGGAGAAACATACCCCATGCTCACTGCTTACCTGAGTGGTCACGAGCAGTCCTACGGGATAGCTAAACCACGATTCTGGGGAATCACGATTGTCGAACCAACCCCAGCTACAGCCTACACCTACGAGCACCCGTCCGCCTGCACTCCAAGTTCTAGCACATGTCCTAGTGATAGCGCATCTGAACCACAGCAGGTTCGACAGTCTCAACATGTTACCAATCGCCCAGGTAACCAAGTATCAGAGTGGTCCCACCTAAAAGAAAGGTAGTACTCATAATCTCAGATTTTGTGCCCTACCGGAAAGCCATACGGCCAGTCTTTTACACTGGTCGGGCTCCAGTTCCACAAAAGGACTAAGGATGCCATATTATCCCCCGGATGCGTATGTACTTGCACACACCAAAAACACTTGCTACTGAGACGTACCTCGCTTGCCACAGGGAGTCACCCAGCAATGTATGCATATTGCAGAAGGATACGTACTCAGTAACCAAAAGAACTTTAACAGGGCTTCAGAAAGTGTGAAGTAACTGCGTATTGCTTATACGTATCTACACTTTATCTGATATGACCATGTGGTTAAAGAACCAAGTTGTAACATTGTGCTTTTCACGAACATAAAAATTATAATGTAGAACTCCCAGTATCAGATGGTTCAAGCAGTTATTTACCACTTTCTAATTTTGAGGAAATGTAAAAAAAAAAACTGCTAAGCAGTTATACTTACCGCACTGTCCTTCATTATCACCCTCTTGTGACCAATGAGGAGACCTTCAAGAGGCCGAATGGCCCGCCGCAAATACGACTCGTCCTTGTGGTTCTCGTACAGCCACTGCGCATCCAGAACGTCATGCATGGTGACCATGCCTTCATTCTCAGACTGGATACCTGACAGCAAACAACACACAGCTAAAATACAGTCCAGCCTCTATAAATAATTGTTTTAATGAGAAAATTTAAAAAAATTACACATGTGGAAATATAATGCAATCTTACCTAGAGCTTGTTCCTAATGAAAATGGTATGGTCAAATTATAAAAGTTCAATTTAACAAGGATAAAATTTAACTTTTATTATCATGAAAATAGGACAAATTAGTGAAAATTTCTCCATTAAACTCCATCAGTGACACTGCCTCTTTTCAAAAACTATCAATAACTGTTTGGTTGGGAGAATGTGGAGTGAGATAGTCCTATCAGTTAAGGTGGGTCTCCACCAAGCTGGCCTAGACAAGCTGCAAGATGCGTCCTGCCCACAAGAAACCAGCCAACAATACCTGCACAGCTTGGCCAGCGCAGTGAATTCTGTTAATGGTAGTGCATACTCTTTTCCCATAACTTTTCTTTAAAATACTCAACGACCATGAGCACCCTCTCCCTTACCATAGAATGAGTTATAAAACATAACCAATTGAAAAATATAGTTTTTGGTGTGGACCAGTTTACTTTCTAGAAACATGTACAGTGGAACAGATCTCATTAGCAATTTGATTAGACAATAAGTGTCCCATTCATAGGCAGTAGTGTTCGGAGTTTCTTCCATAACTTACTGATGGCAAAAAAAAAAGTGACTCTGAAGAGTTTGACGTGTGCCCGGCTATTGACTGTACAGCACTGGTGTTAGCTACTGACTTACTCAGATGACCTCCCTGATGCTGATGAAGCTCAGATTTCGATCCTTGGTCTCAACTCAATGGATGCTGGGTGGCCTCACGCCGTATTGACTATTTCAGGCAGCAGATTCTCTGCTCCAGAACCTGGGATTGGCCAGGTCGTACTTAGCCTTGGTCCTGTAAACCAGTCCTCTCGGAACCGGGTGGTACTCTTGGCTGGTGCGAATATGCGGTGGAAAATATACAAATACCACGGGAGCAGTCACGAGTGCTTGGCATCTTAGTGTGACGGCGTGGTCCTGTTCTGCCTGTCTTTCCTGCGTAGGAAGGGTGAATGCAGACCAGCGTTTGGCAGCAAGAAAAATATAGGTTTTGCTCCCTACACCTTTGGCTGTGCCTTACCTTGTAAGGCATAGAGTCTCACTGCTAAAACACACATAGTGGATCTTGACGAGAAACGATTTAACAGTGTCAGCCCAGTAGCTCCACTGATCACCCACGCTTGGTGGGCTCAGAGATGTTGAGCCGTTTGGACCACTAATGCCTCTACTGGATGTGAATTCAGTCAAGGTTGAACAGCAAGACAAGCTATGGTGCAAGGGAATAACCTGGGCTTGTTGCCCCTCCTTGGATGAAGGTATTCCTAGTGGTTGTGGCTCCTCTGATACTCCCCTCCAGCACTACCAGTGCTCGGGTGGTTGGGAACAAACAGGCGGCCATCTAATGGGTGTGTTTTTAGACTGACGGACTCCTGAAGGGGGCCCGTAGTCAAAGCTAATTTGGTTTTAGAAAAATACTCAGTTCCTGTCGGCAGTGCACGGTGTGAATTGTTCCTAGCAAGCAAAATAGAAAGATACTCTGTAAATGAAAAACCGTAAGGATAGAGAACAAAATTATGTTTATCGAAAAATCAAAAACCCCCAACTCGTGATACCTCCTACCAAACAGTGGGGTGCTAAAGGTTGCCTACGTTAGCCAGGTGCAGGCGACCTGGTCCTGGGTTAAAAAGGGAAAGATTGTTCTAGACATGAAAAATACTTTACTACTAAACTGTACTAAAGAAAGCAGGTGTCTAGAAGAGACAAAGTAAAATTAACATGTGTCACGAGTGTTCGTTGGATGACTAGTCGTCATTGTTGGAAATAGCAGCCGGGGGCATACTTAAGACTTGGTAAATCTCCGGAGGTCCTAGCACTGAGCAGTGCTCACGATGTCGCGAGAGAGAATGCAAGAATGACTGCTGAAGCCCCGCTGTGCACGGACTTATATAGTGCTGAAGTCTAGACTGCCACAGGAGGTAGGAACCCTCTTGTCAGCGTTCCTTGGTTCGTGTATCTTCTGTGGCGCTCGTCCCTGCCCTAAGTGGCTGAAGCTCGTAGGCACTCAGCGCAGGGGAAGAGGGGGACAGCATGCCCGCTGGTTGCGTAACCTTGTAGCCACGTGCTCAGCCGGGCGGTAGATTTAATGAAACAAAATTACATTGGAGTACAAATTATAGAGATGCAAGCCATGTGAATGAGCATTTGTCAGTAACACTGTGGTTACTAGCAACCAGCGATTCATAAGCAGCGTTAACTTTGTTTTCAAGATCTGAAGGTCAACTATTTCAGTAGTAGTTCAAAAAGTGTGGGCTGTTACAACAGCAGCACTACAGGAATATGTTGATACAATAAGAAAATATTTTCATAGAACTTTTCTTTATTAAAAAAATAAAATTATAAATATGTTGACAAAACAGAAAACATGTCTGTGAAATAAGAAATAATCAGTCGGTTTGCCATAACATCAATGAAACATGACAGCATGTCGGCATTCCTCTGCCCTAACTGAATTGTGGTGTGGTACAGCAGCCACTGTAATAGACGTTTCCATACATGATCCAACTATCACGTTCGTGATGGTTTTTTGAGGTGGATTGCTGTACATACCTATACATATTGTATGTTTCAAAACAGACTGGCCATAGCAAGTGGCCAATTGTCTCACCTTCATTTCAACTTCTTGCCCAGGTAAATTTGCCACAAAATTTCTTAGTGTTATAAATCAATTAACATTAAAACTGTTTCCATTTCCAAAACCATCACTTGTTTCTACGGTTGTGACAAACCATACTGTATACCGAAACTAATCAGAAAATGAAAACTTTCATAATTTTCATTTCGGTAAGAAATTTGGTTGCCAAAAGTTGTAAAGGAACAAAAATTTTCACTTAGTTGAATATTTGGATGTTTAATGAACGCTTGTTTTGTGCACCAACAAAAAAAATTTTTGGGTGTAAATATTCTTGTTCTCATTATTATTTTTTAACTAAAAGAGCTACATACAATAGAAATGGAAATATAGGCAAGAACCCCTGTAGTAAACACTCCACATTGTAAATTTTTATGCTTAATTTCGCAAATAGGCTATTATAACGAATGTCTTACTAAAATGTTGTGAATTTTGTTAAACTTCCATTAAAACTGAGAACAAGTGAAATTATTTTTCAGTTGCATTTCAGTGTCATGAAAGCTAATAACATAACTTTTGTTTTAGTTTCATGAGAAAAAAGTCACATTAAGACAACACTATTCGTTTCAAACTATAATACACTGGAGTTGATATTTTGTTTTTGCCTGCAGACCTATAGGCATTATCCAGTTGACCCATTAGCACATCCTGACATTATGGCACACGACTTTATCTCATCTGAACGTACCTTCACGTCAGGCAAGGTTGGAACACAAGTATTAGCCACCAGAGTGTCTACAGTATACGTCCCTTGTCGTGGGGGCTATTACACACAGGTCAGTTATGTTCACCAAAAGCCAGACATCCCATCAACCTCCCTGAAGTGTGATTGTACTACCAGGCAAGCAGCTGAGACAGCACCCCCAGGGTCACTGAGTTCCACATCGAACCAAGGAATGATGATAGGAGAAAGCTTGGTTCAGGATGCCGAGCTCATCAAACCACCGCACCCCATGCGTCTCAGAGGGCCCGTGGTCAGGGAGAATATATGTCCTTGCGCAGCCCAGAAACGTCAATTGTTCGCCGCGCAACTCAATCCACCACTTGTGCTGGAGGTCTCTGCTGCCCTTGAAGTCCTAGCGACCTACCAGAAGCTCTTCAAGACTGTTACAGGAGCCCTCGAAGACACCTTCAGCACATCTTGCCGTGCCTACCCTTCTAGTAACGGCAACTGCACTGCCCCCTCTGGCAGTGTTAACACCATCACTACCTCCTCTGGTAGTGGCCATCGACTGTCCCTTCTGGACAATTGTTAGTTAGTTAGGGTCAATTATTTTCATACTACCTAGCCGGATCGCCTTGTAGAGTTAGGACCAGGTCTCGTTCACCTGAATTCACGTAGTGTAACTTCCGTTCAGCACCAGTTAGTTTGGAAGTAGTACGGGTCACCCTGTTTGTTTCTCACTGAATAAGTACAAGTTTCTCTCGGACCTCTGAGCACTATTTTCTAGGGTGTTTGTTCCTTCTTCAGTAAACAATGACCCGCCAAAGAAAGCAGGAGACCACACACATGAATCTATTTTACCGCATCTAGAGTAGAATTGCAGGCTCCATTCACCAGGTGCATGTACGTCGAAAACCCACACAGTCGACAACCATCTGTACTGAACACCTGATTCGCAGTACGGTAGAGCCCCAACCACTAATAACTCAATCCAAGAGTAGCCGAACCACTAGTCCAATTGATCCAATCCATCCACAGCACTGTACTGTCATCAGAGGGAGTGATAAATTGGGTCCAGAGATCCGCCCACATTTGCACCCATTTCCATTGTCATCTGGCACCCAGAGAACACTGTGTCTCGTATAGCTGGTTAGAGGAGCACAGGGTACAACAGGGTACGACTCTGGTCTGTTCAGCAGCGGCTTTGTTCTTACACCTAGACAGGGAACTTCGTCTGCTACTCTCTTCTCATGAGGCTGTCCATTGTACCTGCCTTATGCTAGATGCATGGAGATTTCTGGAATCGCAATATAAAACCGAAATTAAACTCCATTTGCAACATAACAGCAAGATTTTTGAGTATTGAATAAAACTTTGTAATAAAATGGATTTTGTTCGATTGACACACTTGGGTACATGTCCGGGAATCAAAATGTTTGTTTGCTAAAGTTTGACGAAAATATTTTATAAGTTCTAAGTCATTCTGGTCATTTTTTTTTTGTGTCTATATACTTCAAGTGAGTGTTTCAGTTAGTACATAAGCCGGTTCCAGGTACAGTTTTATTTACTTAACTCCGTATAATTAGAAGAGAAACATCACAATGTTGCGGAGGCGTGTTCGTCCGGACTAACACCCTACGAAGGTATACCGTAACATTTTGTCATTTTCAAAGGATGTTAATAAAGACAGGTTGTGAAATGTTAAAACTGCTGATGTAGAAAAAAGTTATATTTTGTTATTTTTGTACCGTTTCGGTCTTAAAGGAATTACTGCTAAGGCAAGTAGTGGCTTCTTGGAAATGTGCTTCTTCAGAAATCCACAGCATGAAAAGGATCCTGCTCCTAAGGAAATTAGTGATGTCAATACACGAGATACCATATGTTGGAAGAATTTTCCAGTCCATTAAGGGAAGATGAACAATACTGCTGTCGTAATGCGTCGCTGTCCTCCCGTAAGAAGATGAAGTTTGAGCTTGGAGATCAGATTTGGTAGTATCAAAGCTGAATATAGAGAATTTGCAGCATTTGCTCTAAAATTGCTATGGTTGCCTAAATCCAATGCTGATTATGAAAGGCTTCTTTCTGTGTATTCTTGCTGAAGTGTATATAATGGTTTCTTTCAACTGAAGATAGTAATTTTTTCATGGACTTCAAAGATATAATATTAGATCTCCTAATCCACTAAGTTGTGATACATTGTTTATGGATATTAAATATTAGTGTTTAGTCTTGAGCATAGTCCTGCAGACAGTGGCAAACATAATATGTATGAGTTATGCAGCCTACGTATATACGATACCAGAATAAATTTAACTTCATTATTTTTATTGAGTTAAATTACTTATGGCTGCATGACCAATACAATATTTTTTGTCCAATGTGTTTATTACTATGGATTACACTTGGCACTGGGACATTATTCGGGAAGTTAAACACAAAAAAGTATAACAGTTAAATAAAACCGAAATTCAGTTTCTAAAAAATGAAATTTGATAAAAAACAAAAAAGTTCCGGAGCTTGGGTAGCAACAGCAACATGCGTGTCACGTGTCGCACACAGCTCTCTTCGCTTTCGTCTGGCAAAATTCTGCTAAACATTTGAACCTTGCAGCAAACGAATATCTCTGCCTCTTCATCTGAGGCTTGCATACGGCTGTAAAATCCATTTTGAGGTTGGCTAGTACCCCTTCTCCAATGAATTGGGTGGCATGTCGGCTACTCAGCTGTCTCCATTCAGTGATGAATTCACCATACTTGTTTCACCATTCTAGTGCTTTTCCCTTGAGCTTAGCCTGTGCCTAACTTACCCATTGCTTGGGCGGGATGTCGTTCTCTCTATATTATTTCTCGCATTCAGCTATGAACATGAGCGGGTCTTCATGCAGGCGTCCCACAAATTCGGGGACCTAGGGTTACCCTGTGGTGGTTGTATGGGTGGCTGGCCCTGGGTTGTGCGGTCAGTATTCAGCGGCATGCAGACATACTTCGCAGTGGTTAATCATACTGCATCTGACCACCCAATGCAGTTGTATTGGTAGGGTGCCGCACATAGTATACAGCGGACTATATGGGTACCATGTCGTGAGCATATTATCCAGGTACAGAAAGCTGCTTTTCTGGTGCAAAACTCCTCGCACCGGTATTCCAGCCCGTTTATCTCTCTCATTTTGTCTGTCCAGCCTAGGCAGACGTAATGACAGCTTCTCTGGCAGTGGGCGTATGTTAAGCAATAGGTCCCCATGTAGGGACAGTTAGATTTTTGGCAATGTTCAGGTATGGCATCTGTCATAACTGCTTCGGCTTGCTCGTGTTTGTCTTGTCAGCAACTGCGTCAACATTATTTGGGTTTCTTGAGCACCACTGAATGTTTTAAGACTCCCCGAAGTCTGAGCGGCAGGCGTTTCGACTCCCGGCTAGTTCTCTTGGTTCGGAGTCGTGCTGGCCTGGTTCTGCTTACGTAACCTTCATACTTACGATGCTAGGGCCCCCATGTTGAGAGCCAGAAAACCACTCTTATGCCACATGACATCCTATGGACGGAGGTATGTCATGGCCCAAGTGTTTTGGTAGTTGCGAGGGCAAACACACCAGGCTGTTATTGGATCTCTAGTCGCTGCACGGAACTGAAGCCCGACCAGTATACAGAACTGGCCATGTGGCTTTCCGGCAGGGCACAAAATCTGGAGCAGTTAGTACGATCTTTCGTTTGGTGGGACCACTCTCGCTGGAATACCTGAGCTATGGGCGACCGATGATAACTGTGGTCAAGCTGCAGTTGGTACTTAAGAGATAGAATCAGACCACTTCAACGGAAGAAGGGCATGAGGAACGTACCGCAACTACCAGACTAAAGTCACCCTCTATATTAGTACCCGGCACCAGAAACGTGGTGGACACAAGTCAGATTATACTCCGGCTGATGTTCCCAATACAAGGATGTTCTCCTGAAGGGTCAGTTCCCTCGGACCTGAGGAAATGCTCCTTCCCACACCATAAGCACGGTGGTGAGAGCAGACCCCAGACAAACAGTCCAGCCCCAAGAAGATGAGTACCTAGTGTTGGGGCTCTACAGTTCTGTACACTGAGGTGTAACAAAAGGGTGTCCGTTCAAGATAGGTGTGTGTGTCTACTGGTATGTTCAGCAGTTGAAAATAAACTTTCTGGTCACCTGCTGTCCCTCGACAGGACAGATGCCTACAAGGTAGGGTTCTAGTGCTATGGGAAAGATACCTTGAAGTCGAATAAAACTTGATTATTTCAGTAAGGAAACAAAGTGGTTTTGCACTACCTCCTATCCGCAAGAGCATAATGGAAGCTAGCTATGTTAGACAGGTGAGGACAACCTGTTTCTAGGCTAACGGGGAAGGTAGGAAAAAGTGGCTACGGAAATAACTCACCTTAAACTTAACGCTACGCTGTATGTCCTGAAAAGACTGGAAGTGCCTTAAGTGTTCGACGATTTAAGCTGGCAAGATGAAGGGTTCTCTAGACCTGGACTTCGGCACCAGAAGCGCGGTGAAGATCAGGCAGAGCCGATGGATCCTTTGACACCAGAAGTGCAGTGAAGGAAAAAGGCAGAATGATTTTCAAAGGGACGTGCCCCAGTATTTATACCCCTCTTGGCACGCCTTGGTAAAGTGGAGGAGGGTGGTGGCATTAGATCCTCTGGGCGTGATGTCACCAGGCGGCTCAGGATCCAGCTGCTGCATGTCTCTGTGATTCATACTAGTAGTGCCATCCAGCAGTGGGCTATAGTACTAGGTGTCCGTGATGCATAGTCTCGGTTGCTCAGCCGGTGAACGGTACACTTCTTCGGGCGTGGAGTGTGCGATTTAACCACTGGATGTCACACGTCAAACTTATACAATAAGGTCATAGATAGTTTAATACAGTGTCAGAGACTGAATAATTCATTATTGTCACCAACCTATGAGTGCATTAATCACATAAGAAGAATAAGCATAGTTAAAAGACATTGAATAATTCATCGGGATGTAAGGAATACCATATTTACTAGTGTACAGCGCGTACTCGTTTATAGAGCACACTTCAATTTTAGCAACAAGTTCCAGGGGAAATTTTTTAAAAATAAAACTGCACCAAGAATTTGTGGCACCATGTTGGTAAGTATGGAACAAATTATTCTTATTTACATTAATGTGTGACGATTGTGATATGTTTGGAAAATACTTTAATTAAATACATTGGACGCAAAAAAAAATTACTAATTACCTCATGCTCCTACTACTCCACATATCCAGCTTCGTTTTTCTTTTTTCTTCTTTCTCCATTTAGAAGTGACCGGCTCTTTATGTTTTTTGCAGTACTAGATTGTCACACTAGCCTTCTCTCAAAAAAAAGGGTCTCCTAGTTACTTCGCCCCCCCCTCCGAAAATGACTCACTAGCATCTGCCACGGAAACAAAGAGGAATGGGGGGAATTATTGACTGGCAACATCTGGGTGTTATTAGAAGGGGGTGGGGAGTCGTAAACAGGTTTGCAGCCTGACAGGATGCCATTAGTTGAGGGGGGAGGGTGGGATATTGACCTATACATAACTGAAGGGTCGCTGAGAGAGAAGAGCGAGGAGTGATGTAAGAGCGAGAGATGAGACAACAGACAGTCCAGCCCTTCCCTCAACATCCCCAGAGTATTTATGGCAACCACTCCTTCTTCCTGTTTATTTTCCATACATAGCGCGCTTCCCAGAAAATTTTTCCATTATTTTGGGGAAAAAAGGGTGTGCTATACACGAGTAATCACAGTACTATTGATAGTGCCAGTTGTAGACTATCCGCGCTGTTTTCTATTCCCACAGTCTGAAAATAATTATTTACACGTTCAACCTTTCGCGAATGTACCATCTGATTTAAACAAATGTTACGGGAACACAAACATCTGCTATCGACGAATGCAGTAAGCAATTAGCATTTTTAAAAAGGAGTTTTGGTGGAACCAAAATAAATAAATGGGATATATAGGGAAAAACATAAATAATGGGAACAAACAATTGAGAACCCACTGTAATGTGACTCATTACATTGGCATTCACAAGTTTGGAAAATAGTATAAGCTTATCTTGTGCAAATCAGTTGTATTTTATTGATAGTAAATATGGTTAGAACAATAATTCACTTGTTTGATACCTCGATACATCATAGAATCAATAAGTATCACGGAATCAAACAATGAAATGGCATATCTCAAGTTGTGTGTGTGAAGACTAACCTGATCTATTCCTCCTGAGTTCCAACATCTGTCCACCCACACCCAGGTGCAAACCCAGGTGGACACACAAGGTGCGCACGTATGTTCCTGCTTCACACGACACCCAGAACACTCCTGTCCAACATACACAAGGGACAACTGCATTAGTACTGTCACCTCATCTTAACATGAAAATTACCACGGCATACACTTCCAAATAGTAAGATACTACAATAATTTAACAATACCTCTAATTCCTCCAAATCACTCACAGAACCAAATTTCTCTAGTTTCATCTATCGCTCGCACAGTATTAACAAACATTCTACAAAAATTCCTCTTTCATTTACAAATGCAAAACATTTTCACTACAAGAACACTTATAACTACAAATTCATTTTTCAACTTGAACTCTCCCCTTTTCATCACAATTAGGTAACTTACTTAAAACTTGGAAATTAAATTTTGTAGTTATTTGTGACACTACCAGGGGCTTATCTTAATAAATAAACATAATAACAAACACTCATGCAAGTGCACACCTTATGCATGCATATAAAAATATACACATTAGAAACTTTCTTTACGGTTGCGTCAATATCTCTTACATATACTGAAATAAACAAAACTATTCTGAGTTCAAAGAACATTCAATTATTTTTCAATGTATTTTGGCGTGTACAAGCCGCAACTGGAATTTTTTATAAAAAAATTAGGGATAATTAATATTTCATGTATAGACCGCACAGAATATTTATATTCCTGTAAATATTGTTAAGTCACAATTTCGTACAAACATAATAAATTCCAACTCTATGTGACAGAAAATTTGTATTATGTTGCGATGTTTACAAATATACGTCGTGCAACTACTATTCCACAGATGGTAACGTGACATGTTTAAATTTTACATCTGCAAGAAGGTGAACAAATAATGGCTCGTGTGGAAAAGCATTTTTTTCTCTTCCTCTTCTTCCCCTCCTTCCTTTAAGTAAAAACATTAAAATGTACCGTATGTTGACAAATTTGCAAACATGTTATGGGGAAAAAATTTAAAAAAAAAAATAATAATTTTAATGCTAGTATAATGCAGCACCCCACTTTTTGTAAAAATGTGCAACCTATACACGCCAAAAATACGGTATTCCAGACTTGCCAACTTTTAAAGTTTTCAATCAGTACAATGGATAAAAACTTTTAAAACATGCATAAACTGCCCCCTGCAATTTTACATACAGCAATTTTCTTATCATTCGCACGTAATTTCAAGTAATAAAATTTCCATGATTTCACAATGAAAATTTAATATATAGTCTATTCACGCTTTCTTCTGCCTTTTGGAATTGAACCTTTGAAAAATCACCCTAGGCATAACATGTCAACCTATTGTGTTCAATCACTTGTATTCCAAAATTATATAACCCTGTGATTAACATTACAGTACTATGTTCTTGAATAGATTAATAATCTACTTAGTATCTTCGATACCTTGTAATATTCATTTTGTATTAATACGAATAAACAACAGTGAAAGCAGCGAAGTGTAGTCAATGGCCAGTAAGAAATAGTTCGCAGTTACAATATATTTTAACCTCATTTTTTATGTATACTATTTGTAAATTAAACATTGCCAATTGATATATTTGTATTGTTAGGTAGTACTGACGGAAACACATTTCATTGCTGCAGTTAAAAATATCAGCGGAAATTACCGCGTGTAGGCTTGCTATAGTGACACGGTGGTTTTTTTCCATCCGGAATATAAGTTCAGTAAGCGAAGCGGATCGTGTCGCTCTCTCTTTCTCGGGAAGTTCGTACCACCTGTCTAGCAGGAAGGTATAAATCTTGTTATTTCTAATTTCAGCACATTTCATACTAATTACAGCAACAATAATGATGTTTGAAATTGTAATTTACATATGAAACGAGATTGTATTGTTTACATACCAATTATAAGTTATTTAGATGCGATAGCACGATGCTCACAAATCCAGCAGGTTTGCAGATGTGGTGTGGAAAGGAGAATCTAGAATTTGATTAAACTTCCCCTAGCCTCGTGCTTGTCCCTACATGGCGGGTGATTATTCCCAATTTTTATAGTGCCTTACGACTGACAGTGGTGTGGCAACATGTTAATGATACGGCGTATTTCTGAACGAAGCATCAAGTTCGTACTCGTGTTTTTTAATCATCCTAGTCAAGTTACAATGTTGTGATAAATATGTGATTCCACGGCAGGGTTAAATGTGTTATGATCGCAGCATAGCGTATAAACGAGCGCAGCGTCTGCATTGTAATCGTTACACAGGCTAGGTGTGTGTGGATTTCAAATAGTGCAAAGTTTATACGTTTTAACTATGAACTGATGTTATGACAAAGTCAATTAATTATATTTACGTCTGTTTAACACAACGTTGTACTTTCGCCGCTAGCTGTTTGAAAAACAGTTGTGTAACGAGCTTATGTTTCTGTGATTTGAATGTCTGCAAACAATCCCAACGAAATACTAAGCCCACCCAGATGAAATAAAATAAATAATAAAACAAACCTATAAACCAGTAAGTACCAATGCATGTAAATATTAGCGGAATCAATGTTACGGTAGGCCTATGTGTTTGCATGTTCACCACTATATTTTACGTTTGTCGATGTACAATAAATAAGCGACACGAGTTGCGTGCTTGAATTGACTGTGTTGTTTCGTTGGACTGGTCGTCCCTCGTTTTAATTTTTATTCCAAACACATTAATAACAACAGGTTAAATAATATTGTTGTTTCCACCACAGTTGTAACAAACACCGTCATGGCAAATTTTAATGTGTATTATGGGTAATGTGCTATATCGTGTGTAATAAATAGTTATAAAGATGACCTAAATATAGTTATAGGCCTAAATTCTGAACATTCGTAGGAAATGGTTTCTGCAGTATGACAAAATTCTTTGAACAGCTGTAAACAGCAACCAATGCATTTGACAGTTATAAAAGTATTAGTCACATGGCAGTGTTTACGTTTACGTGTAGCGGAAGGATACATAATTAGTAACCAAAAGTAGAAATTTACCAGGGCTTCAAAAAAGGCCGACGTTATCGTGAATCAACTATAATCTACCATATGTTTAGTGTTTAAGGCCAGAAACTATAATTTCTCAGAGACAAGACTTATACATCAACAAAATGTGTTTGCTTAGTATGACATGCAAAGCAAAAATATACTTATTCCTTATCTTGGCTGAAATATACATTAATTTAAGATTACTTCCATGCCATAAAAGTATTGAGAATTCACTTTGTAATACACAAAATACCTATCCTGCAATGATTTAAATATTAAAATGACATTTAAGACAAACTTGTATATCAAAAATGTGCATATACTCACATGTCAATTTTCGAACTAAGAAATCTTACAAATTTTTAATTAGAAAAACAAGCACTCCCCCCCCCCCCCCCCCCTGGATTAAGTCAGATAGATGAAACGTGGAAATTATTTATCGCTGGATGAAAAACAATAGCAATTCTACCCCTACCTGAAGTAAGATATATTATTTTGTATTTGTAGTTTTCACATATTGTACACACACAAAACATGTAAAATAAATATGAAATACTGATTGTGAACACAAATGGCATGTAAAAAATTGAAATATGTACTTGCATTCACAATACCGAACACCAGATCACTAAATTTTGACAGTTTTAGAAACGTAGCACGGCCACAAGTATACTTGTTAAACAGCTGCTCTGTCTATGAAGAAAGTAATGAGTGTAAACAAATGCTGTGATCAATGTAGGTTACCATTCCAACCTACCTAGTTTCTATTATGGCTAAGTCATACAGCTGGGGCTCCATTAATTTTAT
Organism: Dryococelus australis; assembly: GCA_029891345.1. Classification (NCBI taxonomy): domain Eukaryota; kingdom Metazoa; phylum Arthropoda; class Insecta; order Phasmatodea; family Phasmatidae; genus Dryococelus; species Dryococelus australis. The sequence goes on along the minus strand of CM057008.1, from coordinate 18,444,765 downwards.
TGCCAGTATTGGATGGGGTTGGGAGAAAGTTTAACATATTTCAAGAGACATCGTCGTTTTGCACATCTTCTTACGAGACTATCATTTTTAATTAAATTGTTTGAATGGAAGAGTCGAAAATTTGCATATCTACCAGGCCAGTCCTGTACAACGTGCGAGCCCCAGTTCTCCGCCAGGACAAGACCCTCACATAACAGGATGCGCCCAACTGATAATCGGAACAAAAACTTGTCTACCTGCACGCTAGTCCTTACCCTACTAGACGTCATGCGTCAATTTATATTTTAATAATTATTATGTTTGAGTTTTGTTTTCCTTCATATGTCCCTGCAGGTGTAGTAATTCCTATACATAACATTTTATTTTCCCGACCCTTTAAAAAATGTTATAACAGGGTTCTACTGTATATTAAATTGTAGATTTACAAAAGCAATCAGTCAAGATTCTAAAACCAATATTTCAATCATAAAATTACCCATGTTCTTTTCAGTGTCAAATTCTAGAAGTTTTGCTTCATAAATTGTGCGCACTCTCAACTGCCGCTTCACAGCTGAGATGAGTGGTGGTCTCTGGAATAGAGCACCCCGCAGTTTCTCCATGGCTTGCACCACCTAGAAAATATACACTCTGCTGACACACACACCTTAACATCATATTCGGTAGCTACAATACCAACAAAGTATTTCTTTTTTACTACACATGCTATTGTGGTTTTTTTAATGACAGTTTCTCACACACAGTTACGGGTATGTATAGTCCATTTACGGCTACTTCCAACTTTTCTGAATCCCTACTAAAGTTCTACTTTCCGGCTCTTCCTCCACTTCACGCACACAATACTTTGCCTAGTCTAGAAAAATCATTCTAAAGGGATAACACACCACATTTTTGCAAACACTGTTTAATAACATTTTGCATGAGAACTATTTACTACCAGTGATGCGTGCCTGATTAGACTGACTTGACACGTTGTTTGAGGATTTTGTCCGCTAGACCAAAAGCGGGGTAGTTTGGTTTAGATAGTCGGAATGGGGTGAAGGGTGTTGGTTAACACTTACTTACTCCAGCTTCTTGGGCGTTGTGGTCGGGGTAGGTTTCATCTAAACTACTCCGGATAGGAGATTCGACAGGTGTGCTTCATTGGTCCAGAAGTTGAGGTTGTCGCACTTCGGTACCGGTCAGAAACCCTTTTACCACAGGGTGACACGTAAGATGTATGAGGATACAAGGAAGGAAGACAATTACCAGAACCGGACAAGGCGCGACTGCATGATGTCTAAGTTCGGTGACGCGGTTCCATTCCACCTGCCTCTCCTACGTAGGATGTGGTAGTGCAATCCATGGTTTGAGAGCAGAGTAAGCCAGGTATTGTTCCCTACATTTTCTACCACTCCTCTTCTCCTGAGGCATAAAGCAAACAGTTCGAAAACCTACATGATGCACTTAGACAGGAAGGTTTGACAATGTATCCCAATAGTGACTTGCCGGGTGAGCCCGATAAGAGTCCACACTGATCCCCACACTATGTATACTGATCAGGGACGTGGAGCCGTGGAGACTAAGTCTCTACTGGTAGTGCATTTGCACTAGGTTGAACGGCAAAACTTCACGCTACGGTCACCGCACACAGACTTAGTGTGAATGGCGAGAAATAACCTGAGTCTATCGCCCATCGCCCCTCCCGGTGTGAAGGTGTTTCTAGTGGTTCCCGTCTAATATGTATGTCTTCTGATGTGCAGACACTTAAAAGGGTTCTACAGTTAGGCTAACTCTGTTTAAACAAATACCCTGGAAATGAAATACAGAAAGGTAGAGAACGAGTGTTTATTGAATAGTCAACAAACACGTGACCCATACTACCTCCTACCAAACCGTGGAGGGATGAAGGTAACTGTGGTACCAGGTGTAGGTGACCTGGTTCTAAGTGAACACAAATTAAAGTTAAACTGCTAAGTAAAAGGCCTCTAGAGGAGACAAAGTGAAGTTGAATACATATGTTCGTTTTTGTAGGTCGTCGAGGCGTAGTAAGTAGCCGCTGGGGGCATACTTGAAGTTTCCAATATCTCCAGAGAGCCCAACACTGAGACAGTGCGGGACGTCGAGAGAGGATGTGTATGAATGATTACCCAAGCCCGGCAGCGTCCGGACTTATATAGTGGAAGCTTGCACGCAGCCAACGCAGGCTGCGGGGAGGGCGTGACATCCTTCTGCCCTGGTTGGTGTGGGAAAACTCTGGTCAGCGTTTCTGCTTCGTTCCTCATCCGTGGCGGTCTGCCTTGCCCGAGGTCTGGGAAGCTTGTAGGCTCTCAGCGCAGAGTAGGGGGGCGGCGTGCCTGCCGGGTTGTGTATCCTTCAGGTGAAGAGAATTTGCTCATAAGTTCCTGTTGCCTGTAGTGTAGGCAACGTGTCTGTAGCAGTGGAAGTAGGTCCTCATGGAGGTGAGTCGAAATCGTAGTTGATTAGTTCTATAAGCGGCAACCATCACCAGGCATAGCCAACACAACCATTTTTCTTTATATCTACTCATATTAATTATAAATGAAATATTTAAATTTGTACATTAAATATAAATACTGAAAGTTCAATTTAACCAAAAATAATATACTTTTGTTTTATTTTAACAGACACCCATGATACATGAAATATTTAGTCAACAACCATACACATCCTGTGCAAAGGGATTTTTATAAAGGCTTGATTTAAAAAGTGTGAAGAAACCATGAATAGACTACAGGAAACTCCCGATTTTCTGGGGTAATGACTGGCTAAGAGTTCACAGATAATCAATATTAAAGTGTAGGGGGGGGGGGGGGGTAGGAGAAATTGTTTATTTTAGGCCTACATACTGTACAAGTAAGTTATGTAAAACATATTTAAATAATACATTATTTTTGATGAATATATGATTTATTTGAAATGAATATAGACACAGTATTATAAAAAAACTTCTCAATGCAATATTGTAGGTCAACTTATGATTGAAGCTAACCAATATGTACACAAATATTAATGCTATTCAGTAATGAAACTGAAATACAAGGAACCTTTCAATTAGCATTCCTAAATGAAAATGCTTCTACCAGACATTGCAGGGACAGTGGATGACTTGCTGCTACACGCATCTTTGCAGATTTTCTCAATCATAATTATTGGCAATTTTCTTGTACTTGCATGTTTACATAAGTGCTTCCTCATGTTAGTAGTTGTGCGAATAACCCCACCTCATGAAATTTTTGCCAAACACAAACTGCAAAAGGAGTAATTTGTGTAATTTACGTCAATTGAAAAATAATTCCACACATTGTTTGAGATTTTCTTCACGTCTATGTAAATGAAATCCTCAGTACATTGAAAACTTTAACACTACCTACTTTTAGAAAAAGAGACTGATATTTTTGGTAAAGGTAAACAGGGAAAAAAAAATTGCTTACAATTTTGACTACATTAAAAACCAAATTGTCACAAACAGGAAATACGTATGGTACGAAAAATGTACCTGTTCATTATCTTATATACTATTAAATAATCGGTAAACAAAAACAAAAATCCGAAAAATAATACCTGGAAGCCTGGTATTATTAAGGACCCTGGTCCAGGATCCTTTTGGTCCCACTACTAATAACTATCGCGCAACAGGCTAAAAGCCAATGCATGTTCCGCGTCAGCGACTCGGAGCTCTAGGAGTTTGCCGCTAGGAAGGGTTCTTATATACAAACCACATCTGGTTGCAGAACACCGACTTCCGCTCCCCCCCCCCCACCCCGTGAAGCTTATCAACTAACGCTGATTGCAACACTTACGCGCAACAAAGTGCTATCTCCAACAGTATCCACATGTGCGTTGGAGGTCTTTCACCAGTGACTGCCAGTTTGTTTTAATGTTTCGTCTATGCGGACATATACAGGTTTAGATATTGTGCGTTAGATTTCCACATGCGTTTGTAGCATTCTTGCAACAGTATAAACATAGTACTGAATCATGGCAGAAAGTGCCCAAAAAAGAAAACGAGTGCAGTTATCCCATTAAAGCCACGCCACACAGCAGATAGTGATGTGGGAGTGAAGTGAGGCAGCCAAATACTGATAATAGCGGTCTGCCACATGGCAGCCAAGATAAAAACGACTCGTTTACCACGAGTTTCAATTATCCAACTATCTCTTCCCCTGCATTATCGCAGATAATCAAGGTTCTACTGTATTATCTCAATTCTTTAATAGTCGAACCATCATTGAATGGTAAATTCCGGTCAATGCACACGTGTTCAGTGCAAGTTCAGCCTATTTGGAAAACAAAAGACATGTTGCTGTGCAACATAAACTCAAGAAATTATGTGAAAGTGGACAAGGATATTCAGCAATTAACTGTTTGATTCTTGATTCTTTGATGCCTGTAATAATCAAAGGTATCGACTTCGGCATACCTAATATAAATATGATAGTTCAGATGCCAATGTTTTATTTGACTCCACATCTATGTATGCCACTTCATATAAAGGCTGTTCACAATGAAGTGAGCACTTTTTGCAACCTTCAAAAAATGTCACTGTCCCCATCTGCACATATTTGAATGGACATAACAGGCATGCATCTTATACAGTTGGTAACGACAAAAGGAAAGTAGTTCAATATTTGCACATTGAATGAAAAGTGCTACGGAAACATTTCTGAATACTGTCATTGTTACTCTTGCTTTCTGGCTTTGTAATGTGTACAGTTGTAAGAACTAGCAAACTTTTTTAATTTTTTAGTTTCCCAATAATTCCAGTTTCACTTGACTGGTGCATGACTAAAGTTCAGGTTCAAAGCAAAATTAAGTTTACGTATGGTGGAAGAATACACAATGTGCATAAAAGTAAATTTTAGGCAGGACTTGTTAAAAGTGCTCAGTTTAGCATGAACAGTCTTCAAATAATTATGGTTCCTTTCTTCAATGTAGATACACTTACCTGGTTTTTGTTATGTTTAGCCCAATATAATAACTTCTACCGCCATACTTTTTTACACCTAAGTCTTAAAGAGCAGTTCAACTTCCCACATGAACACTTTGTATGTTTATGCTTTGTGTTTCAAGTGTGGTTAAAAACAGTTTAACAGCTACACCAGATATATGTTACAGATGAGGTGGCAGACAGAAGAAACACTCGCTATAGACCAATTACACTTTACAAATGACTATGTCAATTTTTTTTTTTACATTTGAAAGGGGAGTTGTTTGAGACAGTGCAAAATAAATAATGAGTATGGGAAATCACTGGAGTGAAGTAGTTCCAGTAGTACGGAAATGTTATAAACTTTAATTTTTATGCTACATTCGGAGAATGCCGCACACTAATAATGAGGGAACAAAAACTGCCAATGTGAAATAAAAATTATATGAACAGTTAACAAGCAAATTTTAACAACACACCTTCTGGACATCTTCCACAGGTGAGTGTAGAGAGAAGACACAAACATACTCCTTGCCAGCATTCTGCTGGGACTTTGCTAACCTTGTTGCCCGCTCTATACACACAATCAAGCAACCTGCAAAAAAATTACAATCATAAATCATGTAACAACTAAAATAAATCAATGCCACAATGCCTCCAGGTAGTTACAAGACTGCTCTAATGCAACTTTCATCTACGAGCCAGCAGCGAAAAACAACAGACCTGAAACCTTGGGGTCGAGGGTGCCCGAGTGGCCAGTCTTGCCCACTTTGAGGATCCTCTTGACCCAGGACACCACCTCATGGGAGCTGGGGTTCGAGGGCTTGTCCAGGTTTATGTAGCCAGCCTGCACGTGCTCTGTGATTGTCCTCTTCAGCGGCGACGACCCGAACGGGAGAGGAGTGTAATGGCAAGTCCGCACATTCAAGTGGTCGAAATTCTGTCAAAACCCCAGATACACACATTATACAGTATTAACACATCATAAATTTACTGTAACCCACTTGGCATAATCAGTAGAATCAATTACATTGCAAAAATGGAAATTACAAACTCAAGCCAGCTATAACTCTTATCTAAATGAATAAACACTAAAATTTAATTCACTTTATCAATATGGCAAAATTATAGAGAAAAAAAGGGAGGGGTACCAAAAAATTTTCTAATGAACACAACCACAAAAAAAAACTAAATAACAAGGATACTTTTGGGTGCTTTCTATATGTGCAGAACTGCCAACTTTATAGAAGTCCAGCCCAAACAATAAGTCCTGAAATAAATCAAAATGCCCTAAAATTCATGTGATGTGTTATTTTTAGAAGAACGCGAACTGCAAAAACTCATGTGTATATCTGTATTTAATTATAATTTGTAAGGAAACAATCTCTCGTACATTTTAACTGTTACAATGTATAAAACTTTTAAGCCCAACCTGCATATTCCTACACAACAAAAGCCTCTAGGCATAGTTATTTTACTGGCAGTTCATGTCCTGTGGAAATTTTCTTACGTGCATCCAGCTGGGTGACCACATTGTCAAAGCCTGTGTTTCTTCTTAATTTTTCCTACCAACACTGGCCCAACCAAGCATCCTGTTTTTCTCTCAAAATGACCCAATTCTCATTAAAGGGTGACACTGCTAGCCCTTCGCGCTTTGGTTCACAATATAGGATGTTCCAGGTTTGGGTTTCTTTGTTTTAGTGTCAACCAAAACTGAAGGAGAGTTAGACTCCAAAGTAAACTTAACTTGGTAAATATCCTGGTAGAAGACTTTCGTTCTCTTTACTTTTAAGGGCGCCAAATAACATGAAACCTTTTTCTCAGGAGGCATGGGCAAAACTAAGCAGAGACCTTAAGTTCCTAAGGGATCTGGCCTTTATAAAGAGTTGGTCTAGTAGGCTGAAATGTGAGTACAAAATCAGGCATTACAGAAATAACCCTTCGAAGTTTCAGTACCTGGTTTTGGAGACGAAAATGGATGATCTTCCCACTCTACAAGTGGGAGGAGGCGCAGCTGCATGCTTGACCCGGCAGGGAGAGACAGGGTTCATTCCTAAGGCAATAATAGGGTATTGGGGTTCTGGTAAGTCTAATCTATGCCAAGGCCAATCAAGTCCTAGAATAGCCTCTCCTCCCTGCTGTATGGCCTCAACATGGATGTTCTTCAGGGGAAATTTGTGTTGGCGGGCAAAATAGAGGTACTGTGGCTTGACCAGGTTGAGGAGTGTCACTATTATCTGTGGAGGCTTCCACTAGCGTTAAAGTATGTAGCCCTCTTACATTGGCCCGCATGGCCTTTCTACATTGCTTACTGTAATTATCCTGCTGGACCTTAGGCATTTAAGCTCTGTTGTAAACTGTCTAAAAGGACTAATAAAAGACAGCCTTAAGAGGAGGCTTCCAGGACACAGTGTATTACCCAGTGTTCCCACGTGCGGCCTTTGTAAGCTGAGACTGAACTAAGGATGGTGCAAATTACTGGGCCCCGAGTGAGAAACCTACAAGAGGTCAAGAAGGCTGAGCACTGATAGTTCCTCTCCGACCTTTGCAAGGTGGGAGATGAACTGAGTACCCGGTCTGGTCGTATCTCTTAGAAGGTTGGAGTTGCTAGTGTTTTGGGTGCAGCCGAAGGTCCACCGATTGGCAGATCTCGGTTTGCCTCTTAATGTGTGTGTGTACTACCTTAGTGGTTATACACGGATACCAGGTTTTCCTTGAGGCAGTTAATTATTGAATTTATGAGAACAAGAGCTTCAACAAATTACATTAATTATGGGGTACTAGGGTTACACAAACTATGTCAAAATGGCACAAGAATAAGGTAAAAAATAATATGTATTTTACTATACGCACTCAGGGTTGCCACGTTTTCTACATTGGAAAATTACCTGACATTTCCCTGATTTCCAGACAAAAGGAATCTTTCTTCCCTGACCTTTTTCTAACTTTTTTTTCTGTAAGGATTGGCTCATTTGCATTATAACACACTTTTACACCAAAATACTTCTCAGATCTTACAAATTGCTCACTACATAGATTGCAAAGAAAAATGCCTAAGTGCTTAGTCCACAATCATCATAACAATTTTACAACAATTTTACATGATTCTGGCACAGGTGCACAATTGATGACAAAACTGCAAAATATATCATGCATATCACAGAATTCCCTGACAGTTAGCTAACTTGTTTGAAATTATCTGACATTTCCCTGTTTTCCAGACTTGTGACAACCCTAATAATAAGTGAAGCACGGTGATGCCTCGCTAACATCTAAATGAAATTAACTAAAATAGAAGCTAACTACAATTAACACAGGTGAAGGCGGCCTGCGCAAGAACTAGGCATGATAATTAAAGAACTGGAAAATATCAACTAACTAGCACATTTAACAGCTCCTAGCCTAATTGGGACATGTTTAGAAGGAACCTAATAAATATGAATTACTGCACTGGTAATTGACGTAAAACCTAGAAGTTCAGAAGGGATGTCAGCGTGACCTGCTACCACGGGGATCGCTGGAAGTTTAACAAGTAGGTGGAAGGAGCAAGGGGATGTCTTCGAGAGCCTCTGGAAGAAGTTGATTAGCAGTGGCAAGATCTGCGGGGTAGCTACTGGCTGTTGTTGCAAAGTGGAGAGTCTCAACATCCATCTTCCATAAAGTGTTCATGAAGAGGCCTAGCGGCCTTTGCAAGCTAGGAGAGAAGGGTTGGAAACCACTTACCCCTACTGCCAACTCTGCTTATTGCAAGCTGGAGGGCACAGAGACTGCCTGATAAGGTCTAGTGGTTAGCGCCCTTATGAAAGTTTTTCTGGTCTTTGCAAGCTGGGTAAAGGAAGGTTATCAACCACTTACCGCTACTGATACCTCCGGCCTTTGCAGGATGGGAGGCACAGCGACTGCCCAGAGCAAGGGTTGGCTCTTCCTTTTATACTAAATTTCTAAGCTTGTAGGCTCTCGAAGGAGTGTGGGGGTGGCAGGCCTCTCTCCATAGGGGCTGTTTATTCTGACTCTCAAAGGGTGCCTTTCATTTCTTATCATCTCTGCTGGAGGTGTTGACATTCCTTATCACCTCAGTGAGAGGCTGGATGCTGCTGGAGTAGACTGGGTGCTGCCCTCCAGTGACAAACCAAAGCACTAGCTTACCAAACACTAGCTTGACCTTCCTGGAGGGTACCGGTGTCTCAGCCGACAGTAAAATCCCACATAGGAGGTAGGGCGACGGCGTAACAGATTCTTGGAGTTTCTAGGGGGAAGATAAAATTTCAGGTCACATGTCTTTAGTCTCACTTAATATGCGGCAACAAACCCTGTAGACATGTGTCCCATTGTAAAGCTGGGATCTAGATTTGCCCCGTAATGAGTGGTGTGCTCGAAGATGGGGCGAAATCTGCTAGGAGAGCACACATCCCCAATGCACAAAATGCATCATGTGTCAAGGGTGACACCAGAAACTCCCCCGAAATAAGCAGACGTGTTGTCTTGTCATAACTGCCTCATGACCAGACATCCACAACACCCCACATCTCTGGTATACATATTCCTTACGAAGGCCTTCAAGAGGACAGTGCAGGCAGAGGGAAGACTTACCTTGTACTGGAGCTGTCTCCTGGGAGAACAGTATAGCCAAGAAGAATCAATAGCTACATTATGTTCACACGGCTTTTACAGGATCTCTACTTCTTTGCATAAATAAAATTTAGTTACTTTTTCATGACATTTTCATACGTATGTTGTCTTGGCTTTCTGAATGAGCCACACCAAAATGGCAGATTTTATCAGCATTTCGCCATATATTTAAGTGGTTTCCACTCAAAAGCCAAGACAACCTACTTAACAATGACTACAAACGACTGCATTCAATGGCCAAGTCTTGTTGTGATCACAAACAGAGGCAAACATTACAATTCAAACCACTACTAAATTGTTATTACTAGCAGAAAATGTAATTTTAACATGCATGTAAATTTATCACTTGGACTTAAGACACTGGTTGTATTATACTATCACTGCCTTGGAGACCTTACCTGCTTCCCTTCCCCATCTCCTTCCTTTGTCTGATACCTCAATGTATAGTTGGCTGTGGCAATAAAAAGGCAGTGTGACAAACAGCAGTATTAAAGTAGTCAAACGGGGTTTGAACTATGGATCTTGCTACTCACAATAACATCTGACAAATTGACTGGACACTGATTTATTACCCTGAGGGCTTAATATCTGGCACACATGTCACAAGTGTATACTGGTGCACAAACGTTGCTGATGACCCTAATTTCTATCCTCCTTGGAAGAGACAAAGACATGGTATATTAACTGGGGTGGCGCAGCGAGCACAGCGGCTGAGGACTCAGAAGGGCTTCATGCTGGCTCAGCTTTGCTGCTTGCTGCCAAGTGTAGGCACTAGCTTCCAGGCTCCGTAAATGGAAGAGCATGCTCTGGAGATCATGTAATGGTTGTGGTAACAGATTGTTTATTAACTTTTTATTTCTGTTTATGTAATTTAATAATCTCCTGTATGTTTACATTTTTCAGTTAATTTTAATTAAGTATTGCCCCATGCTTGAACTTCAAATTAACTTAATATAATGTCTACTACACATACATATTTAATTAGCAATTTTAACTTAATGTAATTTTAAATCATCTTAATGGTTTTATTAATAAGCACCAAGAAAGTATGGTTTTTAGCTTATGATACCTTTGGTGTATCACGTTTGTGATGTCTCTGCTTGAAGCAGCATTCTGTGTGTCAGGGAAGAGGTGAAACATGTTAAGAAGAGGTCTCTGCATTCTTTAATTAATTTTTCTTCGATTTCTCAATATGCAAGTTTTCAATGGTATTTCCCGAGTGATGCAACCATAATTATCCAGCTTGCACGGTCGTTAATAGTGCAGTACCACAGTAAAATAAAAATTTACTTATTCTAAGTTTTGAGAATTTGTTTACTTCATTTGTTTAAATATGTAGTTATACAAATGGCTTGAACAACCCACCCCCGTGGTACAGACAAAATCAGTGTACATGAAGCCGGTGCATATAAAGAACCCAACAAATTTGTATCACCGAAGTACCTATACACCAAATAACATTGGAAATAAGGCATTAATCAGCACATCATTACATTTTAAAGAAAGGGTACCTAATAACTTTCCTTCAGCAGGGATGTGAAATTACATTAGTAACCATATAGATGGTTATTTATTTTTCAGTGTAATTTTCACTAAATACGTATTGTATGGGAGGTGTATTTAATTATCATATCTCTTCTTGTAGCTAACTACATTACACACAAGGACAGTCATACAATAAATTCTGAAGCCACATTTATCTCTTACTAGCATCAACTTCATTAAATTAAATACTGTATTTTGGTGTATATACGCCGCACCTGAAGTTTTTGATGAGAAATTAGGAACAATTAATATTTCAAGTATAGGCCGCACTGAATTTTTGTATTCCTGTAAATATTGTTAGGTCACAATTCCGTACAAACATAATTAATTCCGACTTAATTTCTCACCTACAAAACATTTGTGTTATGTTGCAATGTTTACGAACATACATTGTGCAATTACTATTCCACAGATGGTAATGTGACTTGAGAAAGCAATACCATGGCAACATGTTGCACGAAATGGCATCTTATCAATGTGGACTTTAAGAGCCACGGCGGGCATGCAAACTACGCAAGATATCTTTCTCTTGTGCAGCAGAGAAATTTTCTCATGTACGACATCTATGGCCAAGCTCCAACATGTTTACGTTTTACACATGCAGGATGGTGGTTATTTGTTTATAAACACATAACTGCACATTTTTTATACATGAAATACTGTTTCGTCTCTTCATTTAAGAGTTGGGTTAAAACATTAAAATGTACTGTATGTTGACAAATTTCTAATCATGTTTTGAAAAAAAAAAAAAAAAAAAAAGAAAAAAAAAACCACTGCCAATATCTTGTATATAAGCACACCAGCTTTGTAGTCATCTTTTAGGTAAAAAGTGTGCGGCCTATACAAGCCAAAATACAGTAACTTGTTCCGAAGTATTTTGATAGTTTTATTGCTAGTAGATTTGAGAGGGAATGATTGTTGCCCACTTTGTTATACTACCTTATTCATTTTTAAGTACTGTCTTGCAATTCCTTTTAATGGAATGCTGCTGAGCTATATGCAATTTTGAAATGTGTTTATACCTAGGTCAACCCACACATATTGATTATTTTACAAAATAAAGTCGCTACTACCATATAGGTATAACACAATTGCAACATAAACACTATTATAGAAAATGAATATTAGCACACAACGCACAATTAGAATTAACTGGCGTTTTTGTGAATACATATAATATATTGTAGTGTGAAAATAAAATTAATAAAAAGAATCATTTTGTGAACGAGATATATTAAAATATATAACGTATGTACGTTTGTCTGTCAGGTGTGTGTGTGATGCAAAGCAGAATTGTCTAGATGCCACATATTTCTCTATGCTCTCTATGGCTAGCTGTTGTATAGTGACTGCAATCAAAAGCAGCAACCCATTGTAAGTCCAGCAGTGCGAGAAAAATCTTTTAACGATGCTTGTGTATGTGGGCCCACCCCCACACCATGCATGCACACAACAAAAAACCAACCTTCAGCAGGAGAGGCCACTGAGAAGTATCGAGCTTCAATACTTCCGAAGACGGCTGCAGCTGGAATACTTCCTCTTGCTGGATGTCACCCAAGGATTTCTTTTTACTCTTCCGCTTCTGCTGAACCTCCCCATCTGCAAAATAATTCACAAAATATTCTATGTACACTTGCGGCACACAACATATTTAGGAAATCACTGAACAAGTCACACATTGCGTGAGTTTTCAAAGGTTTGATTCAAAAAGTGAGAAGAAACCGCAAATGGACTATACATACATATCCTTATTTTTGATTTTTAACACTATCACTATACCTTGGGAAACCAATCTTTAGATGGCTTACATGCCACAATCATCTAAACTTACACCTATAAGTGACATCACACATTTGTAGTTTACATATCATTTTTATTCAGAACTTAAAATTTTTATAACCGTTTTGTGCTCAATTTGTCAGCACCATAGCTTATTACTATGCTGGCTGACTTCAGCAATGCTGCATTAGCCAATGGCATTCCGTGTTTGTCCCGCTCTTTAGAGTCTTTTTGGTTCTGCACATACTCTGGTTCCCTTTCACTGCTTCACTCGTGCTCTACGTATACCCTGTGCTCACAAAGGATGAGGCCAACTGCCCACGAATATTAGGTAACAATAATGGATGCCCTAAAAAATTCACTGAAAGCTAATACACAGCGCAAAATGCCATTATATATTTGTTACTAATGCATAAAGATTCTCAATAAATAATGACCTAGGTTTATGTTGTGTATGTAGCTGTTGGCTGCAATTAATTGTGTTTGGGAATGTTTCTGTATACATAAGACGTTTAATATAATGTTACCTTCTCACTGGTTCGCATCCCGCGTGAGTGAGTGGAAGTGAAGGGCAGCAGATATATGATAGCGGCGGCAGCAAATCAATGTACTGTTCTGAATTACAGGCACGTGCTAAACCAAGAGTCACGTATCTATTACCAAAAAGTGAGCCGACACAATAATGCTTTAGCGGCGCGCTGCTTACCTAGGTTGTATTGAGTATCTGTATTTATCTGAAGAATGTTCTAGTCGTATGCTGCCCTAGTTCCCCTAAGCGTGACTCAGGGCACATCAAATTTTCCCGGTCAAGGCCAGCAGAGAATAAATTGTGTGAAGAGTTCCAGGCCAGGAGTAGTTGAATAGATGAGTGGCTGAGATTCAGCCATAGACGATGAGCAGCGAGGGAAGTGGCCAGCAGAAGGGAAATATGTGACTGCGAGTATCAAGAAGTGAAGAGTGCGACGGGCAGACTGGACTATTGGACTGGGTGCGTGAGTGAAACACACTACAAATTATGACGACGTGTTAATGATGAGTATGAGTTAACTGACTATAAACCAACAGCAACAATAAGAAGGATGATAAGTAGGGTAAAAAATATACATTAAATATTGCACTCATTGAGAAATAAAAAGAGTAACAGTGGAGAGTGACAGATTAATGCTGTAAATAATGGCTGTATGAATAAATTAGAATCTAAATTAGGCTTAGTTCTTCAACACCTCCATCCCTCACGAACTCAGATACGCTCCTCAAGCATCTATGTAACAATAGTATGTTTACTTAGGATGTAAACATTGGACGTGTCATGATTTTAACAACTGCAAGCTTTATATTACAAAATTAAGTAGTTTGTGTTACAAATTAATGATGACTTAGATGCAAAGAGATGTTTTCGTGTATTCATAATAACTGGCAATAAAGATGGGGTTCTTATGCTCGTTGTCTCAACTTTTACTTGTAGGCTAATAATGTAACCAACGCATACAAATAGTGTTACTTTAATTAATGTGTGCGCACTAAAAACTTATGAATTTGTCCGCACAGTTCTAATAAAAGTATCTGAAGTACTTTAACCCATAATAAAAACAAATACTTACACACAGACAGTGTGCGATAATCGCTATAATGCTCCCATAAGAAAATAACAGTAGCAATACCATACGAGTGTGCACATGGAAACACACATGCAACCAATCAAAAACTGACATTAAAAAAATACAAGGCTTCCTTGGACTGTAGATACTTAAGAACAGTGTGTTGGCTAACATGACAGGTATAGCACAGATGTGCTCATTTTTATTTATTCATAAGTGAAAAAATTTTTGTTTTTGGAAGAAAATGTTTGCATATTTACAGTTCCAATTTCCATTTATGTCAGCCACGCAGAAATCTTGATTCAAACAAACAGAAATTGGTAATGTACTACAAAGTCTATTTGAAACACTTTTGTTGCCATGAGTTTGTTTTGCACTAACTCCTGTAGTTAGATGCCTACTTATGATTCGCTAGTGTTAACCGCTGCATATGACAATATATCTCTTTCAATCCTCCCAATTGCCTTACAGTGAGCAGGCAGCAGTCTCATGTCTATGATGACCAGTCATCCTGCTTTTTGCACGTCAGTTCCTTTATTAAGCATCATCCTGCACAATGCAAAAAACCAAATGTCCTCCATTATCCAAATGTCCAGCAACCGAAGGTACTGAATCTTACACAACCAACCACTGAAAACTTATATTTACACATGCAGTGAGTTTTATACACTTGTTTTGCACAGTAACACCGTGCTTGGTGCCATTCACTGAAATTAAAAATATATTTCAAATATAAATGTACAACTGTTCTACAAGAGTTTAACATACAATTAAATTGTAATGATTTTGATTTATTGTATTATAGGTTGTACTTAAGTGCCACGAGTCCTGGCTGCTCGCATCCCTAAATGCCTGCGTTTGAACCGATGGTACGGCCCTGCCGGCGGCAGCTGATATTAGTGACAACCCAGCTGTTTACAAACTGTTACAAAAACATTTGGTGCGCATTGGCCAACGCACATCTGATAATATGGAAACCCGTTTTTTAGCACTGCATTAAGGCTGCGGCAGGCTGCAGGCGCAACTAGCTAACTGTCTCCTCGTCGGCCACACTTCCTCCCCGTAAATTCACCCGCCAATACTTGGGATGCTAACAGTACAGTAATACCTTTTATTAAAGGCACGTCTAAAATCAGCAATACCTGCGGATGTGTCCAAACTTCAACATCACATGACGTCACATTGATGCAGTCCAAGCATGTTCTACAAGTGCGTTGTTCGAAAGAGCTTAAAGAATCTGACGCTAAATTGCAGTAAATTCCACACATTACTGTTATTGCGTGGTGGTTTTTACATTGCTGAATTGTTGAATATTTATTGTTTACAAAATGGAAGATTAGAATATTTATTTATTTTTGTGATATAGGCTGTAACGGTTTTATTTTAAATAAGATTGGCAAACTGACATCCAAGAATTTTCTTTGAACTTCATGATTTATTCATCCTTCATATTAAATTGCTCAGACAGAGCGCAGACAGCACTAAATAGCATTTCATCTTGTTTGTCTTGAATAGCCCACCTTTCAAGTCCATTGTGTATATTTACAACACAAACATTCTGCAAATGTGCACAAAAGTATCGGAAGTCCACGGCAAAAGCACCGCTCCACACTCTCTCACGCTCTGGAAATTGAGACAGCCACACTCGTTTCTTTCTGACGTCAGGCAAAAATGACAAAAGGCGGGAAATCATGTTCAGCTAAAATCACCGTCATGGCTATAGTAAGTAATTTAGGTGTGTTCAAAATAATTATAGCACTACCAGAACAATCATTGGTACATAAAATATTATTATTTTTGTTTCATATTTTACCATCATGTTGCAGCAAAGTGACAAAAAAATTTGGCTTAGTCAGAAATCCTATTTATATTTTTTATAAATACGTGGGTGCATGTGTCATTTTGCAGTTTAAAACAGTTGAAACAATTCACTTACCATCAAAATGCAACATGGTTTTGGCCCAAAAGACTACTTTAAAATTATTTAAACAAGGAAATAATATAAATAAATATGGCTCTTGCGAGAGAGCACCAGCGATATACAACTCTGTGCTCTCGCTCTTTCGTGCTCTCTCTGATGAACTGAGATGGCCAGAGAGCGTTCTCTCTGACGTCATAATGGTGTCGCGAGAGTGAGAGCACGAGAGAGCGCTCTCTGGGCCAATTGACATGCAGCCTTAGTTTTTTTTCTATCAAGTTAGAGCACAACTTGGCAGATTGTGGGTCGTCGGTCAGGACTTTCGCTCTTGCTGTCTTAAGGCTCTAGCAGGTGAACTAGAGGGCATAACTTCTTGTAACTTATGCAGGTTGTTGTGAACGTGACGTACTTCGTAATAGTAGAAGAATAATTGGCTGAAACATTAATCTTCTCAGAAATGTTAAGGTAATTAGTATCTACTTGTGTGCCATGACTGCGAAGCAGGTAGAGATGAGTCAACTGGAGCAGTTAGTGCAAGATCGGGTGAAGGAGCTTCTTAGATCCAAAGACATAGTAAGTGTTACTGTGGAAGCAGTCACGGCTGCAGTGTCAGAAGCAGTCGCGCGTAAACTTAAGGAAACTGTTTCGTATAACCTGGAGGAGACAAGCAAACTCAGAAAAGATTCGCGGAAGATAGAAGAATCACTGCGGGAAGCGAAGCGCAAGTATTTCCTTGCACAAAACGAACTTGAACAATATCAGTGGTGATCCAGACTATGTGTGTTCGGCATCACGGAGAGCGAGAAAGAAGATAGACGCATTTGTCCTTGATGTGGTGCACAACATGCTGCAGCTATCGCACCTCAACATCAGTGACATTGATAGAAGTCACCGCGTGGGCGTTAAAAAAGAAGGTAAGCCTCGTCCTATAATTGTGAAATTCACTTCTTATCGACGGCGTGATGAAGTGTTCCGCGCAAAACGTCTCCTTGCAAAAAAAGGTGTGACCATTCATGAGGACCTTACGATGGAACGCCTTGCACTGCTGAATGCAGCTATTGCGAAGTATGGCCTATACTTGTGGACTGCAGATGGTAGGATTGTTGTTAAAAGTGGTGCACGCTGATTCCAAATTTCTAGGTCAGAATAACTTATGAGGGCACAGTGAAATACACTGATTGCTCGTTATCAGTATCTATACATTCTTAACATTTTACTAGTACTTTCTGTTAATCTTTAAGTTACTAACAAGTAACTGAACTTATCAATTTCTATTTCTTAGTAGTCGCGTTCATACATTGCTAATTTCATATCTTTTCGTGCAACTTTATTTAGCCACTAACAGGCTTTTTATATCTTTAAGCTACTAATAAGTAATAATTTTAATCCCTAACGTCTAATATTATCCTGTGTTGCTTCATACTATGTGTGTGTGTGTGTGTGTGTGTGTGTATAAATATGGCTTCTAAATGTATGGTTTGTGTAATTGTAGGCAACAAAGTTGGTAGAGTGAATTGGTCAGTTTTTCAATTTCCTGTAATGGGCAGCCCTCCTAAGGGTGAAGTAGTGTTGTCAAGTCCAGCCACCCGCTGTTTTCAACCGTATCCGTTCTCCACAGCTGACCCTCAGACGTACATTAGCAACACTCTGGAGTAAGCATGACAATGCTTACTCCAGATATAAACGGGGTATAAGAACCAATGCCCCGACAGCTGACAGTTTCAAACAATACAGGATGCTGCACAACAAATGCTCATAGTTGATAAGACATGCTAAAATGCTCTACTAACTCGATTCATTTGATTCATGCCGAACCTCTGGTGATTTTTGAAAAAGGCTACGTAACTTAGGGATCACCTTTAAAAATTTCTCCAGAAGATTTCAATAGTTACTTTGTAGTCTTCATGTCGTAAACAGGTTGTAGGGGATATAACAGACACTACTGATATAAATCATCACGAAACAGTGATGAATGAATCTCGACGCAACTTATTCTATTTGCAACCTGTACCTCTAAAGGAAACTTACAGGGCAATAATGTGCATAAAGTCTAAAGCAGAGGAATCTGACTGTGTTTCATTCATAAAATAATGCACATTTTATTACCTGTCATTACTGATATTTTCAACGACTCGCTGTCAGCTAGTTTCTTCCCCACTTCTTGGAAATATGCCATTGTGAAACCACTTGCTAAGCGCACCAATGCGTGTTTGTTAAACAGCCTATTAGTATTTTACCAGCATTGTCTAAAGCATTAGAATTCCTAGTACATCACAAAGTGTATAAATACGTGAACAACAAATTATTTGACAGTTACCAATCCAGCTTCCGTACAGGACATAGCACCTATGCCGCTCTTATAGATATCGCAGACTATATAAGAATGGCCATAGAAAGAAGTCATGTAACTATACTGGTTTCATTAGATTTCAGTAAAGCTTTTAATTTGGTAAATCATGACATGCTGCAAAAAAATTACACCATATTTTCATTTCTCAGATAATGTAATACAGTGAATGACTGTATCTTCAAGGTCATCATCAATGTGTAGTTATTGATGGTAAAAAGTTTAACTGGCAAACTATGAGCCTAGGCGTTCCTCAGGGTAGTGTGCTTGGGCCACTTCTTTTTTCCTTATTTATTTATGACATATCATTGGTGCTACAAAAATGTTGTAATTATTTATACACGGATGATCTCCACTTGTATTGATCTGCTTCTCTGAAACTAATTACCTCTTTAATTAAGGATGCAAATACACCATTGGTGCAGCAGGAATAAGTTAAAATTGAATACTGCATAGAAAAACGCTGTTTATCAATTAGTTCTCGTAGAATTTTAAACGAATGTTGCAGATTGACTTTCCCTGATATTGTGCTGGCCGGAGAGATTAATCCTCTGTTGAAAGAGATGAAAATGCTAGGTGTTTTAATGAGACACTCTCATGGTCGGGTCACACAAACACTGTTTGTCGGAGATCATACGCTGTACTACATACCCTCTATAGGCTTAAGAATTTTCTACCACTGAAAGTAAAATTAACATTGGTACAATCACTGAGGCAGCCTAACTTCAACGCATACCAAATTCGATTGTTATACTAAAATCACGTGATCACCTTGTCTCCTTACTTTTGATAAACTAAATTGGTTACGTCTGGAAAAACGACGTCAGGTCCAGTCTCACACCACCGTACAAAATACTATCCTCGTATATTACAACGCCAGAATACTTACGCACTTGGCTAGAAACCTTGGGGGATGACCATACTATTTACACGCATGCTAAAAATACATCTCTGTTAAATATTTTGGTTCACAAAACCCAAGTATATGAAAATTCTTTCTCAGTCTCTGTCGCACAAGCGTGGAATAATTTACCTGTAGAAGTGAGGAACTCAACAACACCAACTACTTTTAAGAGCAGTGCTGCCAAGTACATTAAAAATATGCGCAGATGATGCCACACACACACACGCATCATTATTCCCTGTTATTGTTAATATACTTTTTTTTTTCTACTCCCTTTGATTTATACATTCACTTTGATCAATGTGTACATTGTTGCTGTCCATTCATTTTAATGTGTTGCTGCATTCAATTTTTAATATACATAAGTGGTTATTATAGATCTGTTTACATATTTTAATGAGCTGATTCAATATGTTGTTTTCCTCTTAGGTACTTTATAGGTTATGCAAATTTATATTTATGAGTGGCAAGGCGAATTATAAAACAAGTTTTGTGTTATTGTAAATCAATATTATTGTGCTATTTTAATTTTAATTTCTTTAATCATTGCCTTGTCTCAAGTCCAGCTCAAGATACATAATATGAAACCACTGATCATTTTCTGACCTAATCCTATTTGAGCTCTGATATTTGTTTCGCCTCTTGTTAATGTATTTTTTCTTGTTCTTTATGTTTACGCATATGTTATGGTGGCTAGAGTCCATAGTAAAAAAAAAAATTGTGTTAAACCTGGTTAACCGTAAGCGAAGGCATTGAAGCCTTAACTTCACCAGTATAAATAGTCTAAATTAATTAATTAATTAATAAACTTGGGACAAGAGTTGTTTTTCCTAATGCTTCAACTTTTAGGACACAGGTTGACTTGGAACACGGAAGGTACGAACAGGACCATGTCGGAGGGTCATGTCAAGCACTAATCAATATATCCTTGTCTTCCGACACAGGTTGAGATAGGGCAATGGTAACAGGCATTATAAATCACATTCCTTCAAGAAATGTGTCCTGCTTCTTGAACTAAAAAATCTGGTAGACCAGAGATATTAATAGAAATGCTTAGTAATATAAGTTAACATCATAACACATAATTATTTAAAAACAAAGTTTAAAAAATCTATATGGATGAAGCTTTATATTCTGTGGAGGTTTATGGACCAACATATGTTATTTTACATATTGTGTTATAAAGAATTTTTTTACATGTGAGAATACTTTTTACTCTAGAGAAAAATAAAATTATTCTTAAATTCATAGTTTAATTCCTTTTATATAATTTTAATCAATAATACTGCCAATCGTACCAGACCGAAGAAGTTACCGACGATCACAATATTTACTGTTTGCTAAACACTGAAGAACCACCAGTGATTTCAGTGCTCATCGGCAGTAACGGAATGCGGCGACAGTGGGCTCAACGGAATGAAAATAAATAAAATAAAGTTCGACCACGTGTAGCCAAACATCCTACTTCTTCCAAATCATAACACACATATAATTAAAATCAAAATTATGTAGTGCACATTTTAAATATTGTTGCTAAGTTCCACGTACACAACATACAAGTTATTAAATTTTCATAATTCAACATTATGTGAAGTACATTCCGTTCATTTATAACCTTCGCCGGCGATTTTAACCCCGGACCCACAACCTCATCAAATGGTACGAAATTCAACTTTAACAAATATATTTGCAATCTAGTTATTTAAAATGCACTTTAATCAGATTTATTACCTGAGTCTCCCATTACTTCCCGAGTTTATAAAAATTCAAACACGTGCTTCAATGTGAAAAAAAGACGCTCATGTTTAGCTTACACAGTACATCAACGCCAGAGTTGCCAACGCGCCAAACATCTTCCAAGGGCGCCAACTGGTACCAATCGTACCATTGCAAATTGAACAAAACTGTACAATAAATTTAATAAATTTATGGTACTCATCCCGAAAAGAATTTTCTAATGGGATGCGATAAAAAAAAAAAAAAGACGCGTCGCCGCATCAGAATGATCTATAATATTTTGTTTCAATATTCGATTTTTTTTTTCATTGAAATTCGATACTGTGTGAAAGTTTTAATTGAATATAATATATATTTGAGCTAATACCAAAATATGTGAAACCATTGGAGAAATATTTCAATTGGTTTCCATTTTTTTTCTAAATCTCCCCTATTGCTATGTATTAGGTGTGCATTCGCGGTAGGAAGGACCTAAATGTGTCTCAGAGCTGGGCTAATTACGCCTAAAAGGAGAAGAAGCTGCATGCGAAGAGACATGCATCATGGTGGGGAGGGATTGAGCAGCCATGCCCGCTGTTTTAAGCCATGACTGCCTCCCTCAGTATAGCTGAACCTATAATTAAGAAGGGGGAGGGAAATCCGACATAGTATTGTAAAAACACTCCCAACAGAAAAGAGTTCAATACTTGGGAAACATGAATGAAAATGTTGCTAGGAGACAGCAAACCCTGCTGGAACTGTAACACGCAACAAACAGTTACTTTTGCAAGAAATGACTGCATTTTTGCAGTTATTTCACAAAAATGACTGCCCTTTTGCAGTTATGCTGCAATTCCAGAGTTAGTAACTTTACTTTCACAGTCTATAACTGCAAGATTGTGGCTGTTAACAATGAAACTACTATTAGCTAACTTTATTATCAGAACTGTTACCTGTGTGGCCACAGGTAACAACAATTCTGTGGCTATTGACTGTGAAGGACAGTTGCTTAACTACAGTTCTGAAGCTCCTGACTGTAGACTTGCAGTCACAGAAGGCAACTGTCAAACAGTGGTTGTTGGCTGAAAAACAGCAGTTACATAACTGGCCTACTGAAGTTGTTAATTGAGCAGCAACTGTAATACTACAGTCACCCAACTGTGGTTTGACAGTTGGTAACAATAATAGGTACTACAGTTATTCCAGCTGTGTTTTTGGAGTTGACAACTGTAAGACCACAGTCACCCAACTGCGTTTTCACAGTCAGCAGCACTACTATTACTATTTCCAACTTTAGTTTAATAGTTGTCAACTATAGAGTTACAGTTGTCCAACTTTAATACTGCAGTTGACAGCTGCAAAACTGCTGTTGCATAATTGTCGTTTTATATGGTATTTTGCACCATTGACTGCGAACAACTGTGACTGAGTAACTGTTAAATGTCAGTTACTTTTCCAGCAGGGGGTATGGAATCCATGCCATTTTACGTCATGACTCCCTCCCTTAGTGTACCTATAGATGAAACTATAATTAAGAAGGGGGAGTGAAATTTCGGCACAGTACCGTAAAAACACTCCCGACAGAAAAGAGTTCAAAACTTGGGAAACATGAATGAAAATGTTGCTAGGAGACAGCAGGTGCCTTTTTAAAGGTGTTGAAAGAAGAGGGGGGGGGAGGGAGGTCTGTGGGCATTGGGCGCCCTTGACTTGAACTACTGCTAATATTCCTGTGAAGCAACGATTCCTTGCACATCCACAGTCGACATCCCATGGAATCCAGCTGTGAGATCCGCTACACTTTGGCGTTTGGCACCTCGAGATCCCCCTCCCTGCCGTGATCATTGGGCCGCCTCCAGCAGATCCACTTCGCCATCTCGTACTGAGACACCCAGCTTCCCGACGTCCACGATGAAGGTGCTGTGGCCCTGGCCAGTTAGTCTACAATCTGGTATTCGAATAATCCCAAACACCCCAGAGCTTGGGGATCCCCAATCCGCCAACTGGGGGCATGTTGAGCTGCGAAATAGTCGCCACACCTAAACTGCCATAGTAACATCGCACTTGCAGAAGCACATCACCTTCGTTTATCCCAAGGGACGGGCAGACCCCAGAGAGTGAGCAGCCACGAGCGCGATGTTCATCGCACGACAGCCCAGCTCGAAAATTGGTTTCCATTAGATATTAGAGAATAATTTATTCCAAAAATATTATCATAATCACTTTCTTAGAAGAGACTTCAAGTGTGAAGATGAAGGCGACACCTGCTTCATCTTCGTCTCATGATTTTTTGTGGTAAAGAGTTTATTTGTCCATCGGCCAATCGAGCTTCGAGGAATATTTTGTAACTCTCGTCATGGTTCGCCACATACTTTGAGGGACGTTACATAGCTCGTGTATTTATTGGTTGCATGAGGAGATTCTTATTATCGCTTACCGACACTAACAGGTTTGACAAGTGGACACTCGTATATTGCTTACATTTGCGATTTTGGAATGGTGAAGCATATTGGTAAAAAGAAAGATATATTTCATGAGTCGAATGCAATCTGTGGAATTATTACATCTGCAAATGTTCCAGGTATATTCACAGTCAATATGGTCACATCTGATGATGTGTTGAACTTCAAGTCATGGTGACCCAAACGTTACAAAGAAAGTGCTTTTCATTGGAAAGCCAGGACAAGGTGGTTCCTTGAAGCCAGAATCAAAACTTCCCTATTTCAATGTTTATAGAATTTCAGTTCAACAGCTCCAAGTGTGGTTGCCTCCCAATACATCAGTGGCTTTGTGACAAATACTTTTGTGCTTCGGAAAATATCTCAAAATAAAAAAAGGCAGCTAAATAAAACCGGTTCCTAATGGTCACCAAATATTTTTTAATCACTTTTGTAGGCAGGGCCAAAAAAATTATTTGCAGAAAGTTTCGTGTATCATACGCTACTGTTCTATGTCGTGTCGGCCGATTTCCGTGCCTCCTAAAGGAAGTTTTCGGCAGACTGACGCTTCGGCGAGTTGACGTGCCACTTCCATGACAGCGAGGCGGTTGTGGAGGAACTTTCTGTCGTGCTCGTGGCCGAGTTTTCACCTCGGCTCAGTGTCGGCCAGGTGGTGTACGTGACTGCGGAGGTATAAGTGCTCATGGGATCACTCGTGGACGTATGGTTCACGTCAAATTAGTGGGTCACCACTAAAATTCTAAAGTCTTACAATCACGACGATATCACTGTGGGTTAGTTTAGGGGCTTGTGCGTATAGGCGATACTGCTATACATACGCCGGTCGTCATGTATATGTTTAATGGGAGTAATAGAATTCTAATGTTAATAATATTTCGTAATCAATAACATTATATTGTGTTCTAACAAACAAATCTAATACATCTAAATAAAAGCTCGGGAACTGAGGCCTCCTTCGCTCCCTGATGAGTGTGGGCTTAGAAAACGAGTTGGTATTGTAAAAAAGGTATGTTTTAACGATAGACCTCTACTGTTAAAAAAAAAAATATTTTCACATCCTTGCTGTGGGAACAAGCACGAAACATCGTATACAATGTTGCAACACATCTTAATGAACCCAAAAAAAAATTCAAATAAATTGATGTGTGTCATTGAAGCAACAAAAACCGTAACATGAGTTTCAGAATTAACAGTCAAACAAATTTTGCCAAAGGGTAAACTGCAAAACCAGTTTGACTCTTCAACACCTAGAAGACTCGGGCGCCGAGATCCTGTTTCCCACCTCTCCTCCCTTGCAGAGGTAGGGGAAAGTAGCCTTTACTCAGAACGAAAATGGAGTCAGATATTTAGTTTCTTGTTCATCTATATGTTCGTTATTCAAAAAGCACCCCTTTGATTTTCGTCGTGGACCACGCTTAACTACTAAATCGCGACGGAATTGTTTACACTACACCTTTAGTGTAGTTTGTGTCGTGCAAAGTTCTCCACAATAATATACAACAACCAAAGATGTTAGAACAGAGATGAACGCGGGTAAACGCTATGAAGAAAAATTATGATATCATATCCTCTTCGTTTCAGATTATTTGGTGGTTCGTGCAGCTTGGAGAGACGAAGCTAATGGGAGTACGATATTTTTATTATCGTACGGCAACAAATGTAAAAATGTTACACTTGGCGGCATTGGTGTCGCAGCAAGCAAGCATAATAAGTAAATATAATAGCAGAAAAAAAAATGTTTGTAATACTCCTGAAAAGATATTAGAAACTTTATAACAGAAATACCATGTACAAATGTATGATAGGCGAGCTTGTGTTTTCTGTTTAAAAAG
Source organism: Dryococelus australis (assembly GCA_029891345.1). Taxonomy (NCBI): domain Eukaryota; kingdom Metazoa; phylum Arthropoda; class Insecta; order Phasmatodea; family Phasmatidae; genus Dryococelus; species Dryococelus australis. The sequence continues at coordinate 18,419,114 of CM057008.1, read as the reverse complement.
ATAAAGTTAACTAATATTTTTAGCATTGTCAAGGAAAGTAAATTTTATTTCTTATTGTAGGCTGTGCTGTCAGTTCCCGCCATAATGTACAGTGCCGCTTTGCGCGTGTTTTTGTCTATTAGTTCATTGTCCTTGGTAGTAAATGCCTGACTTGAAAGCAAGCGCACTAGGCTTACGAGGAGTGGGAAACGTGTACTTGTCGATTTTACTTGTTTGGAGATTTCATCATGTCTCAGAAAACATTATTCAGCTTCTTTTCCAAATCTCCTGGGAATAAATTTTCTAACCTTAAAGACGGCGAAGGATCACCAGTTAACAGGAAAAGAGAAAGGAGTCCAGGTAAACCAGACGAAGACATAAAAACACCTAAGAAACTGAAGAAAGGTATCTATAATCATCTTGATTTCCAATACTTGACAATTGAAAATTCTGGGGTAGAGCTCAGGATGGATTTATTTTACAAGTAGTAGATTCGCTTTATAAGTACACTTCAAAAAATAGTGACTACTAACATTTGAAAAAAATTACCAAAATGTTCTAAAAGCCGAGTATGCATATTCTCCTTAAATTTAATTTTTATATTCTGCTCTTCCACAATTACACTTAAAATCCAGTGTATCCTAACCTTTTGAAAAAAAAAATTAGCATAATCAAACTAACAAAAAAATCTGAGTATGCATACTTCCCTTAATTTAAAAAAAATATTTATTACTTGTGCTAAGATTATCTGTTACACTTCAATAAGAACACTTAAGATCCAAGTGTATACAGACTTAAAAAAAAAAAAAAAAACAAAAAAAAAATACAATCAATGTAATAAAATGTAAGTATGAATACTCTCCTTAATTTTTTTTAAATTTAGGAGTGATGTGCAAATTTATTCTTTTATGTATTAAACTCTTTGTAGTGAGGAACATATTCACTGTGAATGCATTTGGTTTTGGGACAGTAGTTCCCCAGACTTGGTGTGGTGCGAAATTTGGTAACATTTGACAATTAATTTTTTCTCCTTAAAAATTTGAAATTGTACCGCATACTTGAATAAAGAAATTTTGTTACACACTGAATGCTTTTTGCAGAGGAATATCAGAACTGGACTGAAGTTCTCTCTATTTACCGGCTCTATTCTGCTTCCCAGATGACGTACACCCGAGTTCTTGGAACAATAACCACACATGTACTTTCAGAACAATAACACTGTGCACCTCAACTTCTGGAATTTATTTATGTATTTTTTTTTAATGGGGAGACATACCTATATATCAATTATAATTATCATTAATGTATATCATAATTAAATTTTTTTCATATTCTTGTAAGAGATTGATTATAGTGCAAATAGTGATGTAGAAGCACAAATTTTGAGGTGCACCTCATATTTTGGGGTTTTATTTATTTATTTTTCGAAAAATGGGTAGACCTACTGAATAGCCGCTATATATACATTATAATTTGTCTAAATAATACTTTCTTTTTTTTCAGAGTGCCATATCCTGCAAGGGATTAATTATTGGATTAAGAATGCAATATAAGCACAAATTGTGAGGCTTGCTCCAAATTTTGGAATTTTTTTTCTGTCGAGTAACACCGAACTATAATGTTCCATAATACAAAGAGTTTAATGCATAACAGAATGAATTTGCACAAGTATCCTAAATATAAAAAAAAATTAAGGGGAGTGTTTATACTTAGATTTTATTACATTGATAGTATTTTTTTAAAGGTTGTATAAACTTGGATTTTAAGTGTTCTTGTTGAAGTGTAATATATAATCTTAGCACAAGTAATCAAATTTAAAAATTAATTATGGAAAGTATTCATACTCAAATTTTTTTTATTTTGTTTCTGGTAAATTGTTTTCAAAGGTTGGTAATCACTAAGTTTTGAAGTTTGCTTGTGAAGTGAATCTGAGATTCAAATCTAACTTGACTCCAGTATATGTCAATTGGTTTGCTTAACCGCATTAAGGGCATGAAGACCTAACAATTAATAACAGAAATCATTGTTGTGGTAGTTACATAGAATAGCGTATTTTTTTAAGGAACATGGTAGACCCAGAAAACAGCGGTAAAACGTATTGAAATTTCTGAACCAATACACAGTTTCAACTTATTAATGGTTAACAAAAGTATAAGCGCACATACACCTAAGATTCACTTTTGACTATGGCACCATGCCATAGTTTGACTAAAATACTGGTGCTATATGTTGACGTGCACTCCCTTTTTTACTTTTTTATTACTTTTATTTTTATTCTACCCGTACAACTTCTACTAGTTCCCTATTTACACGCCTCACCTGAGGCGTTTGCCCTAAGGTTGGGTGGAAACGCTAGGAGTGTTGATTTCCCTCTGGTATAAGACCGGTGAACCCTTCGGTGGTAGATACGTTTCTGATGGGGGTTTTCGCCTGGCGGGTCGGGGATTGCCTACATTTGGGGTTCATAACGGAAGAAGGGTTGTGATTGGCTGGAGTCTCCCTCCCAGGGAGCGTGACCTTGCTCACTGTGAAGGCAGTCAAAATACGGGATGCCAGCTGTCACAAGGGGAATAACAAACAAAAAAATTTACAATGAAAATGGGGATGTAAATGACAATGGAATGGGGATGATTTTGATGTCGTCTTAGATAGTTCCTTACTCGGCTTCTCGCTCGCTATAGGGACGCCTATAGGGTGCCGGCTTCATAGGCTTATGAATGGGAACGAAGTTATGAGGAGGAGATGCTATCCGGGGTACTTATATAGTTTTGGGGGATATTGCAATATTAAGAAACTTCCTGGCTGCAGTTTGGATCTTACCTGTTGTTGATGCAGTAGTGCTACTGGATGGTGATAGCGCAGGTGGCTTCGCAGTAGGTTTAGGTGTAAGAAGATACAAATAACTAATGTGTTTGTAGCTTGGCCACGGCCAACAGATGCCTAGCACTGGATCCAATTATGTCTCGCGTTCACAGACTATGTAGGGAGTTATCCTACTGGGTTTGTACGGGTGGAGGGGGTGCAGTCTCAGGAGTAGAGTTGACTTGTGGCACGCTACTTATTTGGGATAATTCCCTATGTAAGGCTCATCAGCTCAGCGACAATTTCGGCTATTCTGTCCTCCCTTTTTATTCAACTGAATTAATTAATTAGCCAATCTGATAGTACAATGTAAATTGTATTGAATGGGCTCGCTCTTTTCCTAGCCGTCAAGGTGCAGTCCTCGTGGGAGTGCCTTGCTTAGTCACTCCGAGGCACTGCTGAGAGATGTGATGGGCTAGTGTTGGATCGCTACCGCAGAGTAGGTGTATCGGACACGCCCCAGGAGTCCCAGTCTTATTCAGACTATAGCCTTTGCAAGTTCCAGGAACCCGAGAGGTTCGGCCCACGCTCACTTATTCCGCGGTAATGGTAAGTTGGTTTAGAGCCACACTTTCAAAGAATATGATTGAAATTACAAATGATTAAGGGGTGTGAAATAGAAATTACTACTTCACCAAGGTTTATGGTTTACATAGCGTTTTTATTTATGCTTCAAGAAAACGGGGATCTGGTTCTTTATAATTCTAAACTAATTTATAAATGAATTATATAAGTTGCGTCAGGTGAAGGCGAACCTGAATAAGAAAAGTTAACTCCAACAAAACTAGCTCAAAAAATAACTAGTCACAATTTACAGCAAACTAGAGACTTGAGGCTTGCTTGTTCAGAAGGGATGTCGTGACGACCTACTACTGTGGAAGTCAAGGAGTGATTTGTGTAAAAGGGTGCAGGGTGAGGATGGCGAAGTTAGCTTTGGTTCTTCCCTCCGGGTTTTCTTCATGCGCTACGGGCTAGGTGCAGAAGCTGCTGGAGGAGCCTTCGCAAGCTGCTGGAGAGGAAGACTGGCCTTCTTCAGGCTAGACCTTATGTAGACCCAGGAGAGCCCTCCAACCTCTGCGTTCAGCGGGTCGACGAACTCTTGCAAGAGCGTTTTCAGGATTCCTTATAGATTCGAAATATCAGCTTCGTGGCTGTCCCAGGGGTGCGGGGGTTGGCAGCCTTGTAGTGCAGGGGTTGGTTACTCCAGGGTAGCGGGCGGTGCCACACACATTTCTTATCACCGTGGGTGGAGGCTGATGACAAGTTGACCGCCTCTTCTCGAGGCTCTGCGGTTGTGACATCACTGGTTACAGCCATGCTGTGATCCTGTGGTGACTCTTTCAACTTCCTTATAGGCTCTGGCGTGTCCTTGGCTCGTCGAGTAAAACAATCTGTAGTCTCGAGGGGTGGCGACCTCATGCAGAATTCAGGGCGGGCAGTACAATGTACATAATTAAACACATTTATTATTCTTGTGTCTGTAGTTGTCCAATGCGTTGAATCAACCCTGTAGCCACTGGAATAAATGTATGTCGCTTTAGACTTGCCCCAAATGCTATCAACGCTCACTGATGGAGCAAAGTCGACCTGTAGGGTGCGCAGGTACGCTGCGCAGCAGTGTGACGTGTGTCAATGTAAACAAAGGCTCTCAACACTTCATACCATATATTTTATACTATTTCCATGGGACCTATTATAACCCTCTTAAGTTTCAACAAGGTAGGCTTTGCAAAAGATTAGTAGGTGTACAGTTTTTATACTTCTCAGACGTTTCCACCAAAACAGCCAAAATTCTTAATAATTACCGGGAACTCTATATATTTTGAACTGAATGTGACTATAGCACGTATTTGCAAGGTATTTTGATAAGTTTGTGGGGAAATATTGTACGTGCCAATTATCTGTGAGCTTCGATGATGGATTACAAGTATTCCTGCTATTGGCCACTATCTCTTTGGAGGGAGGTAAGGAGGAGGAGTTGAAGTAGTAAAACTTCCCCTGGAGATGCGAGCTGTGGGCAGCTCTGGTGTCCCGGGCATCTATGGAAAAACGGTTTTGTAAATTAAAATTCTATTGCGAGTCTCTGGAGGTTGCAATGTCCTTGTAGCGGGGGTGCTGTGATCTTGCATCATCCCTTGGAACTCGCATCTCTGGCTGATTGGTGTCGATGGTTCCGATGAATAATAAAATCTTGAGAGGGACTGCATGGCTGCATCAGTAGACAGTACAATTTCTTCTTTCATGTCACATGTCTGTAATCACTCGCTAGGCTAGGAATGATCCTGTAGGCACAACATTAATTGACCTGTCGTAGTATGACTTCCCTACGAGCGTAACAACTCTTGAGATGGGGTGAAGTCGAAACGTGGAGTCTGTTTGTCAGATACGCAGGAATGCGCCATGCGTCACCGCAATAAAAAATTGCAAAATGCAGACAGGTTCTCAGGAAGTAAGTGGAGAAAGATTTTGGAGAGAGAGCGTAAATAATTTGTCTACTTTGGCTACCTGTTGGTGACACTCACCGGAACCTCTCACTCAGAGGGTTCTGCCATTGGAAGTTGTTTGCGCCAGCAGCCCACAGTCGTTTTGCGCAGCTCAGCTATGGTCATGGTCAAGGCTTGGTCCACGTCGTACTCAGGGTCCTGCAAAAAATTGACAATTTCGTCCTCCTTCAGTGCGTAGATGACCCCAACTTCTGGCATTGCAGGCAACAAATACAAAAGGAAGATATGAGTAACAATTTAGCGGAGTGCGCACAGAATTATTTGTGCCCGAAGCACGAATAATTAACACGAGAAATAATGTTAAATTTTATATTTGGATCAAAACTTTACAAAACTGTTAGCACCATTATTATTCATAAAATTTATCATTACCAAAATTTCAAGAATCCAAAAATTGCATTCAATAAGTTAAAAATGTAACACAAGGAAATTACAAAAAATAAGAATATTGAATAACTTGCTCATACAAGTTTATGTTAATCAAAACGTGAATTGAACTCTTGAATAAATGGCCATACTATTTGCCATTAATCAAAACTTGAATTAAACACTTGATTACAATAATTGAAAATATTTTTAACAATTTAAAATACAAAGTTGTTGACTAGAGACTTGAAATTGAACAATTAGAATAAAGGAGGGCAGCCGAAAAAGCCCAGTAAAGCATCCTTTAATAAAAAATACATATTAAAATCTTTAATTAAAATTATGTTAAAATGAAGTATCAGTGGAGGCAATCTAATGACCAGTGTATTCCATCGATTGAAAGGTAAAAGACAAACACGTTTAAATTGTAAATATTTATGCCCAACACGAGAGTCGTGGACATACAGAAAATTTTAATGAACTTTAAATGAAACTTGAGCTGTAGAGAAACTCAACACAGCACGTTAAAAAACTGGAACGCACAGCAAAGCTAGAGTTTTAGTTAGACAGAAACCAAATTTGGGCTGGCGACCAAAACCACAATTTAGAAAAAACACCAACTCACTGCATGCCCAACACGACACAAAACTGTGCCACAAAAATATTAAAAACACTTAAAACAGACCCGAAAAATACCATGCTGCGACCACAACTCGCCATTTTAAGTTGCTCAACATCATGGCCACTCAGGCAACGAAATCTCACAGCTCCAGCAGGTGTCGACCAGACAAAGTACAAGTGTTAAAAGGTGTAGAATAGGTGGGGTGCAAGGTGTGCTGCTTATATTAACTTGGCCCCTTACAAATAAAAATAATGATGCATGAGGAGGAAAAAACCAGAGAGAGTGATCAGGGGAGGAAATGGGAGGGTAGCCGAGTCAGACATAGGGCTTCCCCTATGTCTCACAGGGTTGAAATTATTAGAAACGTCAGGCGCGACGGCGGTAACATCGCAATTGCATGATTACACGAAGCGAGTGCTTGTTTGTCTGCTATTGTTGCACTCAAACTGCCACACTGACACTGGAGACAGCGCAGCCAAAGTTGCAGCTAGTGCACAGTTTTTCAGTGCAATTGACAGTTGGAACTTTGAAATCAACTGCATTCAGCAAGAGTTTCAGCGATTGGAACGTGCTGCAGTCCAGTGCAGTAGTCCTAATTTAAATTTGTATGTTTAATCTGTTTTTATTTTAAGCTAGTGGTGTTTTTTTTTTTTTCAGTGGTGTGTAGTGATTTTTTTTTTACAGGGTAAGCAATTTCTACTAACAAACGCAACTTCCAACTTTTGCTTATCCTCCACATTTATTTACCGTTTTATAATACCTAGCATTAGTTATAAAAACGGAAACAAATTTAATATGATAATAATTAAACTGAATATTATTTTGAGAGATATTACCAATGATAAGAAAACTCCCGTATTCCCATGAACTTTCATCCACTTTCCAAGGTAAAATGTAGAACTGGAGAACGCAAACATAATGACTGCTTACCCTGCCGAAGGAAAGGGGTCGAGCATGTGGCATGGTGTTGCTTGCGAGTTCGATTCAGAGCTAGTCGCTCCCATTTATGGAAATAATTACTAGATAGCAGCACTATGCAAGTACAGTACAGGAGTTATGTAAACTCTGTTTCTGGAATCGGAAACTGGGAACTCAGAATTAAATGTGTTTAAAGAGTTTTTAAGTAATGAGGCTAAATACAGAAATGTGCGTCTGGGAAAAGAAATGTGATTTAATTTTTATTTAATTTTGTAAAAAGGCAGTAAAGTGACAGTTTATAAGAATGAAAGAGATTATAGTGCCATGCTTAAACGAGGTCAATTTGTGGTCAAGATGATGACTAGAGTTGAGTAGCCATCATGAATGTGTGATGCCAAATTAAAACACAGTCAAGGAATAATTTTAGGAAACTTAATACATATTTACTGAAGGACTATTACACATGCTGTATTTCAGTATCCTCCGTGCACACCTTAAGTTTGTCTTTAGTTACAGTCTGTGTGTCTTCGTGAGAAGACATTGTGATATTTGACTGGGCAAATCAGAATAAGGTTATTCCGACACTAAACGTCTTTGATTTGCAGGCAGGCGCGAAAGAAGTATATTATTTTAGTTATGAAATTTTTTGCCTGTAATGTGTTCCGTTATTACAGTTTGTTTATGTTCGCAGCATTCCGTGTGAATGACGTTGTGTGGGCAAAACTGGATGGTTATCCATGGTGGCCCGGCATGGTGACAAATGATCCGAAAGGAGGACATTTTGTCAAAGCCAGAGAGATTCACGTACAGTTCTTCGATGAGCCTCCGTCAAGAGCTTGGATCAAAAAACGGTATGTTGGAAATTTTTGTGCAATGAAACTGTTTTCAATGTTTTCACCACGCTGTCCACCCACAGGGAAAACAAGAAATTTCAAATACAGGGAAAATACTGTCAGGGAATTTTCACCATGGTCAGGGAAAATGAAATTTTAAAATTAATTAACTTAAACTTTTAATTGTTTGACGCATGCCCGGCTATTGACTGTGTTGCACTGTCGTCTAGATTTGATGCGCTAGACCAAGTGCGCAGTTATAGCTAGCTGACAGCAGGTGTTAGAAACCTGACTTACTCGGAAGGTCTTCAGTCAGTTAGTAACGTGGGTATCTGACTGAATAAGACTGTTGGTACAGTTCTTGAGTTAAATTACGTTGAACTTCAAGTTCCAGTCCACTGCTTCTTCTGTCCAGAAGTTCGGGTTGGCTAGACCGTATCAAGCTTTGGTCTGGTAGATTAAACCACTCACTACCGGGTGATAGGAGGGACTGGTGCGGACAAGAGGTGGGAAATGAATATGATGTATCACGTGGACAGACGAGACTGCCTGTAATATTGGTGAGGCAGCACGATCCTGTTCCGCCTGTCTTTCCTGCGTAGGAGGGGCTAAGGTACTCTGCTACTAGGCAGCTAGATGAGCAATCTTTTGTTCCCTATGCCTTCGGTCGTATCTTATCGTGTAAGTCATAGAGTTAGGTCACTGCTGAATAAGGTACAGTGTGCACTTAGACGAGAAACTTTACCCTATTATAGTGTAGGTCCAGTAGCTGATTCGTGGCACAAGCTCGGTAAGAGTCTCCACTGATCCGCCACGTCTGCGGGTGGATCAGGGACATTGAGCCGTGTGGGCCACCAATACTACTACTGGATGTGAGTCTCCAGCCAAGGCCAATCCACAACACCCAGGTCAATACGGCCCCCCAGTACCTAGGTTCTCTGATAGGTGTGTTCCGAACTAGAGCTCCCGGGGGGGGGGGGGGGCACAGTCAAGCTAGTTTGGATTTACAAAAGTACCGGTTTCTGTCGGTAGTGCACAATGCAACTTATTCCTAGCGAGCGAAGTAGACGTTACTCTAGATATATAAGTGTTAGGATAGAGAACAAACTGTATTTATTGAGGACTCAATAAATATAGTGACTCGTGCTATATCCTACCAAGCAGACAGAGTACTGAAGGAAAAACAACTGTAGCCAGGTGTAGGCGACCTGGTTCTAACCTGGAGGGAAAGTGAACTAGAAAACTGAATATTTAACTACTCAGCTAAAGCTGTCTAATGCCGGTGTCTGTAGGAGACAAAAGAAGTTAAAAGTTTAAGTAGCAAGGTATATTCTTGTTCGTTGATGATGAAGACTGATGTCATCGCAGAGGGTAGCCGCGATGACTACGGAGGACTCAAGGTTTCGCTGGAGGCCCCAGCACTAAGGAGTGCTAGGATTTAACTCAAGAGTAGAAGATGAACAACTGCTGGAGCCCCGCTGCGCACAGACTTATACTTATATATTGCGAAGTCTAGGTTGCCACAGCAGGGTGTGGGGAATGCGCGTGATGTCCTTCTGCCGTGGAGGCTGGCGTAGGAGGTGGGAACCCTCTTGTCAGTGTTCCTTGGTTCGTGTATCTTCGGCGGCGCGCGGCCACACCTGAAGTGGCTGAAGCTTGTAGGTATACTCTGCCTGGGGGGAGGGGGGGAAGCGGCATGCTTGCTGGTTGTGTAACCTTGTGACCATGTGCTCAACAGCCAGAGATTTAAGTGGCAGAGAATTTATGTGCAAAGTGTTGTGTGCACAACTCTAATAACTCTTTAATGATTAAAACTAACGTTGCTTAACTTTTCAATTACCTGGAGGCTGAAGATGACAGCAAAATATATGCAAATGCTATTGACATTGTGACAGTGGCTCTGTCCCTGACATTGTGAAGATTTTATTTTCCTGGCTAAACAGTCTGCTCCTCGGCCAACTAGCTCCCTCCCCTAGCTCTCTTTGTGGTCCCATCCTTCCTTCCTCCTCCTGTTCCCCTCGAGGTTAGGTCATTTAAGGCCTTGCATACTCCCTCCCTTTTCTTCTTCTGTCTCTCCTGATTTAGTTAATTTCACCTGTGATCGTCATGTGTTACTGTACTTTGACAATGGAAACCTCCGTCAGGCTACTCCAACTGCGGGGGTGTATACAGTCTGATGATGGCTAGTCAGCATGGGTCTCATTGCTCGTTTTCACCCTTTAATATTTCAGATAAGGGACCTTATGCAAATTGCAAATAAACTAGTGAGTCATGGCATGCCAGCGGGATTCACTAATGATGATGGTTTTTGAAAGTTATGCAAATAATGTGCTAGTAATTTTAGTGGTTGTTTCCCAAGCCTTTTGCTTGATTAAATCATTGGTGTGTAACGTCAGTTGATAGGAATAATGATGTTGATTTTTGCCTGTCAGTATGAAATGTCTGAGCACGATCCTCCCATTTGACTGACTGTCACTGTGTTTTTCCTTTTGCATTTTATCGAATGGACGTCAATTTTCCTCAGTACTGGTTTTTTCTAGTTCATTTGAGGCCTCTGTTGGATTCCGACAGTTTAGTTGTTGCCAAGAATATTTCACCCAGGTATTCAGCGGCTATGAAAGGGTTTTATGTTGCATTCTGCTACCTGCGTTAAATATTGCAGCTCTTAACAGAGTTTCTGGGTAATGTTGGAACGAAGTAGATTGCTGTACTCATTTAATTGTTTTGAAGTATTTTCAGTATAAATTGTATCCCCAGTTGGAGCCACGATCGAGAGGTATCAAGTATGATTCACTGTGTAGTAACTACCTTTGCAATGAAATGTTTGACATCCCATTATGTCTGGGTGTAATAAAATGTAACCAGTCTCAGTACACTAAGTTTTGCTAGCTACACTTGAATTGATCCAGGGTCGCATTTCGCCAATAAGTCTGCAATTACCTTTATTGCAGTTGAAGTGATGATATTTGTTTTAAGCTGCAATTTACTGAGTCTGTAAAATAAGTTGCTTAATGGAAAATCCTTTCGTGGTGAATTAAAATTGGATGATACAAATTGATTCTTCATTGTAATTACATGGTGCCACGACAGAACTTTGGAGAGTTATGTAAGTAATTGCAATAAGTTATGCGGCTTATTTGATCAATAAGCTGTGAAGGAGAGATTGTGTTTCACATGTCGCAGCTCAATTTTTAAATGGCTCGTAGAGTTAAAATTATAATTGAGGAAGTTTTTCTTGGAAAGCAAAGGCCAAATCTACACGCCGTTGCAGGAGTGTAATCTGTGGTGTCACATTTTATTAGTGTGCTTGGTAAATTCCATTCATGCACAATATTTTATTGTAGTTGCAAGTCTTTTTATGGCACGTTTGAAACAACTTATCTGAAGGGTTTCTTATTCCCTTAAGCAGATCAAACGTAATATATTCATATTTTTTGGTGTTTGCACCTTTAATTAAGTATGTTTTTAATACCACAATATTCCAAGTAATTACTACTATTTTCCATGTCATGAGAAAGATTTCTTATGGCTGGTTTTGTATTTTTTTAAATAGTGTAACATATGTATTTTGATACGAGCCTTTGCAATTTTTGTGGTCCAAGGTTCTAGTCCGTGTATTCAAGTGCTGGCCCCCTTTGTATTTAATGTGGTTATTTTACTATCAAATCTTATGAGAATTTGTTCCCTACAGGGGCGTTTACTATTTTTGCTCAAGTGCGAGAGCCTTACAATATTAGTACCTGCCTTTTTAATGCTGTATTGTTTTAAGTAGTGTAATAAACGGCTTTGTCAATCTTCATCTTTGGTTCTGTATCAATTATCATTCCTTGTGTCAAGTGTGTACGGCACAATATCTTGATGAACTTCTTAAAAATATGCAACATATTTGATGGTCGATGAGTTGCATACCGCAATGTGCAGATTAATACACTGATGTTATTTACTGAATCAAAGATCATTAGTCACACGCAACGCAATTGTGAGGTAGGCCAGATCCACCACCGCGATCTAGCAATACAGTCTCTCGCTATGCAAAAATCACAGTTGCACATTTGATGATCCTCTTGTGGCATGCACATTTAAATTGTTTCAGTAATCACTACACTGGTCTGGTTTTGTGCTAAGTTGTGCTGTAAGAGTGTATTTTAGAAGTTTTATTTTAAATGGTTTCGTAGAATTTTGATAAGTAGGCTTATCTGCTTAGGCATCCAGCAACCAAATTGTAATTTTCTTCTGGGGCTGTAAATTGTGATTTTTTTTTTTTTTTGCTAAAAAATTCTTGAGACTTTATTTTAACTAAAATTTTCATTATTTAACTTTAGTCAGTTAATTTTGTTTTAACTTAAACTTGAATCAGTTAATTTGCTTGGATTTTAACTTCTAACTTTAATCAGTTAACTTTTTCTTACTTTAACTGTAACTATAATTGGTTAGATTATTTTGTTAACTTTCTCAAGTATGGATAAGACCACACTGCTGTTTTCACCCTCAATTGCGAGTCCTTTTTCAAAGTGCGTCAACTGGGTAGAGCCATTTCTTGGGCATCTCTCCTGCATTCTTCTTCACTCTATGTTTACGTTTATACTGCTACAACTACATGCCAGTGTCTATGACCACTTGCCATGCCATTACCGGGTGTGTGGTAAAGTGCAAATGTACCAGCGTAGTGTTTTACTCCTACAATTAAAAAAAAAACTTTCCTAGCGATAAACTATTGGCAGTAACTCCTTTGCATCACAATAAACTGAAAGTTCTCTTCATCCCTATTTCTCATAGTGCTTCACCTACTTGTGGTGTCATGAGAAGCGCCTGCCAGAAGATTGTTGGATTGTCTGCTCATGGTTATCAGTTCTCAGGGGGAGGCTTCAGAGATAACCACAGCAGACTAGTCGTGTAAGGTTGTCTCAAGTTGTGTTCTGAGAATGTTAATGATACTGCCAGGCAGGTCAGTAGACAGGAAGTAGTGACATTTCAGCCACGTGGAAATAGAGTGGCTTGACTGCTTGTTTCTTGAAGATACTGGATCTTGGATATTTGCTGTGGGGTATATTCTCACCTCATTCACTCAATCTCATCCAAGGTGGAACTCGCTCGACTGACGGCACGCTCCAGGTTGACTTTGTGTCATCGTTCCACAATGGTGGTGTACCAGGCCTTTTATAACTGCAGTTCTCTGTAGTATCAGTGTGGTTCATGCTCCCTTGTGCATCCTTTTGCACAGTTTACTCAAGGGAACAAATTAATTAAAACAGTATTGGTCAACTTTGGTACACTCAATACAAAGTACAATACACTGTTCAAAGTGATGGTTCACCGATCCAGGATACTTGGGCTCTAAGGAAATGATCAGCATATGTGTAAAAAAAGAGACTCACGACTTTTAAGAATCAAAAATGACATATGTCACCCATGAAAGGAAGTTTGCATGTATTTAATCATCATCATCTTCTTCTCGTCTTTGTCTCTCTTTCTCTCTCTCTTTTTTTCCCCAGTCATCACATCTCCTCACTCTCTCAGCCATTTGCTTCTCACATCTCTTCTTTGGTCTTCCTTTACAGCCTTTTTCCACTGTACTTCAGTTCCAACATCCTTATTGTCAATCTCTCACTTCTCATCCTCTTCACATGTCCGTACTACCTCGTTCTTGCCATCTCTGTGATCGCTGCCACTCCTGCTTTCTGTACTTTCTATGGTATCACTTCATTTTGAATGCTTCCCTTCCTTGTTATCATTTTCATGTTCCTTGCAAATTTCATGCCCATTGCCTCCATCTTTCTTTACATCTTGGTAAGCAGCATACATTTCCACAACCAAAAGTGCAGTAGTCTCACTGATAAAAGGCCAGGCGAGAACAGAAGAATTATTACCTCTCAACGAATGAACAGAAAGTTATATGAATGGCCTGTGTCTTAATCAGTGTCTCAGCTGGCATGAGGTTGAGGTCCTGGAGGGAACATGTGTGTTTTGGTTAATGAGAGAAGGTAGAAAGATACTTTTTAAAACAGAATGTAGGACACCCTGAAAAGTAAGGTCTTTCTCCCTCTTTTTTTAAATGTTTGGTGTGTAGGAGTAATTAATATTTAATTTCTTCATAAATTATTTTATCATGTAGCTAAGCAGGTTATCATCTTTGTTTTATCAGGGTTTAACAACATATTCCAAAAACTGAAATTGTTGAGGAAAAACTTGATGCATGCCACATTGCTGCGCAGCGCAACTTCGCCCCATCAGCGAGCAAGCAAGAGCTCGGGGCAAATCACAAACAGTGGCAAACTACTTTTCACGTGCCCACTGAATGGACTTCACGCGTTGGATGGTTTCAGACACGTAAAAAAAACTAACGCTGTTAATTATCAATTGAACTGCTCGCCCAGAATGCCGGCATGTGTGCGCCACCCCTGCTAGCCAAGATTGTTTCACCCAACGTACCACTACCCTAAGATTATCTGAGAAGGAAGTTTAAATAGACACCATAGGATCGTAGCACCTCTGCTGCCCTATGAGGTCAAAACCTGCCAGCCTCAGACCGAGATGGATAAATTTGTTATCAGCTCGAGGTAGGGAGATAAGAAATGTGCGGCAGTGCCGCAACCCTGATAAACCAACCCCTGCAATGAAAGGCTACGCTATCCCGCACTCCTGGAAGGTCGCTGATCAAGGAATTTTCTATTATATAAGGAGGCTAGAGCACATCTCTCACCAGGCTGCATAGGTCAGCGAGCACTCCCCAAGGTCTGATCAAGACCTCTCTCTCTCTTCTCCTACAGCCTGCAGCAGCTTTAAAAAGCTTCAACCTCCAGCAGCTTGTAGAAGGCTCAACCTCTTCGTGAAACAGATGACTGCACGTCACTCCAGAAGTAACCCGACGGCCCCTACCCTGCAAACCCTTTTACCTCAGTCAAATTCCTTGACTCTATGTCGTGACATTTTCCCTTCTGGATAAATTCTCCCGGAGAGGATACACTTTAACGTACATTTGCAACCAATTTTGTTTTATTGTTTTTACTAGACTCACCTTCGCCTGAATTTAATTTATGTAATTAAATCAATTTTAGCTAGCCTATATAATTGACAGACACTTCCTACTTTCATAATTTGTAATAATAAATATTACGTTAATTTGGGATTGTTGCCTACCTTCCTTTTAACTGATGTTTCTGTTCACTTGAGTCAGTATTATTATAACAGTTGAAAGTTTTTGCATCAAAACCCCGCTGAGAATTAGTCCTGAGGTGTGCTGAACTCCACAGAAGATAGGGCTTCAAGAAGGTTTGTAGTCCGGAAGGACATACCGTTGCTCCTGGGTTTCCGGTGCTCCCTTGCCTAACCTCGGTGGCGTCCTAATACCAGACTGCATATCTATACGTCAGGGCCTTAGGTGTGACTGAATAAGACACGCCCCCAGGACTGCACATCTGCGGAAAAGTCAGAAGACTGGTCTAGATGCGGGGTAAGAAAGATCGTACTCAGAGCCGCAACCGACACAAAGAATGATGAGCATTACAGAGGTTGGCTCGCTCACATGTGAACACGGAGACTGAGTGTGAGGACATGCCCTTACCCACAAGTCAGAGCTCAGTGTCTATCTAGATGCTTGTTGGCCGTGGTTAGAATAGGGACCCATCAGTCACCCCCAGCCGGAGACTCCTTTGCCTGCAGTAGCAGTAACCCCACTGAAGTTTGACCAGCGGAAAGACATTCAGAATACGTGCACTATCTACTTGGCTTCCGGGAAAATTGTCTGTACGACTACCACCAAAAGTCACCCCAAAGCCTCGAGTCGCTCCTTCTCCCATGAATATTATTCCCACCTGTCAACCGACGTGGTCAATATGTATAGTGCCCATCCCTCCAGCAGGATCATCCACCCACATCATCATTATTCATTAATCCATCTCACGACTCATACCCCGGGATAACTGGCATCTCGCATCTTGGAAGCTCTAGCATTGAGGAAGATCGTTCACTCCGGATGGAAACGATCACGGTTTGACTCACTCTGGGGTTTGATCCCCCCCCCCCCCCCAGATGGTATCATCCCCCTAAGCGGCCCCCCACAGAACCTACCACAACCCACCGGACTAGTGTAGCAACTAAAACGCCACGGTAGGATTACCTGCTAATCATCAGGAGGCCAGTCAGCACTCTAACCACTTAACCTAGAGTAAGGACGCACGTCAAACTTTGATTAGAATTAAAAACAATGTTTGTAGTCAAAATATAAACATTACATTAAAACTAAACGTAGTTTGATTCTCTTTCTTTAGTTGTAAAGCACATTCTAGAAATTTTTTAAAAATTTTGTTTGGTAGCTTGTACTTCAATTAAATGTATATATTTAGTTGGGCAATATATACCATGACTTACTGCTACTACTATTTGTAGCAAACCTGTTGACCTCAAAATTGCACAAATCAGATGATTAACTTTGTGACAATACATTTTGGAATAAAACGTTGTCCTATATTTGACTGGATAATGGACTATAATCGTGGATGTCAAGAGACGAGACAGTACGAGAGTTGTTTGAGAGGCTCGTAACAAAAGAATTTGGTTTAACCTGTTTAGGCTAGAGAGACAAAGTTTGTGACATTCTTGGTTCTTATTTCACTGTCGCCGTAAAATGAGCACTTTTGATAGCCCTTGTAAGATGTACTTGTATGCCCATTGTGTAAACTCCAGTCACTTATCCGTTCAACAACTCCCGGCTCATAGGTCCGGCGTGCTTTATATAGCCGCAGGCCTTGCCCTGGAAGTTTCGTCGCACCCCGAGTCTAGCTGAGCTAAACTAGGTCAGTAATCCAGTGTATTTTGCAGATGTCTTGGAGACATCCGATACCCAAAGTCGGGAGCGGCACGTGCCCTGATAGCCATAACAGGCATGCATATGTTTGGCTACATATTAGCATCCCTAATTGGCATTGAGGATAGTCCTCATTTCATCTCAACTTGTGGGTTTTGCATCAGACTTTCCATCATCAAGGTTTTTGCCTGCCTGTTGCATTAATTGCAGTGCCAGCTGTTAAATATGCGATCATAGCAGAAACTGCTGAATGCATTTGGAATCTTATTTGCTTATGAATAGAAGGTACACTTTAAACTTTAAAATAATTTGATGTACTGCTAGCATTATTTTGGAGTCTTCATCATAGCCTGAAACAGCATTACTGTATTAAATTACTTTATCATAAAATTTACTAATTGAATGATTCTAAAGGGTTTATATAGGTGTAGAACATTATTTTATACACTGTTTAGGCTCGTAGTTCCATGCAGCAAGGTGAAATTAGCATGCTTGTTTTACCCTTATTGCTTCATTTCTTCCGTCAGGTACGTACATATAAGTATATGATATATGTAAGTTATTTTCCTACACTCCTGCCAGAGTTATTTTGTTTTTATATAAGCACTGCTGCTGTTTGCAGTTGAAAAAAATAAGCATAACAACTACAAGATTATTCTTTCTATGTAAACAGCAAAGAAAAATATGAACGCAAAAAGAAATTGAAACAATTTGTGAAGCATGGAGAGTCTGTAAAATTTTGTATAAGTGTTGGCAAAACAGATAACCAATGCTGTCTGGAACCATACAACTTAAAAAATTTTCTAATCTACTTTTTACTATCCATTCCAAACGAAACATTCTGCATCAATAATCCTTTAATAAAATCTCAATAAATTATAAAGTTTATTTTATAAGAGGTTTTAGGTAATTAAGATTAAATGTATGTACTGCTCTCATCTTAACCAAAGTCATTTAACTTATGCATGTTTACATTAGAAGATTATGACTGTTCATACATGTAATTTCTATGGGAATTGGAAAAAATAAATAAAAACTTGAAAATGCCTTTTAGTGTATAGTTGCACGTTGGGGCTGAAGGGATTATGCCTATACACAAAATCAGTGGTAAGCTTGAGAAAATAAATTTCCTCTGGGTATTTAAAATACGAGCAGATCACAAAAAGATGTCATAGCCGTAACAGAATTTGGAAAAAATTTAATCATAAAAATAGCTTTTACCAGATGTAGCGATGTTGCACGCTCTTCTCATGTGCTAGACAGAAACGCTGTGGAGAATTATATGGTGCTGCTGGCCGAGGCGCCATCTTCAGGCTTCCACTGTACCAAAAATAGAGTATTTTTGGGGCCTCTTCTGAAAAAATAACTAGCATTTCATAATGGTAATCAGATCAGGTTAATAAAACCTCACATTCAAATGTGAAATATTATGTGTGATTTTCACAGAAAAAGTACCTTTAATTTCTTCAATTTAAAATCTTCCAAACAATTATAGTTATTTATATAAACTATGTAAATCATGTTAGATATCAATTTACAATCAGAGTTACTAAAATGCCAAGGAAAAAAAGGTGGGTGTAGTTTCCAGTTTTCAAATCAAGGGCAATTGATCATAAATAAAAATGTAAATTAACAGTAGCAGTATTAATTTATGCAATAAATTAAATGATTCTATGTCCTGTCCCCCCAAAAGGAGATCTTAAAAGCAAATGTCCTAACTTAACCAATTCCATACTGATTAAACCGTGGTTAACTACAGTGTATAAAAAGAGAGAAATATGTTTGTTCTGTTAGGTAAAGTTACATCAAAAAGTTTTGATTAGAATATTTTTTGTCCGTGTGGTTAAAGAAGCAGCTGTGCATTGTTTCCAGGGTTGTGGAACCATTCAAGAGCTGCAGTGACAAACCGTGCCCGAAGAAGGATGCTGAGAAGTGGCAGAGGTCATGCGGGGATGCTGACGCTGCCCTCCGGCTGCCTCTCGCAGACAGAAATACCCTGGTTATTGACTTTTCATCTCTTGAAAGGGTGGATGGTATAAACACAGAAGAGAAGATGGCCATGTCAGGAGATGAAGGCAATGGTAAAGCTGTTTTTGTAAGTGATGTAGTGGAGTGTGAAGTGGTTTCGCGTGTGTTTAGCATGAACTCTGTGTGTGTGTGTGTGTGTGTGTGTGTGTTGGGGCAAACTACTTGCTAGACAATAATGATTTATTCCAAACATATTATTATTAGGGTTGTGCAAATATGACTTTCTGTTTAACTAGATGAATATGAAAACATGTTACTGAATTTCATGAAACTGAAAGAAAGTTAAAAATTATTCTACTGAACTCAACCATATTGAAAGTTAAACAACAATTGTTAGAAAATGTAATCAAGTTATTTTTAATGTGTATTATTAAACTTACGGGTGTGTTGATTACAAAATTGTTGATTCCGATATCCGATTTATTCCTTAAAAAATATTTAGATTCTCAATATTTAATTCTCGTACACTGAATTCTTAAAACCTGCTTCTGAATTAAAAGTTGATTTTTTTTTGTTGTTAGGGAGGTGGAGGGGGGGGGGGGGATATTATACAAATAAACAAATACACTATTAAAACGATATATTGTATGCATCTCAAACGTGACTTGCAAATATGAATATTAATTGACAAAAGCGCAATGTTTGCAGTATTGGGAAATTGCCACATTAGAATAAAAACAATTACACTGTCAAATAGATATACTGTACACATCTCGAACGTGATTTGTAACTAAGAACATTAATAAACAAATTCACAGTGCTTGCAACATTTGGAAAATGTCACGTTTGCTACGTGGATTTTCTGGTACTACTGGATTAGAGGTTATCTTGAATTTTTTGTTTGTATTCTTCGCTACCTGCACAGAATAACCCAAGTGCATCCAGGATTTTTTTTGTCATCTGTTTAACTTTATTTCACGCCCCAATTCTCGTGTAATGTAATTTTCTTTCAATTCCCTGTTCTCCAGTAATATAAAGCTGCTGCATTTTTACTTATTACGTTGTTTGTTAACACCTTTTAATATGCAAAAAAACTAGTAGAGTAACGAGTGACAGATTTGTCAGGGAAACCAATGTAAAGTAATTTCGATAAGTATTTTAACATTGACAGAAGAATAAAGAAATATATTCCAAATATAAAATTTAATGAAAAATTTTATAATTTTCAAGAATGACTTCAACGTTATCACAAAAATCAAAATTATTAATTTGAGGATAAAGTAAAAAATGGTTATGAAAAAAGGACGACTTCAAACATGGACGAAGTATTCAAATTCCTATTCAATTAGCAAATTGTGTTTTGGTTTCTCAATTTTGAAAAAAAAGATGTTGCTTAGAAATTTGAGTTAAGTAAATATGTTTAACTTAAATCAATTTATAAAAGATATTGCTTTGAAAGTTAATTGAATAATTATGTTATAAATTAAAGTTTTAAAGGTTTTGCTTAACAAACAACAAACAAAGATAAAAAATATTGTTTTAAAAGGGTTTTTATTTACGGTGTACTCGCTGCACAAGTGTTAATTTTTTGCTATGTTGCAGGTGCTATATCATAATGCTTGTTTTTCAATTTTCCTTTTATAAATATAACAGCTGTAGGCATTTTTGTTTGCAATAATGGACAGAGCTTCCCCCATGTAGTCTGTTCACTGTACTTATATTGTAAAGCAAGCCGATTATTACACTATATTTCAGTGCAATCTGTAGTGTAAACATTTAAAGATTTTATTAAATGCTTTTAATTTTATTAATATTTTCAGGTCCTTCTGTTGTCGGACTTGAAATCCCGTAATTAATGAAACACTGTATATATTTAGTTATCAGAATATTCTTCTTGTTTTATATTGTCATCCAAATATCTTGAAACCACGTTCCTAAATTTATTTTGTAATCATTCTTGTTTATAAATTCTTATATATTTAATTGTTTCTTGGCTACATTGATATCACCACAGTTGTTTTTGAAATCAATAAATGCTCCATGTATATAAAAATAAACTTTGTTACAACAATTAAAACACTTAAAAAATAATTGATCTATTAGAATTTTAAAACTAATTATATTTTTATTTTATTAATAATTTCATTTTTTCTAAATTGAGTATTTCTACTATCATTTGTAGACTAGTTCTTTTTATGGTTGCGCCTTTTAGAGTATATTTTTATTCTGTGTGGGAATCGTGCTGCTGATGCATGTCATTGCTTTTGTTTTATTCTTTCATGTCAACTGTTTTTACTGTACTGGCATAGTTGAGCCTTTAAAATAACATATTTACATAAAATCAAGCATTTCAGTTTAATTTCTGACGAAAGTTTAGAAATAGTTGCGGAAAACGTACTGCAATTACCACATCAAAACTGAAGAAATCGTGCAGACATTTTCGCAGGAAACAAATAATATTTTAAAAGCTAGATGTGTACTGTTAAAATTATTCCTTAGAACTGCAGATATGAACACAGAGTACCTTCAAAATGCTAATATCTTTAGTATAAAACTTAGTTTTTTTTTGTATGCAATAAGAGTTTCAATATGGCTTGAACTAAAGATTCTAGGCTTGCAGACCTCTGGTGTTTGTGCGATTATGTATTCTCTGAAGAAAAACTATTATTGGGATTTGTGTTGGCCAATATGAATGCATAACAGAATTTCTGTTGCTCGGTGCAAAACATTGAGTGCTGGTAATTTGTTTCTGTAACAAAATGTATTTTTGTTCTTACAGATGTTGACAAGGAGAATATAAGTGCTGATGTGGACACTCCAGTTTCAAAAAAGCGAAAAGTTCTTGTATACGACAGTGAAGACTCTGGAGACGAGTACAAGCCACGTAAGCTAGATCATTTTTCTCATCTCTATCAATACATTTTGTGGAAGAAATAGTATTCATCAAATTTTAAAATGGAAATATGCACCTTTTCATTCAAATATTAACTTGGATAATTATTTTTGGTACACACTTCTGAATGTATATGATAAGTTCTTATTAAGTAATGTAGTGAGTACAGACACAACATATGGGAATGTTATAGCCTTGACATTGGGATAGTCAATTTCTGTAGTGTTTAAGACAGCACTTCTGGTATTGCTTATTATCGCCACATGTATGGGTGTCAATTTCTGTAATGGCAAACAGACTGTACCTGTGGATTATGTAAAATTTTCTTGAAAGTTTTGAGAAATTGAAATATGTATAGGTGTGAGCATTTCTTGTGTTCTGAATGATGAGTTTTGTAAACAAAAGTGGTTAAACATAAGATACCGTTCTTACCAATCTGACAAATTCCAGCTTCCTTGTGGTTGTAACTCAAACTTACCATTGGCCTAGATAGTAGGCAACAGGAACAACAGCTAGATACCAGAACATTAAATGGACCAAACACATGTCACTTCAACTACTTTACTAAACGTCTGCTGGAAAAATACACTCAAATTGTAAAAATTCAAAAATATGTTTATTGCGATTAATCAAAAGGAAAATATGACTTAAAAATAGTAATTGGTCAAAATTAGATTATTTGCAATTGTTTCATTCAATATTCAAATTAGTGTAAGTGGCCATAATCTAAGTGTCGCCTTGTGATATGGTAGTCTTGGAATGCATATTAAGTTGGTTATTTCCAGTCTTTAAATTTTATTACAAATATTTCTTCTTTCAGATAATTAATTCATACAAATGCTCATGCTTTTTGGGAGCTGAGATCTCCATTAACTTGGGGGTTGTAAGTGTCAAAAATTTTATTGAGTCTATGGTGTCAGTTAACAAAACGGCGTGGGCATAGCGATGTATCAAACTAATTGTCTACCATCATATTTAAAAAAAAATTAAAGCTCGAAGAGTTTAATAATAAATTTCTTAACTCACTAATTCTGATGCAGGTCTCAGATTAATGGGAATAGGAAGTCCTGGAGGTATTCTAGTGAGCTAAAATCTTCCCTAGTTTGGACTCGCAGGTCCTGGTACAACGATATAACTAAAGTCCTTTTAGTACCACACGTGGAAGACTAGCTTGAATTTAAGCTTAACCGGAGGAATAACTCACTCAGACCCTCTTCTGTTCTTGATTCCATCGTCCCGTATATTCTTTTTCTAGGTCTGATTTAAATCTCTGCAACACTCGTGGACTTTCCGTATAAAATCAAAAATAAAACCAGTACGAGAGCGCAGCACACGAGACGCCTCGCCTAGCACCACCATAAGACTCGTCACGCTATCCTACAAGAAGCACCTTAGAAACTACGCCAAGAACTAGCCAATCCTAAGGCGGCTACTTCGATTAAAATCAACAAAACTTACGTTGACCCTGGCAACGGCTCTCCACCTTCCAGCTTGGATAAACAAACTCCTGTTGCCTCTGGCAATGGCCCACGGCCTTCTAGATACTTGACCGCAATGAAATAAAAGAAAATGATAAACAATTGAAAATAATGAACAGTTACAACAACATCAGTACACTTATTATATTAGGTAATAAAGAAAAATGATTACGGCCACAAAAAGAAAAATATTCAAACTCATCTTACAACAATACAAAATAATAAATTAGATTTCCCTATATCTAACAAAAAAATAGGATTAGCATTGCAATTATATAGTTTGTAGGAAGCATAATAAGTTGTATTTTACCAGGTGTTACAGTAGGATTTTCCAGGAATATAAACAAAACTTCCTTTTACTAGAATTGTTTAATTTGATCATAAAAAAGGTATGTTTTACATAATTTCTGCAGTCTTATTTCTTTAAAAGGAATAAACTTGTTTAAAGTGTAAGATTAGGTCAAGTTTTTATTTTGCTTGAGGGCTATAAGATGTGTGGTTTAGTTTTATTTGCTGTATTTAAAACTATAATTTACACGTCTGAACAGTTTTTAAACAATCACGACTAAACTTTTAATGGATTCTTTACAGAAAAAGAAGAGATGGAAGTGGAATCTGATTCAGCGAGTTCTGGAGTGCCGTCAGAAAACTTGTCTGATCCAGAAGTGTCTGATATTGAAGACTCTCCTGTTAAGGTGATAACATGGCATTTTCAAAGCCTATTCATAGTGTTACGGCACAATATCCTAACATTAGTGCGCATTACACAAACAAAAAAGAGGTAGATCTCATAAAGGTTGTATTAGATGTTTGTGTATA
The DNA here is from genome assembly GCA_029891345.1 of Dryococelus australis. Classification (NCBI taxonomy): domain Eukaryota; kingdom Metazoa; phylum Arthropoda; class Insecta; order Phasmatodea; family Phasmatidae; genus Dryococelus; species Dryococelus australis. The sequence continues at coordinate 18,395,069 of CM057008.1, read as the reverse complement.
AGCATTTCATTGTGTAAGAAACACATTTGCACACACCGTACAGCAGCTATGATGGTCCTGGGTTTGACATCATTCATTAATTATCTTTACCTGGTCAGTTGAACGAAGAAAAGGTTCACATAACTGCAGAAAATTTTTTTGGCACTACCTTACTATACCTATATAATTGTGGGGTATTAACAAGTTTACCAACTAAACAAGTTCTGACAGAATATTTACCATTTGTTGATGATCCATGATGAAGGTAGTAATGTACTATAGAAAATTTGTTTGTTCATCTTGTGTAACTTTCTCTAATATATAAAAGGACAGAAATTCAAGTACTCACAGCATAGTACTTGTCGATACACACACACACACGTGTGTGTATATGCATGTGCGTGCGCGTGTGCATGTTGCTTGCGTGGGGCGGGCGAGGGCGTGTGTGGGTGTGAACATGTTTGGTCCTCCGGGCCGGATATGCATTATTTGAACCATTTAACAAAGTTAAATCTATAATTGCGGTAAACAGTGAACGTGATTTTGGTATTTCTTTGTGTGTGGAATCGGGCATGTTGTGGTACTGAAACTACTTTGGTTCATGCCATGGTGGTTATGTATACAAATACCACTGTATTTAGTCACAAGACTTCTGTTATACAATAAGTGTGTGATATTTATCATTTTTGTGATTCGTGGTGAACGAGTGTTTTTTTATGTTAGCTACCCGGTATACCAACCATAACTGCAATTGTTTGTTTTCACCAGGCCGGCATTTTTTCGAACCACGTTGAGAAATTGTTAAAATATCTCAACACCAATTGAAGACACGTTTGCGCCTCGTGAAGTGTCGTATAAACAGACTTCTGCCCTTGGCTGATGAAGTTGACAACAGAGTCGGTCGGGACTTTTCAAGGCAACATGCTGCGTTTTGCAGCAACTGAAAACAGACTTCGAGGAAAGCCATCTGCAACTTTCTGTTCAAGCATCAGAAACTGCGTCAGTTGCAGAGTTTGAAGCCAGTGATAGGGAGCTCTAGGAGTTTGACGAGGCCTACTATAGAATACAGGAAGTTTTCAACAAACTTGTTGTGATCCAAGAAGTAGGAAGAGAACAGCATTGTCATCTCGGTCGAGTCTCATCCAATGTCAAGTTACCAAATTTGCAGTTGCCTACCTTTAAGGGGTTGCTTACAGACTGGCCTACCTTTTATGATTTGTTCACCTCGCTGGTGCACAACAAGGCCCTCACTGTGGTGGAAAAACATCAGTATCTCCTTACGTTGTTTCAGGTGAGCCATACAACCTTATTAAAGCTCTCCCACTGTCTGAGGATATATCTCCTTACGTTGTTTCAGGTGAGCCATACAACCTTATTAAAGCTCTCCCACTGTCTGAGGATATATCTCCTTACGTTGTTTCAGGTGAGCCATACAACCTTATTAAAGCTCTCCCACTGTCTGAGGATAATTATAACCTAGAATGGCAAACATTAACTGAAAGGTACCATAATTTCAGAGTAATAGCCATGATGCGTTGGGAAAATATAATGTAACTCCCTTGCTTAGCTGCTCTGTCTCCTGTCAAATTGCAGAATATGGTAAATATTCTTATGGAGAACTTAGTACCTTGAGAATTCTAAAACTGCCAGTGACTGAATGGAGCTTTGTCGTGTTAAACCTAATGTTACCGAAGCTTGATCCAGATACAAGAGTCCAGTTTGAAGTAGTTCATAAGAGCATACAGATGCCCACATTTGATGATTAGCTTTTCGAATTATTGGAATCACATTGTAAGGCATTGATGATGGCTAACTATTCAGCATCAGGGTACACTTGTGCACAATCAACAACTAAGAAGTTTGTAACTTCAGGTACAAACATCAAAGTTTCATTCTTGGCAACTGTGGAACAAGATATTTGTATAACCTGTGAGGGCACACACAGAATTCACGTGTCCTATGTTCAATGGTCAGTCATTTGATGAGAGGATAAAGTTGGTGCGACAAAAGATGTTGTGTTTCAACTGTTTGCAGAGCCACATGGTTAAGGATTGCAAGTCAAATAGAAACTGTATGTACTGTAGTAGGAGACACCACTCCCTTCTTCACACTCACTGCTGTCTCTCCAAATCAAGTGGAGCAAACTCCAGATATTTCTAACCGACAAGAAGCAGTCACTTCCATTCCCAATGAGGAAACTGCAGCTGTAGTCTCACTTACCTCTTCCACTGATGTGTCGGCAACTGTTGTCTTAGGTTCAGCAGTCGTTAGAGTTAAATATGTAATTTGCAAGATGCAGAAGGTTCCAGTATTGCTCGACTCAGGATCCCAGAACTCTTTCATCTCTGAAGAGTATGTCCGCAAGCTAGGGTTAAAATGCCAAAGGACTCATGTTCCTGTTGTGGGGTTGGCCCAGTCTGTTGTTCTTGCAAGCAATGGTTCTTTTACTTGTGTTCTGATACCTGCGACAAGTGAAGGGCCTCAATCACCAATGCACTGGTCTTGAAGGATATAGCCTCCAAATTACCCAGCATCCCACTTCCTCACCACATGGGGGGTGTGTATCGTCATTTGGAATTAGCTGACCCATCGTTTGATACTCCAGGGATGATCTTCTTTTGGGTGCTGATATATACCCAGAAGTGTTTGGTGGGCGGTACCAACTGCCACGTGGGTTCCCCATTGCTCTTCACAGTATATTTGGTTCGGTTCTAATGGGTAAAGTCAGTCGGACTGCAGCTGCTGCCGAGACTTCCCTAACAATCACCATCTGCAAGTTTTGGGAGAGCGAAGAAGTACCTTCTGTTCAACATTATAGCCCAGAAGATATTGAATGTGAGAGTCACTTTGTTGAAATCCATTCAGGAGACCTAGTGGGTAGATATGTCCTGAGAATACCTTTCAAGGAAAAGGAACCAGAGTTAGGAGATTCCCGCAGCTTTGATGTCGAACGGTTGCATCAACTGGAATGCAGATTGCATAGTCAACCAGAAATCAAAAGGGAGTATTCCAATTTTTTGTGTGAGTATGAACAACTTGGACACATGCATCCAATTAAGAATGGAGTAGGGCACTCTCCTTGTTATTATATCCCACATCATATGTGTTGAAAGAATCCAGCTCAACAACCAAGTTAAGAGTGGTGTTTGATGCTTCAGTAACCTCCACTTCTGGAAAGTCTCTTAATGATGTTCTTCTAACTCGACCTAAACTTCAGAAAGACATTGTGGACATTATTACACATTTCCATCTTTATCCTGTTGTAATGACCACAGATATCTATCAAATGTATCAATAGATGCACGTACATCCAGAGGATGCATCTTATCAAATAATTCTGTGGCGTGAGTCCCCTGATCAGCCAATACGTGAATTCCAGCTAGACACTGTCACTTACTGTGTGTTATATCCCAAGGCGGCTAAGATTGTGATGGAAGACATATTTGTTGACGATGTCGTGACAGGTGAAGCATCAGTTGCAGAAGCCCTCAAGTTGCCGCAAGAATTGATAATTCTCCTAGAGCAAGGGGGTTTTGAATTAAGAAAATGGTCCAGTAATAGCCAAGCTGTCTTAGATGCAGTACCAGAAAACAACCAAGAGAGTCCACTTAGCTTTCAAGGAAACAGTGAAGTGATCAAGGTACTTGGTCTCCAGTGGGACTCAAGGTTGGATGTGTTTAAATATACAATATTCAATCAGCCAGCGCAAGAGCTCTTCTTTCAGACATGACCCACAGTTGTAATTCGAGCTAAGATTTTCCTTCAAAGACTCTGGCTGTTGGGTGTGTCAGGGGATGAAGCTCCACCTCGAGATGTGCTGGAGGACTGGTAGGCTTTTATCTTCCAACTGGATGTTCTCAGAGAACTCTCCATACCTCGTATTGTGTCAGCGCCGCAGTCAGAATATCATCTCCATGACTTTAGCGATGCATCCAATGAAGGTTACGCAGCTGTTGTATACCTACGTACTGCTCATCAAGGTGAGATGAAGACACATCTGCTTCTGGCCTAATCCCGTGTTGCACGCCATTAAATACAGTCGCACTACCTCGACTTGAATTGCAGGTTGCACATTAACTCATTAAGTTACTTGAGTCAGTAATGTTGACCCTTTCAGAACGTATCCACATTAGCTGTATTACTGCATGGTGTGACTCCACAGTGGTTCTCGCCTGGATCAGGATTCCTCCTCATCGTCTAAAGACTTTTATGGCAAACAGAGTCGCTCGTATTCAAGAGAGCAAGATAACTTTCCAGTGGGGACATGTGCCTTCTGCTGACAATGATGCAGATTGTGCTTCCAGAGGACTCTCGCCCCAAGATTTACTGACACACACACTTTGTTGGACTGGACCTTGCTGGTTAATATCTAAGAAGGAATCGCGGCCATGTGGAGGAGTAGCGACCAGTATTCACGAAGGTGAAGAAGAGCTAAAACAACCTAAGGTAGTTTCATTGGTTGGACATTGTGAGCCAAACCTCTTCGCAAGCTTCTCTAGGTTTTCTTCCTGGTCACAGTTTCAGAGAGTGCTTGCTTATGTATTAAGATTCATTTCAAACCTGAAGGTGTCATTAGGATGTCGACGCACTGGTCCCCTTACTGTCGTAGAACTTGATGCTGCTAAGATGATGTGCCTGAAGCAGGTTCAACGAGAATGTTTCAGCTCTGAGATTGAATGTTTGATTTCAGAGGGTGAATGCCCCCCTGGTACTTGTATTAGAAAGTTGACTCTATTCTTGGGTTGTGATGGCATTCTGCGTGTGGGTGGATATTTACAAAATTCACACCTAACTTACAAAACAAAACATCAAGTCTTGCTACCCAAGAAGAATTTTGTGACAAATCTGATAATTGATTACAGTGAAACCCTGTTAAGAAGTTCCCACTTTTTTCCCCGCCTAATAAGTTGAATAATTTTGCACCTTGTCTATATGCACATGTGTTATTTGACCCTTTTAAGAAGTTTTCCTAATTAATAAGCATTATTTTTTCAGTCCCTTCAAAAACGTCTTAACAGAAAGTGACTGCTCAGGATCCACAGTTGTATAAGGTGCCACAGGTTCAGGGCCACCAATACACAGCCATTGATGGGAAATCGTGCACCAAGTAGGGTTCAACAAGCGAGGCCATTTCTAAACATTGGTGTTGACTATGGGGCCCGTTCCAAATCAAACAGTCTTGTGTCAAAGTCTTATTTGTGCCTATTTGTTTGCTTAGCGACAAAGGCAGTACATTTAGAAGTTGTTTCTTCATTGAGCACTACAGCTTTTCTTGATGCATTATTCAGATTTACTACTAGGCGAGTGCTTTGTAAAAATATTTTTTTTCAGACTGCGGAACAAACTTTGCAAGCGCACTCTGTTATTTAAATGATTCTTAAGTGAGAGTGTGAACTTGCAGTGTGTTGCGGATACCCTTGCCACTCGTGGCATTCAGTGGAACCTCAATCCTCCATCTGTACCACATTTTGGTGGGTTTTGGGAGGCAGCCATCAAATTAGCTAAGTATCATCTGAAAAGAGTTTTAGGCCTGCAGGTTCTTACATTTGAGGAGCTGTCTACTCTCTTTGCCCAGATTGAAGCTGTTCTTAACTCACATCCACCGTGTGCCATTTCGTCAGATCCAGATGACTTAGAGGCCCTGACACCAGCACACTTCCTTATAGGTGCCACCCTGACAGCACCTCCAGTTCCAGACCTTACGGAGATTCAGTCAAACAGATTGGACCGGTGGCAGCTGGTACAGTGTGCCACTCAGCACTTCTGGCAGAGATGGCACAAGGAGTACCTGCATACACTACAACCACGTGGAAAGTGGACCAAGAGTGAAGGTGAGGTGCAGATTGGCGACCTTGTCCTTTGCAAGGAAGACCACTTGCCACCCCTGCAGTGCCAGCTGGGGCATGTTGAAGTTCTACATGATGGCAAGGAGGGAGTTTGCAGCAACATCGATCAGTGAAGTGCCCCGTTATCAAGTGGTGTCACCTACCTATTCACCGAGATCACATCATTGTGACATTGTACAGATTTTCTAGTTTGTTTAAAAATGTAATTTGTCATGGGTGGTATGTTAGGTTTGTTAACTAACCCCCTGGAGGGCAATCAGCACTCCTAATGCTCAGTGTCGGGCAGAGGTACCACGGCAGGACTCAGGAACTTCCCCATAACAAAGAATTAAAGAACGAATTAGAAAGCAAATGAAGAAGGAGGGATGGAGTGCATCAGTATGTAAGCTAAGATATTGATCAAAAAAGTATCCAAACATCGCACTCGCACAATGACCAACTAAAATGGTGAGGTGATAGGCGAAGCTATCACAAGACTATTAGGCTTATTAGCTGAAGGGGGGAAAGGTGTGGGGATGTGTAACTCACACTATTATTTACCGGACTTGCTGCTGTGTGTGTGATGGCCAGGCAAGTTGACTAGGCTAGGTGCAGAGACTGCTGGTTGAAGCAAATGCTGAGGGGTTTAGAACAGTTACTCCCTTTGTTCATTCACATGTTGCATGGGCAGCCTTTACGTCATGTGCTGCGCAGTGCACTCGTTTCTAATCAAAGCTGCCACTTTTTTTGACCTATTTTTGCAGTTTTTTTTTTTTTTTTTTTTTTTTTCATCTCAACGGCATGCCAATTACGAGTAGAAACACTACAACCCATGTATTTTATCGCTGTGGATACGAGAGAACGTATTTAAAAAAAATTTTATTATGAATTATTACATGTTTGTGGGGTTTTTTCCCCCAAAAAAAATTATGATTTTTAATTGTTTCTGAGAGAATAGCCTCGCAAAATTGCTATCTCGTTAAATCCAGTACTCATAAATTCAGGTCTCTGCTGTATACCTATAAATACCCAGAGCACAGGGCCGGCACGATAGGCGTAGAGAGGCAGTGGAGAGAGTTAACGGCTGAGAAGAGGCAGAGATGGCTGCACTGCGTTTTCCCTCTGCTGCTTAGGGCCAGAGGGTTAGGCGCCGCCGAGATGTGGCGCAGTTTGCAGACAAGCAGGAAGCATCAGCTGGCATGTAGCTAACCCTAGGCTTCAAGGATGCCTTGTGGCATGTATGGCTTAATATCTCTCCTTGGGAGGGGGCCATGACTATGGCGAGGGTAGAATGGATAAAGGTGCTGGCCATGGTGCGCCAATATAACCAATAACAGATGGGTAAGCAAGTGTCCATAATGTATGTAATTATGCATTAATTGATGTTAAGGTCTATGGGATTCAGATCACCAACATTTTTGCACCATATGATTCAGATGCTGATGATGAATGACTGGCTATTTATATAAAACTGTTATTATGTTGGAATTTTTTTTTGTTTGATGTGTCCACTAGTTACAATATTGTTTCCTGCTTATATATAATATTTTCCTGCATACACAATCAAATCACATTATTATAACCACCTGCTAATGTCAGAGTAACTGCCCTTTGCAACATGCACGGCAGATAGACGAGCTGGCAGTGACTCAGTCAGGTGCTGATAGGTCTGTACGGTTATCTGGAGCCATGCTGTCGCAGTGCATCCCACAACTGTTGAAGGGTGCATGGCGGAGGAGCCAGATGGCAAACAGGACAGTTGAGGTGGTCCCACAGATATTCACTTGGATTAAAATTGTGGCTGTTTTGTAGTCAAGGAAGAACTTTGAAGTCTTGATCGTGCTGTTCCAGTCTTGTGCGGCCACTTTTAGACGTGTGGCAAGGTGCATTATCGTACAAGATCCCATCCTCCCAAGGAAAGGTAATTATCATGTATGGGTGGGTGTGATCATCGAGGATGGATTCATAACCAAATTGATCAAGAGTTCCTTCCACATGGATGATGGGACCTACATAATACCACGAGAACATTCCTCAGACCATAACACTGCCCCCTCCTCCTTTGTATTCGTCCAGCAATTGATACAGGATGTCTGTTCACAGACATTTTTCACCAGACATGCTGATGTACATCCGTTCGGAAAATGTGACATGTCGGAGAAGGCTACCTGTCGCCAATCAGCATCCAGTCTGGGTGCAGTCACCATCCATCTATTCCAGAGTCCCATTCGCAGTAGGGATCGCTGAACTTTTGCAGTAGACATGCATCTGGATGCCTCCTGTTTGGAAAACGTAGAAATGTGTTTTCCAACTAAAATGAAGAACACAGTGTTTTCCAGCAAAAACGAAAATAGTGATTTGGAAAGATAATGAAATAATTAGTGTTTTCCAACGAAAATGAGAACACAGTGTTTTCCGGCGAAAACGAAAATAGTGATTTGGGAAGATAATGGAATAATTAGTGTTTTCCCGCGAAAATGAAGGAACCAGTGTTTTTCGGCAAAAAATAAGAAAACTAATTCAAACAAAATGAAGAAACAAATTGTTTTTGCAATAATCAAGAAAACAACGTAGTCGATGTTCACCTCGGACATTAATGGCACATGGAGCTCCGTAGTTTCCGCAACAGTTATTCCCAATGGTGCCATTCATCCACTCACGATACACCTTTACCACAGAGGCATGTGAACAGTTCACAAACGTCGCTGTTTCCTAAATGCTTCTTCCCTTGGCCTGAAAGCAGATGATCATCCCCTTTTGCAACTCTGATAAATCTGTTCCCTTACTAATGACAGCAGGAAGCTATTGGTCGCATTATATACCCGCTTCACCAACCCATGTCACTGACCATACGTCATGGGCTATGCGCTGCAGATGGTACTTCTAGCAGGTGGTCATGTCATAATAATGTGATTTGACTGTGTATGTATATGGTTAGACACCTTGAAACATGTTTTGACATGGTTTTCTACTGTAAATGTGCAGGAAAAGAAGTCGAAGGGGAACTCCAGTCGCACCTCTTCAAAGAAGAGTGGTGGCCTGAATGATAGCTCTCCGTCTACACCCCGCTGTGTGAGCAAGGAGACAAAGGCTAAACTTGCGCTGTTCCCTTCGTCTGAGGTAACTCATGATAAAATATTTCCTTACAGTTTTTACATTTATGATGTTTTGGTGTTGTGATTTGGAATTTACATATTAGAAATGAAATTTCTGCTCAACTGAATGCTTCCATTTATTTTCATTTGCCCACAAAAGGCAGTCTAGACACTTAAAATTTGGCGAAACGTGCTCCATCATTAAGCAGACTAGACTAGGTTTTGCAATTTTTTAAAGCATAATACAAGTTGTTTTTTTATGCTTTGCTGGGCTTTACAATTTTGGTGGTTTTAATTTATTTTAACATGAAAGAAAAGTAATGTATCATACACTATTACATATAATGTTAGGCAGATTTCTAAAAAGATTTTTTAATTGCTTAAATATTGCATTTAAAACTGGGTGGTTTTACATAAAATCGAGTTGTGCAGTAAACATATTTTAGGGAAGGTAAATGCAATATCTTAACTAGTTAGAATAAAATATAGAAAATTAATCAAACAAATTTTTTAAACAATAAATGGCCTGGCATAGCCATTGTGATGTAGAAATTTGTAAATTTGTAACATCAGCATAGTATCAGGGTATTTTTGGAGCGAGCTATATGTAGTTAGCTTTTTTAAAAGGACCTTCTTGGGTGTTTTTTTTTTGTACTGCTGCAGGCCCAGGAGAATGCACAGACGCCAAAGACGAGTGGAGAAGCATCTTCTGGGGACTCGTGGGCTCATCTCAAGCTGGACTTCTTGAAGCCAGACAAGATCCGCGATGCCATGCGACGCCCACCCACTCATCCCGAGTATGATCCCAAAACTTTGTACGTGCCGGAAGACTTCATGCGTAACCAGACCCCGGTGCGTGGCATAATATTCTAAAATTATGTCACAAATATTATAATTATTTCTCAGGAAGAATTTTTATGGTACTTGTGACTAGTCTTGTCTGAATTATGGTGTGACATCACAGGTTTACAGTATCCACTTTATAAATATGCCAGTTAGCTTGATGACACTTCACTGCCTGTGTGGCATCTGTCTCTTCTTCCCTAGAAGCTGAATAGCTCAAGTCTCCTTAGATGGGGTTCCTGGGTTTTGCCGGTTCATCTGGTCTCTTTTCTATAAGTCTGTCAGGCCAGGTAGGAGCTGATTTGAGAATGGGCTGTGTTTTTGCCCCTGTATGCTGTTCATGGTGAAGCTCTTCTAAAATCAACCTTTGGAAATAGTCGCTACTCCTGCATGCATATATGTTAACGGACACACTGATGGGCTTATCCCATTAAAGTAGACGCGTGATGTCCTAGGAGCAAGAGAGGCACGTCATGGCCGCAAGTGTTTTGGTGGGTGTGAAGGCATACGTGTGGCTTTCTGGCTGGGTACGAAATTGGGGATGGCTAGCACGATCTTTTGCTTAGGTACAACCACTCTTGGGTATACCTGGGTGACAGATGGCCTGAGTAGGCTGCTGAACCTGCTATGGTTCGGACTGTGGTGCTCTGGGGTTGGGCCTGGAACCTGGTATGTAGATGGGCAGGCGATCACCAGCGCTGGTGGAACCCCCAATACCGCGGGTTAGCTATACCAAACTAAGTTTCTTCCCCATTCAAATAAGCTAGTAACATATGGGGTGAGTGTCTCCTTAGAGCTTTATTGGTTGTGTGAAGAGGTTTGGAACAGGTGCTGTTGTGGCTGGCCCCTCTCGATGGCGGAAGATGGCTTCAGTTTTCTCCCGGGGACTGAGGTTCTCCAGTTCGGTTGGGATGGAACTATACTCCTGTTGGTATTTAGAGATAGTAGCAGTCTCTTTAACCCTCTTACAAATATCACTTTGACTGGAGAGGGCATGAAGAAAGTGTCACTAATACCCGACCCGCGGATGTGAATCGGGTAATGTTTGGTCCCTACTCTGTGTACTTTCACGTACTGCAATTACCAGACGAAAGCAGTGGAAAGAGTATACCACAGACTGACAATGTAACCCCCAGAGGATGAGTACCTACTGTTGGGGCTATACCGTTCTACGTATACACCTGGGTGCATAGAAAGGGTGGCCATTCAATATAGGTGCGTATATCTACGTATTATTTTGGCGGTTTGGTTAGAATGAAATTCCCGGTAACCTACTGTCCCTCGACGGGCCTGATGTTTATAGGGATGGGTTCTACTACTACTACTGGAATAATATCCTAAGTGGGATAAAATAATGTTTATTTCGGTACGGAAATAAACAAGGTGGTTTTTACTACCGTCTATCAAAAAGAGCTTAACGGAAACTTGCTACGCTACACAGTGAAGGCGAGGGTAGGTAGGCAAAGTGGCTATGAAAATAACTTGACTTTAACTAACGCTATGCTGAATGTCCTGAAGGAACCGGAAAGGGTCTTCCAAGTGTTCTACGACTCAAACTGGCGGTGATCTTCGAAGGGGAAGAGGGTTCTCAAGACCTGAGCTTCAGCACCAAGAGTGCAGTGAAGACCAGGCTGAGCTGATGGTTCCTTGGGCACCGAGAGCGGGGTGAAGAAACAGGACAGACTGGCGTTCCAAGGGACGTGCCCATTGGTCAGGTGGAAGGAGTGGCTGCATTAGATCCTTGGGGTGTGTGACGTCATCGGCCGGCCAAGGTTCCAGCTGCTGCATGTCTCAGCCATTCATACTAGTGGTGCCATCCCTCGGCATGCTATAGCACTAGGTGACCTTGATGCATAGTCATGGTGGCTCAGCCGGTGAACAATACAATTTCTTTGGGAGTGGAGCCTGCGTCTTTTACCGTGGGCAAACAGTATATGTTTTTAATGTGAAGTAGAGTGTTACGGCCAATCAAACTCCGTTGGGGTGTACGGCTGAGTGGTTTGCGCTGATAAGTAGAAGTCAATTTATATAAGTAGAAAAGACGTCATGCATGAAAGTTAGTCATGACGGAGGAAAAGTAGTTCCATATTTCAACATTAGAGTAAAAGTGCTAGATGAACATACAGTATGTCAATACTGAAATGGTTTGTTTTGCTTTTTTTATAAGTGTAAGAATTAGGAAATTTGTTAGTGTAATAATTAGCAAATGTGTAATATTTGTGTTTTCTAATAATTTCACAGTTGCGCTTGACCAATGTATGAATACACTTTGCAACGTTATTTTGATATGGTGAAAGAATACATAATGGGCTTACAAGTAGATCTTAAGGGCCCCCTAGTTAAAATTGGTGTTAGATTGTATAATTGTATCTTGGTAAAGAATGTTCTGAGGATGAAACTTTTTTTCCCAGGCAAGGTAAAAGGAGTTATCTATGTGTTGTGTGTGTGTGTGCGTGCGTGTGTGCATGCGCACATGTGTGTGTCTAATATATATATATATATATATATATATATATATATATATATATATATATATATATATATATATATATATATATATATATATATACACATACACACACATACACACACACGCACACTCTCTCTCTCTCTCTCTCTCTCACTTTTTGTTAACCTATTGAGTAAATTCAGAAGAAACAAAATGCTGTGGATTCTCGATTATTTGGTTTTCCGCGGACCAACAAGAATAACTAACTAAAGCATGCAGAAAAATGACTGATGCGAACTTGGATTTTATACTTGAGAAATATTGTACTTAACCTCAAAATTCATGTTTGTTTAAACCAATAGCCATAAATATATAATTACAAACAACTTATTCAAATCAATTTATGATTGAATATTCACTTTAAATTAAAAACTTAAATTCTTGAAATTGAGCAAAATTTACTTTTTACTTCTATATAATTTTTGTTCAGTGTTCGCTTGTCGGTCGAACCAAGCCCAATCCCTCAGTTAAAATTACAAATTATTTATTTACAACAATTTTTGCCAGTATTTTTCAAATCTTCAAACTGTTGCACAACAATACTATCAATACCACTAGTTCTTGATGATCTGTGTTTTGCACTCACACAGCATTCAAAAACGAACATTGCGCGCAATATTTGGCAAATGTGGCGATGAGAAATACTGTAAAATTTTAATAACTGGAAAACCTCATTGAAAATCCACAGTAGTTCATAGCTAAAGGATTGTTCCAAATATATTTTGGCTTTCGGGCAGAATATCTGATCGGGGGATGCGGGAAATTTACGTTTTAAGAGTCGAAACATGCAGGTTTTTTTAACATTGTTGTTGGGTCTGTCTGAAAAAAACTACAGTTATGGGAAAACTGGGTAAACTGGATCGCAGCGAGGTAATTGATGGATGCATTCATTAATTTTTTCCACATCCAGAGAGGTGAATGGTTCTTGTACAGAAACAGAGATCTCACCCTATCACCATATTAGTAATTAAATATGACAACCAGCACTATCCATACACCCAATCATAATTGACATCAACCAACTATATAGCTTAAACCTCCAAATACCCCCTTGAAAAATGTTAAAAAATAACTCCTAACAATTGGATGTCATAGTTTTTTGTCTTATCTTACTCGCTGCTAAAACACTGACCTAACAGCTGTTTCTTCCAAGCAAAACTATACTGAAGACTTTACTTCATACCTTCCAGGACAACAGAGCAATCATATAAGCATTGTTATGAAATATTCCAGCGAAATACACTGATAAACCATTTCATCATGTATTAGCAAAACACATACATATTCAAATAATACAAACAACCATACAGTGTACCATAGTCAACGGTTCAACCTTAATGAAATCACGTTCCATTAGACCATATCAATAAACCAGCGGTTAAAATGTTCCAGCAGAAAACCGTTATTACCATCAAACATTACCAGCAAAACTAACATACAGACAAGACATTAATCATTGAACCATATCTTACGACTAACATTACCAACACACACATTATGAACAGTTTTTTTTAGACACTTGAGTGATGGGTGTGTGGTTATTATAAGAAACTAAGTTAAAATATTAAACCATACTGTATGTTGACAAATTTCTGAACATGTTTTGGGGAAAAACTTTTTTTTAATGCCAATATCTCGTAATTAAGCCGCACCCCACTTTTTGTAGGGGGGTTTCCCCCCCCCCCCCCCCCAGAAATGTGCTGCCTATAAACACTGAAATACGGCAAGTGTTGGTACCATAAAAGAAATGTCACTATGAACTAATTTAGAGTGCCATTCAATACAGTATGTGTATCATGAAAATCTTGTTTTTTTTTTTTTTTTTAGGCTATAAAACAGTGGTGGTATATGAAATCTAAACATTACGACTGTGTATTGTTCTTCAAAGTTGGCAAGTTCTACGAGTTGTACCACATGGATGCTGTGATTGGTGTCAATGAGTTAGGCATAATGTTTATGAAGGTTAGTGGGGTTTTTTTTTTTTTTTTTTTTTTTTTTTTTTTTTTTTTTTTTTTTTTTTTTTTTTTTTTCATGTAAGTACATAAAATTTGACAAATAATGTGACCAAAGTACAGTATGTAAACAGTAAATGCTCTTATTAACAAAGTATTATATTAGCTGATGAGTTGTTGCAGGGTGTATACTGTTATGATGGCAATCGGGATGGTTATGGTAACCAATATTAGTACTTGGAATTAAAAGTTGTAATTTAAAACTTTGTTTACAGTTACAACATTCATGGTGTAAAATATGTTCTATAAGTAATATACAGTTTTTTTGGCTATGGAGAATTGGCTGTGAAAACGTTGGAGTGCTGGGCCAATACCAGATTTTGCCGATACCATTGATACTTTAACAGATACCAGATACCGATACCCATTACAATACCTACTGAGGAAGAATCCAATCTGAAGTTGCCATTTGTGTACAAACATAAAATTTATTCTAGGTCTACTTACATTTGTGATGATGTTTTTGAGATTTGGACAGTTTTAACCAACACTAAGATGCACAGTTAAAGTAGGCCTACCAACAAAAAGATGGATTGATCACATTAACAAATTTTACAAGAAAAATATAACAGAAACAGTTATTTGTGACATTTTAACTTTTAAAGAGAAAATAATTCATTATGGGTAATGAACTGAAAGACTGCTACTGGCACTAAAAGTATTTTGGAACGCTGATGGAAATCTGTGAGTGTCAGTGCCACACTATGTACTATTTGATGCTTTAAATAAACATACAAAACAATAGTTAAATTAATTCCACTCAATTCGTTAAAATCGTAGAATAAAAGCAGCTCTCAAGAAATATTTTTAGTAATATATTTTTATCTTATGTCAGGGCAACTTAAACAGTTTATGTTTTAAACTTATCAAATAAAAAATATTAAATCTACAAGGTTGTGTATCACATTTCTCAACATAATTCAGCTTTATTTATACTCGGATAGTTAAAAATTATTAATATGTATAGTTTTTAAATTCAGCACACAGAATAAAATTGAAGCACTGCCAGTTGTTAGGTAATGAATGTCAGATTTCATATTGCTTTTAAAATATTTTAAATACTGACATGAAGAGGTTAGTTCTTAGAGTAAGAACAGCAACTACTGCCTCAAAACAGCAGCAGTTGAGCCCGTCTTACTCCAAAGTTGCCACCCTAATAATTTTCTTCTGGTGTAGCCAAGTATAGGTAAACTGCGGTATCTGCACCGAGTATCTGAATTTAATTTGTCAGATTCTTACGATACTGATACTATAAATATCTGCAGATACTGTGGTATCGGCCCAGCACTAATTTTAAGCAATTATGATGGAGCATGTGTACGCTACAATCAGTGAAATATTCCCAACCCAATGGACGCAGTTGTGCAAGTGCTTCCCTTGTCATGTCCATACAAGTACCATGTTTGTGGTGTTAGAATATTTTATTGGTGGTTAATTATTTTTGTGTATGCTTTTATTAAGTGTAGTTGGTTGTAGGTGCTTTTTTAGAGTTTTATCTTGAATGAAATGTAATATTACTGGCAAATGTAAACAGCTTTGTGTAATGGTTTGCTCAAAGTACCACAAATATATTTACATTGACAAGTTTTAAGGTTATCAGGTTGACGTGTGATGTCCGTGGGTGTGTGGGCAGACATACCCGGGGATGAGTTCGGCTCTTATTCACAGCGTGGCACGGGAGCCTGACCAGAGCATAGGACTGGCAGTGTGGCTTTCTGGTACGAAGTCAGGGACTGCTAGAACAATCTTTCGCTTGGGCGGGATGGAACCACTCTCACAGGGGATACCTGGGCAACGAATGACGTGCTGTAGTTCGGACTGATGTGCGCTCTGATTGGCCCCACAGTTTGGCAGGCGATCAGTGGTGCTGGCTGTCATCTGGGTAAGCTTGGTGAGCGGGATCCCCAAAACTACAGGTTAGCTATTCCGTCTGATGTGTCTTAACCACTCAGGTACACTATGAACAGGGGGTGAGTTACTCTGTTGCGTTTGATGGGTGGTGTGAAGAGATCTGATATGGGTGCTGGTGAGGCTTGAACTTTCTCCCGGGGACTGAAGTTCTTGAGTTCTGTTGGAATGGGGCTGAGCTCCTGTTGGTATTTAGAGATAGTTTCAACTTTTTTTTAACCCTCTTATGGATACCACTTTGACGAGATAAGAGCATGAGGAAAGAATCACAAATACCAGACTGTTGGAGGTGGAGCAGGCAAGGAAATACTCCTTCTCGTGCCAGAAGAGCGGTGGAAAGAGTAAACCCCATACCGACAGTCTAACCCCAAGGGGAGGACTACCTAGTGTCGTGCCTATACCATTCTATACACCTGAGTGCATAGAAAGGGTGGCCATCCAATGTGGATGTGTGTCTACTGGCGAGTTTGGCGGTTAGAGTAGAATTCCTGGTATCCCTAGATGGGACTGATGTCTACAAGGTAGGGTTCTAGTGCTATGGGGAATGATATCCTTAAGTGGAATAAAACGTGTTTATTTCAGTATAGAAATAAACAAGGTGCTTTTGCCCTACCTCCTATCAATGAGAGATTAACAGAAGCTTACTATGTTAGACAGATGAAGGTGACCTGTTTCTAGGCTAACGAAATATAACTCAAACTTTCTAATGCTATGGTGTTTGTCCTTGAAGGGACCGGATAGTGTTCAACTCATACTGTGGGTGATTTTCGACGGTAAAAAGGGGTCTCGAGACCTGGACATTGGTACCAAGAGCGGTGTGAAGACCTGGTGAGAGCTGATGGTTCCTTCGGCACCAGGAGTGTGGTGAAGGAACAGGACAGACTGGCATTCCAAGGGACGTGCCTTGGTATTTATACTCGCCCTTGATCAGGTGGAGGGGGGTGGAAGCATTAGATCCTCTTCTGGGCGTGTGACGTCACCGGCCAGCTTCTGCATGTCTCTGTGATTCATACTAGTAGTGCCATCCGGCAGTGTGCTGTAGTACTAGGTGACCTTGATGCATAGTCTCGGTTGCTCGGCCGGTGAACAGTACAATTCTTCGGGAGGAGAGTGTGCATCTTTTACCACTGGCAAACAGTACAAGTTTTTAATGTCCAGTAGAATGTTACTGCCAATCAAACTCTGTTGGGGTGTGCGGCTGAGTGGTTCCCACTGATGAGTAGAAGGAGATTTAATAATGTTGAAAAGACGTCATGTGTCAAGGTGAAGTGCTGTATTTACTAAATGATTCTGAACATAACGTTTTTTTATCAAGGGCAAACAAACATGATTTTATTGAAGTAATTCTCAAAGGATTGCCACAGATCAACACCTGTTCATGAGTTTTGAATAGGAATTACAAACAGTAAGTTGGTCTGTTTTGTAAGTAATGTTTTTTTTTTTTAACAGTTATTAGAATTTTGAAGTTAAAGTGTAAGTGGCCCAATAAACTGACATTTAAACTTTTTCTGTTTTGTTTTTGGGATGAGATAATTTCAAAATATTTTATTCTGATATCAGATAAATTCCTATTCTCATACACTGAATAAAACCTGCTTCTGAATTACAAGGTTTTTTGGTGGGGAAGGTGGAGGGCATATTTTGTGTGGGGGATATATACACACACTGTACGCATCTCGAACTTTATTTGCAATTAGGAACATTAGTAATAAAGAAAATCTCAATGTACAACATTAGGAAATCTGCATGCTTGCTGCAGGAATTTTTGGTACTACTGGATTACATTATCATGCATTTTTTGTTGGAATTCTGTACTATCTGTGCAGAAAAATCCAAATACATTCAAGTGTTATCATTTATGGATTTCAATAGGGTTAAGTCCACCTTTCTGAGTTGAAAATAAACTTACATATGTTTTTAATAGGCTGTTGTGCAAAGAGAGATTCAAATAACATCTACTTCTGCCACTGAATATTTAAATATATAAGAAAATAAAATTATAAAGAAATTTAAGAGATATCATCCTGAAGTTACAAATCTAACTAAAACTAACTGAAAAATTTACATACAGATGTGATAAATTTTTAAATCATGACTCAGTTAAGATGTAAACAAATAAACACATGGAAGGATACTGTCTCACTATAGCGTAGAGGCTGAATTGGTAATGTCAGTGCGCACATGGCTTCAAGATTTCTGTAATCATGGTTGAGTTGTTATTATTTATTAATTTGGTTAATTGTAAATGAGGTAAAAGTGATTAGCAGTTGAGTAATAACAACTTATTTGCATGTGCATTTTGAAATGTTTTGTCAGGGTGAGAAAGCACACTCAGGGTTCCCAGAAGTGGCCTATGGGAGATTCTCGTCCAGTTTGATAGAAAGGGGCTACAAGGTGGCGCGAGTGGAGCAGACAGAAACCCCTGACATGATGGCAGAGCGCTGCAAGACAGGTGAGTGAACATCAGGCAAGTGTCTCACTGTTCACGTTGTGACATCTCATTACTTCCTTTTTTCTTTTAAGCTTTAGGAAATGCTTAACACAGTGCTTTCGTGGCCATTGTCAGCCCTTTGTTTTGGCATATGCCACACTCACTGTGATACAACTGTAACACTAAACTTATGAGAAGACACCTGTTTATTAGGCATTACTGATTCCGGTGGACTCCTTATATACCGTATTTCAGAGGACTGTAAATAAATTTTCTAACATCCAGAATTTCTATAGATGAGGGTTTGATACGTACATCAACAAAATACAACCACATTATTTGGGGTGTGTGGGAATGGCTATTTTGTGTTCGGGAAATTTTCAGGAGGGAAAAAAATGTTCCATTCTGGGAAACGGTGCGCAGTTGGGAAAAATATCACGTGTGTTAAATTTATAACTATATTGACAATTCATAAAATAAATAAAATAGTAGTAAATTAAGAGTGATAAATATACTAGTATCAAACCATTGGTACTATTTATTTGA
The DNA here is from genome assembly GCA_029891345.1 of Dryococelus australis. Classification (NCBI taxonomy): domain Eukaryota; kingdom Metazoa; phylum Arthropoda; class Insecta; order Phasmatodea; family Phasmatidae; genus Dryococelus; species Dryococelus australis. Next base: position 18,375,921 of record CM057008.1, on the reverse strand, counting down.
TAACTAGCATTTTATTTATATGTCTGCTGTTTTGATTAAAAAAATATTAGTTTTTTAACATGGTCTGTTGCGAATCGTTCGCTGTGTTCTGTGACAATGCTACCTGCAGAAGAGAGCACCCTCTCACTAGAAGATTCAGTAGCAGGGATTCCCAAGTACTGCCAAGCTATCATGGCCAAAAGCGGGAAGTTTATAACGGTTAATGGTGTTAACATAAACCTGTAAATGATTTACAATGAAGATTTTTCAGAAAATAGGTAAATAATTTGTTTATAAGAGATTAATGCAACAGAAAACACTAATTAAATTGTCAGAGAAAAAACACAAGAATTTGTTTAAGCTTAACAGGAAAAGTAGTATTGTTTTTTCTGCTCACAGTAAACAACTTAATTAATAGAGGCAAGTTTTGGTGGTGTTATTTTTAAGAACGTTTTGGCGTTATTGGTTTATTTATTTTTCAACACAAATTACGTGCATTATATAGTTCTGGATTTCAATTACGTACATTGTGTGGTTTTAATTGTCTCGATAAGCCTTTTTGCAAACACATATTTACAATATAAATTACTTCTTGTCTAGGTGCAAGACACTCATTGAAAAGTAATCATTGTTAATAATTGACAAGGAATCATTCTTAATAATTGACACTTGCTGCTTATATGAGATACCAAATTATTGCGACTCGTCCTAATATGTTAATATTATACCAGGAACCACAACCATAGATGACTACAGGATTGTTTCCCATTGGAAAGAAGACACGTGGTATTTCCTGATGTTCCAGACCCAACTTTCTCACACTACTAACGTAGTAGCTATGTAACCCGAGGAAGGGTCAAACCCAACACGTTATTCACTAGTGCAACGGAATCGCTCCCAGCCTAGTGGGCGGTTCTAGCACGTGAAATAAGCAATGTTTTCAAGTGACTGCAGTAACACGTCAGTCTCCCCGACTTACCTGGCAGACAGTGTGTCGCCTCACCAGCAAAGCTTTCCGAAGAAGGCCAAGCTCCCGAGGGGAAGTGGTTGCCAACAGCAATGATCGTGGCGACCTAGCATCCTCTTTCTGTCTCTCTGCCGTATACCTTCCTTCCACCCCTCACATTCCAGCGAGAGGGGAAGTTGTTGTCTAGCAAAAGATAAGAACGCCCTCTTTCTGTCGGGTACGCCTGCTTCGCTTGCCTTCACGCATCGACCTAGAGCAAATGTGTGCCTGGTTAACATAGTTTTATCAAGATTTTGTGTCGCTCAAAATAGTTGCACCTATTGATACTTGTATTTCAAAGCAATTGGTTTTGCCTGAAAATGTTATGCAAAACATTTTAACGAGGAATTCTAATTTGCAAAGATGTTTCCTTTTGTGGTTAAAGGTCATTTTTCCCATAAGGTTGGTGTTTCATTGTATCTGGCATAAAATTACATGATTTTAAAAAGTAATATTTATTTAACTCAAGGGGCAGCATTTTCGCACATAAAATTATATGCCTAGAAGTATATACTTGACCTCCACTTGTCGCCAAATATTGTTTGAACATCGGGCGACTTGTATTATAAGTGTAAAGTTCGTTTTCAGGAACTTCTTGCAGGAAATCAAAGGATTTATATTAATTTTTTTCAATAGACATGCATCTTTTGTTTAGACTGATAAAATATAAAGGTCTATTTGACACGTTTTGCTGCCTAATAATTGGTCGGTAGGCACTGAGCCGAGTGCAGTGTAACTCACAACAGGAAAAATCAGAGGACATGGTTTTGAATGATTAATTATTAAATACGGTGAAGAAATCAATTATAATCACCTTATTTATTCATTTCTGTCACAATATTGTGTGTTTTATTTGTAGTAAAATATAATTAATTACTTTAAAAGATAGTTATTTGCCACGGGCACAAATTGTTGGCAACATGTAGCGGTGTGGAGGGGTATCCTCCTGCCACCACCAGCCGGCCGTCAACACACTGCCCAATAGATAACTTCTCCGTGCACTCTTAGCTGAACAAGTGCGCGTGGGACATTCAAAATTTGAGTTGCATTCAGTGTCATATTTTCATTTTCAGAGGGTTTGAAAGTTTTAGGTCAGCTAACATTGGGTGTCATTACAATCAATTATATATGGTATTTTGAGAGTTATTTTCTTTACTTAAACGAGTTTAGGTGAAATTTTTTTTATGTATGATTAAAAATAATTCTTTTTCTATAATTCCCATTTTTGTTTTGTTTATTAGCCAAACTTTATTCACAGATAATGTACAGCTCTTACTATACTCTACATAAAGTTTTATAAACTTAGAAGTTGTATTTTATTGATATACATGTCAGGAATCGCATCTACTGAAATACCGCATGTACAGACATGTTTTGGCAGTCTCCTGAATGATAGATTGAGAGTCAACTGTAGTGGTTTTTCAAGTGATCAAAATGAGGAAATGGTGTATGCTGACAAACAATATATGCAGACTGAAAATTTGTCTTTACGAACTAGGTTTGAGAGTATTTTCGTTGTGAGACTGAATACAACAATTTATATAGCTTTTTCACTACTGGAACACCACCACTTCTCTATTTCGAATCCATGGCATAGGCCTGACAGGTGGAGAGTAATGCGGAAAATAAATGTGTAGTTTGTGTCAGCGCATGGTATTTTGAACTGTGTCATGTTTTTGCTATGGTAGGTGTAAGACCTTATGGAAGTAGAGCGAAAACTTTTTAATTTTGTGGAACTCTGTTATAACGTCCCCTCGTATAACATTTTCCTGCATAATAAGATTCCTTCTTGTGGTCCACAAACATGTTTTTTAATGCAACATTACCCTCTTATATAATTTTCCCTTATAAAAGGCTGACATTTCTCGGGTCCCTGAGAGATGTTTTAACGGGGCTCCACTTATTAGAGTGTACAGTATGTAACATGGCAAAAGTCAGTTTCCTGCCTTTCCACTGTTCATTCTGTACTAACTCAGTTGGTTCGCTTTCACAAGTGTTGGTACCATGGTTTTCACTAAATAAGGAGAATCTACTTCCATTTTGGAATATGATCCAGTTTTATTATAGAAGGTCTAACATAGTTTTACACTCGCACCGACACGAAAGTCGTCTCTCCAATGGTTCTTAAAGATAAGCGCATACCACAGTCACTACGACAGGAAGTCGTCTCCCCGATGGCTGTTACTATTGTGTGGACGAGTCCAGGGCTAGCTGCTCGCAGCTCGCCACGTGCAGCACTCCCCACTCCTCCAAACAAATCTAAAAATAGCATTTGGCCGGTGCTTGCGACCTCCTATTGGCGAAACTTGCATAACTGCGAGGGCTTTAAAACAAATACTGTTGATAGCATGGGAAAATCAAAAGAAGTCTAAAATATATATAATCTCAAAAGTTGTGCAACCTCGCTTGGATCCTGAGAACTCTAAAGTGCCAAGTATTACAGATAACAACTGAAATACAGTTCCCCCCCCCCTTCCCCCTCCCCAATTGCATTAAAACTGATAAAGCCCTTCTACACATGGCACGAAAGGAAAAATTTAGACTATTACACTCACTAATAAATGAAAAATAATTTTAAAAGCGATTAAAATGTATATAAACTGCAATTCTACAAGTATGTGAACAAATGCCATAAGTCATGCCTTGTAAACACTGTTATATTTTTGGGTATTTAATTTTTTTGTTGTGAAGTGATTAGTATTTATTATAATATTTCTGTCGTGTGCTTTTCCATGTTACTACTTTGATTTATTTTCTGTCTTTTAGTATCCAAAGCTACAAAGTTTGATAAGGTTGTGAAGAGAGAGATTTGTCAGATTGGTTCACGTGGCACAAAAGTTTATAATGTGATTGATGGTGAAGCAAAGCAGTCGGAGACCAATTACTTACTGGCGCTCACAGAGAAGGTAAGTTGTTGTATTGTTCAAATATAGATCCTGTAATAAGTGGATAAACTAAAAGAGAGAGAGAGAGAGAGAGATATATATATATATATATACACACACACACACACACACACACACACACATACAGTCATCATTAGTCTTGTTTGCTTTTGTATGCAACTAACAGTTACGTTTGAGTTTAGTGTGAGTAGTGCATGTGACTTCTTTAAGGACTACTATAAATGGCTTACTATGAATGTTTTTAAAGTTTCAAAAGGAGGAATTTCTAGTCATTCAGATTGTTGGTTTTTGAGGTGGGAGATACCACACTTTTGATCCTCAGTACGTATTCAATATTGTTTTTGGTTTGCTGCCCCTACTACTTTCAATACTCCATTCTTCAAGTAATGTGTTTACTCGGATATGACAATTTTTTTTTCTCATTTTTGCTTAGTAAAATTGGGTGGTCTCATTATTATTGTGTAGTGTGATGCGCCATGTACGAGGTCTAGCCTCTGCCACAGCCGTGGCTCCCTCTACCTGGCCAAGCTCTGTTAGCTGTACATGCCACTGAATCATCTTGATTTAACTGTAGCAAGTCTGCAGAGATGCAGCTGCCTGCATCACACCATTGTTTTGGTGTGTCTCATCCTTTCATCCCTCCAGCCGCTGCTGCAGAGGGGTAGACAGCCCAGCGCTCAGCAACTTTCGCCACTCTCTCTCCACTCTCTCTCCACTCTCTCTCCACTCTCTATGCCACCTCTTTGCTCGTCCTGGGGCCCAGTGTATGTATACTGGCTGTGTACTGCAATTTTGAGGGTGGTTCACGTCAGCTCAACTGTATGCCGTTAGTCTGCCTGAGCGTGCATTGACGTTCACTTCGTCTACAAGCTTTTTGCTTCATCTGCCATATTATCTACAGTGTTAAGAATCCCTTGCACTTGACTTCTGAGTTCACAGTAGTTTGGGTTCGCCCTAACCTCACCAGCATCATCTTCTACCGAGGGTACTTCTCAGATAGTAGTAGTTGTTGACAATCTAGGTCTGGCCTGTCAGGCCAGGTGTGGGTATAGGCTGGTTCATTCTGTTTTATGGGTTTACCAAAAAAAACAGATACACATAAGCTACTTGAGTGTGTATCTACCAGCTCTCGTTCTTTCAAAACTTGTATTCCTCACTTTAACCCCTTTGCAACCAGAATTCTCACAGACTCCCCCCTCCCCCCCTTTTAACCCCTCTCTCTTTTTCTCCTTTCAAACACATTCAGACTTAACTTCCTTTGTTTTGTGTGTGGGACTGAGGTTTGACTGTAAATCCACCATATCGGTCACCACCGGAGAGGAGTGTTCAGCTGCTGTATACTCCTTCAGTAGAGTATGTGGCATGCCAAAATTAACCCCATCCTACCTGCATACTTGCTGGGGGCCCTCCAGTGAAGGTTACGCAAATGCACAACTTGCGAACCTCCCCACGGAGAATCGGAGTGTTAGCAATGTCGCTCTCTTTGTTATCCTGGCTCGTGTTGTGTACAGCTGTGCACTGAGGGAATTAACTGCCCTCTGGGAGGCCGCTGGGTAAGCAATCCTTTACCACTCCATTCATACTCGGGGAGCCATTTGTGCTGTAGTGGTTAGACTACTCGCACCCCACCGGGGTGAACCAGGTTTGATTCCTGGTGGGGATAGATGCAGATTTTGGCATGTGGGAATTGTGGCAGATGATATGTTTAATGTTCTCCTGTTTCCCCCGCCCATGTATTCTGGCACTGCTCCATTCTCACCTCATTTCACCTTCATCAGCTCTCAAGACCTTGCCTTTAGAACTGCCTAAAACCTCCACTCCATCGCCCATTTATACACCCTTTTTTTCAATTAGAGCTGTGCCAACCCCTGCAGAACACCTGCTATTCCACTTAACTGTCTATCCTCTGCCCGAATGTCTCGTCATAGGGCTGAGCAGCAGAAGGTGGCCAGGCAAGCCTTGACTCTGGCCAGCGAGGTTGTGAAATCAGACCAGGGAGCCATTAAGGTCTATTCCAATGGGAAGAAGTGGCAAGACAAAGGAGGAAATACCGTAAATGGCTTCAACATCCCGAGCTCTCTCGCCACTCCTGCCTTTGCCATCAAAGTCGAGATCTAATGCTACACCAGCCTCTGGACTTGCTAAAGTCATGTGTTGCCTCCATTTCACTGAAGAAACCTTTGCTCTTACCCACCCGAGCATGAGCTTTTGAAATCCCAGAACGCAGTCAGTGGTCTTAACCAAATCAAGGTTGTATCCCCACAAGCTCTCCCACTAATGGGACTCGTGCATCCGTTGAATGACGTGCCACGAGCACTGTCAGTTACATATACAGCCTCAACCTCTGATTCTCCTCCCTAGCACACTGTATTGCTGAGCGCTGTCACTTATTTCACCTCTGTACTGGTCCATTCTACAAGCCGAGGAAACCCCTTGTTGCTTCAGGGGAGGTTTCGCCTTCCATGAGGCCTGCTTCACTGCCCCTAGCATGACACGACCCTTCAGTGGGATTTATTTCCTTGCACGTACATCTGAAGAGGTAGTTGGCAGTAAGATGGCAGCTGGATTTCAGACTTAATCTGTAACTCTAGCCTCTCTCCTACTAAAAGAATGCCTTCAGCAGTTCATGCATTGCTCCATTTGTTTTGCTCTTCTAGTGTACCCAACTTGTGTTTTTCAAAGCATGGTAGAAACTCTTGTATATAAAGTATACAGAGTATTGGCCTGTGTGCCTTGTCCATGCTGGACGTAGTGTGTATTGGGATAGTATTCCCAGGACATTTATTTACCGAGATGTAGGTAAATGCGCAAACCAAACAACGAATGTATAGAAAATATGTCTGGGTACTAATTCTTAAATACAATAACAAATGTGATTTTTGCACTGCTCTACCAAAGTCAAAGGCACACGTCACTTCAGAACACTTCAACATGTGAAATATTTTTGTAATTTTTATAGTATTGTATGCTGTATAGTTGATGTAAATATTAAACAAAATTGTACGGCAATGACTATCAACATGGGAAGGAAGGATGCTCAAGCAGAAGAAAGAATAAACTACAAGTGGCTTTCAAAAATGCTCACTTTACCTTAAAAAGTCTACTTGTTGTGCATCAAGCTGGGTCTCTTTCCCTCACTTTAGAAAATCGCAAGACCGTATGACAGGCAGGAGCGGTCAACAATCATTCACAAAGTTAAACCAAAAAAAGTTACCAAATCTGAATAAGAAAAAAACAATCGTAACTCATCAACAAACAGTAATGAAAAAAAACCCAAGCGAAATCCAAGTTGTAGTAACACAAGTGAAGTGCGGAGGCAAGCCAGCGAGAGCACATTGTCAGGAAAACACATGATGGTAGTCGTGTGCTGAAACATTGTGCCATCTGAGGGGTGGTGGGTGAGCGGAGAGGTGGAGTCAATGTGTATTGGCTAGCTCTGGTGGTCTAAGGGGGGGAAGAGGGTTGTATCTTGTAGATATTATGCGCTACATCCAGTACAGCGCTCGCTAAGAGTAACAGAATGTGTAGCAACAAAAAAATTTTAACAAATTTATTTTTCAGCCGATTTCCTTCAAATTTTCATCTCTTTTCACCCGTATTTTTTTCAGTTCCTCATAAATGTTTTACTATAGAAAGAAGGGCCCAGTGAGTGAGGATCAATTCAGTGACATTCTACTTTATATTGAAGTTATGTAATGGAGGTGCATATGCATGTGTGTATGTATGTAACAAAATATGTACATGGTTATTAAAACATAATAATATTGCAGGTGGTTGGCAATAATTTAAAAAATTAATAATTTTGTGGATAATTTGCTATTGTGACAAAAATCATGATGGCAGCACTTAATTGTAACATGAAATATATGTGTTGTTTGCATAAACAGCTGAACCCATGAAACAAAAGAATTTTTGTTGAGAATTATCAAAAAATGAAACGAAACAAAAAAAAAAATTTCTTTTGAGTATTTATGACATTACTTAATTAACATATGTCCACATTCCTCTTTTTACTGTTAATGTTGCAAAGAAATAAACATAAGACAATTTCACCTTTTATTAAATGTGTTATTTCACGATTTTTTCTTCAAAATACAAAAAGGTTTGTTTTATATTTTGTTAGTAAAACATGTTACAACAGAATGATTTTCTGATATAAGACAGGCTTGCAGATAAAGTTAAGCAATGTTATTAATCACGAAAGTGTTACTTGCAAAAACTGTATAAAAGGGTTGGCATTGGTGCCTTCCATTTTTTCCGTTTTGGTTACACGCATTCATTGCATGCGAAACTTACAGAAAGAAAAAAGATTGAATGTTCACGACTTTGAGCTTGTGGCTTGTCCAGTTATGGTCACTATTGTTTTTATTTCAGGCCGGCACAGATGAAACTACATTTGGCGTATGTTTTGTTGACACTTCCATCGGTCTGTTTCATCTGGGCCAGTTCGATGATGATCGTCATTGTTCAAGGTTGCGCACGCTGCTTGCTCATCAGCCACCTGTTCAGGTGTGTAACTGTATCTGTGACTTCACATTACTACTGTGTGAGCAATTACTCAATTATTCCATTCATTTTTAATGAAGAATTTTCAGGATGTTATACACTTTCCACATGGTTTACGCTTTGCTCACTTTGCATGCTTACATGTTCTGCATTGGAGTCAGAAATTTTTTTCTACTTTTTTTCCATGTTGTATATTTCTTTGTTGGGTCAGAAAAAGTGTGGAATTGAAAGAAAATAACTTTTCAACACACCGAACAGAAGCTGAAGGAATTTGAAATTTGTATGCAGTAATTTTTTTTGTACAAATCTCAATTTTTGTTATGTTGTTTGCTGTGACTTCAGGATACATGTATGCTGAAAATAAACTTACTAAGATAAATACAGTGAAACAATCTTAAGAAGTTTACCATTTAAGAAGTAAATTAATTTGACATATTGTATATACGTACACATGTATAATTGAACCCTTTTAATTAATTTTCCTTTTTAATAAGTACAATTTTTTTCATTCCAACTGAAACACATGCGCAGTTTAGGGCTGGGTTGGCTCGAACCGCTTTCTCCAAGCTGTGATTCGGACATGAGATAGAATTCCCAGCTAGGGATCAGGTTCTTCGTGTTGGGTCTTTTAAGGGTTAGAGTGGATCTTTGACCAATGACTGGGGAAACTAATATTATCCTAGTAAAATGAGATTTAACAAAAGTGATCTTGGTCACGGTCAATTTCACAGTTTTATGTTGCGATGCCAAAATTGCGAGGTGCATAGGAGAGTAAGACAGGGACCTTAAGGTCTGTGTGGTGCCCGACCAGTATACAAGGTAGGCCTTGTGGGCCGTCTGTTTGGTACGAAATCAGGGAACACGTTCACTACCCTTCGCCTTGTTTGACACAGTACCTTAGGTCTGATAGGAGGGGTGCTCCTCTGTGGTGGTTGACTCGCACTGCTGGTGGGCGGTTGGGCAGGTGTCGGCACGGGAAGACTTACAGGGGCAACGTTGTCTTAGCTGTTTGCGGGGACTGGAGGAGGGGTTACCTGCAATGGTACCTCTAGCCAGGGCCAGTCAATGCCTAGGGGGATTTCTTCATGTAGAACAGCCTCTACAATAGGGTGTTGCTTGCCAGGTAACTTAATTAAGGGCGGGAACAAAGGTTTTGAAGAGGCAGTTTCAGAAGGGGGGTATTTTAGCTTTCTCATCCTCTAAAGCACGTAAGGCCTTCTTTAATTTCCTTCATACATCTCCCTGACATGTGTACGACATTTGAAGACTGAAAGAAACAACCAGCAGAGGGTAAGCGTGTTCCTGGAGCCCTAAGCATGTACTTTCGGGTACCCATGCTTGTGGCGTGAGGCAACCTTTTCTTCTTTCGTCCAGCCCTTGCGAGCAGTAGGATCTCCGGATGCCCCAGTGGTCACGCACCCCGATGACTACCTCCGGCCCTTGCAAGTGGTGGAGGAGCAGAGACTCCAGAGCTATGGGGTGCTAGCCCTTTTACACTGATAATGGCGAGGAGCTTGGTGAGGCTCAGTGATGTGGGGTGCAGGTCAAGCTAGCCTCGTTTTCGGGGGTGAGACTCCTGCCCGCTGAGGCAGTGCGGGTGGCATTATCCTTTCTTATCACCTGTGTGTGAGGTGCTTGGAGGCTGGAGCTGCTGAAGTAACTGGGTGCTGCCATCCAGTGGCAAGCTGTGGTACTACTTGACCTTTGCTGGAGGGTGCCGATGGCTCAATCAACAGTAGAATTCTATGTCCGGGGTTGGGTGTTGGCATGACGTCTTCTTGTTGTTTCTGGGCGAACAGTACATTCTCTCGACGTGTGTCAAGTGTTCCCTGTAGGCACGTGTCCCGCAAGTACTGTTATGAGTGGTACACCTGCCCCTGTAGGAACGTTGTGTTCAAAGATGAGGCGAAGTCGTTGAGTAGTGTGTGCATCGTAAATGCCAAGGAATGCATTATGCATCACAATTACAAATGTCTTAACCAGGTTTTAGTGAAACTTTTTGAATCTTGTGCAACTAAAATCTCGAAGATGGAAATGTAATATTGATACTTAAAACAAGCATTATGAATTTTTAATTTTCAAATTTTTGGGTATTTTTATTTAGTTATTGTAACGTATTGCATAATAAAGCCATAAAATATCCTCAAAAATGGCTCTTGTATACCGGTCACAGTATAGCTCTATATTTAGTGTTAATGTACAAGGAAGTATTGATTGAAATGAAATGTTATGTTATTTTGACATAATTTTCGCTCATCATCCAGCCATTTGTAGGGCTAGTATTAGGTAAATATGTTTTAACCTAAATTGGAAAATATTAATTTTTAAAGATATTTTTATGTTATGTGTTTAAAATAATGTTTGAATTGTAATTTTTGCTATTTCATTCATATTTTTATTATATTTAATAGGGATGGGGCAGTCAATACCTCGATACCTTCGATACTTTATAGTATTGAGTATCACGTCAGAATATCCAAAAGTATTAAATTTTAACATCTATTTTCTCATGCCATAATTATGGTACAAGCGTACCATAGCGTTTGAAATGAGTACTTTTCAAAAAGTTGACGTGTGCAGTTCCTACTACTAATCAACTTCGATTACGACTAATCGCTTAGGTTCCTACTTCCACTGCTGCAGACGTAAGAAATACGTACAGAGAATTTTCAACTTGAAATCTTGGCTGCTTACTCTACCAGGCAACAGGAACTTATAAGCAACTTCTCTTCAGCTGAAGGTTACGCAACCTAGCAGGCAAGCCCCCCCCCCCCCCCTCTCTCTCCTCTTCACCCCCCGCTGAGAGCCTATAAGCCGCCCAGACCTCGGGGCAAGGCTGAGCGCTACGACGAGGCATGAAGCAGAAACGCTGACCAGAGTTTTTCGACTCCCACGCCAACCAGGGCAGGATGCTCGCCCTCCCCACAGCCTGCACCGGCAGCCTACAAGCTTCACGTATGTAAGTCTGGACGCTGCCAGGCTCGGACAGTCACTCTTGTATCTTCTCTCGCGACATCCCCAAGCACCGTCTAGTGCTGGGACCTCCAGAGAACTTCTAAGCTTTGAGTACGCCCCAAGCGGCTGCTTCACCATCGACAATGTCAACCCGACAACCAATGAACACGCTTACCAACATGTATTAAATTCACTTTGTCTTCTCTAGACACCTTTACTATAATAGTTTAGTAGTAATATATATTTTACAGTCTAGATTTAACTTTCCCCTTTACAACCTAGAACCAGGTCACCTACACCTGGCCAGCGTAGTTTCCGTCAGCACTCTACTGCTTGGTAGAAGGTAGCACATGTCACATGTTTATTTTCTCCTCAATAAACATAGGTTGTTTCCTATACTTCAGCTTTTTCTTTCATAGAGATTCTTACTTTTCGCCTGCTAGAACAGTTTACGACGTGCACCACTGGCAGGAACTGGGACTTTTTGTATAACCGAATTAGCTTTTACTACGGGCGCCCTTCACGAGCCCGTCAGTTTTCTCACACACCCATTAGATGGTCATCTGTTGCTTTCCAACTTTCAGAGCACTGGCTAGTGGTGGCGAAGAGGAACAGAGGAGCCACAACCACTTGCAACACATCCATTCAAGGAGGGGTGACAAACCAAGGTTACTTCTTTACACCAGAGCACTGTTAGTGCTGGGGTAACTGTAACTTGAGTCCTGCCGCTCGTTCGTGTATGAACACACATCCAGTGGAGGCATTGGTGACCCACACAGCTCCCCGTCTCTGATCAGACCGCATAGCGTGGGAGATCAGTGGATACTATTACTGAGCCTGTGTCAGCAAGCCAAAACCGGACATACACTGTAAGGTTGTGCTTCTTTAGGGTGCACCCCATATATTGTAAGCAGCAACTCTATGCCCTACCAGATGAGGCATGACAAAAAGCGTAAGGAACAAAACGCAACGTTCCTTGCCACCATACAGTTGAGTGCACTACCTCGTCCTACGGAGGAAAGGCAGGCGGAGCGGGACCATGCCGCCCAACTTGGACACCAAGCAGTCGCGCCTGCTCCGGTGCGTGTAATATATTTGTCACCTTGCTAGCGCATCCATCCATTGTGCCACTCTGTGGTAAGAGGATTGTTAAACCTTATTGAGACGGTACGGCTCTGCAAATCCGAACTTCTGGAGTAGTGAAACCTAAAACTAGAATCGCCACTTAGGAGTAAATCGAGCTCGCCACTACTTGGTAAAACCCGGATCAACCACAACACCCAAGACGACAGCATAAGTAAATTGTAACCAACACTCCTCGCTTCCCGCCATGTAACCTGAGTCAATCACCCCGCTTTTGGTCTAGCCGAAAAATCCTCGACCAACGTGCCTGTCAGTCTAACTATGCATGCATCAAAGTGTACTGTAACTTTTGGAATATGTACTATAATTTGGAAAAGCATACCGTAATTTAAGTACAAGTGTACCATAATATACCATATTTTATTCATAGCATAATATTGTGAGCACCTTGGGGTGTTTTTAGGGAACCTGTACAATTATTATTTTTGAAAAAATTTACAGTTATGGTACCGGTACATAATTTATGTACAATAGTAGCGGGTTGAGAGTTGCGAGCGAGCGCTGATAGGCATAAACGAGCAAATTGAGTAGTTACTGTACATCCCACACATACCATAATCATCTGATGCAAATGTGTTATTAAATATTCACAAAAATAAATACCGTAATTATCTGCTACACCCGTCATGGCCTAGCCTGCGGATTCCGCAGGCTAGGTCATGATGGGTGTATCAGATAATTACAATATTTATTTAACGTTACAGTAATTTTGCCAAGGTCGCAAAATAAAATTTAAAAAATTGTGAAATCACAAAATAAGTGTGTACTGAGCTATCATTTTCCTCAATGTTTGATTGCAGCTTTTACTATGGAAACATGATTCTATAGAATTGAAGGAGACTGTGTTGGTTTATCATTGGTTAAGGACATTTGGGTTACAGGCCATCCACCATGTGTTTCCATTGTAAAGTGGGTTTTTATATACGTAGTTTCTGTGTGTATCAATGACACTATTAAAATGAGCCATTTTCTCGGCCAAATTGTTGTGTGTTTGTGTCAATTTTAACTTGGTATCGAGAAAAGTAACTGTATTGAGTATCATGAGAATGTTTTGGTATCGAAACTGGTATCGAGTATTGAGAAAATGTAGTTTCGACCCATCCCTAGTATTTAATTTTTGTGTTATTTGGAGTTAGGATATATTTTCATTTTGTTTCAGTTTTTACCGGAAGTATGTTATTTCTGTTTGCTGTTAATGTATAGCGTTGCAGGAAGCTATGCTTCTGGTTGGGCTTTTTGATAGCGGCGGACGTAATAAATTAGTGCCTAAATTTTATCTCCAAAATCTGTAGCGCCAGCCTAATATCTAGGTTAGTTCTTATCGTCCCAGAAGCAAGAGTAATTATTTTAGGAAGCCACTGCATGAAGTAAAAGGGCGTAAGGCCTTTTTTTTTTTTTTTTTTTTTTTTTTTAAAAGGCATCAATAGACGCCAGTATCGTTACGTCATGAGGTATGACGCCGTACCAGGACGCCGCCTGTTCACAGCTGGAGGGGCCAAAAGGCATATATTTTCTATTGATCCTGGACTTTTATAAAATATAGTGTGTTAGTTAACTTTGAGACATTGAATGGCAGGACAGTCCAATTGCCCAGTGGTCCAGTTTGTTCTCCAGTTTTGAGCTAGACCGGAGCAAAGGACTCAAATTATACTGTATTTTCAAGATTACAAGCCGCACTTTTTTTGCCAAAATTTTGGCTTAGAAACAGGGATGCAGCCTGCATTGAAGGAAAATTTATTTTCAGTGTTAATAAAGGTAATAAAACAAAGTACTATGAAACTAAACACTATAAGGAACTCATTTTCAGACTATGAATTTCTGAAAAATAAAGCTGTAATATATTTAATGCTCATTCCTTAGACACGATTTTGTGGAAAATCATGTTAAAACAAAATAACACCAAAATACAATTTAAAATGTGAAATAATATGAAATACAGACAAATGTGCGATATCTGGACTCTTCTCTAGTTCTATACACACAAAATTAATTCGGCACTGTAAAAATATGTTAAGCATTTTTTTTCTTGTGTACTAAGATGTAAACAAACACATTCCAAAGATTACATAAACAGTAAAACATGCACTTTGAAGTAACCTACAGTAGTTTGACAACAAACTGCCTCCAAGCACTAATGCACTTAGTGTGAAGTGAACATTCACACCTAGAATGTGTGCAGTAATCTATGACTGCATGTTTGTTTATATTGACAGTTGTGCGTGAAATGAAAGGGTTATATACAAATAAATGGACTGGTTTCATCAAATATCTAGTCTCATAAATTGTGGAAGATGCTGCAGCCGATGTAAATGACAATCAATCTTTAACATTGACTAACTTTTATGTATTTTAAAGAATCGTATAACACGAATTTGCCAAAAAAAATTTTAATGCATGATAAAAAAAAATTCCCCCAAATTTGGTTTTTATTTGAAATAAGCGTGCGACCTGTAATAGAGGGCGGCTTATAATCGTGGAAATACGTTTATTTCCTAGAAGAGTGTATTTTCATTTGGACATAGATTTTGGAGCCACTAATATCTTTTCATTGCATACTTAGCAGCATTATCAAATTTTCATTACTTTTATCCTCCAATTAATAAACTGATGTAAGGATGGTGGTAATTCAGAGTAATTAAACTCGCTATTTTTTAAACAATAATTCGGTTTTCCGCATTTTGGATGTTAGCTTATATAATTCTAAATTCAAGTCTACACGTGAACATTTTAATAACTTCAACTTTTTTTCTCTATGGAATATTTTCAAATAAATGTAGTGAAATTATTTCTTAATGATTTCTTTCCGAGTAGTATTTTTTTTTATTACCACCTGTCTTTTCATTTCTTTTGTTAGTGCTGTGGTAATATTGTATTGATTTCATAAGTCAAATTATTGGTTCCGAGGTATGCTGTGTAAATTTTCACACTTATGCTGCTGAAGGTTAACTTTTCACTATTTTTAATGTATGCTCTCCAATACATCACCCTAATTGTACATCATCATCATTAGAAACATTCCATTAGACTTTAATAGTTTTAACCCTTTCAGACCATATTTGATTTTTAGTTTCAAGTGTTGCAAACGAGAAAACTACACAGCACTTGTTTTGTTTCACAACAAATGACACATAGGCATTGTGTGCACCGTAATAATCTTAAAAGTTGCATTGCCTGAAACTAAAGTGTACCTAACTGGCCATCTTACATTCGCAACTGACTTCTTCCAATCACATGCAAAAATCTGTTCTGGTCTTTTTGTCTCTCTCATTGCAAAAAATACACAGTGAATGCTCAACAAGTTCACATTCAAATCATATATTGTCTATCTCAGGCCTGCCCCGTTTTATCTGATTTTATCCATTTTAATGGATTTTTTAGCTCTAGGAAAATTTCTGTTAAACAATTCTGATATATACCACTGATGTGTACAAAATAATTTCTTGCGATCTTTTATATCTCGACTATTTGGTATACATGAGGCAGCATAACATCAGCATCTACAGGGACTTGATGAACTTGACAGCCACTTGATTCTGGGCGTACTATCAGAAGTTTGCCTGATTTATGCTTGCTGTGGTTTCAGCAGTGTTGTTAAAGTATGTCATCAAAGCAGCATGTTTAGCTGACAGTTGATGCCGGATGTGAAAAAAGTGACATGAAGACTTTGTGGGACTGGTTTAAGATTCACAATCCTTTTGCCCTCAGCTCTCTCAAGCAGTTAAATAACTGATAGAACAGTTAACTGTAATGATGCTCTAAACATTGGACTAATATAAATGATAAGATGGCAGGGTGGCATTTTATTGAAGTACATTTGAAGAGAGAGGATACAGTTTTACTAAGGCTATAACTGTGCAAGGAGAAGCAGTTATCAATCGTAACCAACTTTTCCATCTCTCTGTTTGCATGATTCGGGGTGGGTGATGACGAGTTAGCTGAGTAACTCGAATATGAATTGGCTGCGAATCCACAATCTTTGTTTGATGAAGTCTCAATGAGAAAGTCTACTTCTTCAGTTACCATATTCAATACTCTATAGAACCAGAGGATCATTTGTCTAAGACCTGAGTTTATAACTGATGTTTGCCACCTCCTTCATAGAGTTGTTTATCCCCATCCAGCAACATTTGGCAAGGGTTGCCAACTATATGTCACTTATGTTTTGCAAGAGTATAGAAAATTTTGTATAGTATTTGATGGATATGAATTGTCATCAAGCACAATAGATGTTGAATGGAGCTGGTGAAAATCGAAGTTTAGATCTGTGGATGTTGATGTTGGAATTGGAATTGGAATTGGAAAACACATTCAAGGCCCTTTGCTGCAGAAAAACTTTCTCGCAAACTCTATAAATGAGAGCAGATTGAGAGAACTTCTGAAGGTATGCCTAGAATTATCATTTAGTTGAAGGTAAGAACAATGTTTTATGCTAAGTTATTTAAAGGTAAATCTTCCTTTGACTGTGATTTCTTCTTTATGTATGTGTGTGTGTCTATATATATAAAACTGTAAAGTTATCATAAAAAAAACTATGGCCTTGTGACTCTGAAAATTTAAAATTGGATCAACACATTGTTACGTTGCAGTTCATTCAGCCATGCACGCCAACTCCTAAAAACAATATTATTGGTTGTGGTGGTTGGTCTTTTCTGTTTGGGCACTTTAATGCTTGTTAGCATAAGGATTTTTTTCCCTTCTACAACTTTTGTGCTGAACATTTTTTGAAATAATGCATGGCTCAGGCACATTTCGCAAAAAACATAACAGTTTTCTCGGAAAACTAGAGTAATATTTGATTTTAAAATCTCTTGGTTTTTAAATTATACTAATTTGAAGTAGATAAGTTTCTAATGTTTGGAAAGCCCATTTAAAGGGAATCACTTAAAAAACCGGCACGTCTGTAGGACAAATGAATATCCCAAAATATAATTTTGAATAAATGCTTTGAAAAATACGACATGGCCGACTTTAAACTCAAAATGGTGGAAAACCCATGTTGGGATTTCTTGGGACTTTTTGTACAATGAACTCTGGCAATTTCTTAACACACAAATGTAGTTTTCAGCTTGTTGTTTTGAATCAGTGGGTTAGCCTTAGAATAGGCCTAATTTGACTGTACTAATACTGACAGCTGTGTGAGAAAACAACTCGACAGGTGAAAACTCTGTAGCAGGACTTGCTTGTTAGTCTCATGTGGGATGGAAATATGAAGTCATAATCACCGAGCTACTACTGTGTTGGTAGGTGCTGTACGAGAGAGGAACACTGTCTGAGAAGACTCAGCAGCTGCTCCGCACGGCACTGGCCAGTGTCTTGAAGGAGGCTCTCGCTCCAGAATCTGAGTTCTGGACAGCCAGCAAGACTTTGCTTACACTAGCAGAAGGAGGATACTTTATCTCCAACAACGTCCACAGCTGGCCAGACGGCATCAAAGAATTCCTAAGCGAGTGTAAGGATATTACAAGTATCAGTCTCTGTAATAATTCAGGTGGTTTGTTTTTGGAATATCTTACATTTGGGACCCAAAAATTTCAACCAGTATAATTTCTGATATCTCTGGTATCTCTTGCAGTTATTACTATTGCAATTTTCACATAGTCAACTCTTGAAACTAAGGCTTTCCACGGTTCCCAGGATAAAGGTCTGAATTTCAACAGGCCTACCCCTGCCTCCTATATGCAAAAATGGCATTAAAATTTTATGTAGGCTCATTTTGCATTACTTTACTGGAAAAATTACTCTTTATATGTGTTAAATACATTCAAATGGTACCTGTGAACTGACTTGTAAGATCCACATGTTTTCAAAATCAAATTTTACTTAATGGTGTTTAATTTTAACCCCGAAAAACTTAAAAGTGTCCATATTCAACTGTTTATAAAGCGAAAATAAAATGTTGTGTTAGTGAAATAATAAATTATATTTTGATGCTGAGGTAAATTATACCGTTGATTCACATACGTCTACTCTCCTTGTGACCAGAACAAAGCGTAAGTGCAGCACGCTGAGCAGCTTTTAGCGAGCATGTAGTGCTGCATTTTCAGTGGCTTCTCCCAACATAATCAGTTAAATGTGTATGTTAAAGCGTGACAGACTCTAGCTGTGAGACCGGTCACTGACCCAAAAAGTGACTTTATGCAGACGCTAGGCTAGTCGCGTCTCTATAGGTGGAGAGTTACTCTGTATGAGTGGAGGGTGCTTTGCCTGTGTGTAATTTCGGCCCAGTGGGATGACGGCTGGGCACAAAGTTGGGCTCTGTTTGGACCACTTCGCGGGTGACAGTTTAGGCTCATGTGGGTATATCTGGGCTGTGTGTTCTGTGGGATGGCTCCGGTTTACGCTGATCGTACGACTTGGGTGGAGCTATCTCCGGTGTCTGGTTGGTTTCAATAGCTGCGGTGGCTGATAGGTGTTCGTAGGTATTTGTGGGCAAGTCAGGTGCTCCAGTGGCGGGGTGAAAATTCCTTTCTCGGGGATTGTTAGCACTGCACAGGATAGCGTGGATTACTGGATGGTTCCCCTTGGCAATCCTGGTTGGTGGCCCGATAATGGTCAGGACGGCGTTGGGTCGAGCTGGTACAGGGAGTCTATGGAGTACGGCGGCTTGCTCCTGTGGATTCAACAGTTCGTACCTGTCAGGAAGGTATTGCAGACTCCGGGGAGATCTAGAGGCAGTCCTTGCCAGTTTCACCCTCTTTTGAACACCGCCACTATAGGTAAATGACATACGGACAAAATGTACAACCAGACCTGTTTGGAGTGCAGCAGTGAGCGTGTTTGTTTTGACAGTATATGTGATGAGACCACTGACCACTCTGTATCACTCTCGGACTCCAACACCGTGGAAAGGTGCCAGTCGAGATGCGTGACGCTGACAGTGGTCTCGACGCGGTGTGTCCCGACAGGGTGGTCTCCCCAGTTCCAGAGCGCTACCGGTGCGGTGAGTGCCCGTAGGTGCTGGTCCCCCCAAACCCGAGGAAGTGCCCTTCTCTGTACCCTAGTGTGTGTCGAGAAGGGCCGACCCGACTGGCAGCCCAACTTCTGTGGATTGGTATCCTAGTATAGGCTCTACCGTTCACCACATGGGTGCGGCAAAAGGGTAGTTGTCTAAGGATATTTTACAGGTGTTAGGAGTCGGAAAGCTTAACCCCCGATTTCATGCCGTCCCCCGGTTAGGTCTGGTTTCTACAAGGAGAGGGTACAACGATACTGAAGTGATATTCCAAAGTGAGCTTCCCAGTGTTTAATCCTTGAACAGAAATAAGCAGTGATGGTGAAGGCACTACCTCCTATCCCCCTAGGACATGGGGAAGGTGAACACCCTACGGAAAGCAGGTGGAAGTGACCTGCGTAAAGCTGAAGGGCAAGGCAGCACAGAAGCAAGGCTAGCTGACTGAACTTCCCCTAGCTCTAGTGGTTGTCCAGAAGGGACCGAACGAGTCATGTATTACCTTGAAGACAGTTCTTCGATAGCCAAGGTAAGAGAGTCAGGTCATCAAGTGGCTGCAGACTGATAGCGAGCGCTGGGGTGTCTCAGTATTCATACTCTCCAGCAGCGTCCCCCCTTCTTCATAGCATAGGGGGTTGGTCCTGGGGAGGGGTAATAGGTGCGACGAGCGAGCCATAGATCCTCAGTGAGTGTCACTCCAG
Organism: Dryococelus australis; assembly: GCA_029891345.1. Classification (NCBI taxonomy): domain Eukaryota; kingdom Metazoa; phylum Arthropoda; class Insecta; order Phasmatodea; family Phasmatidae; genus Dryococelus; species Dryococelus australis. Next base: position 18,355,776 of record CM057008.1, on the reverse strand, counting down.
AACGCCAGGTTCAAGGCTCGATGCTAGTAGTGGCATTTGGTGGTGCGCTGCAGTTCTTGATGAACCTTGATGCATGGCTTCAGTGGCTCAGCCGGTGAATACCGTATTTCGGAGTGTATAAGCCGCACATTTTTACTAAAGAAAATTACTACAAAAAGTGGTGTGCAGCTTAATACAAGATAGTGGCATTAAAAAAAAAAATTATTTTTCCCCCAAAACATATTTAGAAATTTGTCAACATTCTGTAGATTTTAATGTTTTAAATCTTAAAGGCAGGAAGGAAGGGAAGGGAAAGACTTTATTTTGAGGGGAAAAAAAAAGGAAGAAAGAAAGAAAAAATTATTGTGCAGTTATTTCTTCACTCGCATTCATAAACAAAATAACCTTCATTTTGCATGTGTAAAATGTAAATATGTTGGACGATAGATGTCGTACATGAGAAAATAATTTCTCTACTATACAAGAGAAAGATATCTTACGTAGTTTGCATGCCCGCCGTGGGTCTACAAGTGCACATTGATTTGATAAGATGCCTATTTGTGTAACATCATGTCATGGTTTTTGCTTTCTCAAGTCACGTTACCATCTGTGGAATAGTAATCGCACAATGTATATTCGTAAACATTGCAACATAACACAAATTTTTTGTCACAAATGTTTTGTAGAGGAGAAATGTCTGAATTTATTATGGTTGTACGGAATTGTGACTTAACAGTATATACAGGAATACAAAAATTCAGCGCGGCCTATACTTGAAATATTAATTATCCCAAATTTTTCATCAAAAACTTGGGCTATGGGCATTGGGGGGCTGGGGGATTGGTGCCAGGAGCTGACAGCCGTCATCTTGAATTTCCTTTTCCCCTATTTTTCTCTCAAAAAAGGCACACCAAGCACCCGAAATGCAAAAACGAACCCAGAAAGGCAATTTTCAGCCAATTCAAGTGATTTGAGGGGCTCGCTGATAATCAGTAGACATTTAGGTTTGATAATTGCAGACATACAGATTTTATAGGCATACGGTATGCCAGATCAATACTTGGAATCCAGGATCCCAATTGGACCTAACCATCAGCAATCTTAATCTAGCTGCCATATTGGATTCAGGTGATCTTGACCTCGAATTACCTTGAACCCAAAAATTCTCAACAAATCACAAAAAAAAATTTTTTACAAATCCTAAAAATTCGAAAAAAAATCCAAAGAAATAAATTTAAAAAATTGTACAAATTTAAAAAAAAAATGGAAAAATGATGAATGCGGACCTGAAGCAAGAGCTAAAAAATCCTTAGTTTAGCAAGAGCATTAGAGTCCCCTAGCAGAATGAGCCTCTTGATCCTCAGAGTAGGAGAGGATGATTTGTGACTCCCCTACCACCCCTCGTATATACTCATTCTTCCATCTTGTTTCTGTCAGCCATCTTAGCTGCTGTATTGGATGCAGGTGACCTTGACCCTGTGACCTTGAATGTTTGTGTTTAGAGGGGACAAGGGACTAACCGACCAACCACCATTTTATGATGTCACCCAACCGCCATGTTGGACCCAGGTGACCTTAATGTTGGCCTTACTGCCATGACCTTGGATAACAGGGAAAACAAAAACTTGAGAAAAGAATTGCAATAAATTAATAAATATCAGTGTTCATATTACGTTACAGACTACTACCACCATCTTGGATTCAGGTGACCTTGACCTCGTGCCCATGACCTTGGATAAACTTGCACACAAGAAATTCTAAAAACTTAAATAAAATCCAAACATTCCAAAAAACTATTGAAAAACTAATGAAAGATTTTTTTTTTTCCGCAAACCTCCTCTGGTTCAGCAATCTTCCCATTAGTCTTTTGCAATCTTTCCATCAATCTTTCACAATTTTTACATCAATATTTCACTATCATCCTCATCCTCCTCCTCCTCCTCCTCCTCCTCCTCCTCCTCAGAAATCTTTCCATTAATTTTTAGCAGTCTTTCCATCAATCTGTTGCAATCTTTGCATCAGTATTTTGCAATCTTTGCGTAGTCAAATCTTTCCATCGATCTTTCAATCAGTTCCTCAATCAATCCTGCTGTTTGTCCCCCACCCATATCTATAGAAATTACACTAATACACGAACTGTCCCAAAATTTGTACATGTCTACAGAATTAATGTTTTGTATGCAGTCAACTATCCATGCATGCATTTTTATACTAAAGGCTTTATTATTGGTCAATATGCAGGTGTTTCCATTAATAGTCGCGTGCTCATAGCACCACTTTAAAGTTGTGAGGGATAGGATACGACACAAGAATAAAGAAAAAACTAATATTTTAAAATAATAATTTATTATGATTTCAGAAGAAAGCAGTTCTTCTCATCATGCGATATATCCCCGTTCCTTCATTATACTAATGATTGAAGATATTTAAACAATGTGCAATAAATACACTTGTTTCTGAAGGTCATTCTGCATTCTCCATTTCACTTGTAGCAAATGTGTTGGAGGGGCGTGTCAGTACATTGAGAAAATCACCGTTGTCGTCTTCAAAATTATCACTGTCTTCATGATTGTCTTCACTTCCTGTTTCATGCTAAATATTATATTTGCTTTTCTAGCAGGAGGTGTATATTTATCAGTATTTAGAGCCGACGACTGTTTATTTTGAAGTTCATCGACTTTACGTGAATGTCTTGCTAGTGTACATTCTTCGTAAACTGACTCTACTGCACTCATTTCATCTTTAGCATTAACTGTCTCATCATAATTGCCTGTCAAATCAGTAACAATTGATGCAGCAAGAGGTATTGCCGGCAACACTTGCCGACTCCCAGTAGACAAGTCCTTGCAGATCTCTTTATGTTAGTTTGTTGTATCACCTTGCACAAACTGCATGGGACCAATGTCATAATGCTTCTTCGTGCTTAAAGGACTCTTTGTACAGACCATTCTCTCATGCTGATGAGCATTTTGACCATAGGTGAAAACTCAATCGTAGAATCGGCACTTGCAACTACCAGTTAGCGATAATGTAGGTGACTGTTCCATGATCGTTGAGGTCAAAGGCAGGTCTTCGTATTTGCAAGTCATCTTCGTGGTATGATATGACGAGAGAATGCTTCCAAATTGATGTTAAGATTACGATGTCAGGATGTCAGCTGTCATTATTATATATAAATGTGCTTCCTTTTACAGTAAAGACCCTAGCTTGTACTAACAAAAGATGTCCCGCCATGAAATTAATGTGTAATATAAACTCGCATACTTTTTCACCCCAGAAGAAAACTTGCAGATGATTATGTAAACATAAATATAAAAATATATAATTATTTTAAATTTAATTTATACCTTATTATGTATAGGTATATAAATTATGTAAATTAAAATAATTCTAAATTATTTTTATTCATAATTATTAGTGACCTTAACTTTTCGCAATCGCGAAACACAAGTCATTTTACCCAGTGTTCGTCATCGACCACTGGGTCTTCCAGTCTTCCACAGTCACTGGCGCAGGTGAGGTACTCTGCCCTGGTGCTAGCACTGTCTGCTCTCACAGCCAGGCAGTGCAGCAATCACTCCCGAGGCCTAGGCTGGGGTGCCTTTTATAGTCATTTTTCGAGCCTCTTGGTGCTCAGAGGGGAGCGGGGCAACTAGCCCCGCCTCTCGGGGGTGGAGCTTGTGACATCACATGCTTGAACCCTGGATCCTTATCTGCAGTGGTGCTCGGCACGAGGCGTTGACACTTCTTGCCCTGATACTCTCGTGGAGGCCATGATTTTCTGGAGTGCGTCTCGCATATCCACAGCAGCGTGAAATTTAAGTGTGCGCTGTGCATTTAGCACAAGCGGCAAAGTGGTAGGAACACTTCTTCGGGGAAAGTTTATGTGTGTGGTAAAAGCAAGCAACACGTGGTTAAATAGTGAGATGAGTCACTGTCAGCTGAGGCTGGTTGGTGTCTCCTGCCTCCATTACCATTTATAATTGCGAGTGACATGCCCCTTGGAGAGTAGCCATCCGAGGTGGGGCATAGTCGTTTATTATATGTGCAATTTCTCTAAGCGCGAAGTACATCATGTGTCAAGTGTTATAAATTGTGATTCATTCACATTGTCGCCAGGCTACGAGTACATATATGTGTATGAAGAATGAGAATACCAGATGCGCTCTCATTATCGTGAACGTGAATGCAGTAAAGATGTATAAAAGAAAATAAAATATGAAAAACTAGTGCAAGATATAAACAATACTATCAATATCACCAGCCATCAATTATATGCATTGTTTTGCATTCACATAGTGTTCAAAAATGAATTATATGCACAATCTTTGGCGAATGTACAGACAGGAAATACGGCAAAACGTAAATAATGTGAAAATATCGTCAAATAACAATTGTTCCAATTATATTTTGACTTTCATACAGAATATCTGATAGATGGATGCAGTAAATTCATGCTCTAATAGTTGTTGCATGCAAGTTTATTTAACATTGTTTATATATGATATTTGTTGTGACCATCCAAAAAAACTTGTATGGAAAAACAGCAGAGTTTCCACTGTACTGCATAGCAGACAAAATAAATAAAAGCCTCACAAACAGACAGTGAGACATGGTTGGTGGTGTGTGCAGGTAGCTCGCTGGGGCTGTCAGCCCATGACGACAGTGAGCTGGCAGTGAGGGCCCTAGGAGGCATCACGTGGTACCTGACCCGCTGCCACTTGGACCAGCAGGTGTTGGCGCTAGGTCGCTTCTGCCGCTACACTCCTGTGGACAAGCAGCAGCCTACAGTTCCTGATTCTTGCACCTTTTCCAGGCACATGGTGAGTGTCCAGGCACTGCCTTAGTGACTCCCCTTCACCCTCTTTCTTCATGGTGGTTCCTGTTCACCCTCTTGCTTCATGGTAGTTTCTGTTCACTATCTTGTTATGTAGTAGTTCCTCTTTAATTTCTTGTTTAACAGTAGTTTGTATTCACCCTCATGCTTCATGGTAGTTCCTTTTCAACTTCTTTCTTCAAGGTATAGTCAAAACTCAAAATTACGACCTTTCACGGTTCCCAGGGAAATGGAAGGTTATTTAAAGAAGTAATTGTTCGAATTTGAGAAGATTTTGGTTCATCTCCACCCCCTATATGCAAAAATTTGAATTTTACCATTTCCCTTTTTTTACACTTTCTCGTATCATACAACATTTTTTAAAAAGTCCCTACAAAAGTGTAAAATAAGTGTTCTACTGTATTCCTAATTTAATTGGATCATTCTAAAGGATCCTAGGCTGTACTCAACATTGTAGCGACCTGCTACCAAATGGGACACTGGAGGAATACCGGAGGGTTGGTTGGTAGGAATGGAAGACATCTTCAGTAGCTTCTGGAAGGCGGAGTTGCACAACGGCGGCAGTTGACTTCTTGTGACGTCTTCTTAATCTTGCACACGAAGCGTGATCTAGTAGTCAGTTATGTCCTTTAAATATGTCATCACTAGAGGTGTGCGGGATCCCAATGGTCGGCAAATATCCAGAGAAAATTTTTCCGTTTTCCCGTCGGGCGGGAAAAAATCTTTCCCGACAGTCTAAGGTTGGATATTTTACAGTTAAACCAAAATTTGACACAATCTTTGAAGCAGTAAACATAAACCAAAAAGAAACATTTCAATATAACTCATGAATATACCCGAATAGCGTATGAGAAAAGGTTAAGTCAATGTAGAATCACACACTTGCAAAAAGCAAAGTACATAACTTTTAAATATTAAGCCACCTGAAACTTTACGTGTACTGGCATTAGAATAAATTTACATTATTGCCGATTAATAATTTGTTTTAATTTTCTCATCAGTTAGGCCCATTTACATCAGTTAAAAAATGCTTTACGTAAATTAAAAAAATGTAAAAACATAGTTGCATGCTCACCAACTGCTGTATTACCTACTGCAGCATACTAAATGGGATGCTTTCCAGTTTACGCTTGCAAGCGAGATATCGCAAATTGTGTAAAATCGAGGCAACTTAAAGCACATGAAAATGACACCATTTGTGTTTCTGTTTTGTTTGTGAACTTGTACGATGAGCCAATGACACATTGTACATCAGTCGTCAGTTATTTCTTTCATTCTTAACCTAAAATTCACAGTCGTAGTTTAACATTTCAGTCGCGACAAGTCAGTCAACTTGTCATTTTTGTATCCATGTTTGTCATCTGTCATACCTTTTCCTTTGTAATACAAGCATTATCTTATATTGCCTTGTGCTCGTTTCTTGTGTTCTGTTGTTTCTGTAAACATATTTTATTAAAATCAACAGAAAGTGTGTAGGCAGAACACTGATGTGACACAGTAGCCGGTGTTTTTACATGAAAACCAATACTTCTTGAAATAAAATTATGTAGGAGTCACATTATGTATTTGTTAGACACATTGTTGATGTATTTTTAATTTGAGGTTATAATTAAATGTTCTTTTTTTTTACCATGATATTCTTGATTAAATTATATTATTATGTTGTCAAACTCTAAACACAAATTGATTACTCTTGTAATTGAGTCAGATAAAAAATATTTCCAGTTCCTTCCCGATTTCCCCGAATTTCCGGATTTTTCTCAAAGGGTCATTTTGATTTCCCGCACGCCCCTAGTCTTCACCCTTTTCAGACTGGAAGGAAGGATAGGCTGTTACTTACCCTTGGCCTTGTGGTCATCGTACCCTAAAGAAATAAAGAAAGTTCTTCAGTCTTTACAAACTGGAAGAGAGAGCAGGCGACCATTTACCCCTACTGTTGCTCTCAGCCTTGTTCAGACTGGTGGGACAGCGACTGCCCCGAACCAGGGATGGCTCCACCTATTTATACTAAATTTTTGATCTTGGTAGCTTCCAGAATAGTGCAGAAATTGCTACCCTCTCTCTGCAGGGGTTGTTTGTTTATTCGTGCTTGGTGGCAGCTCCACCCTTTTTTTATCTCCTGTGTTGGAGGCGTTTATATATCTTACCGCCTCGGCACGAGGTACTGGAGGCTGTGATGCTCCAGGAGCTTGGGTGCTCCACTCCTGAAGCAAACTATGGAACTTGATTATCTTCGGAAGGGTGTGGACGACTCGTCGAACTGTTAAATCCTGTGCTGGTGTTAAGGTGACTGCGTGATGGCTTTTGACCATACAATACAATTTCTTCAACCACATGTCTGTAATAGCTTATGACGTGAAGCTTAACGGACCCTGTATGCATGTGGTTTATTGTACTAATGTGAGTATGACTTTCCCAAGTGAGCGCTGATGTTTGATAATGAGGCAAAGTTGCTAGTAGAGTGTGCATGCCCAATGTACGTAAATGTGTCACGCGTCAAACTTGACATCCCTAAGTTGAATGACTTTACAAATTTTTGTGAAAAGTGCTGCTTGTTGTGTGAAGTTGTAGCCTGTACATCTCAAAAAGTATAGTCAACGTAAATCACTGAACAATTGCAAGGTGCCTGAATAGCATCGTACAGTAAACTCTTATTTCTAAGACGTTTCATGGATTCCAGGAATAGGGTTGTTATTTTGAAGGTGGTGTTATTGGAAAAACCTTTCTAACTAACATTTGTTTCACACTCTACAGCTAGTCCTGACTCGTCGTGGAGTCGTTGTGTCCGCTACTAGTTAATCAATTTGAAGTGTGTTCACTTCATGGTGGGCGGGATGTTAAGACATCTTCATTGTAGACAAACTTTCAAATTTGTTCTTCCTGCCTGGTCTTTTGTGGTTTTGTCATCTTGTCCACCATTTTGACTGACAGACAAGTGACTAACAAGTAGTTAGTGTGCAATATGGCGGAGCATTTTGTTTCGTTGCATGCAGTCGTTTTAACACAATCGTAATGAACTCCTGCCATTATAGTATACAGTTCACTCTCGTCATCCTATGCCCAGACAGTACCTATCCATTTCTCCAGTTATCCTGGCCAGTTGCATTCATCCACCACTTGGAACCTTGGCTTCTACAATTCGTACAACTGCCTTCTCTACCCTTCCAAGGGGTCCTAATTCAGGAAAGGAAAATAAAGTGCTGTGTGTTGCAGACACACAGGCCAGATTAAAAAACTGTCCCAGCAGGACCATTGATGCTACCACTCTCAGATAATTTCTAACTACCAAAAGACATCACTGCTTTAGTTAGACCAGTCTCTGTTGAATGCTGCCTTATTGGCAGGAAGTGCGAGTGCTAAGGAGAGTACTGCCCACGGCCTGACTTGCTGTGGCAAGTATAGCTAACACCATGCATTGAACATTATGTGATTGAGGAGGTTTTACCATGAATACCAGGTGTCCTTTAATAACTGACTGAGATGTGTATGCAAGTGTTGTGTGTGTGTGTGTGTGTGTGATGGAAAGATTGAGACATGCAACTGTTCGTGTGTGTAGATCCTGGATGGAGTGACTCTACATAACTTGAACGTGCTGGAGAACTCTGAGGGCAGGAGAGAAGGCACACTGCTTGGTAAGCTGGACCTGTGCTGCACGCCATTTGGCAAGAGGTGAGTGTAACGCCACGTGGCAGTGATGGGAGTAGTCGACGAATCATATACAGTAAAACCCCTCCATTACAACCCCATTTATTACGACCCAATCCCGAGGAACCGTAAATAGTTTGGGTCGGAAAAGTCGAAAATTTGAGGCACGTCTAAAAATAGATACAGTAATCCCTCGTCATCCGCGGTTTCAGTTATGTGCGGATTTGTTTTGTAGACGTTTTTTCCAACAGCTGTTAGTTTCTATTATCCACAGTTTTCAGTCTATGGAAAACTAGCCCTTACTGATGTTAATGGTCGCGCTTCTCAAGCTATAGACTGTTCACTGTAAAGTGAGCACTTTTGACGGCCTGGTTACTTTTTCCTTTCAGCCATATTTTATCCTTTCAACATTTTTTAAAATAAATATTGTCATGTATGTAATAAACACAGTGTGTATATTTCATCACACTTGGAAGTTAATGTCTAAGGCTAAAGTAAAGCATACTTGTTGACTATTATTCCAAATGAGAGGGCTTTCATAAGTGCTCACTTTACAGTGAATGGCCTTTACCATCATAGATTTTGACATTGGTTGTCCCAAGCAGCGTGAAGTAATAAATTAACTAATGCCAGAAGGGGACACTGGTGTATTGTCCTTGGAAGCTTGGGGGGGGGGGGGGGGGTACAGGCCTGTTCAGTAAGGATTCTTTGTCCTAGTCACATGCCACAGCCTCTGCCTTATCCTCCCTGTCTTTTTTCGCTTCCATTATCCCTCATCTTTTGCTGTAAAAACAGCAACACATTACACAGACTGTTTCTTAATCAGTTTATATATGGTAACTTCAAATTTTTATTATTTATAAGTTTATGTGCGCTCATGCCTACGTAATATGCTAATTTTTTATGGTGGGGAATTATTTTTTTTTATTATGAAGTCAATTTTATGTGTAAAGTGAATAAAGATAAGTGTGTGCAAATAAAATGTGTTCTTATGTTACTGGTACCATATTATGGCGAATGAGACCATGTGCATGTATAAGCAACGTCAAAAGTTTTTTATGAAAAATTCGGGATAAGTTATTCAAGTAGACTGCGCTAAATATTTATATTTCCATAAACGTTGCAGAACCTCATCATGCCAGTGCAGAGGCCAACACGCCGCCTACATTTTGTACAAATTCAACACATTGACGTGAATTGCATCTATCAGCATGTTTTCCCAACGCCGGGCCGCTGTTAGGAAGTGAACCGGCCCTGTAGCGACAGCAGTGGCGGCGGCGCCCTCCCGCCATCTTGTAGCGACCGACCAGCAGCTGCCCAGTCTGAGGGTCTAAGGCCAAGCTTCAGCATCAAACTGCCACACCCGCGCCTGGCCGCACTGCAGAGGATCTAGGCGCTTGCCCAGCTACGTACACGGCCAGACCAAAGTGAGAGCATGGTGCGGTTGCGCAACGCCACCTAAACTTTTTGATCGCTACCTGCCTCATAGCAGTGTATGGCGTACGAGACCTGCGTAATAGATCTTTAATAATAACTTTATATTTTAATAATACATAGTCTAATCTTTTCACACACTTTTAATGGCCTTCTTTTTTACGACAAGGGGTGGTCCAATATGCCTTTCTTGGGTATCAAATTAATTTGGAGACATCCAGCTATTAAAATATACATATTTATATTCTATTTTATTTAAAAAGTATTTTTATGCGCTAGAGACGATTGATCACACTTCATGCCAAAAATGGCGAGTTTGGGGACATAGGGGTTAAGGGTGGGTCAAAATCGGCCTTAAATTTTCCAAATTTTTATTATGGCCCTATTCTCGGGAACTGTGAGGGGTCGGTCGTAATAGAGAGGTTCTACTGTATACGGAGTGGTGTAAAAAAATGTAATACTCAAAAAACTTCAAGGGATAGTAAGAGGGGCCATAACAATTTTTTTCTATTTAAATAACCATCAGAGTTACATACGCTGTTAAACATGTCATAATCTCAAAGTGCACTGTGATGCATGATGCATTACTGATATCTCTCTTCTTTGATTCAAACTCCTCGTGTGCTGCGACACATCACCCTAATGGAGAGTTGAACCCAAGTCCGGTTGCCTCCAGGGTCCACATGGAACCTCCCAACCAGGGACACCCAAGGAAATGGTGGACGAGCCACTTATGCCAGATGTGCATGTGATACAATCGCCCCCGCCCGACAAGCCGAGCGTAGCCAGTTGCCAATAAGCGAGTGCTGGATACTACCCACACACAAGAAAACTACCCCACTTCATTCCTTCTCCAAGAGACTGCAGCAAGGGCTGTTACAAAATGGCAAAATAGAATGCAACCAGTGTGGACCGAACCCATTTCCCATAAAAAATATAACTAACACCAGTCTTTCAAAATAATCGAATTTACCAGTAAATATTACTTTTCTAATGCTATAAATGATTTGCTGAAAACCATCACCATAGTCTATGAATTTCGACCATGGGTTTGTCTAGACTGGAATAAACTGAAGCTTGCTTACTTAGAGGGACTAGCTGTGTCAAACAATGATCTAAGACCTTTCGGGTGAAAGGTATGATGACCTTCGTCACGCAATGTTTAAATGAGAAAGTGGAGGCCTTAGTTACTTTAACAGTTTTACTATGTGATGCCTGAATCACAAAATTGAGCGCCTTAATGCTTGACTTGCGCACGGCCAGTGTAGAGTGCAGGTCTGGTGGCCTGTCTCAGGGGTACAGAATCCAAAGCCACTGTCACGGTCCTACGAGTCAGCCGACCCTTGTTTACACAATTACCTGGAAGTTGTTCTTCTGAGGTAGTGGTGCTGTCGGCTGGAGACTCTTACCCTGGCATGGCAAGGGCTGGGAGACTCGTGGACTGTGAAGTACTCTGGTTCAGTGGTAGACTGCTGACAGCTGTAGGTAGATGGATGGGACTGCACAACCAGGGGTTTGCGAGGCCAAGAGGACGTTCCTCATCCCACAATAATGTGGGATGAGGAGGGCCTTCAAGTTTAATCAAAGGGGGAATAAAGGTGTCGGCAGTAAGGAGTGAGGCCCCTCTTTAGGACGGGCTGTAAGAACTCTGCCCCGCTTAGTGGAAGTGCATAGTGCAACTTCTGGCTTAGGGTTGCAAAGCAGTCTAGTTTCAGGGACAGCAGCTGCCTTTCTTAACCTTCTCTGTTTACCTCCCTACTGGGAGTAAGGCATGGGAGATTAAGGGCACAACTGAAAACGCACGAAAGTAGATCCTGAAGGGACTTCAACATGGCCTGTACTGGTTTCTGGGGTCATTACCAGTGGGTGGTAAGGGATGGAGCAAAGTCTTGAGTGTCTGGAAGGTTCAGTCTTCCAGAAGCAGGGGATCTGTGGTGGCTGCAGTGGTGGCTTCTGGTTCGGTGATGTCTTCGGCTGGTAGAGATTCCGGCCCAAGAGAGCGGTGGAATCTGCGGACGTACCAGCGGTCACGCACCCAGATGGCTGCCTGTGGCCTTGTATGAGAGCAGTGGTGCAGCAGAGGCTGAAGATTTGAGTCATGCCAGACCTTTTATATTAATCTTATATAGGAGCTCGGTGGCGAGCGGTGCAGGGACTGATAGCCTCGGCTGTAGGAGTATAAAATTCAAAGGTGCTAATAGGGTACTATCATCCCTCATCAGCGGGCGCTGCTGGAAGTAGACTGAGTAGTGCCCTCGCTCGCCATGCTGTGTAACTAGCATAGCCTTTGTTGAAGGAAGTGGCTGCAGCTCAGCTCAGTTCAGCAGTCGGGAAGGGGAGAGTGTTGTTGTGATAGCTTCTTGGAGATTCTGGGTGAACAGTACAAGCTAGGATCATGCGTGCATCTGTAGTCACTTCTGACATTGCACCATTGTACCCTGTAGGCATGTATCCTGCCTCTTCTGTACTGTGTGTGTTAATGACTGGCCGTAATGGTTGAGCATTGCACTCAAGATGGGTCATAGTCGTTTTGCAGAGTGCGTATCAAAGATGTGAAATGCGTCAAACATAACAATTTATATTTTAAATGATTACACTTTTCAGTCTAGCCAACAAATGTAATTTGGCAAACTGCTATCATAGTAAAAGGTTTCAAATTATTTAATCTGCAAACCAAATATATAATTTATCTCCTTCCATATGAACTAGTCTTTTACCGTAATAACAACACTGCGCATTATGTATAACTGCTTGACCATCAGTAGCTGTGCAGGCAACATTAAATGATCTGTAAACAAGTATATGCGGAGGCTCAAATTTTCCCATACTTTTTATAGTAGTATAATCAGCATAGTTAGTCTGCAGAATTAAAGCTACTTCAAGAAATTATGTTCGAGCTAGCGTTGCACCTTGCGTAAGACCAAAATCACATTTCAATTTTACTAATGACAAAGCTTCATCTGTTTCATATATCCTTGCTGAATAATAGCTGTATGGAGGCATCTCATTAGTGAGGTATGAAAATTTCAAAGAAGTAGGTCTTTGATCACGCCCATTTATTCTGTACACCACATGGTGGTTGTTATTCTGAATAAATATGACAGTAGCATGTGCCACATTTGTAACATGTGTAAAGCTTATGTGAAACAGCTGTGGACTGAAATACTAGTTTTTAGAACTGAATATGTAAATTTTTTTTTCCATAGAAGGATATTTAAAATGTGCAGTGTTGTTCTTAAATGGTGGCGGGTGGCCCACAAGTAAATGATGGTTTTCCAGTTCATTACATACTTGTCATGCAATATAATCTTGCTCAGACCAGCATTATTTCTAGTGTACATAAATTCTTATTGTTATTAAACAGTCTATAATTGAGAGTAAATCAAGAATCTTTATTGATAAAAAATGTGGATTGCCCCACCACTATTTTAAACACTTACTGTTTTTACATAAAGGGTTTTCTATAGGCTGTTCACAGTAAAATGAGCACTTTTGAAAGCCCTGCTTAAGATCTACCTGTATGCACGTTGTGTATTCTTCCACATTATGTAAAATTAACATTACCATGGCTGTAGTGGTGCTGGAGCTAAGCTCTGTCACTGGTTGTGTGATTGTGAGAGCAAAAAACGTACGCAAGTTAGCAGGGTGCTTATGTAAATACGGCTGGCAGGGTTGTTGTTAAAGGAAAGGGTCGGTGGGATTTTAATGATGCGACACGCAATATGCTGGTTCGCACGAGACACAATGAATACAACTTGCTTAATCGTTTGGTGGCCGCTTCACTTGATAACACCTGGCAAACAAGGTATTCCCGCCCGGTATCGCGTGTTATTGGTTCCCATATTCTCTACTAGGTAACAGTGTGGCTAGTGATAGGCAGAATAGCATTATTCTCAAAATAGATTTTTATTGGAATAGTCTCATTTGAAATCGAATCAATCATTCGTATTCCGAATATTCGGATTTCTTCTCCGTTTGCGTGTTAATCAAAATGAGTGCAAGTTAATGCTGCCACAAGTTAGCAGTTCGAAAGTACTTTTTTGAAGCGAGTAAATTAATGGCCTTTTTGGCTGAATTGTGACACTTGTGTTCGTTAGAAGTTAATATTTATTTGTATTTGGAAGATAACATTTTAATTTCTTGATAATTTTTGTCCTAATGTGTATTCCGGAGCTGTCGTAAACATTTGGAACTGAGACTGAAGGCTTTTTACTTTATTTTCTTTCTATTCCCAATCTGTTCGCGTTTCATTGATAAATAAATTTTCTCAAGTATTTTTATGAGTTACAAGCTCTTTGCAATTCACGAAAAGTTACAGAACTGAAAACAATTGCTTAAATTTCTCTTCAGAAACAGAATTATTACTGTAGCTGCTATCTATTCCCTCATATCCGAATGAAACATTCACTTAGTGGAGATATGTATGAACATCCCCATAAGTGAAATGAATGAACATTCGCATGAGTGAAGCGAATAATTCTTCATTTAACAAAGTGAATGTTGGATGGAATTTTACTTCCCTTAAGTACAACATTTGACATAAAATGTGTTTAAAAGAAAAAATGCAAAGAAAATTTTAAATCTTTGTACAAAAATGGCAAAACGTGAAGCATCAATTGCTGATGTGACAGCCTTAAAAAATTACGTAAATATTGTAGTGCACCTAGTGCCATCTGCTGTCGAGAAGGAAAATTTCAAATCGAATGATTTATTCGAATACTGCAGACAAAAATTTTTAATTTGATTATACTTCAACAATCAAATATTCAAGCCAGGTTGGACGGTGACACTATCAGCATCGCACTGCTGTAAAATTTACTGAACTCAATTTGTGATGTTCATTTCAATCTCTCGTGCTCGTGTATTAATTATGGCACATAAGCAAAAGACACTGTCATCATTCTTTTCAAGGAATGCAGGCAAAACAGCTACTACAAGTACGAGTGAGGGTGATAAAATTATTAATAGTGAAGCTGTGGAGAAAACTGTGTCTGTGCTTTCAAGAGAACGAAAGTGGAAGAGAGAGGGCGAATTTAAATAATGAAACACAAGCTACAGACACTGAACATAATGCAGGACGATTATCGGACCCAGGACAACCAGAGACTGTTTTACCATGGCCGGAAATGTGGACTGAAGATATGTGGAGACGAAAACAAAATTCTTTCCCGTAGCTTGATTGCAAAAATTGATAGCTTGGTTGCAAATTATGCTCTGAAGTGTCGCAGTTAGGTGCTTCCAAACAGCAAAGAATTTCTATTTCAAATGAATGGAAGTCGGTTAGAGTTGGTTATAATTGAGCAGTAACAATCCAATGCCCATATTATTGCTCAGAAAATCTCTGAAAAATCTAAAGATCATGTGATTGAAAGTATGTGGATTCTATGAATGCTGTTTATCTGGAACCTACAAAATCTATTTTCAGGTCTGCTTATTACTTAGCAAAAAACGACCGTCCCCTTTCAGACCATTGTTGTATGTCAATATGTAAGTTGTATGTCAACTCTTATTGTGGACTTGAAGTGTGAAGTTAACAAAGCAGTGCAGCCCTGCTAAACTTGCTTGTGATTACAGATCAAAAGGCTGACACGATCCTTAAATCTTTAATAGATTGCTTAAATGAACATGGGTTCTCAGAAGATTACCTTCAACAAAGTTTTGTCACGTTCACTAGTGATGGTGCAAGTACAATGCTAGGAAAACTATCTGGAGTAACTAAACAACTTTCAGAGAAATTCCCAGATATTGTGTGGCATTGCGTTAACCATAGGCTAGAGTTAGCCATAGCTGATGCAGTGGATGAGGTTTGTGGAGTAAACAACTTTCAAATATTTATGGATAAACTATATCCACTGTACAGTTGATCACCAATGAACCAAAGACAATTACGAGCATGTGCTGCAGAGCTGGGATTAGCAGATTAGTAAAATAGTACCCATATTGAACACTAGTAGGTGGGTTGCTAGCTCGTTCAGAACTGTTTCAGCTGTATGGCATGGTTATAGTGCTTTATTCTGTCATTTTTCACAAGCAAAAGATGTGAGGAGAAGTTCAACAGATAGAAATATGTATAATGGGTTGTTGAAGCACCTTTCATCCAGACAATTCATTTTAGACCTAGCTATCATATATGATTCTTTAGCAGAACTAGCCATGCTTTCCGAGACGTTACAGAAAGGGGGCACAACAATTGTGTATGCAGATATACTCTTGACGTAGCATTAGATGTATTGAATCTCTTAATGAGAAAGCAGGAACTAGAGTTCTTGAGGCTCAAGTAGCTATGGTTACTGACAACACTATCAAGCCAAGAAAATACCAGGAATTCAGACAGTAATAACCCAGCTGTATATCAGAAACGCCTAAATGAACTGAAAGGGCCTGAAAGAGATCAGTGGCCTTCAGAGATGCTCGCATGATTTGGAGAAACTGAAGTGGGACATCTTTGCCATAGATTTATTCATGCGTTGGTCAAGTGAAACTGTGAAATTATTAGAAAAGTAAACATTTTATAAATCTGCTAATTTTTACACACTGATACATTATAAAAACAGAAATCAAAATAAATATTTTAAATTATCACACTTTTCTTTCAACGTTAAGATAAGGAACAATTTAACATCTATCATTACCAGCTTTACTGGGTGCATGTTACTCAGTGTACCCGTTGAAGTGTATGCAGGAATGGGTAGTGACGTTTTTGTAAAGTTGATTTCAAAAGTGCTTGTTTTATTGTGAACAACCTTCGAGGCATGTTGCTTTGATATTTCTTCTGTGCTCAAGAAAAATGGCACTAGTTAAAATATTTGTCCGGAAAGCCTTTTAAAGAATTTTTGTATTTACCGTAATTTGAGGTGTCTCACCCATGTATATTTCCTACATGATAGTATGTAGAGACAGGAATGTTTTCTGTAAAGTGGCAGTGGAGTGTTGGTGTGGGGAGACTGTAGACAGATCTGGAATGTATGTGACAGGCTGCTGCACCAGTGGGTATGCAGCCCGCTGTGCACGGTCGAGAGCGTGCACGCGAGGCAGACAGCAGTCTCCCAGCTGCTGGATCATCCCGGCCTGCTGCAAGACATGCGAGGACTGCTATCCCAGCTGCCAGATCTCGAGCGCCTGCTTACCAGGTAACCATCTGTCTTTCTTCATTGTAGTATTGCCTTACACTGAGAGTTTCAGGCTAGAGGGAATGTTGCACACTGTCTGGGCTCGGGGTTATGAATGAGTGGACTGTATACCAAAACATCTTACCAATAACTCGGGTAATGACTTATCACTGTCACACCATGCGAATAACTGGTAGAATACCAAAATGGCGCCAGCTTCGGCACCACTGTAGCTCCAGCACTGAGGGCAGGAAGTTTGGAACACTAGACTAGTAATCGGGACATGCAGGAAGTGTACGGGATTTGATATGCTTGGTGTCGCATCATTGTGTTCTATGGTTCCAAATGCTTGTAATGAATTCAAAGAATAGGCTGTATTGAGGTTTTTGAGTGCAGATTTTTACACTAATTATAGCAGAAACATTGTGGGGATGAACCATGTATGTAGTGAGTGGTTTTTGTAAGCCCTGTATTTCTTCTTGTTTCAGGATACATGGCCAGGGTAATGCTGAAAGGTCTAAAAACCACCCTGATAGTCGAGCCATCTTCTTTGAAGATGATCTGTACTCCAAGAAGAAGATACAAGACTTCAATGCTATTTTGACAGGTTTCAAGTGTGCTGAGAGAATAGCAGATATGTTTCAAGGTGAGTAAACGTTGAGTTATACAATTGACATGTGCCGCTTCTACATCTAATCTAATACGATTACGACTCATCGCCTAGAACACCTCTTCCATCTCTACAGACGTGAGCAACACATTGTCTACCCTACAGGCAACAGGAACTTACAAGCTATTCCTTCTCACTTGGAAGATATGCAACCCAGTAGGCATGCCGCCCCCCTACCCCGTGCTCGAAGCCTACAAGCTGCCCAGACCTCAGGCAAGGCCGAGCGGCTCCGACAGGGCACGAAGCAGAATCGCTGACAGGAGGATTCTCATACCACCCAGTGCCGAAGGACGTCACGCCTCTCCCGTACCCCGTGTCGGCAACCTACAAGTTTCCACTATATAAGTCCGGGTGCTGCCTGCCTCTGCAGTCATTCTTTCGCATCTCTAGGAACCTCCCACAGCACTGCTAGTGCTCTGGATCTTCAGAGAAGTTTGTTACCATACAAGTACGCCCCCGCTGGTACTTACTACGTACGTTGACGACCAGTCAACCCGACGACATACGAACATGAACATTTTCTTTAAATTCACTTTGTCTCCTCTAGACACCTTTTATTAACAGTTTAACTTTAACTCTTTTATATTCGTCTAGAACCAGCTTTTCCCTTTTACTTAGAACCAGGTCACTTACACCTGGAACCATGCAGTTACTTTCATCTACCCTTGACTTGGTAGGAAGTAGTACAGGTCACGTGTTTATTGAACTTTCAATAAACTTTCAATAAACACGCATTACTCTCTACCTTTCTGCTTTTATTTCCAGAGTATTTATTTGTATCCACAGTTGAAGGTAGACTACGCTGTGCACTGTCGACAAAAACTGGGAATTTTACAAAACCAGATTAAGACATACATATTAGACGGCCACCTGTTTCTTCCCAGCTACACATCAGCACTGTCAGTGCTCGTGGGGGAGAAACAGTGATGCCACAATCACTAACAACACCTTTACACCAGGAGGCACGACAGACTCAGGGTTGGTTACTTCTCACCATCCGCACTAGTTAGTGCACAGTGACTGTGGCCTGTAGTTTTGCCGGCCATCCTACTGCAAACCCACAACCAGTAGAGGCTTGGCGGTCCACACTGCTTCACGTCCCTGATCAGCCTGCCTGCGGTGGGGGAACAGTGGGGACTCTTATCAAGCCGGCAAGTCACTATTGAGTTACACTGTTAGTATTTCTGTCTCAGTGCGCTGCGTGAACTATAGAGCTGTTACACTATGCCTCATGAGAGGAGGAGTGGCAGAAAACACAGGGAGCATCACCTGGCTCACCCTACTCTCAGACCAAGATAGCATTACCCCATCCTACACGGGATAGACAGGTGGAACGGGACCGTGCTGCCAAACTCAGACGACGAGCAGTCACGTCTGCTCCGGTTGTGTTCATTAACTTTCCACCGTGTGTCCGCATCCACACCAAGTGTCGCCCGATTGTCACTGGGCTTCTGACCGGTACTAAAGTGCACCGAGGCTGGGACAATTACATCTTCTGGACTAAAGAAGCTCGTCTGTGGAACATCTGTTCCAGAATCGACATAATTCATCCTGCCTAAGGACATATCTACCTAGAATACACAACTAAAAGTAAGAGTGTATAAGAACCTGCCAACTCCCCTCGTTTCATTCCAGCTACCTAAGCTGCTTTTGGTCTAGTGGATAAAATCCTCGACTAACATGTTCAGTCAGTCTAATCGGGTACGTGTCACCACTGAGTATTGACACACTCACATTGTTTATAGACAGAAATGAAACCTTACTGTTTCCTTCACTGTTGCAAGGTACCAAGTTAGATATTAATAGCAAACACTATTTGGTGTAAAAAAAAGGTAAATATTTTATTGTTAATCTCAGCATATTTTTCCATTAATTTTTACTTTATTCCATTAATAATGCCATTATTGTCAAAAAAATGCTTTAGTGATTGAACAGATATATAACCAGATTTATTTAGTACTAGCTGTTACCCACAGCTCCAGCCAGTGCAAAATATAAAAAACAGACTACCAACTAGGGCCTACTCAAATGGTTGGTGGCATATTTTATATATTCCCTAAGAAACTGTTAGTTTTTCCCAGGATGAAAAGTACCCTAGAATATAATCTATCCCTGTACCAAATTTCATCCAAACCTGAGCCATTACAATGTGATTGAGTAACAAACAAACATACAAACTATCACATTTATAGTATTATTAAGATTGGCCTGCAAGCATTGTCATAATTCCATTTTACTGGGTTTAACATTTGTTGTTGTTTTTGTTTTTTCTTCCAATCGTTACAATCCCATACATTGAGTAATTCCTTACCTTATCTGTATTACTGATAGAAAACCATACTGATTTCACTGCAGTGTCACCAAACTAGGTATGTCCAAAACTTTCCTTCACACACGTAACCACGTAAGGCATCTGGAATAGATTGACATTGTTTTTTATTATTATATGTAGTGATGGACCGATAATGCTGTCGATTAATAGCAAGTTGTGATTACTGGATGATAATCAATTACTGTATTTGCAATAGGTTATTTTTACATTAAGGTAAAATCAACTACAGTATCATATTATGGTAAAATTTGGTTCTCAAATTCATCCAACCTGAAATAAAACAACCAAAAACCATTATAGTTTATTAAAAAAGCTAGAAATGTGTTGTAGTTCAAAAACTGGATGTGAAATAAATCCAGCAGGCTGCCATTTATCACGCCTCTGCGGCACGATCTGTCTTCACAACACGTCTGAGCTGCGGTGTGTATCTGGCTTACTACCTCCCCTACACGACGGATGAGAGGGGAATTGGTTACCTAGCAACCAGCATGGCGACCTAGCGTTCTCTCCCTCTCTCTTTCCCCTCTTTCTGTCTCTCAGCCATGCACCTTCCTTCCTCTCCTCGCATGCGAGCGAGAGGGGAAGTTGTTGTCTAGCAAAAGAAAAAAGCAATCTCTTGGCCATGCCTGCTTGCCTTCCCATGCCGGCAGCAAGTAAATAAAGTGCACCTGGCGAAAGTAGCAATTTTATGAAGATTCTCCAGCGCTCAAAATAGTTGCACGTATAATCACTTGTATTTTAAAGCAAATGGTTTTGCCTGAAAATCTTACACATGACATTTTAACGAGGAATTATTATTTGCAAATATGTTTTCTTTTGTGATTAAAGGTCGTTTTTCCCGTAATGTCTGTGTTGTATCTGGCATAAAATTAACATGATTTTAAAACGTAATATTTATGTAACTCAAGGGGTGGCATCTTCGCGAGTAAAAATATATGCCCAGAAGCATATACTTGACCTCCCCTTGTCACCAAAAATTGTTTGTATATTGAGCGACTTGTATTATAAGTGTAAAGTTCGTTTTCAGTAACTTCTTGCGGGGAAATTGGAAGATTTATATTGATTCATTTCAATAGACACGTGTCTTTTGATTAAAATGATAAAATGTAAGGCCCTATTCAACTCATTTTTCCATCTAATAATGGGTAGGTAAGCACTGAGCCGGATTGCAATGTAACTCATCACAGGGAAAATCCGAGGAGGTGGTTTTGAGAGATAAATTATTCAAGACAGTGAAGAATTCAATTATAATTGCATTATTTAATCATTTCTGTCTCAACATTACAATTTTTTTTGCGTTGAAATATAATTAATTACTTTAAAAGACGGACATTTCCCACGGGTGCACGGTATCGGCAACATGTAGCAGCGTGAAGGGGTAATCCTCCCACGCCACCCTTTCGCACCCAGCCACCGTGAACACACTGCCCGATCGATAACTTCTCTGTGCGCTCTCAGCTAATCAAGTGTGCGTGGGACATTCAAAATTTGTCGTGCATTTGGTGTCATAAGTCCTATTTTCAGAAGGGTTGGAAGTTTTAGGACAGCTTGCATTTGGTGTCGGATTACAGTCAATTATATACTGTATTTTGAGATGTAATTTTTTTTCTTTAAATGAGTTTGGGTGAGATGTTTTTAAAGCATTATTTACAGTAATTAATTTTGTAAATTTCCCATTTTTATTGTGTTTATTAGTTAAACTTTATTAACAGATAATGTGCAGATCTTACTATACACAACATAAAGTTTTATAAGCTTAGAAGTTTTCTTTTATTGATGTACATGTTAGAAACCTCATCTACTGAAATCCCACATGTATGGAAAATTTTTGGCAGTCCTTTAAATGATACATCGAGAGTCGACTGTCATAGGTAGTAAAGGCCACCATGTCTATTCTCAGTGAATATACACGTGGTCTAAACTGACTTCTGAGTACTGATTTCTAAGTGTCGCTGATTTTAATTCACATGCGTAGTTTTTAGCCCATTAAGAGTGAAGCCGGACTACCACGCTCATTAAAGCAAAACACACTCTCATTAGATGGTCACCCGTGCTATGCCCCAGGGTATAGTACGGTAGAGCCCCGACCACTAGTAACTCGTCCACCGAGTATTCAGCCAACCAAGCTAACTTATACTCCGCCACCACTCTTTAAGGGGCCGGAAAGGAGTGTGTGTTAGCTTTGGCGAACTGACCCCCTGTGGATACCACTTCAGATTGTTGTAAGTGTACAGCCTGAAGAAACCTACCACTCTGTCCTCCGTTCTCTATGGGGCGTGTTGCACCAAAAATGCAAATTACGAACAAGACAATGGTAATAACACAAGGTTGCACTGTTTAGCAACAATAATAGCAAAAAACTTGCAACACAAGCAATCTGCTTACCAAACGAGGCTACAACACCATTTTGACTGTCTGTTGTTTCCTGGTTGAGAAAACAGGCCAATCTGGGCAGCCAGAAGTTCTCTGCTGTATGCAGGGTTGCCAACTATCCATTAACAAATAGTCCTGCTTCATGTCCACAGTACACTATGTACACTCCAAACAGCACTGGATGAAAGGAGTACAGGGTACAACTCTTACCTGTGCTGCTGATGCATTTGACAGAACACAGTAGGGAATTGTTTTGCCATCTTGAATTTTGTGAGGTGGTAATTTGCACCTAGTCCTACGCCGTACACCCAGAAGGGAGGTGCGCAGAGGTAGTCTAAAAAGGCAGCTTATGCCTCCAAAGCTAACTTGAATGACGAACCAATCCCTCCACCTGCACGTGACAGTACCTCACAGCAGGGCTGAGTTCTTAATGCCCGCCTATCTGAGAAGCCCTCATGGTTACCTCCATCACTCTTCTCTCTACTAATCAAGACAGAAGGAGTACCTCACCCACCGGTAGAAGCTATTCGCCAGAGAGAAGACTGGGGAAAGTCAACCCATGGTTTGGAGGTCAGCAGTCCAGCCATCACTAGTCCACTCCGGACTCCAACAAGACTAGCAGCACTCCACATCCTGGTGGGGCTTACAGTAGACACCAGTCCTCACCTTAACTGGGGCAACACCTTCAGTGGATCCTCGTCAAGTAAGGTAAACCAGTTATTAAGTGCCAGCCTGTTCGCCAGGCCGTTACAGTGACTCGTGATGTGCCACTTCGACAGGCCACCAGACCTGTATTGTATACTGGCAGATCACCAGTGAAACATTAAGAATTATGTTTCTCGTGATACTGGTGTCACAAACAAAAACTGTAATACTGACCATGATGACCGCCTTGTACTTCTGCCGTCATGTAACCAAAGTGTTTGTGGCACTCCTAAGGCGTCATGAAACTTGCCTATTCTCTGTGTACTGAATTTTTGTGTGTAAAATGTTGTATTTTTCCTTCGTAGTTCAGGCAGGCCTCTAAAGGGAATCCGGCAACACAACCAGTCAACAAGCCAGATACCCACACAGTAAGAGGCCACCCGAGCTCTGCCAAACTGGTAGAATTCGGTGGAGCCCAAAGCACTAGAAACTCCTCCGCCAAGCGAGTCATTAACTCAGGGTGTTCCATATTCCGCCACCGCTCTGAATAGGGCCGGAAAGGATCTGAAACTACCGCAGACAAACTGACCTCCTGCGGATACTACGCTTGGGTTTTCCAGTTAGGAAGTAACTTGATCTATCCAACGTTCTGTCCACCGCTCTCCTGCAGGGCCAGACGAAAGGAACACACGGTGCCGCCTCTCGTTACAAGATTGGTTACTGAGAAGTACACGCTAGGGAATCATAGGCACCAGCTCTACTTTCTTTGTCTCAGTGATACCCTCACTTCTCATGCCTTACACCCGGAAGGGAGATAGACAGAGAAGGTTGAAGCAGGCAGCTGCTGCCCTTGGAACTAGAGAGCTTTGTGACCGTAAGTCAGGAGTTGTACTTTGCACTTCCACTAGGGAACCTTTCTCCTCATCACTGCAGACACAGTTATTTCCACCTTTGTTTAAGCTTGAATGCCCTCCTCATCTCATACTAGAACCTTTTCTAAGGGGTGAAGAGCCTCCCCTTGGTGTCGCCAACCCCTGGTTGTGCTGTCCCAATCAACCATCAACAATTGCCTGCAGTACACTGCAGAACGAGAGAACGTCGCCACCCGAGAGTCACCAAGGCAACCACCAGCCAACCCCACGACAGGATTATAAGTGTCTCCAGCTGATCGCAACATCACTACCGGAGAAGAACCCCAATCTTCCAGGTACGAGTGTAACCAAGGGTCAGCTAGGGCTGTGACAATGGCTTTGGATTTTGTCCCCATGAGACAGACTGTACTTTACAAGATAGACCGTCCAACCAGTACTTTACACTGGCCATCTGCCAGTCCACCATTAAGGTGCTCAACTTTGTAATTCTGGCATCACTTAATAAAACTGAAAGTGAATAAGGTCTCCACAGTCTCTCTTAAATGTTGTGTGACTTAGGTTACAATAACTTTTAACCCCAAAGGTCTTGGATCATTCTTTAACACTGCCAGTCCCTCGAAATAATTGTTACAATTATCCTCCCCCAGAGCATGCATTAAAATAAAAGATGTTTAATTTACAAATAGTGTATCAGACCTCTAATAACATTTGATGAGTAAACTATTTCGTACTAGATGTTACTATTTTCTTTTATATTGATTACTAAACAAACATAATTTAGAGTCTGTGTAAAAGTGAAAATTTTGTTCATTCAAAATTAAAATACTTTATTGTTAATAACAGTGTTAAATGTTTGTTGTATACAGTGTCCTTTAAACACAAGCAGACACACACATGTTAAACATCAGGTAATTTTTCGAAGTGTTACGAGTTGCCTGAGGGACATATGAGTTCATGCGAGATGGAGGTCTTAATAAAAATAAAAGAACTAAATTTGATTTTAACTTATTCACACAGCTATTATTTACAGCATTAATCTATCTCCACGATTTCTCTTTTTAGTTCTCAATTAGCACAGTATTTGTCTATCTCAACTCTAGTTAACGTCCTTCTCTATGTCTCAGTGTGGCTTTCTTCTAGGTTGTAGCGTAGCTGAGTGTAGTCTGATGTGAACAGATTTATGTTTGTTGAGGAGCTATGTAATGCAGGAATGGTTGTTCCGCAGACCAAGATCTGAACATCACTGCAGAACTGCTGATCCAGTGCTCACGGACGGCTCCACAAGGCAGCTTCCCCGACATGACCGAGTCATTGCATTTCTTTGAGGTGAGTCATTGTTAGGGGTTGGAAAATTTGTTGTGTGGCTAAAAATAGCATTTGGTTTTTAGAAATTAGCCTTTTTTATAATATATAAATTAGCATATTTTATGGATATAAACATCTATATTTTTAGACACTAGAACTTAGCAGCTGTAATGTGTGTTTGTCAGTCTTCATTACATATGTTTATTAATGATGAATGGCAAAAACTTTTTCCCGTATTGTCAGTGATTATGGTCTTTTTAATAATCTTTATGTGAACAATGGTCACTTGGAAAATGCAGTTGTTGGATGCATTGTATTTTAACGGTCGACCTGTAAGTTCCTGTAACACTACAGCAAAAGATGCGGCACAGTAAATTTTAGGTTTAATGATAATTATATTATATTCTGCCATTGCAAGTTGTTATAGCGTTTCACAGTGACATTTAATGTGTGATGTTTAGGGTGCTTAACACATCATCCAACCAGTGGTGTTTTCTGTTAGAGACTACCTTGATGCACCACAGGCGTTGTCATTCACCTGATCTAGCTTCACCACAGCTGCGGCTCTATCCTAAGAAGAGACGTTATGCTGCGTACACCACACCTTAAATCTCAGGATTGGCTTGCCCAACTGATGCCTCCTGCTGCGCCACAACCCTCTTCGCACCATGTCACCGTTCTCTTACTTCTCCAGCCTTCGGGTGCATGAGAGGAAGTAGTTGTCAGCTTCGGCTGCCTCCGCTGGCTCACCACTGTTGCTCTCTCTACATCTTTCTTTGATCTCTCTCTACTGCTACCTCTGCACTTCCTGCCCTGGCCCTGTGTGCCGCATATAAATAGGGCTCGCAGTCATCATTTGGAGGCTGTCCCGTGTCAGTCATCGCAGAACATCACTCTGCCCGAGCGTATACAGAGAGGCTGTCTTGTGCCAGTTAAGTAGCACACCATAACTCTGCCTGAGCGTCCACTGTCGTCATGTCTACCTTCGTAGAACATCACTTTGCCAGAGTCAACAGACTTCTTCAAGTCCTTGCTGCCAATTAGCATGCAGAAACTTATTGTGCTTGTAGTTACCGCGTAGTACACCCACAGTTGACTCTAGTTTGAGAACTGCTGACTTGGAGTCGCCCTCACCCCTGTGCTGCCGCGTCTTCCGAGACGAGTTCACATACCGGTTGACAATCTAGGATCTGTCCTTCAGGCTCTAGTCTGGGTACAGGCTGGTTTGTGTGTGTTTAATGACTCATTAATCAATAAATAAACCTAAATCAACTTAAATGTGTTGCCACTCCCAGAGCTCTATCTATTTTTCACCTTGCTCCTGTTATCTCCTGTTTCGTCACCAATCATGTTAACACACTAATACTGCAGCCCTCAGTTTGGTATTTGGTCTGCCAGCGACGTCCCACTCGCCAAGCCACTATTTTGAAGCCAAGTAGTCAGGGCTGCTTCTTATCCTATCCAACAGTCAACTCCTTACTTTCCAGCATGCTGTGCCTACTTGTTTTTGGACATCCACTATCTGCCTATCTGTTCTGGCACCCCAGTTATGCCTCACCATGGGACTAGGCAGTGAAAAGCAGCGAAGCAGGGGCTAGCTCTGGCTGGATCCTGGAGAGTAGAGATTCAGGTGCCAGACAGGTATACACCTGGAAGAAGGAGGCGGCTTCTCGCAGCCTAGTACCGCACCCGCATACACCACCCCTCAGTCGAGTACCACCCCTCAGTCAAGTGCCACCCAGGTAGTGGGAACAGAGGCAATATCACCACTTAACAAACCACCAGCCGCCCTACTGCACCACAACCTAAACCTGCTCCACGCTGGGTGAAACTTGCCGAACCTGACTTTGTTTCAAGTCGCCGACCCACCAGGCCCTTGCTGTACACTGGGTGGTTCCCATTGCCCAGAACTGAATAACCGCCTGAATGCGACTCGCCTAGCATTGAGTAAGTCACCCAGAAGAGGGACAGTTAACCAGTCGGGACTGTCATGCGTCAAGAAGGGTACTTTTTGGCGCCCAACATGGGGTGCATGTCGTAATTTGGAAACAAATTGGGCCAAACTGAGCCAGCACGACTCTGAGGCGAAAGAACTAGCCGGGGCTCGAAGTAAACCCAGGCCAGACTTCGGGGAGTCGAAAAACACCCAGTGGCGCTCAAAAAACCCAAAGACATCAGACACCAATGAGGTAGTTTATGAGTACTCTGAGGAAACCACAGACTCCATCCCTAGAAACCAGTGTGCCAAAGCAGAATGCCCCGAAGAAGGGATCCACGTAATCAAGTGTGCGCATTGTCAGCGCCAATTTCACTACGTCTGTTTAGGCTGGAATGACTTTGTCCACCACACCGACAGCCTTGAATACCGGTGCGAGGATTGCCGGACACACCGGACAGCGTATTGTAGCTGGTTGACCAGCCAAGAGAATAAACACGGTGACCCATACTAACTCCTAGGCTCGTGTGGTTCTCAAGTGCCCGGCAGAAGTTACATTACGATTAGGTGAAGGTGACCTGTCAGGCACATATACAAGCTAGAGCAATTAAATAAGGAAGCCGTGAAAACTGCTCTAACCATACTGTTGACTAGTGTTGTCCTGAAGAGACGGTAAATGCTCCAAAATGGAATGTGTATATGCGGGGTTGAAGTTGGCTTCAGTGGTAGCGGTTCTCGTAGAGATGAAGGGTGCAGAGAGCACTAGCACGACTGTGGTATGGCGAGCTGCTGAGTGATCAAGGCAGAGTGATGACAACTGGCGTTCTGGGGGCTCGTCCAGCCTTAAATATGGTAGACGGCATTTTCGGTGGGGTGGCGTCTCTCTTCATGGGTGGTACAGTCCTTGCTGCACTTTATTGGCGAGGGAATGAAGAATTTTAGTTTCCCTGTGTGCGAATTGGAAACGGCACTCGCTTAGGGGCAGGCGTAGTTGACTGACTTGCTTATCTATTTAACTGGCAATGTAAGTTCAGTAAGTTTGTCTGTCATTCTCTTGGAGTGTCCCAGGTTGGGAGCATGCCTGTCTACTCTGGACTCAAACAGACTTGCGGTTTGATTCTCTGTTGGACTATTCTGATGTCATTTTTAAACCCGTTATTGTATTGTAGGCCTATTTTTTTACCATAAAGCATTTGCATTGGAAAATGTATTCCTTTTGATGTGCGATGGGCAACGTAATTTGCTCGTTCTAGCCCCTCTGCCATCATGCAAGCAAGAGACTTTAAGTTGTACATATGAGGCCAGGGAAGGTTGAGTGGGCTGCTGGCAGTACCTGTAAGTCGACTGCTCACAGCAGGTCACCACCCTATGCTTGGCATGTGCTGACTTACCACCCCTCCCGCCACTGGTCGCAGAGGGGTACCTGCTGTACATCCATGCTGTGCTGCTCTGTCTCTATGCCTCACTCACTGACCCTGGTTCAGCGTATAAATGCCGTCTGTGGACCAGAGTTCGTGGCTGTTTTACTCAATGACAGTAGCAGAATGTCTCGTTGCGCAAGCGTGCATCAGTCGTCAAGATTCTTCACTTTGAAACCTCGACATACTCTTCGCTACCTTAGCTTCAACTATCACCAAACAGCTACAGTGTTAACCACATGGTCGCCTGGCATCGTCACGTACTACTAGTCTTCGCGCTACACCCAGTGTCACTAGAGGGCCAGTGTCTTTGGGGGTCACGGTCACCGTTGTCTCTCATACAACAGTTAACCACAATAACCCCTTTCACACTGGCTATGTTGACAACCTAGGTATGGCCCTTAAGGCCTTGGAAAGAATACAGGCTCAATATTTGTGTGCAGTTGGCTCACTGATAAACCAGGCATATTACAATGTAGTTTGAATTTTTATTTTTTTGAACATTTTAGGGAAATCAGCTGAATAATAAGTTACTACTCATTGCATTTAACATGACTCCAATCACTGTATATCTAAAAATAGGAATCAGCTTTTGGCCAAGGGATGCACTTTATACTGTTCAAGTTGCGCTATAATTGGTATTTACATATACTGTACTGTTATAGGTGATGAACATTAAATTGGCAATGACAGAATTCAATTATAACTTTGTTCACAGACTGCGTTTGATCAAGAAGAAGCTACAAAGCATGGTCGCATAATCCCGAGAACTGGTGTTGATCCAGAATATGATACCGTGATGAAGGAACTGGAAGAAATAAAACTGGAACTTGATAGGTATCTGCAGGAACAGCGGAATTTCTTTGGATGCAAGGTTTGTGGTTCACATGTATGCAGTTTTCTCTGCATTGTCTTTTGCAGGTGACTGCTTGGTTAGAAACATGCCGGGATTGCGTTTCTGATAATTCCTTGTACATCTATGTTTGTCTTGTGTCATATTGCTTTTCAGTACCTGTCTCATGAGGATTAATGTACAGCACACTAGTATTTAATGAGAGGCATTTGTCTTGCACCTAGAATACTTCCTGTCTAAGATATTTATTTTGCATCCTGCTATAAATTTGTGTGTTAATATTGAATATTTTTAGTGTTGTTAAATCATTAAGGAACAAACTGTTATGATGTGCAACGGGGAATATAATAATTTACTCGCTCTAGTCTCTGCCACAGCTGAGCACCACCACCACCACCACCACCCCCCCCCCCCCCCCCTCTCCCTTCACTTCCACAAGCAAGATATGTTAGGCCGTACATGCCACAGATACCTTTGATGCGAGTAAGCTGGTTTTTTCCCCACCTTTAAGTCGACTACGCGCAGCACACCACCACAACCCTGCACTCAGTGCGTGCTGGCCTATCTCCCCTTCCGACGCTGGCCATTTAGGTGTGGCCGCCATGCTGCCAATGACCTTTGCCTCCCTCACTTTTTATTGGTTCTGTGTATAAATACCGGCCGTGGACCAAGAGATGCAAGGTTATTTCACTTGGCGACAGTCGCACACATGAGAGCACACCGAGACCTTCACCTTCAATGCACTGTTTCACTCGGCGTGTGTGCATGTTAGTTTGCCAATAAATCACACACATTTCAACTAGGCCTGTTTTTCACATAGTTGCCTTTTGCTTCAATCCCCTTATTCTGACTATCATCCCATTTTGTGTACATTCTTCATAACATTCTTCCTGGAGTAAGCATAAGCCACCCCTCCCTCCTCTTCATCCTCCTTCAAGAAGATAGAAGTAACCATTCTGCCATGTGATGTTGGTTGGTGTATGGCAGTAATCCTTACGTCGGGAACGCTGCGAGTCCAGAGGGGCAATTGAGGTCTGTAGCTGGTCACACCGTTCACTCAACTTCTCACCGAGGGGGATCAGACGGCCCTTTACCCGAGTCACTATAGGCCCGAGCACCGTCCATCGTCAAGCGCACTCTGTGGTGTCAATCAATCAATTGATAGGACTCCGGTAGGTGTTCACCCCAAGGCACCGGCCCCAGGAAGAGTAGATTCCTTCCTGGACGGACCACGCCAGAACCTGTCTTCCCTTGCACTGCTGTGTAATTGTAATTTTAAAACACATTTATGGTCGTGTCTGCGCCTACAGAACACCCACTAAATCCGCTAAATCATAATACTCCACTATTCTTTAATTTTTTCCTCTGAACTTAATGTAACATCACTGACAGTTCTTGGCTGTGTACCCACAGCTATTCCTAAATGCCCTATCACTGGGCGGGCCATAAAAGGGTTAACTTAACCCTCAGTGCCCAGCTACATGCTGTGGGTAGCCAGTAGCCAGGGCCATCCGCCCCAAGGGTGCAACTATGTCAGCCCACATGACCCCCTTAAATTCTTTGTTAAGGAGACTCTATTTCCCTAGTCTCTATAGGAATACTGGGCCACTACACCTTTATATTTTCACGTTGAGAGTATTGGCGTCAACTTCCTGCTGCATACTTGGCGTGCTGGCAATAATACCTCCGTACTCGAGTACTCTCGGAAAGTGGACGGTGGTGGCCACTAGGGACACAACTTGCAAACCTTCCTTCAAGGATTCAGGAGTGCCGGCGATCACCTCGCTCTCTCCGATAACCTTGGGCAAGAAGACGCAGGCTGTGTGGTCTCTGCACGGCGAGAGAAGTCACACAGCTCCTGTTTAAGACTTCTGCTCTACCAGATCATGCACTGATGCTACTTCCCACAGGATTTTCTTCAGCAAGACATCTCCACTTCGCTGAGAATAATACTATAGCATGCCAGTACTATGAATTTGTGTTACTTGGGGTTGCTGTTCCCCCTTCACCAACAATGCCACTCAACTGTGTAACTGCATCTGCCAAGACTGTCTCCCTACATATTTCATTGCAACCTAGGTATGGCTCTTCAGGCATTTCAAAGTACAGACTGGATACGTGCTTTTGCATATTCAGATTTGGCCTCCTGTTATTTTCGGTAACCTTAATTCCTGCTTTGTTCTTTTGACCCAGACGTGGACACCTGTCGCCACCTTTCCTTTTGCCTTTCAGGTTGTTTTGTAAACCTGCATTCCATCTTTGTGCTATTTGTCGGGGTTTGGAGTTATCCAGCTTTGTCTGCGAACATGGGAGCAGAGTGTAAGGCTGCTCTCACACCTTCCCATGTAGTGTTTTGTTTGCTGGCGATATCTCGCTCTACCTTACTACTTGCTGGTAGATGATACACAGACTCTAGGAATGTAGTGCGCAAACAAATCCAAGGGGACACGGAGCTCCTTGTAACGTCCCACTGTCCCAGTAACCGAGGAACAGAGCCACACACTATGAGGGAGGTTACTACCCTCATGGAGACCACCCGTGCATTCCTCCTCAATAAAGAAAACCCTCTATTGTCACGACCGGCTGTGCCTTCTTCTACGGAATACCTGTGACCTCCACCTGTCATTCTTTCACCCCTTATTCCGAGCCACTGGGCTGGGCGGGGTGGCGGAAGGTGGTCAGACAGGCCTTCACCTTGGTTGGGGATGGATCTGGTAGGTGCCATGCAGAGGCCTGACGGAGTGTACTTGTGGCTGAGGAAAGAGGCAGCAAGAGAGAGGTGTGTCACCACTATCTCAACATCTCGACTCATCAACTGTGGTTCTGCTGGGCCATCTGACTACCTGTACACACAGCTGTATTTCGTATCACACACTCATCATTGCCCCTTTCCCTTACGCTGCCTAACAGCCCACAGGGAGGGATTCATAGTCATCCTGAGGGAAAAGTGATATGTCTTGTAGCACTAAACTCCAGCTGTTTGGAATCTTTCTGCTATGCTCCATTCAGGGCCTTAACTTTCCCTTCGTACAGACCAGCTCCTCCACACACACGGAGGGAGATAATCTCTCTCTCTTGCCCACAGCCCAGTCATGCTAACAAGCCTGTCATGAAGGCACATGCTTGCCAGCCTTAGGTGAAAGGGGGGGGGGGGGGGAGAAGAAGACATTGATGCTGTTAAACAGTAAAGACCCAACCACAGGTGAGGCATCAAGTTACCCTGTTTTGGTATGGCCGTGTGAGCATTGTCCGTATGTGCAGGGGTGGGGCAAAGTGAACCCTGCTGGTTAGGAGTGGGCTCTCCACGCCTCTGTTCAGATCCAGAGGTTTTGCTCTCCTGACATGTTGTTAATGTGTGGGTTTGAGCATTTCTTTTGAGTACCAGGTTGGTTTTTCCATGGCCTTGCACTTCTTGTTGGGCAATCTCTCTGTTGTGCTGTAATGTCTGGTATTTGTGTGTTGGACCCTCTTTAGGTGGGGAAGGTGGGTTGTGCAGAAATCCTGTCTGTCTCCTCGGACAGGTACCTGGATTTGTGGCGCAAATAGCACATATGAATAACATCGCTATTCTGTCAATAGGTTGTCTTTCCTGCTTAAAACTTTGAGTGTGATTGTAGATTTATTCAATTTTGATGTTTTTTTTATCTACACATTCAAATATTGTCTATAAATTAACCAGAAAAATTAAGCATTTGCATCTTGTAATAATTTCAGATATAAAAGTGTATTTTGATATTTTCTTTTAACAGGTTGTTTATCATGGAACTGACAAAAAGAGATTCCAGTTGGAAGTAGCAGAAGGATCTGCAAAGAAAGCAGGCAAAGGTTATGAGTTGCAGTCTCAGAGGAAAGGCTTCAAGAGGTTCACCACGGAAAAGACAAAGGTAGGGCTTTCGCTAGTCTTTTTCAGCATTATACAGGAGGTATTGAAATGAAATTAATTGCTTTCAGTTTTCTAGACTGTGACTACTGCAGTGTGAATTTGAAATTTTATTTATTAGCGTTTTAATATTGCAGTCATCAGAAATGAGACAACATGATAAAAGTTTAGAAACAAAGGCGCCATGATAGAAAAGATGTTGAACTAACGATTTTCTTCTAAGATCTGTTGATGTTTATGCAGTTCAAGCACTTTACACAGCAGTCACGGCAGTGAAAGCTCTTTCTTGAGTTGTAACCATTTTGTGCGAACAGCTATTGGAAGTGCATCCCACTCTACACCGTGGATTAATAGTTGTTGCATGAAACTCTTCACCAGCAACAGCAGAGGGGTCAACCAACCCAATGGGTACTCTTCACCAGCAACAGCAGAGGGGTCAACCAACCCAATGGGTCAAATATTCTTGACAGATCCGAGAGAATTCCCAGTTTAGTAGCTGCTTTACTCTGAACTTGCACTCTATATGAAAACTGGTTGACACAAGAATTCCACTGCAGCCCTAAAACTTTCAAGGTGGTATGTTCGCCTGAATCAAACAAGTGAGAGACAGATTGCTGGAGCTGAGATGATGACAATCTTTCAAGAAATTCTCGACTGTTGCTAGCAAGTTTCCAAAGGTGATTTCCCCAGTTTTCAACAACTCGACTAATTCCATTTGGAGGACAGATGCTTCTGCCACTGACTTCACACCAGAACCAATATTGTCCACATATGTATCTGAGATTAGGGTTGCCGCCACAAAGTGGTATTTGTGGCATTCATCCTTTGCAAGTTGTCGAAGTGTATGAAGAGTAAGAAATTGAGCAGATGCTACCCCATAGGTTACTATTTTCAAATGATAGTCTTTAACAGACTCAAATTCATCTGAATGCCATAGAATTCTTGGAAAATCTTGATACTCCGCATGAATTAACTTGTCTGTACATTTGCTGAATGTTAGCAGTGTACACAGTATGATAACAGAATTTGTAAAATCAAATCACTTATCTCACACTACAATTTTTGGCCTGGTAGCAATGCGTCATACAGTGAGGCACCTGATGAAGTTTTAGCTGATGTATCATGAATACAACTGAAAGCTTGGTGGTTATACTATCAGGCTTCAAGACACAAAGGTGGGGAATGTACACAGCTGAGGAGCAATCTGTTACATCCTCAGGTACCTTTTCCATGTGGCCAGTAGTGATATAATCTGTCATAAATTCTGCATACATCTGTTTGAGCTCAGGGTTCTGACAAAATAATTTCTCCAGCGTAATTAGTCGAGTTGCACTAGTAGAGCTTGAGGCTCTGAGAACTTCCTAGCTCTGGCTTTGCCTGACCTGGATGGAAGGCACATATTTTACCTGCCATCTGCAGTTCGCTGATAAGTTTGCTCAAATATTGTTTCACATTGTTTCTTGCTTGGGGTAAGAGGAGCAGCCATGTGTGATTCCTCTAACTCGCAAAACTTCTTCATGTTTTCATCAAGTGATGAAGTAGCATGAAGACCCATAACTAGTTGTGGTGAGGGTTCCGTACTTTGAGTCCACCCTTCCCATTACATGCCAACCAAGCAGAGAATTCATGGCGACTGGTGATCCTGGACACCATTTAAGGCGAGAGTCCGTCAGTATTAGTGGAAACAATTTGGCTCCAATTAACAGATCAATAAGGCGAGGAGTTCCGAAGTTGGGGTCTGCCAAGCGTAAGTTTGCTAAGTGTTCCCATTGATTGGCTTGTAAGATAGTGTTAGGTAACATACCACTAATTGATTCAAAACTAGCATGTCAACTCCGAATTGGTGAGTGGGATCAACAACTGGCTGGATTTGACATGTGGTGATACCCTTACGTCTGTCACTGGTGAACCTGAAAGACCGTGTATGTCTCAAATATTTTCGCCGAGGCAACCAAAGTTTCTGCGAACAGCTATTAGTAATGAAATTTTCTTGGCTGCCTGAATCTAGAAGCACTCTGTGTGACTATTACCAGTTTTATCTTTTATAATAAGAGCTATTGTCAACAAAACAAATGACATATCTGCCAAGCCTATGAGGGTAGAAGCAGGAGTCAAGTCACTGCTTCCACTCTCAGTGCAGACTATTTGCATGGAGTGATAGTTATTCAGTTTCATAGGAAATGTCCATGTCAAAATGTAACAGGGTATAATGTGTCTAGTTGCACTGGCTTCAATTTATGTGATGCCCTTAAGCAATTGATACAAAGTTTATAGCATTTTACATTTTCAAACCATTGTCTCGGTGCAAGTTCAGAAAACTGTGAACATCTAGACAATGTGTAAGAGCCTTGACACTGTTCGCACTGTATCAATTCCTGTCCTGCACTTGCAACCAATGACTGTGTGTCATGTGAACGAGTACATTTCTGTGAATTCTTGTACTTTTACCCTTCTGCCAACGATTCAACCATACGTTGACATGACAACCTTCAAGAAAAGTAAGGAGCAGAGCAAGTGTGGGCAATGTTGCTGGATCAACAATAGTGAGCTCTCATTCCTTGCTAAGGTTCAGACCGATGTAACAAAAGTGGGTCCCAAGTTTCAGCCAACACATTCTAAACATCTAATGCAGCAGCGTGTTCGTGAACTGTGGCTAACAACAGCAGCAGACTTGAAGGGTTACTTCAGGTTATGTGAGGTGCATTAACAAGTGCATCAATATGATGAGAGAGAGAGTAAGTAGCCTATTGTTGTACAGTTTCCCAAATACGGTCTAAGCTGTGACAGTGATGACTTCAAATACGACAAGTTTTCCATATTGCTTAACAAACAGGTTTGATCAACTAATGTATCAAATAAATTAGCGAAGATCTGCCACTGCCCAATATCACCACTGAATGTTGGCAGTTTTATCATAGGAAGCATCCTCAATGTAGATGCAGATGAGGGGTGTTTTTGCTCCCCAGACGACAGACAAGGGCTCTGCAATGGCGATTGTTTTGTAATATAAATTGTCAAAATCATCCAGACATTTACAATGGATTTCTGCATCAAAGTCATAAATTTCTCCTACAACTTCTAAAATGGTTAGGTTATCTTCATCAAAACTTTTGCGTATGTTTTCCACATCGCGGCATGTGGCCTGGAATAATTTAATTTGCAAAGGTGTTAGTGCCTTTTTGCCTAGGCCGAAGCTCTTTGCATATGGTTTTCGGCTCGATCCAACCGTAGACAAGTTACAACTATTTTCAAAGCATTTTCATAACTGTGCATTGCAGTTAACCTCAAAATCCACATAAACGATAACGTCCAGAGTTATCTAACCTCATCACGCACAAAGATCAACAAAAAATGTCAACCAACATTTTTTATATGTTCACATTTTGATGTACATAATTATTTCCACTGACTGCATTATTCACGCATCATGGCATCCACTTGGTGGACAAACATATTCCGATTTTCACACATTTGCTGATTGAGTTGCTCACTTTCTCATATGCAAAAAATGTTTTTGAATCTTACACAAATTCGAAGTAATGCAAGTAATATTAATTTTTTAACACAAATTGCATAGTTTATATTGCAAAACACCAGGCAGAAGCACGAACCACGTCGGCACAAAATCACTTTTTGCTAACCAATAACTTACTACGGAATGAAACTACTGTAATTTCTGTGGTCACTTTTACTATCCGGCGCCCGGAGTACCAAATGTTTAATTGGAAAGAAAATTTCCCCACAATATTCAACAAAGTTTGTCGGGGCTGCACGCTCGTTGATAGTTCGCATGCCATCTTTAAACAACAACTGCCAATTGCAGCATCCCAGTTGGTAATGTGCAGGTTACAGCACTGGATCCGGAAAACACAAAAACTTTGAACTAAAATTTGGTACATTTCAACAAACGCAATACACATGATGCTAAACGTAGTGCATTTTTTTTTTTTATCTGTTCCGTTCAACTGCCTATTATGACCCCTGTAGTCGCTCCCACAAAATATTAAATCATTTTACTTCTGCTGTTAACAAGTTAGAAAATATCAAATGCTGAGAAGTAGTAACAATTCAAGAACATTGACGAAGGAAGGTATTATTCATGCTTTGTCGTGCCAAAAATTGTACTGCACCTCCTGAAATCACATTAGTGATGGAAAACCTATAAAAATAATTTGACAAGACTGACCCTCCTTAATGATTGTATGTTAAAACACTGTATTGCTATTGCAGAAAGCAGGAAGAGTTTTAGATGTGTAAAAAAAGTGTACTTTTTTGTGTAGGAACTACTAGCTCGACAGATTTCTTCTGAAGATCAGAAGAAAGCAGTTCTTAAGGATCTCAGTCGCAGGATTTTCTCTCAGTTTGGTGCAAAGTAAGTTATTTTTTTCAAATGAAATCTTCATTCCATTGTATCGGAAACTATTGTAAGAAGTCAGAACAATATAACTTGTGGGGACTGGAAAATGTTTTGAATCCAGAGGAGCTGTGTTTTCGCCTAATGTTTTCACCTCAGAGTTTTCTGAATAAAATTTGTAAGAATGAATCAAAATTAGGGATGGGTGGTATTGATTCATCAATGCTTTGATTCTACCAGTTCTAGAAATCATCAATTCGTTTCTTGAAATTTTGGGTATCCTGCCCAAATAAAAAAGTAAAATGCATATTTTTATTTTCATAATAGCAATGTATGTATGCAGTGTATTTTATATGAATGAAAAGAATGAATTTTTTACAAGATTCCAACAAGTTGCATTGTTGGTAATAGTAATTAACTATAAGTTTTAGTTCACAAACTAGCTTTCATTCGAGCGTCTACTTTTAAACACAGTTTTCGCCACCACACATTTGTAAAGCATTTACTTACGAATACTCAGTACTGTAACACAGTCAGCTGTACAATGTTTGATATACACTCAATAGTTTTAAACATTTCACTAGTTATTATATTTATCACTTGTAAATTCAACTCTGAGCACATGTCATGGCATTATTTATTTTTCAAAACAATAGTTGTTCAACTTGCAAGTAGCATGCTGCAAGTTTGTTGATTCTGCGCAGGCGTGGCCATGTTGTTTATCCTAGCGATATAATTTTTTCCCCAATACGCACTTTTAGTAATTTTGTCATTGTGGAAACATTTTGTGCCTGCATTGTGATTTGATTTTGCTGAAATAGTTGAATTTGAGTTTATTTTATTAGTAAGTATCTAATAACAAATGTAGGAGAATAAATCTGATATGCCTCGTAACATCCATTGTTCTAGCTGTTGGTTTACAAATTAACATGCGGCTGACTTCATTATGGACTCCGCCAACTTGTAGCTTTTTAGCACGTTTGAGGCAGAGAAGCACAGGAGCGATAAGGGCGATACTGACACACGCGCCTAGTGCCCCTTAGCTCCTATGTGCAAGGTGCTCAACTGGCGTGCAGTGTACCTGTGACACTTTAAGTGGTGACCCTGTAATTTTATTGGTGGAAAGCCTGAAGCAAAGTTCTCTGTAGGTCCCAATAATAGTATTGCAGGTTTCCGGCCAGTATATTATGAAATACAGCAGTGTGAGAGAGCCATTTTTGGCCATGTTGGAGGGCTTGGGAATAGCATTTATAATGAGCATGGTGTGTTGAGAGTATTATACGTACCTCGTCTGAAGTGTGTTTTCTTTAAGTACATTTGTCTAATAGGGACACGTATAATGGTTTTGTAAAAAAAAACTCTGATTTCAAACACTGCAATACTATTAAAGTGCGAAGTAGGTGGCACCCATAACCAAGATGGATTGTTTTACAGACATCTGCTACGCTGTATTCTACGTAGTCTCTTCTTACACATTTTGAGATAATTGGCTCTTAGTCGTCAAAATTCAACATTTTAACTTTTTATGTTGATGCAGCTCTTTCGACTGGTTGTCGGTCGAGAGTTAAATCCTCTCTGGGTTAAACTTAGCCACTAGTAAAACGCAAGAGTAAAATTAATGAAAGTTGCCAGGCTGGGTTAGGGGTTTTCCCCATGTTGAAGAAAATTATGTTTTAGATCTCTTTGGTTTAGTGACTAATACAGTAAGGAGTATATAAACATGTGACCCTAGCCAATTGGCCCTCCAGGTTATCTTCTATGCGTAATCTGTTTCCATGTTCATCTATCCAAAATTCAGTATGGAGAGACACTGCTCTCCTATATCTATGCCAATATTCCTTTTGCTGTTAGGAGGCAATTACCGTGAGACGGATGTTATAAAATATTATATAATTATATCTGTTTGCTGGCACTCTGCCTCCGGGGTTTAATAGCACCACTGCCAGCACGAGTCCTTTCCCTCTGTAACCTGGTGCTGGGAAAACGACTGATACAGGCTCAGAGGGCACCCCGTGCTCCTTCCTTTCCATGGCACTTGTGGGTTTTCCAGAGGTTCAGCAGTCCGGTAACCATGTGCGCCAAGTCCTCGCGATAAGACAGGCCCACACAGACTCCGACCTGCGTTGCCTCTTGTCCGTTACCATTTCATGTTGTTCTTCACTAGAACCATGACTTTAGGCCCCATCGGCCTGACCGCAAAGGAGTCGACCAGCACACCGACATTTCAGACCATTACTATTTGCCGTAATAAGCCTTTCCTGTTAGAGCAAATACCCTTCTCCACCAGAGTGGCCAAGATGAGGCACAGGGAATGCCTGGGTTACCCACGTTTGCCAACCCCCAATTAAGGGAGTTGCCCAACAGTACCACGAAGAAGTGTGGGTCCCCATGAGTCAGTAGAGGCTATGGTCTTCCGCATATCTGACCCTTCCATAACCATGTTGTATATGGGCTCGGATACTAGGACTTTGCAGTAGCCCCAACACTGCGTCCATTTGCTCTTCCTTTAAGGGCTGATTTGCTGTTTTGCAATCGCCAGGGGGAGGTCCTATCCTAACGCGTTCTCGGGCACTCCCACCGGGTGTACAGCAACAAAGCTGAATCACCTTACGTCCATTACAGACCGGGTCTAGCGGTTGCTTCTACAGCAAAACAAGCAGTTGAGAAGGATTATTCTTTCCCGCTATGGTGATGAATAACCCATCAGGTATAGCCCATGGTGCCCCAATCTTCCATGGACAACCTTACGCCCATTACAGGCTGGCTACTCACCAAACTAAAACCATTCATAGTCAGAGTATGGTGGCCACCATCTCCAGCCATTTCCAGTACCAACAGCAAGAAAGAAACTGCTACCACTGAAACGATAACAGCTCTCACCGGGTGCCCACAGGGTATCCACGAGGACACCTTACACCCTCTATAGGCCGGTCTCCAACTGTTGGCGTTTGGGGTAGTGCATGAAATCAGATCAGGGACCTTCACGTGGTGACTACCGGGCACTTCACACTCAGGAACGTGTTCTACTGTGCTTTCTGGCTTGATCAGAGTTAGCAGTTAGTTTGTGTGTGGAGTGGCTAACACATAACTGTATTTGGTGGCGTGGGAGCATAATGTGATAAATAGGTTTTAATTCTTTGCCCTCTGGCGAAGGTTCCCAAGTTGAGACAGGTTATTTTATCCATTTTCGTTATGGATACGCAGCCAGAGTTTGACTGCAAGAAGTTGCAGAGGTGCTTTTCTACAAAAGCGGGCATGTCCTTGTATGCGAGAGAAGCACATGAAAGGGAGTATAGCATCCAACTTCCAGGACCAGTTAAGATCAGAGCGCAGTGACGGGACGAGGAACTCTGAATCCTCGCTCGCGAGGAATTATTCCTTCCACTAAGCACTCAATTTGTGAATTAGGCACTAATGAAAATCTTTTTGGACAAGGGCCTGTTCTTAGGTTGGATCCTTGAGGCTATCAAGAGCCAATGAAAGTCTGCAAGATACAAGATCTTCCTTGAGGAGGAACAGAGGATGGAGTACAATGATGTACTCTCCCCATTGAGTAATTGGCGGACACAAGGGGTTACGACCCTGGAAAAACAGATTCCTAGTACAGTTTCTACTGTACAAGAAGTGAAAGATTCCATCAAAGAAGACAAGAATATGAGACTACAAAATCTCCATGGAGTATTGGGTGACCTGGATACAACATGGCATATTCAACACCCTACTGATGCTGTTGAAGCAGCTAGGAGGGGTGAGTCCCCTGTCAGCCACATTGGTCAGTGTCTTAAGAATTGGTTCAAGATCAAAGAGGAAGTTCCTTCCTTGAAGAATGGTGAAAATAAAAGGAAAGAGTGGGTATCTCGCAAGCAAGCGAGGAGATTAGAGTATGCCAAGTATCAACAGTTATGGCGTGTGGATTGTGGCTGAGTGGCTAAGAGTATAATTTATGGCGAGGACTTAGGATCCCCTGGATCCTTCCCCGAGGGGACAGGGAATGGTGGGCTAAACTCTTCCAGGATGGCTCTGGCCTTGGAGATATGGAGGTCTTGGAGGAGTACGAGGAGACCCATATGACCTTGGTCATGAATGCTCTGAGGAAGAGGTACCCAGAGCAATGATTTGGGTTCAATCAATTACAGGCCCTGATGGGATCAGTGTGGCTGACTGGAAAGGTGTCCCTTTCCAGCTGAAGGTGGTTACCTTTAACCTGGCTTTGGTGACGGAAGCTTTCCTGCTCTGGATGCGGTCTTAATTCCTAAGATTAGAGAGCCCACTGTGCCGGCAGAGTTCTGACCAATCTTGATAACGAGCATCATCATCCAGCACTTTCATAAGCTGCTCAGTGTCTGGACAGTTGACAAGATTGCCTATAACATGGTGCAATGGGCCTTTGTAAAGGCAGATGGTATGGCAGAGAACCTGTCGTTGGTGGAGATGGTGCACAAGGTGAGCCCCACTCTATATGGCAATATTGGATGTGAAGAAGGCGTTTGACTCATTGGCATACGTGCCTATGATCATTGTGCTAAGAGCAGAGTAAGAGGAGTATCTCACAACATCTTACGGGATATATGTGCCATATATGGTAATGGCCGGACGGCAATACAGACGCCTGGAGGTTTGATTAAAGTTATGATGGCGGAGGGGTCAGGCAGGGGAACCCCCTGTCTCAGACAATCTTCAATGTCGTTATTGATGAAGAAATCAAAGGTGTGGATATAAGTGTGGGTTTTGATCTATGTTCGAAGCTAATGTGTCTTGCCGTCGCAGACGACCTGGTTCTCCTTGCCTTGTCAAAAAGGAGGGTGGGAGTGCAAGTCAACTTAGAGAGGGCTTCTGAGAGATTGGCACTTTTTGCCCGTAATATCTCGCCAGGAAAGTAGTGCATCCTGAACATTGCTCCTGTAGCTCATCAGAAGGTGTTTAAGGTTATGACGGACGGGGGGGAGTTCTATATTGGTGGAGAGTGGCTGAGACTGCTAGACATTGGTGATACATGGAAATATCTGGGCATCAACTTCTGCACGAGAGTAGTGTGTCCTATTAATGCCTCAGTTAGTGAGGTCTTAGAAAGAATATTGAGAGCTCCTCTGAAGCCATACCAACGTATGAAGGTGCTCAGGGTGCACGACTTGCCATCATTGACGTATCAACTCTTTGTAGGTTAACCAAAGGGTACCTGAGAGAGGTTGATGTGCTTGTGAGAGCTACAGTGCGTGGCTGGTTGAGACTGCCTAAAGACGTTGCTATTGCTTTTGTACATCCAGGTTAACAAATGTTATGACGAGTCCCTACCAGCCAGCACACGAGCTCATGGAAATGCCGCTC
This sequence comes from Dryococelus australis, assembly GCA_029891345.1. Taxonomy (NCBI): domain Eukaryota; kingdom Metazoa; phylum Arthropoda; class Insecta; order Phasmatodea; family Phasmatidae; genus Dryococelus; species Dryococelus australis. The sequence goes on along the minus strand of CM057008.1, from coordinate 18,312,809 downwards.
TTTGGCAAGAGAGTAGATTGGGTTGAGCAGGCCACCACCGTGGAGTGTGGAATGATGGACACTCCAGCGAAGGTCAAAATGTACTGGAGATATAAATCCAATGGGTCCGTCAATAGAACGGACTTGTTAGGTGCAGAGAAAGCTCCACCATCTACAGAATGGATTCATGGAAGAGCACATTTGATACAGATCAAGGATTATATATCCTATGTTCAGATTGTGAGTAATTCTCTTACAGTAGCAGTAAGAACATCTAGAGGCTGGAGAATAGATGGTAACTATCTGAACTGCAGAGCGGGATGCGTGGACACAGACACTGCATATCACTGTGCTCAACAGTTCTCCAGGACGCACGAAGCCAGGTTGAGGAGACATGACCACCTGGTCAAAGCTGTTGCCGAACATATGCAAAGAAATGGATGGTTTGTAATGAAAAAAAAAGGTGTTTAGAACACAGGAGGCATGGCGAAAGCCTGACCTCGTGGAGGTCAAACGTAACACAGACCAGGCTTTGTAATCGATGCAGGGGTCATCCAGCCCAGGGGATGGAGTGGGCTCATAACAGAAAATGATTACTATGCTAGGAATGTTGACATTGTCAATGGTCAACAGCATTAAGAATGAGTTTGAGGTGTCTGAGGTGGAATTTATTCCCCTCACACTGAGTTGTGGCACCCCTCGTCCTTAGCTGGTCTATTACCTGTTCTAACTAACAAGGACTTTAAAAACTCGTTACCTACAAGAGTGCTATATGGTTCACTCCTGTGCTGGAGGGAATATAATTCCTCTACGAAATGCCCCAGATGATGGGCTGGCTGCATTGGAATTATTTAGTTCTTGTATCTATATTTTGTTTTCTTGGTGTTTATGTTTGTAGACGAGGTTATCGCCAACCTTGGAGTTATAATGTGGGAATTTTATCCTTGAATTGACTATTCTTCCTCTTAAAGGAGGTGAGGGTAAAGCCTCTAAACTCGCCCTGGGTCAGGGGTGGCAGACCTGACCCAGTGGTTATGTTCCAATTGTACATTAAGTGAGAGACCTGTAGCAGACTTGAAGGCTTGGTCAATGACCTTGCTCCTCCCAGAGGAGGACAGGTGGCATTTTATTTATTTATGTATTTGTTTATGTTTGCCTTTTTGGCAAAATTTAGACTGAGGCTATCTCACCTTGTTTACACATTTTATGTCAAGTGTTGGAGAGTTTTTACACTCCATAAGGCGAGAATGCATTACGCATAGTCATAGTTACTCTCACCGCACTTCCTTGAACTTCATGTTGACATTCACAAGAATGCAGTACGCATAGTCATGGTTACTCCCACCGCACTTCCTTGAACTTCATGTTGACATTCGGGGTCACTGGGCAAAAATCTCATAGATTCGTTCCAGGACCCTTAAATCACTGGATGAGAGCAAGTCCCCAAACTGCCGTCACTTCAAGCAAACACAGACCCTTCAGGTCATCATACCACAGGGTTAGGAAATTGCCCACATGGGCATTTTTATCACCTTACACCGGGGCTAGGCATCCCTCTACGCTAATTATGTGAGACGCCCCGCCACAGCCAGACAAAGTAGGACTGGTTACCCCAATATAGGACAACCCCACCCTGCAGCACATGTCAATACCAGGAGCCTACAACTCCGACAGGCACCCTGCACCAATCTTCGTATTTGACAGTTTTTAGCATCCTGCCTAGGACACTGTATGTGGGCCAAGCAATTATAGCCTGGGATCCACCTTACAACAAGGCTGGGTTCATCCCTGCTGGAGGGTTCCCCTGTTTCCACAATGGCTGCAGTGAATTTCACATCATGCCTCCCCATACTCGGTGCACCAGCGCCTTAAGCATTCGGTGTCTAGTGGTACACCAAGTCAGGTACTGTAGCAGATTGGATTGTTCATACATATTTACATATCAGAAATGCGCAGACAGTCCCATGGCTCATATCCCCTGTTCATCTGTCCAGAAACATCATGTTTGGACATGGGCCACATAACCATTTTACGGGCCAGACTCCATCGTGTTTTGTCAGTGCCACTTCTGCAAATGGAAATCCCGGATCTCCTCTATCCTCACCGGCGTCCTCAGCGCCACCACAAGCGAGTATTTAAATCATTGCCAGCACGAGTCCAACCCTCTCAGCCATGCTTGGAAAACCGGGGTCTCGCTGCTCGCCCAGTACTAGCCTGCCCGTGTTACTCCTTCCTTTTACCTCTTCTGATCTAGGCCCTCACTGTCCTCTCCAAGAGCTTCTATTTCTTCACCAACCACCAGTGGCTGCCGCCACCACCTTCTAGAGGCTTCAACACCTTCTGGTATTCGTTACCACCAGATGAGATGCCTTTGTCTCCAGAAGACATCAACCAGATACTTAACACTTCCATCGTCAATCCTCCTGGGTCAACAACCACCACTACTTGCTGGTTGTGGTTCCCCATAAAGCTAGTGACTCTTCTAGGCAACCACATAGGTATTAGTTGCGTAAGTTATAGTTTAATTATCCACTTGCATAGGAGCAGGTCACCTCCACTCATTACTTGCGTAGCTTTTACTTCCACCACACAAACCTTCTTGGTTTATGCATGAGTCACTTAGTATTTATTGTTTCAATAAATACTTATTGTTTGTTGTATCCGAGAGTGCTCTGTCCTATGAGTAGAACCTATTTGTCACTTAGTATAACTTCAGAAGGGGCAAGCAAGGGACTGGGCTTTTATTACGAACCTGGAGCAGGATGTCGGACCCCCTTCAGGGGCTTACCTGTCATTACATACACCTCATCTTTCGATGGCCACTCATTCTATATACCCCGATATATAGAACGGTAGAGCCTCTACCACTAGGTATACACCCCACCGAGGCAGGACAGCCACCTCAAGTTGTATCGCTGACCGGAGTAGCTAGTTAAGGCGCTGGCTGGGGTATTTGCTTGGGACTGGAGGCCCTACCTTTGTGGACTACACCCGGCAGTGGCATGAAGAGGGTTCACGACCCACAACTCCAGGTGCTTGCACTGTTTGGAGCTTTCAAGGGGCATTGAGTTTGTTGTACTTCTGTGCCATTCCACATCAGGCACGGGACTCTGAGAAAGGTGAAGCTGAATTTAGTATTGCTAAGCAGGTGTGTGCAGCCAATCTCGTTGCTACAGATATCGAGACCCCACGGGGACAGGCTCAATCTGCTTGACATGCGGGGAGACCGGCTGCTCCCGTCGGGAGTTTTGTATTCCACTCCAACCCAACTAGGACTGGCAGCGAGTGTCATCCGGTGGTCCGGGCCCTGGTAACTGGGAGTGACACCAGGCTTGGGCATGCCAACCTGCACTTTGGCAGCTGGTAAGGAATGCAGTGGAATCGTCGGCACCTGGCAGAACACTACAGCAGCTCCACACCCACCAAGGCCAGGAAGACAGTGGAGACGACCCAACCATCTTGCAGCATCGCTACAGCCTCACCGAAGCCAAGCACGTCAAACTCTGGAAAGTCGACGTTGCCCCAGAGGCCCAGTGTTCCTGTCCGACATATCGCCTGACCAACAGTACCGGATTTTGTGCCTATCCGGTAGCTCACTCGGTCAACTCTGGTCACCAGTAAAAGACCAAACTAAGGTTGTAGCATAAATGTGCGACCGACCTAGCGTAGTCGCAAAAGCCACTTTCACATTGACAGTTCAAGTGAGACACATCAGTGCCTTAGGGTTGAGATGTATTTTTTGTATTTTTGTTGCCAACTGCATGATTGAAAAACAGTATTGGAGAAGTATGTTGATATGTAATTATTTTTTCAGGTATGCAGAGTGGAGTTCTGCAATACAGTGCTTATCTGTTCTCGATATTCTCATGGCTTTTGCTGAATATTGTCTCACGGAGTCTGACACTTGTATCCCGGAGTTTGTACAGCCAACTGCAGACATGAGGGTGAGTCTGTTTTCTGCAATATATTTGGAAGTGGATCTTACATTCTTCTTGTAACCATGGGAAAAGTGAATATGAATGTTGACTACCTAGTCAATAAATACAACATAACCATATTACAACAAACCAATTTGTGTTGAAACTGCACAATGGCAAGACTTATGTTGCTGTAGATTGTTCTAGTGTTCATTCCTGGAATTAAAAGAGTGTAATGAATTTTTTTCGGTGTTTGGCCAGTATTGTTCTAGTGTTCATTCCTGGAATTAAAAGAGTGTAATGAATTTTTTTCGGTGTTTGGCCAGTTTGAGGTCTTGGAGTGTTTAAAAACTGATGACAACATTGTAAAACAAGTGATGGCTTGAGACCTGTCCAAAATGTGATGTAGTTGTAGAAATTAAATTTTGTACACTACAGTCATGCTTCAACTGGCAGTGCTGTTGTGGTGTCGTCCAGGATAGTGCCTCTTCCCTGTGCAAGCAGTTCAGCATTTAATTTAGGCAGATGCTTCGGTAGCACTCATACGACTGCTCCTAGTGAAGTGAGCTTCAGTCAGAATTTCTATCAAGCATAGAGAATTTTGAGATTGTGGTACTCTACAGGTGGGCAAAAGCAAGGGTTTATCCTCTTCGGCTGAATACCCTTGCGTTACTTTGCTAAGACAAGCAAGTTTTTGTGTAGACAAGAATTCGTGCATTATTTGCCAATGCTTGGAAAGCTTGGAGTTGTCTGAGCTTAGAACTAAAATCCCCTATTTTTAGGGTTCCTTGAGACTCCAGTGGAGTCATCTATTTAAAGAAAAAAGAGTCCTAGCAAGAGGTGTGCCCCGAGTGGGGATATTCCTGCCAGGAGGCTACTGAGGGCAGAGTGTGTCATTGCCTGGGCGATGAGCCAGCTGTTAAAATTCTTACAAGTTCCTTGCAGTATCATCAAACTGGAATTCTAAGCAGTCTTTCAGTGGACCATGTCTTGGTTTTTGTGGAGATCTCTCCTAAGCCAAACAGTCACAATAAATCACAGAATAGAAGTGAGAAGTGGTTGTTACAGGTTTAAGGTGGCAAATGAAAATGCAAGGGGACAACTGGCATTGATGTGGACTCTTTAGTAATGTATTTGTCCACTTCCCATTCAGACCCACATTTAATGGCATGTTGTGGCCTGAAGTGCTCAGGTGGGAGACATGTTTTTGGGCATTGTAACTATATCAGTCAGTCACGGCATCTGTGACACCAGGTAAGAGACTGTTCAGAGAAGAGATGAGTAACAATCTAAGGTCCTGTAGCTGTACTGTATACTTTAAAACCAAATAAAATTATTTTAGAACACCTTTCAAAACACAACTAATATGGCCATATGTAAAACTTCATTTATAGCATAGTGGAACTGGACCATAATGATTTGTAACTGTTGGCAGCCTTACGTGAAGATCGTGGATGGAAAGCACCCTTGCATATGCTCCATGGATGACTTCATTCCAAATGACACTGCCATAGGGTGTGAAGGCTATGCTAGTATGGTGCTAGTGACAGGGCCTAACATGGGTGGCAAATCGACACTTATGAGGCAACTTGGCCTCATCGTCATTATGGCACACATGGTAAGGATAACCTACACGGGTAATATATGCTCAGTCATTCTGTGTAGGGACTCATGTGTTTCGCATGAATGAATGTAGGTTGTGCATACTGTATTGGCCTAAATATAAGACAGTAGTTTTCCCAAAAAATAATTATGTGCCACGGCAACATCATTCAAAGCCTTCACCACAGCTTCCAAGCAAGAGCCATTAGGCCATACATGCCATATTAACACAGTGGTGCGAAGGTAGTGGCTTGTGTATTTGCTTCTGCCACCTATAAGTTGATCACCCGCTTCACACCGCAGCTCGGCACTTCACTGAGTGCCGACTTAACTTCCCTCCAATCGCTGGCAGTGGAGGGGTAACCCTCCTGCACACACTGGCCATGCAGTCAGCATCTTTTCCTCTCTCTCCATCTTTCCCATGGCCCTTTTGCTTGCCCTGGGTTCAACGTATGTGTACCACCCATGGACTGGGGTTCGTAGCTGTTTTGCTCAGCACACTGTGCTACAGACTGTCCTTGCTATTTCAAGTAATTGCATCAGCCACTTGCACCTGGTGCCTTGACATTTCCAGTGGGAGTTAATCCTGGTTCAATGCAGGTATTGCACTTTGATATTTTGCAGGGATTTATTTTTATTTCCTATCTTTGCTATTGCGTAACTCTTAAGAAGCATCCTGATAGGTTCCCCCACCTCCATTTCTAGATTTAACTGACTCTGAGAGTAAATATAAAAGAGATGGTTTAAGTCCTGAGGAGTCACACTTCATCTAGACCTCTCACAGTCTCGCCTCCTTAGTACACACCAACTTACTTTCTTCTACGCTAACTCTAGTCACCGTGCCACCTCCCCGACTCCCTAGGTTCGACCCTTCACGCCCTAGAAAAGGTGCATACTGGTTGTGGTTGTTTTGTTGGTTTGCCAGTAAAGCAGACATATTCCAACCTGTTTGAATTTATCTTCCATCTTGCTTTCATTTTACTACTCTTATCACGTTCTCATTTTTCATCCCAGCAACCTGAAACACACTTTCAGGAGTTGGCACATGGTGCTACTAGCACCAAGCAACCCTCTTTGTGCAGTGGACTGGGGTATGGCGATAATCCTGGCTTGTCAGTCACCAAAGGAGAGGAGTTCCTTGTGGCCTCGTCGTTCACCCTAGTGAGAATGAACATTGGAGGATGAGGCGGAGGTCCTTTCTCCCCTGGATGATGGTGAAGCCGTGGTTGCCACTTGAACGGGGTTTTTCCTGGTGCGTAAAGTTGTTGACTTTGGCCACTTCTATAATAGCGCACTGAGCCTTAGTTGGCGCTCTTGTGAGCGATGGGCGAGTGGGTACCTTGTTCGGGACATACGCTGGTGTAACGTTAAGGGGTCTGACTACCTTGGTAACGTTGGCTGGCCGGACGAAGGTGGGCATCTTTGGTGGTGTAGGTGGCAGCGGAGATATTGCACGTGACACGTGCCAGAGGAGACTCAAGGTGGAGCTTGAAGCGCTGGTGGTAGACCCTCTGTGACGTGCAGTCTCCTCTTTTTCCCAGGAGTGTACCTGGTTGGCAACCGAGCCACTTTCCCTCAATACCTCAGCCTGAGCTAGCCCCTGCTCGGCAACTTTACCCCGCCCTGCCCTGTAATCAGACATAAGGTGGTAGGAGGTAACCAGTTAGGTTGATAGTGGTGGCCAGTAAGGAATATACACAGTCTGATGGAATGAAGGAAGTGGAGTTCGGGTAGTGTTGGAGGCATGTACTTCTGGTCTCCAGTCCAGTAGCTTGGCGTGCGGTACGTCACGGTCCCACCCAGGTGTCGCGAAGAGCGGGGCTCCTGTTGAGGGTTGGTCTATCGTTTCCAAGCAAGTTACCTGACGTGCGAGACGTCAGTCTGACCCAGGCACTTACTGGAAGGTCGATATTACAAGGGACAACTGCTCTTATGAGGCCCAGGAAGGCAAGCTTCCTAAACTGCACTTTGAGACAGTAACAATAGGAGAGAAAAGGAGCAAGGTTTTGGCTCGTGGCTAACCCTAGAAGAGTCTTACTAGGACAGGTGACGAATCAGAAAAAGAGAGGACATGGTGTAGGGAATACAGAGTGCCGGAAGAGACATCTCAGTCAAGTCAGACGTTTGCCTGTTTTATTGATTGCTCAACCACACACACATAAACCAGCCTCTACCCTGGCTGAGCTTGAAGAGTCAGTCCTAAGTTGCCAGCTGGTATCTTACCTAGTCTCGGAAGATGCGGAAGCGCAGGGGGTGAGGGCAACCCCAACATCAGCTATACTCATACTCGTGAAAGCTGTAGGTGAGCTACAAGGTAGTTGTAAGCACGGCGGCTTCGATATGCTGGTGGGCAGTGTGGCGTTGTGCTGAGTAGAATTCTCGACTGGACTGTAAAATGCGACAACTTGAGAAAGTCTATGGATGCTCTGACAACGTGACGTTCTGCAAAGGCGAGACATAATGACTGGTGGCTTTTGGGCAGAGTAATGCCATGCTACTGAACAGGCGCAAGACAACCTCGAACTGAGGGTACTATTTATACTCTGCTCACAGGGCCAGTGCAGGGGTTGCGGGGTGTGGAGAAAAAGACGCGAAGGAGAGAAAATAGTAACTGAGAACGGTGGAGACTTCTTTCACGCGCCAGGCATTGGAGGGATGGAGAGTGGTGATGTTATGCGAAGCGGGCTGCAGTCCTGCAGGCGGCAGCAGCGGGCAAGCCATACCTGGCTTGAAGTTGTCCTGTGGCGTGTACAGCGTAACGGCTCTTCTTAGGAAGGGACCATGGCTGTGGCGAGACTAGATGAGAGAATGATGTCGCTCATGGTGCATCAGCCTGACTGCTGTTGAAACTGTCAATGGAGTAGTTGGCATGCAGATGGATATTCCGCCCTACCTAAGTACTTGCTGGGGGCAGACAATGGTCATTTAGGGATGCAAACCTCCCCACGTAGATTCGGAGTATCTGCGGTAGCCTTCCCCTCTCCGATATCTTGGGAAAGGTGACCCTTGTTGTGTTGTTACTGCACCATGAGGGAGGTCACTGCCCTTTGGCAGACCAACCAGGACTTCCAAACCTCCACAGGTGCACCCTCATTTTCTGAATTCAGCTGTGCAAAGGCCTACAGAACTCCTGCTATTGCCACTCTTGCTCTCTACTTTACATACACTATGCCATCAGACTGGGCAGCAGAAGGCGGCCAGGCAGGCCTTGGTCATGGCTAGGGATGTTGTGGAGTCCGAACAGGGGCCCAACAGTATGTACCGTCTACTGTGGCGGAGGAACGCAATCACCAACCAGCATCCACCTCTAGTGCTATCAGTGAGAAGAGGATACATTGGAGAGATTGTCCAAAACTCATTTCACATTCTGCTTGCTATCTCTACCGCTTCCCCCATCCGCCCCCCTTCACCGGAACACCACACTACCCCTGAAGTGACGGCTGACAGAGCCAAGTGCTGTAGTACCTGCAACGACGGCCTGTAGACTAGTGTTTACCACAGAAACCTTCCCTCTAGCCTGCTTGGCCTTTCGACCAGTGCTGCATCTGGCACCACCTCGGGCCTAGAGGGCTATTGTAGCCGCAGCCACTCTGCAGGCCACCCCCTCAAGTGATCTCCCAGTCAAAACGACATGCATCCCAGGTCCAAGATGGAGAAGTTGTGATGAGGCCCGGTTATTGAGAACCCACCTCAAACAGGTGAGCCGTCAATACATTCCAGAAATATGGGTGTCATCTTATAATTGAGGCATATAAATTTCAGTTATCTTCCAAAACATAATTTTCATTAGAATATTAATTAAAATGAAATATCACTATACTTCACATTGTAACTTACATGCCAAATGCATTGAAAATTTATTTTAATATGAGACTGCTATAGTTTACTAAAAATGAGTCAGTTATCAACATATTCTTCGTAGGTACACAAAGAAATATTGCATCCTTTTCTCATTTCTTAAGAATTATAGTGCATTAAATTCCACAAAATTGCATTGTTTAACATGCATTTTAACATAATAGATTTTCATACTGCATATTTATGTGAAATGAGTTGGCAGTTAACATAACCTCCGAAACAAATGTTAACATATACCCAACATATTTTGTCTTACTGTTTGGTATAAACCATATATGCATAAAACAAAGTAGTGTAATGTCAAGAGTTTTTATTGCATCTTGGTGCTGGTGTAGCGGTTGCTTCTACCACTTTGGCATTTTGAAAGCAGAACATGCATTTATGTTAACTTAATACTAACTCCAACATGCATCCATTGGTGGTCTTGTCATTTTGTTTGTAAATGTTCATATTAGTGAAAAATGGGATTTTAATTTTTGATTTGTGTAAAATGGAACATAAAGTAGAAAATAAAAATGTGGTCCAAGTAAACAACGGCGAGACGCGTAACTACGATGCATGTTTTAAAGTTGCAGTCGCAAACTACTTCACTTTTACTACAGCAAGAGGTAAAAGTAGTCCTTTATTCCTGACCATTTAATTTTTTCATCTTGCCCACTGTAAAATAAAAGGTTTGGAAGGAGGGGGTCTTATTTCTGTGGTCATTTTATATTTGGGCCAGTAAGATACTTATGCTGTACGTACTGTCACATATTTTAGTTTTGCCTGGGGCAATGTTGTGGACCTGTGTTTGTACCACATATTTTATTAGTACCAATAAACAGGAATAGATAGAACTTTTCTTTTTTTTTTTTTTTTAATAAGAAATTGTTGGATATACACTTCTATATTAATATATGTCCGTAACTCATAGAATGATTTCTCGGCGTATGAATTTATTAATTATTATTGTGATACGTGTCCGGCTATTGACGGTGTGGCACTGTCGTCTAGATTTGATGTGGTAGACCAAGCGTGCAGTTATAGCTAGCTGACAGCAGGTGTTAGAAACCTGACTTACTCGGAAGGTCTTCAGTCAGTTAGTAACGTGGGTATCTGACTGAATAAGACTGTTGGTACAGTTCTTGAGTTAAATTACGTTGAACTTCAAGTTCCAGTCCACTGCTTCTTCTGTCCAGAAGTTCGGGTTGGCTAAACCGTATCAAGCTTTGGTCTGGTAGATTAAACCACTTACTACCGGGTGATAGGAGGGACTGGTGCGGACAAGCGGTGGGAAATGAATATAACGTATCACGTGGACAGACGAGACTGCCTGTAATCTTGGTGAGGCGGCACAGTCCTGTTCCGCCTGTCTTTCCTGCGTAGGAGGGGCTAAGGTACTGCGCTGCTGGACAGCTAGATGAGCAACCGTTTACTCCCTACGCCTTCGGCCGTGTCTTATCTTGTAAGTCATAGAGTTAGGTCACTGCTGAATAAGACATGGTGTGCTTTTAGATGCGAAACTATACCCTATGATAGTTAAAGTCTAGTACATGATTCGTGGCACAAGCTCGGTAAGTATCCACTGATCATCCACGTCTGCGGGCGGATCAGAGATGTTGAGCCGTGTGGGCCACCAATACTACTACTGGATGCGAGTCTCTACTAGCCAAGGCCAGGCCGCAACACCCAGGCCAATACCGCCTCTCGCTCTCCCCCCCTCCCCCTGTATCTATGTTCTCTGGTAGATGATACAGACTAGGTTTGCTGTCTCTCCTTGGTGGAAGGTTTTCCTAGTAGTCATGGCTCCTCTGTTCCTTCCTCCCAGCACCTCGGTGCTCGGGGGGTAGTAGGAAGCACAGGCAGCCATCTAATGCGTTTGTTTCAGTCTAACTGCCCCCAAAAGGGGGGGGGGGGGGCACCGTCAAGCTAGTTTGGATTTACAAAAGTACCAGTTTCTGTCAATAGTGCACAGTGCTGCTTATCCGAGCGAGTGAAGTAGATGTACTCTAGAAATGAAAGCGTTAGGATAGAGAACAAACTGTATTTATTGAGGACTCGTATCTCCTACCAAGCAGATGGAGTACTGAAGGAAATCTACGGTAGCCAGGTGTAGGCAACCTGGTTTTAAGCTGGAGGGGAAATTATCTAGAAAATTGAATATTTAACTACTCAACTAAAGCTGGTAATGCGGGTGTCTGTAGGAGACAAAAGAAGTTAGTTATATTCGTGTTCATTGATAATGAAGACTGATGTTGTCGAAGAGGGTAGCTGCGACGGCTACTGAAGACTCAAGGTTTCACTGGAGGCTCCAGTACTAAGGAGTGCTCGGGGTTAACTCAAGAGAAGATTATGAATGACTGACTGGAGCCCCGCTGCGCACGGACTTATATAGTGCGAAGTCTAGACTGCCACAGCGGTGTGCGGGAAATACGCATGACGTCCTGCATTGGTGGCTGGCATGGGAGGTGGAAACCCTCTTGTCAGCATATCTTGGTTCGTGGATCTTCGGCGGCGCTCGGCCGTACCTGAATTAACTGAAGCTTGTAGGTACTCAGCGTGAGGGAGTGGGGAGGTGGCGTGCTCACTGGTTGCGTAACCTTGTGGCCAGATGCTTGGCTGCCCAGGAGATTTAAGCAACCGAGAATTTATATGCAAAGTGGTGCGTGCACAGCGCTCTCATGGGTGGTTGAAGTAGACAACTCTTACATAGAATGAAGTAAGGGTATACTTCACGTAAAGTGCGATGAGTCGTAATCGTTGTTGATTAGTAGTATAAGTGGCACACGTAAATTGTATTTTCTATTTTTAATCCCTTTATTTTAGAAAGAATGGCTTTAGAAATCACAGGATTACAAGGCCCTTATGAAAGTCTGTTAATGTTCACCGTTTAGTTTAAAGCCTTGAATAGTTCCTAAACTGACACCTTGCCAGTATACAGCAAGTAGGGGGTGCATCGTCCCCCCCCCCCCTTCTACTATGAGCAGAGAAGTTTGATAATCCACCGGACTCCAGCTGGTGGGTCAGTCCAGTGTGTCCGCCAGGGGGTGCCCTTATGTGGTTGGGCAACTTAAACAATGTCTGTGTGTGGGTGTTATTATTAAATCTACAAGGTTGTGTTACTACATTTGTCAGCATAATTTGACCTTGTTTATAATGGGAAAATAAAAAATTATTCATGTATAGTTTTTCAATTCAGTACGCCCTTGTTTTGCTGAGAGTATAATTGTAGCACTGCCACAGCAGGGTAGCTTCTCCCACCTGCCCTTCCCCGTTGTTGAGTGACAGTCTGTTAGTTTAGTTCTTAGATTAACGGCAACTGCTTTCTCAAACCAGCAGCAGTTGAGCCTGTCTTACTCCAGAGTCACCACCTTATTTATTATCCTCTGGTGTTAGGGCCAAGCATAAATGAAAATATGGGTCTCAATATTGGCTTATATTTAATATTGGGTATTGGTATCAGCTCAGCTCTAATTTAAAACACACATCATGCTGTTTACAACTCAAACAGTTGAATTTTCTACAGAAACATCAATTTAAAATTTGTGTATGGTGTCACTATTAGACTGATCAGCACACCTCTTTTGATCTTGGTTCATCTTTTGGTGGGAAGTATTGTGTGACGTGAAGGAAGAGACAGTGTGCATGTTGTGTGTGGAAGGGCTGCAGAGTTCCTGCGACGTCGTGCGAGCTCACCCCGGTGAACCGCATCTTCACACGGCTGGGGGCTAATGACGACCTCATGGCAGGTGAGAGCACCTTCCTGGTGGAGCTGAGTGAGACGTCGTCAATCCTCCGCTACGCAACACCCCACTCTCTGGTGCTCGTTGACGAACTGGGTGAGTAACCAGCTGTCTGTCTTTATCACGTGAAGCTTGGAAGATATTGTTACTAATGCTACCTTGTCATAGTTATCAAGTTATGTCTTGTCACTCTGCCTTTTCTCTGTTGCATTAAAGTGAAAGAAAAGTGTTTCACATGAAGACCATGTTCACTTATCTCTTGCACAAAAATGACAAGTTTGACGCGTGAGATTGGGTGGCCTTACTGCGACATCGGAGTGGGGCAAGTTTTTAATTGTGTCTGTCAGGAACCTGGATTAACTCTGGCTGACTGGGCCCCGGCCAAAATACAGAACTGAGCATGTGGCCTGTCTGCACAGTACAAAGTCACACACTGGCTTCACTGTCAGACATGTAGGGGCACACAGCCACGGCTTTACCTTGATTGGAGATTGCAGGGGGCATGGGGTGGCTGCTGAACCAGCTTCTGCAACTGCTGGCAGTAGTTGAAGCTGGAGCCTCGGCTTGGTGTGGCTAGTGGTGCTGTAGTGTGCCCGGGGTAGGCTGCTGCTCCAGTGACCACGGAACCAATGATAGCTCTCCTGGCGAAATGCTGTCACAATCAGGTGTGGGTCCCTTGGTCTAGATCGGAGCTGCAAATGTCGAGTGGGAGGGAGCTGTGAGGTGAGGCCTCTCCAGCTCACTGGTTGTTTGAGCTCGTTCCCAGGGTTGAGCTGCAGAGTGCAGTTGGGGCTGGGGTTCAGCTCTCGTTGGCATTCGAGGTGGCAGCTGCCTTCCTTTCTTGCCACTTAGTACCACTCTGGGTGTAATGAATAAGGTTGATACAAGTACCTGCCTCATCTGGGGGAAGCAGACGATGATGGTCCCTGGCTAGGTGTAAAACCAAAGCCGAGATTGAGCAAACACAGACGTACCCATATATTCCAACCAGCGACACAACAGCGCTGTGGTTGGAGAGGTGGGTTTACATGAAAGTGGGTATAGTTATGTGTATTGCATTTAAACATTTGTTATCATGAGTTATTATTAGGTAAGAATTCCTTATGTAGAGCATTAAATAATTGCATTTTACTATAAGACACTTGTTTTCTTTGTACATATATTTTTTTATATAGCTATAGAAATTTTGTTTAATAAATTACAGAATTTTACATTTCCTGTCGCAGAATTTTGGTGTTTGGTATGCAGGAAACTCCTAACCCTACGTATAGGTTTGAGAGAAACGCGTATTTATTCTGTGAGGAGTAAACACAGTGGCCCGTACTACCACCTAACTAAGAGCTGACCAGAAGTAACCGACATAAAATCAGGTGAAGGGGGCTTGGGTCTAATCTGAACAGGTCATATGAGGCTAGGTAGCTATTACAACAGCCACCCCTACCTCAAATGCCGGTTGTCCAGAAGGGTAGTGGGGTGAACACCTTGCATGAGAACTATTTCTTACTATGCTCTGCCAACACATCTATTTTCTCTCTGTTTTATTTAAAATTATAAATAAATCATAATTTATAGATAATATAAGTAAAAATTCAATTTACCCAAAAAAAAATTTAAGGAAAATGGCATAGGGTTGTACAAACATTCGTTATGCTGAAGCGAAACTGAGAAATTTCAGCTTTCATTTTTGTTTTGGTAAGAAATTTGGTTACTGAAAGTCTTAACGAATAGAAAAGTCGTGATTTTGATGAATTTTCTGGTGTTTAATGAATATTCATTAAGTGCACCAGCAAAGAAAATTTTTGTCTGTAAATAATCTTGTTTGATGATATTATTTTGTAACTGAAATAACCACATAAAACAAAAATTTTAATGTAGGAAAAAAACCCCTGTGGTAAATACTCCATATCATTTTTTTGGCTTGATTTCTCAACAAATTTGTTATAATGAATAACCAGCTATAATGTTATGAAATTCGTTAAGCTTTCATTAAGGCTGAGCTCTAATTATATTATTTTTCATTTTCGTTTCATGAGAAAAAGTCACATTTGCATAACCCTATAATTATATTATGAACAACTCTCGCACAGGAGAGCATCCTGGGACATATTAAACATTTTGTAGACTCAGTTTCGTTAAACATGATGCAAAAATTTAGTAAATATTGCACATTGCAATTAAGGAAAAATCAAAGATAGTTACATAGTTAATGTATATGTAATTCCACAGTACAGTATTCAGACTCCATTTCATAGATCATACATACAGTTTCACAGATTTCAGTAATTGAATAGCCAATTTTCACAAGTGTAACAGTGTTAGAAGATTTGACGCATTAGTGTGACATTCCTTTACGTAACAGGTCGTGGCACTTCGACCTACGACGGCACAGCCATTGCGGCGGCAGTGGTAGACAAACTGGTGAAGCTAAACTGCCGCACTCTGTTCTCGACCCACTACCACAGTCTGGTGGAGGACTACAAGATCAATCCTTGCGTCACCCTCGGCCACATGGTGAGTGCTGCATAGCTCATTTGTCACATTTCTTTTCTGGCAGCACCTAAACTGTGCCGTAGGAAATATTTATGTATCTGACTTACAGTTGGTTGAATACACTAAAACCTGACTGTTGCTACCAGATTTATTGTGTCCACTTTTCCTGTACGACTTGTTATTGAGGGAAATTGGCTAAGAAATACGTTTGTTGCAATTTTTTTTTTTGTTTCTGTGTGTTGTATTTCTTTGGAGGAGCACTGTATTACAAGCAGTGCATATCTGAAAATGGAGACCACCTCCATACACTGTCCATTCCCACCCTCTGCAAGCTGAGTCAGTTGACTCTTGCCTCGAGTTATGCCACACTAGGCACTAATATGTTTGTGACAAATTTGTTTCATATATGCTGTTAATAGTTTTTTTCTGTATATTGACAACTTGTATCTATTGAAATAATTTAATATTTTAGTAAGAAATCCTCTAATCTTCGTGCAAGAAACCACGGAAATTGGACTTTGTGCTAGGTAAAACTTACACTTTATTCTACATGGGTAATCTACATTCATGTTTTGGCCTCGGCGTCAAGCGACATTGGGACCTCGTGGCGATCATAGGTAGTGGTTCTGCTGGTGCGGCTACCTCCTCGGCTGGTGGTGCTGGAGTCAGAGGCCCGTGGGAACCTCCATCTCTATGGCGGGCTGTTTTCCAGTTCGTCATTCACACTGGGTTAGTGTGTTTTCTGGCGAGGTACATTGTCAAGGGGACTTCGCCAGGAGATTTCACTTGTGCTTGGTGTTATTCTTTCTCCTCTGGCGGCTACCTTCCAGATGTATTCTGTAGGAGTTTAAGGTAGCTTTCGGATGGATTCGGCCACTCACAGTTTAGGAATTTCCACTTGGAATGGAATAGAATAGCTGGCCCTCTGGCTGGTGTCAGCCCGGACCTCAGGCTCTCTGGGAAGAGGAGGAGGCATGTCTTTTGGAAGGGCCTCCGGTGCTGGGTCGTCTACGTCGGCTGGTGGTTCCGAGATCATTGACTCCACGGTGTGGACATCTGGGTCGGGAGCCTGGCGCCATGCGAGCTCATGGTGTGGAGCTACTTTAGGCGGAAGCAGCACATTACAGCATCTGACTCTTCAGGCCTAGCTTCTGATCTTCTGTTAGGGTGGTTCAGGGTGACTTCAAAGTTTCCTCCCTTGGTTACGCTGTTGGCATTGGTTCAGCTGGGATCGGAGCACCTGTAGCTGTTGCAGGTGTACAGGCTCCCTTGCAATGTGGTGGGACTGTATGTTGGAGAGTGATGTCGTCCCTTCGTTCCCATTGGACCGTGAAATGCTTCTTCCCTCCAATGTGCATGCAGCATTGTTCACGATTCACCACTTCTGCTGTTGGAGCCATGGCTGTTCCAAAATCATAGTCTCCCCTATTTCGGGTGCCACCAAGAACTCCATGTGTATGGTTGTCTGATTGAGGTGAATGGCCAGTTTTATTCTCACTTCCACCTAGAGGCAGTGTGGCTGGGCCATCTGTAGCTTCCCGACATGGGTTGTCAGGTGGGCTCTTTGGTATGAGGTGAGTAAGTTACTTCGATCAAAGTTACCGGGGGCTGCGGTGTTTATTGTAGCCGCAGTAACTTGCAGGTTGACCTTCACCTTGATCCGGGGAGTATTTGGGCGATACCGTATTTACTCGTGTATAGCATGCCCTTTTTTTTTCTAAAATAAGGAGAAAAAATTCTGGAGTGCATGCTATACATGGAAAAAAAAGAGGAAGGGGGGAGTGGTAGCCATAAATTGTCCGGGTGTGATGAGGAAAGTGGCAGGACTGTCTGTTGTCTCATCTCTCCCTCTTACATCACTCATCACCTTTCTTCGCCCCCCCCCCCCCCCAAATCATTATAGCACGGCAAAAAAAAAGAGCTGGCCACTGCTAAAAGGAGAAAAAAAACGAAGCTGTATATGTTGAGTAGTAGGAGCAAGATGGTCCCGGAATTATTTTTATTTTGGCGTTTTGCACTCAAGTTTTAAAGTATTTTTCAAACGTATCACAATCACCACACATTAATGTAAAAAGTAATTTGTTCCATACAGTAAAACTCCTCTATTACGATCACTTTATTATGACCCAATACCTAGGAATCGTGAAAAGTTTGGGTCGAAAATTTGAGGCATGTCTAGAAATTGACACAGTAATCCCTCGCCAACCATGGTATCTTGAACTGCAATTTCAGGTATGCACAAATTTGTTTTTGTAGGCCTTTTCTCCAACCATGGTACTAGTTTCTATTATCCACGGTTTTCAGTCAATGGAAAACTAGCCCTTAATGATGTTAGTGATCACACATTTTTCAAGCTACCATCATAGACTTTGCCATTTGTTGTCCCAAGCAGCGTGAAGCAATAAATTACTTAATGCCATAAGGGGGACACTGGTGTATTGTCCATGGAAAAGGGGGTGGGGGGAGTTGCAGACCGGTTCAGTAAGGATTCTTTGTCCTAGTCACATGCAGCCGCCTCTGCCGTACCCTCCCTGTCTTTTTATTAGCTTCCATTATCCCTCTTTTGTTGTAAAAACAGCAGCACGTTACACAGACTAGTTTCTTAATCAGTGTATACATGATAACTTCAAATGTAATTCAATAATTTTTTATAGTGCGCAATTTTTTTTTTTTTTTTTTTTTTTTTTTTTTTAGTCAATTATATGTGTAAAGTGAATAAAGATAAGCGTGTGCAAATAAAATGTGTTCTTATGTTACCGGAACCATATTATGGTGAGTGAGGCCATGTGCGTGTATAAACAACGTCAAAAGTTTTTGTTGAAAAATTCAGGATAATTAATATTTCAAGTAGACCGCACTAAATTATGTTCCCGTAAGCATTGCCGGGCTTCATCGTGCCATTGCAGAGGCCAACACAATGCCTACATTTCGTATAAATTTAACAAATTGACGTGAATTGCATCTATCAGCATGTTTTCCCAACGCCGGACCGCTGTTATGAAATTAAAGAGTCCTGTAACAACAGCAGTGGCGGCGAGTGGGCTGCCGCCGCCCGCCATCTTGTAGCGACCGACCGACAGCTGCCCAGTCTGAGGATCTAAGGCCGAGCTTCAGCAGCAAACCGCCATGTCCGCACCCGGCTGTGCTCCAGGCGCTCACGCAGCTACGTATTTGCTACCACCCCGATAAGGGGTGGTCCAATATGCCTTTCTTGGGTTTTAAATTAATCAGGGAGACGTACAGCTATTAAAATATACTTAATTTAAAATGTGTTTTTTATGCACTAGACATGATTGAACATGAACTTCATGCAAAGAATGGCAAGTTTTGGGGGGTATAGGGGTTAGAGGTGGGTCAAAATTGGCCAAAAACTTTCAAATTTTTTTATTACGACCCTATTCTCGGGAACTGTGACGGGTCATAATAGAGAAGTTCTACTGTACTTACTAACAGGATGCCACAAATTTTTGGTGCAATTTTATTTTTAAAAAAATTTCCCATGGAATTTGTTGTAAAAATCATGGTATGCACTATACACGAGTAAATACGGTAGTAGACTACTATGGCGGGTGAAAGGCCACAGCGACAGAACTGGTTAGTACTATAGCAAACAGCGGACAGAACCTGGTGGGAGTTGCCAGTGAGAGATGGAGGACCTTGTCATTGAACATGGCATTGTAGTTGTTTCTCGGACACCTAAACACTTAGTAAGAATCTTTGGTAACTACAAAGTTTCGTTCTAAATGCTCAAACTCACAGGAGCTGGAATTTCTAGACAATGTTGGGATAGATGGACAGGAGAACAGAAACAAGTATAAGCTTGTGGGTAGCAAAGTTAAATATTCTTATGTAGATAGACAGAACATTTTCCATTAGTATACATGGTGAGGATGATAGCAGCTGTAGTACTACAATTCATTATAATGCTAAGTCCTAACAAGGAAGCTGCACAAAGCAACTCTCCAAGTTATTGTTTCTGTAGCTCAAAATTCAATTATGTTCAAGATTTTTAATCACCGTAACTCAGATCTTTTTTGTGTTGATTTATGAAATAAAGTTAATATTCCAAGTAAAACAGCTTTCAACCATGACTGAAAAGGTGATTCTTCATGAGAGTTAAGATCAATTTATCTTTAAACAACTAGATAATTCAGTGGTGGTTGTGGATTTTAGTGTACGGATATATGGTGAGGGTGACAATGCTGCAGGCCTGCATGGTGGAGAATGAGAGTGACAACCCATCGGAGGAGATGGTGACATTCCTGTACAAGTTTGTGGGCGGGGCATGCCCCAAGTCGTACGGCTTCAACGCAGCACGGCTAGCGGGCATCCCGGCCTCCATCATCCAGCTGGGGCACGAGAAGTCATTGGAACTGGAGCGACAGGGTCTCGGCAGGAAGCTCTTCCAGGAGCTGTGCCGGCCTGATGTCCCCGACATCACAGAGGCCCTGGGACGGTTGTGTGGCCTGGCATGATCACCTGCCAGCCGCCTGCTTGCTGTGTGCGAGCTGCATTTGCAGTTGCACAGTGATGTGTGATGGTTCCAAATGCAAGTGGCTTTTGCATTGTGCACTTTCTCTGACAGTAGCTTCCAGTGGACACTGAGAGAGAGTTTTGATCTGTAATGTTTTCCGCTAAAGCCAGATGTTTTAAAACCGCATTAACTAATGCATGTTGTATTTCTGTGGAGGTATGTAGGGCTCACTGCAAACTGTATATCACCTACAAAACTTGCAAATCTTGTGTTGCGGCAGATAAGCAGACAGTCAAAACTGTATGGATGTTTCCCATGGAGACAATTAGGTTTTGTACCCCCAAGTATTTTTTTTTTTTTTTTTTTTTTTTTTACTAGCCTGACTATATTAGTTTTGGGCTGCCTCCAGAGTAAGCCTTACCTAATTTAAAAATGTATTAATTCAGAAAATTAAGGTCATGAATTACCTTGAATACGTGTAGTTTTTAATAATAATGCGTATACATGAGTATGGCTTTGTTTACAAAAATACAATACGTAAAATATTATCATGTTAAGAAAAGGATCAATCATGATTGATGTTGTTATTGAATAATTTTTGTAAATACCTTTAGCGTATTCTGGAAAAGAACTGGTATAAAGGAATCCTGTTGGAAATTTTTTTTTTTTTTTGCAAATTGAAATTGTGATACAAAAATAAACCAGTGTTCTCTAGTGTTCATTACTAGGGGCTCCAGAAAATGGTATAATAGAATGTCTGATTTCGGTGCAAAAATAGTTAAAAGCTGTGTTAAATCTCTGTATTTAAAAATTAAAACGGTATTAATTTCAGTATTTTACATGAAAGTGGTGTCAATTTTGATGTTTAAAATGAAAGCAATGCTAAATTTCTGAAAATTTTTAAAAATAAAACCAGTAATAAATTTATTTGAATTCATATTAAAAAAGAAACCAAATTTCTGTGCTTGAAATTTAAAAAATTTGGTAAGTTAGTGTGTTTTGAAAGAAAATTACTGCACATGTTCAGTGTCTGAATAAGAAATAGAAAAGTAATTATTAAATACAAGAAACAGCATTAATTTAAGAAGAAAACATTAATTTAATATATGCGAGGTAAATTTTTACAGTTGTATAAAAGTAGCATGACCAAAAAGTTTCCTCTTTCCTTGTGTCCTGTCATAACAGTTGGCATTCCAACCTGGTTATTTTTGTAATTTGTTGGGGCTTTAGTTTAACATATTTTGTGAGACAGCATTGTTTTGAGATTTTTACGAATGTGTGGATTATTTGAGATTCGTATTTTTGATGGAACAGTGGGAGATCTTGCTTGTATTGAAATATTTAAATGATTGTAACTTCGCAAATTTTAACTTCAATGAAAAAACAAATCGCGATGCTGTTCGTATTCGTAATACACACGCACGGTTTGGCTAAAGTTAACCTTACAGTAGAATTTACTATATAGACAAATAAACAAATATTATTCACACACTACTTAAGTGTTGAAAATGCTGCTTTTTAAGACCACGTGCATTTCAATAATTATAGTAACGGTTTACAGATACAATATTTACAAAACACGCAAACTCATTGTTTAGAATATTCACAACCTCTTGAACGTGTGTTTTTCCATTGTAATCCTTGCAAGTTTACATCACTAAAATCACGTTTGTTCGTCACTAGCAATAAACAGTTTACTTGCAGAATCGTTCAATAAAATTAACACTGTGCACATTTCCTGAAACCAACAAACTTAAATTTGATACAAAAATTTATTATATTCATATAACTTTATTACGAACGGAATCGGTCATTTCACTTCTTGTTTCCATCTAATCCACCTAACCTCAAAAACTAGAACAGCCTAGTACTTTTTCACAACTCAGTCGGCACGCATGTTACAGAACTTGCACATCACTATTTTATTCTTGATGTCAAAAATGTAGAAACCTCATTACGTGTTCGCGATCAAAAATAGTAGCTATTTTCGGAATATCAGCACAAAGATAGTCACTAAAATATACTATGAAGAGCAGCAAAATTTTCCGCATTGACAGTACACTCAATTGTCAAGACATAATCACTTTTTTTTTTTTTAAGTAGATTTCGCGAAAACGGTGAAATAACGTCCGAATTATGCATTATTTCCTGTACTTTGCCGTTTACCATTTCCTGGGGTCCTTACTCGTTACTTGCGAGTATTTAGTGAAAGATGGAAATACAGTTAATTCTCAATTCTACCTACGACCCCTGAAATGTGACCCTCTCAATGTTCAGGATGTAAAATAAGTTTGTTGCATTTATTGAGGTTGCTACACATTGTGATTCTTTTAGCAACCTTTATACTGCTCGCAAGTGCTGACATTACAGCATGGTTGCTCTCTACCTCCCCCTTCCTAGGGTACCAATGTTTCGCTGCATGCAACTGCTACTGTTTTTGTAATCAACATCTATTAAAAATGTGTTTCCCTGCGATAAAATGTAGAGGTTGCAATGTTGTTGCCATTAATTGTACTGGTGTGCGAATCAATTCGTTGATTTCTTGATACCTGTTGAAAGATTTTCTGAAGGGAATAAAAATATTCATGCTTACTAACCTGGAAAACTCATTTAAAAGATTAAATAATATCTAATTTTTAATATTGACAAGGTGAGAAATTAATGGCCTTGTTTACCCGAGAACGTCTTAAATGGGAAACTTGTTAAGAAGGTTTCACTAATCTCCATTAATATTATTTAATGACCATGAACAATTAATAATCCAAAACCACAATCTCAGATTTTCTCGTAAAATTCCACTTGTGGTCGCCACGAGTAATGCCGCAGTCCGACATGATGCTAGCATTTTATTTGGCAACAAAGAGGTGTGATATATGCTGTTACATGATAACAGTTTATTCAGAAGACCTATTTATGTTGAAATTAATTAATATTTTAATTACAAACTTTTTGATTTCTTGGCAAGAAGCTACTGAAAATGGACATCACACTTGGTAAAACTTCTGTGCCACTTATGTTTATAAACAATTAAGGGGGGGGGGGGGGGATCAAGTTAACGCTTTTTAAGTATTTATTCGGAAGACTCCTGCCTGTTGAATTAGATTAATATTTCACTTACAAATTGTGTTGATTTTATGGCACATGAGCTTAAATGCAGACTTGAAAAATAAAAACACTAAATGAAATTTAGGTACAGTGAAACTTTGTATTTACGTTCCTGCAATGTATGTTTTTTTTTTTACAAGTAAAACATATTGCTTTAGGTATGGTTCTTTCTACATTAATTTGTGTTTCTCATTTCGTAAAATTACACAATCTGATAAATGTATAGCCTGCAATCTACATTTGCAAACACCTGTGATGGATGCCATTTTGTTGTCATGAATTTGTAACACGGAAACTTTAGGTGTGGTTTGTTGCAAGCAGTTACGTTCAAATTAAAAACTTTTACATATCAAAATTAGTGTGGATCCTTTATCGCACATCAGGGTGGAGCTGAGGTCCTCTAAATACCAGTAATAGGGACGCATCATGCGTCAATATAAAGGCTGTTCACGGTAAAATAAACATCATGCAAGTAATAACTAGTGTGTGTATTTTCCACCGCACTCTGAAGTTACATTTATTGACTTATTCCAAACGAAAGGGCTTTCAAAAGTACTCACATTACCATGAATAGTCTATATGATTTTACTGTGATAGTTAAGCGATGGCTTAAATGATTTTTTTTTTTTGTAGAGCTTTTTGGAGGGGGTGAGTCAAAATCCATCTAAACTCCAGGGGGGATTCTTTTTTGAAATGGCTTTTCTTTTCCTGGTAAGTGTGAAAGGTCATATAATTGAGAGTTGACTGAAAAACCTGAGTAGAAAAACTATTTGATATGTAATGGACGTAGAGTGTATAGTAAGGTGTACATATGAAAATGTATTATGTGATAACATTTCAGTGAATAAATAGTGTAACTAGTTTTTCATTTAAAGCCTTGCTCATTTGTCCATTCATGTAAGGCTTTGGTTAAGTTTCCAAAGGAACTGTACTTTTAATTTGATGTGTTTTTAGTGCCAGTGAATGTGTTTAGCATCACTTCAAATGTAACTGCGTTGATATGACGACTTAACCTAAACTGTATGTAGTATCTGTATTTTAATTATTTGCAGATGCACTATAAACTGAATGATTGTAGATGTGGCATAGACGAGTGCCTGTAGATTTATTTGTGCCAACAGCAGTTACCTGATTCTTTGACGTAATAAATTGATTTTTTTTTTTACCTAATAAATTGTTCATTTCAAAGCTATGTTTTGTATTGTAAAACCTCTATTCAGGGAACCTCTTTGTAACAACCTCCTTATAATCAAATTTGTGTTCAATGTATATAATTTCCTGTGCTTTATAATTTTCCTCATTCCTCTTGTTAAAGCCACCGTAGCAAGACTATACGATGTGCAGCCTTCCACAACAAGCTGAAGCTGCCGTAGTAGCAACGCATTAGCAGCTGCAAATATAGCCACTGTTGCAATGTCCTCTGCTGTAGCAGCATTGGCAGCTACAGCAACTGCAGCGACTACAGAATGACTGTATCAGCTGCAGTAGTATGCAGCAGGAAGGGTTGCTACAGCTGCATTGGTAGCTGCTGCAACTGCTGCTATAATGGCAGCAGCTGTAGCTGACTACTCTAGCTGCTACTGCTACAGCCATGCTATTGCTGCTGCAACAGCAGCACCTGTAGGGGTGGCAACTGCTACAGATGTAGCTAGGTTGTACTAGACTAAGAAGTACAAATGTACACTGAGTAAGGCAATTGTAGTGGCCTGAAACTCGTCTTTATTTCACAGCAGTAAACAAAATTACTCACAATGCAGACTTGATAAAATTTTTAGTCTTCTCCCTTGTACAGAAAAACAGTACAGCCTATACATCTCAATGCTACACACAATGATATAGTATTTGCCAGCCCACTCTATTTCAAGTAGTATGCAAACCTAACTTTAAATATCTCCTTGCCCATTGCACTTATCTGTACAAATGCTTATTTGCACATAACACAGCATCATCAGAGATACAATCAACTTTGTCACAATTATGGTGAATAAATGTGGAAAGACTAGAAACTGGTACAAGTGTACTTGCTGTTTCAATAGTTACAATTTTCACACCAGCTTAACAAGCATTTCTGTAAGCTGGCATTACTGACCACTCATTCTTTTATCTACAAATCCAGTAATCACAACTTGAGTCCTTGGATTCATGAAATAAGTCCATTAAATTTTTTAGAGCTCACAATTTGATCCTGGAAGAAATACAAAATTGGTTACACGTTGAAGTCTTTGCCAGCACATTATCTGAAGAAATTGGTTGCTCCAAAAACATAAACCATTCATACAAGTAAAACTGTTGAGTCCTTTACTTTTCACATTCTTACGTAGGTATGTACACTGACTGTAGTCCAATCATCGGGGTCACGTCACCATTATTTACACTGCTGAAAATCACACAAAAATGTAACAGATGGCTCGAGTTGACTTGGAAGGTAAATCAATAGTGGTGTATGATGTACACTTTTTGTGCAAATATCTTCATCAGACTTGTTCTTACATACGGCATGTGCACATAAACGGCAACAGTCTAGAGAGCCATGTTCCTTCCTTCGATAGATATCGTCACTGCTCGCTTCGCCTGCTTCATCCGCTTACTATCCATGAAATTCTTCAAGTGCTTTTCAAACCGATTCATCTGCTTCTTTGAGCCCTGCACAAAACAGCAATACTTAACTGGCTGATTACAACTTATGACTGTATTATTAGCTAAAAAAATTCATGTGACCTACTCATTTCATAGTTTACAATTAGTTCATGCTTAAAGCAGAGACAAGACAACTGGACCCATCAATGAGTCCCGATCTGCTAGTGAGTTCACGTTATCAATCCACAACACTTCATCTCAAAACTATCTGTCGCTGGCCGATCTCCTGGCTACACCATAGTGTACCTACTTCCGCGACGCATGACCAGCACCACTTCATGCCTAGACAAAGACATTACCCTCACCCCAGCATTACCGTGCATCTGTTTACTCAGGGAACCATTCGGGTACAGGCTGATGTCTCTCATGTATTTGAGATGCAATAAATCAGCCCACCAAATGCAGGCTCCGCTGATCCTAAAATTGTTCCAACAACAACATTCGCAACTGGGCCCCAAATTAGCCACTCACGAATATCAGCCTATTAATTTAATATCCAACATTTTGCTCTTCATTCACACAGTGCAGTATTTTTTTTGCAATGATGTTGCAGTTTTTAAGTATACAGGTAAGAAGTTATGGTTCTTACACCATACCAATGCAACTGTCTACCAACTCATCATGCTTTGGTATTTTTTTAATATTTATATTTAACCAAAGTGTGCTGCAGCCACTTTTGTAACCATCACGCTAAACAAACTTGAGTTAATAACAAAAACTAACTCTTCTGAACAGGATTTCTGCAACTGCTTTGTTTACAGTGCTGTTTTCATAGAAACCACAACACATCAACATGGTGCACAGTTAAAGAACACTAGCGCTTGCATTGGCAGTAAAATTAAACTACTGCCGCCATATTGCTTTCTCAGTGTTTATTGTGCTCAGACCATGGTCCTGATCACAGCACAAACTATTCCGTCTTGTAGTAGCGTGAAATTTCATGAACTCATTATTACTATCTTTGATATTGTTTATGTTTAGTATATGATGTCAAATGTGGGAACAAAAAATTGTGGCATAGTTCCCAAATAAGCAATGCATTAAACTTGTAAGGGAATAAAAGGGACCTGGAAAAACTGGTACGAAAACGTTGGCAGACGTCGCATATTGACATTTTTACTATATTCGACTGTCTCATTTTCATGTGTCATCACGTCACCCCCAGGCAGGGTTTGAATCCAGGGCAACTTGCTGCCAGATCCTACCAACATGCCCCTAGCCAAGGGGCAACCGATACATGGCAGTCCAGGCCGTCTACACCAGTATGTCAGGCGTCACGCCACTCCTGCGTGCGATAAGAGGCCAGCCAAGCAGCCCAGTGCTGCCCTTAAGTTCACTGGAGCAATGTAACCTGCATGCCACAAAAACCTCACTTCAAGTCCCCCTCCCCCAACAGATTGTTGCCAGCGCAAAGATACCCAATTGGCGAAGGACCCATATATAGGCGAGCACACAGCCCCCCCCCCAACGCCAGTTGATACACAGCAGCTCACTCCAACACCTTGTGTGCTGGAGCTCTCTGCTTATATGACCACCACTACCTTCGAAACATCTTCCAGGCCTTCAACCTCCCTTTTACACTCACTACCACTGTGATAGTGACACCCCTGAGTCTCTTCTGGACAACAGCATAGAGTTACTTAGGGTCAGTATCATAGCTACCTATCCGCATCCACTCTTGTCTATTTTAGACCCGGGTTGCCTTCATTTAGTATTACCATAGTTTACTTCCATTACAGTTCATTGATTGGTAGGAGTTAGTACAGGCCACTGTGTCTATCCTCTGGGAATAAACAAGTGATCTTACCTAACCTTCGAGTACTTATGTCTAGGGTGACTGTGACCTTAATCCGAAGTGGATGTCCACCTACTAAGGAAAAGCAGGAGACTGCGTTTTGAAACCCTCTTTGTCAAAACTTTAGTAGGACTGCTGACTCCCTTATCCAGGCGCATATGTAGCAAAGCACACACATTAGATGGCCACCCATATTGTGGACCTGGTAGTCACAACCTCTAGAAACCTAACCCACAATGCTGCTAGTAATCCAGCTCAGCCGATTCACTCCATTCACAGCATTGTTATTTTTGCCGGTTGGAGCAATAGGTCTGATTCTGGGTGGCCTAGCCACGACTGGCTGCACACACAGCAAGGGAACTCATTGCATGCTCTTCCTTAGTGAGGTAGACTGTAGTACCTCCCCATAGGAGTGGCCCAAGGTGGAGAGCTAAGAGAGCAGCAACCCAGTGCCATCTGCCCCACACCTGACTTTGTACCGTGCCACAAGGCCATGTCCCCTGCCTATACTACAACAGTCAGTAAGTCAACCCCTCACCACAGTTAGCCCGTGTCTCTGACCAGCACAATAGAACCTAGAACCTTATTTAACAATTACACCGTCTGTCAACCTGACATCACACATCAGCATATATATATAGCGAACATAAAAATGATGTTCATATCTTTAAACTAGATTCAACTACATCAAATGTTTCTCCAAAGGACATTGAGGAGTCTAACAGTATGTGTCCTTACAATGCTATCATTACCAAAATGACCAACAGCTCTCGCACAAGTGTTAACTAACTCATTAACAACTGACAAGCTCGCTTAACATATCTAAAAGCTCAAAATCTCGATAATTGTGAATGCAAGCTACAAATCCCTGCTGGACAACTCTTTGTGCATTATATGCAAAAAAAGTGACATCAAATAAGCAACCAGTATGATAAGTTGTCAGAACATTTACAGACTGCCATACAACTCACCCTGCTGATGTCAGTTTCGTTCTGCCACTTGGGCCGCACCAGGTAGTCTTTGTTGGAAGGAATGGGCACTCGGGCTCGCGCCACCCACCCCTTGTCACCTGGTCGCAGCGGTCTGCACATCACACAGTATGTCTCCAATCAGCAAGGCTCACTTCCAACACTGACTTAATACCAAACTTGTACCTAAGAACTATGGACAGTAAAATTACATTTTAAGTGGCAGATAAGACAACAAGCACAGTGGAGTGAAGGGGTGTGGGCGGCTCTTAACAAGGTCTCGAGATCAGATGAGGTTGAAGTGAGATGGATATGGAGCAGTGCCGGAATGCAAAGGCAGGGGAAATCGGAAATCCTAGAGAAAATTTTCCAACCAGAAACATTGTCCAGCACGATTCTCATGTGCAAAAATTCGGGAGTGACCCTGTCAGTAATCCAATTTGGTATGCCTTGGTGGGTGGCAAGCACTCTAGTCTTTACGCTGGCAGCTCGCTGCCCGCTCTGTGAACAGACCTACTACTGAAAACATCATTAAATAATTCTGATATCTGTTGAATTCTTTTTCCAGCAACCACCACACACCCACCTTTTACACTGACAACTACATACAAATAAGAACACACACATTTGTTAGGTACAGTGAATCCTCGTTGCAGAGATCCCATTAACAGTGGAAACTCTATCCATCGAATTTCAGGGGACTAAAATAAAAATTCTATAGACTTGACATATTAGTAAAAAAAAAAAAAATATTACCCAACCTTATTAAACTTTACGTTGAAATATTCATTGGCCTATTTTAGGAATTTGTCAAGTTTAATTAAAACAAAACAAAGCAAATATTGTAATGTTACGATTCCGTGCAAACTTAAGAAATTCCAACTTAATTTCTCCACTACAAAAAATTTGTATTATGTTTACAATTAAATGTCGTGCGATTACTATTTCACAGCTGGTAGTGTAACTTGACAATGATTAAAACACTGCAAAATATTGCACAAAATGGCATCTATGAATGTGTATTTGTGGCGCTGCAGCAGCGACCGTGTGAACTATGTAAGATATCTTTCTCATGTGCAGCAGCGAACTACTTTTCTCATGTACAACTTCAGTATTGTTATTGATATTGTCCCATTTCATACAAATGGTCTCAAATTTGATAGACAATGTGACCAACCTACACATTATGTACACAGTAAATGCTCTCGCTCCTACAGTATTGTATCAGCTGGTTAACTGCTGTGGGATCCATGTTGTTAGGTTGGCTATTTTGATGATGGATGTGGAAGAAGATAGTACTGGGAAATAAAAGTTGTAATTTAAAATCTTAGTTATACTTACAACATTTATGGTATAAATTATGTTTCTAAAGCAATATTAAATTTTCTTGGCTATTATTAACGGGACTTTAAAAACATGTTTAGCATTTATGACAGAGAATGTCGACACATATGAACAGTAACGTTTCCAGCCATGTTTAATTTCCAACTTCCAGCCCGGCAAAGGCCGTTGTACGTGCAATTTATTTCTCATTGTGTATATTATACGAATATCTTATTGGTGTTGTTGGAATGTTTAATCGGTAGTTAATTACTGTTATTTGCTTTTTACAAACACAGTTGATTATAGGTACTTTTGCAGTGCATTTTCTTGAGTGAAATGTAATATTAATAGCCACATTGTTAAAAGTCTCGTTCCGCCATTTCCTAACCACCTTCCACAGTGAAGCGACACAAATATAATTTACATATATAAGTTTAAGTTTGTTTGTTCATCACTAGTATTAAATAATTTATTTGCAAAATCATTTAGTAAAATCAACACTGTGCATGTTTCCTGATACAAACATGATTTTAGTGAAGTAAACTCGCAAGGATTGCCTTACTCAAGAGATACTTGTTAGCAAATAAACGTAAAGGTTTTTCCCATTTTTAAAGGCTATAATGGCACATAGGTTTCAACGTTGGAGTCTTTCATAAACATTTTGAGCATTTTTGTTTTGCAAATTATAAAGCGCTCATATGTTTTTAATATACGTTCTTAGGAATATTGCAAGAGTAACAGAAGAATAATTCACATAAACAGGATTTACATTGGAAAGACAACTTTTTTACATCAAGTAAATTACAACATGCTTATCAAACAATTCTTTCAGTTTAAGCACCCAGCGAAGGTGCTCCAACATAATAAAGAAGTGTCTCATGCATCAGCAGGAACTGTGACATTCCAAAATTTATCGCTAAGGAAAATGAACTTTATGATGTCTTCAATCTTGGTTAGGTGGAACAACTTTTTACTGTGCAAGTAACACGTTCGTTTGATATATTGTTTCTGTAGGTCACATCTGATTCTCTAGTGCGCTTTGTAACATCTCTGAACTGAAACACAATCTTTCATTAGGTACCCAAGAACAAGCCTTGGGTTGTATTCACAATTTTGAGGAGGGAGGTTGTGCGACTGAACTTCAGTGTAAATATCAACACTGAGTTAAGTCAGAAATAAGATTTTATTTGCAGCATGACAATCTGAACATGTAGGTATTTGAGAAAAGTTATTAAAGTATTTTGTACGTAGACCTGCAATACTTAACATTTGAGTTACTTAATTTCAGTAATTTCGATAACTCTCATTTAGTAACATTTGCTTAAATATTATTTTGTCTACCTACGTACTTAACATCCTGAGAATTATAACCAACATAAAAGTATTAGGCTGTATAGAGTTTGTTGTCATATCATACCACAAAGCTGAATTATGTACTTTTAATGCACTAGTAGGCATAGCCTGTAGGAAAGAATGTATACAGTCTTCGAAAAGAAGATTAAAGGAAAAAAAAAAGGGGGGGGGGGGGGGAAATTGGTATTTGGTGTTCATGGAAAACATGATAAATTTTTATGTTTTCCACAACTTTCCTCAGGTAGGTGTGACAATATTAGTTGTCATTAATATATTTTGAGTATCGTACATTAAAAAGCAGTAAAATATCTTATTCATTTGATAGTCAAAATACAATTTCATTTTTGTGCATCCTGGTTACAAATTTCTTGCAAGGTAAAAAACAAATTATCAATTTATAGATTTATTACATGGGCTGTTAGTCAATTACATAAAATATTTATAAACTAAAAAAATGGGATTGTTGCCAATCTGCAACTGTTTCAATAGCCCTTCTTGTTACCAATCTGCAACTGTTTCAACAGCCCTTCACAGCTTCTAAAAGTCATTTGGGAGGAGCCACATCCAGTTTGTTTACAAAAAACAGGCAGTCATATGTTGTTTGTTTACAAAAAACAGGCAGTCATATGTTGTTTGTTTACAAATACTGGCAGTCACATGATGTTTGTTTGCAAACTGAGTCACCTTCAATGACAGTTCAGCTATGGTGGAAGGATACATAGCCACCCAGATGCCGTTGACACTACTTTCCTAGAACTGTCAAATTTGAGACCACTTATATGAAATGTACAATAGAGTGCAGTGAACAGGGTTTCCTTAATTTTGAGTTGTCTTTCTCTTACTTTCCAGGCATATTATTATTGTTACAGTTTTATACATAATGCATTCGTAATTTTCATGAATAAATATTCATGTGAAAAATGATAGTTACGAGTGTTAGCAACGTCGCATTGTGAATCAAGATCTCGAAAATATGGCACCGATGTTGAACAGTAGTAAAATGGCTGCCATAGGAAACATCGCAGTTGTTTGTTGATACTCTAATAAAATTCTGCAGTACACAGTTCTTATTCGTATGTATTGTAATCCCACATTCTCAAAAAATGTTTGTATTTCGTGCTCTCTAAATACACAATGTACAGTCCGAGACTTCTGTTTTTTTATTTTTTATTTTTACAAAGTACGAGGTGCAACTAAACAGGTTATTTTGGAAATTATAAATTACATAAATAGGACTAAATACAGGGCAGCAAGACGTAGAGCGAAACAATGCATGTAATACTAATAGATGCTACAGAAATTTTTTTTCGATCAATGCGGATTAAATTAAATTTTGAGTTTGGCAAAAACTGACTTTTTTTTGGCATTGTTTACATAGGAATTTGATCGGGACCACAGAAAATGCTCGTTGGACACAGACTTTCGGTGCAAGCAGGTTCAATACTAACAGTCGTATTTTTTGGATGGCCCCAAAAACTATCCTATATAAACAATGTTAAAAAAACCTGCATGCTACGACTCAAATTTCCTGCATCTATCAGTCAGATATTCTGCCCGAAAGCCAAAATGTATTCGAAACAATTGTTTAGCTGTGAAATACAACAGAATTTCGATGATTCATTCCAGTTATTTATGTTTTAGCATATTTCTCACTGGTATATTTACCAAAGATTGTGCCCAACATTCGTTTTTGAATGCTATGTAAATGCAAAACAACACTAATAATAGATAGCTGGTGCTATCGATAGTAATTATTTACATTCAGTAACAGTTTTTGTTCTTCCTACGTCCTTATTGCATTTGTAGGTTAACAACTATGAAAAAACACCTCAAAATTTTATTCTTCATAAGTGTTTACTGCACTCTTGGGTTGACAGCAATGAGAACAAATCACACAATCTCTGACACTGCATGAAATCAATGTGGTAGTTTTTACAGAGGGGAGCATGGCTCGGCCGACGAAGGAACACTGAACAAAAATATTAATATAAATAAAAAGTAAAGTTCAATTTCAAAAATTGAAGTTTTAAATTTAAAACAAATATTTAATCATAAATTTACTTGGTTAAGTTGTTTTAATGACATCTTTTGGCTGTTGGTTTAAACAAAAATGCTTTTTAAGGTACGTACGATATTTCTCAGGTTTTAGACCAAGTCTGTATCCTTAATTTTCCCACATGCTTAGATTTTTCTTGTTGGTCCGCTGAAAAAAGGAATAATTGAGGTTCCACTGTACTTCAATACCATCAGTTGGCACCACAGCAGGTCAACCACTTAAGGATCAGGATCTACAAACACCTCTCTATTCAACACGCAGTAATAACTTTGGGAACATCTTTTACCGCCAGGAAGGCAGGTGGCAATACATTGCCCTTGCTGGTCCCAGAGTGGTTCACTGGCTGGCCATACGCAGAACAAAAAATGTATTGTCGGAAGCTGGTACCACCACATCTGGTGCTCTACCAAGAGCTCCCCTGTCTCTATCACAGGGAAGGAGGAGTTATGGACTGCCTAAAATTGGAAAGAAGGCATCGTCTTGAGGTGTTGGGGCAGTGCCATTCCCTGGTATCTGAACATTGTAACCCATGCATGCCTCTGAAGAGGCAGTGTTGTACATATGCCTCTCCCCCCACAAAAATGTGACCCTCAGGTTTTGCAAGTGGTGCTTCGGTAATTACAGTACACTCCTGCTTATTCGTCCGTTTAACCGGTTTTCGGCTTATCCGTGCGGCTTTTTGACTTTTCCCAAAGTCTGCTGTAACTTCTGAGGCAAGGCATAGATGTAACATGTGCCATTTAACACGCAGTGGTAACATTACGTCTATTGTTGTGCCTTATGAGCGGATGATTATCTCTTTAAACTGTCAGCCTGTCACAGAAACCTGCGCGAGACATCCATTTCCGCCCGTTGTGAAGTGCGTATCCGACCACCTGGAGGCCGTGTCCAAAATGGCAGATTTTGCCGACAATGATCACGCGACCCAATTCTGTATACAAAAATGGTGGAGTATTTCGTAATTTGGTATTTTGTATCTTGCGGATGTTAGCGAAAATTGACAAAGTGCCACGTTGATATTTTACCTTCAAAACATATGTGCAAATAAAATGTTTTTTATAATAAACAATTGTTCATAAAATACATTAGGCATGTTTTAAAAAGCAAGAAAGTGTTGCAGCAAGTGCTAAACAAGTGGCTGTCGACAACGTCCTAAGTGAAACTTACGAAATAACGAGTTTGTCATTTCGGACACCCCCCCTCCCCCGCACCAATTGCCAGTTTATCGACTACTGGCCTGTGCCATTGTTCACTTTGTAATGTTGTTTTCTCAATGTCAACAAAGCGTAAAAGGGCATTTTAAACCATCACAGAGAAGTTAGAAAGAAATTTTTGAGCATGGCATATTATCAACAAAGCAGTTCCAGTGTCAAAGTAAAAAAATTGAAGATTTTTCCAATAAAGGCATGGTTGAACTATTTTTACATTGTTCATATCAAGTGTAAAATGTTTACAAAAAACTTAACATTTCCTAAGTTTTAAATGTGTGTGTGCATGTGTGTGTGCGTGCGCACATGTCGGTAACATTTTAATAACCTCCTAGTAATAAAGATTGTACTGTATTGTTTAAATGCCAGGTTGCCTCATTTTAAGTCCTATTTTAGTCTTTATTGCATTGCATTCTAAACTTTCAACGAACTCTGCCATCTAAAGGAAGGGTCTGAGTGATGCACATTGAGAAAGCGACAGACACAACTATACACTGCTTATCTATGTCGCCCGCCCAACACACCCACAGCCTGCGCCGGTGTAGGCTGGGTATACTTGATGCACCGTGAATTACATATACTTGGTGCAACATAAATATCACTTAAAATATTGTGCACTTCAAATCATGCACATACAGTGAATGATTTGTGTTTGCTTTGAAATGTATAATAAATAAGTTGTTTTCTCACAACTTTTGGGGCAAATATCACTGTTCCATTAATAGTAAAAATGTGTAAATTCAATTATCCAGGTTTTTTTAAAATACGAATTCGCTTATTTGTGTTTTCTCCGGCCACAATTAATACAGTTAATCGGGAGTTCACTGTACCACCGCTTGTCAGGCTCTGCCACATGCCACCAGTATCCTTGCTACAAGAGAAACACTTAAGTTCTGTATCAAAGAGTGCTTATCCTACCACTGACTAGTACATGGCTACAGCAGGGATGACAACTCTTGTACGGGTGCAGTGGAAGTGTAGCTTTCAATCTGGTTTGCTAGTACATGCCTCGTCCAGCAGGCGAGCAGTTAAAATTATTTATGTTTTTCATAGACAAGTACTGGTAGCCCTTTAAACAATAATCATGTTATAAAATGGAAAAGTTTACCATATTTACACACATCTTTATGCTGAACATGTGATGTGCCATGAGATGTGGCTTTTTTTGTTTAAACATCACATCTGGTAAGATCACCGCTCAGACTGTACCCATTGACAGACAGCTTCGACTCGTCACCAATGACCCGGCAGGCTGCAGTGCATGTTGATAGGACAAAAACTAATTCCTCAGTCACGAACGTAGCACCTAACCTATTTCCAAGGTGCTACTTTTTTTTTTTTATGAAGGCATTTATTTTAAGTAAATATGGACTAGCTCCTGCCATATTTTGTTATTGTAGCATATATATAGCTTAAGCAACACAGCTGCAAATTGAAACACAAGTTTAAAAACTGAATATGTACTACATACAGAATTTTTCTTTCCTGGGAGCATGTTCAAAATGTTGGTGGTGGACTCATAAAAGATTTGAGTAGGTCTTAACATCAAGGTCTTGAAGGTCAAGGAGGATAAAGCAAGGTGGAGCAGCATCGGAATGCAAGGATGGGGGAAATAGGAGATCCCCGAGAAAACCTGCCAACCAGCATCATCATTCCCATGTACGGAAATCTGGGAGTGACCCAGCCGGGAATCAAACTAGGTCTGCCTCGGTAGGAGGCGAGTGGTTTGACCACTAAATCACAGTGACCCCCTCAAAATGTGGAGTGTGGACCTTACCATAGTTGTGGGCATTGCAAGCACTGGCTGTTGTGTGTTTGCATGCTCATTACAGAGTAGGCAGACATGGCACACTTACTTGCCCTCAGCATCTCCAGTTACCATTGCCTTGTTAATGTCCTGCTTGCTGGTCGGCCTCTCCTCATCCAACACTCTCTGCCTCTTTGGCATCTGCTCCAAGTCTCGCTGCATCCGCTCCTCTTTGCTGATTGCTTTACAAACAAATACACTTTATCAGCACACACAGTTCACTGCATACCAACCAAAAGTATGTAGTAAATACACAACTTAATGAAATTATTGACAAAATTCACAGGCATTCATGGCCACTGTCCGATTGTGTTTCTGCTTTTGGGGTAGTGAAACATCAAAGTTGTTGACTATATTGAATTCTTTCAGTGCATATTACAATTTCAGGCTTAGAGTGGTCACCTACCAATTTCATTGCAGCATGTTCAAAATACAAGTTCTTTGACGGAACTCTTAAAAGTGTCTAATAAGTTTACCAACGAAAGAAAACATATCCCAGATGGGGACGGAATTGTACTTTCATGATACCACGCATGCTACAAATATTATTTGGGATCCCTCCAACATAGTTAAAAACTGTTTTTCTCAAACTGCTGTATCTTAAAACTTATTACTTGGACACAAGCGAAAATACGGTCCGAGACTGTATCTCACAAGTTAGCCACAAATCAGGTAAATTTCACCAAATATGGTGTTTTTGGCAGAAAACCCTCTATAATAGATGTATGTGTGATAGTGTTTTATGTTCTTTTAAACTTGTATCCTATTAACACTTTAATACATTTTTACAATTGTCATGTCTCTATTCGTCAGTCCATTCCGCCATCATGATTCTCGCTGTCGACCATAGCTATCGTCAACAACGGCCAACCTATGTCCCTGAATGTCCCTTACTTGATATTCACAACAAATAGGATATACTAAAATTAATTCAACTTTGAAATTCTAAAACTTCATACACACCCCTAAATAAAAGTTTATCATCCCAACAGTCAACTTCTTAATATTTCACACATTATGAAGTTCAGTTACAACAGTACACTTGCAAAGCTACCTGAACCTTGGAATTATAAACTGTTTACTAGACGTACCTTTGAAGTCTGTGGAGACGTTGAAAATGGGCCTAGCCCATTCATTAATAAGTTTTCCTGCCTTCTCCTTGTTTTCCTTTGTCTCTTTCGGATGCTTGTACAGGTACATAACTGCCTTTCCAATGCCAGACTGCTTCAGCATGTCTTGGCTTATACCTGGAAACTGTACAAGTACACCTACTGAACATGTATGGCCACAAGGTACCAGTAAATACTGCTCTGAAAATAACTTTACCACATCAACACACTATTTTTGCAAGGAATATTAATTTAATTCAATAGTCACATAACTTCCGAATAAAATGATACCAGAAAAAGCATATCAGTAAGCTCCTTTGTCGCCAAACAATTACAAAAATGTTTACATTGGTCACAGCCTACTTTTTCCGGAGCGAAAATTCTGTTTGCTGGCCTCTTGCTGAAAAATCTGAAGATACCTATTTCAATTAAATATGTATTAGTTTATATTAATAAACAGATGTATTCCTAATAAAAATGATTTCACAGAAGCGTATCTGCAACATCCCTTGTTGCAAAACAGTTACAAAAACTATAAAATTTGTGAGTCAATTTGTAGACATCCACGCAGCTGTTGGCATGTATGAAAAATCTGTGTGTAATAAGTCGTAAATGAACAGTAATCAAAATCCAAGTCTAATATCACAAGCAAAGTGAGAGGGCAAGGTAACGAGAGCCCAACGGCGGGACAAACACTAAGCGCAATCACATTGCACGCGGAAATATTCATCCACGTGAGGGATGAAGGGTGAAAGGAATCAATAGGTTTTGGCTAGCACTGTTATGAAGACTTATTGCCAAAACTTGCACATGGTGTTGGTTACTTTTATTTTCTGAGATAAAAAACCATTAATGGCTTCCAAAGTGCAGCTGTATTTTGCTATTTGGCATGAAAATTAACTCTACACAAAGTGTTCATAATTTGAAAAACTGAATCCTTGGGGTGAATTGAAATCAACATCAAACTTGAAAAAAGGAATTAAATATTCATCGTTCATTGATAATTCATCTCTGATAGCCAAATTTTATCAAAAAGTTATACGCTATTTACACTCCTGAATAAAAAACAAAGAATTCAGAAACTATTTTAAGAACCGAAACCTATCCAAGAACAGCTATAAAAAAAAGTAATACACACACATTTGTAATTTATACCACACTATACTTATAGTTCCCATTCTGACCATCACCCAGTTGATGGAATTATTATTTCCTATTCAAAAAAATTTAAAAAAAACAAACTTTCTTTTACATAGTTTGCACAAAAGCTTGGCCTCACATATCATCATGCTGAATTGTTCAATTATAGATTATTTTAATTGTTGAAGGACACATATTTTGAAACTACAATTTGACTTGTCAGGCATTTCTATGCATTGGCAAGGCGCACTCTACTCGCAGACTTTGCCCCATCTTCGAACATGCCACTCATACAGGGGCAAGTCATTACTCCTAAACAGGACAATGGGACACGTGCTCACAGGGCAAGATCTGTAAAAGAGGAGGTTGGCTCAATCGCCTGCTGCGCACTGAGTGGCTGCCTGCTTGTGACGTAGCGTGCAGCCCTGAACCAAGCGCGCGGCACGCAAGCCGAATATAAAGGAAAAACAAACTCGTAATTTCAACCAAACCATTAAAGATAATGGCACGAAACTTTTAGTGTTTGGGAGGAAACATTACCACACACCTATCAGAGGTCTTGTTTCATTTTACCTGATGCACACCTCTCGCAATAAAATTAACTATCACGCTGTTTTGTGTGTTTGTGTTATTGTAGTTAAAATGTTTTTTCAGTTATAAGATAAGATTTTGTAAGCACATGAAATGCAGCTAAATATTAAAATTGAAGAGCTTTGCTTAGCAGACTTGTAAAAACGAGCAAGCTTCTTTGTTTCAAAATAATGCAAGAATTCAGAGATATATTATGAGTTAACGTAAAAACTATGGAAACCAAAAAGACTATGGCCCCACATCTACAAGGGTGTTATTTTTAATATGTTCATATACAGTAACAGAATGCGAAGAGGTAATTTCAGTTGTAATCAAACATCCTTCTAGGGGAATATTAACATGTTTTAAGAATATAGTTTATTTAAAATGTAGCTTTTTTCAAGCAGAGAGACAGACACACTCAAGAAATGTATGTCATAATTAAATAAAAACGTACTAAAACACAATTGAGTTAACTCATAACATTTATTTAAAGTTACTTTTGAAATGTGCTAAGAATAATGTAACAGCAGCTTCACGAAATATTCTTATTCTTGTGGTCTGCATTTGTAATTTACGGCAACATTGCTGAAAATCTATCTCTACAGAACAGCACTGTTAAAAATTTCAGTCAATTAATGGAGATTTTTATAAAAATTTACAGTTTATGTACACAAATCAGATCCATTACGATGGAAAACGGAACCCATTTCCGTACATAACAAAATACAAAGCTATTTGTGATTGTCATAGCTTCATATGTCAGGAACAAACAATGCCAAGGATACACGAAACCTTCTTAACCGCCGTAAAATGAAAAACCTTTGTCCCTGTGACATTTAAAACATTTATGTCTTAAGGGGAGTAATATTAGATATGTGCCAATGGCTAGTTATGCAAATTTATATCTATAATATTACAGGTAATGACAAAGTATTTCATGCAAAATTAATTAAAAAATTATAAACAATAACATTTTTGAATGTTGAAGAAAATTATATGTTTTATAGTTTCTTTATAAAATGCTATATAAACAGCATCGCTGTTTATTCTTTAACGAAAAAATGTCATAGGTTCATATGAGATATAAACTCTGCCAAGACAAACGTGTTACTTGCAGGAAGTTATAGTCACATAAATAATTTTAATAGTCACTGTATGTGGCAGCTTTCAATCTGCCAAAGACTACATTATTCAAATGATTTTTTTCGTATGTTAATTTCTGTATAGTTAGAAATTGACCTCGTTGTGGCATTCTACTATGTTTCTAGAAAACATAACAGCTGAAAAAGTATTTATTTGTGTGGCCGTTAATGAACACTAATATGTGCAAATAAAGACTACGTCATCAACGATATAGTCGTGGCTTTTATATTGTTTGCCGTAAAGATAGTTCTGTTTACTGCTGTGCTCTGCATGACACAACGGAACTACAAGGACTGTGCTCGTGATGTCTTCGAACAGCGTTGTCAGCTCTGGTTGACAGCTCGCTTTCGAGTGTCCACTGCTACAGGCCGCGGGCCACGGAGAAAATAAAGTACTAGAACCAGCCTCGGACCTCAGGCGATAGGTTTCTGGCATTAGCAGATACATTTAAATTTTCTTTCAATACGATACATGTCTGTTTTGTACTCAGCCAGTTATGCTGATGTATTCTGACAGGTTCCGAGGCGGAATATTTAATTTTAATTTACAATATGCATCTCAGCTGACTCACGTAACGTAATTAATGTATTCACATGTGACTATGAAAAAAAAAAGAGCAGCACTCGGTCACTCAACAAAGCACAGCTAAAAAAACAACTTAGTCGAAAAACTGTAATCTAATATTGGTTTCAGATTACGTTCACACTCTACAAAATGGCACTTTATATGTGGTTTATGTAACCTGTTTACAAAAGAAAATTACTAGGTATTGGCAAGAATGTACAGCAGAAACTCTGATGCTTAGAGCAAATAATTCTTATATGCTCCTTAATATTATTTGTATTTGTTACCTAGTATAAAAATTCTCCGTTATTTAAATAAACTAATGCTGTGATATCAGAAACGGTGTATTGTGAAGCAATATTCCTGTCTTTTGAAACAGTAAATCAGTTTTTCTAAAGTTGATTTGAAGTGACAATGTTCTGGCAGAGATTGCACACAGAATGCTTCCTTTTATTTTTTATGTCCAATGGAATTCAGTGTTTGTAATATATACTATCATATATACCATCATATACTATCATATATTTCACACTGCATACACCAATACCAGTGGCATAGCCTGAGAAGGGGGCTATGGGTGTTGTAACCTCCCCCCCTCCCTTTTTTTTTCCATACATACATCAACTATTAGAATTAAAATTATTAATAAGCCTTCCATTTCGATAAAATCATAATTGCTGTAAACTATGATGCAGGTTATTAGGCTATATTAAGTAACTTTTGTTCTAATAATTCAGGGAAAATAGGGAAAAGTCAGGGAATTTCATAAGACAGGGAAATGTTACGGAATTTTCCCCTAGGTCAGGGAAAATGTAAACAATTACTACTCTGCAAAATTTGTTAGTAGTGTGAATACAGGATGATGTAATTATGAGCATGTGTATTTTAAATTTCCAATTTGAAGTTTGTGAACTAGCAATAATACAACTTTGTGCCAAGTGTAACAGTGCCCATACGTACAAAATAAAATATTTGCGTGTTTGTAATGGGCACTCCAGTGAAGTCAAAAGTGTGTATCATGAGAAATGTTGATGAGCTGAATAAAATATTGGTACTGCTGGATTGGCGTGCTGAAGTATAATTTAATTCATCTTCACTAATAGCATTTTTTTTTTTTGTCAGTGGTAGGAAAATATGGTGTTTGAAGTTTTCGGTTCTGAAAACAGGTAAGGAATACTGGTACGATTTTACCTGTGAAAAGGGAAAATTAGTGAATTCCAAAATATAATTTCAGCAAATACCCTGGTCTTAACACATATGCCAGCACCACTAATGCTGGTGCTGGCATATGTGTTACATATGCCAGCACCAGCACATACATAACCATAACCAGTATAACCTTCCTCCCTTCCTTCAGCCAGTGTAAACTCACTCTTGAGAAATTTAACAACCTGAATGCGGTTGGCTTGATCTACTAATATATGTTTTCTAGACAAATGTCTAATAAACAAAGAAACGCTGTAGTTGCGCACATATAATATTGATCTGTAGATGGTGCGGAATACTATTCACAAAAATCACATGACATTGAAAGCATGCGTAAAACATCCTAAAATAGATTCACGTCTTCAGAACATTTCTAAATTGTTTGACATACTGCATATTTGTAGGCAAGATATTTTTACAAGCTCCTGACATAAACAAGTAATTGTTAAGTATATTAATGTTTAAAGTAAATATAGATGTCGTATTCGAACTAGACATCTCAAGTTGCGATATCACTTTGTGAGAATCTTTATATTACTTTGTTGTAGTTTAAGAAGTGCATGTAAATTATCACTGGATTCATAGTCAACAGAAATAAGAAGTTTCTGATATAAATCATGGACTTACTTTCCTCAACATGGGTGCAATTAATTTTTAAATAGTTTCTTAAAAACTGATGGTAGGTAGGACCAAATACAATAGACTAATACCGGACAGCTGTATACGAACAACACAGGTGAGCATGTGAACAGCAGCAGCAGCAGCGAACCTAGCGGCTTGAGGTGGCAAAC
This sequence comes from Dryococelus australis, assembly GCA_029891345.1. NCBI lineage: Eukaryota > Metazoa > Arthropoda > Insecta > Phasmatodea > Phasmatidae > Dryococelus > Dryococelus australis. The sequence goes on along the minus strand of CM057008.1, from coordinate 18,269,989 downwards.
ACTCGCGAACTTTGAATCTGTGTATACGCACAGTGGACATAACGAGTGCATTTGTGCACAAAATGCAGTATTCCTACAAAGTATTTTGTTTGGAACATTTTTCGTTTTATTTTGTATTGTAATACGGGTGTCTTCATGCGTGTATAGCAGTTTCTATTTTTTAAAAAGGCAGTATTTAATGCCGAAAATCTTGAATAATATGTGAACTCTACAATCTTTACAATAATAACTGTAAAATTTATACTGTAATGTTTGGGACGCATCTGAAGATCTGGAATACACCGTGATTAAACATGATTTGTTTTTAATTTTTGTACATGTATGTGTGCTACAGAAATACATTAAAAATATATGCTTGTTTTTCCTCACTAGGCCTAATACCTAGCCTCCAACATACACACGTTTCTGACATACTGTTTTGTAACATCTATTGTGAATTAATACTATTGTGTTGGTAATTTTTGTAAGAGAATTATACTCTAAAAACAACATTAGTGACCTTCCTGTTCACAAAAATAAAAAGTGATAAAACTAAATTTGTAGTCCCTCTATCTTAATACAGATTTAATGCGCATCTCCAGTGTACGAGTATCAAAGATTTAAAATGAACAAATAGCTTTAGTTCCCACACAGTAAAATATTTTTGGAAGCTTCAAAAACTCGTGTTTCATGCTATGTATACGCTGGAAATAACGAGTACAAATATTCCAAAATTATTTGTTAGTGGAAAAGCAAATCTGAAAATGAAATAGATTTTGCAGAACTAATAGTGTAGCTGAAACAATTATACACAATACAAATACCACCTGCAATGGTAATTCAATGAACATGAATCACTAAAACTATATAAAACATAAGCAATTCCCAGTTTGACATGCAGGACGGTAAATTTAAACAAATGTGTCGCCACCTCAAGCCGGTAGAGCGCAGGGCAATCACTTTTCGCACAGAAAATCGCCAGCTGTCCGGTATTAGTCTCTATAGTATTTGGTATGACTTGTCACCTCATTGAAAGCAATATCATTAGAGGCGAATCCAGAAAAATATGTAACAGTAGTGAGACAATTACAAATACACACATGCTTTACCAGAAATGTGAACCCAGAAAACCTCATACCATAAGCTAGTGTGCAATCAAACTGCATTACAAAGGTTGATTCAAGCATCAACTTTAAATTTAATTAGTCTGATGTTTCGAATGCCAAGTTTTAGTAACCTATAATATTTACAGGGCCATCATTTTGAAAATAAGTGACTGAACCACTTATAACACTTAAGTTTACATGACCTACCATTGCACTACTTGTGTGCAGAATTTGGTAAATGTCGGTTTATTAGTCCCTGAGATATGACATAAAACCACCATGTTTTTCATGTGACGATCTTCACAAATGGAGGACAAAAATGTTATGTATTAGCACATTCAATGATTGTATACCACCAGTATACAAAGTAATGCTAAAATTTATTACATAAATTCGTAGATATAGCACACTAACCTAAAATTATTTTGTAACCCCATTCTGAACATGTCTGTCACAATGCAAGTTTTTGGCCAAATTTTGGTACGAATGGGTTGATTGTTTCCCGGGATATGACACAAACAATTTGTATTGTGGGGCTAACTTACAAAATGGCAGAGATATGAAGCTCTGTATAGACAAATTTAATGGTTGTAATTGACACTGCCCGCACACAAAGTTAAGTTGGAAATTGGTTTGTTCATAAAAGACACTAAGCTGAAATATTTATAGAGCCGCCATTTTGAAATAGGCGCCTGACATACTTAAAACATAGCAGTTTGCACCACCTGCTGCAGTGCAAACTGATTGACCAATTTGGTTGGGATCGATCAATTGTTTCCCGAGATATTATATAAAAAATTATTTATTAATGTGACGCTATCTTACAAAACGACGGACAAATTATGCTCCGTGTAGACACGGTTGATAGTTGTAACGTCTACTTGATTACACAATTTTGACGATATAATAGTCTAAGCTAAGCTAACAACATGGCCGCTATATAGAAAATAAGCTTCTGAGGAAGCAGTACTACTTGCTTGTCAAATTTTGTATGAATCAACTTATTTTTTTATTGATATATCGCATAAAAACTTTCTTCATGTGGCACTAACTTACAAACTGGCTGACAAATATGGTTGTGTGTTGGCACATTGATGTTTATAGTAGACACTTTCAGCATACAAAATTTAGTCGAAATTGGTTGAACGGTGTAGTTGATATATATAAACTAATAATATTTTTAAGAGGTAAAGTGAGTTTGTTTATAAGTAATAGCTGTTCTCAGAAACTACACGGCCAATTCTTATAACTCTTTCACTGTTAGAAAGTTACATTCTTCCAACAACTTGTTACACATTTCTATTTAATTTTCTTCATTTCAAAATTGAAATTCAATTCAATTCACATACGAAGCTTGTAAACAACTTGGTGAAGAACGCCAATTTTATGGAATAATTACAACATTGACAATTGAAAACATTTATTTAATTGTTTGCTTAATGCTTAACGTGCGTACAATTAAAGTTGATTTGATCTCAAATGTAAAAAAGTATAGCTCTGCTTGATCGCCAATCCAATGAATAAATTAACTTATTTTAAAATTGAATGACTTTTCAATGTTGGTACAATTGGAACTGTTAGTACTTGATAAGTGCAGCGAAAGCCCTATATAGTGACTGGCCCCTGCCGTTGACGTTAACTTCAGAGTACGGTGGAATATATATACACTGTATTTATTACTTACATGGCAATGTTTATTTGAAAATTTGGTTAAAGAACAAAAAATAGCTGAAAGGAAAAAGTAACTAAGGTCTCAAAAGTGCTCACTTTGCAGTGACAACAACAATAATGCAATTTTTGGAAAACTGTGTCGCATGTCACAGAAAAATAATTTAAAAGACACACGGAAAGTTCCGTAAATTCAAGGAAAGTCCATTACTGAGAAAAATGTGTGTCCGTAATTCTACCATAAACTTTTCGATGTGGTAGTATTACTTCATTGTTCAATTCAAAGAAAACCGTTCCCTGACAGGTGAGAATCGAAAACCTGAATCAGAAAACAATAACAAGAAACATCATTATGAGCCAGGAGTTCATGATAACAATTATAATGTTACTGAAAGTTATTTTACTGTCTATTATAGCAGCTGTCCAAATGATTTGGGAATTGTTAGATAAAGATACCAGATATATTTGTCCTCCAAAACTTGTTTGAAAACACATTTTCTTCGAAGTGTTGAGAGCAGGTGTAAGATGTATCTGGGTTGAATTTGTCTTCTCTCCTACATTTAAAGATACATTCCGTTTACCGTGCATCCTTCGGAAATCTATGATAAGAAATTTAATTGCCGTGCAATTTCGTTTTATCTAAACTATTGTTGCAAACTGCAACAGCACACCTTGTACCTGGCATCATACAGTCTACTCGGACAACACAAAACACGTGGCCATAGTCAAAACAACAAATAGCTTGGTCGCACGGGAACTAATGCTGCGAGGAATGCAGGCCGGGCTGCCTGGGATGGCTGCAGGCTATGTCATGCCTCTGCCCCTCGCCTACCCAGACCACTCTTCTATATGGCCCTTCTTGGGCCAACCTCCTCTTTTACACACTTTGCTCACAGGGTGGCACACATGGCCTGGAATTGTGTTGTTCACCAAGAAACTCCAAGAAGCTGTCATGTCCTCCCCAAACAACGAACATAAAATTGTACTGTTGGCTGAGACACCAGCACCCTCCAGGAAGGTCAAGCTAGTGCCACAGCTTGCCACTGGACTGCATGGACACCGTATTCCAGTACCTGACCTGGCATGGGTGCACGGTACGCACTGGAAGTCAGGTTGCACCGTCTCGGGTCACACACGTGGGTGTTGCCGCAACTGAGTCTTCCCAACTCGGGGAACGCCCGCCTTTCCTGGCATGAATGTGCAGTAGAAAAACTGCCAAAAATCGAGTCCGACAAGTGGTGCAGGGTCAGTGTGCCTGTGCTGGCACCCCCGTTCGTTCTATCTATCCTGTAGATAAAAAGGATAGCCACTCTAGGTGCTTGTGGTTAAAATGGAGTGTTTTGGATAATATGAATACCTTCCCTGTGATGATCACCTGCGTTCCCTTCCCGCGAGAAGTCGACTGGGTCAAGCTGCCCATTCTACAGGAATGCGGTATCCAAGGATTGAGCTGGCACACGTTGTATTTCCAGTTGAAGGAAAATAAAGTGATGACGTACTCAATCTCCTGCATCGCCACAATCTATTGCTGGGAAGCTAAAGTATTGAAAATCCGGTAAAGGCGACCAGTAGAAAACTGACAGGGGTATGGTGGGAGCGTAGCATGGAACAAACTATGCTGTTTCCCTCTCCTATTGTTGCCTGTGTGTCTCGAGGTAACGCTTAGATACAAACACAGCGCTAGGATAACTAAACTGGGATAGCACGGGATTAGTTCTGAGAAGGACTGTGAGGATAGGATTCCCTTGATCTGACACATCCATGCAGAGTAGAGAGGTAAGTTGGCAGGGTTCGTCATGAAGAGAGACACCTGACTCAAGTAGAGGTCGAGAGGTCACTACTCACAGAACAAGGGGTAAAAACTAGAGAACATTTCCAAGCAGCTAGTGCTGGAGACTGCAGCATATAAAATTAAAAGCTGGTTGGTGTCTGAGTAACAAGTGCTAGACTGGCAATTCGATCCTTTCCCGGTGGCTAGCATGGTGGAATGAAGAGAACTGGCGTCGCAGGCTGGTCAGTGTCCGAGCAACGAGTGCTGGACGACTGAAGATTGGCCCGGAGTCAAAAAACTGTACCTCCTTTTATACTCCTTCAGGCTGCTGCTCGATGCTTATTGGCCGGCATCATGAGGGCAGAGGTGATCGCTGAGGGGAGGATAACGATGGCATAACTGATAATGTGATGTCACCGGCCAGCTGGAGGATGGGAAGCAAAGACAAACGAAAATCCTACTAGTACTGTTATCTAGCAGCGGGTAAAACAACTAGTTGCTTATATGCATAATTACGGTGGGCCGGTGAATAAAACAATCTACACAGTAGATAAAACAATCTCATCTCGAGTCGGGACAAACAGTAATGCTAGCTTCGAACTTGCAAGAAAATCTAAGCGTAGGATGGAGGTGAAGTTGCCTAATCACCATTGTTAAAAAAGTGTCATGCGTCAATACAGTAATACTTTTTTTTTAATTCCCATTTCTATTGTGTTTATTAGGTAAACTTTATTCACAGATAATTTACAGCTCTCATTATACTTAAAATGAAGTGTAATAAGGTCAGTAGGACATCATTAAAATACAACATGTCAGATCCCTCATCTACTAAAATCCCGCATGTATTAACATTTTTTGACAGTTCCCTGAAAAACTATAGATAGGGAGTAAACTGTATACACTGTGAATTATGACTTGAGAATGCAAAATTTTAAGCTGTAACAGCATTCGGATAGCGGGTTGTTTAAACTACACTATAGGAAAGGATTCTGCAGACAACGCATTATAATGAAACCCATACCACTTACCACACGTAGCAGACAAACACAAAGGTGTCGCCCCACATCTTTCACATGTAAAGAAAGGTGAAGCAGAGAGATTTGGCCAGCTCTTAACCTCAAGGTCTTGAGAACCGATGAGGGTGAAGTGAGGTGAGTATGGAGCAGTACCAGAACACAGGAGCAAGGGAAAATGGAGATTCACGAGAAAACCCGCTGACCAGCAGCTTAGTTCAGCACGATTCCCACGTGCAAAAATTCGGAAGCAACCCCACCGGGAATCCAACCCTGTTCGCCTAGGTCGGCGGACCCCACAAAGAAAGGTGACATGTTCATTGTTATCCTTCTGTATGCTAGTGTCTTGTGCATCTGAACAGCAGTAGGGAAAACTGGTCTGCGCAGCTTTTACTCTACCCACCCTGACAACATACACCATCCGGTGCAAGTATCTGGCGGTTGGAAGCAGCATGAAGAATAGAGAGGGCAATGGCCTCGACTTGGCAAAAGTTAACACATGATTCACAATTTAAAAAAGCAGATTTACGAAACTTTTTAATTACTGTATGTGCCCGAAAGGAAGACAAGGTTTTTGGCAGAAAATAAATAGAAAAAATAAGAGCTCATCTACAATTTGAGGTCGCCTTCAATTCAAAACCTAGGTACAAATACCATAGATGTGCGACACTGCTAGTTCAGTATTTAAGTTTGTGTTAATGCGCAAAATTACTACGGGCTTCTATTCGTAATTTTTTACTCGGGTAGCAGTTAGTCCTCCAAAATTTGTGTGCCATGAGACAGAGGATTTTGACAAATGCTTTTCATGCTTAAATACTCTGTGTCCTATGGTTGTACATATTTTTTTGTAGTGCTGAGACTGTACCTGTCCAGTTTGTCAAGGGTCCCCTTATCTGATGTCGCCTGGCCTTGTAAAGAGAAAGCGCTTTGCGGGGAAGAAAAATGGCTCAAGCCATGAATATATATAACACTCACAAACGTTTTACCGTATAAGAAAGATGCTGCTACCATACAGCCAGGTTAGACATAACTATTTCACTGTGATTAGCTTTTCTTTAGAGTATATAAAATATGTCATATTAATCATATAATAGAATTTCATCTTGAAGGGTTTGTCATAAATTCATGCAAAAATACTTTTAACCTAAATTATTTTTTCAGCACTTCACAGGGATAGTCTTGAATTCAGGTTTAAATATTTTTCCCTCAAAAATATTTTTTTAGGACAAGGTCGTCTTCCTTTCGGGTAAATACGGTACTTATTTTTGGGAATGCTACGCAACTGGGCATCTTATGTTGCTACACCGCTGGTGTGAAGCATGTAAGGTCTGTGTGAGAGCAGAATGTCTGTGGACTCACCTCCCAGAGCAACTTGAGGATGCTGTCGCGGATGCGCATGGAGGGCATGCTGCGGTCAGGCATGGGGGCCAACCAGTCCGTCAGCACAGACAGTACGTTGTGCTCAATGAATGCCAGCTGCAGGTCGTGCTTCTTCAGCTGCGACATCACCTTGGGCAGCATCGCTATCTTGTTGGTCGCAGGCCGCCCCTGCTGGTTCAGCCTCCGATCCTCCTGCCACGCGACACACACATTACACACCTCTGCCCCACGTACTCACATCTAACAAAATTTATAATTATTATTTTTAAAATAAACAACAGTACAAGCGTTCATAGGTTGGTATAGGCCACAGTCTTTGATGGACAGGTTTACCAACATTCGCAAATTGTCACTCATATTGAGTGACGTATTCATGAAGTAGCCACAAAGCACTGTACCAAAATAGTGTGGTTTTGTCATTGGTTTCATTGTGTAGGGATAATCCCAAGGAGGTAAAAAGTAAGAACTTCATAGATGTTGCTCAGGGTGGTATTCCTCTTATCCAAGACTATCTGGTGGCAGCAATTACCTGTGTGTTCGAGCTGTGTGTAGAAGGACATTAATTACCATCTAGGAAGTCACCAAATATAACCACTCGCCTAGCTACGCAACAGTTATTTCATGAACTAATTCAGTCGAAAAGGATGGCAACTTATCACATCAGTGTCACAACAAGTCCGGCTAAGATGATGGTATACGCTGTTCATGTTTAAATGAACACTTTATAAGCCCTGCTTAAAATATATTTACTTCTGACACATGACGATCTTTGGCTGAGAGATGGTCGTTGCGGTCAATTACAGTTCTATATGTGTCGCCAATGACAACAAAACCAATGACGTTAGTCACTAGTGGTGATGTACCGGAGCATAGCTGGTATAGAGGGTAGGGCGCATGGCCTGCCTGCTCGGCACAAAGTCAGGTGCTATTGTCACAGCCCAGCGGATGGGTTAGCACACTGCCATGGGTTTACCTTGTGTTGGATGGTGGCCTGGGGTGGCTGCTGTGGTTGTAGACAGCAGCTGTTAGTTGCACTGGGACCTGATGCTCTGGTGGTGCTGGAGCTGGTCGGGGCTCGTGCTGGGCTGGTGACCTAATATCCCCTGAACCAGGGATTGACAATGCCGAAATGCATATCCTCACCCCCGCGAATAGTGACTACTATCGGGCAAGGATACCCGGCAATTTCTACGAGTACTGTAAATAAGTCTACGAGGCAGGTGGGAGGAGAGGCCTCTCCAACTGGCAGGCAGAGTGAGCTCTGCCCAGTGGGGATAAGCTGGCTATGAAGTGCAAGTGAAGCTGGGTTACAACTCAGGTTACTTTTGGAGCCATTAGCTACCTTTCTTACCTTCCACTGAGCACCACAATTCCGAGTGTATGGCATACGGAAGGTAAAACTACCAACATCGCTAGAGTGAAGCAGGCGATGATGGTCTCTAGTTTGGTGTACTTCCAAAGGCTGCCGCCATGCAGGCAAGAGTCGTACCCTGTGCTCCTTCGTCCGGCCCAGTTCAGAGTGGTGGAAAGAGTATAGGTTGGCCTGGCTGACTAGCCGCCTTGTTAAGGTCTTTCTAGTGGTGGTGGCCCTGCCTTACTTACACCTGGTGCATAGTACGGGTGGCCTTCTAATAGGTGTGAGGTTGACATATGTGCGTCCCGGTGAAAGGAGCCCACAGTCCCACACCATGGTTCATACTTGGTTAAGCGCATTCCCTGGCTTGACTCTGGTGGACGTGGTTTCTACGTAGACTAACACAGTACACTAAGAAATAAGCAATCAGAAGTCAATGCGAACAAGAATATATTCCAAAGAGAATGCACACGGTGGCCCGTACTACCTCCTATACTATCCCTTAGTAAAACAGAAGTTATTCTACACGAACCCAGGTAAAGGAGGCCTGGTCCTATCTGAACAAAGTGATCCGGCTAGGTAGCCATGAAAATAACTGGCCCTAACTAATTCTAACCATTGTCCAGAACGGACTGTTGAGGACCACTACCAGAGGGGTATTTGGTGTTGAGATTACTGTTACCAGCAGGTAAGGCAAGATAGTTGACGGCATCTTCGAGAGCTGGTGGTGAAGACCCTCTCGAAGGTCTTGAAGACATTGGCGCAGTCGCTGATGAGCTCCTGGTAGGTCGTGAGGGCCTGGTGGTCAGCTGAGAGCTCTAGCACCAGGAGTGGTAGAGCGAACTGCTGAAGTAGGTTCCTTCCGGCCCAGTTCAGAGCAGTGGAAGAAGCTGGGCATACTGATGTCTTCAGACTGCGCAAGGACTTGTATTCTCCTCGTCCGCGGGCCCTCTGTGGCACGGGGGTGGCAAGCACCGCCCCTCAATCTGTCTGTTAGGGTTGTCTGCTGGCGAAGCGAGTGTCATCCTTTGATGGTGGTGGTGCCATCCCTTGACACGTTGTTGAACTACGTGACCTTGGGCGGCAGGCTCGGCCACTCTGCTGATAGCACAGTCTCACTTCGGGGAGGTTGACATGACTTCTGATACAGAGAACAGTAGTGACTGGACAGACGTGTCAGTAATAAAGCTTCTCGTTGAAAGGGCGTATCCTGTAAGAATGTGACCAACCTCCAGTACTGTTGTAACCCTGCCTTGTTGAAATGAAGGCATGTTCAGATGAAGTGAAGATGAGTGTGTGGTTTAGTCAGACAATGCATCAAGCATCAATTAGGAGTGGTCGGGCAGAGAAATTTTATTTTGGGCGGGCTTGAGCGGGTACTTACCTCATATTTTCGGGCTCAGGTAATTTCGTTCGGGCATTAAAACCAAAATGAGTGGATGAATTTTGGACAAAAAACATCCACTGATATCCAATTTTGGTAAAAATTAATTTACATCAGATTTTTAAAAAAATGATTAACAGTTAATTTCCAATACTTATACAAGTAATAATAGGGTGATGTTTTAATTCCCTAGATCTCTTACATTTAGTTCTATGTTAGTAAATCCAATTTAAAAGGTTTTTGTTAAAGGAAGATAACCTGCTTATAACGTTAAAAAACTAATGGACATTTATAAAAAAAACATTAAATTATATAATTTTCCTATACACATGCTTTGAAAAGAAATCACAAATAATTTATAAACTTTTAGCGACAACAAAACTTGAGCCGTACACCGCACAGGTTCTAAGGAAGTTTTGAAGAAACCTAAACTGCAGGCCTCAGACCGTTCCACGTATATTCAACCAATCATCTGCTCATGTTGGTATTGATCCAGTGTCGCTGTTCTAACTAAATGCCAGTGCCCCCATATTATAATGACCATCTTGTGAAACCTGAACAGCATGCTGCAAGCTCATCCAATACTCTAACTGTTCACTTTACTTGCCAGCGCTCATTATACGTATTTTTTCAGGCATATAATCTGTAGATAGCTAACAAATGCTGTAATCTTAAGGAGGCTTGGTGTCCCACAATAATATTAATTATTCTACGGACATCTTTCATAGTTATGCACGTATGCACTAAAACATTTGGAAAAGGTTTAGAACCAGTGGGGAAAATGTGATGTAGGCAAACGTGCCACTAGCTATCATTCATCGACGGGTGCCCTTGTGTGAATTGGCAGTTGTTTCAGTAAAAAAAAATTAGGGATATGAAGCACATGTTATTTTCCTATATAAGTGCATTTAGACTTCTTTAAATAAATTTTTTTTGTGTATATGGCACTAGTTATAGTGCAGTGTGCAATGACTTCTACGAGTAGTGGTGGGCCTATAAAGCACAAAGTGTTTCTTTTGAGAAAAAAAAAAACTGAAAACTTGGGTACAAATTTTTTTTTGTAGATTCTGCAATTTTGTTAATATTTATAATATATTTTCCCCCCTAAGAAGTTTTTAGGCTCCAGCCCTTTGAAAAACGTCTTAAGTGAGTTTTACTCTACTGCTTCAGTTATATAAATTAAGCTGGATGAATATTGTAAGGAATGTTGGCCCAATATTTTTGTGCAGTCACAACACCCATCCAATATTCCGGGCATTTCCATTACCCGAAATACTTCCCAAAATTTTGGGTACCCGACCACCCCTAGCATCAATACTTATTCCAATTTTCAACTCCAGAAAATTTTGAGACACAAATTTGAATGCTAATATTTTTGAGGTAGATGTTTTTGCATGGCTAATAACAAGTGATGGTCAATGTACTTAGATGTTTATGACATTACATTATATTGCATTACAAGCAGCTTAAAAAATCTTAAAAACATTTACAGACTTGTGTTCTATAATCAGGAAAATCTAGAGATGAACAAAGTATTACTTCCTCTGTTTTCAGTTATTTTAGTTTTAATATTCTATATATCATGAACAGCAAAGAATTTTGCCATGTCAGTGATTTATTTAAGTACCAAGATAACAAATCCTGTTAAATTACATGTCATAATAATTTATGGATGAATAAGTGTTACTGTATCAAATTTAAAATGTAGCAGTCATCCTTTTTTTGAGATTGTCCCATATTAAGGTAAATATGGTCATATAAATTTAATATTGCTACAGATGACTTGTAATACAGGCTCTCTGCTAATCACAAAAAATTTACCTGCTTCCGAAAGCTAGTCCATGAATGTGTACTGAGCACCCTGTCTTGGGACAGTTAAAGAATTGGCTACATTAAGGGTACTGCCTAACAGGCAGCTGTGAAATTTAAATAGGAAATCCCGTGTTTAGGATATTTCGCATCAGTGCGCTAATTTTAAAGGCAGGCATTTCAAACAAAATGTATTCTTTACTAATTTTTTTTACGAAAAGTTCTCTACAGCAGAGATGTTTCTATAACATGCATAGTCTGTTTGCAAGGAATTTTTAAAATGTATGTTTTACAAAAAAACCATATTGCCTATCTATATTGAAAATATATGCTCGTAGAGATCTTCTCCTAAAAATTTGTGAAGAATACATTTCGTTTGAAATGCCTATCTGCAAAATTAATGCACCGACGCAAAATTTCCATAACGTGAGATTTCATATTTAAAGTTTGCAGCTGCCATCTGGTAGGAACTGCCCTTAAATGAAATGTGTAAAAAGACAGCAATGACAAGTCAGCCATATGCCATGGTCACAGCTATTCTTTTTATATTCTTTACACCTTATGCACAAAGATCATGGCTACACTGCATTGTAATGGACATGGCAGAGGGATAGGCTGTTTATTTTAGAAAGCCCTGCTTAAAATGTACTTGTATAAACATTGCATATTCTTACACCATATGTAAAATTGACAGTGCAGTGGTCTGGTAAATTTTTCAAGCATCTGTCAAGTGAAACTGTGAAATTATCAAAAAAAAAAAAAAGTAGATATTTAAAAAATCTATATTTTTTAGATTTTTGGGCATTAAAAAAACAAAGCAAATAATTTCAGTAATTACCAATGTTTACGACACTTTTAATTCAACGTTAGGGCACGGAACAATTTTCCTACAGACCAACATTAATGGGAGCATGCCACTAAGTTTGCCTGTTAAAATATATGCAGATATGAGGCAGTAATATTACATGGTTAAATAACTGCGAAGAATGTATAAGAGTGACGGTAGACTATGACACTGGACCAACATACGACAAGAACCCGCAAACTCTTAGGTTGCATTCCGAGGCAAGTACGACTAATTCCACACTGCCGAGATGCAACTCAGCACTGACAAGAGAAAAAAAAACATATACAGTAATAATGGTGTGGTGTGGTAAGTTTAAAATCTACACATACCTCTGCAGCATTCCTCATATCCGACAACAGTTGTGCAATAATGTCATCATTGTCATTAATTATGTCAATATCTTTCCGTTTCCTTTTTTTTGTCAATTCTTTCTTGCGTGCCAGCATTAAATCAAAATCGGATATACCTTCATAACCCCTGTAGAAAGAAAAAATACACACACATTAACAAGATCCCTTGTGACCCCCAATCTTCCTACAATCATAAAAGAAAGCTCGTCAACAAAACCTTGAAACTTCACTGCATATTTTTCGTTTACCACTTACTCGTCTCTGTCCTGAACACCACCGTCGGAATCACTGTCACCCGCTTGAGCGGCAGATTCCTCATTTTCAGCCTTTCTTCCTTCTTCCTCTTCTCCTTCTGCTTTCCCTTCTCCAACCTCTGTTTCCTTGTTTACATCTGCTTCTCCTGCTGGCTCATCTTCAGAATCAGAAACTGCTTTCCTCTGATGACAAACATTCACACTGAAGATGTTAGATCACACGACCACATGTTCAGACTGAACACTTGTGAAAACACCGCTTAGTTCCAACTGTCTACAAACTGTGCAGCTATCCATACATGGAATAATTAACACTGACATACATGACAAGCACGTGTGTGTCCAAATGATGAACTGAAATTATTAGTCTTTTATTCAGGTAAATATGGTACTTGTATATCTGTGTTCTATTTCAACATTTTCTTCCAAAAAGTAGGGGTTATCTTATTTCACATACTAAAAATTTTGAGGACAATTGTTTTTGTAAAACTCGCTACACAAAATCTTAAAACCATGAAGAGATTGTGCTATATAATTAAGAAAATATACAGATGGACAAAGGAAGTCCAACTTCCTTATGTTTTAATGAGACATATATACTTACATGTTAAGAGTGGGATGGACCCATATGTACAAGGTCAAGAAGAGAGGGAGCGATACGGGGGCGACACTAACACACACGCCTAGCACCTCATCGCTCCTATGCGCACGAAAGGCATGCAGTTTTTCCGCCATGATGCTGTACTGTGCAAATTAATCTGTAACAGTGGGGACTTTATTACATGCCATGAAAGCTCACAGGTTAAATTACGCCCGTATGTTTGTACTTTTCTCTTGCCGCTTAAGGAACCTGCATACACAAGCTTTAAAAATGCAATATATCACCATTTTCACAATTTTTTTTTTTCCTGACAAAAAATCGTATTTGCAGAACATTTATCCATAGAGATGTGAATATGCGGAAACAACTATTTCACAAAAAACCGGCAGATCCATCCCAATCTTAACAAGTTTAAGATAAGTTAAAAGTTACTTATCAGTAACATTTTTAACTTAACTCACTAATTTTCCCACCAAGTAACTTAAACTATTTAGTTTTTTTTCCCAGAAATGAAGTTAATTTTCACATTAAGTTAGTAATTAAGTTTATGAACACGCTTAAATTTCATGTTGTTTGAATAAGAATTTGAGAAATCATAATGTATTGAAATGCATACCTTTGTAAAACTTTCATCTATGACTGAAAGTTTAGTCTATATTTTACTATCTGCAGTTGTTAGCCTACTTTCGCGCATACGTGTAGTAGGGATAATGATTCAGGTATCATTTAATTTTACGCCATGTGAAAATGTTTATACAGTTCAGTTTTTAGGAACAACAAAGTATCTTGATTTTTTACAGTTCATCTGCATGACGTCTGTCAATGTTTACAGATCTGCACTGAAAGGAAATTCCAAACACTGTAAATTTCTACATTAATGTGTTCAATTCTTTACGAAAATAAGATTTTTAAGTAAACATCATAAAAATATGGCATGTGTTCAAGGTTGGAATGGAAATATCACTACTTTTACGCTACTTTAGCAAGATTTGCTTTGAAAATACAGTTTTTCTTTACAAATGCCTCACTCAGAACTGCTTTGAAAATGCTTTTTTCCTGTTATGTGGTGTTTGATGTCAGTAACAAAACTACTCCTGGAGCAACACAATATATATATATATATATATATATATATATATATATATATATATATATCACACACACACACATATATAGATAAAAAACCAAAAAATAAATTTAATTTGCTGGTGGATCCAAAATCAACCACTCATGAAATTAATAAATCGGTATCCTGAGGCACAGAGCCTGAAATTTATACCATATGTGAAAATTCTAAAGTCTGTGTTGCAAAGTGGGCAATTTCCAATCTCAAACATAGCAGCTAGAAAAGAAAACTTTTGTCCCCCAAAAAAATGAGTTCCTTGATACGATGGAGCAAATATGATCTGTAGCGATAAAGAGGTGGCTAATTTACTCAAAGATATTATCAAGTCATATGCAATGTTTAAAAAAAAATATCCACCCAAAAAATAGAGATTATGTTTAAAACATAAGTGAGTGGAGACTTTTCATCGACATCAGGCAATGATTTGTTATAACAATACCCGGAATTAACAGTTCAAAAACATTAACAATTAAAATTAATTGTTAAAAAAGTGCATAGTATTTAACTTACTAGTTAAGTTTAAACTAATTAGCTTTTAATCCTTAAATTATTAGGTTAACAATTATAGCTACATTTGTAATCTTTGCAATTGCTGGAGGCAGAAGATGACAATGAAAGATATGGAAATACCATTAATATCTTAACAAAATTTTTAAATTACGCAACGTACTTGACGCCCGATGAGTTGCACACCACAAAATCCAGGTTGATACACTGACGTTACTTGTTACCAATGTACTGAATCATAGATAGTCGTTAGTCACACACAATATATTAATACAAACTCTTGCTACGCAAATAACACAAATGACAGTCCGTAAGCAACATGCAATGTTATGATTGGTTTTGTAGTCACAGCACTGATCTGGTTTCATGCTAAGTTGTGTTAATGTAAGAGTTTATTTCAGAAGTTTTATTTACAATTTCTTTGTAGAAGATTGTTAAATCATAGTTTTCATAATCTGATTCAGCAATGGGCAACTAATTTGTGGTACAGTAACTGTATTTTTCTAAAATTGTAAATTGTGACATTTTTTTTTTTTTTTTTTTTTTTGAATAAACACTGATGAAAAACTTATTAGAGATTTTATTTTAACTGGAAAAATTTTTCTGGTTATTTCACTTTTAACTTTAATCTTGTTTTAACTTTGACTAATTAATTTGCACATATTTTAACTTCTAACTTTAATCATTTATTTTATCTAACTTTAATCAGTTAGATCATTTTGCTAACTTTCCCAAGTATAGACTGATGACTGCAAGGACCTGTTTTATCACAAATATTTAAATGTGTTGATAAAATGTTATATGAATAAAAGACGTGAAGAATCAAATCAACACAACCAAGAAAGAAACATCTGAAGGCAACATGACTAATGCACTTGTAAAGGTAAAAATTTTGCGTGCAATGTCGAGTCCTGGAATTTTTTTATTACATATTCTGACACATTGTACAATAATATAACAAAGTTTAACTGTATGAAATACAATACAGCTGAACATTATTTTGTATAAATATAAGGCCAATACACATTGCAAACACATGCTGTTAATAAATCAATAACTTAATTCTTTTTGTACCATTCCTTGTAGACAGTTTGGAAGTTAGCATCAGTACAGCGCCCCCTAAATGGTGTGCATGTTGCTTTCACCAGCTTTATCAGCGAGTTTCCCGTACTCTCATTTCCACAGTATTTGTTAAAACTGTTTTCAAAAACACTAAAGAGAGTATATAAAACCAAAACATTGTGTAATGATGCAGTTAATATTAATTTAATCGGGACATTTGGTTAACTTTCTTTTGTTTTGCGAGGAATTGTAATTGCTTATCAGTATTTGGCATTTTGGCCATGTTAGCATATTTATCTGTCATGTGTTTGCTTTTTCAGAAGTCACAGTTGAAGTTTTGCATCAGCAACCGGAGATAAAGGCTGTTATCACCTTCGTAGACACTTTTCCTTCAAGAATGTTCCAGAAATTTGACTGTTTTACTACTACGCAGTTCAGCTGGCATGGGGAAGTGGTTGCGATGGGGTTTGCATGGCATCTGAAGGAATTCTGTTCCACACCATACCCATGTTTGGTTAGGTTTTTGGCACCCTGATGTGAGAAGTGGGGGCAGAACACGTGGTGACTTTAGCAGTGAGCGCCTGCTGCCCACTAACGGATTGACCAGCCCGCAAGGAAAACACTTTGCCTCGAGCGTGGCAAATTTCCCCCACACCAGCAAGCACCTGTGACCGTTATCTTTTTTTTAACTTCAATTTACAGCTAACTTCTATCTACTAAATTATTTCCGCCTGTGTGGGAGGTGACTAGGGTGCAAGGATGGAAATTATGTCTTCCTAATTTTCTCACTATGTGAGTTTTTAGTCACGTACATAATTAATGAACTCTATGCTGTTCTGTGCTTTGACTAGCTCGTTTACACTGACTGTTGAATCTGCATTAATAAATTGAAGAATGTGAACTGTTTTTTAAACTTGAAATAAAATACAGAGGAAACTATGCAACACTTACCTTCTTTCATTTTATCTTAACATGGCGCCTTTATTTTAGTATTATGTCTCTACCGATGAGTAAAACCATGCTGTGATTTTCAGTTGCCAAATCTGACGTCTGCCACATTATTAAAATGTTAGTTGTTTATTTCACATATTGTAAAGTACATAGCAACCATGTTATAACAATGTCAATCATTTAATAATATAGCTTATATTTGAAAATAATTTTGGTTTCATATTTTATTAATTCATTACACTGATTTAGCAGTATGAAACAAAATTTAAAATAATGTAAATATTTTAAGAATCATTCAAAATATTTATATTTGGCTTATAAATGGCAATTGCAAGAAATATATCCATATTTTCATCTATATTTACATCATAACTGATGATAAAACACAATCAACACAATTGATGAACTGGTAAGAAGCTGACAGAGAACACATGAAGAGCAACCACTCGCATAATTGGTAAAACCCATTAAAGTACTTTAATAATCCTGCTTATTATAAGTAATATTAATTTATTCATCTTTACGTTAATAAATATTGATAATAATTAAATAGAAGTTATTAGTGTGATATTCTAAGCTATACTTCAGACCACACCACCTGCTTCTTAAAATACCAGCCAGAAATATTCAGAAATGTTTTTAAAAAATTACCTAATCATAATCATACCTTTTTCCTAGAATCATTTCCTTCTTCTTCCGAGTCCGATACAGTTTGTGATTTTTTTTTCTCTCCTCCATCTTCGTTTTCATCTTCAGAATCAGACACTACAGCTCGTTTCTTTTTCCTCTTCTTGCTCCCGCTTTCATTCTCAGAGCCCGATTTCTTTCCTTCTGCTTCACTGTCACTATCTGCAATCTTTTTTGCACCTTTTTTTGATGTATCACTTTCTGAAATAATGTACAATATTTTTAGGAAAGCAATATATAAAATTTGTATTAAAAACAATATATGTAATGAATTAGTTAACCACAAATCAAAAAAAAAAGTATGCTGATAAACTACAGTTGAATAGTTACCTAACACATCTTCATATAAAAAGTAATATCAAAAATTAGTCTTTCGCATATATCATCATCCTTACCACTACCAGCAGTTTTCGTAAACGAGTCACCTCGCTCGGACTCGTTATCGCTATCTACAACCGACTGACGCTCTTCGACCTCGTTACCAGAATCTGCAATTTCAACAACACCTCAAAAGAAATCCTTCATTCCCACTCATTCGAAACAGTTTACACAAGCGAAAAAACCTCCAGGAACCACTACAACCCCAAATCAGATCTACAACAAGGAACGATGAAAAAAGTCACTAATATAATCTGCCATCACCACTGATAATTAAACAAGATTCTACAGCATACCTGTACTGAGCAAATAAACACAAGCATAAAATGTAATATGAAACCCAAAACAGCAAATACTGGCTACATGGGTGATAGAAATTATTTTAACCAAGCACAACATGTACTTTCCAACAGAATGAACTCCAGATATTAAAGAATAAAAGTAGACCTACACAGAAATTACCTACTAACTGCATCATAATATCAATCAGGCATAGCGATGCTAGGAAAGTATGACATGCTGTGTTAAACAACAATTCCTAAAGAGAAACATTTATGATTATATTCAACTAGCACAGTGAAACCACTATTATTCTCAAGACCAAACCAGAGAAAATGAAAAATGTCTAAAACCAACAAAACTTTGCAAATGAAAAATTAAACATAAAGCCAGACTTTGATGGGTGTTCATAAAAATTATGTACTTGAATGACAAATACAAATTACTCCAACAGTACAGTGAACTGTGCAGAACAGTACTTTCAATAGAACGTTAAAGTAAACCCTGATAAACATACAAGCAACACAAAATAAGGACTGTTACCAAAAGAGCCAAAGAGCACGAAATCGCAACAAAGATAATCAAAAATGTGGTGTTGTATTGTACCACACATTTGATGTCATTCTGGTAGAACTTTGGAAACTTAACATCATAGCAAGAAATAGGTAGTAGAGTCAATAAATTCGTGGACTGCCCGCATAATGTTGTCGTGGTGCACTACAGCAGATATGTTACACTACAGGCAGTTGCATGCATATGGTGCAGTGTAAGTGGAATGACTGCCTCAGTTGTAAAGGGTAGATGTGGCGTGCCACGGACAACATCCATGATCCCCCCCAAGCCACCATTTGACTCCTGCAACATCTACTCCATCACTTTCAAATCAACTCACAAGATCCGTTGCAGCCTGGCCTGAATGCGTTCTACCACTTGGAGTGGCCTTTCAGCCTGTGCATCCTGCTTGGACAGTGGGGAAATGAGCTCTTTCTCCATTGCTCTCCCTTGCTCACTTGACCCCGGCCAGACTGACTTAAATAGGACTCACACAGGCTCCTCAGGGCAGTTAATTGACGTCTGCCTAGCAGATCAAACTGCCCACTGTGCTGTCCAGTAACTAAATGTTTTCAAGACTCGCCTGCCAAGACAGTCCGCCATGCCCTGCACACTAGCCTTAGCTTGTCTGTCTCGAGATGCTCCTCCCAGTCTTAATGATAGGGAGCCTATACTGCCATTCTGGCACAACCGCGTCACGCTCCTACAGTATTGCTGTGAAAGGTTAGCCTCACCCCACAATTCCTGCAAGAGTCATAGACCTTCTTGGCAGACAGGTCACCCCACCCTTCAGGCATCCTGGGCACAGGCTCAGATTATATGTGAGGCATTCTCAGATAAGGTACCTTAGGGTTCTGAGCTGATTGTGCAGACAATTCTAGGAGGAATTTAATGAAACAAGTCACATCCTTGTAAAGTTTATACTCTCAGCATGTTCCGGTCATATCTTGAAAACAATAATTTATGTATTGTCAACCTTTTTTTGGGCCCCCTGAAAAACGTACATTTTCACCCTAAGGTACCTTTTCTGAGAAAACGTCACATATGTGGTTTATTCTAAATAAACCCATGTAAACAAAATCTTGGCATTTTACCAATCTAATCACCTGGTTACTTTGGCGCATGCCCAGTTAATACTGAATGGCACGTTGGTCGAGGATTTTGTTGCTAGACCAATAGCGGGGTAGGCTCGACGGGGTTTGGCGAGGGGTGTTGGGTATTGACTTACACCGTCGTCCTGGTTGATGCTGTCCGGGTCTCACTCAATAGCGGCGGGCTCACCCTACTCGGAAGCGGCGATTCCAGGTGGCTGACTCACTGCTCCAAAAGTGCAGGTTTGACCAAACGTACCTAGCCTCAGTCTTGTACACCAACCCTCTCACCATGGGGTGGTACTCTGGGATGGTACAAAGTGACAGGGAAAAATATATAATTACAACCGGAACAGGTGCGACTGCTTAGCGTCTGAGTTCGGCGGCACAGTCCCGTTCTGCCTGCCTTTCTTTCATGGGAGATGCGAGTACACTCAACTGCTTGGCAGCAAGGAACACTATGTTTTGCTCCCTACACTTTTTGCAGTTCCTCACCTAGTAAGGCATAGAATCACTGCTTAACAAAATATGGAGTGCACCATGACGAGGAAAAACTTCACAGTGTATGTCCAGTATCGGCTTGCTGACACAGGCTCAGTAAGAGTCTCCACTGATCCCCCATGCTTTGCGAACTGATCAGGGACGTGGAGCTGTGTGGGCCACCACTGCCTTTACTAGATGTGCATTCACGCAAGGTCAAACGGTAGGTCTCAGGCTATGGTTACCCCAGCACTAGACAGTGCTCTGGGGCAAGGAAATAACCTGGGATTGCCTCCCCTCCTTGAATGAAGGTGTTACTAGTGGTTGCGGCTCCTCTGTTCCTCCCCTCCAGCACTAATCAGTGCTCTGGCGGTTAGAAAGCAACAGATGGTCATCTAATGGGTATGTACAAGGACTGGCGGACCCCTGAGGGACGCCCGTAGTCAAAGCTAATTCAGTTGTATAAAAAGTCCCGGTTCCTGTCAGTATTGCACGTCATAACTGGTTTCTAGCAGGTGAATAGAATAATACTCTGTGAAAGAAAAGAAGCTGAAGTATAGAGAACAAATTATGTTTATTGAGAACTCAATAAACATGTGACATGTGCTACCTCCTACCAAGCAGTTGAGTGCAGAAGGTAACTATGTTAGCCAGGTGTAGGCGACCTGGTTCTGGTTAAAGAGGGAAAGATAGCTCTATATGAAACAGAATACTTTAATACTAACTGGACTAAAGAAAACAGGTGCCTAGAATAGACAAAGTGAATTTAATAAGTATTAGCATGTTCGCTGTTCATTGGATGACTGGTCATCGTAGTTGGAAGCAGCAACTGGGGGCATGCTCAAGACTTGAAAGATCTCTGTAAGATCTCTGTAGATCCCAGCACTGAGCAGTGCTCAAGATGTCGCGAGAGAAGAAACAAGAATGACTGCTGGAGCCCCGCTGCAAACAGACATATAGTGCTCACGTCTAGGCTGCCGCAGGGGGTGTGTGGAAGCAATGACATCTTTCTGCCCTGGCGTGGGAGTTGAAAATCTCGGGTCAGCAGTAGTCAGAAATACTGCTTCATCATCTCCGGTAGCGCTCGACCTTGCCCGGTGCCGGGCGGCTTGTAGGCTCTCAGCGCAAGGGGAGGGGGGAGGTGGTGTGTCTGCTGGTTGCGTAACCTGGTGGCCATGTGCTTGGCCGCCCGGCAGACTCGGCAGCCAAAAACTCATGTGCAAAGTGTTGCATGCACAACTCTCTCGTAGGTGGTTGATGTAGACAACTCTTACATATGTTGAAGTAAGGGTATACTTCACACAAGAAGCGATGAGTCGTAATCGTAGTTGATTAGGAATAGGAGCAGCACACGTCAACTTCCTAGTGATCTAAGACCCACAGCTATCCAAGCTTACACCAGTCGCATAGAGAACCATTCTCTACCTCTGTTTGTGTCTGGTTGCCAGTGATAACACCCGTTCCCTGGGCAACGCTGAGGCTGAGAGCAAATCCTTGCTATAAAACCTACTCAAAGGAGACGTGGTTACCAGCAATAAAGCTGGGGAGTAGGCATGGAGAGGCTTCCCACCATCCTTGGGGATACACGCACCCCTAAGTTGGAAATGTTACCAGACTAAGCAGAGTGTCAGGCTACCAGCCATAAGGCCACTTCTCATGGGATGAGCCAAGGAGAGGGCTCGACACCACCAGGTGGAGGGACACCCTCCACTGGGGAGTTAACTGGTCCTCAGGCACTGGCACCAGAGAGAGGCTCTGGCTCTCTGGAAGGCCTGCCCTTCCTTCCCTTACACACAGTTTAGGCCCCCCTGTCTACCTACCAGTTTGCCTACACCTGAGCACTAACCTTGCCACATGCCCCAGCATAGAGAAGGGAGGGCATAGTCTGAGAAGATAGCAGCTGTTCAGGTTCAAGAATTTGCAGGTCAGGGAGCTGAATGTTGAAGGGCCCACACTCACTTGCATGAGGAAGCTGCCTGCAAATTGTCTGGAAACACCACAGTTATCTCCACCAGGCACGTAGTATCACAGACGAGCAGCACTGGCTCAACAGGGTCATCATACCACCCAGAATACTTCAACGTACCGAGGCCAGTATCTGCCTTACTACTAACCCTGCTCAAGTACAGCTCTGAGCCCATACGGCCTTCACCAGCTACAGCAATCAAAAATTAATTCAAGTTCCCCGGGCATCTCCTATCAGTTGAGCCTACCGTATCTGCAATCCTGCAGACACATTCGACCCTTTACATACTACTACTTGCATCACTGCCCTCTTGTTACCTCCATGGGCTGCAAAAACTAGGGGGTTGAACCTTGGGCCACACTCATGATAATCCCACTGAATGGAGAAATAAAGAAGTCAAGAAAATCGTAAGGCTTCGGATGGAGAAAATCACTACAAATTGGATCAACATATCCCAGACAACCTGTATATATGCTCCGGCAAAGACAGAATGAAACGAGCCTTATGCAGCAAAAGTGAGCCATGAGTGCACCTGCCTAAACCACTCCAGTGGCCGAGGCATCTGCTTCCAGCTTGGGAGGGGGCATTTGACATACCAAAGACGATGTCCATGATCCCACCTGAGCCTCTGCCTCAGCTGCCCCCCCCCCCCCCTTTTTCAACATGCTTAGCCATGCCACTACCATACTCCTGCACCAGTTCCATCAACGCTGAATGGGCCCCTGAAATTTGCTGCCACCTGGATGCAAGCACCACATGTTGCATGCGTGCTTGCCTTGGTGACTTGATTGCATTTTATCCCTTGAAACGGCCTTCCAGCAGGGGGTACCAAATGTGCATCCTGTTCCGAGAAAAAAAGCTCTAACACCTCCATTGCTCTCCCTTCCTCACTTTCCCCGGGCTGCCAAGTATAAAGTATAAATAGAACTAGGGTGTCTTGTTACCAGCGATAACACCACTTCTCTAGGCACTGCTGGGGCTGAGAGCAAACACTCACTATGAAACCTACTCGAAGGAGACTTTGTCAGCAGCAATAATGCCGCTTCTCTGGGTTTTCCAGGGTGTGGGTGTAGTGAGGCATCCCACCATCCCTAGGGGTACGTGCAACCCCAAGATGGAAATGTTACCCAACTGAACAGAGCGTCTGGCTATCAACGATAACATAGCTTCCTTGGGTATGATTGAGTCAGGGAGTGGGGCTCACCATTGTCGGGTGGAGGGACACCCTCCATTAAGGAGTGAACTGATCCTCATACACCAGTGCCACAGAGAAGCTCTGGCTCTATGGATGGCCCGCCTTTCTCTTACACACAGTTTAGGCAACCTTGTCTACCTACCAACGCTTGCCTAAGTCTGAACACTAACCTTGCCACATGTCCAACCATAGAGCAGAGAGGGCAAAGTCCAAGAAGACAGCAGCCATTCAGGCTCAACTCCTTTTGGTCAGGAAGCCACCTGCCAAACAGTCTATACTCACTTGTGTGAGGAAGCTGCTCATCAATGGTCCGGAAATACCACACCTGGCAGACACTATCCTGGACCAGCAGCACCAGCTCAGTCGTGTCATCATACAGCACAGAATACTTTAACGTACTGAGGCCGATACCACCCTTGCACTGACCCTGCCTGGAGCCCATCAGGCCTGCTCCAGTTACAACAGTCAAACATTAACTCACCCTAGCAATCCTGCAGTCGTATACTCACACCGCTGCCCTCCTAGCACCTCCACTCTGAGAGATAAGTGATTGAGTCACCAGGGAACGACCCCAATCAAACTATCCCATGAACAGAGCAACAGCTTTCATGCTCTAATGGAGAGGGGAGGGAGGCTTCCCATCCAAACCAACCTAGACTGAACGTTAGTTGAAAATGAGCAGCAGAACACGTCACTACTGGAGCAACAGGTGAATGTCAAACACTAGGAAAATCCAGTAGTGAAATGTTTCAGATGATGAAACGTGTACAGTGATGACACCATGGGCTGCATTACTGTATTTAAGTACCATCAATGCTTTGCACAGGTCATACTGGTCTGCCATGAATTAGCCAAACTGACCACAAGACAAAAAGCTGCAACGTTTGTGCATGCCAACCACACCCAAACGGTAAATGATCTCGCAGCAGCAGAAGTGCTTGGCCATTAAACACGCCACAAAATTCTGCCAAATGACCCAAACCTGTCGCATGTTACACATAAGGGTAAACCATGCATCCTGACACAAGACCAATGTGGGACAATCACATGACAGCAGATGAAACATAGTGTTTTCTGTACAATCCCCAAATGAAGCGACAATCGGCCACCTAGAAATCACCATCATGCCATAATGGAAAAAAACTGTAACAGGACAGGTCAAAATTTAAGGTGATTCTTAAACTGTTCTTTGAATCATAGTGAAATGTTCCCATGGAATTCATCCCACAAGGAGCAACTGAAAACATGACCCACTACAAAGAAATCCTCTGCCATCTACATGATGCAATTCGTCGTAAGCGCGCCCTGAGCTGTGGTGTAGGAAGAACTGACTGTTGCTACACGACAATGCCCATACACATCACTCTGTGCTTGCCAAGAGTAACTGGTAAGGCAACAGGTCACAGTGTTGGTACACCCTCTCCACTCACCTGATCACGAACCATATAATTTCTTTCTCCTTTTCCCGCTTGAGAGCACATCTATGTGGGTATAGGTTTCATTCCACCGACCAGATAACCACTGCCACAAGAGAAGCCTTACAGTGTACTCCAGCCCATATCTTTCAGCAGTGATTCCAACAGTTATACCAACATTGGGAAATGTGTATAAAGGCCAATGGTGACTATTTTGAAGGACGACCAGTAGTACATGCCTCAAATTACGTACTCAAATTAAATTTCAATAGTTCAGTACATTTCTATGTGAAACAATTTCCCTTCAAACTTAAACAAGAAATGACTACCCCCCACAAGAACATGTACTAAAGAAATGTAATAACTTCCAAAGGACTGTATCAATAGATAATTACATGCATCCACCTAACATACAGAGACTAGCACAATGAACTATTTTTCAATGAACCACTCTAGGTGACACTAATAATGCCAATAGTAAGAAAAATAATCCTGCCAAATAAACAAAATATACAAGTCAAATAAATTTCCAAACATGAACTACGCAATAAAACTGAATCCAAGTGACTAAACTCTGCGTAATGAAGTCATAAACAAGTGAAGACAGCATGCAAGATTATAAATTCAGTCAGAAAATGTTATATCCTCATCAAGTCTACAACAAAAGCACGCTATTGAAATAAAATCTTGGATACAGGAAAACAGCACATGCTACAGTGGAACAATCAAAAGACATTTCAAAACCATGTTGAACCAGAGAAAATGTATCATGGTGTTCATCAAAATTATTACAAATAAAAGAACACACTTCACTTCTCCAGTTGCAAATGCATTGTTATCTGCATTGTTAGATATCTTCAAGGTCATGCATTTCCCAATAAGTAAACAATTGCAATATGTTTGTTGCTCTACACCATTTTAACATCACTTGCTTTGTAATCAGGAAAATCTAACACCATGATAGTACATGCAATACAACCATGCACTAAACATGGCAACGGTACATTTTCTAAGCTACGCCAACCGCTAACACAACCTGCAAACCTGTAAACATTAAAAACCTTAGGGACAATAGCACCAATTAAAAATTAGCAAAACTTTATACTTTTCAGTTTTAAAAATGCACTTTAAAATTTGATATTATTACATATTACACTGTAAATGAAGCAACTCATAATGTTTACAGAATGTTATTACAAGTTATGAAACAGTGGTTCTCTAGCATTTTATCCTTGTTGGGTCTGTCTAATTCATACAGTACAGGTGCATTCTCCTTATATTTATAACAAAAAAAAAAGTATGTGAATGCAGTCACATGTAAACACAGGTGAGAAATTAAAGCAATTAGGCCTACTACAATTAATTCTATTTTTTTTTTATACTAAACTTTCTTTCATCAATAAAAATTGAAAATTTATATTTATGCAGTATTATAAAATATAATTAATTTAACAAGTTCCTCAAAATTAATGTAACCAAGTTAAAACTTTGTGAGAGTGGCATCAAGAGACTTATTTGGATATGTTTCCAACTTTACACTAAATGAGACAAACTATTAAGAGAATTGCCGAGCTTGGCTTTTCAGCTTTGGTAGCTATAGAGTACAAATACTGGGATATCACTAAATATTACAAACGAACAAACATTTGCACTTTTAAATATAAATCCTCATTTCAGCAAAAAAAAAAAAAAAAAAAAAAAAAAAAAAAAAAAAAAAAAAAAAAAAAAAAAAAAAAAAAAAAAACTTGTCGATTTGGGCAGTCATAATTATGATGAATCTGGTGCAATGTAATGATAGTTGATCCCTCCTAAATGGATTTAAGGGCCTACCCAAGCATGTGGAATACTGGCCATTAGCAGAGGCATGAACTGTGATGCTGAGCTCTGTAACATCTTATGTAAATAAAACCCAGACAGGTACGAACAGTATATCATTAGCCTCCTACAGCTCTCTTCAGCCTTCAGCAAGTACCGAGCAAGCTGGTGGAGTAGAGATTTTTGGGCAGCTCTTAAGGGGACTATGTAGCTGCGCATCCAAGGTCAAGAAGTGAGGGAGAGATACAGGAGACAGTTCCACGCACGCCTAGCACCTCATCACTCCTATGCACAAGGCATGCAAGTGTTTCCGTCAGAACACTATACTGTGCAAATCAAATCTGTAACATAGGGGTTTTATTACACGCAATTAAAGCCCACAGATTAAACTACGTCAGTATTTTTGTGCTTTTCTCTTGCTGCTTAAGGGGGATGTATCCTTACCATCTTGGATTTACGTATTTTCCTCATTAACTTAATTTTGGGAGTCAATATTTAAAAACCAAGCTAGTCATGACATAGAGAACATTTTAACAGTTATTTCTAAATCCCACTTAATTATCTAACATAATTAGTGTCACATCTATAACCATAATCAAACATTATCTAATTATTTAATAATTTCAGCCCCACATGGGAAAATACAGGTATATTTGAAACCCTACAAATTAAAAAAAATTTGTAAAGTAGTCGTCCACGTCATGTCTAGGTTTGAATTTTTATTTATGGTCATACATTTTCATTACGAAGATTTGTAAGAAAATTTGAAGATGGAGTGGATACTACCCCCTTAAGGAAACTGCATAGGCAAGCTTTAAAAATGTGATATTTGACCATTTTCACAAATTTTTTCTTCAAGAATACACTTGATATGACCAAAGTAAGAAACGAGGGCCACAGATAATTACTTTTTATCTTTTCTGACAAAAAGCCATATTTCCAGAACTTTTATTTATGTAGATACGCGTTTACGCACAAACAACAATTTCACGGAAAACGTTTCAATACATAGGACCCTTAACAATGAGATCCTGAGAGTCAATAAGGAAGAAACAAGCTGGATAAGGAACAGCGTTGGAGTGCAAGAGTGAAGGAAGTGGGACATCCCTGAGAAAACCAGCTGACCAGCGGCATCCTCCGGCACAATTCCCATATGCAAAAATGCAGGAGTGATCTTACCAGAAATCTAGCCTGGTTTACCACGGTGGAAGGCAAGCACTCTTGCAATTATGCCAACAGTGGCCCGAAGATGCTGCTGCGGTATTATAATGAATCATATGCATGAGGACCCTGGCAGAATTTCCAGTCCAGCCATCATGATTTTGGTTTTAAATGGCTTTCCAAAATCACTGCAGACGAATTTTGGAATGTTTTTTTTTATCACAAGCAATACCCACATTCCCTCTTTTGGACAATCCAAAATACTGGTTCCATCTCTAAAGAAGCTGCAACCAAAGGGCATCACGCCACAAAAATCAATACCTAAATACAACAATACATAAACACTTTAAAAATGGACTACCTTGACTTGGTATGGCTATTATTGCGAAGGGTGGGACAGCCATGTCTTGGGCTGGCAGGTCTCCTGCCAAAAACCAGACATTACGGTCACGCATCTACGGAGATTAGCTGTGGATCTATTTGATGGCCTCGTTGCCTTGGACACCTGTCCAACAAGCATCAATGATGTTGCTGTGTATGGCAACATTGTTAAGTTTCTCAACGGGCATCCAGGTGTTTCTTCCCTACCCCCGGTTCCTCACAGGTATTTCAAATATGCAGTAGCATCATGTATCAGGAGTCGATGTGAAGAGGTCCCATTCCAACTGGGAAGCACTCCATTGGGACCTTGGTGAAACCTCACCCACAAGGGCTGCATAGGACCTGACAGACATAATTGAGTGTGTTAGTTACAGCAGGTCCTTTGTGTTATCTGTTCTTTAGCCAGTTTTGAGTGAGCATTACCAGCCATCTACCTGAACAAATGTGAGGAGCAGTGGAAACAGGCAGTAGCAGCCAGCTTAGAGGGTATGAGAAAAAGCCACCACCTACCCAGACAACATTCAATATGAAGGCTTATTACAAATTTGTTATTACTACAAAATTCTCATTCAGTCTCGACAGTTTCGTTCTCAATCAATAACGCCAACATTTTGTAATGACAGGATATAGAACTACATAAAAAGTAAACACAATCCAAACAGAGCACAAAACTGGTGATGCATGAAAATGTTTACCAAATGTCAAGTGTTGTGAGCGATAATTTCAAGACAGAATGTATGAATTCACATCCACAAGTCAGCAGGTTTAACTGGGGATGGACTAAGTGCATTAATGAAACCACGGTGCCCACTTAGAGGATCCCTGAAAGGGAGCACTGGATGCAGCGGTGCACTTGGCACCATCGCCTAGGAAGGTACAACCACCCTGATTAGGCAGGATACCCAAAAAGTACAGCCGAGAGTATCTCTGCACCGACACATTTCATGACTCATATCTAAATGCCCCTCCATAACAGTCGAGGCAAGTCGGGTTGGAAAGTCAGCTCGGATTCCCATTTCCCCTAGGGAAACCCATACCTCAACAACTGAAAGAAGCAAGAATGACCACCTACTGTGGAACCTGGGTTGCTGCCACGATGCTACCGAACGCACAGGTGTAGCATAGTCATTACTGTGTATAACAAAATCAGTGGCACTTGGAGAAGACATCAGCCTTAATGACAATAAGGTGATTGTCTGGCTCTTGCTAGTTTTCTTCCAACGAAAGAGTGGAGTCAAACAAAAAAAAAAAATACTCAACACAACCAGCCAGGCCCCTTTATAATAGCGTCAAATGTTTAAATGCTACAAAGTACATATAAAATGGAAAAAATAATAATTTATTACTATAATAATTATACCTAAAATCTAATAAGTATTCCTGATATTCAAAATGAAATATTACTTGAAGCAAAAGTGAAATTACTTAAAAACTGTAAAAGTCAGTAAGAGGTAGCAATTTCAACATGCTACAACTATGTAAACATGTAATCCAATTAAACTACTGACGGCTACATTCAGTGAAACTAGTAGCCATGATTTATCACATAACAGGCAGCTTCCAAACAAACCACATAGTATTTTTCGATGGGGCAAACAGATGTAATGTGTTAGTCACTAATGTCATGGTATTAGTACACTTGCATTTGTTTTTAACAACCATACTAACATGCAAACAAATCACATTCCAGTACGCTAAAATACAGAATAAACAAAAAAATGAAGGTGATAAAAACCTTTCATGCACCCTACCCGTCTGAATCTTTCAACCACAAAGTTCTGGGTTCAAGTCCCAGGTAAGCCAAGAACTCGTGCTATTTGTATAGACTATTCATGGTAAAGTGAGCACTTTTTGAAGTCCTCTAATTTGGAATAATAGTCAATAAATATATTTTATTGTAGCCGTAGACGTTAACTTTCGAGTCCCATGAAATATACACACTGTGTTTAGTTATGGCAATATTTCTTTTAAAAAAATGGTTGAAGGATAAAACATGGCAGATAGGAAAAACGTAACTAGGGCCTCAAAAGTGCCCACTTTGCTATGAACAGACTTGGCTAGATTAGTTTAGTATGAACAGCATTATAGCATAATGTAAAGACATAAAAAAAAGCAACAGTAAATAAATATCCAAGAACACTGCCACACAGTGGTATTTTTCAAACACACCCTATTCTTAAACAATAACAACCCAATTCAATGGGCATTTGCAACATTGGGGGGGAAAAAAAGCGCAGTTTCAAAAAAATAATAATAAGCTTACTTTCTCCACCTTGACTCCTTGAACGTGACCTGGATCCTCGTCGTGAACTTGACCCAGATCTTGAGCTAGTACGCGACTGCCTTGATCCCGATCTTGATCTAGAACTTGCTCTTGAACCTGCATTAGATTTCGATTTTGATCTTGATCTTGACCTAGAACCTTTGGGAGATCCTGCTCGAGAGCTCTTTGCCGATCCTGAACGTGACCTCGATCTTGATGCAGAACCCTTCCGGGAACTAGTTCTTGAAATTCTCGATCCTGATCGTGATCTAGAACCTTTTCTAGATCCTGCCACAGAACTGCTTGCAGATCGTGAACCTGCTGCTGAACCTGGCCGTGAACTTCTAGCTGATCCTGATCGTGACCTAGATGCTTTTCTGGAACCTGTGGCAGAACCAACACTTCCGCTCCTTGCAGAGCCTGACCTTGATCGTGAACCTTTCCTTGAACCTGTAACTGAACCAGCTCTAGAGTTTCTAGACCCTGAACGTGATCTTGACCTAGAGCCTTTCCTTGAACCTCTACCTGAGCCAGCAGTTGCACTTCTTGCAGAACCAGATCGTGATCTAGATCTAGAGCCTTTCCTTGAACCTCCACCTGAGCCAGCACTTGCACTTCTTGCAGAACCAGATCGTGATCTAGAACCTTTCCTTGAACCTCCACCTGAGCCAGCACTTGCACTTCTTGCAGAACCAGATCGTGATCTAGATCTAGAGCCTTTCCTTGAACCTCCACCTGAGCCAGCAGTTGCACTTCTTGCAGAACCAGATCGTGATCTAGATCTAGAGCCTTTCCTTGAACCTGCTGGTGATGATGGTTTTAAACTACTTGCAGACCTTGATCTTGACCTAGAGCCTTTCCTTGAACCTCCACCTGAGCCAGCACTTGCACTTCTTGCAGAACCAGATCGTGATCTAGATCTAGAGCCTTTCCTTGAACCTGCTGGTGATGATGGTTTTAAACTACTTGCAGACCTTGATCTTGACCTGGAATTTTTTCTTGAACCTACAGCTGAGCCACCTTGTGAACTTGCAGAACCTGATCGTGACCTTGACCCTGATCCTTTTCTTGAAGCTGCAGAGCCAGCTCTGGAAACTCCTGAACCAGCTCTTGAGCCAGGTCTTGAACTTGCAGAGCCGGCTCTTGAGCCAGGTCTGGAACTTGCAGAGCCAACTCTTGAGCCAGGTCTGGAACTTGCAGAGGCAGCTCTTGAACCAGGTCTGGAACTTGCAGAGCCAGCTCTTGAACCAGGTCTTGAACCAGGTCTAGAGCCAGCTCTTGAACCAGGTCTGGAACCTGCAGAGGCAGCTCTTGAGCCAGGTCTTGAACCTGCAGAGCCAGCTCTTGAACCTGCTGAACCAGCTCTTGAGCCAACCCTTGAACCAGCTGAGCCATCTTTTGAACTTTCTACTGAACCAGCCCTTGAACTTTTTGCTGAACCAGAGTGTGACCTTGACCTAGAAGCCCTTACTGAACCAGGTCTTGAGCTTCTTGCAGATCCTGAGCGTGACCTTGACCTAGATTTATTTGAACCTGCAATTGAGCCAGCCCTTGAACTTGCTGGTGATCCAGAATGTGATCTTGACCCTGAACTTTTTCTTGAATTTCTTGAACATGATCTCGACCGTGAATTATGTACTGACCCAACTGCTGAACTGGGCCTTGACTGTTTTGGCGATGCAGATTTTGATTTTGATCTTGATCTATGACTTTGTTCATCTATTATTGATCCTTCTCTTGAACTTTTTGCTGAGTTTGATCCTGATCTAGAACTATGCCTAGAACCTTCTGCTGAAGCAGGTTTTGCTGGAGTGCGTGATCTGGAACTATGCCTTGAACCTTCTGGTGATTCTGGTTTTGGTGAAGGAGAATGTGATTTTGATCTTTCTTGTGACTGTACTACTGAACATTCTCTTGAACTTCCTGCTGATCTGGACCTTGAACTATGTCGTGAACCAACTGGGGAACCAGAATTTGCTACTGAACTATGTGCTGAAGGCGATCTCGACCTTGATGCTTGCCTAGAACCTGCTACGGATGCTGCTCTGGAACTTCTTGCTGATCCTGATTTAGAACTGTGCCTAGATCCAGCTTTGGAATTCACTG
Source organism: Dryococelus australis (assembly GCA_029891345.1). Taxonomy (NCBI): domain Eukaryota; kingdom Metazoa; phylum Arthropoda; class Insecta; order Phasmatodea; family Phasmatidae; genus Dryococelus; species Dryococelus australis. The sequence goes on along the minus strand of CM057008.1, from coordinate 18,237,058 downwards.
GAGAACCTGACCTAGACTGAGATCCTTTTCTAGATCCTGCTGTTGAGCTTCTCCCGGATTCAGAACCTGATCTAGAGGGTCCCTTTGAGCTAGATCCTGACCTAGAACCAGAATTTGAGCTAGAGGCTGACCTGGACCTTGAACCAGATGGAGATGCTGACTTCATGCCAGATGGGGACGTCGCTGATCTACCAGACGCACGTGAGATATGGGACCTCCCACTTGCTACAGACATTCTTTCTTCATCACTTACAATTTCACCATCACTTCTTTCTTCTGTTTCTACATCCATTGGACTGGATGGTGTTTCACCTGAAAATAAATTTAAAAAGTAATTATTTACAAGCTTGTTTCCTTCCTGAACAATACAAGTCTCACCACAAACTAACAAGTTGGTTTTAGGATTAGGTAGGCATGGTTATCAATAAATGTAAACAAAATCGCATTACATACATGATGTTTACACCCAAGATTTCTTTCAACACAAATATGTATACCCAATAACACAAGTTGTATTCTTATTCAAACAGTATAGTTTCTAGAAGCCAAAAAGAAAAAGAAAGAGTCAATATTTATGGAAACCAAACTTCTACTCAGCTTAAATTCTGGCACATTTAATAAATAACACAAACAATTTTTCAAACCAGTTATATAGTAGTGCCATTGCAAAGAAAATTACAACCTATACCAAAATGTTGAAAATACACTCATTTACAAAATGGGAAAGTGGAACTAAATGGGTGAGTGGCAGACATTTGAAATTATGTTAATGTATGGCAATGAACATTATGATTGTATACGTGTAACAAGTGAGGATTAAGTGACTATAACATACATAAAGACAGCTATAAGAACTTTAATATAATTATTATAATGGAGATTGGCATTAAATAGTGTGGTTACTGATAGGAATAAAAGTGTCAACAGCAGAGATGAATAATTTAATGTTGAAAATAATAGCTGTGTGGATTTTTATTACATTGTAATAAAAGTTACATTTCTTTTATTCTTGTCAAGACCTCCAACCCCTATGAAGTTGGATATGCACCAGGTGAGTTGTAAGCAACACTGGTATCAGAAGTGGGATTGAGGCATTTACTTATAAATTATGTCAGGCAATAGACTAAAAACTAGTTGAAAATAAAAATAATTAATTACAACAGCTTTTTCCCTACACAATTAAGACAGTTTTGTGCAAGCATCACAGTGAACATTATTGAGAAAAATGTCTACAGAACAGGAAGAACTTCAACCATTAATTGAGAGGCAAGGTAACGAAATAAGTAATGTGAACAACAATGCAAATAGCAAAATAGATCATTTTAATGACAATGTAATTGGTAAAACAACTAATGTAGGCTAAGTGACTTGGCAGAGTGGAGTGATTTGGGTGGCTCTTAATAAGGTCTTGAGAGCAAATGAGGTTGAAATGAGATGGCTATGGAGCAGTGCCAGAATGCAAGGGCAGGCAAAATGGGAGATCCCAGAGAAAACCTGCCATCCATTCCAACATGGAAAATCTGGGAGTGACTCTACTGAGAGTTGAATCCAGATCACCTGGGTGGTAGCTGGGAGTCAAGTGCCATAGCTACTACACCATCGCAGCCCCCACTTGGTAGACAAGAAAATAAATTGTGCAGATAAGAAAACTGACACAGTAAATGAAAACGTAGCGAAGAAAATAGAAGGCATTAACAAGCTAGTGAATATGAGAATTGACTGTGTAGACAAGAATATTGACAATAGGCCTATGGACAGTGTCAATGTAATGGAACAGGAAATAAGTGCATTAAAAAAAGAAATGACTGGGATTTCTCCAGCAGTGGAGTGGTAATCGTGGTGGGATAGCCACGGTGCACAATTCCACAACCACTGAGCCAGCAGCAGGGTTGAGTTGAGATATTTGGGCAGCTCTTAACAACGAGGTCTTGAGAGCCCAAGAGGGTGAAATGAGGTGAGAATAGAACAGCGCTGGAATGCAAGGAAATAGGAGTTCCCTGAAAAAACCTGCCACCAGCGGCATCGTCCAACACGATTCACACTTGCCAAAATCCAGGAACCTTGGTTAGAGGTGATCAATCTTCCGTTCAGCCACCGCAGATCCAACCAGCAGAAAGGAAAAGTGGGGATAAAGGGCAGGTTATTGTAGCCAATAGAGGGGCTGCTGTAGTATTACAACCTCGGAGGGTGGCCAGCAACTTTGCGGCATTGATGTCACACAGCCAGGAGTGAGAAGGGATAAATTAGGCTCACACCAAGTAACGGTCAGACTTCTTGGTGAAGTACCAGCACCAGTTTGAAATTGTTACCACCCTAAATGGCTGATCAGACAAACAGCAGGCTATTACCCACTCACTGACCCAGCACTGAGTATAGTGCAATATCTGCCAGCACGACATTAACTGGAGTACCCCACAATGGTATCAGCTTTAGAGCTATGTTTCGGTGACCAATACCTGTGACACACCTATCATGCCAAACTGCGAAGCTGCACTCGGCAACCAGGAGAGCCACTACTGTAAGTGCTAAAAATGCTGGTGGCTCCCTTCCCTAGATCGCTGCGCTTGGGCTGCCGGCACAGCCCATCTGGTGAAACTGATATTAGTGACAACTCCGTTGTGTACAAACTGTTGCATAATTATTTGGCACAAATGCACAACAGATACGAAGACTCATGTAATTAGCACTGCATCAAGCTGTGGCTGGCTGCGCACGCTGCTATCTCTCCCCTTGCAGGCTGTACCCTGCTCCCTGTAGATTCACCTGCCAGCAGTTGTGGTGCTAAGAGTACAGGAGCTTTGACAGGACATAATGCAGCTGTCCCCCTGTCTCTGGAGGGATTCCCCAAGGATGCACACAATGTCATCGCAAATTTATTTATTTGTGGATGCTATTGTCGATGCGGATGTTTGCAGAGAAGTACGCCTGCCAGTGCCTTACAACAAGCAGGATCCCCTGACCTGAGCCTTGGAGGTATATCAAGCAAAGTAAAGGCAGGCACTTTGGTATGCATTGCAGGCAGCTACATACACCTTGATGATGATGATGATGATGATGATGATGATGATGATGTAATTTGCTTCTTGAACATATTGAAGAAGTTGGAGGCTACAATGACAAATATTACTAACAGAGTCTGTGCTAGGAAGTTCGCTTTCGTCGACCTAAGAAACAGGAATGATGGGAGTGTGTCCGAACAGGATATTCGAGAGCCCAATGCCCCTTAAATAACTGCAGGGCCAGACAACTAGAAGTGAATATGACCGACAGCATTTTGAAGAAGATGGAGTCAGCAGTGGGAGGCAGCGGTACCTATCCCTCGATATAAACACAGACAAAATTAGAGCTGTGGTAAGGGAGGAAATTTACAAGCCCGGTGTCCAAGGATGTCATCCAATACCAATCATCGAGACATGGCCAATATGACAGCCTCACCAATAGTTAAATCTGGCAGCAACAGATATAAAATCTGATGCACAGCCAAACCACAACTAGATTACTACCTAGCGGTAAGAAGGGCAAGGATATAGTAGCCGAATTGCAGACTCCGCAGATAATGTGGACAAGGCAAGAGTAAAGCAACTATGGGATATAGTTGCACACACATGTCTTCAGGAGAAAGAAGCCAGCCACAAACGAGCAGAACACAGTTTTTCATGAGATACTGTAGGTAATAAAATAACTATTGTGTATGTAATATAGGTAATAAAATAACTATTGTGTACGTAATATAGGGTGGGACAAAATAACGTCTCAAACTTTGAAGGTGAATACACAAAATTAACTGTTCCAGTTACAAGAACGTTATGTCTAGATTGCGAAACAACACGGGAAGTTTTAATGGGGCACCATAACATCTCTACTTTCAGGGGGATGTTGAAAAGAGTAAGAAGTTCGTAAGAAGGGTGGGGGTAGGTTCGAAAGGCACAGGTGGTGGGGAAATTCCCATCCCACCACTTGACGTCATTAAAATGTTGTGGACTAACAAGCAGTATACTTTTGCCCTCAAGACTTAGGCTACATTTCGCAGAATCACTATATTGTGGCTGTGCACCACACGTTCCGTACGTGCTACGAAATTCCTCCTTGAGACCATGTTCCCGACTGGAAATTGATTATGTTGTGGCGGAAGAACTTCAGGAGAAGGGGAAATGTGAGTAAACAAAGAGGACGATGACCAAGGACCTCTCTAACACCTGAAAACATTGAGGCTATTAGGTGTTCTGTCATGCAGTCACCTAGGCCCTCTGTGTGCAAACATGCAGCTGCCCTTTGCCTGTGAAATTGTCCAATTCATTGCATTCTCCATGAAGACCGCCAATTCCATTCGTACAAGATGGTTGACGTTCAGAAACTTCAACAACGGAACTGGAATAACCATGTAGCAGCATGTCAACAGCTGCTGGAAACAGTACCTCACTAAGCCGTAGTTTTTTTTAGCGATAAACCTCATTTCTACGTGTATGGTTGTGTAGACAAGCAGAACATGCATTTTTGGAGGGGAGTAAAACCAAGAGAGATCCATGAACGGCCCCTTCACAGTTAACAGGTCACAGCGCGGTGCGCACTGCCAAGAACCTGGATCATTGGTCGTTACTTTTTTGACGAAGACGACCACGCGGTTAACATCATTACTTCTCGCATTTTCTCACCATGATCCAAGGAAATTTCATGCCAGCACTACAGGATTTAAATGCAGGACTTGTCTGGTTCAATAAGGATGGGGCCATATCCCACCCAACCCAGCTCAACATTCAATTACTATTTTGAGGGAGATGTTCCCCTGCCAACTGATCAGCTTGAGAGACGACATTGCATGGCCCGTGCACTCGCAAGGTTTTAACACCATGCAATTATTTCTTGTTGGGGTATCTAAAGACATTGTCGCAGGACCCTAGACGCCCTAAAGGATGCAATCCACCTGGAAGTTGCCTGCATACCGCAAGATATGCTTGACACAGTGTTGTTTCACAATCTAGAAATAAAATTATTGTAACAGGAATGGTGTTTATTTAGTCAACTTCAAAGTTATGGATGATATTATGCCCCATCCTGTACATATCTAATGGGTAGAAGTAAAACACCGGAAAGCATTAAGTAAAAAAAAATTAAGTTGTAGTGAATGTTGAATCTTGATTGAAATGGAAAGATGGAAAAACAATAATGATGCGAGAAATTGAAGTAAATAAACAATGAATTTTCAATACAAAAATGAATGAAAAATGTAAATTCTAGTATCATACCAATCAATCAAGAACGGAAGTTTTTGCACAAAACCATTATTTTGGAGGTATGCTGTGGGCAAACGGAAAAGGGGGGGGGGGGGGATACCCCTCTCACTGATCCCCATCCTTCCTCTTTGAACCCCTCCCCCCTGGGAGGGGTTAGAGTGACACAAGGGGGGTCTATTCTCCATTTTGTATTATTGTAGCGCATCCCATATTTCACCTTTTTGAGCCTCTGTACGGTGAAGCCAGTATGGGCAATTGATAGTAGGCCTGCCCCATGGGCAGTTAGACCCTCCATAGACCTTGTGCCTTAGGTCTTAGATCTTAAGTATTATGTCTTTAAGTCCTACTTTCACCATAATTGCTACTGCATATTGGGATGTGCGAGCGAGCTCCGATAGGTGCGAGCAAGCACGTGCCGGAGTTCCCAGATGACATTGCACCATAAATACTAATTTGTACAGTCACCTGCTTCACCTTTGGTGGTTCAGCCTGCGGTTTCCGCGGGCCCGACCCCTGGTTCTGTATTATTCAACTGCACTCATTTTATTTCCTAACCATTACTTTGTTACACAACTTAATCAAACACAAGATGTAAATTTTATATATATTTTTTATAGACAATCTTAGTAATATTATAAATGCTAAAGTTTGTATGATTGTTTGTTACTCAATCACGTCGTAACGGCTCGACGGATTTGGATGAAATTTGGTACAGAGGTAGATTACATTCTGGATTAGCACATAGAATACTTTTCATCCCGGAAAAACTAACAGTTTCTTATGGAATATATAAAATATGCCACCGACCATTTGAGTAGGTGCTGGTTGATGGTCTGTTTTTTATATTCCTAAAGGAAATGTTCGTTATTCCGGGATGAAAAGTACCCTAATGTGCTAATCCATAAGTCTATTGTCAAGTAATAATATATTAGAGTAATAAAGAAGAACAATTAAGATAGAGCACTTGGTCATTATAATTAAGGTTTGATTTTCGCATAAAGTTGAAGCCGCAGGTAACAGCTAGTATAAAATACTGTGAAGGCGATTGTAACACAGGGCTTGCATATAGAAGTGGAAAAAATGGGTAATTTTTTATTATGGCCAACAATTTGATATCACCGCCCTCATGAATCTCATAAATTATAATTTGTAAAAACATGTAATTACTTTCTTCCTAAAAACTCATTTAATTAAAACAAATTTTTGATTTTCTGTTTATTATGTATACATGACTGGTTACTTCCACTGAAAATATGCGCTCTGGGAATATTGTCGTCAATGTGGACAATTATTTTCCAAGGGTATTTACGAGACAAGGAGTTCTGGTTTTGAATTCTGGGTAAGACAAATGTAGGGCTCCCACATTCCATGAAATATGGAATTGTTCCATTTTTAGCTAATGCATCCCATTATTCCAAGAAATCTCTATGGGACAGCTTTTTGACCCATATCTTAGAGTTTAAGATGGAAAAACAAAATTGATGAGTTACAATTTATATTATATTGATACATGCTGCAGCTGGCACCGACTCAGCTGCCCCGCGCAGTAATCGGAGACCCACCTTGCACTCCCCTCTTCCTGGAATGATGCACTCACTGCCTCCTAACTCCCATGAATGCCAACAGCGGCGAGACTTGCTGGCGTCACAGACCTCCTCTCGCCTGCTAGAGTTTCCGATACATTTAGCGATAACGCAAGAATGTTCTGGTGAGACTGGCTGGCACCTCGGCCCTCCATGATGCATCACGCCTGTTGGGGAAGATTCTAGGTGGCGGCCTAAGACACTATATATAGTGCCAAAACCCAGCGGCCGGCAGTCTTTGATGGAGGCCGCCTGGCCGAGTGTGCGCGAGTGAAGTAAAATGTGGACGACTGGAGATTGCGGGACGACAGCAAGTGAGGTGTTCGTGGCTTAAATGGACGAGAGGGTGTGAAACCGACAAGTGAAGCCTACTGTGCATAGGGGTGCTTGGAGGACTCTAGACCATTGCGACTGGCAGAACATGGACTGAACTGAGGTGGGACTGAATGGAAGTGTAATACTGATTTTATTGTAAATATTCGAACCGTCAAATATGACGCATAAATTATAAAATAATAGAATAGGTTAATACACTGTATATTGGGAATGATCTTTAATTATTTAATTTCATTGATTTCTTTGTCATAATTATTAATTTTATTAATTGGTGTCAATTGGGAACAGTAAGTGATCTCAATTTATTGTGAGAACTTGAGTTCAGACTATTTTGCTGTAGTTATTGTAAATAAAATAAGGAAATTATAATTAATTTTTTTTATTAAGACCTCCATCCCTTAATGAACTTGGTATAGCCCACTTAATTTCTAGAGAGAGAAATTGTAACAATATTATAAACACTGCTCTGTCATTACAAGGACTGAAAATCAAATAGCCTACAGTAGAAAGTTGATTATCCTGACTATTAGGGACCAAAGGTTTTTCAAATAATTAAAAATCCAAATAACAGAAATACTTATGTTGAAAGTGAAGATAAAAGAATTTGGAAAAAATATTTTCACACAACGTAAAATTTATTACACATGCAAAGAAGATACTAAGCTTATCTGAAACAGAAACTGTACATAAAATTAATAATATTAACTCAGTTAACACGTAAGTACCACCCTCCAGGACACGTTTACCGTGAACAACAAGTGAAAGGGCACATCACAAGAGCAGACACAAGTGCTTGACTCTCCTCCATGGGTAAAGGAAACATTGCGATGAAAGTGATTTTCAAGTTTTTTCTATTCTTTTTATTTTTAAAACAAGAGCAGGTAACTGGCAGCCAGTATAACCTTTGTTCGAATAATCTTCTTTCTACTGTGTTCATTGATTACCAATATGAATACATTCCAGCAAATATTTATTTATCATCCCATAATTGTCATTTTTTTCACAGAATTTCAGCAATAAACTACGACAGCCTAACATGTAAGTTTATTATAACTACTAATGTTTATGATGTTAAATATACTACATTGGGACGTCATTTATTAAAATTTTTGTCACCTGTACACTCTACTAATCATTTTGACGTGATGGCTGGCACCGCGCAGTTTGTTTTCCTACTGTCCAGAAATTATTTACCACTGTCTGTACCAGAGTAGCACTCACGGTGCCTATAGGCTGTGTTTTCTAGCAGTTCTTTCATAATTTTACCACGTGAATATTCGTGAATTACAAATGGAGAGTGCATCTGCAAGTCTTACCTGCATCATGTCTTTAATTTGCAAATTGACCCCTACAATTATCTTGTTATACTGCCACAACATAGTTAATTACAATAAGCACATTTATGTTAATCTCCCCCTTCCTTCCTTCCTTCTTTTACCATAAATGCTAGTTTACATAATCCAAATTAAGGCTAGAGGAAAGTGAATTCATGTAAAACCTGCACCTCTCCGCTGTTCATAGTAAGAGCGATAGCAGAGGACAGGCCCAATTACCTTTTTCGTGTTATTCTCCTAGTTCTTCAAATAGTTTGCGGTAAAAAAAAATTTAATGTGTTAACGAGGAGGGTTATCAAGATTGCTGCGTTTATGCAATAAAACTCATATAATTTACGTTGAATATATTTGTATTGGGTTGCAAAATTGTATTAAATGTGAGAATACCTTCTGAAATGAATCTTTAATGTATAAAATGTCATTTACAGGGTATATTTATGCCATGGTGATAGGGCTATTAAGGTAAACAACACAGTTATCAAGCAGTGTCTGGACATTATGTAATTCTGATGAATTACTCAACAAGGCTTACCTGGCCTATATTTACGAGAGGCTAGTACTACATAACATATTACTAGTAGAATATACATATGGTAGATAACTCAAACCGACGTTCATAGGCAGAGTATATAAAGAGGTGCTGTACAACGCCATATTACAATACAATAGAAGATGATCAGTAATGCACAAGAGACAGGAAACCAATATGCGTCGAAAGTGGTTGACGTGAGAGGTGTATTGTGGGTCTGTCTGGCATTTTTTTAAAGATCTGATGATGCACTGTGCTGAGGTATTAATGTAAAAGTACATGTTTTATTGCATTTCGTGTTAAATCTAATAATTGTGCGAAAATGTGAGTGTTTCTGTGCAAATATAGGCACGGAATGTGTCTAATTATGTGTGCTGTGTCGGACATCATCTAGGTCGTTGTATGAATGACGGTTGGTTCGGTGAGTAGCTAACCAAATTACACCACACTTGTATTGGTAATATTGTCAATTTAGGTATTGTTCGGTTAGGTAGTTTTGGAATTTAATGTCTTTTCATGCTATTTGTAATATTGTATCGTAAAAACACTTTTAGTTGCAAAAAGATCCAACTGATCCTTACCTAAATTGACAATACGGGTCCATTGTACAGATCCCAGAGGTTTGTGCTACTTAGTGATGTCAGGACATTGGCCATATAGTAGAGTAGGTTGTTAGTAGTTGTAACAAGTAATTCACAACAGCTGAGGAGTTTTGTTTTCGTAAGTTATACGTCTGTATGTTTATTCGTCTTGTAGAATAGGAAAAAAATGATTGTCCTTGTCTGTTCGTAGAGTTAAAAAGGTAGTAGTTTACGTGTTCAGTCTGCAGTCAGTTTTATTACGCAAGAGTGTGTCATAAAATGGATATGTACCGTATACAGTGGTAAAATAGTATTCTTTATATAAAGTGAAGTGGTATAGAATAGCGTATGGAATTAATATAAAAAATATGTGATGAATAATGGTGTTGTGTACGACGTATAACTATATATGTACTGTAGTGCAAACAATGTAAGCAATGTGGAATAATAAGAATGAGTGTGGCATTACATGTTGGCATGTATTGGGTGTAATTAACTGTGTTGTAGGTAGGTAACGTTAGGTCAGGATTCTGTAGCAGGTAGGTCTACGTAGTTTTTACCGGTTGTAATTAATAATTGGACATGTTTGATGTTTGTAGTGACATGTAAAACAAGTTTTTTGTAGGTACATCCTGTTAGGATAGGAGTAGTATGTTTAGGCTGTATTCAATACAGCAAAGTGTATAATATATCAGAAGTGATTATGTGTGGAAATAATCATTTTCAAGTGGACGAAATATGCATCCATTACAGCGATTCATCCACACACGACCCGTGATAAACAAGGTGTGGTTGAACTACCCAAAATTGTGATTCATCGTTTACAGATATATGTTAGTTTAGGTAACAAATTAGTAATTTATTGACCATGTTTGATCAAAATATGCATCAATTACAGTGATTCGCCTACAAACGGCCATGATAAACAAGGCGTACCTGAAGTACAGAAAAGAGTGATTCATCGTTAACAGAAATATGTTAGTTTAGGTGATAAATAAATAATTATTGACCATATTTGTTCGAAATAAACATCTAATCCAGTGAATCACCCACATACAACATGTGATAAACTAGGTGTGGCTGAAATACTGAAAATAGTCAATCGTCGTAAACGACTCTCATGTTAGTTTAGGCGGCAAAATATTAATTTATTGCCTATGATACTGATGTGGTATAGCGTAGTACCCTTGGGCTGATGGGCTCAAGTGTACTACCCGATACAATATGTAGTATCGGGTTGTACATTCGAGCACATGGGCTCGCGTACATCGCGATGCCATCTATAAATGCTGAAAGTGTCCCCACCCCAAAACCCCCACAATACAATAATTCCGACAATATTACCAATACACATTACAAATACTATAGTGGGGAAGGCCATGAACTGGAGGGGAATTTCAAGGTAAAATTTTTATCATGAAAACGGACATATTTTTTATTAGTTTTATCCCGCAATTTCCCTGGTCTTCACAGCCCTCTCCACTATCGTATTTGTAGCTTGTATTGACAAGATTGTTCATTTAGGTATTGTTTGGTTAGGTTTTTTTTTTTTTTTTTTGCAATTTAATGTATTTTTGTGAATAAACATTACGATTACGTAGGCCTACATATTTTTCACTTGTTTTACCCCACATTTTCCCTGGTATTCATAGACCTCCCACCATCGTTTTTAGAGTTTCTATTTGCCATATGTTGATGCCACTAGTAAATTCCTGTTCTGTGTAATTAGTAGAGTGGAAATATACCACTTTCAGGGAGTTTCCCCCCCAGCCCCCACAAAAGCCCCAATTCTAGAATTTTACCTTTGCTTGGAAGTATATTAATTAAGCCATGGGATTATGATTTAGAATGAATAGTAATGTCAAAACATACTACTTTCCAGTGCTATTTTCCTATTTCTCAGATGAGCCCCAATTCATATCACCTACATTTACAAGCACTATTTTTTTTTAGATTTTATTTAAAAAGTGGTCAATCACTTGCAACCAACAGCCCACTACACAACCAGTATCAATCACAGAGATAACAACAGCCTCTGCGTGAAGAACACAGTTTTTATTTACACACGACCACATTCCAGAATTACATCTGCACAAATCAAGTAGTTGGCAGACCCACAATGGCTATAGTAATTACTGTCATGCGAAAAGGTATGAAATTTAACTAAGTAGAATTCCCAAGATAATCTTCAAATGCACTTTAGGGACACCACAAAATGTCACAGCAACATATTCAAAACCTGGAAATGTTTTTTCTTTCCTCTCATAAACAATATTACTTGGCTATACATTTAAAAAGGACAGTTTCCGTCGTCACACCGTGATAGTATGCCCATAACATATGCTATCCCACACACTTTCAAAGTAATAATTTAAAATTCCTCTTTTCCATATGACAGCATCCCACAACATACCTTAAGGTTCTTCGAACGAAATTTAGCCATATACTGTATAGATTAAAATACAGCATGACACTATTTTCACCCTAATATTGAGTCCAAATAGAAAATTATCAAAGATATTTACAATGGTTAAAGCAATATACATTCCACTAACGTTATCAAAAGAAATATCTGAAAATGTATATTTTCCAAGACTATGTCAAGGCAGCTACAAAATTAGTCCTTCAAATATTTTTCTTCCTCAAAAACTGCCTACCTGGCGTTAACCATAGATTTCTATTATACTACATACCTTCTTCAAAATCCATTCTTATGATCAATATTTCTCCCAAAGAAAAATATACGATCGTTAGAAGCCGTTTAGTTTCATTCCAATACTTCCACGTATTAAAAACTAACGAGAATAAATATAACCTATAACGAACACCACATAGCGACAGAGAAATCACTTTTGTTTATATCACGTTTTCCCATAGAAGTTAGCCTTGTGTCAGAAGTGGTCAGAAACGTGCAAAAACTGAGAAGCTTTCTTTCTTTTTTTTTCTTCTTCACTTTTATCACACTCAGGCACGTGGCCTTTTAATTAATCCGTACAGCTAGCAACACTTTCACGGTCTAAAGGGGACGTCTGGCGGATTCAGCGCTACATATTTTGTAAAGGCTGTTCACGATAAAGTTAGCAGTTTTGAAATTAACCTTAGAAAAATGTCTCTGCCCCTGCCTGCATATATTTAACAGGCGCCCTGAGTAACATTCGCCCAGTAAAGTTGGTAACAATGGATGGGAAGTACTTCCATACATACATTCATACATACACTCGCAATTAGGCTACCGCCCGGTGGCGAGCTCTCTCAACTCTCCTTCAACCAACCAACTCCTTTTCCACTCCTTTCCTGTATTTACCAACCCCTCTCACAGATACCAATTCCTCCCTCAGCACATTCCACTCCCTCGCAGATCTCACAAGCATGGACTGCCTACCCCGCTCCATTCTCCTCCACACCCTCTGAAGCTTCTCACTGTTGTTTCCTCTTCCCCTAAACACCCCCTTACTTAACTTGCAGTGTAGCCCTCCCCATCCTCCCTCTTCATTCACCACCCTGTACATCCTGACTAACCGTTCAACTTTCCTCCTGTCCTTCAATGAGCTCCGCACCATTTCTTTCATCATCACTGATGGCCTATAGTTCCCTTCTTCCTCATCATCCTGCCCTTGCCTTCTCCACCTACCCTTCACCCATCTTGCTGCCTTTCTCTGCACATTTTCCAGTTCTCGCACCTCCACCTCCACATACAGGTTCCATACTGCTGCAGCATATTCTAACATTGGCCGTACCATTGTACCATACGCCTTCTCCTTCACCTCCCAGCTGATTCCATTCAGCACCCTTCCCAGCATACCCAGAGCCCTTCTTCCCTTTGCTACCACCCTCTCTACCTGTTTTTTCCACCTGAGGTCTCCCTACAGTACAATCCCTAGATACTTATATTCTGCTGCTTCTTCTATCTCTTGTCCCTCTCATCTGTACATGTCCCTGCTTATCATCTTCTTCCTTGTGAACCTCACTACCTTAGTTTTTCTTACATTTACTGCATTTTATTTTTTCTGGCCCACAACCATACCTTATCAATGTCCGCCTGCAAATTTTCGCCCCCCCCCCCCCCCGGCATCGGAGCGTATACAACACAATCGTCTGCAAACAATCTGATTTTTCCCCTAATCTCCAAACCCATGTCATTTACTATTATGGTAAATAACAAAGGACCCAGCACACTTACCTGTGGTACCCCTGATGTAACCTACTCTTCCTCCGATATTGCCTCCTTTGAAATTCGTAATAGCACTTTCACCCTCTGCCTTCACCCCCTGAGAAAGTCCCCTAACCATTCCACTACCCTCCTGTCTGGTATCAGCGCCTCCACTTTCCTCATCAATGTTCCATGGGGCACCTTATCGAATGCCTTCTCAAAATCTATTAAGCAGGCATCCACCTGCTTCCCCTCATCAACTACCTGCACCAGATCCTCTAATAACCCAGCCAGCTGAGTCTCACATGAGTAACCCCTCCTGAAACCATGCTGGGACTCCTCCAACCAATTCCTATTGTTCATTACCCTCACCACATACTGCACCACCAGCCTCTCCATTACTTTTCCTGTACTTGATGTGAGACTCACCGGTCTGTAGCTGCCAGGCCTCCCCCTATCCTTTCCCTGATTGTGTATAGGTACCACCATACCATCCTTCCAATCTTGTGGTAACTTACCCTCTCCTAAGGACTTTTTAAACAGCACTTCTAAATATTTCGCCAACTCCTTGCCACCAAACCTTAGTGCTGCGTTTCCTATCCCAACTGGCCCCCCTTAACATCGAATAAAAAGTGTTAAGAAATCATTACTGATAACTAAAATTATTAATTTTGCTTTCTGTTTTTTTTTATGCATTAAAAGAAGTGTAAAAATTAGAAGATTTGTTAAATAATTACTTTTATAATGATTTCACGATTTCACTTGGCCGAAGCATAAATAAAGTTATGAGGCCCATGACAATGATAATCTTACATAAAGCTGAGGAATACACAGTGTGCATAGAAATAGATCTTAAGGCGCTTTCAAAAGTTCTCATATTACCATGAATAGCAATGTTGCCATAACAAGGCATTGTGTTGTTTACGTTAATTATAGTTTTGATATACAGACAAAGCAAAATAATATAAGAGTGCGCAATAAATTGCAATTTTAATTGTCGGAAAGTCAAATGAGGCAGTATTCACTAGACAGTGCAGGCAGTAGACATTGTTTATGTGTATGTTGTTTTAATTACATCTCAGTTCATTTAAATCCTACAGTACCTTTTAATAATATAATTCCGGGCATTTCCGTCCAGCACCAATAATCATCACTCCACGATCGACATTATTGCTAGTAAAAGTGCTTGCTTACATCTCATGGTACCGTCCAACCAACACAACCTCTGTTTCAGACCTCGTATTGTATACACGTTAACTAGGCCTATGTGAAAATTGGAATTTTCGAATATAGTTTTGAATAATGGAAGAAAACAGAACTCCAGTGCCGGTGAACTGTGCTCATTACTATTATGTTTATTCGAGTACCTTGTTGATGACGTCAGAAATTGTATCCCTGCTTTTATTAAGTATGACTGGTTGCAGATACCATGCCTTTTTTGCATACTCGAAGTATTTATATTTCTAAGGTATTAAGTTTGTTGGTATCAGAAAAAGGGCAAAGTATTGATTTTACTTAATGATTATGCAAATGAATTATTTCAGTGATGGACAAACATTGTAGTGGTGTGTTCGTGCAAGTCTTTCCATATAAAAACACATATTCAAGAGTGTAAACAAACCAAATACTCGATTCCTATTTGCTACACAGATTCTTGGACACGAAAGAGTTGGGAGTTGCTGAGCTTTCTTACGTGTATCCGTACGTAATCCGCATCCGCATGAGTCTCATTGTTGTGTTACGTGTCCAATTTCCATGATGCATATATGCGTGCGTATCATTGTAGAACATGCCTTAGACAGTTTGTCCAACCGAATTCTGCAACGTCACCGCAACAGGGCTGTGTGCTCTACTGCTTGTTCCCTAATGTTTTATTGAGCATGTTTGCATATGTATTTCGTTCATCACTCGTCTAGTGCAATGTCCATTATCATTCACCAGTGTTTTGTAATGCAGAGTCTTTTATGTATTTTTTCATGTATGTTTTGGTAAGCAGCATGACATAAAGCAGGAGATACATGTTTGTGGTACAAAGTAGGTCCGTTCTAGCATGTGGGTCAGCCGAGCCCCGCCAGCACGTCAGACGGGAATGTCAGTCAGAAAGTAGCATCGTACAAGGGTAGCGTGTGTGTTGTAAGCTCTGACTTTTCCCGCATGCTGGGTGGCATTCATCACTTTTTGTATGGACATTTAATTGCAGTAGACTTTATTAACTTCAGGAACCTTATATCGTTTTAGCCGCACGGTGACCCAAACTCTTCCCGTGGGAATAACTACATCTCCCCAGGAAACATTTAGCACTGTAACTGTCATATTGTCGTAACACCGTTTGCAGCTTAACCGTAATGGCCAGTAGTGATTAGCCACGCCATTATGTCGTCGATAAATGCTTCTGTGAAATGAACAGTGCGTAAGTTATTTCGACCACCTTGTACGTTTAAGGGGATGGGCCATAACAATACCTGCTTGCATCATGTCGGTACCCTTTATCTAAATTCAACCTTTTCAAATCTATATGTTTTAACAAATCGTTCCATGTCTTATTAGTGTGTGGTTGGCTAACAATCCACGTACACGACTGTTAACGTTTTGTAAATTTCCCGCCAAGTCAGGCCAGATTGGTACGTAGTCTACCCGAAGGCTACCATTTAGCAAACAGCTACAGTGCAATCTAATCTGGAGCAATAATCAATGGGGCAGAGGTCACTAGCATTATCGGCGAGGAGATTTAGTCCGGGGGTAAGGCCCTCAACCCTGGGATCAGCAAGAGTCATTGTGTGACAACAATCATCTCGGCTTCGCCTTGACGATGACTGGTGCCTAGTCGGGTAAACTACATCCTAGACCTCAGTATGACCACACCCAAAAACCTATTCAACCCTTTATCAGTGCCCCCCCCCTCCCTCCATTCCAAACAGTAAGTCAACTGGTTGGTTTTGTAAATTATTATTTCGAAACAGTTGCTGTAATGTTTCAAATACACGAGCTCTAAAGAGGAAGCACTTCCAACTCTTTTGTCTTGATAAAATTATATTTGTTTACTATGCATGTCTTGTACAGCCAACAAGTATAAGGTTATGACACCAGGTGGGGCGTTTCCATGGAATGAAGAAATGAAAATGAGCTTTTTAGTAGCTTTTTAGTAGGTTAGGAATTGCCCAGCGCCAGGCATCGCCAGAGACGGTGCCGAAGTTGGAGAACTGGCTCTTGTTGAAGCTCCGGGTTGTGCCGCCGACAACAAATGCCTTCGTTTCCTGCTCCTTGTAGATTGAATAATAAAAATACTTATGGAAATCTTAGTGAGCTTTTAGGGCGGATGACACACCACCTGGATTAAATACGTTGACATGAAAACATTGCATACATAATACTCT
This sequence comes from Dryococelus australis, assembly GCA_029891345.1. NCBI lineage: Eukaryota > Metazoa > Arthropoda > Insecta > Phasmatodea > Phasmatidae > Dryococelus > Dryococelus australis. The sequence goes on along the minus strand of CM057008.1, from coordinate 18,219,940 downwards.
TAGAATAAATACGTAAATTAGACACATCAGAAATGGCAGGAAATGAGGGTCCCATGCCCTTATGCACCTGAAGGCATAGACAGAATTAAACACGCACAGTCCCAGTTACATTATTTCTTCGTCATGACTCTACACACCTTTCAATGAAAGTAACTTTACATTTGACACCAAACTTCACCGGATGGTAGCGATAATACAGACAAAAGCCAAGTGGCTACATAATAGTTACGTGGAAGTTAAGCTCCCTGTGGCAATGCTAAACTAACCGGGAGAGGAGGGGTGATGTCCCAGGTGGTTAAACATAAATAGGTTCCAAGATATTAAAGTCTGTTGCAGTTAGTATGATTGGTAACAAAGATTGAATTCCACGTGGACACGTGTGGCGTGAGACACGACGGTGTGACTCACCCCTCCAGTTGCCGAGCGATAACTGACTAGGCCAAGGGCGCAAGAGCCAGAGTTTGCAGGCCCGCGTGCCACAAGACACTACTTTCTGGTACACAATACCATAAAACTTACTTTGGGTCAAACCCAGGGGCAGGAGGCACACAATAAATTCTAATAAGCTGCATCAACACAATAAAACCCTTGATACACATGAAATGTAAACAAACAACAAACAGAAAGAACGCTCATGAAAATGGGTATGCATAGAGATTGGCTTTAATCTCCGCATCCTTCTCATTCTCTCAATAAGCTTGCGTGTTTCGTGAACACTTTAATAATTATATTACGACTTCCACACAATTTGGTGCTACTTACATATAATTCCGCCATGTGGAATCGGTGATTGGCTGAACACACACAATGTTACACTGAACTGCCCCCCTGCTAGCCTGGCTTGCCCTACTCTACTCTGCACTGTCCTACACTACTTGGCACTCATCGCCAACACTGCACACTGAGGTGCTCTGCGCAGAGCGTACATCTTGTCGGTGCAGGTTCCTCGCTACGGCGAGCAAACGATTTATGGAGGGGCGTGGATGGCATCAGTTAACTTCGGTAAATGTGTGTTTATTGCTGGATCATTGTGCAATTCAACATTACACACTCGTAAGTTTGCATGTTTTGTAAATAATATATTTGTAAACCATTATACTATAATTATTTATATGCATGTGGTCTAAAAAAAGATGCACTTTCAACTCTTTTGTAGTGTGTAAATAATATTTGTTTATTCGCCTATACCATGAATTCAACGAGTGTATGGTTAACTTAGGACAAAGTATGTGTATGTATTGCTGCATCTGTACGAATACGAACAACGACTTATATATTGCATTTTGTTTGTTCATTGAAGTTAAAATTTACTAAGTTACCAAATTTGAATGCTATTTCCATATGAGAAAAAATTTCCCACTACCCCATCAAAATAATATGCAACAGAAAATGCCACACTCTCATAAGAATTGCAAAACAAGGCAGTCTCACAAATGGCATTTGCTTTCACATTCAGCCCAAAGACAAAAAATCACACTTATCACAATTCGTGAAGAATTCGCTTTGTTGTTGCGATGTGCAGGATAAGTAAAAACATGAGTTCCCACCACCATTGAAATAATGAATTTAAGAAAGTAAAACGAAACTTCGGAAACAAATAACTGATAGAATGCTATCTAGACATGTGACATAGGAATTCTTTAATTCATTCTATGCAAATATGCGGTTTTAGTATTAAATAGAAAATAAATGAGTTATGTTTCTCATAACAGGCAAGCTTATTGTCTCACCACATGACACGTTGAGTGTTATGGCAGACAGCAGAACTACGGCTACATTAAGTGTATCATTTTTGCTTGCTTGCTGGGATAGGAATTGTCCAGACCTTCCCTTATTAGACAGTGAGAGAAACCTATACAGGATTCATTGCCCGGTAGTCCAATGTGTATAGCATGATAGCGATAATATGGTATAAAGTCGTACAATGTAGTATAGGCAGCCAGATGTCCAGACGAGAGCAAACAAATTGTAACAGTGGTGCAGTACTGATAACGAATACACAAGGCAACCATGTTGGGTTAGCCACTTAATTGCATGAAGTGTAACATAATGTGCTCTGGAGTAACACAGTATCATAACAGCCCATTTGTTGGAGTGACCATTTTTTATTTTGAAAATATGTAAAACATAACCTTGGCCAACTCAGTGTAATATCTAGAATTTTAATTTATGCACCACATGAAAGAATGTTAAATTATGTGTGTTGGCAATACTTGTGATTCAGTAAGCGGATGAATAGAAATAAATACTGTTTCAAAGAAATCTGTTTGTGCTTGGCTGTGCTCAGTTTAGGATCCAGTATGTAAGATGCTTAGAGATTCACCTTTAACAAAACACCTTCGTTGCAGGCAAACAATTATTTGCCACATACACAGCTGTGAAACTTAACATACATAACTACACACATACTAAAGCACTTGTTAATTATTTGCAAATGAAAATGTGTAAAGGAGGGATAGGATGAAATGTGAATATTCAGAGGAAATGTCAGATGTGTCAAATTCAACTTAAAAATGAATTATTCAAAAGATTCAAATATGTGCAAATTGAAAAAACATCTGTTTCAATTAAGCTGGAAAAATAATTCAAATAAAATCAAAAATCCCGGAATGGCAATGAGAAATAAAAGGAAATAATGTTGAAACTAGGCTGCCATTAGGAAGTAGTCATGTGTAACAGTCATATTCAAAATCCTTATGTGACACTTAATTAACAGTCTGACTTATGCACTTCAAATTAACGTTGCTCTCTCAAAAATAATATGTCTCGAAAATAGTTCATAAAAATTTAACTGTCTCGATACGATAAAACACTTGACTTCTCTCTCAGGTTAAATTATGGTTAAAGTTTGCTGAAGCTAATTTACGTATCTTGCCAACAAGGTGTCTGTAGAAAGTTCTACGCCCATGGCGTAATGTAACAAAGTCCAAGATGAAATAAAATTTAAAACTTGATGAAAAACAGTCCTGTAGTTAAATACCAGGGTGAAGGCATAGGGAGGACAGTGTAACTTGTAGAAAGAAGCAGAGGTAAGAAAATATGTAGATCCTGGGTGCTGTAGTGCTTTACGTGGCTCAGCGGCTCATGGACGTTACAGGTCTAACTAGTTACCTATACTCCTAAACAGCTGCTTAAAATAAAAATATGCAGTGCTAAGCTTCTCAAACTCGATGCGAAACACAAATCAAAACTATTGGAAGCTGTTAGAAACTAGAACACCCTAACTCTAATTAAAATTCCTCCACTGCATCAAACTGCAGGACGAGTGTCCGAGCTTTATGTCTAGCATAGTTGAATGTTGGTGGCAGAGAGAAGGAACTTTCAAACGGCCCGTGCGTCCTGGCCCTACGCTGAGTCTCCAGCCAATCGGAGTACAGGATTTGAACCTGTTAGCTAATCGCAAGGTTTCCTGACTAATGATCTAAAATGGCATGCTACAAACTGCCTAAATCCCTATTCCATAGAGTTGCGGGTCTCATAAAAGTTAATCAAAAATATACTTGAAATTCCCTGAAGCATTAACAATAAATGAGAGACCAAAAATAATGCAAAATATTCGGTTATTAATTTAAAATACAAACAACAATTTAGCTATCTATTTCAATTAAATATTAATTATTGCCGTTCTGGCATCTAATAATAATAATAATATATAGACGAAAATAAAAAATAAATAAAAATTACGAAAAATCAAACATACGTGAAACATAGGTAAAATTACAAATATTATGCATGACGGTGTCCAATATGTGAAACAAACATTAATTATTACAAAAAGGTGCAGATGGTGAAGATGTTGTGTTACAAAATGTAATTATAGGTTGCTGGAAAGCCAAGATGCTGAAGACAGTGCTTGTCCCCAGAGCATGGGTGACTGCAGCTTTGCCCTTGTACGATCGAGATGTTACTGACTTCTCAGGCTAGTGAAATTATTGACATAGATTTTCGTGCATATTGGTAACACAAATTAACAATACTTGCACAAACAATTAATTGTGTTAATGTGAAACACATGAGATGAACAAAACAACATTTAATTAAACCCTTTTCATGCCACAATATTGGTTGAGGGCACTTTTAAGCAGTGTCCTTGCTGTCCCCTTTTTATTAAGAGTCCTCTCGGCAGTCGCCATTAAGCCCTTTAGTGCCGGCCCTATTTTCATACTCTGCACTACACTATGTGCACCACTCTGCACTGCATGGTACACTGGTGCTCATGTGCTTGGTGCGCAGCACTGGATGCACTGATACACGATCGCACTACACATGCACATGCTAGGTAGGATGCAGATGCGTGTTATACTGGCTGCTGTGTGGCCAGGCAAACAGTCTAGGAGGGAGGGAATGGCAGCCTACTATGTTTATAAAAGGGCTTAAGGCAAAAGAAACCATATCACATTGATCAGTGCTACAAGTAGTACCTATAGTCTGAATTTTGAGACTATAACTTAAACTGTTCGGAAATTATAGCCAGCTATGCTTATAATTAGATATAGGGTATACTTGACCATGCGAGTCTTCTCGTCATCATGGGTGATTCCTATGTTGTGAATTTGGTAGTTGAATCTCGAATAGTTCGGAAATCACCATCAACTATGCTTAAAATAGGGCTTAAGGCATAATTGAACTCAGGCCCAGCCCTACGGCGGGGCTAGCAGGGCGCCAAGATGAAGAGGGTGCTAAAATCACATGAGAACATTTTTTCTCCTGCAATTGTAGTAGAAATTTGGCACGCACAAAGGTATTTAAAGACATGTACTGCTGATAATGTTAGGTGACGAAGATTGGTATAGAAAGGGCGCAAAATCTATTGGAGTTTAGGAGTATATTGAGGTAAACTTTGCAGCCTTCATTAAAGACATGCTTATTTTAAAAGACGCTATGTTTTCTTTAAGTGCAGACAATCGGCATTTTTCTATAAGATATACAATTAGGAAGCTAGATAAGGGAGAAAAGTTAAAAAGGAGATGAATTTTGTATTTTAATAGTTCGGACTGCATTTTTTAATGTAAAATATTCAATAGCGACTGTAGCTCAAAACTGGTAACAACTGATTTTTTGTGACTAGAAGCACATAAGTGATCTTTTGAAAAACATGAAAAGTCACCAGATCATATAAATGAGTACTGCAAGTGGATTGAGTGTGAATCCAGGCTTAATCTCAAATAACGTATTGATTAAAAACATCAACAACTTGTAGACAATGAAGTTCAACACTGTAAGTGTGTCCTCGAATGCCTTTTGTCTATTACTATCTTCTTGGCCCAGCATAATTTGACTTTCAGAGGATCCTCGGACAAGCTTTTTACAGAGAATAATGGAAACTTTCTTGGTCTAGTAGAACTGTTGGGAAATTTTGATGGTGTTATGCGTTAACACCTAAGGATTCTTTCAGCCAAGTGATCAAAGACCATTATTGTGGGAAAACTATACACAATTAACTTATAAAAATCAAGGCGAGGCAGTACTCGAAAACATACACAAACGGGTTCGAAAGGCCGAATATTATTCCATAATGTATGCTTCACCCCAAATATCAGTCACACTGAAAAAATGTAATTCACAATAAGGTTTGTGGAGGTAGAACATGGTGCAGTGAACACTTTTTGGGATTTCGAAATGCTAGTAATTGTGTAGGAGGATTGTTAGGACTATTGTTAAGATTTTTAGCCGAAAATTTACTAATATTAGAAAACTGCCGTGGCCATGGATATGACAACGGTGCCAATATGAGAGGTAAAAACAAAGGTGTCCAAGCAAAAATTCTTCAAATGAATCCTCGAGCATTATTTGCACCTTCTGGCTGCCATTCTTTGAATTTAGTGATTTCAGATGCAGCTTCATCATCAACTATTTCTGTCACACTCGTTGGTGTTCTACAGAAAATATATGTGTTGTTCTTAGCTTCTGTTTAATATTTGGAAATTTTGAAGAATCATGTGACCAGCCTCCCTGGGAACCACTAAGTACTACACGCTCTTTAACGGACCAGTTAATGAAATTTTAATTTTTGATTTCTCTTGTTGTATGGTACGATATTTTGTATCAAGCAAACATTGTGAGCAAATCTATGGAAAGTCCAGTGATGGATATTTGTACTGTCACTACTTTAATCAAGAGTTATATGGAGTGTGTATCTTCCTACAGAAATGACGGCTACCAAAATGCTGTTATAACTGCAAAAGAGTTAGCAGGTATATTAGGAGCTGATACTTCGTTTGGAGATCCCATTCGTACACGAAGAAAGAAGAGGAAGTTTGAATATGAGGGCCATGACAAGTCAGCAAATGTTAGTCCAGAAGAACAATTTAAACGGAATTTTTTCTAAGTCACAGTTTATGCTGCACTAACATAATTAAAACATCGGTTTGAGCAATTTGAAGAACACAAAAATATTTGGGGATTTTTATATGACTTGTTTCAACTCCCCCAAAAAATTAGATATTTCTCACGAGGCTGATAAGGCTTTACGGACACCGATGGAAGTCATTCGGATATTGGCAGTTTGGAGCTTTGGGGAGAATTAAAACACTTCCATTGTTTTGTGCTATCACATATAAATAGTTCTCCTACGAAATTTTTACAATATAAAGAACAAACATAAATGACTACTATATTTCCTAATATATGGGTGTCGCTTCGAGTAATGCTAACTTTACTAGTGACAGTAGCTAGCTGTGAATGCAGTTTTTGTAGTTAAAATTGATCAAGACTTATCGTCGATCTACTATGAGTGACGAAAGGCTCTCATAGTTGGCGATATTGTCCATAGAGAATGACAAAGCTTGCAAGATTGAACTTTTTTTATTTATAACCAAATCTGCCCAGGCCAAGGCAAGAAAGGCCCAATTTTTATAGTTCAAGGAAGTGAGTACATAAATGCACAATTTGATTTGTATACTATATTATATATTTAATGGTAGTTCTGAGTAAATCTCTTTAACAATGATGTTGCAGTTATCGCAAAAACGTTACAGCTCTCATTTTCTCAGGACTGAAAAAATATATATATTGACTGTTCATTTTCCTGTTGCATAGTAGTTGTGTGTGTAAGAATTATTATGCAGCCATAGTTATGTATTAAAAAAGTTTAGTGACAACAAAATATGTACGGCTAATCAGACAAGGGTGCGAGAATAAATTTAACACATTGTGTTGATTATGTCAATGTAAAAATCATTTTGTATATTAGCATTACACAGTAAATGGTAGAGTCATGAAAATTTAATTTTAAATTTCTTAAACAAATCTGCATTTATATCACAATTACTTAATTTTTAAATGGGAAAAATGCGGGGCCGATTAAATGCCCCTTGCCCCGGGTGCCTAACAGTCTAAGGCCGCCCCTGATTGAAATTGCCACTCTCAGTGTCATCGAGGCGATGCCTATGACATTAATTTGATTACTATAACTTTAACAGTTCGGAAATTATGACTAACTATGCTTATAAGTTCGTGGGGCTTAGATATAGGCATATTGCACTTAAAACATGACCAGTGGTGCTGGCACTGCCACGTTGCCCTTGATATGTGGACTGGTTACATAATTAATTTAAAAATTTAAAATAGGTCCTATGCCTACTAAATTCAATATGGCGCAAAAAATTGCTAATAATCAGAGTCCATAAGGTTACTTTAGCATTCGACTTGAAAACAAAAGTCCGAAGATATAGGTATAACACTTGGAATATTTACTAATACATTTATATGCTTATAAAATCCAATGTGTTGCTGGTCATAGTCACATAATCATACTTTTCTGACGACGTATTCTTATCTGTCTAAAAAATACGACTCTATAGACAGATCACTCGAAACACTTGTTTGTAAAAATTAAATAAAATGTATAATATGAAATACATAACATTTATTGTTATAAAATTATGATTTGCCAAATCAATAGTTGTGACATCATAACATAATTATCCTTGAAAATAGAAGTTCGTAGACACGTCGCACGATACATTTATATCTGCAAATTTTACAAGTTAAATAACAAATATTGTTTATATATATAATTGTGTATAGTACGTCGAATTCGAGATGACTCCTGACTACTCTGACTCCTCGGCCGAAAGACGGAGTCACTGAGGCAAATAGAGGGTTTTACTAATTTTGCTATTAATGTAGCAGCTCGCCATCATAGGAATGTGTTTTTGGGAGCTTTCAATATGGTGGACATGAAACTGTAGTGGCGTGAAAGCGAAAAATGAATTTACGAGAAACTTCTGCTACTATAGAGAATAAATTCTAGACGTTTCGATGGAAAAAAGAGAAATTCGAGGAAAAAAACAATACATTTTAAAGGGGAAATGTGGATGGAAAGATAGAGCAGGAAAAGATGACCTACTGGCTGCCAAGATGGTCGCCAAAGATGGTGGCGTACTAGCTACAAATATGGTGGCCAGAAACAAGATGGTCGACAGGTCATTTGCATAAACATCACAAAGTGGCGGAAAGGCACTGCCATGTTGGTCTCGATCCTCAAGCCCCAAGCCCTTGTCCCTCAAACATACATAACCCTACTACTAGTATGGGTAATATTTCTACCGTTTTCCGAATGGCGTGTATCAATATTAACATAATCCTGAACTGTTGACTGAGTCATCGACGGTGAATTCATCTTGCCACTTATCGGGCTTTGGTCAATTTTATCTTCTAAAACTACACTTACCTCTGTATCCATCGCGTCGGCAGTGTCCCCCATATTTTTGGAGTGCCATAAGTCAAAATTGAATAAAGATAATGTCACGATAGGTACTGTATTTTCACAAATACATCATTCGTTTACAAAACATTTTGAAGAGACGTAAGGGATGGGCGTAATCAAGTGACGATATTCGAAATATTCGATCATGAAAGATCATTCTAGTGATCGATTATTCGTACTCGACATTCGAATGTTTTAAACCGAGCAATAGCCACCTTATTACTTATTGTTGGGACCTCAAATGGCATGCAGTTTGAATGGCAATGTAAAGTGCACACTCGCCAATCCAGGCCGTGAGCGAGCCACACTCCAGGAGAGGGGAGTGGTGGAGGTCCAGCTCAGCAACAGCCGACCTACGTCAGAGAAGAAGATTTCAGCATAAATAGGGCTGCAAACCGCCCGGTGCAACCCCCCCCCCCCCCCCCAACACGCTCTACGGTCCAATATCGGCAGCTTCGCGCAAGGCGTTGACGATCAGAAGACTCATCCAGAGGTGGCAACAACGCGAGGCGCCGCTTGTCGCAGGTCTGCCGGTCCTGATTCTAGACCAGGCCGCTATCATCCACGTCAGGAGACTTCCTTGCACCACATCTCCACTACGCGGCATCGGGAGGGCCCAGAGAAGCTTCGGTCGATCCGATCTGAGCCAGTGGTAGGTGTGCTTCTAGTAGGGTGCAAGGTAGAGCGATAGGGAAGTTGCGCGATTAAAAGAGAGAATTAAAATAAAAGATAAAGTTAATTATTTACAGGCCAATGAAGTAGAATTATCTTAATATTGTTTGTATACCTGTATTGTGAAAATATTAGTATCTCAATAAATCGTTGTTCGAACTATTTGTTGAAGCTAATAATTACAGTAATATTAGAGCGCCCGTAATCAACCCCAGTGGAGTTACAGATATACTAAATAAATATAAATTAGGTGATCTTAGAGTTTTGAAGGAGAGATAGAAGCAAGTACATCTTGCAGCTGTTGAAGCTGGACTCGTTGGTCGCCTTGTGTCAGCCAGGGTTTGTGTAGTCACCAGCCTCAGAATTCAGGTACCCAGCGATTAAGTAGGAAAGGATATCGGCTGACTAGGCGAACACAACATTATGAGTAAAAATCAAACTGAAGTATCTTAAGAAGTAGAAAATTTAAGAAAATCAACATCTGGCTCTCTTGCATATTTACCTGAATACCTCGTATAAATTATTAATACACTAATAAAAATTTCATTAAAAATAATATAGGGGTTGGTCACGATTTCTCATTTCCACCCACCCACTTCTGAAACTAATTTTTTGGAAATATACCAGCGGTATAATGTTTTAATTATGACTGGCTGTAAATTATAAAAATTAATGAATTTCATGACTAGTCATGTGTTTTTTTCTTCAAAATTTTTTAATAATAACTGTTTATAAACATATCTACATTGTTCATTCTTGGTGCATCTGAGCTTTGGAACCTTTGACATGGGTCCTGTTCCTTATTAAGCTTTTTAGTTTTTACTGTGGAGTAACTTATAGTCTTGAACTATGTTAATGCTGTCCTTACAGAGTCTTACAATTATTAAAATCTAAACAATGATCAACTTACTGTATACTGTTCATAACATTGCCGCAAACATTGTTACAAAAATATGTTTGCATGGAAACACAAAATTAGTTTGGTCTTTCTGAAATACCAACAGCACTAGAAACAAAAATTATAGTGCATTGTAAACAAGCACAATTTTTCAAACACATTTGCAATTAAAGCTTGTAAACTGAGAGGTAAGTTAATTTCTTACAAACTAACGATTAGTTTGCAAACTTTCACAGCCAGTGTCTGCATGTATTAGTCACTTCCGAATGTCAATTGCTTCAAAGGTTCGGCTTATTCCAACTGCTTGAGGACAGAGGGAACTATTTATGTACCTGATTGCTGATTGAAAGAAACACTAAGTGAATAATCCCAGCTACTTGGCACAATGTTTGTTGGTTTAACTGAGTTGTTAAATTTTTTGACACAAAACAGCTTAGGCGACCACTCAGCACATGAAATAACCTCCATCCATTACCTCTCTCATCAGTATTATATCTCCGTACCTATACATTGACACAGTTTTTCCAACATCAAATTTAACTACATATATATATATATATATATATATATATATATATATATATATATATATATATATATATATATATATATATATATATATATATATATATATATTCTTAACCCTTGCTTCGAGTAATTATATTGCTTTGTGTCACAAGCCAAGTTTTGTGTTGACATTTAGTTGAATTATTGCAATGAGTGGAACTGAATAACAGCAACCAAATATATAGGCCTATCTAAAAAAAATTTATATTAAGTAAAATTAAATTATTAAATTTCATAATTAGAAATAGTGTAATACATTTAAACATGCAAACAATGCACCATTAACTAAAAATATCATAATTGGCAAAGCATATAGAGTAATTTCTACTTTGAATTTTTTTGTCCAGTCATTTTCAGACAAGATGAGTCCAATGTATGATAAGGAATTTCAGCAAAATTTGAAGCTGGCAAAAGTTCTCGTCAACAAAATCAGAAATCATGAAGGTAGGATGAGCTAGTACATATTAATTCAGTCGAATATAAAATTACTGATTTCTTTAATATGGCATCATTCTGTTTCCCAACAAATGAATCTACCTTCTTCGGCACCACAAGAAATAACATATTTTATAAAATCACTGGACCCTTAAATACTCTCATGGTTTGATGGAATACAGAATGTGTTGCAAAAACTATGCTACTATAATAGTGAACCATTGCGTCATATTGGTATAGGCTATTCGCCCTCTCATTTGGAATAATAGTAAATAAATATATTTTATTTTAGCCTTGGAAGTTCACTCCCGAGTATGGTGGAATATACACACTGTGTTTATTACGTACATGACAGGTTGTTAAAGGATAAAAAGGCCTCAAAAGTGCTCACTTTACCGCGAACAGCCTATATAGTATGCTTGGTCTTGGGATGTTTCCTTAACTTCTAAAAATATCAATGGTTGAGCCTATGTTTAAGAAATGGGGCAGAAGAAAATTGTAAACTGAAACCCATAGCTGTACTTTCAACATTCTTTAAAATCTTGGAAGAGCTCATTTTCGCTAGGCTTATCAATCGCTTTGAGTCAAATAAAATAATTTCCCCTCCCACACGACGGTATAAAGCAAGGTGCGAACTAAACTTTTTGCTGTCGGAGGCTTTTTTTTTTTATTAACTCTAGACTTTTGGAAAATTTGTAAAAACACTATTGTTACGATTTCTCTCTCCAGAAATTAAGTGGACTACGCCAAGTTCGTTGAGGGATGAAGGTCTTAATCAAAGAAAATAATTAATTATAATTTATTTTTCTTTTTTTTTTACAATAACTAAAGCTAAACTCTCTGAACTCAAATTCTCACAATAAATTGAAATCACTTACTGTTCCCAATTGACACCAATTAATAACATTTATAATTGCGACAAAGAAATTAATGAAATTAAATAATTAAATATCAGTCGCAATAGACAGTGTATCAACCTATTCTATTATTTTATAATTTATGCGTCCATATTTGACAGTTCGAATATCTACAATAAAATCAGTATTACACTTATATTCAGTCCCACCTCAGTTCAATCCATGTCCTACCAGTCGTAATGTTCTAGAGTCCTCCAAGTGCCCTCGCGCACAGTAGGCTTCATTTTTCGGTATCACACCCTCTCGTCCAT